>JAUIMM010000120.1:335000-2735000 GCA_031769625.1 Taudactylus pleione
TGAGCGCATCAAAAAATTTTAGTAATAGTTCTTGTCCACCTGTCCAAATTAAAAAAACGTCATCTATGTACCGAACATAAAAAGTAATGTGCTTCGCCAATGAGTGTTGCATAATGTTCAATTCCTCAAAAACATGCATAAATAAATTTGCATATGACGGGGCCATATTTGACCCCATTGCCGTCCCATGGCATTGCAAAAAAAAGGTGTTATCAAATAAGGAATAGTTCTTGTGCAAGATGACGTTAATTAATAGGAGCAGGTAATCAACAGGTGGTGCAACATGATGTCTGCTGGTCATAACCATTTGTTTAATAGCTTCCATTCCCATGGAGTGTGGAATGCTTGTATATAGATTAACTATATCTAAAGTTACAAGAATGTGGTCAGTGGTAGGTGGTGCAAGAGACTTTAACTTATTCCAAAAAATCAGGTTGTCCTTTAAATAATATTTAGTATTCTGAACCACTGGTTGTAAAAGAAAATCCACATACTGGGAAAGTGTCTGACACAAGGAGCCTCTGGAGGAGATTATGGGCCGACCGGGTGGATTATGTAAAGTTTTGTGTATTTTGGGTAATATATAGATATATGGAACAATCGGATGGGATTGGGTTAAAAATTGTGCTGTAGGTTCGTCGATACATGAATTATTCAAACCTAATGATATTATTTTATCAATTTCTTTTTTGCATCCAATAGTGGGATCATGTGTTCATTTTTGATAACACTGGGCATCAGATAATAGTCTATTAATTTTATTCATATATGCGATTCTGTCCAGAATCACTACGCCCCCGCCTTTATCGGCGGGGCGGAATACAATATCAGAATTATTTTTTAACCCCTTAACAGCCTCGATTTGTTCATGTGTGAGGTTAGAGTAGGATGTCCTTTGTTTTTTCAAACAAGGAATGGTATCTCTTTTAACCAATTGTATGAAAGTATCAATTAAGTTAATATTGACAATCGGTGTAAATGTGCTCTTAGGTCTAAAGGTGGCGACCTGTTGATTCACCTCTGTTTTAAATCCAAAGTGAAGTTTCAATTTCAATTGTCTTTCAAATTTAAACAAATCGACCTCAAAGTCAACATTTTTTTGTTTTTATGTCTTCACAAAAGACCTTTGGATATTTTCATCTAGATTGATTATGGTGGTGGAACTAATGTCTTTATGTTTCCCTGGATGAGCACGCGGTGTACCGCGTGTGTCTCTTCCGGGTGTTTAGATGAACATAGTTGTGGAACGCACGCTGATGTTTCAGCGGCATTAAGTAATATCAACTTTTGTTCCTTCACTTTCCTTAGTGACCAAGCGATGGACCGCACGCGTCACTTCCAGTCCTCTGTTTTAGGTCACTTCCGGCATTTGGAATGCACACTAATATTTTAGTGGCTTCCTGCGCAGTGCGCGCCATATCCGGCTTCCGGTGGAACTGCCAGGACGCGCACACCGGATCACTGAGTAGATATGCATATACAGGTGGGTAATAAGGTGAGCTCATTTGAGCGCGATTTTGGCCCTATTTAAAGAAGTTGTCAGCTCATTCATTTGACTGTGGTTTGCCCCGTGATAAAGGTGCTGTTTAGCACCGAAACGGCCGTTGGGCTGTACTGACATCATGCCCCTATGCATTTTGGCTCCAGATCGTGACAGTTCGCAAGTATCCTATTTTTGCTGCCAAGCTTGGCACATTGCACTTTTTTGATTTGTGACTGAAACTTATGAAACTATTGTACTGGAGTCTAAATTGGGATTACATGCATTAATGAGAAATATATAATTTTTTTGCATTATTTCTTGGAGTGCTGTTTTTTACTGGTACCATATCTTTGGTACAGTATATATATATATATATATATATATATATATATACATATATACATATACACACACACACACAGTGGTAAATAGGGAGGGTACGGGAGCTTGAGGCACAGTTAAGTGGACTGAAGCGGGTGTGGTGTGATATGTCAACATCCGTCATGTTGATAGGAAAATGTCAACATGGTCATAATGTTGAAGTTGTCCATGTCGACATCCATGTAGACAGTGATGGAATGTCGACATATCATCCCTGTTGGGCCAGCGCTCACTAACCTGCTCCTGATGGCTCCGGGTCCCAGCGGTCATGACCTCTGCTGCTCCAGCCTTCCGGTGAGTATTCCCTCCTAACCCTAATGCCTACTCCTACCTTATAGTGCCTTTCCATAACCTCCTCCCCCCCGCAGTCTAAAGGTGGGTATTCACAAGACTATATACTCCATGAGCGATGTTGTCTAGTGTTTCCCCGGCAGTGATATGCTCAATGCCATTAACGACATTGAGCACCCACACTGAACGATATGTAATTCATTGATGTCACCCTCCCTCGTCAGGTTGCCCTGCAAGTACGGGCGATGATAGATGTCGTCAATGACCAGCAGGAGCGCACATGACTGGTAGTTGACGGCATAGCTACTGCGCAATATTGCGGACGATGAACGTTCAATTTATCATTCAATTTATCGTGTAGTGGATATGCGCCTTAACTGTAACCTCCTCCTAGTGCCTAACCCCACTATGTGCCCTAACCCTAACCTCCTCCACTGGGTAGCCTAACCTTCCCCTAGTGCCTAAACCTAATATCAACATTTTCATGTCAACATGAAGAATGTTGACATTAAGACTGTAAACCTATCAAACCACACCTGCTTCTGTCCCCTTAAGTGTGCCTCAAGCTCCTGTACCCTCCCAATTTACGTGTGTGTGTGTGTGTGTGTGTGTGTGTGTGTTATATAGCAGTCAAATGGGCGGCACTCTGGACGGCTTGTATAAAACACACTAAAATCCATTTAAGTTCAAGGCTTCAGAACTTGTGTCCATTCTTTTATCAGGATTACTGAAAGGACGAATACAAGTTCTGAAATGTTGATAACTTAAATGGATTTTTAGTGTGTTTTATACAAGCCGTCCAGAGTGCCGCCCATTCGACTGCTACATGGTTCCCTCCCTTCACTGGCAGAGGTAATTAGGAGGGCACCAGACGCCATAGCACTATACTTTGCACAGGAGTGCCAGCCTACATATACACAGTCAACGGCATAGCAGGGCAGGCTCCAGAGCGCCCTGTGCTGGCCCCGTGCCTCTTAAGTGCATAACGTCATGCTGTTGCGCAGAGGTACTGAGGCCACCGGTACCTGGAAATGCAGCCCCAACCACACCGCACTGGTCATGACCCCACATTACCAGTCACATTGCTACGGCACTTGTCACAGCCCCTGTAGCAGCACACAATAGGCCCATCATAGATTTCAGCTCCAGGCCCATGTGGACATTAATCTGGCACTGCCTATAGGACACCACACTTCTGCCTAATTAATTCTTTTGTCTTAATTTATCATACTCCAGCTATATGGCTAAAGTAATATTTAAATATATAAAGACAATTCTACAAGCATATGCTGTTAAGATTGTTGCTTGTTGCTCCATCTGTCCTGTTAAATATTCTGCCAAAGTACCCAAATTTACAATTCCTAATGGCTGAAAATCTTTCAACTGTTAATGTTTCTTTATACTTCCAGTAGGATAAATGAGGCTGGAATGACTATTGCCACATTGTACTAGTACAATGGAATCCTTTCTATACCCGGATATATTTCAAAACATACATATTTTAAAACAAAATCAGGATAGGTGTAACATACCAAAATCAATTACCTATAATGGGCTACCAAATGGTACCACTGATAAGTCGCCAGCATATTTTAAATATCCTGAAGGCAAAATGTTACCCAAGAACCAATGGCCTACACCAAAATAATAAAGATATAAAATGGATAACCGTATTCCTTTCACTGCCAAATCTGTCATATAATTAGCATTGTGTAATGTTATATTGAAGGAATTTAAATAAACTACTGAATATTACAATAAATAATGAAAACTGGACAGTAACAACTTCCTGTTGCTTAGGAAATGCTTCATTATTCAACATAGGGGGAAGTGTATGAACTGGCGATATGGGGGTTTAGTGGTATCAGCGGATGTTATGTGTGCTGATATTGCTTCTCCCCATGTATTAAGGTGTGGTTGGGCGGTAAACAGCTATACGCCCCTGTCATTATCAATGTTACAATCTACCAGAAAGCGCACCGATATGCTAGGCAATGTGTGAACGGTCAGTGGCACTAACCGTTCCGACGGCTGCAGCAATCGATTTCGACAGCTGCAGCTGTCATTGCCCTAACACCACAGGAGGGACAGCACTGTCCCTGGCTGTGGCGGCTGCCAGCTCCGGGCTGCACACAAGATCTCGCAATACTTACGAGACCTCGCACATGCCAGGAGGAGCTAGCCAGGAGGTGAGATACAGCGCATCAGCACTAGGCTGATGCGCTGTGGGAGGATCGTCGGAGGGGGAAGTTATCACTCCCACGCTCCCGCAGACTAGATGTTTTTACATCTCATCGGTACTGCTTTCTGCTTCACCTCGGTATAGAGGCAGCACACAAAACGGAAGCTCTGAACAGGAAGGAGGCAGTGCCTGAGCTCACTTCACAGGTGACTACTTCGAAGGGTTTCAGCACTCTGCACTGAGCTCGAGTAAGGTACAGTCCTCTTCCTATGTCATACTTCGTTGTGTAGCTTTGGATGGCTTTTTGCTGTTCCTCCATCCGCTCAAACATATAAAGGGTGGAGTTCCACCTCGTAACTACCTCTTGCTTCAGCTGGTGACAGGGCAAATTCAACATTTCTTGCAGTTGCAGAGAATCTCCTGCACGGCCCTGTCATTTAAAATAAAAAAAATTGCACCACCAAGTTAATAGTGTGAGCAAAACATGGGACGTGTTGGAATTCACCCAGCTGTAATGCTCTCACAATATTGGTGGCATTGTCAATCACAAATCTCGTAAAATGGCTTACCCCGATTGGACAATGACTGAGTTTTTCTAAGGGGTTGTCAGCAGTATGCCTCTTAGTGAAACCGGTTATACACAGAGTAGCCCGCATCTGAATAAGCTGCTTTTTCTTAGATGCTGCTGCTGTTGGTTCAGCTGAAGGAAATACACCCACCCAGTGGGCTGTTACAGTCATGTAATCTTGCGTTTGCCCTGCTCCACTTGTCCACATATCTGTTGTCAAGTGGGCAGTGGGTACAACGGCATTTTGGAGGACACACTTTTTTTTTTTAACGTCCCTGTACAGGCTGGGAATTGCTTTTCTAGTGAAGTGGAACCTAGATGGGATTTGGTAGCGGAGACAGAGGATCTCAATTAAATGTCTAAGACCCACTGCACTAATGGCGGATATTGGACACACATCTAATAGATGTTACGGCGTCAGTGATCCACTATGCAACTGGGTGACTGCTGTCAAACAATCCTTTGCAAGGGGAAGAAAGTATAACAGTCACTTGTTTTTTAGAACGACTACTAGTAGTCTTCCTGGTTCCCTTCTGGGATGAAGATCCACTCCCAGCAGCGCTCAAGGATTCTTCTGAGGAATCCAGGATAGGGGAGGACTGAGGGCCTGATTCAGAGCCGGACGCTCTGAACGAACGCCCGCTCTGAATCAGGGCGTGTTTTTTTTTAATTGCGAAGTGGCCTTTTGGACGCTCGCATAGCTGTGGGTTACCACCCACAGCTTATGCGAGCGTCCATGATGATGGTCGCGATGGTCAAGACCATCGCGACCATCGGGCTTGCGACGAGACCCTTGCGGTAGGTAGGGTCTCTTGGCCGCAAGCCCTGGAGTGATTTTGGCTCTATCAGAGCCAAAATCACTCCCACTGACATCACTAGTGATGTCAGTGGGGCCGGACCCAGACGGTAGACGTTCCCATGGGAACGCCTCCGTCTGGGCAGCCATGCCTCCAGCACGCCCACCAAAGGGGGCGTGCTGTCACTCACCATCGACAGCACGCCCCCTTTGGTGCGAGACCTGGAGCGACGGCTTCCCCGTCGCTCGCCGGGTCTCGCGCATGCGCACGACGGAGCTCCCTCCGTCGTGCACTTGGACACCATCGACCCGCTTGTGAGCGTACAGCACTCGCGAGCGGGTCTGAATGAGACCCTGAGTTAGCCTTATTAAATTGGATGCAGGACTACATCAGATCATGATTGAGGATATTGTTCATGAAGGTGTTGGTGGTGAAGATGCCAGGTGCTTGGATCTGGCAGAGATAAGGGAGCTAGCTGATGCTGGACTGCTTGTAGTTACTTTTTTAGCCAAAGTTTCTGAATTTTGCAAACACTTTTGATGGATGTGCTGTAGATGACGTAACAGGGAGGAAGTTCCTAGATGGTTAGGGTTCTTACCTCTACTTACTCTGGCATGACAATGGGTGCAGATAGCTTGACAATTGTTGTCCATATTCGGGTAGAAATGATTCCACACATAAGTGGATTTACACAAACAACATCCTCATCAACAACATCCTCTTCATCAGCATCCTTATTAATGTCAGCTACACAAGTATCCTCATCCTGGTACACTTCCACAAAAGCATCCTTAATTTCTATGTCAGCATGTTGACTTGTGCTGCTCATCCACACATTTGCAGAGGACGCAAAGTTGTGGAATGATGCTCCTCTTCGAGTACAGTTTTGGAAAGGTCAGGCTCACACATGGCACCTGCCGACACACTTCGACTCTCCTCAGGGATTTGTGACATTTCTGAGGCTGAGCGCACAGTTGGTTCCTGTGCTTTAACAATTTGGTTTTTTTTAACGTCTACGGCGAAGGGCTTACATTAAGAGGCAGAACCACCAGTCCTAAATAAAGGCCAAGGCCTTAGACTTTCTATGCCACTTCGTGTGTGAAAGGCATATTGCCAATTTTATGTCTTTCTGCAGCTAACTGTCCCTTTGATGTTTTTTTCTTTACCAATGTAAAAGACTTTTTTTTTATTTTAGATGCCCTGACTTAAGCCCTGTATGCCCTTGGGCATCGGCTTTAGTAGATTACGTAGACAGACTAGTATCGTCATGACTGGTGGCACTGGCAGCAGCTCCAGTATGTGGTTCCTGCTTTCCTCTCAACTAATCGTTCTCCATATCAACAAACACAAACTAAGTGGGTTACCACACACGTCAATTTGTACCAATTTTAAAATATTACACAGTGGTATCAATGACCTACAGTGTCACAAGATTTTTTATGAATAAGAAAAGAATAACACACTTCGCTACCACTTCCAGTGTCACCATATTTTATATCAAGAAAACAACACACTGCGCTACCACTTAGTGTCACAATATTTATTGAGTAAAACAGTGCACTACCACTTACAGTTTCACACAATTTTTTATGAGTAAACACTGCGCTAACACTTAGTGTCACAAGATTTTTTATGAATATGAAAAGAATAACACACTGCGCTATGACTTATAGGGGCATATTCAATTAGCCACCTTATACCTTCATCGTCTGACAAGTACATATCGCATATAAAATAATCCTCCCTTTACTGAAATTAAGTTATTTAACATTGTATGTTGTCATCTAACTTCCCAACGGCTATTATCCTATGTTATCGATTTATATAGTTTGTTTTTTAATACTAAAAATAAATTTGTAAAATAAAGAAAAAAGACACAACATGGAATATTCATAAGCAATTGCCAAACATCTGAAACAAAAGATAAATAGAAGCTTGATATGAAATACAAGGGATGTGACTGATGAAATAGATCAAAGGCTAATCATGTTATACTTAGCAAACAGACAAACTTGGTACATGAAAGCAACTCCAGTTTGAAAAAACACACTTGATCCTGGAGGCCAGTTTACCATAAAATCTGGAGTGTCCAGAAGCATGTTTTTGGTTTTTCTCCGACCTTATTAAGTGAATGTGGTAAGGATTCTTGGGTATAATTTTGACTAAGAGTTTATATGTGTGCCATTTACCATTTTGTTTCAGTTTGGAAAGAAGTGGGAGGTCATTAGCCAGGAAAAATGGCTAGTAGCCAGCAGTGATCTGGTCTGCCAGATAAGGTATAGCTAACACTTGCCCCCAAAAGTTGGTTTAGCTGCAAGTACCTTTGGTCTCGGTGGGTGCAAAGACACAGATTTAAATCCTGAAACATATTGAAAATTCTCAAGAAAATGAAGATAATTTGAGCAGTCAGCTTGACATTATAAACAGACCTAATTTGCATTTAATGTCTCCCACTATTTATTCCTTTAGATCCGGAGAGGGGATCCAAAAGGAGAAGCCCGAAAGGAGGAGATCCCGACGCCGGCTGATAAGTACCTTAACCCTGCAGGCCTACATGCTGCACCAACATTTAGGTGTATTCTCCGAGAGCCACTTTCCATCCTCTTATCTATAAAATACTAAAACATTCACATTTGCTAGTAATAGGATAGTAGCCCCTTTGGATACTAGTCTGGCTTAGCTGCATCTATCATGGGGGGATGTAATCCAGGCTCTAGTTTTCTCATATGCTGGGCCTGATTCTGGGTTGCAGGCAAATCCAAAAGCAGACATATCTAACGGTTCTTAGCAAACTGTGTATGCGCCGCACCATACCTATACACCATGCACCTGGACAAAGGCTGTGTGTGTGGATGGTTGTTGCTGTCCGTGATGCCAACTGGGGAGTGTAGTTAGAGTCCCATGCGGGTATGAGGCTGGGAAATGACAAACGGTTTCAGACGGATCTTTTGCTACAGCATGGGGCAGGTGTAAGTGCTGATACTAAGGATGACTGTTGCGGACATGATGCATGAAGTTGTGTGGATCCTCGCATTACCACAAAGTAGTAAATCTGGCTGCCGTGGCCATCCGCACTTGCAGAAGTTTTTCGTGCGACTCACAATAAGGCCCTAAATGGCACGCTGCCACCGCTTTAGTCTTTTGCCATAGTTGTGCCAGAGACTATATGCTAGTGCTAACATCAGCCCTTCCCTCATCTACAAGTGTGCGTCTGACTGTGCAAGGACTGAGACGCCCGCTTTCAGCTTCTCTAGATTCTTCTTGAGCTTCCCTAGATGCTCAAATGCCACATGGTGCAGCGGAGGCCATCTCTGTCAGAATATGGCCTCCGCTGTGAGTTATTGTATCCCCGAGTTCGCAACCAGTACAGCATCAAGCCTGCGTCGCGGTCATAACACGCTCATAAGACAGTGCATCTCTCGGCGTCCGCGTAGTCACCTTCCTATCAACAGCCCAATACATTTTCAAGATATTTCGGAGATCGTTCATCTTGAACGGACTCTGGACGCATATACAGTGTGACTTAGATGCATGCGCAGTAGAAAAAGAAACACTCAACTGTGTCAGACATAAGTAGTACATCCCACTCAGAACCAGGCCCCATGTTTTTAATGTTTCTCGTCAACCTCTTATACATCCATCACTTTATAAATTCACTTTATTAGACAAGATCTGTATTAAAGTTTCCCTCCTTTGAGGTCCAGCTGAAAGATCTGATTTGTCAGACTCCATCTATTGAACTTCACCTGATTTAAATTAAATTAAGGAGTCAATTTTTAGACAAGTGCAGGTTTTTTTCCTTACCCAGCAAAACAAATAGACAGCCATTTTAATTAATTTAATTGGCTCCACCCTTTGGGGAGATGAATATTGCAAGTACAAGTTGAGTCTCCCATATACAAATATTCCAAAATACGGAAATATTTTGGCATGACTGAGATAATGAAACCTTTGATTTTTGATGGTTCAATGTACACAAACTTTGTCTAATGCACAAATTATTAAAATATTGTATAAAATTACTTTCAGGTTGTGTGTATAAGGTGTATATGAAACAAATAAATTTCATGTATGTACACAAACTTTGCTTGAGCCACAAAATTATTACAAATATTGTATAAAAGTACCTGCAGGCTGTGTGTATAAGGTGTATATAACACATAAATGCATTGTGTGTGTATATTGGGGTCCCATTCCCAAGATAATTCATTATGATATGCAAATATTCCAAAATACGGAATATTCCGTTATCCAAAATACCCCTGGTCCCAAGCATTTTTGATATGGGAGACTCAACCTGTATTTATATCCCTGCAGTGTACCACTTACATTCCAAGTGCGGGCACGCAGAAGATGACCTATTACCTTGCTCGGTTTGCAGTTAGGGGCTTGCTTTATACTAGGGGTGTGTGATAAGTTTCCAGATATTGCAGTACATAGGTAGGATTAGACATAATGACTGGTTGTGAATTGTAATCACTGAATACATAACTGTATGTAAGCAGCGCAGCACAGCAAAGAAGTCAGCTTGTTCACTTTCTTTACAAACTCATTGTGGAGCTCAAAGGCCACTGGAGAGCCACTATCTTCTACGACTACAAGAGTGTTCTGCAACTGCAGGAGAGTTTTGACTGATGGTGAGCTGCTTTTGGGGAAGAAGCGCTCTCCCGAACCACTGTGTTTGAGTGGTTTGCAGAATTTTGGCGCAGGAGAAAGTCCCTGGAAGAAAGGAGCGCTGTGGACAACCTGTTTCCGCCATCACCAAGAATAACATTGCTGCCGTGCGGGTCATAGTTGAGGTGGACAGTCAGTAGGGGCAAGTGCACCAACCAATGCCTGCCGCAAATGCTGGAAGCCATTTCCAGGCACCATCGAAGAGCTTGTGCTTGTGGTGCCCTGCTCCATCATGACAATGCACCTGCCCTCAAGTCCAGGACAGTGGTGGATTTTCTGGCACGTGAACACATCCAGGAGCTTGGTCATCCACAGTACAGTCCACACCTGCCCCCCTGCGTCGTTTTCGTGTTCCCACAAATCAAGCGTGAGCTGCAAGGGATTCGTTTTGAGTCACCGGAAGCTGTAGTGGAGACCTTCATCCAGCATATAGAAGACATATATGCTTCGGACTGGTCCAGCTGCTTCACCGAGTGAGCGCATGCAACTTTGCATAGACTCCTCTGGCAAATATCGGGTATCCTTGTGTCCGATCAAGGCATAGTATTTCTCCCGACTTGTACATGGTGTTTTGGAAAACAGTGTTGACACATAGAAGTACATGCCCCCGTTGAACCTTTTGCAAATTGACAAAGAACTGGCTACATCGAGGTCACTTGTTGATTCTGCATTGTGTCTGTTACTATGAGAAAATGGCCCTTGGTATCTATGATTTTTGTCAATTGAAATGTAATGTTTTTCTGTATTAATATAGCAGTTTTTCTAGGTTTGTGTATTAACATTAGCTGAAAATACTACTGGATATGCTTTTGAATCTAATCTAAGAGGCCTTGGAAAGCATGTCTCCTGATGGAATAAATGGCTTCAAAACCATTCTCCAGCTCTAAGGGCTATTAAGAACATGTACTTATTGTGTGTGAAGCTTGAAGTGAAAAGGGTTAGGTTCGCTTTTCTGTGGATTACAAGAAAATGCTTAATAAATCTCTTAGAAGGAACACAACAGGTATAGAAACAAAGGGTTAAGGTCACTCACAAACAGACATGGGTGTAACAATGTAAAACATATGAACAACTAAAAATTGGCAAGCCATCACAGCTTTCCACATGTAATCTCATGACTGCAAATGAAGTAACTCCAAAGTAATAAACAAAATACTTATTAGCCCATCCTCTCTTCCCAACACCTAAAAATTAAAGCTTTTGAGGTCCTTCATTACCCGTTCAGAGGGAATATAAACATTATAAAACATTACTGTAATTTGTTTTAAATGATAATCCCATATTTAAAACTAGAGATGAATGGTTCGGTTTTGACTCTGTTCTCGTTGCCAAATTAGCGCAAGTTCCGATTTATCTTATTGGCTATCCAAAACACGTGAGAGCCAGATAACCATTAATATGCCGGTTTTGAGATCTGAACATGACCGAGTGAAACCGAACCGCTCATCTCCAATTTAAACATGTGTAATCAACCAATAAATAGTTTTCAATTTATTTCAAATGACAGAAATATATCTTTTGTAGATACATACATCTATCTCACAACCAGATTTCTGGCTTTATAGCTTTTCAAAATGCAGTATTGGTGAATGAAGAGCAGCATGGAGTGACATGACAAGTCCGAGTATAATGACTGTGGCGATAAAATATAGCTCCCATCATCCACTGCAACACTAATCGCTACCACTTGCTCTGTAAGATCATTACCATGATACTGCATAATGGTTACACAACCTAGTGTTTGCATCCTGAGAGGTAACAGACTGCTGTTTGGGTCTGTTTGAGCCGCTCTTTGAAACGTTAAAATCCATTTTCTGTCACCCCCTGGCCCCTGCATACAAGCTAAACAATATAAAACCTCAAAAATGTACCAGATTGTATTGGCAAATATGTCTGTTTGGACCCAATATAGCCGGAGAAAACCACTCATGCAAAAGTGGAATGATCCTTTTATTGCATGTGGATTGTTACAATGCCTCCAGTATCTTTTATTAACTATAATCCAATCACCACAATAGTTTAAAAGAACCAAGAAAACAACTGCCCAATTAATTGGTATTAAATGGTACTATCACTTTTGTTGCCATTCTCCCAAAGGAGAAGTGAGTGTGTGTTCATTATACTGCTTGCACGAGAGAGGAACAGCCAGCTAACCAGGACTGAACATCCAGTCAAGATGGCTGTGAAAACAATTCATGGTGCTGGCAGTGCAGAGGATGGGGGATGGGTGCAGACATTAGCTGCTGCACTGATGGCGACTCCTGCAGGCTGTGGAGTACTTATGTGGAGACTGCACTGAGCACTTTGCAGATGGGAAACACACCACACACACCGAGCAACTGCAATTCCCAGAACAGGAGAGAGAGAGAGAGAGAGAGAGAAAACACAGTCTTTCAGGCTGAGCGATGAAGCTTGTTTGCTGCCACTGAATGTTGAGTGAACTCAGATTTTCCTCTGTGGCTTCAATCTCCAAGTAAAGCGCGCAAGGTGAATGGGCAGAGAGGAGGTTTTATTTTGGCTGCATGAAAATTACGTTTTTAAAGAATTCTAGAATTGGCATGTATATAATGCCCAATAGTTTTCTTCTCTATCAGCACTGCACAGAGGTCAGTCACGCTGTAAACATCATACAACAAATAAGAACACTTGAACCGCAGTCATCTCATACTAATTAAAATCAGCTTTTCACTGCAAGTGGCCCTATGCTTATTTTTGCAACTGCCGTCCTCTCAACAACTCCTATCATGTATCATTTAATGCATCATTTAATGCAGGATAGGCGTACCATAAGAATATACTTTTATCACCTCCTGCTTTAAACCCACAAAGTCAGAAGGCTTGTGAGCCCCCGCTTTCACTTTCTGTATTCACACTGAAAGCAGAGATCATGCAAACTCTTGTCCTTCTGCTCCACTGTTGTGCAGCACAATGACAACACTGCTAGTCGGGAGAAACTCTGCTGTTCTCAGACAAGAGAACAGCAGAGTGTGTGTGAGGCGTCATACGCCTTCTTCAACATCGTGCGCAAGAATCTGGCAGCTAGTAGGAGGGCAGGAATACAAAAATCATCCCAGTCATAAGTATTCAAAATGGTGCTAACCCGAGTGACATATTGAGGATGTCAACAAGGAGAATTTGAAAGGGAGAATAGGATGTAACAAGGTTTCTGTAAAAAAACATTATCGTAAGAACTGCCCATAAAACTGATACAGTTCAAAAAGTATGAGATCAAAGCAAACCCAGGTTTGGCCTGTTTCTGGTATGACGGATATCCAAATAAAAGATGCTCAGCAGATTATAATATATATTCTGCAGGTTATACTAATATGGGGTTACAAAATCAGAGCAATTAAATTACAGGACCATTTTTCTGTACACAGTAGCAGGTCAAAGCTACACGAGTACAATACGTGATTCATGGTTTCTGAGACTATCTTCAGCAAAATAATAATCCCAGATACACTGTTTATTACCGTCTAATATCATTACATTAATGCGAAAGTGGATTATCTCAGGTGAATCTGATAGCAAGTCGTCATCCTCATCTCAGGTTATACATAAACTTCTTCATGGTTATTCTTCAAAATAATTGAGCCTAGCCTTAACTATGTGATGTTCTGTCTGACCCCAACTAGATTACAAACTTGTTAGCAGGGCCCTCCTACCTCATTATCTTATTATTAGTTACCCAGTCTGTTTTGCTCCCTTTTGTAAAGATCAATGGAATATGTTGGTGCTATATAAGTAATATTAATAGGATGTAGTCATTAGGTCGACATTTAAAATGTCGACAGGTAACGTGTCAACATTCTCAGAGAATCGACATGTGAAATGTCAATAATAGATTGAGGCTGCGGGCAGGAGGGTTAGGGATGGGCTGCGTTGGGGGGCCGGGGTGAGACACTAGTGGAAGGGTTAGGGATAGCAGAAGAATACATACTAGAATGCTGGAGAAACTCAGGTCAAACCCAAAAATAATGGTCACATGACCGCTGGGACCCAGAAGCCGCGCTGGAGTCGTCAGAGGCAGATAAGTAACAGCTGGGCAACCAGGTACAGTATGTCAACATTCTAACATGTCTATATTTGTGTGTACATGACCAATTATTATAATTATATGTGCTTCCCACTTTTTCAGTGAAAATGGGAAATTTGTAGGCACTGTCTTTCATTCCTTGTATTTATCACTTGTGTCCTTTCAAAAATAAACAGTAAAAAATAAATAATAGTTCTCATTGGTCCACCTTTAATGCAGTACAATACCGCCAAGTCTGTGGAATCATTGCTGATGTGAGGACACCTTCTCCTACAGTGGATTTGAACAAGAAGCAGCGATCGCAAGAAGCTGAAGGTGTGTGTGTGAAGTCTTGTCCCGAGTATGGAAGCTACTACAAATTTTGTAGCAACTTGTAACTTTAGGGGAGAACCGGCACCTTTTTTCAAAGAAAGATGATTTCCAGAATTAAAAAGGTAAAAGAAATTATGAAATTCTGGATGATAAAATGTAAATTTGTTGATGTGTTCAGTTGCTTTAAATGAAACTATATAAACTAATAAGAATATGCTAAATATTCATGGAAAGTGATGAATGAAAATATAATATAAGGCAAAGCGTCATTACTTCCTGAACTACAGTACAGATAATTAGCAATTCCCGGGTCTTTGACCCTGGTTTTTAATCCTGAGAATTCTGACCCAGGTTGCCCCTTTCACACAGAAAAGGGTCCATGTTGATCCACAAATTAGCAGGTCCAAATGTTTGACCCTGCAATTTCTTTTTCTGTTTGAATGGAGTATAAATTATATACCTTTTTTGTGGAACGTTATTTATTAACAGTTTCTTATATAGCGCAGCATATTGTTTTACAATTGTTATGACGTGATTGCGTCATTGTGGCCAAATCCATTGCCTAATATTTATTGCACAGTTACAAAGAGAAAAGTAAAAAAAAACACAAAACATCCACACACAGCAACGATCATGATTGATACATGTATCTGATTACAAGATCATTAAGGTTTGGACCCCATTATGTATCTTTTTCTCATGGGAAATGTTACCACTAAATAGACCTTGGTTAACCTCCCTTTATGTTTCATGTAACGTCACAGCTATTATTTCTAATTAAAAATACAACATCTTCTACAACTACAATATTACACAATCTAACTGTTAGAATTATAGTAATCTACGGCAACATAAATGTGTGTCTAAAACATGCGTAACAAAAAAAGTAATTGGCGGTAGAGATGGGTACGGATAGTGCTTCTGTATATAATACTTGCTGGAGTTTCATGTCTATTTAAATAATATTTCAAACTTGCAATGATGAAAACATTGTATAAAAAGTATTTGAATAATCAGTCGATGGAGAGGCTCCTCAGATCGGAGTACAAAGGACGTCTGGGCCACGCTGGAGCCACCAGCACAAACGTGCTGCCGTCCTGCTTGAATTTCCGCAGGACCCGAGGTAGCAGGGATATCGGAGGAAACAGATACGCCAGGTGAAACGTCCATTTCACCGACAGCGCGTCTACCAGACATGCGCCTGCGTCTCTTGTCCTTGACCCGTAAACGGGCAACTTGTGATTGTGACGGGAGGCCATCAAGTCCAGCTCCGGCAGCCCCCATCTGTCTACGAGTAGCTGAAACACCTCTGGGTGAAGCAACTATTCCCCGGGATGCACGTCGTCGTCCACCTCCCAATTGAGGACTCCGGGGATGAAGACCGCCGAGATTGCTGGAATGTGGCACTCCACCCAAGCAAGGATGTGAGACATCTCTGACATCGCAGCCCAACTGCGAGTTCCTCCCTGGTGGTTGATGTACGCCACCGTGGTGGCGTTGTCGGACTGAACTTGGATCGCCTTTCCTTGAAGAGCGGTGCCGGATGACTGCAGGGCCCTGTACACCGCCCACAGTTCCAGGATGTTGATGGGGAGAAGTGCTTCTTCCGTAATCCAACGTCCCTGAAGTGACAACGAGACTGTCACTGCCCCCCAACCCCGGAGACTGGCATCTGTTGTGAGCAGGACCCAGTTACGGATCCAAAAGGGGTGCCCCTCGACCAGACGGGCTGTCTGAAGCCACCAAGCCAAAGACTGCCGAACCTCCGAGGACAACACCAGCATCTGACAGTGGATCCGGTGAGGTAACCCATTCCATTCTGATAGAATCAGCCCCTGCAGGGGCCGTGAATGGAACTGGGCAAATTCCACAATGTCGAATTCTGACACCATGGACCCCAGAACACTCATTACTGAATGGACCGACAGGCGGCAACTGCTCAGGCAACTGTGTATCCGCAACTGTAGGGAGGAGACCTTTTCCGGAGTCAGGAAGATGCTTTGCTGATGAGAATCTAACAGGGCTCCCAAATGAACTATCCTCTGTGATGTAATCAGGGAGGACTTTCTCCAATTTATCAACCACCTGTGACATTGCAGACAAGCAATCCTCAGGTGGAGATGTTGAAGCAGTACCTCCGGAGAGCTCGCCAGCAAAAGGAGGTCTTCTAGATACGACAGCAGGCGTACATTCTGGCTCCGAAGATGTGCGGCCATGATCGCCATCACTTTGGTGAATACCCTTGGTGCCGTGGAGAGGCCAAAGGGTAGCGCCCGAAACTGATAGTGATGCTGCAGGATAGCGAACCTCAGATACCGCTGGTGCGAAGGTGCTATCGGAACATGGAGGTAGTCGTCCTGGATATCTAGGGAGACCATGTAATCCCCAGGTTCCATCACCAGATTGATGGAACGTAACGTTTCCATTCTGAATTTGGCAACTCTGAGGAATTTGTTCAGAGACTTCAAATTGAGGATAGGGCGATGAGAACCATTGGGTTTCTGCACCAGAAAGAGTAGAGAGGTACCCCGTCCCTCGTTGTAATTGAGGAACGGGAACAATGAGCCCTGCTTTCAGCAAGGACTCTATAGCCTCCTGAACAAAGCCTTGGTTTTGTCCTGAGAAGGACTTGTGCAGAAAAACTGGTGGGGCGGTCTGTGCCGAAAAGACAGGGTGTACCCCTGGGAGACCACTTCTCGAACGCAGGCATCCGTGGTGGTATTGTGCCAGCACTGGGCAAATTGAAGAAGTCGGCCTCCTACTCTGGGGTCCCCCAGAGGGAGGCCCGTCCCATCAGGCAGGTTTATCTTCCTGCTTGGAAGAAGGGAGCCTGGCACTCCAGGCCTGCTTCTTGGGCTTAGAGGCGGTCTTGGTCACCGACTGCCTCGGGAAGGACTGACCTTTGGCCTTGCCCTGAACCCGAAAGGACCGAAAAGCAGAGCTCCGCACCTTAGCAGGTGCTGAAGCCGAAGGGAGGAAGGCTGATTTAGATTTAGCCAGAGTATCCACTATTTTGTCCAAGTCTGGACCAAATAGCAACTCCCCATTAAAGGGTAAGGCCTCCAGGCCCTTTTTAGAGTCTGCGTCAGCTCTCCAGGACCGCAGCCACAAGGACTAACGCGCAGACACAGCTGCAGCCGAAACCCTAGATGTCAGCAGGCTGGCATCTAATGATGCTTCCCCAATATAGGAAGCCGCATCTCTCATCTGTCCTATTAACGCCCTCTGGATATCCGGAGCATCGTCTGGAAAGGTATCCTCTAAAGCGTTATCCCAGCTCTCAACGGCTTTAGCCACCCAAGAGATGGCCATGGACGGACGGGCCACTGCCCCAGAGACAGAATAGATAGACTTTAAGCAAGTCTCCACTTTCCTGTCCGTGGGATCCTTCAGAGAAGAGATAGACGGCAATGGCAACGTCGATATGTAACATCGACTGAAAAGCCAAAGACGATGCCGCCAGACTCTGAACAGAGCTGGAGAGTACATCCACCCAGGGTGGGGGAACCGCCTGAGGATACCCCTGAAAGGGCAGTATGGACTGCTGCGTCATGGAGGGAGACTGTACGTACTCAGGCAACCCCGAATAAGGACCCACAGTCTGAGACCCGGGAGGAGACTGCAATAAATGTGCAATACCCGGAGAATGGTAGGCTGGGGCAACATCCTAGTAGGGACTGCTAAACGGTCCGTAATTGACGCCAGCACTTGTGAAAACATCGCCCAAGGAGGATCCTGCGCCGTAGGGGGTCTAGAAGGGCCAGGTGCCAGCTGGCACCGCCCGCAGACCATCCTGTGATAAATCCTCTTTATCAACCCCTGCAGAACAGCGTCTGCAGGAAAACAACACAGGAGCCATGGAGAGCTCAATCTCCTCATCATACATGACGCAGTAAATTTGCAATAAATATGCATCACCGAGAAGAGGTGAGGCGTATAACACCTGCGCACTCCCAAGTATGCAACACAAACAGCCCACAAAATGGTACTGAGTAGCACACCACTGTATGTGACCGACCTCACAAATACTTTGAATTATATAAGTGAGGTACACAGAAAAAATGCCCCTCCCCCACACACCTGCGGGCCGTAGGAGAAGGAAAGGGATAGTTATAAGATGACAGTCAGCAGAAATTAGCACAGACAGCAGCACTAGCACAAGTCACATACCATGCAGGAGGTTATACTCACTGCACCTTTCGCTACAATCAACCTCCCAGATTCAGTGTCTGAAAGTGCTATAGCGCTGCGAACACAGTCCTTTTGCAGGGGAGAGGTACGCAGGGGGACCGGTCCAAGCACCGCCTGTGAGATCTGCGTTTGCCACTGAGAAGATGGCCGCCGGAGAGCTCTGAGGAGGAGTGGCCGTAGGAGGAGCAGCTCAGCGACGCCAGCACACATGAGAGAAGGCGCACTGAGCTGAGGGGAGGAGCCGCTAAACCAGGGAAGGCTGCCTCCCCTGGCTAGTAATTAACCCCAGGGACGCTGGTTCTCCTCCAGCACTTATTCCCTGGTGGTCCAGCGCCGCCGGTCTGTCCTCAGAAACCGGCGGTGAGATACTGCATTCTTTCCCCCGCGCGCAGCGCGATGAGCTGCACGCGGCTTACTTGGCTCCGTAGAATCCGGCAGCAGTCAGTGGGAGCTCCCGTAGCCCTGCTAGTACTGACTCCGGGGTCCCGCTGCGATCCCGGGGCTGGTGGAGCGGCAGCGTGGACGTCCAGATGGACAGTCTGACGCTGACGCTCTGAAGAAGCAAAAATAAATAAAAGTCTTCTTTTAAAAAATAAAAATAAGCTTAGGGACTGCTTATGCAGCCCCAGTGCGCCAGGGTGACCAGACTCCGGCCGGGCACCAACTAAAACTGAAGTGCCTGTGGCTCGGGGGCGGGGTATAGAGGAGGATGGACCCAAGTGCATCCTGGGAGCAGCAAAAGCTTTAACTGCGTGGTGCCCGTGGATCCAGCTATACCCAAAGGTCAACCCTGTGGACCCCTATGGACCCTGAAGTGGAGAAATAAATACATCTGCATCAACAGATGTCAATGTGATGAGAGAAATAAGGCAACTTCCATGTTGGAGCTTCTTACACTATGAACTGTAGTACCACCAAAATGGACTATGGAAATGATCCTCCTCTGTCTAGGGCACAAATATAACTGGGATGCACTTTATTTACCGGTGTCCGGAATGTCGGACATCAGAATCCCGACTCTGTACTAAAGATAGGCGTCGGTATTTAGAAGCCTATCTTTAGAATCCCAACACTCAGCATCCCAAACAAAGGTAAGCGGGGACTGTTAGCTGTGGGGGGAGGGTTAGTTTTAGGCACCCCTGGGGGATTTAGGATTAAGCACTCCCCAGGGAGGGTTAGGCTAGGGGAAGGGGGGTTAGGCACCACTGGGGGGAGGTTAGGCACCTCCCCCTGGGAGGGTTAGGTTTAGGGTGCGGGAAGGGGGGGTTAGGCATTTCTGGGGGGAGGTTAGGGTTAGGCACCACTAAGGGAGTTTAGGGTACTTTACAGCCCCAGTTGGGATCCTGACTGTTTGGGCTTCCAGCATCAGTATTTAGTCTGCCGGCAATACATCCGGCGGCATTACATATAAATTCCAGATAACTACTCTGTGCGGTGAGATGGATGAAAACCTCCAGAGGACGAAAGCACAAGGTTAAAAAGGAAAAGATGCTACATAAAAGTTCCTAAGGTTGATAATGAGATGTCGCTCACCCTAAATGCTGATTTATCTTGCTACTTTTTCATAACTTATATTTAGGTGTGGTCACTGAGTCCATGTACCTTAGGACTTGGAACAAGTGGAGGTGTAAATTTCTT
This sequence comes from Taudactylus pleione, assembly GCA_031769625.1. Classification (NCBI taxonomy): domain Eukaryota; kingdom Metazoa; phylum Chordata; class Amphibia; order Anura; family Myobatrachidae; genus Taudactylus; species Taudactylus pleione. The sequence continues at coordinate 355,554 of JAUIMM010000120.1, forward strand.
ATTTTGTTTGTGGGTTAAATGCCCAAGGACTCCTGCATATAAGCATAGTCTCCACTCCATTCCCAGGCAGAACATTTGAATATCGTAAGCTGAACAGGGTTAGCGGATGATACTTTAATTGTTCAGCACTGTAACTTGAAGGTGCTATGTAAAACAGTTTGTGCCTAAACTGCAACAATTCAAAACCCAATGAGTTACAGCTCACAATGCACATCGATGTCCAGTTCCACACAGTCTAGTAACAGACTGGAGTGACGTAACTTGTGGGATGTTTACACTGCACCACTGTTTGCTAAATAACCACTAGAGCATGTATGGGTACGGAACAGGAGAGCTCCCTCAGCCAGCTAACCAGTCAATATGGGTAGGAATAAATGAAATAAAAAATAAAAATTTTTTTTTTTCAATTCCTCAGCTTGCGGTGAACATTTATGATGTCTTTGTTACTCAAGGTCGTATTGGCTGCAGTACACTCTTAATTATCCATAACTACACAGTCCGCTACTGTCACTAACCTGTGTGGTGGTGTCATTAAGTCTTATCGTCTGTGGCTCTACAATACGTGGCCAGGATCTTGCGGACCACTGAGTATCACAACCAAATGCACTTGTTAAGCACCTTACTCCAAAACCAGGGGCAATAATCTGTAGTTGATTCCCCTTTGCGGTTATAACATCCTTCACTCCTCTGGGAAAGATTTTCACAACGAGCCTCTACCCACTTATCTCTTTGCCCACTAAGACCAGAGTCACCCGTGGAAAGAAATGGAGGCAGAGGAACAAATAAGCACTGGACAGGGGTAGCTCTAGGAGGAGAGAGCAAAGAAAGAGGACCCAGTCCAAGAAGACAGTCTAACAGGGAGTGGTGTAACAAAGAGGATGAAATGTCAGAAAGGGTAGGCGAGTGGTCAGAGGAGAGGAGTAGAAAGCTATGAGGGCTGGCTTATATGAAGAGGTGGGTCTTAAGGGCTTGTTTGAAATGTGTGGAGAATATATGTAGAGACTCAGATTAAGGGAAAGGACCCAGGACTAAAGCAGCATAGGTGCAATTGAGGAGGTCCTGTTCACTTTGCATGTGGTCACCACTGGCTTACTGAGGGCTGAATCATTTACATGTAATTATCACAGACGAGACTCGGCGGATAGGAAAATGGTGCACGCCGGCAGGAACAAGGGCCATATTAGAAGATGTTGCCTATGGGACACAAAATGTATATTCAGGCCTACTGATCTCTATCAATATTTGATGTCTAAAAGGGCAAGTCCAGGAAGATCTAACAAAAATAAGTTTATTTCAACAGTATAAAATAAGCCATTTAAGTTTGAAAAGTCTGAAAACAGCTGTAGAAACCTATTCGGACTTCCCGTTAATCCAGGTGTCCTGCAATAGAATTAGGTAATGGAACCTCCAAAATTAAAGTGGGGAGGAGAAAATAAACATTTACACAATTCTTCCGAAGAACATTGTCAGAGCAAAGCCTGAAACCTTTATAAAGTGAAACTTGCAGGCAGCAAATTGGTGGATTCTGTGCCTCATACTTCAGTGAGGTCAGTAGTACCTAATGAGTTGATCGGCTGAATTTTCATGAATACTGTTTCAGCTCACAATATGACTGTGTCCAGTTTGCTCTGTACAGTTAGGCAAAACAATTGTGGACACTCATAGCACAAATTCAATTGTTTATGATATCTCCAGCAGATGTCAATCACATCCAATTTTAACAGGATTAGCAGAGAAGAAATAAATACAATATAAACAATTATTAAAAGGAAAAAAAACAATAAACAAGGGGCAGCAATAGAACACTTGAGTTTTATTAGACTATTTCATTACAAGTTGGGAATATGGTGGAACATAAGACTGAAATCAGAAAGAAGCAGTCCACATAAGTTGCCATAGCAACCAGTTACAGTATGGGGGAGCAGAGTAAACAGGTGATTAGAGAATGTGTACAGTATACTGAAATATACTGTAAACGACTATTCAAGAGCGCGTTTAATTAATGCACAAGATGAGGGCGTTAAACAATTTACAACTCATAGATCAATGCCAGTGCCCACAAGTGAGAGTATATATTTACTAGCTGTATGTATAAAAATCCCCTTTGTCCCACAGGTTGGTTAGTTTTAGAAAGTAAACTGGTCAGATTCAATACCATGACTAGGCACCAAATAAAAAATTAAAAAAATCAACCATATTATGAAAACTGAAATCGTAGCCACAGTTGTGTCTAGGGGGCATTATTTAGAAAAGTGAGAGTTTTTAGACGTGGAGATGTTGCCCATAGCAACCAATCAGATTCTAGCTATTATCTTCTAAAAGCTGCTAGTTAAATGTTAGCAACCAATCAGATTCTACCTATGGGCAACATCTCCATTTCTAAAAACTCTCACTTTAGTAAATATACCCCTAGGAATTGTGAATACCTGAATTTTTTATTTTATTTAGGCACTGTATCAAGTACCTCAGTTCTGGAAACCATATGTAATTACATCCCTTGCTGGTGACATGTTCCATCACAGTTTAGAAAATTGTACAATACATATGTATAGAAATATTAAACAATATAACTTATTCTACAACATTTTTAAATTTTGTCAAAAAAATTTATTTAAATGCATGAGTAGGTTGAGCTATTCCAACAATGCCACATTTGATCATTACTAGTATTTTTTTTATTCAATATTTATTACGTTTTCTTGTTAAATGCACATACAATACCAATTTGCAACCCCACATATAGAGAAGATACCGATGGCCAATTCCATGAAAATATGGACATAGAGTCTAAAACATAAAAGTCAACATAGGTAGAAGATGTTGGCATTATTGATCAGTTGAAGTGCTCTGGTTTGCGAATAAAGGAAAATAATTTGATTGATATAGTACTTCATATTAGGGCTCTTTAAACTAAATGAAAACAATTTTATGGACAGGCTTTCATTCATTTGCATATAAAGCAATGAAAATATAGGTGCTTGATTAAATTATCACAAAATATCTCAATATCAGGGTTAATATAATAGAAATAAGACAATTTTGCAGCCATAAAGTATTCTCTTTCTCCATGATGTGGTTGAATTAAAATGTACAACAGTAAAGTTGGTTTAGTTAACGAATAAGGAAAAAAAAAAAAAGTTTGATTATTCATTCAGATTTTAAGATATTACCTCAAAATTCAGATTTAAATTAAAGTTTCTAAATACAAGCTCATTTTTAAAAAGGAGATGGTCCTAACATTTTTCCCAGGCTGTAATTTGAGGTAACGGAATCACATTAGGTTGCACATTTGATGAGGAAGTAGTTATAAAATGAAAGTGCCACCATTTATACAGCTGATCTCAGTCATTGATTACACAGGCTGCAATGAATCATGTGCCAAGTCATTTTTGAAATAACCCTGAACAAGACTATTAGATAGTAATCTCAATAAATGTTAACATATTTCTGGTGAGCATATAGCAGATACTTTTATTCACAGGTAGTCCAAGTATTGAGCCATGTTGATTTGTTCCAAATTTTGGTCAAATATAATCAGGACATGTTTGCCTGACCTTAATTAGACTAGTGGTACTTTCTACTATTTCAGTTAGTGCAGAAACCCCCCTTCTTCCCTTTAGAAGTTCCAAATTGTGTCATTTTGTCCTTAAATATTGTGTAAAACATAGAAGGAAATATAAGTAGTAGTAGTTGCTTTGATAGGTAGCAAACATATTGTAATCAGTACACTTTACCATACTCATTACCCACTTGGTGATTCTGTTACCACAGCATGGTGATTTCTTTACTTTAGTAAAAAAAAATTCCCAGATTACACAAATTGTCATACTTTTACCAGCTTTATGTAGATGTATTCCCTGGATGTCCCCATCTTGCAATAAAATTGTGAAATCTAGAGTTAATTCTGGATGATGAATTTAGCCATTTTGTGTGCAACACATAGTAACGTTTCATGAATGGTGGTTCTGTTACTGACTGTGAAAGTAGGCTGATTTATCAAGGATAATTTACACAAGATGGCACTTAAGATATTTTGTATGGGGATTATTGTGGGCTGTTGGGTTATGTTGATTTGTTCACACTGGTGGTGGCAGTTGTATAATGGAGAGAGTTTATCACTACAAATAAAAATGTGATTTTGTTACAAGTGGATATACTCAAATACAGATACAGTCAGGTCCATAAATATTGGGACATTGACAGAATTTTCATATTTTGGCCTCTATTCTCCACCACAATGGCTTTGAAATGAAACAAACAAGATGTGCTTTAACTGCAGACTTTCAGATTTAATTTGAGGGTAATTACATCCAAATCAGGTGAACGGTGTAGGAATTACAACGGTTTCTATATGTGCCTCCCACTTTTTAAGGGGCCAAAAGTAATGGGACAAACTAAACAATCCTAAATCTAACTTTCACTTTTTAATACTTTGTTGCAAATCCTTTGCAGACAATTACAGCCTGAAGTCTGGAATGCATAGACATCACCAGACGCTGGGTTTTATCCCTGGTAATGCTCTGCCAGGCCTCTACTGCAAATGTCTTCAGTTCCTGCTTGTTCTTGGGGCATTTTCCCTTCAGTTTTGTCTTCATCAAGTGAAATGCATGCTCAATCGGATTCAGGTCAGGGGATTGACTTGGCCATTGCGTAATATTCCACTTTTTAGCCTTAAAAAACTCTTTGGTTGCTTTTGCAGTATGCTTCGGGTCATTGTCCATCTGCACTGTGAAGCGCCGTCCAATGAGTTCTGAAGCATTTGACTGAATATGAGCATATAATATTGCCCAAAACACTTCAGAATTCATTCTGCTGCTTTTGTCAGTAGTCACATAATCAATAAATACAAGGGAACCAGTTCCATTGGCAGCCATACATGCCCACGCCATGACACTACCACCACCATGCTTCACTGATGAGGTGGTATGTTTGGATCATGAGCAGTTCCTTTCCTTCTCCATACTCTTCTCTTCCCATCACTCTGGTAAAAGTTGATCTTTGTCTCATCTGTCCATAGGATGTTGTTCCAGAACTGTAATGGCTTTTTTAGATGTTGTTTGGAAAACTCTAATCTGGTCTTCCTGTTTTTGTGGCTCACCAATGGTTTGCATCTTGTGGTGAACCCTCTATATTCACTCTTGTGAAGTCTTCTCTTGATTGTTGACTTTGACACATATACACCTACCTCCTGGAGAGTGTTCTTGATTTGGCCAACTGTTGTGAAGGGGTTTTTCTTCACCAGGGAAATAATTCTTCTGTCATCCACCACAGTTGTTTTCCGTGGTCTTCTGGGTCTTTTGGTGTTGCTGAGCTCTCTGGTGCGTTCTTTCTTTTTAAGAATGTTCCAAACAGTTGATTTGGCCACACCTAATGTTTTTGCAATCTCTCTGATGGGTTTGTTTTCATTTTTCAGCCTAATGATGGCTTGCTTCACTGATAGTAACAGCTCTTTGGATCTCATATTGAGAGTTGACAGCAACTGATTCCAAATGCAAATGTCACACCTAGAATCAACTCCAGACCTTTTACCTGCTTAATTGATAATGAAATAACGAGGGAATAGCCCACACCTGTCCATGAAATAGCTTTTGAGTTGATAGTCGCATTACTTTTGGCCCCTTAAAAAGTGGGAGGCACATATTGAAACTGTTGTAATTCCTACACCGTTCACCTGATTTGGATGTAATTACCCTCAAATTAAATCCGAAAGTCTGCAGTTAAAGCACATCTTGTTTGTTTCATTTCAAAACCATTGTGGTGATGAATAGAGGCCAAAATCTGAAAATTCTGGCAATGTCCAAATATTTATGGACCTGACTGTATATCTGTATGTGTGTGTGTATTATATATATATATACACACATACACATATATATATATATATATATATATATACACACATACATATACATACATACACACACACACACACACACACACACACACACACAATAGCCCTGCACTCACAATAATCCAGAGTCCTTGTATGCTCAGGTGCCTCCCAATGAAAGAAAATATAGCACAAAAAATAGTTGCACTCTGAGACTTGAAGGCAAATAACGAACGTACAACGTTTATTCCATAAGCTGGAAAATAGACCAACGTTTCGGGGCAACACCGCCCCTTTGTTAAGATGAGTAACCTTACTCACCTTGACAAAGGGGCGGTGTTGCCCTGAAACGTTGGTCTATTTTCCAGCTTATGGAATAAATGTACGTTCGTTATTTGCCTTCAAGTCTCAGAGTGCCACTATTTTTCGTGCTATATTACATATACACACACACACACACACACACACACACACACATATACATACATACACACATATACATACACACATGCTATAGACAATAGATAAATATACACAAATTATTGTGGTATTAGCCATTAAACTTTGTATATGACCAAGCCAAAATGAAAAACAGGTTATATAAATGTAAACAAAAAAAAAAAAAAAACACCTGAGAAAACTCAATCAAGTTAGCTCCCCAGTTCCTGCCCAATGTAGAGAGGGGATTGAGCTATTCAAACAATGCCACACCTGCACATAATTAAGGGTACAATTCTTACCTGTGTAGTCATACCTTTCATGGTCCACCATATTATTTACCAATGCTGTGAATTCCATAATTGCTGGGGCAATATCCAGCTCAGAGCTAGCAAATCTTCAAAAACAAAAAGAAAGGCAGAAGGAGTACCTAACTGAACAGACACCCTTCCTGGCAACATATCCCACTAGGGATGTAGTCAGCATCCCGGCAGACGGGATGCAGACGGTCTAAAAACCTGCTCAGGAATCCCAACAGCAGTTGAAGGTAGTCGTGTCGGGATTGTGACTGTTGGGATGCCGCTGTCTGTATTCTGACAGCCGACATCCCATACCTAACCCATCCCAGCGTGCTTGGATAGCAGGACAGTTCACACAAGTTACGAAAATTTACATTCAGGTGAAGGTATTTGCAAAAGCCAGAATCACAGACCTTTCCGAACTTAAGTCAATAGGGGCTGAGATATGATCTATGTACTATACACAGTTGGATTTGTTGGAACCTTGCCGACACAGTCACTCAGCAAGGAGTGGTTAATGTAGACTCCCAATGCTTATAAGAGAGCACCCAAATCCCTCTACTAATGAAGGCACAGGTTTGGCAAATCTCACCCACCCTGGTTGTCCAAAAGGCCAGTGTAAAAGAATAAAAACACATCAGCAGATACCAAGGAAGGTTAAGAGCTTCTTAATAGGGGCCACTTCCAGTAGTGGTGCACCTCCTGGAAATTGTGCCCGATAGGCATGGCTCATTTGCAAATACCTAAAAAACTGTGTGAGAGAAACCCCAGCTTCTTCAGCAAGTGCTCAAAAGAATGCAGAGTACCAACATGGTAAGGCTGACCAAGAGAGACCAGTTCATATTTCACCCACAACTCACAACCACTAAAGGACATCAGTTCTGGAAAACCAGGATTGTTCCAAAGGAAGCTACAGGGGTCAAAGTCCATGGCATCGGTCATCTTGTGCATGAGATACCAGATCCGACAGGCCTTAGCAACTAGTGGAGAAGCAGATCTAGTGAGACTACCATACAAAAGCACCTGCTGTGGCATATGGGACCTACACATCCTATCTAACAGATCACAGTGGATATAGTCTGTCTAGGACCCAACCCACAATCTAAGGGACATAGTCAAGTCCCCACGGTAAACCCTGCAGCTAATTAAATCTGCCCTAAAATGGCCAAGTTATGCAACAACGTAATAAATCCAGAAAGTAGGCAGTGCAAGGCCTATTCCTGGGTCTACACAATTTTAACATGCTTTTGACCTCACACAAGAGACAACAGAAGATGATCAATGGTCTTAAAAACATATGCGCAAATACTGGAGCCTGATGAAACACATAAAATTTAGTTTGGAGAACAATTTTAAATTAGATTATCTCGACCTTTCACTGTCAAAAGCAATTCTTCATGTGTAAACTCTGCGCTGCAAAAAAATCAATCTGAGGCTGAACATTTAGCCAGTCATTGGAAGAAATCCAAAACCCAGCGAATTGAAGTGTAGATTCTACTGCAGAGGAAGGTGAGGCGAGGGAATGATCGGGAAAGACCCACTGACAGGAAAAATAATAGATTTATCCCAATTCATTGTCCTCCACCATGTAAAGACGTCACAGGTTGATACTGGTATATTTGCCTGACATAAAAACAGTTTGGTCTGTGTGACCAATTTTCAAATGGCTATATTGAATCTTAGAGATATTGTCTATACTCTTAACATCAGCAGACAATAAAGATATGGGCCAATATGAGTCAGGATAGCACAAATCCTTCCCCGGCTTTGGAATGAAAATGATCAAGGTCACAGACATCGACTCTAGGAGTTCTTTAAGGTGCCCATACACGGTTCAATAAATCAGCCAATCCGATGGATTGGTGTGATTTGGCTGCTCTATTGCACCGTGTATGTGCATGAAATCGGATAGTTCACACACCCATGGGGTCGTACATCGCACCCCCAGATCTTACTGCAGGTTCAGTCGATCAGGGGATGCGGTGTGCGATCCCATGCAGCGCTGTGCGAGTGGGGGAGCCCCCGTTGCGTTGCACAGAGCATATTGCAGTGTATGGCCAGCTTAAGGGTGAAACAGCAGCTTAAAAGCCTGATTCCGAGTCTCACACAATGTTGCTATTCCCGCAAATGGTTGATATTTTTTAAAGTGCATATGAGTCTAATTTGCATAAAAGTTGCACAGCGCATGCGTCTCATGGTGTGCACACACAGAGTAGCAATTGAGACACAATCTGAGAAATGTAGTGGGCACTGCTGAGTGGTGAATGGGAGGTGGCTATTCAGATGCATGGAAACGTGACGTATCATGGAAGTGCGAACTCAGACGCTTAATCGTTTACATTAGAGGCCATATTCTGATGGAGATTCTGCACCTAGCATGGGGTAGGTGAAAATTTGAAGGATGCATCCGATGATTGCATCTAAAGATACACCAAGCAGGATTTTGTGTCTACAGTAACACAAAGTGGGCATCTCAGTCTTTGCACATTCAGACGCATGGCTGTACACCAGGCGAACAGCCGATACTAGCATTAGCATAAAGTCGCAGACACAACTACTGCAAGAGACGCCAAAACAGTCGCAGTTACAGCATCCTGGATCCCTGGCTAGAACAGGAGGATGACAAGAAAACAATACCATACTGTGTATTGAATTCCACGCCTCCCTATCCTCTCCCATCCCAATAAAAATCACATCCAGAAAACGCAACCATGACTGAAATTCAAGGACAAGAATACCTATATAAACAAAGCATCCAGGAGTGGAGAATCCAGGCCACAGCCTCTTAAGAAGAATTAAAAAAAAAACTGTGCCCACCACACAGGAAAAAGAATAGCGGATTATAAAACTCCAAGGGGCCCTGCAAACAAGCCAATCTCAGGATTATATATCATTATAATGAAGTACTTTGTCTAGAAAGTACATGGTGTGGCGAAGCTCCTGGTGGAGGAGATGGAGTCTGCACTCTCAAATGCAAATTTGGCTGTAAAAGCTTCCCGGCCAAACAGTTTCACCAGCCATTGTTCCAAGAAGTCCCCTGGCTTCGAACCCTCCACATTATCTGGAAGGCCAACATAGGAGGACATAATTCAGACCGAATCAGCCCCCATAATGTAAGGACACCGATTCCCACAGATCTCTGTTCACAGATGTAAATAAGAAATGTGTATGTCATTAGTAAAAACCAAATTAAAAACACAGGCATAAGTGTATTTAATGCATGCCTGTCATAAACCAGGCACATGTGGACCATGCAGCTTTGCATACGCACACAATTGCGGCTATTTTAGTGAAGCATCAACTGTGATTTGTGGTGCAGTGATGGCCAACTCTGCATGCTTTTTATAATGAAAATAATAAATTACACCAGCTTCGGCCTATATGATCCAGTCTGTTAGATTCACTCTCATGGCGTGGGATATCCTCCGTGGATCCTCTGATTTAGCCTCTCACTCCTCCTCTATGTCCCTCATATGGATCCAGCCTCTGTTTCCTTCAGGATCCTGTAGCACCATGGCCTCCTTCTGGAAGGGGGTTACAAATTGATCGGTTTCGACGCGTGAAGTGTGAGTTTGCTCAGACCTCATTCACCGACCTCCATTCCTGCTGCTCAGTCCCTTCATCATGTCACTACCAATACCTGCAGATTGTTAGTTTTGTTACTTTGCACTCGTCACCCTGAGCCCTATGGCCATCGACTTCATTTCCTCCCATCCCTTTCCTTTCTTTACCTATTATTTCCCTTTTGCTTCTGTCTTTTCTCCTTATATTCACTATGGTATTTTCTATTTTTACAAATTTTCCCCCCTCCTCTCTATAGTTACAAGACAGTGACCCTAGTCTAGGCCCTGTTGCAATTTATTCTGACCTCTTCTGTGGACTCCCGACAGCATGTCTTTGTTATGTGGGTTTTTACTATTGTTATTTATTGTTTACCGTCTATGTGTTCCCCATTTCATTTGCTGGTATATTTTCGGAATGTTATAATAATAATTTTATTTATATAGCGCTTTTCTCCCATAAGACTCAAAGTCGCTTTACAGACATCAGAAAACATGGTACATTGTAAAAGGATCTGGTGTTGCAAAAGAATAGAAAACCACACCGAGATAATTAAAATCAACCAAAACCTAGAGAGCACAATAAGCATATTTCAGGGTTGGTGCAGACATTTTGGGAAATAATTTCCATGGGTTATATATTCCACCCACAAAGGTACCAAATGAGGCAGCCGTCTTGGGTGCACTACGTAGGATTACCCTGGGTGGAATAGGTTACGCCTAGAAGAGATGACACAAAATGGGTGGTTGCAGCATCCTGATGCTAGGAGTAGGGTCCCAACATAATAGTCAGGTCCATGTATTTTTCATCCCATCCACGAATGTACCAGGTGAGGCAGCCATGGTGGGCGCACTATGAAGGTTGCACTGTGGGTAATAAACCATACAAGGACCCAAGGAATATATGGGAAAACTGACATCTGTGGCAGTATGATATACCCAGTATGAATAGATCCACATGAAGTACATCCTGCCCATGGAGGATGCACTTCAGTGGATGTATAGCACACCAGTATAGCATACAGTGGAGGTATAGCACACCAGTATAGCATACAGTGGAGGTATAGCACACCAGTATAGCATACAGTGGAGGTATAGCACACCAGTATAGCATACAGTGGAGATATAGCACACCAGTATAGCATACAGTGGAGATATAGCACACCAGTAAAGCATACAGTGGAGATATAGCACACCAGTATAGCATACAGTGGAGGTATAGCACACCAGTATAGCATACAGTGGAGGTATAGCACACCAGTATAGCATACAGTGGGGTAGAAGCACATTTTACAAAACAGGGAATAGTAAATACAGCAAACAGTGCTGCAGTTCGGGCATGAGATTTACGAGTGACTGAAACATTTGAAATATGAAATGCACTGAATGAATAGATCCACGTGTTTGTTCATCCTGCCCAAGAATGAACCATCCGAGGCAGCCATCTGGGACGCACTGCGTAGGTTACATCTGGCAGGGTGTGCAAGTAGTGCAAGTATAACGTCCAGGTGGAGAAAAAAAAAATGGTGACCGCATTTTAAGTTAAAGCCATATTAAACTTAACCAGAAATTAAAAAATGATAGAGTGATCTGCAAAAAGCCACAGCGTCTCCTTCACACGAGTGTGTGGGTTTGTCGCATCCAGCAGTTTGTGGAGTTCGATTTGGCTGCAGCATGAGACAGCACCCGAACCCAATCTCAGGGGAGTGTAAATGAAGGTGGAGTGGCAGCATTCCTGTGTGTCCTTGAAATTGTTTAAATTTTGGTTAGAAAGTAGTCAATAGTCCAAATCCAGTTCCAACTCCAGTTCTAACTCCATGCTTCAGATGACATGCTCAATATGCAGGATACAGTGGCAGGCCAGCCTGTGTGTGCAGGCTTTAAAATGAGTCCCTTTTGCAGGAGAGGCTAGGTCAGCTGGTATAGTGGGAGGGAATGTTTGAGCAGTTTGTTCAACAAGCCAATTAATGGTGGGGAAAGATACAGCATCACAGTTGGAAAATAAACTTTCAAAACAGACTATTCTTTCAGTGAAAGGCATCAGATATGGAAGATGGCATTAGTTTACCTGGGAAGAGATGTTATATGATGTGGGTGCTGTATATACCCATTCTTTTGTTTGTTTTGGATATTTGCCAAAAATTTTGTTGAAAATAATGACACAATCATATGCATTAACAATGTTAGATAATAATATTTTAAGGTAAAAATATTTATTTAGTAAAACAACTAGTGACCCTCCCCTTCTTAGCACAGGAGCAATTGTGAATTTACGGCGATAGTCTTTTTTTAACCGAGGTCTTATAAGATTGCCTTCTAGACGACATTAGTCATTTTTCCTCCTGACGTCAACATGAAAAGATTTGTTTTCACGTGAAATGCAAAAGGGCCAACTAAAGTTGTCCATGAGCAAAACAGCCTCCACTTAGGCTAACTCCAGCCACAATAAGTGGCTGTCCCTGTGCTTTATGTATTGTTATGCCAAAGAAGACTCTTACCGGGAATTGGACTTTGCATTTAAAGAAATTGTTTTCACATAAATTAAATCGGTACAGTAAAAAAAAAAAAGTGAAATTTTGTATCAGCAAATAGGGCTAACATTAATTTTTCTGGAGAAACCGGATAATACGTATCAATCTACACGGTATAAAATAAAGTCATTGTTGTGATATATCTTTAATGGTTTAGGCAACGTAAGCCAAGAAAGCGCTCAGATTTCAATTTTTTTCAACGATTGCTTCACTAAAATAGTCACTGCTCGGCTCCCTTTTGTCATACATTAATGTTTCATGCACCTAAACCTTCCTCGACAAATGCTCTACAGAATAGTGAAAACTGCATTAAAATCCATCCAGTGGTTCTCGAGATTAGCCCGAAAAAATAGACAGATGCCTACTAGGGACTTCATTTTATATTATGTATAAATGCAAGTAATCTATAACGACCAATTGGATATCAGCTTTCATTAAGCCAACTACTGTACATTCAACTGCCAATACATTGTATGTGATTGGTTTCTGTGCAGCCCTGCTCATCCTGGAAAGGGTTAAAGATTGACACTATACCACTGTTGTTTCTCTAGCACACCAAGCACAAGATCCCACACCGTATCCTGTCTCTTTACAACATGGCGCTCGTCTCGTATTTATGTGTTCATACATCTCCTGCTGCTGGGGGAGCAAACGAGTTCACATAGCTTACTCCAGACTGCGGCTGAGGAGCCTGGGGGAAAAATTGTGCCCAGTCTTCATTGGAAAAGAGGGGGAGGGAGTAGTGCATTGAAATAAGACTCTAGTCAGTACGGCTAAGAGGGAGACCACCTGAGGTATATGGAGATGCTGGAGGGGAGAAAAATGCACATTGCAGGCAGATGCATCACAAGAATAACAGTACTAGAGAAAGAGGCCATATGTGTAAAATAAATGAAAAAAAAAAACCAAACAGATTAACAGACTTTCAGCTAAACAATATATATGCTCAGACAACACGAGTAAAAAAACAAAAAACATATTGGTAAAAAAATAAAATTGCATACAATACAAGGAATAGGTCAATTCCTCAATAAAACATACAACATTTAAGATGAAGAGAGGAGGAAACAAACAGGGCAAGAAATGGCTTACATATGGAACAGTGCTGCCGGTCATACAGCACAGGAAGTCTGGTGTGCATAGAAAAAAGCTTCCTGCACAAAACACAACCTTGGATCAAATAGTTTCAGTTTTGGAAAGTTCCAGATATATATAACATATACACAGGCAAATAATTGGCAAATGTGATACTACCTTTTATATATCTACATAAAGTATTTGTAGCCCATCATATGACTTCTTTGCTAAGCATAATGAGTAGGAAAGAATCATTTGTCATAATTAAACTACATTAGAGAGCACTGGGCTCTGCATGTTCTCGTTACCAGAAAACCAGTAGAGTCAAGTAACTATTGTAGTATTATTACTACAGTACTGACACTCCCTTGACACTCCTTAGTGAGTAAACAGCGACCTGACCACACAGCTTACAGTAGTACATTAAGGTACGGTTTGGTTAAATAAAAGAGGATGGCAGTGTTCACTCTTGTGCATGACATTTATACAGATGTAAAATGACTAAGAACTCTGTCATTGTTGTCTGTGCAATGCAAATCCCAAATTTAATATCCTCCCTTTTCACTTAATTAAAGCCATAGAAACGTCATTTGGAGATGACTGTCTTCAGATCAGCTCTGTGCTTAATTTTACACATAATTATCTTCCCACAAAAGTTAAATATTAAAAGATTTCTGAAGGCAGTGGGAGATAACATGGTAGTAGTGTCATCATACCTAGCACAGGGTTGTTTAGAAGATCTACAGACGCCACCTCAGTTCAGCAGCTGGACCCAGTGAGTGTATCCGTCCTTGCTGGGGCCATCTCTGGTCCTCCTTCGGTAATCCCCTCTAATTCTGATCATCATGGGGAACAATCATTCTTGATCAGCTTCCAGCAGCAAGCATGATACTAAAGAAATACACCGGGCTATCCCAATGCACTTCAAACTGAAGCCCACAAGTTGCGCCCATACGCAATAAGCACAAGGCTCCACCAGAACCAGCAGAATAAAGTTCAGTTGTTACAACTATTGAATGACAGCTATGGTTACCAGCTAATTGCTGCTTATACAGTAGCTAATTCTTGTTGTTTCTAATTTTTCTTTTCTCTCTTCATTCCAATCGTACCATACCATCTGTAGCTGCTCAGAGATACCCATCACCTGGCTGATAACGCATCTGTCCAACAATAGCCACATACACTTTTCGGTTAATTTGCTCCCTTTTGTATAATGCGTTTCCTGGACCCCTTGACCGTAATGCTAGCTACACACATTAAAAATTTGCTGCCGCTACAGACTAGACAAATATAGCTAAAAACTTCCGATTTCCGGTGTACATACTGTTATTAGAGGAGCCGGGAGAAGGCACGTACAAATGCCCACAAAGTCAAAGATTTTCAGCATGGCATGATAATTTTCCATCGGGTCGGATGGATATTACGTGTGCAGCATCTCGGGCTGAATAGTCGCAAATCAGCTTTTCAGCCCAATTATACAATAGTATGTACCCAGCTTAAGTTCATTTTGGCAGAGACATTTTTAGCTTTCCATTGTATTTTAATGTAGATCGATTTTTGTATTATGATCCCCTCAGTGTACAGCACTGCTTAATATGTAAGTGCTTTATAAATAGGTACTTGTGTGCTTTGGATGGTCACAATAGGTGATATCTGGAGACTGGTTATTGCAACAGAGACAATAGTAAATAGATACTGAGACTATATGCTTAATTTCTGTCATATGTCCCTATTTGCTAGGGACAGTCCTAGGTTTTTAATAATTTCCCCTGGAAACTTTTGTCCCTGGATATATCCCTTTTTTTCAATATTCATCAACTGCACTATAAAAATATTCTTGTTTTTGCATATGCTGCTCACTATTTTTAGTCTGTGATTTACACACTCAGTGGCCGCTTTATTAGGCACAACACTTGCTTATTAATGCAAATATCTAATCAGCTAATTATGTGAAGGCAACCCATTAGCATAGGGGAGAAATGTAATCTAAGTGACTTTGGTCCGGATTCATTATGGATCGCAATAGCGATTATGCACGCAGTCTCACTGCGACAGTATGCTAATCCACTGCGATCGCTATACAGCCGCAGCACAACATAAGGACGACCACTTTATCTCACACACATCTGTAATGTTTAGCAAGACTGCAAAACAATCGGTACAATCGCAGCCTCACGCACACTTGCACAAGCTCTGACCTTCCGCAGTAATTGCTAACCTTGCCGCACGCAGTGAGTACACAAGCTGCGTATGGCATCGCAGTGGATAATTTATGCAGGTCCATGCAACGGCGTTCAAATGCACTGGCACGCCACCCCCGCGTCACCTACCACAAACGGTACTTCCTGTCAATCACTCTGCGATGGGTCTGCATAGTCACTGTGAATGCAGTCCCGACCGCAGTGGCTGGTTCCCGCAAGCGCATTTGCGATGCATGTGCAGAACAACAATTGGCCGATTGCATGCGTAATCGCAGTTGCCATCGGTAATGAATCAGGCCCTTTTATAGTGAAATTATTTCTGGTGCAAGACGAGTTGTTTTAGGGTTCTCCGAAATTCACTCTTTGTAAATGAGAGGAGACAGAAGACTGGTTCAAAAAGGAAAGCAATAGTAACTCAAATAATCATGTGTTACAACAGCGGTATTCAGAAGAGCCTCTGACCACATAGCACATGAAAATATGAGATATGAGATATGGTAAGAACTTATCTCTATTTCTACGAAGTCCATAGGGTTCCACAGGATACCTTGGGGTATAGGCGATGACGTCAGGCATCAGGCACCATAGAGTTAAGTTTTCAGCCTCCCAGGATGCACTAGGGTCCCCCTCCTATACCCCGCCCCCGAGCAAAGGCATCTCAGTTACGTAAAGCCATAGGCCGGAGGAGGAGAAGGAAGAGAGAGAAAAAAAAAAAAAAAAAAGATCTGGACACACAAGAATTACATTCTCACCAGAGGGAGACGGAAAAACCGGTGACCAGAGCAAAGCCCATCTGCAGCACAGGTGCGACAGGGCGGGAGTCCTGTGGAACCCTATGGACTTCGTTGAAATAGATAACAAAGGTAAGTTCTTACCATATCTCATATTTTCTACATCAGGGTCCATAGGATATCCACAGGATACCTTGGGGATGTCCCAAAGCAGTATCCTTTAAGGGTGGGGACGCTCCTGTGCTGAAAGGAGAATCCGCCGCCCGAAGTAAACATCCTGAGAGGCAAAGGTGTCAAACGCATAATACCTCACAAAGCTTTGGACCAAGGACCATGTGGCAGCCTTGCAGATCTGGACTGCAGAGGCACCACGTTGAGCAGCCCATGAAGGACCCACAGACCTAGTGGAATGAGCCCTCACAGAGGAAGGAACTGGAAGGCCTTCATGAAGATAAGCTTCAGAAATGGCCATACGAATCCAGCCTGCCAAAGTTTGCTTTGAAGCAGGCCAACCCTTTTTACAGAAGCCATAGAGGACAAACAAGGCGTCCAACTTCCTAAACGAAGAAGTGCGGTCAACATAAATCCTTAAGGCCCGCACAACGTCCAAAGTGGCCTCACCCACTGAAAGATCAGGTGAGTAAAAAGCCGGCACAACAATTTCCTCGTTGATGTGAAAACTGAAAACAACTTTAGGAAGGAAACCAGGACGAGTGCGCAGCACCACCCTGTTCCTATGAAAAATCAGAAAAGGGGATCTACATGAGAGAGCCCCTAAGTCAGAAACACGTCTGGCCGAAGCAATGGCCAGAAGGAAAATTGTTTTAGCTGTCAGCCATTTGAGGTCCACTGAGCCCAGTGGTTCAAACGGCGGTCCCTGGAGAGCCCTCAGGACCACAGTAAATCCCAAGGCGCCACCAGTGGAACAAAAGGTGGCTGAATTCTGAGAACACCTTGCATAAAGGTGCGCACATCAGGGATTGCAGCAATCCTACAATGGAACCAGACAGATAGGGCAGACACCTACACCTTCAGAGACGCAAGGCGAAGCCCATGGTCCAGTCCCACCTGTAGGAAAGCTAACACTCTAGACAGATGGAACTCCAGAGGAGCATAACCTCTCGGCTGACACCACTGGAAGAACGTATGCCACACAGGATGGTATATCCTTGCAGAGGATGGTTTCCGAGCCCTTAGCATTGTTTGCACTACAGAGCTGGAAAACCCCCTGGACCTTAACATGGCCGTCTCAACAGCCACGCCGTCAAAGACAGCAGAGTCAGGTCCGGGTGAAAACAAGGACCCTGTGACAGGAGGTCCGGGCGTAACGGCAACGGCAGGGTAATGTCCACGGACAGTCCCTGGAGGTCTGAGAACCAGTGCCGCCTGGGCCACGCGGGAGCTATCAACAGAAGCATCCCTCCTTCCTGTTTGAATTTCCGGATTACCCGTGGAAGAAGGGAAAACGGAGGAAACCGATAAGCAAACCGGAATGTCCACCGGACGGACAGAGCATCCACCAGAGACGCCTTTTCGTCTCTTGTGCGAGACCCGTACACCGGCAACTTCTTGTTGTGCCGTGACGCCATGAGGTCGATCTCTGGAAGACTCCACCTGTCCACCAGAAGTTGAAAGACGTCCTGGTGCACAGACCATTCCCCCGTATGAACGTCCTGGCGACTGAGAAAGTCCGCCTCCCAGTTTAGGACTCCCGGGATGAATACTGCTGATATGGCCGGGAGATTGCGCTCCGCCCAAACCAGGATTCGGGACACCTCTACGAGAGCCGCCTGACTTCGGGTTCCTCCTTGCTGATTTATGTAGGCCACGGTGGTAGCGTTGTCCGACTGGGCCTGCACTGGGTGACCTTGGAGAACCCGATGTGCCTGCTGGAGAGCATTGAAAACCGTGCGGAGCTCCAAGATGTTTATTGGAAGCTCTGCTTCCGCCCGAGTCCACCTGCCCTGGAACAAGTGTGGACCCGTGACTGCTCCCCAGCCCCGAAGACTAGCGTCCGTTGTCGACAGGACCCAATTCGTCACCCAGAACGGGCGACCCGTGTTTAGATGGGTCGTCTGCAACCACCAGGCTAGGAACAGGCGAACCTCCGGAGTGAGCACCATCGTCTGGGATTTTAGACTCTGAGGCAGTCCATTCCATTTGGACAGGATCAATTGCTGCAGAAGTCTGGAGTGAAACTGGGCATATTCCACCATGTCGAATACTGACACCATGGAGCCCAGTAACCTCATCGCCGAGTGCACACGGCGCTTCTGCAGACAACTGCGCACCCTCAACTGCAAGGCAGAGATCTTTTCCCCCCGTCACAAAGATCCTTTGCTGTCCGGAGTCCAATAAGGCTCCGAGGTGCAGAATCCTCTGAGACGGGATCAGGGTGGACTTCTGCCAGTTTATTAACCAGTCGTGCCATTGCAGTACCGCAATGGTCAGGTCCAAGTGGCGTAGAAGGAGCTCTGGAGATCCTGCCACCAACAGAAGGTCGTCCAAGTACGGCAACATGCGGACTCCCTGCAGCCTCAGGGAAGCCGCCATCACCTTGGTGAATACACGTGGTGCTGTCTCCAGCCCAAAAGGTAACGCCCGGAACTGAAAGTGGTCGTTGCGGATTGCAAACCTGAGGAACTGTTGATGGCGTAAAAGAATAGGGACATGCAGGTAAGCATCCTGTATGTCCAACGACACCATGTAATCCCCAGGTTCCAGCGCCAGAATGATGGACCGTAGGGTCTCCATCCGAAACCTCGGCACCCGCAAAGACCTGTCGAGTGCTTTGAGGTTGAGGATCGGACGATACGACCCATTGGGTTTCTGCACCAAAAACAGATTGGGATAGAAACCCTGGCCCTCTGGGAGAACTCCAGCCTGGAGCATAGTGTGCAAAACCTTCCACAGTTCCAAGGCTTTGTTCCGGTCTGATGGAAGACCCGTGGTGAAGAATCGAGACGGGGGCCTGTGCCGAAAGGAAAGGGCGTACTCGTGAGAAACCACCTCGAGAACCCAAGTGTCTGTCGTGGTAACCGACCAACACTGGGCGAACTGCAGAAGGCGGCCTCCCACTTTGGGATCCCCCAAAGGGAGGCCCGGACCGTCAGGCCGCAGGCCTGTCATCTGGCTTAGGTCTAGTACTCCAGGCCTGTTTCCGGGGCTTGGCCGATTTTTTGGGGCCAGCCTGACGGGGAAAAGACTGTGCTTTAGGCCTACCCTGGGCCCTGTAAGGCCGAAAGGATGACGTACCTGAACTGGAGGGAACAGCAGCAGACGGGAGACATGCAGATTTGGCTGCCGCCAGCGTGGCTACAATTTTGTCCAGATCCGGACCAAATAGGACTTCTCCATTAAAAGGCAAAGCTTCCAAGCCCTTTTTGGAATCAGCGTCCACCTTCCAAGATCGCAACCATAGGGTGCGACGAGCAGCTACAGCTGCCGAAGAAATACGAGACGCCAGGGTACTGATATCCAAAGCCGCTTCATTGATATAAGTGGCCGAATCCCGGAGATTGCCTATCAACTTGGTCTGTTCAGCCGAACAGTCGGAATCGAAAGCCGCCTCCAAACTATCAGCCCAGCGCTCCATAGCTCTGGCTACCCAACAAATGGCCATAGCCGGCCTAGCTGCCCCCCCACGCAAGGGAATAAACGGACTTTAGGCAGATCTCCACCTTACGGTCTGTAGCATCCTTCAAGGAAGACATGGAGGGCATGGGCAATGTGGCACTACGAACTAGGGATGTCACATGAGAATCCACCTGTGGAGGGGATTCCCACTTAGAAAAATAATTATCCGCAAACGGATAAGCCACCGCCAAGCGTCTCTGAGGCTGATACCGTTTGCCAGGATGTTTCCACGCCTCCTCTAAATGGTCCACTAACTGACCCGAAAGAGGAAACACTGTGGCGTCACCCTTAATATCCTTAAAAAAGGCATATTTAGACTTGGACACTGGAGGATCTTCATCCTCAATCACTAAAGCTGTGCGGACTGCCCGAATAAGTCCAGGAATATACACCTTGGACCTAGCGTCCGATTCTTTAGTACGGAGAGGCTCCTGGTCAGAAAGATCCAGAATCTCCCCATCATCAGACGTCACGTCGTCATCCTCATAAGGAGCGGACAGAGACGCCATCGGCCGCTTATGTGACCTCAACAGACTCCCCTTGTAACACGTCCGACAAGTGCTGTACAGAACTTGTCAGTGAATTAATCCACGCAGGCTCCTGAGAGACTTGGGGAGGGGAAATAGGGAGACTGTGGGGTACCATCAATTGTCTCGGGAAACCCTGCATGGGTGACGACACCACATCTGTGAGAACGCAGGCTGCGGAGCTAACTGGCCCACGAGGGTTTTAAGCGCTCTGGCAAAACAAGCCCGGGGCGGCTCCTGTACCGGAGATGTGACAGTAATTGGCCGCGCCAATAAATAACACTGCCGACATAGCCCCTCTGCGTTACCCTCCCCCTCCGCTATTGGTACCTTGCATGTAGCACACATAAGCTGGAGAGGAAAGTCACTCTCAGACATGATGATAAGTATGTGACCCCTCTCACTGATACTTGTTAGTACAGTGTGAGACCACCCTGCAATCATCGCACCGCAACGGCTTTAGCAGAAGAAGAGCAGGGATAGTGAAAAGGCTGACAGTAGAAAGTGAAAGTACAGGCAGCAGATGCTAGCAGAAGTCACATACAATGCAAAGAAATAAATTCCTGCACTATCAGCGCTGATTCTCAACTACGCAGACACAGAGCCTGGTAGGACAAAGCGCTGCATACACAGACCTTAAACCAACGGAGGAGAGGTATGCCGGGGGACCCAGACCGCGATGCCACCGATCTTCAGCGTCCAACAGCGCTCACCATGCTTCCAGGAAAGATGGCCACCGAGGAGCAGAGAGGAGGCCGGCCTGGGGGAGGAGCGCTGTCACAGGGCCAGTCAGCAGAGCAGAGAGGGCTGTGTGCAGCGGGGGAGGCGCCGGCTGTGTTACAGGGAAGGCGCGCTCCCCTAGCATGCAATTAACCCCTGGGACGCCGCAGCGCTACCGCTCAGCCACGGTCCGCTGTCCCAGGGGGGTAGTGGAAGCGCAGGTTAGGTACCTGGCTCCACGCTGTAGCCAGTCCCCAGGGAGCCCCCTTCCTGGGGACTCTGGACCATGTGTCAGCAGGGTCCCACCGTGGGACCCCGCTGCTTACCTGCTGCCCCCTTGGATCCGGCCATGGTCCCAAACATCTGGGGTCACCGCTAGCTGTGACCCCAGATGCTTACCAGCATCCCCGGATCAGTACCGGCGTTCTGGTACCGGCGGGGGTGTAGGGAAGACAGCAAGGACGTCAGTACTGACTGTCCATGCTGTACATCCAGATGAGCAGCCACAGCTGCTTTGAAGAAAACTTCAGGGGCTATCCTTAGCCCCCCTCTAACAGGTGCATCAGACTCCGGCCGGGCACCAAACGAAACTGAGATGCCTTGGCTCGGGGGCGGGGTATAGGAGGGGGACCCTTGTGCATCCTGGGAGGCTGAAAACTTAACTCTATGGTGTCCGATGCCTGACGTCATCACCTATACCCCAAGGTATCCTGTGGATACCCTATGGACCCTGATGTAGAAATCTTGGAGTGGATGGGCTGCAGCAGCAGAAAGCCACACTGGCTATTGTCAGCTAAGAAATATCTGAGACTACAGTGGACACTCGCTCACCAACACTGAGCAGTTAAACAAGGGAAAAGGTTACCTTGTCTGACTAATCTTTATTTCTACTACAACATGATAATGTCAGAAATTTTGCAACATTAAGCCATGGTCCATTCTGCTTTGTGTCAATTCAAGCTGATGGTGGGGTAATAGCGTGGGGAATATTGGCATAAATTAGGACCATTTAATACAAATTGAGCACTGCATAAAAGCCAAAGCATACCAGAATATCATTGCTGCCACAATCTACCCATCTTCTAATGGTTACTTCCAGCAGGATGATTAGCTATGTCACAAAGTCTGTCATCTCAAGCTGGTTCCCCAGAGCGACAATGAGTTATGGTATTCCAGTTACCAATCCAATAGAGCACGATTTGGATGTGTAGTGGGAGATATGCAGTATGATTGCCCAGCTGACAAATCTACAGTAACTGTATGATACTAGCATGTTACCATGGATCAGAATCTCTATGGATTGCTTCCAGCACTTAGTTTAATCCATGCCATGCCATGAATAATTCAGGCTGTTCTATGGGGAAGGGAAGGTCCTGCCCAGTTCTAGAAAGATGTACCTAATAAAGTGGTCTTTGAGTTCATATTGTTTAAAAAAAAAAAATACATATAAATAAAGTAAATAGATTTGCAAGACTACCCTTTATAGGGTAAGCTTATTTGTCCCTGTCCAGCAGTAAAATGTTCCTGGAAATTATTTCAATTATTGGCAACTATGGCCCTCATTCAGAGCCGTACGCTCTGAGCAAAGCGCACGCTCTGAATGAGGGCCGCCCTCCTAAAAAATGGAGCGTCCTCCTGGACGCTCGTATAGCTGTGGGTCACCACCCACAGCCTATACGAGCGTGCAGTTTGATGGCCGCGATGGTCTTGACCATCGCGACCATCGAAACTGCGAGCCGGAGCCTGCGGTTGAGGTTTTCAACCGCAAGCTCCGGAGTGATTTTGGCTCTATCAGAGCCAAAATCACTCCCACTGACATCACTATCAATCAACATCGACAGCACGCCCCCTTTGATCAGACACAACGAGCGAAGGACTTTCCTTCGCTCGTCGCGTCTGGCGCATGCGCACGACGGAGCTCCCTCCGTCGTGCGCATGCTCAGTCCAGAACATCGACCCACTTGCGAGCGGACAGCCGCTCGCGAGTGGGTCTGAATCAGGCCCTATGTAAGCAGTCATTTTAAAAGACACTCAACCTAAAATGCCAGAATAAAAAATACAAACATTCAGAAATATACATGTAGTGCCACATATATATATATATATATATATATATACACATATACACACACCCATCTCTCTCTCATATATATATATATATATATATACACACATACATACATACATACACACACACACACACATATATATATATATACACACATACATACATACATACATGCATACACATACATACACACACACACACACTCCAGCACTCACTATCCTTCCGCCATTAACCATATGCTAGAACATGCAAAATACAGATATCTTTCAGCGGCACTCCGGGACTAAAGGTGCATACACACACAACGATTTTTTGAACGATTATCGTTTAACGATAATCGTTTGAAAAAATCGTTCACTTTCTGAGTCAAACGATGAACGATTATTGTTCATGCGCGTTCACGTTTGTAGTTTGTAGTTCAGTCAGACTTGTCCACTCAACGATTTTCATTAAGTTAATATGCAAAAATCGTTTGTAGTTCATAAAAATCGTTCATTACATTTAAATGAACACAGTAAATGAACAACTTTAGTAAACTATTTTAGTTCATTTTTTCAAGGTAGAAAATAGTTTACTAAAATCGTTTATTAACTCAATCGTTGTGTGTGTATGCAGCTTTAGAATAAACGAACGTAACTGCTGTTTTGCCAATGTTTCAATAGTCTTTACTTTTGTCAGGTGTACAATCAAACCTATATACCTCTCACTAACTGATGTACAGCTGCTGTCACTGTAGTTGATCAGTGGTGACCACCAGGTGCCGGCTTTTGGAAGGCAGGTTCACCATAATTTATTTTAAGTATATAAACATATGCATACAGTGCTAGGTCTGAGTACATCGATATGCCACAGCACTTTTTTTACTGCTTCAATGGCAATGCTATCAAATTTCACTCACATTTCCCTCATGCCTACAACCCGTGGGCACAGAACCACTTGAATGCAACAAAAGCTAAAATAATCTTCAATTTTAACAAGTTTCTCAATGTTGTGACTTGTCAATAATATTAGTAGCCGCTTCTGTTGCTGAAACTAGCAGTTCAGTTTTACAGGCTTATTAATATAATCCCTAAATGTTCCAAGTACCGTATACATGTGAATAATATATCACTGGAACAAGAAGGATTCCAGGTGAAACTTTCTTTTCCACTCAGGAGGAATTATAGCATGCATAGTCTCATATTGCTAAAGGCTGTGATGATGCAGAGACCCATTGAAGTAGTAACAGAACCATTTGAGTCTGGCTGTTAACATGTAGCAACTTTACACTGCAAGATTTATACAGCAGCTATGTACTGATGTAGCAAGTACTGATTCATACTGTTGCTGCGGCTGTCATTAGGTCTATGGTTGCCCAGAATGGATGCTTGGCCCCCACATTAATACAGCATCAGGCTGCCTCAGAGCCTGCCTACTAGCTTCTGGCTGGTTACAGGAGGAAATGAGGGAGACAGAAGATAATTCCTCACGGCCATTTCTACACTTTCAAGATGGCTACTAAACAAAAAAAAAAATCTAAGTTATACCAGCAAGATGCTGGAGAACATATTTTACTGCCAACATGGATTAAGACATTTAAGATAATTCCTATATTAAGGACTGTATTTTCCTGTACCTTGATTCAGTATAGTGCATCTTGCATCTATTCCCATGCAATAGATGTATTTAATAAAAGCCAGCGTAATGATGGGAGAGGCATTTATCCATATGCAGAAGTTCTACCAGTAAATTTAATAGAGAACATTGTTTATACATCGTGTATACATGTTTTAATAACATGCACAGATCAACTTGGCTGTATGAACTGGGTTTCATATATTGAAGGGCGTTACACCAAGGTTGGCCAGCATGATTTCAACAACCTAATGTGTTATTCCTCCTTATAATGATAACCAGAACCTGTGCTGGTCAGTAGCAGACTGCTGTTTGGAAGAGGGCTACTAAACTAAACCATTGGAAAATACAGGTGCTCTTTCTAGCCACCCTTGTTCCATTAGTGACTACAGATATGGCAACGAAGTCATACATACCTTACTGTCTCTGTGTATTGGGAATGGGATCTCTTGAAATGTCATATTTATTCCAATAGACACTAAATTACATGTGTGCTGCCAGTAGGAATTAATGATTGGCCAAAACTAATTGCTGTATAGATTTCATTCTCCTGTTCAGCCAAATTCTAGATTAGCATTTTCTTCTCTACAGATTTGGAATTTGGATCTTCCCTCCTCACTGAGCCAACATGAAGAGTAGGGAACAACCTGAGGCTTTTATATCTTGTCTGCAACCACTTTCATAAGGGGGAGGACTGGCAGCATCGACCTTAATGAAATGACTTTTTTGTGACGTAGCATCTTAAATAAAATAAAGATGTCAGACCAACAAAATGCAAGTAAAAAAGAAATATAAATTTTTTAGTAAAAAGAAGTGAAATACAATAACCTTGTTGCATAAATGTACACACCCCTTTCTGTAGCTGTGTTCAGAGTCATCCAATCACATTTAAAATCATGTTTAAAAAGTTAATTGGCATACCCCTGCCACCAATGAAAGGGATTGTGATTAAGCTCTATTAAGGATCACTTTTCTTGGGTGCATCCCACTGAGATAGCCACGATCTAAGATTTCTAAACTACAGGGTCTCATTGTTGAAACGTACCAACTAGATGAGGGTATAAAAGCATTTTAAAGGGCATTACAAGTACCATGGAACACTCTGAAGACTATTATCAGTAAGTGGCAAAAATATGGACAGGGAAATTGGCAAAACCGGGACGTCTAGCTGAAGTCAATGATAGGTAAAAAGTTTATTGGAGGAGAGTCTACCAAGAGGCCTGCATCAACATTAAAGAAGCTACTGCAATTTCTGGCTGGTACTGGTCACTCCTGGCATGTGACAACTATCTATATATTGTGCACATGTATAGGCTATGGGATTGGGTAGCATGACAGAAGCCAAAAAAAAAGCATGCAAGCCAAGAATTGTGTAAATCACCCCAAACTATGTGGGAAAATGTGTTATGATATGAGGAGACCAAGTTGCACTTAATTCTAAAATATCTGTTTGGAGCAAAGACTGCAAACCTCATCAACCAATATGCTCCATAACTACTGTGATGCAGGGTGGTGGCAGGAGAGATGGCATAAGGAACACCTCCAAATATCAAGAAACTTGCTGGCCGCTTTCAGTGAGCTCAAAATTAAGAGGAATTTCACTCTTCAACATAAAAATGATCCAAAGTGCACATCCAAATCAGCCAAGAAATGGCTTCAGAAGAGTCATACAATGGCCCAGACAAAGCCCAGATTTCCATCCCAGTGAACAGGTGTGGAATGACCGCGAGGGCTGTGCACAGCAGATCCCCTAGCAATTTGATATACCTTGCACTTTTCGGGGAATATTGGGCTAGGATTGCAAAGTTCAGGTGAGTAAAGTTGGTAGAGATACTTAGGAGACTCATTCCTATAGTTAAAGCAAAAAGGTGCTTCCATATATGTATTAGTTAACGGGTGTGGTATATTAAGTTGACATTCAGAATGTTGACATGATTTGAATGTCGGCAGTTGGCATGTGGACAATGTGATTTCCTAAAAATTGTCCATTCAATTGAATTTTGTTGGTTTCAAAGTCACATTACAAGATGGAAAAAGGTCTGACGTGATTTATCCTGATTTCAGCTTTGCAACACAAAAATCTGCAGTTTCTGTAATGGTGCGTAAAGACGGTACGATTAAAATGCACGATATGGATCATATGGTTATAGTTCAGATCATGCACTATAACCATATACTCAGTCTGCACACTAATCCACCCTCTTAGCTCACAGTAAAGAAGAGAAAAAACAAAAAAAGCAGACAATGAGTAGTGATGTGATAAACGTACAAAAGGTGTTTTTTGCCTTTTGTCGTGTTTGTAGTAAAATACCACAGTATGGGCCGTATTCAATTATGTGCGAAAAGCCGTTTTCGTCGACAAAGTTTTGCAAGTGTCATCTCGCCATGCAAAAATTTTCCGCCGTATTCAATTCCGGAGACTTTTCGCCGGTGCGGAAACTCAATGCAATGGAACCTGCGAAAAAGTTTCGCCTATGAATAGGTGTCGAAAAAAAGTGCAGAATTGGGGTTTTGGGGTGCAAACCTCGGAACCCCCCCCCCCTACACCCTTGGGACAGTCCCCCAAAAGGTAAACTGCTTCAAAAAAAAAGTTTCAAAAATCCTTTAGATCACCCCGAACAAGTACTTTCTTTTTGGGGGTGAAAAAGTCCAAAGTTGGGAAGACAAATTTAAAAACTAGGAAAATAGACTCCAGGGGGGTCCCCAAGTATACCACAGGTGTTTTTAACTTTGCAGGTGTTTGCGGAAGGTGGATTTTTTGCATTTTTTTAAAACTTCACTTTAGCAACTTTTAAATATGCTTGTACCGATTTTCGTGTACCCCAAATTTGCTGGGACGAATTATTTTCTGCAAAAAAAAAAAACTGCTAAATGCTATTCTTCACCACTTCTGCAAAGTCGCTAATTAGCAGGTATTGAGAGCATTTAAGTACCCCAAATACCTTCAGCATTCGGGGGTATCTATAGTGATCCCCAATGTCAGTGCATTTTTTGGGGGGTGTCAGGTTGATTTCCCCAAATCTGACAGTACTTATTGCATGTTACAGTTTCGCCGGGTCCCATTTTTGCTGATTTCTAATTGAATACGAGGATAAGCAGGCACACGCGCAAAACACTTTCGCATTGAAAACCAGCGACGTTGTCGAAAAGTCCGGCATGCGAAAATATATATATTATATTTTACTTTTGATTAAACTGTGGTCTACATCATAGGGGCATATTCAATTCCAATGCGAAAATTTCCATACTAACTAATATATATATACATATATATATATATATATATATAAAAAAGATAATTTCAGAGGTAGTTTGCATATCAATGGCCAATGATACGGGCCTGCCCACCTGCATCAAGGTCACCTCATTGAGCGGGTCCCTAACACTCTGCGGTTCACAACTGGGAAGCAAGGCACCCCAAAAGACAGTCCAGCCAAAGACCTCCATGTTTGTTTACTATTTATGTATTTTTTCACACATATTCTACTTTTATTATTATCTTAACACTCAGTTACTTTTACACACTTGATACTTTAACACTTCCCTTCTTTTCGTGTGATGCCCTGGGGAGTTCTTTGGCTGGACTGTCTTTTGGGGTGCCTTGCGTCCCAGATGTGAACCCCAGAGTGTTAGGGACCTGCTCAATGAGGGGACCTTGACGCTGGTGGGCAGGCCCGTATCATTGGCCATTGATATGCAAACTACCTCTGAAATTATCTTTAATAAATTTAAATGTAAACAGCAATGATCGCATAGTGCATCTGCAACGGTTTTTGTAATATATATATATTACAAAAACAGTTGCAGATGCACTACGCGATCATTACTGTTTACATTTAAATTTATTAAATAGAATTTCAGAGGTAGTTTGCATATCATATATATATATATATATATATATATATATATATATATATATATATATATATATATGACATGATAGTTTGCATATCATGTCATATATATATATATACACTGTATATTAACACATACATACACACACATATATATGCACAATAAGCTACAAATGATAATAAGCACACCATGGAAGATGGGAAATTATGTAGATAATTTATATAATGCCAATATATTTCTGCAAAAGCCCAAATTTGTGACGTCTACCTTGCTGTTAAATGAGATAAAGATCAAAGTAGTAATACTGTCGTCATTAAGTAAAGCATGAAGGAATACAAATGTTTATATTGGAATATACATGCTTTCAGAGGGACACCATTGCATTAGTTGTTGCCTAGACGTATACATAACACAAACTGAAAAACAATGCAGCATTGATTTTTAATGATAAATATAAGAAAAAAAAAATTGTAGATGTAATGATGCATCCAATATTTTTCTCTTAATATTGTCTCAACCAAGAATCTAGGGTTCTAGACATTAAGTGGAGCCCCATGTGCTCTATGTACCCATCCTGGAGACTACTATACTATAGTGCGATCAGTTATGGAGTAAAAGTAATGTACAGAAAGTGGTGGCAACCATTTTGTGGACTGAACCACTATTCAACATATCACTAGAAACTGAGGCATGACACTCAGCCTTATAATTCACTAGAACATACTGCCTCATGCCTCAGTGATGTCACTGGTTCCTATTGAATTACCTTGCATTCTTATGAACATTAATACAGACCACAAAATTGCTGCCTTCATGATGAGTAACCAACAGGTATGGGTTGATTGCCCTGGAACATGAGTCCTATTCTTTGTGGGCCCTCTCTGTCTCCCTGTATCCTAATCTATCCTCATTTAATAAACCTCATTAAACACCACCATTCCACTCTAGTGCTCTTCTGGTCTCTCCAGTCATGGCTATCGGTACTGATTTTCCTTTTTATATCCTATAGGTCTGTTACAATAGTTTCAATCTGATCACTTTATGTAAAAAAAATAAAAAAAAAATGTGCAGCAGAGATTTCTGGTAAATAATGTAGCTCCCATGGATAAAATGGAGTTCCCAGTAAACTTTGGTACTTTTCTCCTAAACTTTAACTAATTAAATTTCAGAGGGTGAGAGATAGAATATTGACATACGATTTGAGATGTATGAAGGCAGGTTTGAACTGGGCCGCCGGGGATTCGGTGAAATCCCCGGTGGCCCACACTGATTTGTAGCCATGCCCCCTATCGTGGAAGGGCATGGCCTACGGAACAGTTTCTAATTGTGAAGCTACTTGCTGGGCAGTCATCAAGGCTGTGACTGACCCAGCCGGCAGCTACATGCTGGGGACTGGAGCACAGTGCAGTCACTCAGACTCAGCACTGCAGTGCACTACTGGGTAATAAATCCCAGTAGTCTCTGCAGTGGGGTAAGAGGAGCATGTGCTGAGCTCTGATTGGAGTAGCCCATCACATGCTCCTCTGACCTGGAGTTTAGCAGCAGCGCAGCCTCATGGGTGTGACTCTCTGCCGGCTGCCTGAGGATGCTACTGGTGAGTACACTGTGTGGGTGCTACAGGTGGCATAATGTGTGGGTACTACAGTGTGGCATAATGTGAGAGGCATAGTGTGGTATAATGTAGATGCACTACACTGTGGCATAATATGGGAGGCACTACAGTGTGGCATAATGTTAGTACATGTGTAGTGCTCTCATTTACCCACAACTGACCAGCATTGCAAAGGTTACTAGGTGGCTTACCGCTACCTCTCTGACTCCTTTTGTGCTTACCACAGCCTCCCTGACCTCTCCATACGCACCACGACTATCTGCACTATATCTGACCTCTCCATACTCACCACTACCTCTCTGCACTATCCCTGACCTCTCCATATTCACCAATACCTATCTGCACTATCCCTGACCTCTCCATATTCACCACTACCTATCTGCACTACATCTGACCTCTCCATACTCACCACTACCTCTCTGCACTAGCCTATCTTTGAGTTTTCATTCTAAGATGCCATGAGTGCCACACCTTTGCACTGTACATACTTTTTGTGAAGGCACCGGTAGCTGTTAAACATTGTTATTGGGAGTTCCAGACCAAGGACAGATTTCTATATATAGATAAATACACCCCTCCAGTGACTGGCCACACCCCTTTGTGGGCCTCTATTGCATTCCCCTGTGGGCCCTTCATGATCCAGTCCGCCACTGTAGGAAGGGGTACATTTGTTTAGGGATTTTTGTTAGGTGAGAGTGAATAAATTGAACGGCGAGCCCCTATAGGGATTTGCAAAGTGGTCCGGCAAATGCAGAGAACTGAGAAATATCATAGAGGTAGAGACACTAATGGAGCAATTTGATGGGCAGAAAGTGAACTGAAAATGTCATGAGGGCCAATGGAGTGAAGGGTGTGCAGGAGAAGAGGGTGAACAACAGTATTGAAAGTAGTAGAGAGATCTAGTAGGACTATGGAGAAGTGACCCTTGGGTGTTGATTTAGTAACAGGTGGTTTGTCAAAGCCACCAATCATCAACGGCTTTCATTGATGGTTTTAAAATGGCAATAGGAAGCAATACTAAACAAGCCTGGAGTAACATTGATTCAGTTTTTAAACTATTGGTTAAAGCCTCAAATGATCAACAGCTTTGACAAACCGCCTGTTAGTAAATATACACCCTGGCTTTGCTGTAAGAAGCTTATTTTATCATTTTTGTGAGTATAGTCTCGGTGGAATGTTGAGGGAAGAATCCCAATTGCAGGGAGAGAAGAAAAAAAAAAAAGAGAAAAAAAAAGAAAATGTGAGCTAGACTATTGTAGACAAGTCTCTAAATTGGTTTTAAAGCAAAGAGGGAGAGAAAGGATTGAAGCATTTAAGTTGGACTGAAGTGTTAATAGATGGGGGAGGGAAATGCAAGATAGGAGCAGATGCAGCAGTCAAGGTAGGAGATGATATTGGATAAGAGTTCTGGTAACAACTTGACTAAGAAAAAGGGCATATCCAGTCAATGTTTCTAAGGTAGAGGTTGCCAGGACTGGATGTGAGGAATAAAGTATAGGGTGGATTCAATTGTAATAAAAGCAGCAGGTTTAGGAAATTGTGGTGTCACTGACTGAGGGATATTTGGGTGAATGTGGTGACTCAGGAAGATGGGAATATCGAAAGCTCTCTTTTAGACATATTGGGCTTTAGGTATACAGATAAAGCAGAGGAGAGAGACAGTTGGTTGCACAAAATAGTACAGAAGGGGAGGAGGATAGGCACATTTCTGTGTCATCAGCATGGAGGTGGTACTGAAGGCCGAATTAGTGAATTAGCTCCCCGAGAGAAGAAATGTACCGTGAGAAAAGCAGAAGACTGAATATAACCTACTGAGACTCCAACAGATAAATGGGAGTGGAGAGGAAGATGTGCCAGAGATAGACACTCTAAAAGAGTGATTCCATAGTAGAAAGTGAATCAAAAAACCTGTATCACAAAAGCCAATGGAATGAATGGTATGCAGGAGGCTAGGGTGATCCACAGTGTTGATAGCAGCAGAATGGTCCTGGAGGATGATTGTGGAGATGTGATCCCTAGACTTTCTGCAAGTGGATCAGTAATCCCTTTGGTAAGGGCACTCTCAGTGGAATGTTGAGGGTGGAAACCCATTTTGCCTTTATTGACTACCTTAATAACTCTACACATCAATATAAGTTATTAAAATCAGAAACACAACCTGGAGGAATGCCTCAGGAAGAGTACTCTCTCCCATCTTAGATGAGCATCCCAGTCATTGTGCAATAAACCACAGCATAACTGAAGAAATTGGAAAAAATGGAAAAAACTGTTCCTATTCAGAAGACCAAAGTCCTCTTTTAAAGGCAGTGGATTCAGGCCATTACCTACAGTCAGGTGCATATATATTGGGACATTGACAGAATTTTCATATTTTGGCCTCTATTCTCCACCACAATGGCTTTGAAATTAAACAAACAAGACGTGCTTTAATTGCAGACTTTCAAATTTAATTTGAGGGTAACTACATCCAAATCAGGTGAACGGTGTAGGAATTACAACGGTTTCTATATGTGCCTCCCACTTTTTAAAGGGCCAAAAGTAATGGGACAAACTAAACAATCCTAAATATAACTTTCACTTTTTAATACTTTGTTGCAAATCCTTTGCAGGCAATTACAGCCTGAAGTCTGGAACGCATATTCATCCCTGGTGATGCTCTGCCAGGCCTCTACTGCAAATGTCTTCAGTTCCTGCTTGTTCTTGGGGCATTTTCCCTTCAGTTTTGTCTTCATCAAGTGAAATGCATGCTCAATCGGATTCAGGTCAGGGGATTGACTTGGCCATTGCATAACATTCCACTTTTTAGCCTTAAAAAACGCTTTGGTTGCTTTTGCAGTATGCTTCGGGTCATTGTCCATCTGCTCTGTGAAGCGCCGTCCAATGAGTTCTGAAGCATTTGACTGAATATGAGCATATAATATTGCCCAAAACACTTCAGAATTCATTCTGCTGCTTTTTTCAGCAGTCACATCATCAATAAATACAAGGGAACCAGTTCCATTGGCAGCCATACATGCCCACGCCATTACACTACCACCACCATGCTTCACTGATGAGGTGGTATGTTTTGGATCATGAGCAGTTCCTTTCGTTCTCCATACTCTTCTCTTCCCATCACTCTGGTACAAGTTGATCTTTGTCTCATCTGTCCATAGGATGTTGTTCCAGAACTGTAATGGCTTTTTTAGATGTTGTTTGGAAAACTCTAATCTGGTCTTCCTGTTTTTGTGGCTCGCCAATGGTTTACATCTTGTGGTGAACCCTCTATATTCACTCTTGTGAAGTCTTCTCTTGATTGTTGACTTTGACACATATAAACCTACCTCCTGGAGAGTGTTCTTGATTTGGCCAACTGTTGTGAAGGGGTTTTTCTTCACCAGGGAAATAATTCTTCTGTCATCCACCACAGTTGCTTTCCATGGTCTTCCGGGTCTTTTGGTGTTGCTGAGCTCTCCGATGTGTTCTTTCTTTTTAAGAATGTTCCAAACAGTTGATTTGGCCACACCTAATGTTTTTGCTATCTTTATGATGGGTTTATTTTGATTCTTCAGCCTAATGATGACTTGCTTCACTGATAGTGACAGTTCTTTGGATCCCATATTGCGAGTCGACAGCAACTGATTCCGAATGCAAATGTCACACCTAGAATCAACTCCAGACCTTTTACCTGCTTAATTGATAATGAAATAACGAGGGAATAGCCCACACCTGTCCATGAAATAGCTTTTGAGTTGATAGTCCCATTACTTTTGGCCCCTTAAAAAGTGGGAGGCACATATAGAAACCGTTGTAATTCCTACACCGTTCACCTGATTTGGATGTAACTACCCTCAAATTAAATCTGAAAGTCTGCAGTTAAAGCACATCTTGTTTGTTTCATTTCAAACCCATTGTGGTGGTGAATAGAGGCCAAAATATGAAAATTCTGTCAATGTCCAAATATTTATGCACCTGACTGTATGTAGAGTTATGTAGCAGACTGAATTACAGAATAGAAATCAGTATAGCTTCCAAAACCACTTCAGTTTCAGAAATCACTGCAGAACAGAGGGGGTGATTCAGCTCTGGACAGATATGCTATCACAGCTGCTAACATGCTAGCAGCTGCGATAACTGTAATATGGTAATAAAGTAGGAGGCGCCACGCCACCTGCATGCATTACTGATCCGAGCTGCATCCAAGGACGCAGCATCGGATCATCTGCAATCCATGGGGTCACGCAAGCAACCTGCCGCAGATGAGTAAAAGAGGCCAGGAAATCTCTGTCAGCCGATGGAGATCCTGGCCTCTCCACTCCCAAACCATGGCGACACGCTTCCATTTTGGGAAACTGAGGACGACAACGCCTGCTACCTGTCCAGAAATGACAGCAGACTGTCAGTGATTGATCCCTGATGCGCAGTACAGGTCAGGCACATGCGCAGATTCCCGATAATCAGGAATCTGCGTGATCCCTCGCTGAAATCACTCTGCAGACCAACACTGAAAACCATGTCTAAAAGAGCTGCCATCAGGGTAGGGGTTGGAGAAGGAGGCACGCCCACAGTGGCTGCGATCAATCACCCCTGCTGATTGTGTACTCCATATGCCTAAGCTTTGCCGGGATCAAAGATTGTGGATTGATTATGCTGTATGCCACAGTATCGAGTGAAATGTATGGAGTGGAATGTATCGAGCGCCGATCTGCTCTTCAGCCTTCCAGACTGTGATAGTGTGTGTGTGTGTGTAATAAGCCAGCCCCTCAGCCCCAGAACCTGTGTAATTTAAGAGTGGCCCTGTTTTATGGGATTGTGTGACTGTGTGTGTCGCTGACGGAGTTCAAAACTTAGGCAAAAACCATAATCCTGATCAAACTACACCACCATGCCAAATTTGGTGGAGCCAGGTACAAAACTCTAGGCGTGCATAAAGGAAAATCTGACAGACACAAACACTTTCTTGCTTATTATATAGATAAAGTATCTTGGGGAAAAGAGCTGACAATCAAAGGGCATTTTAGTAGCCTCTGTTGTGTTCAATAGCACCGACTGGTAGTAATCACATAATTACAGAAATAGTCACCACCCAAGAGTGTTGTTCGTGAATAAACCAGGCTTTGCAAAGTCATCTGCCCAGGATTCTGGTAGAGAAGCATTATTTTCTCCTGTGTGTTATTTTTTTATTTATTTTTTATTTGCAGCTACAGAGAATGTCATATAATGAGATTCCAGTGGGTATTCTAATAACGGGTTTTATTACATGAATAGCATCTCATTCTTTAGGTGTCAGGTTAGAGGCACCAGAGAGCGTCTGTCTGTTCTCAAGACAGTACAAGTTTAAGTTCAGGGGTTTCTTGGTTTTCATGTGCAAACAAATAAGCAGTTTCTTGTTAACTTTTTAAATGCCAAAGAGCACTACAGAAAAACTAACTAGATTGATGGTCATCATCAAAGTTTATGTACAAGGTGCCACAAGTTGTGTAGTGCCAAACATGCAATATAACAATCAAACAGAATAAAACAGAAGATATGAACATACAAGTCATAACACTTGTGCTATAAGATGTGCGAGATTAAATCATACAATTCGGAGAGTGGGCAGATGGGGATGAATGTGGAAGGAATGGTGTAGCAAAAGCTGAGCGTTGAAATTACATTAGTATTTAGGATGGGTTCCAGGGCGACAACCCATATTGGAGACCAGCTAGCATGAGGATGCAGCAATCTAGGCACAGGATAGGGTGAGTGACTCGATGTGGGGGAAAGAGGATGCAAAGTTTTAGGACTTTGGGGGAAGGGGGGGTGTATATGTCAGTGTGAGGGAGAAGTATTAGAAGATCAGAGAGTGGGAAGACTGAGATAGAAAAGGAGAGGACTTTACAGAGATGAAAGAAATCAAGGCCAAGGAAGTGTTCATTGCGGTGGGTGAAAGAAGATGACCACTGTGATAGACCACAGGATGCAGTGGTGGGGAGGAGTTTAGAGGCGTCAGAGGAAAGAGAACATCTCCGTGCTGTGAGGCAGAGACAGAGGCATGATAAATGACAGCAGGAGGAGAGGAGAGAAAATTCAAAGAAGTGCACCTCTAAGGAGGATGTCCAACATGTTAAAGACTTCAGCTATATCTGATGAATAAAGCAGAAATTGGCTATGCAGACCTCAATGGCAGAAAATGTACAGAGCTGTAATAAACAAAAATGAAAGCATTTGCTAGTTTTTAGTATTCCCACCTCTCCCCCAAGCCAAGCCCAGGAGACCCTAATTCATAAGAAAGTCACCTATGCCAGCACTTATATTCTCATGATGCTCCAAGGCCCATACTCTGAGACTTCAATGTAAATGTCTGTGGATGGAGGTTGTCCACCAATCTATGTTGCTAACCAGAACTTTACATTAAAAAAACAGATTGTCTTGGAGCACCACATGGAACTGCAGCCACTACAGTATCAAGGATCTCTATTACATGGTGGAGTTAACTCCAAACTGTTTGTTAGGGGCAGAGGAGAATTACTGCAGAAAATAAAATGCCTTTAGCTCTTTAATAAAACTGTTTCACTTTCCACCTTAGTTGTTTCTCTATTTAGTCTATAAGTAGCTAATTTTCCTTAACAGATGTGCGCTGGCAGGGAGCAATTGCCCCCAGGGACTGTCTTCTACTGTACAGTGATGAGTTGGCCCAGCTGGTGTTGGAATTATGAAAGTTTTAAGATGATAAATCTCCAGAGTTTACTATTCCAGACACCTTAGTTATAATTTTTCTATCCTATGAAACTGGAGTAGTCGTTCATTCAATAATAAAAAGGCATTATGGCGAAAAAAAAAACCTAGTTTTTGCCACACTAGTAGATAGTTAAAATACTATTACTCTAATATTTAGGTTTTATTGCAAGTTCTAAAAACAAACAATGAACAAAGTAACGTTTACATTTATTGCAAAAAATAAAAAAATGAAACTAAAGGGGCCCATACATCTGAGGCATTTCCTCCGATCCGTTGTTTCAGATGCCAATCCGTCAGGGAGTCGGGAAAATTCTTCATGTAAAAAATCCTCGATTTGCTGATTCCGACGATATTTGGGTCGGGATCGGGGAATCAAAATCCTGCAACATGTTGAATAATCCCATTTCCCTGACCTGGCCGTCGGCAGAACGGGGAATTGCCCCAATCCGTCATAGATGCAAGGGGGCCATTAGCTCATTTTATATTTCAAAGCCTACATTAATTATTACATGCAAAACTATACAATAGGGATATTTACACATTACAGGAAGAAAACAAAGGAAGTAGACACTGCACAAATCCGCTCATGTGGACGTGAGATCATAATGTATTATTTACTTTTTCCTGTGTTTGTCTCCATTTACTGAAATATCTTTTAATATTTGTTGGGATCTTTGCTGTCAGAATTTATTTAATTAAATTTCTTTTTCGGAAAACTATAGATTACGATTTTATATGACATTTTGTAAAAATAAACTGACACACAAGTAGAGAGAAACAAAACACTGTTTATACATGGGAATAACGCTTTGTATATTATGAACACGTGGTATTTTGGGGCAACATCACAGTACATCATTATTTTAGGACTGACATCTGCTATTTGCAGATTCTACCAAGCTTGCATGTTCATAAAAAAATAGCATGAATCACCACAAAGTTGAAAAAGCATGAAGACACAGGGATGGGTCACTTCAGGACTAAAATAAAGAGACTTACGGGTCGGATGGCTGCGATAGGAGCCCCTGCCAATATCCTGCTAACAGCTTGTGGAAACGATAAGTGATTTCTCTCTGCTCGGATCACCTCTTCCTCCAGGAAAGACACATGGTGGCCGGCCATTTTCACGAATGCCTATGTACAACGCAATAAGATCACAGGCATCATTCTAACTGCGCTGAACGCTGTTGTGTTTGCGATTACCCCATTGTGTTTGTGGGCCCAAATGTCAGATTTATAGATCTGGTGTACACAAAAAGTTTGATTAAACAGTAGAACTAAAAACAGCAACTGTCCAGGAAAATCACTGCATTGTATTCTAAAACCCAAAGAAAACCGCAGGAGTTTAAGAAGAAAATGGAGTAACAAATGCATGTTTGATAATCCTCCTACATACAGATATATAAGCAAATGTATTTTTACAAACAAAGTGGGACATGAGATCCCCAAGTCCATATAAACCTGCAAATAATTTATTTTAGATATAGCATGACATGTAACAATTATAGGATTCAATCTCTCTTTAACTACATTAAAGCAAGTGTAACAGTCACCATTGGTCTAAGTACACTGAATTATTTGGTACATGTGCCCTAAACATGTATACATTTTCTGCACAATTTATGGACGTACATTATTCTCACAGAGAACCTTATCTTGCTGCTTGTGGCTAGTTTCACACACTACGGTTTTGTCTGTCCAGAAAACAAAAACAGACTTTTTTCTGGGCGGATGGATGGATGATTTAATTTCACATGCAACGTTTTTTTTTTCGGATGAAACAAGCATTGACTACAAGGCCACTGCACATCTGAAATCTGTGCGTGTGAAAGCATGCATAAAGTTATGTGAGGCACTAAGTTCTGGAGATGGCACGTCATCTGTCCTAGTCAGTGGTTAGCATGGCTGTAACACGGCGACCATGCCTTGTTTGTGCAATGTGAAAACCCCAAAGTATTTGTCACAATTAAAACCACGGAAAAATAAAGAAATAATTTTTTTGCCGGACGGACGGACATATCCATCGTGTGTGAAATAGCCCTATCTATATTAATAGGTGCCAGTGGGAGCTGCCATTTTGATTACTCAGCCGAATTACATAAAATATTACAAATATAAATTCAGTAAACAAGGTGAGAAGAGTAAGCCTATAAAAAATTATTAGTACTGTCCACTTTCAGATAACTATATAACCATCATATGCAGCAGTTACTAAATGCCATTGCTGTATTCTA
The DNA here is from genome assembly GCA_031769625.1 of Taudactylus pleione. Taxonomy (NCBI): domain Eukaryota; kingdom Metazoa; phylum Chordata; class Amphibia; order Anura; family Myobatrachidae; genus Taudactylus; species Taudactylus pleione. The sequence goes on from JAUIMM010000120.1 coordinate 395,186, forward strand.
TAATAAGTTATTGTGCACATTTCCACAGGTTACATAAAAAAACATCTTCCTATACAGAATGGGTTCATTTAGTTAAACTTGTAGTAGGATAGCAAGTAGAAACATTTGTCAGACGCCCATTGGCTGCAGCAGTCACATTTTTTCTCGCAGCCTTTGGAGGTGTGAGAAAAAAAAATGTGTGAAAAGTCCTTAGTTTAGGCGCCCAAACCAGGACATTAGACACCCAAAGCAGGATTTTAGACGAGGTTTGCTGCTTTACGCAGCTAAACCCTGTCCTTTACGGCGTGTAAAATACTAATGGGCGTCAAATCAGAGCAACAATTTAATTGCTCTGACAGACGCCCAGCGCTAACAACTGAATTCCCCCCCTAGGAAGTTTCATTAATTTACAAAGCTGTTAATGTGTATTTGAATGTAGTATAGTGTAGCAAAAAAATTTAAAATATTGGACTATTCGAGAAAAACTCAACATGTGGGGACTCTGAGCCAGATTTGGACAAAAAAATGTAACAAAGTCTTGTTATTTAAGTTGTACACTGAGCCATACAAGATAAAGGCAACTGGTAGTGTAACAAACCTCTAGCTTATCAACTCTGCAGTAGATCGTGTTCATTTCTGCCACTCTTAATTCAATTGCTGGCATTCCTTCTTCTAGAATAAGAGAGGTTTCATTTCTGATCTGCAGGTAGCAAAATACAATATACAAAACATTAATATCATGAATAATTGATCATCATGCTCCATCAACCTCAATAATAAACTCCCTAAAAGCACCAGCTAATACAAACAGTACAAGAAATGCCTCAGTTGTGGGAGACTGCAACTTTACCAACACAGATTACAAACAGCAGTAGTATATGTTGGGTCCCATGGAACACACTGTTCTTTATAGCAATCCAGCAGTAACATGGGCAATCTTAATATACCTCTTACTTTAAATTCATTTCCAATTTCAAAGTAATGGAGCGTACACACGGTCAGATTTGTCAGACTTGTCAGATTTGTCAGATGAACGACTGAACGATTAAACGATTTGAACGATTTGAACGATTTGGACGATTTGACCAAAGTTTTGAACGATTTGAACGATTGAACGATTTTTGACTGCATTAAAATGAATGGAATCGTCCAAGTCTGACTGCAAACACATCAGATGTCAGATATCGTTATCTGACAAACGGGAACGCGCATCGTTGATCGTCCATCGTTCAGGCATGTCAGATATGAACGATTTTCCTTCAGATATGAACGACTGAACGATTTTTAAATCGTTATCGTCCATATCTGAAGAAAAAATCTGATCGTGTGTATGCACCATAACCTGTAATTCATAAACATCTTTAAAAAAATCTGTCCTGCAGCTCTCAAACATCACATTGTAATCTTATATTCAATTCTACACTATACATATAATATCCCTCCACGTCACAGGGTGTATTTCTACAAATGTGGTTATAATAAGGAAGATATTTTCCGGGGTGAGATTTTGTTATTAGTGACGGCATTTCTGTAGAACAATGTTAGAATTTCAACCATCAACAGCAGGGCTCCTATATCAGTATGTGCAGTTAAGTTTAATGAGAAAGTGTCTGGGATTTTTTACATAAATCATTCTATAGCAATGAAAACAGATGATATTTTTATTTACAAGGGATAAATGTAGAATTAGAGTTTATGGTTAGTCCAAGGAGGCCTAACCATACTTTTTGGTGCCTAAACTCAAGAATGATCAGAATTTTAGAAATATAGTCATTTAATGAATTCGAAAATAATAAGAAAGTCACTGTCATAAGTCTTAATTGGATCTTGCAATTATAACCCCATATACACATTATACATACATAAGTTCCAAGGAAGACTCAAAAAATGAGACAGAAGGCCAGCACCCGAAGCAGCTCTGTGCAATGTGCCGGCTCTTGCCATCCGGCTCTGAAACAGGGGAATCTGAACACACAGTACCTCCCTGGCTGGCAGGACAAACTGGGCCTTGTAGTTCCCCAACAGCTGGAGAGCCTCTGAATTATAACATCTGGACACATGATCAAAGTCGATACCGCTTATCAGCAATAATTGTCATTAGCAATTATTTAAAACAGCTGTTAATAAATGCACAGGGTCTTTACACTGCTTTCATACAAAAACAAATGGTTATGAAATAAAGATCGGGCTGAATAGTGAGTGGGGAAACTCAATATGTGACAGAGCATGGTTTAAATAAAGAAAGAAGGTATGTGCTGTGATTTACAAGCTGAAACTCCAATCAGCAAACACTTATCCCTGCAGACATGTTGGCCACTAGTACGAGAATGAGTGAAGGAAGAGCTCCACCTCTGGCCACTATCGAAATTACACATCAGTGAGGAGAGTGTCCTCCATTTCCTGAGTGAGGGAAGAGTAGGAATCTAGAATTCTAGATGATTCTTCAAAATGGCTGCCACTGTGCCACACTGAAGTGATGTTTATCTAGGCCATCTGCAGTCTTGTTTTCCATTATGGAGGGCATGGATGTACATGGGTCAGTTGTATTTGAAAATAAATGTGGCAGTTACTTAATGATAGCAAGTTATACAGATATGAAGTGAAAAATCTATGTGAATCCTGACATAGCCATGTAGTATTTCCCATCTATAGCATTGTATCAGCAATATAACACCATTATGCTGTCTTATCATTCAACACCCAATATTCGTTAACCTAGACTTCATACAGCACTACTGGCTTTTGTATACCTTCCTGCAACTTTTACTAAATCCATTTATTTTTCTCTGCAGAAAGATTTTACATAATTTTTATTCATAATAATATAATCAGGCAATGGTATTTAAATTACTTGAGCTCTAGAAAAATACAAAGCTATTTTCTGGACAAACAGTTGTGTAATCCCATGGCAAAAAAACACAAAAAAAACCTGTCTGTTGATGTAAATTCGAGACTGGAAAGCACAGAATCAGTTAGATAAATCAATGTGTTTAGTCAGAGTTGCAGCATGTCACATGCACCTCTATAAATTAAAGTCACCTGAAGGTAAACAGCGCTTTTTATATCACAAATATTAATTACAAAATTGCATCTCTAAAGACTTCCCATAGAATATTATACAACAAAACTGTAGTGTGTTAAGCTCATTAAGAGATTCCCCTCAATACATTTCACAAATACACACTAGGCGATGTGTGTGCCCGGCTGACGCACGATGGGATGAACGATATATCATGCGTTAATTTGACATCACACAATCTGGTGAACGACCGTACGATATGTTGTTCACCAGCCGCATCCACAAGCATGGGATCGTTTATCAAATTGGCAGATTGAGCAGCATGTAGGCTTGATCTGTCCAATGCGATGAACGTCCACGCAGGAGCGCGCATGGTTGGTCACAGTACATACACACTTACCGACATGGAAAATATGTCTGCCTGATCCGCCTGATCGGGCGACATATCGTCTAGTGCAGTGGTTCCCAGACTGTGCGCCGCGGCACCCTGGGGTGCCTCGGGACACTTTCAGGGGTGCCCCTCAGGTTGGTGGTCCAGCACCAAATCAAATTCTTTATGGTCAATGTAATGTAAATATGTGGACAAACAGAAGCACAACCCTGTCCCCCGCCACATAACTGAACCTAAGGATGACTAGTCAGCACAATTTACTATACTTTACTCCATTTTTTTTTAATTTCTCAATAACAAACTTTTGGCTTAGGGCTGCCGTGAAAACAATGCGGATACTCTAGGGTGCCGCGATTCAAAAAAGTTTGGGAGCCTCTGGTCTAGTGTGTAGCCAGCTTTAGACTTTCTGCTTTTACTGTATCTTGGGCCCTACAGTTTCGGTAACCTACCTTGGTGGGATAGTACAGCCCCTCCCTATTATCCTAGGAATGCACAATATTGATTATAAATGAATCATCTGCCCACATTTGCTATGAATGGGTCATATCGGAGGTTCCCAAACTCTGCCATTACAGTCCAGGTTTTAAAGATATCCATGCTTGAGTCCAGATGGTTAAATCAAACTGACTGAGGTACTAATTGTCACCTGTACTCAAGATGGATATCCTTAAAACATGGATTGTAATGGCGGAGTTTGGGAACCTCTGGGTTATACTATATGAAATAATGTGAATTACATTATTCTACAGCATGACTATACTTATATCATACTTGAAACAGTCTAAATATATATTTTATACTGTTCAGCCACAGGCGTAACTACTGTAGGTGCAGGGGGTGTGGCTGCGATGGGGCCCAGCCCTCCCCCTGCACCTACGGTGCCTGGCCAGCCGTGGTCACGTCCTTCAGCAATGTGCTGCGCAAGGCAGGCACATCTGCCCTCCCGGTCGGCTCCTTCTCTCCTCATTGACTGATACTGGGAGGAGGCGTGGCCGCCTCCTCCCAGCATCAGTCAGTGAGGAGAGAAGGAGCCGACCGGGAGAGGAGTGCCTGCCCTGGGCAGCACACGCTGAAGGAGAACACGACCACTAGAGGAGAGGTAAGTCGAGGAGAGGGGTGGAGGACTGCGGTGGGCGAGAGGGGAGGGGGGGGGGTGAGACTGTGAAAATTTTGCTATGGGGCCCCCCTAGGTCTAGTTTCAGGTCTCTCATAATCTAGAGCAGTGTTTTCCAACTCCAGTCCTCAGGGAACCCCAACACTGCATGTTTGTTTTTCAGGTCTCCTAAGTATCACAAGTGAAATAACTGGCTCCACCTGTGGACCTTTCAAAAATATGTTAGCCAGTAATGAATACGCCTGTGTACCCACTAGGGGATCTGGAAAATATACATTATTAGGTGGAAATCACTGTTCTAGAGTCTCAGTAATATATCATATGCCTAGAACGTTATCAAAATGCTGTATTTAGTACGACTTACAGCTAGAACCCAGGAGATGCCTACAGGAGGTAGTGGTTGATACTAAATGGTCAGTAACTAAGCAGGCCTATGTATTAATAATCATGGCACTGCCACAATTATTCATCTGTATTGCAGAACCCACTGGGACAGCGGCAGCAATATCTGCTGTCCCTGCGAATTAATTCCCCAGTAATTTGGAGGAATCTTTCCCATCCGAGGTAATCTGGCAATGCACGCAGTGTCAGTTCCCAGAACCAGCTGGAGGCTGCAGTTGAGGGATCAGAAGATCTATGCTGGGAGTAAAGTGACCATACATCTGCGACTGATGGCTGCAATTCACCGACCTCCCAACGCCTTGGAAGGGTCATAGGGATAATCCAACCAGTTGTATTTACCGGATTTGCCGATCTTGACCAAAAAAGGATCGGGAAAGGCGAGTCGGGATATTTAACATTCAAAATTTCCCAGAATCCCTGACAGATGGCAGACCACCGATGCGGTTTTGATCGTGGATCAGCCCGGCATGGGAAATTGATGTATTTCCTGCTTAAGCCTCCATAGGCTTAAAGCAGTTTCGCTTTTCGGAGTATGGTACATAGGGGTCAGATCGTAGTCCCCATTAATAATGAGTACTGTAATCTGCAGTGCTAATTAGCCTTCTGCAGGACATTTCTGTGAAATTTACTGCATTAGGCTATTAGTACATAGCAACAATTTATAAAATTATGCAGAAAATAAATTATGTAGGCATAGAATTACTAAATCTTTAGACTCATTCATATAAACAGATTTTTCCAGCTTTACTTACTGTTGCATTACAGTAAGGAGCACACCTGCATCATAAGCAGATTCGGCATGCATCAACATGCAATGCGCTTTGAGAAACTGATCATGTGGGAAAATAGTGCAGGTTCACATGACATGATATTATAGACACACACACACTTCAATTGCAGAAAATGTCGATATAACCTTAAATAATTGGATATGAATGGGTTAACAGACCTGCCTAGAATGTGCATGACAAATCGCTGCAATATACCTCAGCTATGAATAGGTTAACTGGAGTGCATTGAAAAATGCTCTGCGTAACCTATTTATGCACATTACTGCCACCTTGTGGCCTTCAAAACTGCTCTGTGTAATAATAGCCATCTCAGGAGGGAGATACAGCAGTGTTAAGATGGCTGCTCTGTCTGCATGTACGCTGTACACCTACTGGTCATGCAGTGTATAACAGATTACATCATAGTTTCCAGCTGCCAGCAATGCACAGACACTAAACACCGAGCACTGGGAATGCCTACGGGGGCAGTGTTGTGTGGCTCCATACTGTATTAGCACAGGCAGTAGCCATTTTGGCATTACAATTAAATCACAATTATGGAAACTCACCATATCCATCATGGCGCAAAACTCATCCAGTCTAATTAACATTTCCTCTATGGAGTTTTCCAAGTCCTGGGCCTGTAAGATAGAACATAAATCTAATTTTTATTTCAAGCTAGCACTGAATCAATAACAGATTTACTCTAATAATGTACAGCTATATTCTCATCCCATCAACAGTATACACATACATACACACACTTGGATCTGCATAACTAGCTAAACCCATTATGGGCAACGGGTAGTGTCAATCCTTTACTTGCAGCCAATTATCTCCTCCCTACTTTAAGTCCAAATGAAGTCAGATTCTCTGCTTCATGCACTGCAGAGCTTTACACATGGCTCAAGCACATAAGCAAATACTAGCTGGGCCCTGGGTGAAGTCCAGCAGGTCACCAAGTTAAAATGAGGACTGAACTTGTTATTATTAGGACAGAGCAGCCAAACACATTATGTGTCCTCCTTTGCACAATGTAGGTAGGTCACACAGCACATCTCAGAAGGAGGATACACAGACTATCACATTATGCTCCTTCTCCTGCAGGAACTATTACATATTTTATTTATGCTTACTTCACTAAATCACAGTAGGGGTCATTAGCTTAGTAGTGGATCACTGTTACTCCTAATAAAGGGTGAGTGGGTGGTTTGAGGAGAATTTTGTGAGGAGTCTAAGGTACAAGAGGAAAGAGGGTTTAGTGGAGGGGGAGGGGGAGGGGGGGTTGTGTACAGGAACGGTCAGAATACCGACAGCGACATCCCAACAGTCAGAATCCTGACACATGCAGGTAAGTACCCCAACCTTCCTCCTAACCCACCTTTACTGCAGCTGTATCTTAGGCTGGGTACACACTGGGGCAACGTTGGGCCGATTTGCCATCTTGGAAAGACGGTCGCCTATAATCGCTCAGTGTGGAACGGTGATTGCGAGCTCCAGCTGTCGCTAGCGACAGTCTCCAGGTTAGACGTGCTGGACATCAAACCTAGCGATATCACTAGCGACCAGTGCATTGTTAATGAATGATGTAACGGTGATCGTTCTGTCATTCATTAAAGTTGTCCAGTGTGGGTGCACAATCACTGTTCACAGGTATTCGTTCCGATGTCGGAACGAATGCCCGTCGCTCCAGTGTGTACCCAGCCTAAGCCTCCCCTTCCATCCTGCAGCCTAACCTAACCCAAATACTTTAAGTCAGGATGTCAGCGGTCGGGATATTCGAGTCGGGATTCTGACTGCTGTCGGGAATTCCGGTGCCAGTATTCTGACCACCAGGATGCTTACTACACCGCCAGTATGAAAGGAATTTACATTTAGATGATTAAAGTGCATATATAGGGGTGTGGATGGGCATTGCTGGACGTCTGCAGCATTTCAGTATAAGCGGTAGGTGATGAGTGCATTGGGCGAAACTAGATGTGTGCTTTGGAGCACTTATGGGATCTATTTAAAGGGAATGTAGGGTATCTTTCATTGATTAAATTTATTGTATTAACTTATTGCTTATTAAGCCCTTGAATTGTATCAGTTTGTTCACCAGTGGCCCAGACTAATGCTGGGTACACACTGGCAGATATACTGGCCGATCAATTGATCGGCCAATATATCTTGTGTGTGTCGGCCAGTGTGTACCAGCGATACTTAGTCGGTCACAGACATATCACGTCAGCTGTGCTGCACAGCCGATGCCCAATATATCTGCACATATATTGGGGCATTGTGCTGTGTGTAGAGTCGGGCAGACGTCCACCCGTACACTTGCAGCAGAGGCCACGGAGAGTGGGGCGCGTTATGCCAACTGGCCAGCAGGACCCACAGCCAGATGATGGTTGTTCAGTGTGTCTTAACAACCATCATCTGCAGATATATCTTTCTGGTGTGTACCCAGTATTAGTGAGATCACTGCAACACAATACACAACAAATTCACAATAAGCTTGTGGTCTGCATTCTCATAGCTGCATCTACGAAGTGTTGGTGTCAGATACATTTCTTCAATTAAGGCTTTGGGCCATATTCAATTTGGAGCGAAAAGTCCGTTATCGGCTATAATTTATTGCCGATGACGTCATTTTCACTTATCCCCATATTCAATTTCAAGACTTTTCGCAGGTGCGAAAAGTCTGTCAAAAAACAGGGATAAGTTTTCACCACTGAATAGGTGGCGAAAAAAAGTGCAGACTTGGAGTTTTGGGGTGCAGACTTTAAAAAAGTACCCTACACGCCTTGGAATGTCCCCATAAAGTTATCTGTATCAAAAATGTTTTTAAAAATAGCATAGGACACCCCCAAAAATAGTGTTTTCGTTTTGTGGGCGAAAAAAAAAAGAAAAGTTGGTGAACAAACTTAAAAACTAGCGAAATAGACTCAGGGGGGGTCCCCAAGTATGCAGCAGGTGTTTTCTAGAATGCGGTTGGTTGCGGCAGGTGGATTTTTGAAGAATTTTAAAACTTCACTTTAGAGACTTAAAAATATGCTTGCACCCATTTTCATGTACCCCAAATTTTATGGGGCTAGTTATTTTTTTTTTTCTTTTAAATGAAGCTAGATGCTATTCTTCACCACTTCTTCAAAGACGCATTAATGCACCTGTCGCGTCCGTTTAAAAACCCCAATTACCTTTAGCAGGCCAATTCGGGGGTACCCATAGTGATCCCTCATGATAGACCATCTTTTGGGGGGTGACAGGCGGGTTTCCCCAAAAGTGACAGGACTTTGATACTTACCTTTCCACCGGGTCCCATTTTCGCCAATTCCTAATTGAATACGGGGATACACGCCCGATACTTTATCCCCTGAAGAAATGGCAACTTTTCGCCTCTAATTGAATATGGCCCTTAATCCTAAATCTCATTAATTTGGGCTCTATTCAGTCTCTGTAGCCATACATGGCATAATGGTCAGGGTATTGACCCCCTCCCCTTTAGAATGTAAGCTCTCACGAGCAGGGCCCCCGTCCCTCATGTGCTTCTCCTCCCCCTACGTATAGTATCATTTACTCCTAACTCCCCACAACAGCACCTAACACTTGGTTGCTCATGTCCTGCTGCTTGTGTTATGCAGCTATGTCTATAAACCATGTCCTTGTCCTGCATTGTATTGCACTGCTAATAACTGTTTTTCTTGTGTGCTCATTTATGTACTGTGTAAGGCACTGCGGAACCTTTGTGGCGCCATATAAATAAAGGATAATAATAATAATAATTGTAAAAAAGAAAGAGTGGGAAGGAGCGGCATAGTGGCTAAATGCTGTAAAGAGGGAAGTACCATAGGGTGCTGCTTAAGAACCCCATTGCCACCTACAAGAGCCCTTCAGAAAGTCTGCATTGGAAAAAGAAGGCACCTTGAATGTGAATATAGTTATTATCCTCCCACTCTCATGGTGCTCCAGAGGTTTTAGATATTCGGCTTGAGCTAACTACTAAAGGATTAGACCAAATTTTCACATTTCATTTCTAGATAATGGATAAGGTAGTACTTATCTTGGTCGGATCTTTTCCACTGACATGCTTGGTAAACATAACATTGATCTGCTACTATATCCTTAGCACCCTTAGTTATTAATTTCCCGTTCATACTTTGTACCCTTGCTTGTTTGCAGACTTATTACTACAATCAGTGACATCACTGAGCTAGAAATAAACAGTGGGAAATAGACGTTACAGAACTCAATCAAAGTTGGACGTAAAAGCATTTTGTGGCTTTTCTCAGCCACAACTTGGTCTTTTTTTTAAAAGAAACTAGCACTACAAGTGGGCAGTAACAAGGTTCAGAGGGGGCATGCAGATGTGGCTAAATGACAGTAAGGGAGTGTTGTGGACAGATTAACGCAAATTACAGCCAAGATGGGCAACAAAAAGCTGCATAACTGCCTGTTTGGAGGGGCACAACTTGCCGACACTCAAACTCTGGTGCAAGTTACAAACTGATGATGCCCGCAGGCAGCGTCTGATTGGTCGAATAAGTATACAACACATCCATTTATGAAAATGTACTAAAAGTGCTGTGACTGAGATTTGCCACCTATTCAGAGTTGGTCACATCTCGTGCTTGCAGCCATTGGTAGCAAAATGCGACTTTTGCATCCAGGAGTTCATATCCAACTCTGTATAAGGTCCTATGTATGGATCTTACTAATTTTTAAATGATAACTCTTAAGCAAACAAATCGGGTATATCATGCAGTGTGTATGCCCGATTGCACGCTCCCGCAGGTCACATGCGCTATCGTGTGATTGGCCTTGCTGCATAGCCGATCACATGGGGCTGTATAGTTTAATGAAGGACGGTACAAGTGATCGTTCCGTTATTCATTCAATTTTCCAGGTGTGTACCGTCAATCTTGCATGGTCTGGGGAGAAGGGTTATCGCCCCCGACCATCGGCAAGATCACCGGTCGTTTTAGTGTGTATCTACCCTTAAAGTAGCAATCCCAATAATACGTTAGATGTGTTTTTTAAACAGAAATCTTTTTGGCAGACTATACAAAGCAGCTTAGTAACGGCCTTTTTACTTGGTTTACTCTTCAGTCTAATGTCTCAGAATTCTGCAGATATTCCCTCAGTGTTATGTGACTGCCATGCACAGGATGCAGTGAGCAAAGCAGCTATAGAACACCTCCCAGCGCTTTGCATGCACTATGACATCCTGTCTCGTCTTCTTCCTCCGTTACCATAACATTGTATGGTTTGTCGGTGTCTGACAGCCAAACTTTTCTCCCCCTCCAGAGTATGGTTGGACATTGAAGATTGATGCAGCGAAAATATCAATCTTTGTAGTTCAATCTATTACTGTATACACACCAGAGCGACCGGCCACTCGATATGTCTGGCCAGACATCACAACTGAGCGGGCATTTAAATTTACCGCCCAGTTGTGATGTTAGTATTGGCGGTTCCTGCAGCTAGTGTATGGGTCACCCGTACAGAGGCCCTGATTCAGAGCCTGACGCTCTGAATCAGGGCCGGGCTATTTTTATTTTAGAACGGCCTCCTGGCCGCTCGCATAGCTGTCCACCCACAGCTATGGCAAGCGGCCAGGAAGATGGTCGCGACAGGCAAGACCATCGGGCTTGCGACGAGACCCTTGTGGTAGGGTCTCGTTGCTGCAAGCCCTAGAGAGATTTCAGCTCTAACAGAGCCGAAATCTCTCCCACTGACATCACTCGTGATGTCAGTGGTGCCTCCCTAAAACGGAGGCGTTCACATGGGAACGCCTCCGTTTGGGCAGCCACCCCCCCCAGCCCGCCCACCAAAGGGGGCGTGCTGTCACTCAACATCGACAGCACGCCCCCTTTGGTACGAGACCCGGAGCGACGGAGTGCCCGTCGCTATCCAGGTCTCGCGCATGCGCACTCGCCCACCATCGACCCGGTTGCAAGCGCACAGCGCTCGCGACCGGGTCAAAATCAGGCCCACAGGCAGATGTACCGATATATCTGCAGTATATATTGGCATCTGCCGTACTGAAGGGCCGACGTGATATGTCCGTGTACAACGTTGTTCTTAGACATATCAACAGTATACATGGCCAAATGCATCAATATATATACATCGTTCGTTGACTGTACTAACGATATATCGCATAGTGTATACCCAGCTTAAGTGTGATTTTGTATCAATGCAGGAACTCTGATATATTGGAAACATCGACAATTGTATTATTTCCCATGGGTGTCCTCTCTTATCAGATTGTAGGATATCAGGTAGTCCCCAGAAAGATTGTAACGGTGCCTTCCATCCCCCCACTCATTGCTCTCTCTTCCCATCATTATTTTTATTATGGGAGGCCACCTGTGATCATATATAAGGTTTATAGAAATACTATCACATAAACTGCTCATTCGCGATTAGCACAAAGCATGCTCTCTCTTCCTGCTGTTCGCAGAGTACAAACAAACAGCAGGAACACACAATTCATGTTTGTGCACACAGAGGCAGCTCCTGATTGGTGAAACTTTCATTCTGATAGTTCATCCAGCTCAGTGGGTAGAGCTGGGAAAGTGTGATATAATGTCCTGACATCATATGCTTCATTCTGTGAAGGAAAAAAAATGGTTAACCTGCACAGTTCATCGATCTTCTAAAATATAAATGCTTCCCAATAGATGTCCAGCTGTCATTGATGTGCTGGGGAAGATCCTGCATTGATGCAAAATATCAATGCATGACTTAATTGTCCAGCCCTACTCCAAAGTGATTTCGAAAAGTAGATGCTGATTTGCAGAACAGCTAAGAAACATGACAATTGGACACAAAATATGCTATTTTATGAAGAAAAATCACCTATGTGGTATTGCCCCTTTATGTTATCACTGCAATCAAATTGGGTGGTTCTATGCTGCAAATTCCTGACAATAGTTAACCTGTTATCTATAAGCAACTGCATATTGAACTGCAGATATCTGAAGAGACAAAATAACAAGAGATATGGTAAGAACTTACCTTTGTTATCTCTGTTTCTACGAAGTCCATAGGGTCCACAGGGTGACCTTGGGGTATAGCTGGATCCTGGATCCTCGGGCACCACGGAGTTAAAGCTTTTAGCTGCTCCCAGGATGCACTTGGGTCCAACCTCGCCTATACCCCGCCCCCGAGCCACAGGCACCTCAGTTGGTAAGCAGCCCAGGCCGGAGGAGGAGACGAAACAGAGAGAAGGAAGACTGGAACACACAAGAACCATACTCACAGAAAAGGGAGACGGAAAACCGGTGACCAGTCACAGAGCCCATATGAAGCCAGGTGCGTCAGGGCGGGTGCCCTGTGGACCCTATGGACTTCATAGAAACAGAGAAAACAAAGGTAAGTTCTTACCATATCTCTTGTTTTCTACTTCAGGGTCCATAGGGGTCCACAGGGTGACCTTGGAGATGTCCCAAAGCAGTCCAACTAAGGGCGGGGACGCTCCTGTGCTGATAGGAGAACCCGGCGCCCAAAGGATGCATCCTGAGAGGCAAAGGTGTCAAACGCATAGAACCTCAAAAAAGTCTGAATGGAAGACCAGGTGGCCGCCTTACATAGCTGAACAGCAGAGGCGCCACGGCTAGCAGCCCAAGAAGGGCCCACAGACCGAGTGGAATGAGCCTTAACAGAGGCTGGAACAGGTAAACCCTCCTGCATATAAGCCTCAATAATAACAGAACGAAGCCAACGGGCTAGAGTCTGTTTGTTGGCAGGCCAAACCCTTTTGTGAAAACCAAAGAGGATAAACAAAGAATCCGACTTCCTCACAGAACTAGTCCGGTCCACATAAACCTGGAGAGCACGGACAACGTCTAAGGAAGTCTCCCCAGCCGAAAGATCAGGCGACTGAAAGGCTGGTACAACAATTTCCTGATTAATGTGGAACCTGGAAACCACCTTAGGCAGGAAATCAGGACGAGTGCGAAGCACCGCTCTGTCCTGATGAAAAATCAGAAAAGGGGGACGACAAGAAAGCGCCCCCAAATCTGAAACCCTCCTGGCAGAAGCAATTGCCAAGAGGAAAATAGTTATAAAAGTTAGCCACTTGAGCTCCACTGACTCCAAGGGCTCAAAAGGCGGACTATGTAAGGCCCGAAGAACCACCGCCAAATCCCACGGGGCCACAGGTGGCACAAAGGGAGGCTGGATTCTTAAAACTCCCTGGAAAAAAGGTGTGTACGTCCGGCATAGCAGCGATCCTGCGCTGGAACCACACCGACAGAGCAGACACGTGCACCTTCAGTGAGGAAAGACGTAATCCTAAATCCAAACCCGACTGAAGGAAAGCCAGAATACGTGAAACCCGGAACACCTGGGGATCATATTTTCTGGCCTCGCACCACTGAAAGTAAGTGTGCCACACTCTGTGATAGATCCTCGCGGAAGCAGGCTTGCGCGCCCTCAGTATGGTGGTAATAACGGAGCTAGAAAAGCCCCGAGACATCAGGACGGCTGTCTCAAGAGCCACGCCGTCAAAGATAGTCGACCCGGATCCGGGTGAAGACAGGGCCCCTGAGACAACAGGTCCCACCGTTGAGGTAGGAGGTACGGAGCGTCGATAGACAAGCTCCGCAGATCGGAGTACCACGGCCTTCTGGGCCACGCTGGAGCCACCAGGATCAGTGTGCCTCCGTCCTGTTTGAACTTGCGCAGGACCCGAGGCAGCAGAGATATCGGAGGGAACAAGTAAGCCAGTTGAAACAGCCATCTCACCGACAGCGCGTCTATCAGACTTGCGCCTGCGTCCCTTGTCGTTGACCCGTACACGGGCAGCTTGTGATTGTGACGGGACGCCATCAGGTCCAGCTCTGGCAGCCCCCACTTGTCCACGAGTAGTTGGAATACCTCTGGATGAAGCGACCATTCCCCGGGATGCACGTCGTAACGGCTGAGGAAGTCTGCCTCCCAATTGAGGACTCCTGGGATGAAAACTGCCGAGAGAGCTGGAAGATAGCGCTCCGCCCAAGCCAGGACGCGGGACACTTCCGACATCGCAGCTCGACTGCGAGTCCCTCCCTGGTGATTGATGTACGTCACCGTGGTGGCGTTGTCTGACTGCACCTGAACGGCCCTTCCGTGAAGAGCGGTGCCGGACGACTGCAGGACTCTGTATACTGCCCTCAGTTCCAGGATGTTGATGGGTAGAATCGCTTCCTCCGCCGACCAACGACCCTGAAGTGACAAGGAGCCTGTCACCGCCCCCCAACCCCGGAGACTGGCATCTGTCGTGCAGAACCCATTCAGGGATCCAAAAGGGGCGCCCCTCTAGGAGATGAGCTGTCTGCAGCCACCAGGCTAGGGACAGACGCACCTCCGAGGACAACACCAGCATCTGAGAGCGGATCCTGTGTGGCAATCCGTTCCATTCCGAAAGAATCAGCCCCTGCAGGGGCCTGGAATGGAACTGGACAAACTCCACCATGTCGAATGCCGACACCATGGACCCCAAAACTCTCATCGCTGAGTGCACCGACACTCTGCCACTGCTCAGACAGCCGTGAATCCGCAGCTGTAAGGAGGAGACCTTCTCTGGAGTCAGAAAAATCCGTTGCTGACGAGAGCAGGGCCCCCAAATGAACCATCCGCTGTGATGGGATGAGGGAGGACTTCTTCCAGTTGATCAACCAGCCGTGCGCCTGTAGACAAGCGACCGTCGCCATCAAGAGGAGGTCGTATAGATACCGTAGCAACCGTATCCCCTGGCTCCGAAGGTGAGCCGCCATGACCGCCATCACCTTGGTAAATACCCTTGGTGCCGTGGAGAGACCAAAGGGTAGAGCCCTGAATTGGTAGTGGTTGTGGAGAATAGCAAACCGCAGAAACCGTTGGTGCAATGTTGCTATAGGCACATGGAGGTAGGCGTCCTGGATATCCAGGGAGACCATATAATCCCCCGGTTCCATCGCCAGAATGATGGAACGCAAAGTTTCCATCCTGAATTTTGGAACCCTGAGAAACCTGTTCAGGGACTTCAAATTGAGGATGGGGCGATGAGAGCCATTGGGTTTCTGCACCAGAAACAGCGTAGAGTAATACCCCATCCCACGTTGAGACTGTGATACGGGTATAATGACCCCCGCCGTCAGCAAGGCCTCTATGGCTTCCTGAACCTGCAAGGCCTTGGTTTTGTCCTGAGAAGGACTTGTGCAAAAAAACTGGCAAGGCGGCCTTTGCCGAAAAGACATGGCGTACCCCTCGGAAGACCACTTCTCGCACCCAGGCATCCGTGGTGGTATTGTGCCAGCACTGGGCGAATTGAAGAAGTCGGCCTCCCACTCTGGGGTCCCCCAGAGGGAGGCCCGTCCCATCACGCAGAAGGCTTATCTTCTTGCTTGGAAGAAGGGCGCCTAGCACTCCAAGCTTGCTTCTTTGGCTTTGAGGCGGTCTTGGGTGCGGACTGCCTCGGGAAGGACTGACCCTTTGCCTTGCCCTGAACCCGAAAGGAACGAAAGGCCGAGCTCCGGACCTTAGCAGGTGTAGTAGCTGAAGGGAGGAAGGCTGACTTGGATTTTGCCAGGGTATCTACTATTTTGTCCAGGTCCGGACCAAATAGTAATTCTCCATTAAAAGGTAAGGCCTCCAAGCCTTTCTTTGAATCCGTGTCTGCTCTCCAAGACCGCAACCACAAGGATCTATGAGCAGACACTGCTGCCGCCGAAACCCTAGAGGTCAACAGGCTAGCATCCAAAGATGCTTCTCCAATGTAGGAGGCGGCATCTCTCATCTGTCCTAACAACGCCCTCTGGACGTCCGGAGCTTCATCTGTAAACGTGTCCTCCAAGGCGTTGGCCCACCCCTCAATGGCCTTGGCCACCCAGGAGATGGCCATGGACGGCCGGGCTACAGCCCCTGAGGGAATAAATAGACTTTAGACAAGTCTCCACCTTCCTGTCCATAGGATCCTTCAGCGAGGATATAGACGGCAATGGCAAAGTAGCACTCCTGATGAGGCGTGTTACATGTGAATCGACTGCAGGCGGAGTTTCCCATTTCTTACAATGTGCTTCCGGGAATGGATAATTGGACGCCAAGTGTTTCTGTGGCAGGAATCGCTTACTGGGCGTCTGCCAGGCCACCGCCATGTGATCAGTCAACTGATCAGACAAGGGGAACGCTGCAGAAGTAACCTTAGCTTTTTTAAAACTAGGATACCTCGACTTAGGAGCGGGTGCCTCATCCTCAATCAGAAGAATGGCCCGCACCGCCCTAACCAGAGCCCGCACATTGATGGAAGACTTAGTGTCTACCTCCTGGACTGAGGCATCTGAGCCTGAGTCATCCTGCACCTCACCATCATCCGAGGACCCCTCAGAATCCGAAAGATGCGCAGCCTGCGCCATGACTGAGCGTTTAGACGCCCTGGAGGGCACGTCACTGCGCCATATCGACAGAAAAGCCGAAGATGCTGCCGGCAAATCTTGGACAGTGTGGGAAAGCGCATCCACCCAGGGTGGAGGAGCTGCCACAGGAGCCTGAAACGGCACCACAGCCTGCTGCGCCACAGGGGTGGACTGAATATACATTGGCAACCCCGCATAGGGACCAACAGGCTGAGACCCCGGGGGAGTCTGCAATAATTGTGGGACACCCGGGGAATGGGGGATGGCAGGCTGGGGCAACGCCCTAGTAGGGGCGGCAGTCGGGACCGACAGACGGTCCGCGATGGACACCAGCACCTGGGAAAACATCGCCCAAGGTGGCTCCTGCGACATGGGAGGTTTAGACATACCAGGGAGCGCCTGGCACCGTCCGCACAGGCCGTCCTGTGACAAATCCTCCCTATCCACTCCTGCAGAACAGAGCCTGCAGGAGAACAATACCGGAGCCCCGGAGTGCTCAATCTCCTCCTCAGACATGACGTTGGAAGAAAACTTGCGCACTCACCCGTGTGCTGGACAACAGCCCACAATATGGCACCGTGTAGCACACAACTGTATGTGACGGACCTCACAAATACGTGATCTATATAAGTGAGGTCAGTAGAAACGCCCTTCCCCCGCACACCTGCAGGGCTTGTAGGAGAAGGAAAGGGATAGGTATAGGCTGACAGTAAGTAGAAAAAAAGACACAGACAGGCAGCACTAGCAAAAGTCACATACCATGCAGGAAGATATACTCACTGCACCTTTCCACTACAATCAACCTCCCAGATTCAGTGTCTGGGAGGGCTATAGTGCTGTGTACACTGTCCTTGTCGGGGGAGAGGTACACAGGGGGACCGGTCCGCGTGCTCCCTGAAGATCTGCGCTGCCACTTGAAGAAAATGGCCGCTGGAGACCTCAGAGGAGGAGTGGCCGAGTAACTGCAGCTCAGCGACGCCAGACTCCGTGCTGAAAGGCGCGCTGAGCTGAGGGGAGGAGCCGCTAGACAGGGAAGGCTTCCTCCCCTGGCTAGCATATTTAACCCCCGGGTTGCCGGCATCCCGCTTGCCGCGATATTAACCATGGTGGTCTAGTGGTCTGGCGGGGTATGCCTAGAACCGGGGGCATGGGACTGCATTTTTAAAAGGAACCCGCGCACCGCCGCTAATCAGCGGTGCGCTGCTTACCTTGATCTCCCCGGCGTCTCCGGCAGCAGTCCCGGGGGAAGCCAGAGTCCGGCTAGTACAGACTCTGGCTTCCCCCGCCGCGATCCCCAGTTCAGTGCTGGCGTCGCGGCGCCAGCAGGGAGAAGGAGCGGCAGCGTGGGCGTCTGTACAGACAGCCCATCGCTGCTGCTCTAGAGAAAAACTCATAGTAAAAAAAGGAAATTAAACTAAGTTAAATAAAAAGCTTTAGGGGGCTGCTCCTGCAGCCCCCCCCCCCCCGCAGGGTGACCCGACTCCGGCCGGGCACCATCTTAAACTGAGGTGCCTGTGGCTCGGGGGCGGGGTATAGGGGAGGTTGGACCCAAGTGCATCCTGGGAGCAGCTAAAAGCTTTAACTCCGTGGTGCCCGAGGATCCAGCTATACCCCAAGGTCACCCTGTGGACCTCTATGGACCCTGAAGTAGAAATATAGTTGTAACAAGCAGCAAATGTAGCATGATTATTTATATACACCGATCAGCTATAAAACCTACTGTGGTATCTGGCACCAAGACATTAGCAGAAAATTCTTTAATTCCTTTAAATTGCGAGGTGGGGCCTCCATGGCTTTGTTTTTGCAGCACATCCCACAGATCTTCGATAGGATTGAGAACTGTGGAATTTGGAGGCAGTCAACACCTTGAACTCTTTGGGTGGGATGCCTGACGCCCCTCTGGCGTCCTTCTGCGCATGCACAGTAGGACGCACGCACCGTGAGGGGCGCTGGGAGGGATCTGATTGGATCCCTCTCACAGCACTCTCCCGATAGAAGCCCATAGGCTGCTATGGGTAACGCCATCAGGAAGATGGAGTTACCCACCACAACCAAGCCCCGAAGTGCATTGCATTCTGGAGCTTGGTGCATATGAGAAATGCGGTCAAATCTGCATTTTGAGGGTTTGACAAGAATTCTCAGGTTGCTGCATCCTGCCCTTTGTCTTGTTCCTCAAACCATTCCTGAACAAGGTTTGCAGTGTGGCAGAGCGCATTATCCTGCTGAAAGAGGCCCCTGCCATCAGGGAATACCGTTGTCATGAAGGGGTGTACTTGGTCTGTAATAATGTTTAGGTAGGTGTCAAAGTAACATCCACATGAATGCCAGGACCCACGGTTTCCCAGCAGAACACTGCCCAGAGCATTACACTGCCCAGCCGGCTTGCCTTCTTCCCATAGTACATCCTTGTGCTATCTCTTCCCCAGGTAAACACACACACAGCTGTCCACACGATGTAAAGGAAAATGGGATTCATCAGAACAGGCCACCTTCTTCCATTGTTCCATGGTTCAGTTCTGAGGCTCATGTGTCCATTGTAGGCGCTTTCGATGGTGGACAGCAGTCAGCATCAGCACTCTGACCAGTTTGCGGCTATGCAGTCACTTATGCAGCAAGCTGTGATGCACTGTGGGCCTGATTCAGAGCCGAACGCTCTGACCAGAGCACTCGCTCTGAATCAGGGCCCTCCTCCAAGAAAATGGAGCGTCCTCCTGGACGCTCGCATAGCTGTGGGTGACCACCCACAGCTTATGCGAGCGTCCATGATGATGGTCGCGATGGTCAAGACCATCGCGACCATCGGGCTTGCGACGGAGACCCTGTGGTAGGGTCTCGCTGCCACAAGCCCTGGAGTGATTTTGGCTCTATCAGAGCCAAAATCACTCCCACTGACATCACTAGTGATGTCAGTGGGGCCGGCTTCAGACGTCTGGCAGCCACGCCCCCGGCATGCCCACCAAAGGGGGCGTGCTGTTAATCAACATCGACAGCACGCCCCCTTTGGTGCGAGACCCGGAGCGACGGAGAGCCTGTCGCTATCCGGGTCTCGCGCATGCGCACGACGGAGCTCCCTCCGTCATGCGCAGTGGGGCAACATCGACCCGCTTGCGAGCGTCCTGCGCTCGTGAGTGGGTCTGAATGACCCCCTGTGTTCTGACATCTTTCTATCATAGCCAGCATTAACTTTTTCAGCAATTTGTGCTACAGTAGCTCTTCTGTGGGATAGGACCAGACGGGCTAGCCTTCACTCCCCACACACATCAATGAGCCCTGCCGCCAGTGCACTGGTTGTCCTTCTTTGGACCACTTTTGGTAGCTAATAACCACAGCATACCAAGAACAACACACAAGACCTGTCATTTTGCAGATTCTCTGACCCAGTCGTCTAATCATCACAATTTGGCCCTTGTCCAAGTCACTCAGATCCTTAAGATGGCCACACACTAGACCAACTTACATCCAACCAGCCAACTACTTGATTGTATACCTTACCAGATTTTCATTCCAACCAATCAACTAGTTGGCTGGTTGGACAGATAATCTTTAGAGGTGTGGCCAGCTTTACACTTGGCCATTTTTCCTGCTTCCAACACATCAACTACACAAGAGCTGACTGTGCACTTGCTGCCTCAAGCTGGCCACACACTAGACCAACTTTCATCCAACCAGCCAACTAGTTGATTGGTTGGAATGAAAATCTGGTATGGAATGGGAGTAACTGATGATCAGCAATTTGCTCCTAAATGCCAGAAAACAGATGACAATGGTCGTCAGACAAGTTTGTTAAATGTTTGATCCAAACAATTTGTTCAAACAACAGTTTTTGTCCAGTTTCCGGCATTTGGGAGCAAATTGCTGATTGTCATTTACTCCCATACGTTACCAGATTTTCATTCCAACCAATCAACTAGTTGGCTGGTTGGACAGATAATCTTTATATATCCCACCCCCAGACAGGTGCCATTGTAACAAGATAATCAATGTTATTCACTTCACCTGTCAGTGGTTTTAATGTTATGGCTGATCGGTGTAAATTCTCCTATACACACGAATAACGGTATTATCCCATATGCTGGCAGAAACATGCTCTTTAAGGGCTCGATTCAATTGACAGCGATTTAAATAGCTCCAGGAGGGAGCTCTCGGAGCTATCCATTCTGCGCACAGTTAGGTCAGGGAATGCCTAGTCTAAACTTCCCGGCGCGATGCCGTTTTCCCGGCGCTAAGGGCAGAAAACAGAATCGCGCCTGGATTAAATAGCTCAGGGAGCTCCCACCCAGAGCTATTTAATTTGCGGCAATTGAATCGAGCCCTAAGAACGTTCTGTGGGAAGTCTGCCAGCTTTCAGCTCACTGGCTGACTGATCACATGGGATTGGGGTCACAATACTTTCAAGTCGCTGCACAGCCCCTGCCAGCCACTTTAATAGTGTCTAAGGTATTATAGCTGAAAATACAAAACAATGAAGCATTTTGGATCTAGTGAGACAAATCAAAGACTGAGCCGAAACTTTTAAGGAGTCATTGAAGGGATGCATGCACTGAAATCTCCAGGCTATTCCAGAGAGTAAGAATTCAGAAAAAAACAAAAAACATAAAAAGGTGCCTACACACTAGACAATATTTTGCACAATTCGCCCAATTTTGACGAATCAGAACGACAAATCGTGCAAAATATGTGCAAATCGTGAGTGTCCACTGACGATAACGATGCGCGTACCCGCGGGTTGTCAGTGGTATCTTCAGATGGTACCTACAGCAGGTAAGATCTGCCAATCTCGTACACAACGCACTGGAAATCGTTACGGATGCATGATAGATCATTGGTCAGATTGGACACTTTTTAGCACCTTATCGTGTCCTGGAGTGCCAGGGAGAGTCCAAGGGAAATCGTTCACGATTTCGCATCGCGAGCACATCGTCTAGTGTGTAGGCACCTATAAGCTATGGTTATAGATTTCATGGTACTTATCCAGCATTACCTTACACCATTTTGTAATACTTTGTGATACCATAGGCAGTTGTTGTGATCGCATATAAATGTATATTATTCGTTACATAACAGCATTTCTTTGGGTATTACCCATTGTTAACATTTTACATCCCAATATGTACTGATTTGGGGAGATGCCAAAAGTGAAATCTGCAATTATGCAAGTCTTACCTTCCTCAGATCAGTGGACATTTTATTTAAAGCCAACACAGAAGTGTAATTAAATGAATGAATGTTCCATAGCTTGATTTCCATATACTGCAAACTTGTGGGGTACATTTTCTCTCTATGGGGTACATGTACTAAGCCCATACACGGTGCAATAAAGCAGCCGCTCCGACGGATTTGTACGATTTGGCTGCTATATTGTACCGTGTATGGGCATGATATCAGACAGAGCGATCACCTGTGGGGTCGTACATCACAGCCCCAGATCTTACTGCAGGTTCAGTCGTTAGGGGGATGCGATGTGCGATCCCATGCAGCGCTGTGCGGGTGGGTGGAACCGGCATATCAGGCGGTCGGCCACCCGATTGCTCCATGTGTGGGAACCGCCCGATATGTCGGATTCCCCATCGCATAGTGTATGGGCGGCTTTAAGCTGGGTACACACTAAACGATATGAAGTACGATCCCACGGATCGGAGTGACATATCGGGTACATCATGTAGTGTGTAGTCATGATATGCGCAACTCCCGCGGGTCGCTAGCAACATCGCCCGTCGGCCCTGATTTAGGGTTGACAGGGAATGTTGCTAATGATACCATGCTGCAGAATGCAGTATGACACGTAAATTCCCTCCCACCTCCCCATTGGACACGGCATTGGCAAGTGTGTATGCAGTTACCGGGTCCTGTCGCCGGCGATATTGTCCTGGGTACACATCGCTAAATGTGTACCCAGCATTAGAGTGAGACAAAGTGGAGAGAGATAAAGTACCAACCAATCAGCTCTTAACTGCCATTTTTCAAACAGCCTGTAACAGGACAGTTAAAAGCTGATTGGTTGGTACTTTGGGATATATATATATATATATGTCTATATATATATATATATATATATATATATATATAGAGCAGTGAAAAGCCCTGTTTACCTGAAAACAGGGCTTTTTTTACTGCTTTTGTCAAATCATACAGTGGGTTACTGTGGAGAAGCTTTTTCCCTCTCTGGTGGCACCCCTGTTTAGTGTATGTATTGCATCAGTATACTTAATCATAGAAGAACGGAAAGCTCAGCTTTCCATTTCACTGCTGCATACAGATTTGCCATCTATAGATGGCGTAATCTGTACAGCAAAACGAAAAGAGCAGGGAAGTTGAATACTTCCCTGGTCTCTGCCCAGCACAGGCTCCTCCAGGCTTGAGGACCAACATCCTTTGCAGCAGGTCTGAAGTGACCTGCTGTTCACAGACGCGGACGCATGTGCAGTGGGAAGACATATCGGACTCCCGATAGGTCTGTCTTTACCCTGCTTCCAGGGATCGCAGAGGGGCAGTTTACCAGAGGACGTCGCCGGACAGGTAAGTGTATTTGAATGGCTACATAACATTACTATATATCGCATCAATGTAATTTTCTTTTTTACATGAACAGACCCAGTTATCTCTTTCCGAGGCTTAGTACATCTCCCCCCATGTACGTTTTTGAAGAGCAGATAATGCACATTATATTTGGCCACACAGGGAAAGAGGAAGACACTGTATTGTTACTCACATTGCTGTATCTTGAATTATTTCTGCTGCAGTAAACAATGATCAAGTAAGTGTTTGAGGAAATGTGACAGACAACTATATCAACCAAGAAGTTCTGCAGCAGCCGCAGGTTGTAACCTACTAAAATAATACAGGCAAATGCATATGAATGACAGATTCTCACACTGAATACAAACCTCTTTACTTGTATCAGCAGTGAATAGTTGGGCATACTGTTGGCTGTCAGTCCTAGCGCTTCTTTTCTGATGGTGGTCTCCCCCGGGTACCTCTCCTAACACTGGCTGGTGGTTCTGCCTCCTATACACAACATGGCCATGCAAACCTGCAGCCTCCCCCTGCTGCATATTACTAACATTTACCCCCCCTTTATGCAAAGCTCCCTCTGGTGACTGCAGCGGTTTCTGTGCCTTTGCCCATTCATTCATATTTTCACCACATACATGCTGGCCCTGTACCCCTGACAGCCTCTCTAATGCCCCCAAATCCTGCTGCCCCTGTACCATAGTCCCCACAAGCACTGCATCTCTCTGCTGCATCCCTGCCTCCCCAAGCAGCTCAACGTCATGCTCCTCTGACGCCCCAAGTGCTCCAGCCTGCAATCCTGCCTCTCTAGGCACCCCATCTTCCAGCAGTCTCTGTTCTGCCATGTCTTCCTGTACATCTGGGTGACTCTGTCCCTGCACCCCTATTTCCTGCTGCTCCCCACCTCCAGTCAACACATTCTGCTTGCACACTTCCTGCTGCTGCCTCCCCGCCACCTCCTCGTTCCGTGTCCGCCTCTGGGTTCCATCCCTCAGCTCCCCGTGCAGTTTAGAGCAGGCGTTGTGTCCGCTGCCCGGGCCCCGAGTCCTGTTACTCATCCCCAGACTACAGCTGAGCAATACGGTTCCTCATTTGAAATCCTCCACACAACTGTGCTCTGCCGCCACCGTGTGGACTCTCCGGAGAATTGCATTGGCCCGAGACATCCATCCGTAATACTCGGTTTGCAGCCAGTATGGAGCACGGTACACAGACGAGTGATAGCGATAGGGTGACATTATCACTAATTGCTAATACAGTTTACTGGGGCAAACCTTCTGAGCATGCACATGCTACAATAGTAACACAGGGCCTGATTCAGCAAGGAACACAGGGCCTGATTCAGAGCCGTTCGCTATTTGTGGTCGTTCGTTCAAAAACAAGGGGTGGCTATTCAAATGATCCGTTCGCAAATTGCAGTCTGTTCCCACCTCTAAGTCTGAACAAGCGAGCAAAACATACGCTCGTTTATTTGATAAAAACGCCCCCTGGCCGCACGCACCATACGTCATGTCCGCTATTTATTAGATTAATCGAGTACATCGTACAGCGTATGAACTGCTCGCTATTCTGTGGTTGGTGTTTTCAACCGCTATTTTGCGAGCAGTTCTGAGTTAAAAAAAACCAAGTGACGTGGTCAATGACGCTGCTGTATTAATTATGCACTCCCTTAAAACGCCCGTTTTGACCTTTAAGCACGCCTGCGTTCGGATCTCCACTCCCCGTTTTCAAGCACCTTCCCCTGTTACCACCCACATATGCCTCATTCTGTCACTCAAAATAGCAGGCCCTCGCTATATTGCGTACCAACGATTTTCGGCCGCACTGACTGGTTCGCGCATGCGTACTAAAAACCGTACGCATGCGCAGATGTGCGAACATCGCTCGGAACGAGCGTACTGCCGCTAGCGAGTGGCTCTGAATGAGGGCCACAGTTGCTAATACGCAACGCAATCAGCCGACTGTTGTGAGCTGTGCATGCATCGCACTGCGCAAACTAGCCATTGCGATGGAGACTGCGATCGCAATGACTACGCAGACCCATCGCAGAGTGATTGACAGGAAGTGCAGTTTGTGGGTGGTAACAGGGGGGTGGTCGGGCGAATACAGGCGTGCCAGTGCGTTTGTTGAATACTTCCCTGGTCTCTGCCAAGCACCCAGCGCAGACTCACCCCGATATGTCCAGGGATCGCAGAGGGGTAGTTTCCCAAAGGACGTCGCCGGACAGGTAAGTGTATATGAATGGCTACAAAACATTACTATATATCGCATCAATGTCATGCGATATATAGTGATATTTAATGGTAGCCAATTCTCGTTTTACATGAACAAACCCCTTTATCTCTCTCCAAGGCTTAGTACATCTCCCCTATGGAGCACCCCACCATGGGGTCTATCCGCATGATTTAACTACCACTGCAATTTAACAATGATTGTAAGAGATATCAGAGACATCCACTGCAGTATGCCAAGTTTAGCTGTAGACTGTAGTCTCCATTATCAGGGGCGTAAGAAGGGCGGTGCGGACAGTATCATCGCACAGGGCGATACTCACCCTCTGCTGCATCCCACACCTTGCGCTGGGTCAGGGCTCTTGCACTGTGTGGGGAGATACATTGTGCGGGACAGGGGCGTAACTAGGGTAGTGCGACGTGCCATGACAAAGGGCACCACAGGGCAGGGGGCACTGCTCGGGTCTGTCAATTTTCAGTTTATAATCATTTTCACTTGTAGCTTCTTTTATCACGGGCCACCTCCCCAAGCATCTTTAGTCACATGCTCTTTTATTTAAACTAGGGGTGTGCACCGGCCACTTTTTGTGTTTTGGTTTTGGATCTGGATCTTTCTTCGTGTTTTGGATCTGGATTGGTTTTGCCAAAACCACCCTTCCGTGTTTTGGGTTCTGGGTTTTGTGTTTTGGATCTGTATTTTTTTGAAAAAAAGCATAAAAACAGCTAAAATCACAGAATTTGTGGGTTTTTCTGCTCCTATGCTATTATTAACCTCAATAACCTTAATTTCCACTCATTTCCAGTATATTCTGAACACCTCACACCTCACAATAGTGTTTTTATGTCCAAAAGGTTGCACCGAGGTAGCTGGATGACTATGCTAAGAGATACGAGTGGGCGGCACAAACACGTGGTCCATCTAGGAGTGGCACTGCAGTGGCAGACAGGATGGCAGTTTGAAAAACTAGGCCCCAAACTATACATAATGCAAAGAAAAAAAAGAGGTGCAAGATGGAATTGTCCATGGGCCCTCCCACCCACCCTTATGTTGTATAAACACGACATGCACACTTTAACAAACCAAACATTTCAGCGCCAGGGTCTGCCACATGACTGTGGCTGAAATGATTGGTTCGTTTGGGCCCCCACAAAACAAGCTGGCAACTAATCTGTCCCTGCACAAACTGGCTCTACGGAGGCAAGATGTCGTCCTCATCCACCGATTCCTCACCCTCTTCAGTGTTGTGTACATCCTCATCCTCACAGAGTATTAATTCGTCCCCGCTGGAATCCACAACCACAGGTCCCTCTGTATGTTCTGGAGGCTGGTCTCCCCGGAAGAGTTGATAATTCATTTTATGAACATCATCTTCTCCACATCTTGTGGAAGCAACCTCCTACGCCTTTCGCTGACAAGGTTCCCGGCTGCACTAAACCCACTCTTTCGGAGTACACACTGGAGGGGGGGCAACTCAGGTAAAATAGAGCCAGTTTGTACAGGGACCTCCAAATTGCTTCTTTTTCCTGCCAGTACAGGTACGGACTGTCTGACATGCCTACTTGGATGCTGTCACCGATGTAATCCTTTAACAGACAGACGCACGCTTGTCGCTGCTGCTTTGAGGATGCAAGTGCGGCTACAGCCCACACAATTCACAAAGACAGAAAAAAAAGAAGAATATTTTTATTGTTTGTGGAGCGCACTTTGAGGGTTACACCACCCTTTAACAGACAGACGCACGCTTGTCGCTGCTGCTTTGAGGATGCAAGTACGGCTACAGCCCACACAATTCACAAAGACAGAAAAAAGATGAATATTTTTATTGTTTGTGGAGCACACTTTGAGGGTGTCACCACCCTTTAACAGACAGACGCACACTTGTCGCTGCTGCTTTGAGGATGCAAGTGCGGCTACAGCCCACACAATTCACAAAGACAGAAAAAAAAAGAAGAATATTTTTATTGTTTGTGTAGCACACTTTGAGGGTGTCACCACCCTTTAACAGACAGCCGCACGCTTGTCGCTGCTGCTTTGAAGATGCAAGTGCGGCTACAGCCCACACAATTCACAAAGACAGAAAAAAGAAGAACAATATTTTTATTGTTTGTGTAGCACACTTTGAGGGTGTCACCACCCTTTAACAGACAGACGCACGCTTGTCGCTGCTGCTTTGAGGACAGTATCATATGCAGTGACAGTAGACTTGTCAGAAATTGTTAGCACGTCCTTCAGTCCGGACCAGATGTCCAAACCAGCCCTTGACTTATGACACAGGCGCACGCTTGGCGCTGCTACTATGTTGATGCACGTGCGGCTACATCGCACACAAGTCACAAACACATTAAAAAAATAGTTTTTTATTTTTTGGAGCACTTTGAGGGTTAAACCACCCTTTAACAGACAGACGCACGCTTGTCGCTGCTGCTTTGAGGATGCAAGTGCGGCTACAGCCCACATAATTCACAAAGACAGAAAGAAGAAGAATATTTTTATTGTTTGTGTAGCACACTTTGAGGGTGTCACCACCCTTTAACAGACAGACGCACACTTGTCGCTGCTGCTTTAAGGATGCAGGTGCGGCTACAGCCCACACAATTCACAAAGACAGAAAAAAAAAGAAGAATATTTTTATTGTTTGTGTAGCACACTTTGAGGGTGTCACCACCCTTTAACAGACAGCCGCACGCTTGTCGCTGCTGCTTTGAAGATGCAAGTGCGGCTACAGCCCACACAATTCACAAAGACAGAAAAAAGAAGAACAATATTTTTATTGTTTGTGTAGCACACTTTGAGGGTGTCACCACCCTTTAACAGACAGACGCACGCTTGTCGCTGCTGCTTTGAGGACAGT
The DNA here is from genome assembly GCA_031769625.1 of Taudactylus pleione. Lineage (NCBI taxonomy): Eukaryota > Metazoa > Chordata > Amphibia > Anura > Myobatrachidae > Taudactylus > Taudactylus pleione. The sequence goes on from JAUIMM010000120.1 coordinate 423,814, forward strand.
ATCATATGCAGTGACAGTAGACTTGTCAGAAATTGTTAGCACGTCCTTCAGTCCGGACCAGATGTCCAAACCAGCCCTTGACTTATGACACAGGCGCACGCTTGGCGCTGCTACTATGTTGATGCACGTGCGGCTACATCGCACACAAGTCACAAACACATTAAAAAAATAGTTTTTTATTTTTTGGAGCACTTTGAGGGTTAAACCACCCTTTAACAGACAGACGCACGCTTGTCGCTGCTGCTTTGAGGATGCAAGTGCGGCTACAGCCCACATAATTCACAAAGACAGAAAGAAGAAGAATATTTTTATTGTTTGTGTAGCACACTTTGAGGGTGTCACCACCCTTTAACAGACAGACACACGCTTGTCGCTGCTGCTTTGAGGATGCAAGTGCGGCTACAGCCCACACAATTCACAAAGACAGAAAAAAGAAGAATATTTTTATTGTTTGTGTAGCACACTTTGAGGGTGTCACCACCCTTTAACAGACAGACACACGCTTGTCGCTGCTGCTTTGAGGATGCAAGTGCGGCTACATCGCACACAAGTCACAAACACATTAAAAAAATAGTTTTTTATTTTTTGGAGCACTTTGAGAGTTACACCACCCTTTAACAGACAGACGCACGCTTGTCGCTGCTGTTTTAAGGATGCAGGTGCGGCTACAGCCCACACATTTCACAAAGACAGAAAAAAAAGAACAATATTTTTATTGTTTGTGTAGCACACTTTGAGGGTTACACCACCCTTTAACAGACAGACGCACGCTTGTCGCTGCTGCTTTAAGGATGCAGGTGCGGCTACAGCCCACACATTTCACAAAGACTGAAAAAAAAAGAACAATATTTTTATTGTTTGTGTAGCACACTTTGAGGGTGTCACCACCCTTTAACAGACAGACGCACGCTTGTCGCTGCTGCTTTAAGGATGCAGGTGCGGCTACAGCCCACACATTTCACAAAGGCAGAAAAAAAAAGAAGAATATTTTTATTGTTTGTGGAGCGCACTTTGAGGGTGTCACCACCCTTTAACAGACAGATGCACGCTTGTCGCTGCTGCTTTGAGGATGCAAGTGCGGCTACAGCCCACACAATTCACAAAGACAGAAAAAAGAAGAAGAATATTTTTATTGTTTGTGGAGCGCACTTTGAGGGTTACACCATCCTTTAACAGACAGACGCACGCTTGTCGCTGCTGCTTTGAGGATGCAGGTGGAATCTAGACGGGATTTGGAACCGGGGACACACTACCTCCATCAATTGTCTAAATCCCACTGCACTAATGGCGGATACCGGACGCACGTCTAACACCAACATAGCAGTCAAGGCCTCAGTTATACGTTTTGCTTCAGGATGACTGCTGTCGTACTTCATCCTCATCGCTAGGGACTGTTGGAGGGTCAATTGTTTAGTAAAAGTAGTGATGTTCCTACTTCCTCTCTGGGATGATGAACAACTCCCAGCAGCAGCAACAGCACTAGGAGGAAGTGGTTTTTGATCTTTCCCTATTTTATTTTTATCGGAGAAAGTTTGGTCCTCCATTTATGTTATATTGATATATACGTGCGGCTAAAGCGCACACAAACACAGAAAATATTTTTTTATTTTTGCTGGAGAGTAGTGCACTTTGTGGGTTACACCACCCTTTAAGAAATGAGCCAGCCGGCTCTTTACTTATGGGACACAGGCGCACGCTTGGCGCTGCTCCTTTGTTGATGCACGTGCAGCCACAGTGCACACAAGTCACAAACACAGAAAATATTATTTTTTTTGGTTTGGACTGGAGTGTAATTTGGGGGTTACAGCACCCTTTAACGGTCAAACCAGCCGGCCCTTTACTTATGACACAGGCGCACGCTTGGCACTACTTTGTTGATGCACGTGCGGCTACTGCGCACACAATTCACAAACACAGAAAACATATTTTGTTATTTGGTTTGGAGTGTACTTTGGGGGTTACAGCACCCTTTAACGGTCAAGCCAGCCGGCCCTTTACTTATGACACAGGCGCACGCTTGGCACTACTTTGTTGATGCACATGCGGCTACTGCGCACACAATTCACAAACACAGAAAAAATATTTTGTTATTTGGTTTGGAGTGTACTTTGGGGGTTACAGCACCCTTTAACGGTCAAGCCAGCCGGCCCTTTACTTATGACACAGGCGCACGCTTGGCACTACTTTGTTGATGCACGTGCGGCTACTGCGCACACAATTCACAAACACAGAAAATAATTTTTTTTTTGGTTTGGACTGGAGTGTACTTTGGGGGTTACAGCACCCTTTAACGGTCAAGCCAGCCAGCCCTTTACTTATGACACAGGCGCACACTTGGCACTACTTTGTTGATGCACGTGCGGCTACTGCGCACACAATTCACAAACACAGAAAAAATATTTTGTTATTTGGTTTGGAGTGTACTTTGGGGGTTACAGCACCCTTTAACGGTCAAGCCAGCCGGCCCTTTACTTATGACACAGGCGCACGCTTGGCACTACTTTGTTGATGCAAGTGCGGCTACTGCGCACACAATTCACAAACACAGAAAATATTTTTTTTTTGGTTTGGAGTGTACTTTGGGGGTTACAGCACCCTTTAACGGTCAAACCAGCCGGCCCTTTACTTATGACACAGGCGCACGCTTGGCACTACTTTGTTGATGCACGTGCGGCTACTGCGCACACAATTCACAAACACAGAAAACATATTTTGTTATTTGGTTTGGAGTGTACTTTGGGGGTTACAGCACCCTTTAACGGTCAAGCCAGCCGGCCCTTTACTTATGACACAGGCGCACGCTTGGCACTACTTTGTTGATGCACGTGCGGCTACTGCGCACACAATTCACAAACACAGAAAACATATTTTGTTATTTGGTTTGGAGTGTACTTTGGGGGTTACAGCACCCTTTAACGGTCAAGCCAGCCGGCCCTTTACTTATGACACAGGCGCACACTTGGCACTACTTTGTTGATGCACGTGCGGCTACTGCGCACACAATTCACAAACACAGAAAAAATATTTTGTTATTTGGTTTGGAGTGTACTTTGGGGGTTACAGCACCCTTTAACGGTCAAGCCAGCCGGCCCTTTACTTATGACACAGGCGCACGCTTGGCACTACTTTGTTGATGCACGTGCGGCTACTGCGCACACAATTCACAAACACAGAAAATAATTTTTTTTTTGGTTTGGACTGGAGTGTACTTTGGGGGTTACAGCACCCTTTAACGGTCAAGCCAGCCGGCCCTTTACTTATGACACAGGCGCACACTTGGCACTACTTTGTTGATGCACGTGCGGCTACTGCGCACACAATTCACAAACACAGAAAAAATATTTTGTTATTTGGTTTGGAGTGTACTTTGGGGGTTACAGCACCCTTTAACGGTCAAGCCAGCCGGCCCTTTACTTATGACACAGGCGCACGCTTGGCACTACTTTGTTGATGCAAGTGCGGCTACTGCGCACACAATTCACAAACACAGAAAATATTTTTTTTTTGGTTTGGACTGGAGTGTACTTTGGGGGTTACAGCACCCTTTAACGGTCAAGCCAGCGGGCCGTTTACTTATGACACAGGCGCACGCTTGGCACTACTTTGTTGATGCACGTGCGGCTACTGCGCACACAATTCACAAACACACAAAAAATATTATTTTTTTAGCACTTGGGGGGAGCACCCCTGATGGACAGAGCACCCCCTGGACAACACTACAGCACCCCTTTAGGACTGGGACACAGCCCCTATGGAGAACTGACTGCACAACACAGTCCAGCCAGCCCCTATGGACTTTGAAGTAGTGGACACAGCCCCTATTAACAACAGCAGCACAGCACAACACAGCCAGCCCCTATGGACTTTGAAGTAGTGGACAACAGCAGCACAGCGCAGCACAGCACAACACTACTCTGCACTACACTACACAGCCCAGCCAGCCCTAACTCCCACCCTCCCTCTTCACTGTCCACAGCCGAGTGAGAAAATGGCGCCGACGCGGGTACCTTATATAGGATCCAAAACCCGCAAGACTCGGAAGGCGGGATGATGACGTTTTGCCTCGATTTCAGATCCGAGTCAGGCGGGAAAAGTCGAGCCTGACTCGGATCTGCCTCGGATCGGGGGGGTTCGGATTTCAGAAATCCGAACCCGCTCACCCCTAATTTAAACACACATTTCAAAATACTGTCATAGCCGGGACTTGAACCTATCACCTTTCACATGACAGTCAGACACCTTACAAATGAAGCTATCTGCCCCACAATTCTGATGGCAGCCCTGAACACGGCCACCAATTTCCGACCCAGGTGTTACCAGCACACCTCGCGTATCCTTGCTGGTGAGTTCAGCTGCCAGTGCAGGATACATACACGGATCTCCCTGCCGCTGATATTTGCTGCATATACACTACAAGTAGCACTCTTTCTATAGCTTCAGTCTGTGATCTACACTGCCGGCTCCAGGCCTGTACATGGCTGTTCTGATGGACAAATCTTGCTGCAGGTGCAGCTTCACCAGCGTTCTAATACATCTAGAGCTGGTAATCTATACTGCATAATTATTGTGTATCATCACTGCAGCTATTGGATACACACTATTTGGCAGGGACACCTGGATAACAGTGGTACAATGTAATCAGTACCACATCATCATCATGTGGGACAAATCAGATTTGTCAAGGCCCTTCCCCATTAGGCCACACCCCTTTTTCAGATGCGCATTATGTCCAGATTTGAAAAATTGGCAGGGGGTCAGGCACTAATACAGTTTCTGGCCAAGGTCACCAAAAAGTCTAGTTACGGCTCTGGCACGGGATGTACTAAGCATCGCATACATGAATCCATACATAACGCCAATATTATCTATAAGCGCTGATGTTTGTGATAGAGGGACTTCTGGGTTTATGACCCAGAAGTCCCTCTGCACAGAATGACATGTGCGCTACGGGAGGTGCTGGGAGGGATCAGATTGGATCACTCTTAGGCTTCTATTGGATAACGCTATGCAAAGGTGGTATTACCCACCGGGTCTAAGCTGGGAATATATCGCTTTCCAGAGCTTGGTACATATGGAAAACTGCTAAAACGGGGTCTCTCTTGGATGCTCTGAGCAGCAGGCTACTGGTATGGAGAAGTTGATCGCATCCTGGGGGTGTTTAGTTATAACACCTTGAACGCCACTAAGAGGGCGGGTGCAGTACAGGGCATAGCGGCACCCTGTTATGGGGTTGCTCATTATTATTAATGGAGCCTGCAGTTGTATCCAATTTACCAAGTTTCACCAATTTGGAGCTTGTTCCCGTTCGCTAACTATCTTCACACGGCGTTAGTTGTTATAACCCTATGCCCCGTTTCTCTCCGCAATCCTCCATGTTCCTCCCTTATGATTTAGAGGCCTATTCAGTATCAGGGGCCTAATGGCACATAAGTATCCAACTCGCTCGAAGTTGTGGCCATGGATACTTAAGTAACAGCGCAATTCAATATTGCTCTGCTAGTACGACAGCTGGTTATAAAGAAGTGGGCCATCATGAACTAACGCAATTTGAAGAGGTGTCAGTACCCACAAGCAAACAAGTTTTGGGAGTATGCTGAATACAGGCGAGGCCTAATAATGGATAGGCTCGTAACTTAATGGCTGCCCATACAGTGTCAGAGCCTGCAGTAAAGCAATAGCTATCACTTTACTGCAAAACTCTACACTGGGACAGACTACTAATAGAGCTGCAGTCACTGTCTCGGCAAGGGATTTTGATATAGCCTTGAAAAATCACTCATTAATTACAAAATACAGATGTGCTAATTAATACCCCTTTTACACCTCAGCTAAAACCCAGGTTATTTCTAGGTTAACCCGGGTTGCTGTTAAGTGTGAAAGGGTCCAGGGTTAGATTCCTGGGCAATCCAACCTGGGTAGTTTGAAGGGTTTAACACGGGATCGACCCGTGTAACCTGATAACCCAGGTTGTCCAGTCGACAAGTTCCACTGCACCCGTCTGCAGTGTGAACGATGCCAACCTGTGAATAACCCTGGTTGGTGCCATGGTCTGAAGGGGACCTATCCCGGGTCTGACCCCGTTTGGACCCTAGTTCCAATTACCGGGTCACACCCGGAAATTTATTGCAATACTGCTTTTACACGAACGTTATCTGTTATTTGGAACAAGGGGCCTGATTCAGACCCGCTCGGAAGCGGGTCGATGGTGGCCCAGTGCACACGCAGTGCGCAAAAAGCACTCACTCCGAGACTCACTACAAAAGGGGCAGCTGTCGATGTTGATCGACAGCTCGCCCCATTTTATAGGTGTGGCGGGGGGGTGACTTCACAAGCGGAGGCGTTCCCATGCGAACGCCTGCCGTTTGTGGGTGGCCCCACTGACATCACCAGTGATGTCACTGGGAGAGCTTCCGGCTCTATTTGAGCCAGAAGCTCTCTGGGGCTTGCGGCCACGAGACCCTACCACAAGGGTCTCATCGCAAGCCCGATGGTTGCGATGGTCTTGACCATCGCGACCATCATCATGGCTGCTCGCTATAGCTGTGGGTGGTCACCCACAGCTATGCGAGCGGCCAGGAGGCCACTCCTAAAAAAAACAGCGTCCGTTTGATTCAGAGCGAGCGCCTCTGAATCAGGCCCAAGGTTCCAAACCGGGTCAGACCTGAGACATAATCTCCTCCAGACCGCTGCGCTAACCCGGGTTGTTCCCGGGTCAGTGCCGTTTATACTGCACACGGGTGCAGTGGAACTTTTCTGCCAGCTCTTGGAGATGACACTCTCCAAGCGCCAATAAATCTGTAACTCTCCATCCTGTAAACGGGACCCGGGTTAACCTGTTTACACGGCAGGGTTACACGGGTCATTCCCGTTTTAAACCCTGTAAACTACCGGGGTATGATTGTTTGGTCACTCAACCTGGGAATCCACCCCTGGCCTCTTTCACACCTGCCAATAACCCGGGATTTAGCTGTGGTATAAAAGGGGTATCAGTTGCATTTAATACTTTATCCTACTCAAACTTGATGCATGATGTTTATTTAATTTTTGTTTTTATCGTATATGGTTTTTAAAATGATAAAAAAAGGAAGGTACCTACCACAGAATATTATGTTTTTACTAAATACAATTATAAAAAGTTATTATGCTGCAATTTACAGTTTTCAATGTAAAACACAAAATCTCAGCTCTGGATTTGGTATAAGTATTTACACCACAAAATGTGTTCTGAATCCCGTCCCCTGAACGCATTACCTAGCATTGCGGTGGTGGGGCCAGCTAGCACTGGGAAGTACTGCAGCAGCGATACTAGGCTCCAGCTACCCTACTAGCCAGGTGCAGGAGCCGTGGGACAGTGTTGTATTCAGAGTAGGGGTGAGCGGGTTCGGATTTCTGAAATCCGAACCCCCCCGAGCCCCCCCGATCCGAGTCCGATCCGAATCAGGCTCGACTTTTCCCGCCTGACTCGGATCTGAAATCGAGGCAAAACGTCATCATCCCGCCTTCCGAGTCTCGCGGGTTTTGGATCCTATATAAGGTACCCACGTCGGCGCCATTTTCTCACTCGGCTGTGGACAGTGAAGAGGGAGGGTGGGAGTTAGGGCTGTGTAGTGTAGTGTAGTGCTGCTGTTGTCCATTACTTCAAAGTCCATAGGGGCTGGCTGTGTTGTGCTGTGCTGCTGTTGTTAATAGGGGCTGTGTCCACTACTTCAAAGTCCATAGGGGCTGGCTGGACTGTGTTGTGCAGTCAGTTCTCCATAGGGGCTGTGTCCACTCCAAAGTCCTGTGCAGTGTCCCAGTCCTAAAGAGGTGCTGTAGTGTTGTCCAGGGGGTGCTCTGTCCAACAGGGGTGCTCCCCCCAAGTGCTAAAAAAATAATATATTTTCTGTGTTTGTGAATTGTGTGCGCAGTAGCCGCACGTGCATCAACAAAGTAGTGCCAAGCGTGCGCCTGTGTCATAAGTAAAGGGCCGGCTGGCTTGACCGTTAAAGGGTGCTGTAACCCCCAAAAGTACACTCCAGTCCAAACCAAAAAAAAATTATTTTCTGTGTTTGTGAATTGTGTGCGCAGTAGCCGCACGTGCATCAACAAAGTAGTGCCAAGCGTGCGCCTGTGTCATAAGTAAAGGGCCGGCTGGCTTGACCGTTAAGGGTGCTGTAACCCCCGAAAGTACACTCCAGTCCAAACCAAAAAAAAAATTATTTTCTGTGTTTGTGAATTGTGTGCGCAGTAGCCGCACGTGCATCAACAAAGTAGTGCCAAGCGTGCGCCTGTGTCATAAGTAAAGGGCCGGCTGGCTTGACCGTTAAGGGTGCTGTAACCCCCGAAAGTACACTCCAGTCCAAACCAAAAAAAAAAATATTTTCTGTGTTTGTGAATTGTGTGCGCAGTAGCCGCACGTGCATCAACAAAGTAGTGCCAAGCGTGCGCCTGTGTCATAAGTAAAGGGCCGGCTGGCTTGACCGTTAAAGGGTGCTGTAACCCCCAAAGTACACTCCAGTCCAAACCAAAAAAAAAAATTATTTTCTGTGTTTGTGAATTGTGTGCGCAGTAGCCGCATGTGCATCAACAAAGTAGTGCCAAGCGTGCGCCTGTGTCATAAGTAAAGGGCCAGCTGGCTTGACCGTTAAAGGGTGCTGTAACCCCCAAAGTACACTCCAGTCCAAACCAAAAAAAAATTTATTTTCTGTGTTTGTGAATTGTGTGCGCAGTAGCCGCACGTGCATCAACAAAGTAGTGCCAAGCGTGCGCCTGTGTCATAAGTAAAGGGCCGGCTGGCTTGACCGTTAAAGGGTGCTGTAACCCCCGAAAGTACACTCCAGTCCAAACCAAAAAAAAAATTATTTTCTGTGTTTGTGAATTGTGTGCGCAGTAGCCGCACGTGCATCAACAAAGTAGTGCCAAGCGTGCGCCTGTGTCATAAGTAAAGGGCCGGCTGGCTTGACCGTTAAAGGGTGCTGTAACCCCCAAAGTACACTCCAAACCAAAAAAATATATATTTTCTGTGTTTGTGACTTGTGTGCACTGTGGCTGCACGTGCATCAACAAAGGAGCAGCGCCAAGCGTGCGCCTGTGTCCCATAAGTAAAGAGCCGGCTGGCTCATTTCTTAAAGGGTGGTGTAACCCACAAAGTGCACTACTCTCCAGCAAAAATAAAAAAATATTTTCTGTGTTTGTGTGCGCTTTAGCCGCACGTATATATATCAATATAACATAAATGGAGGACCAAACTTTCTCTGATAAAAATAAAATAGGGAAAGATCAAGAACCACTTCCTACTAGTGCTGTTGCTGCTGCTGGGAGTTGTTCATCATCCCAGAGAGGAAGTAGGAACATCACTACTTTTACTAAACAATTGACCCTCCAACAGTCCCTAGCGATGAGGATGAAGTACGACAGCAGTCATCCTGAAGCAAAACGTATAACTGAGGCCTTGACTGCTATGTTGGTGTTAGACGTGCGTCCGGTATCCGACATTAGTGCAGTGGGATTTAGACAATTGATGGAGGTAGTGTGTCCTCGGTTCCAAATCCCGTCTAGATTCCACCTGCATCCTCAAAGCAGCAGCGACAAGCGTGCGTCTGTCTGTTAAAGGGTGGTGACACCCTCAAAGTGTGCTACACAAACAATTAAAATATTGTTCTTTTTTTTTCTGTCTTTGTGAAATGTGTGGGCTGTAGCCGCACCTGCATCCTTAAAGCAGCAGCGACAAGCGTGCGTCTGTCTGTTAAAGGGTGGTGACACCCTCAAAGTGTGCTACACAAACAATTAAAATATTGTTCTTTTTTTTTCTGTCTTTGTGAATTGTGTGGGCTGTAGCCGCACTTGCATCCTCAAAGCAGCAGCGACAAGCGTGCGTCTGTCTGTTAAAGGGTGTTGTAACTCTCAAAGTGCTCCAAAAAAATAAAAAATTTTTTTTTAATGTGTTTGTGACTTGTATGCGATGTAGCCACACTTGCATCCTCAAAGCAGCAGCGACAAGCGTGCGTCTGTCTGTTAAAGGGTGGTGACACCCTCAAAGTGTGCTCCACAAACAATAAAAATATTCTTTTTTTTTTTCTGTCTTTGTGAATTGTGTGGGCTGTAGCCGCACTTGAATCCTCAAAGCAGCAGCGACAAGCGTGCGTCTGTCTGTTAAAGGATTACATCGGTGACAGCATCCAAGTAGGCATGTCAGACAGTCCGTACCTGTACTGGCAGGAAAAAGAAGCAATTTGGAGGTCCCTGTACAAACTGGCTCTATTTTACCTGAGTTGCCCCCCCTCCAGTGTGTACTCCGAAAGAGTGTTTAGTGCAGCCGGGAACCTTGTTAGCGAAAGGCGTAGGAGGTTGCTTCCACAAAATGTGGAGAAGATGATGTTCATAAAATGAATGATCAACTCTTCCAGGGAGACCAGCCTCCAGAACGTACAGAGGGACCTGTGGTTCCAGCAGGGACGAATTAATACTCTGTGAGGATGAGGATGTACATAACACTGAAGAGGGTGAGGAATCTGTGGATGAGGAGGATGAGGACGACTTCTTGCCTCCGTAGAGCCAGTTTGTGCAGGGACAGATTAATTGCCAGCTTGTTTTGTGGGGGCCCAAACGAACCAATCATTTCAGCCACAGTTGTGTGGCAGACCCTGGCGCTGAAATGATTGGTTTGTTAAAGTGTGCATGTCCTGTTTATACAACATAAGGGTGGGTGGGAGGGCCCAAGGACAATTCCATCTTGCACCTCTTTTTTTTCTTTGCATTATGTACAGTTTGGGGCCTAGTTTTTCAATGCCATCCTTTCTGCCACTGCAGTTTCACGCCTAGATGGGTCACGTGTTTGTGCCGCCCACTCGTGTCGCTTAGCATAGTCATCCAGCTACCTCGGTGCAACCTTTTGGACATAAAAACACTATTGTGAGGTGTGAGGTATTCAGAATAGACTGGAAATGAGTGGAAATTAAGGTTATTGAGGTTAATAATAGCATAGGAGCAGAAAAACCTACAAATTCTGTGATTTTAGCTGTTTTTATGCTTTTTTTCAAAAAAATACAGATCCAAAACACAAAACCCAGAACCCAAAACACGGAAGGGTGGTTTTGGCAAAACCAATCCAGATCCAAAACACGAAGAAAGATCCAGATCCAAAACCAAAACACAAAACACGAAAAGTGGCCGGTGCACACCCCTAATTCAGAGTACTTTATTTAATTGCCAATTTCTATCTAGTATAATAACTTGCTGCACCACAATAAATCAAACTATAATTTTATTACACAATAAATATTACATTTACATTCTTAATAAAGTATTCCATTGTTTATAGTTGTATTGGAGAGAACTCCCGGTCACATGACAATATCTGAATTGTCCGTTTATTTTTTACATTTTGTTATTTTAAGATCGATTCTCTCTTCTCATAAATTGTACTGAAATCTGAAAATATCCCATCCAAATTACATTAACCCATTAAAATACTTATACATTTATGTTTTGCTTTTGCTATTACTTATAATTTTTACCCAACCCTTGCTGGGATTCAGTCCTTTTTTCAGATTATTATAAATGTGAGCAAAAGCCTACAGGTGCTGTCATATTCTGTCTGCAGTAACAGATACCACTCATGCACTAAAGCCAGACTGCGGGAACCTCAGGCCCGGGGGCCGTGTAAGGCCCACGGAATCATTTGATCTGGCCCCCTGAGCTTTTTTTTTTTCTGCTAGCCTCAACTGGCTAGCAGTTTGCCTAGAATGGCACCCTGCAGCCAGAATCTGAGCGTCCTTAGGACACTTCAGACGGTCACACCGCTGCCCTTACAGCTCCCCGAAGCATCCTCAGGATGCTCCGGGCATTGCTGTAAGCACCGGCGATTGTGGCTCCGCCCCATGTGACATCACACAGAGGGAGCATGGTCTGCACCAGGCCTGCAAATAATGATATATATATATATATATATATATATATATATATATGAAAATGGCTATTGGCAGAAAAAAGGTTCCCTGCCCCTGCACTAAAGGATCTGCCACTGCGTCCCAGGACAATGTATAATTGCAGCTCATCCAGTTTTGGCCAGCTAAATTTAACTTTGTTCATGTGCCTCAACTGCCGGGGGAAGAGACCCATCTCATGCATAGTCATATTAACCCCACAATTTCTATCAAGGATACTAATTAATGGTCTCCACCCAAGTCATATTCTTTTCTGCTGTAGATCCATGTATGTTGACTTTAGAAACCTGCCTAAAAGCCCCCATATACTAGCGACAGATTTGGGCAATTTGCCCATCCCCAGAGCACAAGGTTGGCGCATTGGTTATATCCAACATGTTGGGGATTTTTAACATGTAGAATTTCACCGATTCCAGACGATCATTGATGTCCTCTGGTCGACATTTCCGATCTGCAGTTCCGGGTCAATTGGGGAATTTGCAGATTCCCCAGTAAACATTGAACTTGGGAAACACACATACTCCATGAAAGGGTATAAGGCACTTTGCCCAATTATTATTAGGCAATTTATAGGCTTGTTACCTGGTGCTTGAACACAAGTAACTTAATATCTCAATTATTTTGACTTAACCATCTGTGCTCAAGCATGGATATCCTTAAAACCTGGACTGCAAGGAGGCTTTGACAATAGAGTTTGGAAAAAACTGTTGTGTGAAGAAGACAACGATAATGGATGTTGTATTCCCAACACTATATACAAGGGCTGATTGAAAAGTAATGAGACTGCCTCTGTTTTTCTGTCCCATAGGTAGACGTGGCAACACTATGGTGGTTATTGTGAAGCTCATACATTGGTGTCTGAACCTGCAGTTGGACTACCGTAGTCTTGTTTGGTCACAGCGAGTGGAAGATCTTCGTACGCTATGTCATGGCGGATAAGGAAGACATGTCTGCAGGGGTGCCGAGAGAGGGGGGGGAGCAGGCAGGTACAAATTACCCGGGCCCAGGATTTCTGGAGGGGCCCGGGTCCGATACTGCTCCCACATCTATGTTTTTCCGACATCTCCCTCGTCACCACCCCCAAACGCTGACAGTCTGTCACTCATTTTGCAATGGATATTTCTGTGCGTCCGTAATAATCACAATGCATGCGCAGTGCAGCTTGTATGCATGCACAATGTCAAACAATCACTTGATCTGTGTCCGTAGTCGCACTTGCGATCAGTACTGAATCAAGGCCAGAGTCCATAGTCTGTGAGAAACAAGGCACCTTGAATGTGGTGTCAAAATGGAGCTCTTGTTTCCTCACTATTGGGAGTGGGTTACCACTATTTTATATGCCCATACCTCTATTTTCCAAAAGGCTTTGAGTGTCCATTCATTGAAATGTCCACAGATTTGGGTGAGATGTATCAAGCCATGGAGAGAAAGTAACAACCAGCTTCTAGCTGTCATTTTTCAAACACAGAGGTCTATGTACTGAGCCAGGCCTGGCTAACCCGTGGCTCTCCAGATGTTGTGAAACTACAAGTCCTAGCATACCTTGCTAGGTATGTGGCACTACAGCTGTTGTGTTATTAGGGGATGCTAAAACAGTTGCAAGGCATGCTTGGACTTGTAGTTTCACAACAGCTGGAGAGCCACAGGTTGGCCAGGCCTGTACTAGGCATTGGAGAGAGATACAGTGGACAGAGATAAAGTACCAACCAATCAGCTCCTGTCATTTTTCAAACACAGCCTGTAACATGACAGTAATGCTGGGTACACACAAGACCAGTGGTTCTCAAACTCGGTCCTCATGACCCCACACAGTACACATTTTCCAGGTCACCCAGCAGGTGTACTCATTACTCACTGACACATTTTAAAAGATCCACAGGTGGAGCTAATCAGCGCTCTTGTGATAATGTTAAGGTCCCCACACATCAGCAATTGATTGCAAATTGCACGATTGCTGCAATCAGTTGCTGATGTATGGGGACCTTTAGGAAACCTGTAAAATATGCACTGTTTTGGGTCCGGAGGACAGAGTTTGAGAACCTGCACTAGACGATATGTTGTCCAATCCTGCGGATCAGACCCACATAATCGGGCACATCATCTAGTGTGTATCTGTTATGTCGCCGACGATGCACACTCCCGTGGGTCGTCAGCGACAACCTCAATCGGCCCTACATGCAGGGCCATTGGTGGGATGTTGTTGCCCTCGCTTCATCGCTGCCTGCATTGGCAAGTGTGTATGCACTTGTCGATGCCGGCACCCCCACCGGGTCCCTTCGCTGGAGAGGTCGGGCTGGATACACATCGTTTAGTGTGTACCAAGCATTAAGAACGGATTGGTTGGTACTTTATCTCCATACACTATCTTTCTCCAAGGCTTAGTACATAGACCCGCACAGCCTGTAAAGTGAGTTAGGAGCTGATTGGTTAGTACTTTATCTCTCTCCACTAAATATCTCCCCTAGGATGAGATGTATCAAACATTGGAGTAAGATAAAGTGGAGAGAGATAAAGTACCAACCAAATAGCTTCTGCCTCATGTTTCTAGCAATGCCCCAGTTTGAAGCGGATTGGTTGGTTCGCTCTCCACTTTTCTCTCTCCAATGTTTGATACATCTCCCCCTCAGTTCCTTAACCACTACTGGACACAGAATTCCTTTTCTCAGGGAGGGTGTCACATTTGCTGCTGGCATCTAGTAACTTTCTTTCCTAGCAAAATCCTCAATACTCCACACAGGAGGATAATGATGATATTCACCCGATTTATGACTATCGCTGGTTTATGAATAAAAAAAACAATCCAGGATAAATTGGTTAATGCCAAATAACCAATATTAATGTATTTCATTAACTTCCACCATCATCTTCAATGGGGATGATGTTTGGGCAGGTCTAGAAGATGTGATTAGTAGGCAGAGATAGAGAGGTTTCATCAGGTACAATGGTGATATATCCAAGAAACAACCTATGCTATCACACTTCTCCTGGATGTTAGCAATGGAAAGCAAGAAGAAGATCATAGTGAATAAATTCCTACATTTGTGGAATGCTGAATGAAGTTTGGGCTAACGATTACGGACTGAGAAAAGGGACATTTTTTTTCAAAATAATTTATGCTGGGTCCACACGGACAGATATGTCACCCGTTCCATTGAACGGGCGATATATCTGTAGTACATCGGCGGGTGTGTACAGACGATGTGTGTGTGAATGACATCGTTCACAGACATGTCGCATCTGCCCTACAGCACAGCTGATGCAGATATATAAAGCAGCTATACCGGCACGTCTAGCTGTGTGTACGGGCGACCCACTAACCACCCGAACACCTGCTGCAGGGATCCGCCAGTAACTGACATCTCAACTGGACAGGCATATTTAAATGCCCACCATGTTGTGATGTCTGCGCAGACACATCAGCCGAACGACTGGTAAGTTTATATGCACTTACCAGTCAGGTCAGCCGACAGGCTGGTGTGTACCCATCTTAAGATAATGTCGGACCAGTCTCTGGTGATTATAATAAACTGCTCACATAATTATAATAACCGATTCTGTAATATTAAGTCATTTTAAAAATACAGAAAAAAGCAGATGCACACTATAAGCCAGGGGTCTTCAAACTTGGCCCTCCAGATGCTGTGGAACTACACATCCCAGCATGCACTGCACATAGTTTTAGCATGCTGTTATATCAAAAAGGTGGCAGTGCATGCTGGGATGTGTAGTTCCACAGCAGCTGGAGGGCCAAGTTTGAAGACCCCTCCTCTAAGGGCTCTATTTACTACAATTCGCATTAGTAAGGCAGATTGTAGTGTGATATTACCGATTGAATTCGCATTTACTACTAATCCCTTGCAGGGACAGAGCTTGCGCGAAAAAGCTCTGTCCCTGCGAATCCCCTTCGCACACAAGTCACGGTATTTTCGCAAAAAAATACCGTTACTATTGCCCCATGCATGAGCCGACCGTTCGCCGCTACCCCCTCGGCGCTAAGCCCTGCCCCCATCGTTAAGCCCCATAACCCCCCCCCCCCTCTCCCTTAATTACACTTACCTGCATGATCCGGCCTCCGGTGATGTCTTCCATGTCCTTCGGTCAGCTGATCTCCCATCCTGCACCATGACCCGGTCAGCTGATGACCGGGCCGCAGGGCAGCATGGGAGACCAGCTGACCGGAGGGGAGTCATCACCGCTCCATGGAGTCAGGTAAGTGAATTTTTTTTTTTTTTAGCAGTGATCAGCTTGCGGTCTGTTTAGACCAGACAGCTGATCACTGGGGCCGGCTCCGGGCTCTACTCTGCCTTTTACAGCAGAGTAGGAGCCCAGTAACCGGGGGAGACCCTGGATAACGCCACCTCCAGGTGGCATTATTATCACAGGGCTTTCCTCAATATTTTTTTACAATTTATTTTTAGTAACTTTGTTCGGATCACATTTCCCATTACAATTATGGGAAATGTGATCTGATTACTAAAAAATAAGTGATAGTTAGGGATTGGGAGTAGAATTTTACGAATTCTACTCCAGTTGCCCTAAAGCAGTGGTTCTCAAACTCAAGGCCCCCATACATCAGAGATGGATTGCAGCAATCGTGCAATTTGCAATCGATTGTGTATAAAAATCTGCAATGTATGGGCTTCATAGATCGCAGATTGCAACCAAAAAGTGATTAGAATTGTTTAATCAGATTGTCCAACATGTTGGATTTCACAGATCGATTGGGGCTGCAGATTGCTAGTGTATGGACATGATCAGCAGATTTGCAGACCGTTTCTAGCAAAATGATGAGCCGTTCAAGATTGCCAGATCTGTGTTTGCTGCAATCGATCTGCAAATCACTGAAAAAGATCTGTAGTGTATGGGCGCAGATTGCTTGATTGGGAAATCCTAAGATCGGGCAATAAATCTTCAAATTGTTCAATTGTGGTTTTCAGATTGCTGATGTATGGGGGCCTTCAGTCCTCAGGACCCCACATAGGTCACATTTTCCAGGTCACCCAGCAGGCACACAGGTGTTTTCATTACTCACTGACACATTTTATACGATCCACAGGTGGAGCAAATTATTTAGTTTGTGATTCTGTGAGGAGACCTGGAAAACATGCACTGTTTGGGGTCCTGAGGACCGAGTTTGAGAACCCGTGCCCTAGAGTAACTGTAGGTGAAACTTAAATAATGTGAAAAGGGTGTGAAAACACCCTTTTTCACTTTATTTTAGTAAAAATTATTTTAATAAATAGAGCCCTAAGAATACTGATGACCAAAATATATACAAAATCTAACAATTAACATTGTTTTATAAGAAGGTTCTTAATACATGCCAAAAGATGTTTGCCCACCTACCCCGTCAAGGTGAACCTCATCAGGTGGATCCCTAATACTGACCCATTATATAAATTTATCTAGGACTTACCTTTAAAAGTGCCCATTCCATGTGGGTACTGCAATGCACAGGAGTCATACTAATTAAAATTACCTGGGGCAGGTAGGAGGAGTGCTAGCCCTGTGGAAGGGGTCTCACTTTCAAGTGTACCTTAAATACACACATACATAGGAAAAAGGGGAGCTGGGCTGCGCATCCTAATTTAAACATAATTAGAGGTGCTACCATGCTGAAATTACAGTAAGTTATTAAATACATAGCAAGGTGGCCACAAGATGGCACTACAGGCTGGGAGAACATTGTTACCACATAAAAGTCTTGGAATGATTTGCTCAAAGAGCACAAGTGTGAAAATGTGTTTTGCCATAGTTATAATCAGACAACAATTCAGATGATCAGTCATTGGACTAGTATGAATCTCTGTGACTGACCCAGTGTAACATGATTTTGGAGTAGTATTCTGGGTGGAAAGGGAGTGCTACCAATTGGACCTGCATTAGCTACGTATAAAACAACAAATTCATTTTCTACCATTTTTATTTCAAACATAGGCTTAATTAAGTTCCTGGATATATGTAATACCCCTTTTACACCAGAGCTAAAACCTGGGTTTTTCAAGGGTTAACCCGGGCAGCTCCCTGGTGTAAAAGGGGAGAGAGTTGGATCGCCGGGTCGAGTGACCCGGCAATCCAACCCAGGTAACTAGCAGGGTTTAACACGGGCGTACCCCGTGAAACCCTGCTGTGAGAACAGCACACTCCGGGTCACGATGACCTGGAGTGCGCTGCTAGCCGGCCGATTGGTCCGGCTTCAGTGGCGCTTGGAGATGACGTCGTCTCCAAGCGTCCACTTTCACGCCGGGTCTATGCAGACCCGACTGCGGTGTGAGCGGCGCTGACTCGGGAATATCCCGAGTCGGCGACGGCAAAATTCCGGTTCTGATCCGGATAGGAACTTTATTCCAACTCCGGGTCAGACCCGGAATTTAGGTGGAAAAGGGGTATTACTAACATCTTCCACAACTCACCTTCTGACCACTTCTGATAAAGCACAATCTGTTCTTTTCTATGGAGCCTCTTTGCAATACCAGCAACTTGCTCATTCACCATTCCTTTCTTAAGCTGGCCACACATCTAAAGATTTTCTGTCCAACCAGCCAACAAGTTGAGTGGTTGGGATGAAAATCTGGTAAGGTATGAAAGCAAATGACAATCAGCAATTTGCTCCCAAACGCTGGAAAATGGACAAAAACTGATGTTTGAATCAAGTGTTATTGACCAAACATTTAACAGACTTGTCTGACCGACCATTTTCATCTGTTTACTGACATTTAGAAGCAAATTTCTGATCATCATTTACTACCATACGTTACCAGATTTTCATTCCAACCAATCAACTAGTTGGCTGGTTGGACAGATAATCTTTAGATGTGTGCCCAGCTTTAGAAATCACCATTCTCCTAGCCAGCCCGGGCTGTTTAGCGTGATTTTCAGGACCTGTAACCAATTAACAGAATTTCATTAGGATGCAAAGTAGAAGGTATACAATTCTTTTAGGTATAAATCACCTACTGTATTTCCAAAGGGCCTCACAGTGTAAACCTGAACATGCCATTAGAACACTGGAGTGAAGATAAGTTAAGTTGCTTTAAGTGAATCATGGAAAGCTTAAGGGTGTATTGCAACAGAAAAAAAAAAACTATTAATAAGGAATTTAATCAGATTAATTCTTCCCATGAGGGTGAGTTGGAAGTTAAACCATCCATTTCATAACTGTGTATATAGGATGTTGATTTTATTTAATAATATCAGGGTTAATGCCTATACCATGATAGTAATCCATTTCATAGGACCTAATGTTGGTAGTAGTAATATAAATATATACACACAGAGCAAGTTGGACTTTCTGTTGCTGGTGCAGATTGAGTACGGTGTAGTGTAGTTTATGTCAAATCAGTGGCGTAACTAGGGCCCTGGGCGCTGTGGGACGCCGCCGGCCACGGTAGCGGCCCGTCCTAGTTAGCCAGTGTAGTGCGGTCAGCACTACACATTTACACAGGACTGGCTGTAGGCTTCCCAGCACCGTTCCTGTGTTGCACAGCTGAGCCCCTTCTCTTCCCCTGAGCGCTTGCCCAATAGCGCCAGGAGGATGGCAGGCTGGCTCATGCTGTGCATAACACACACATCGCCGCCAACGCTGGCGGCGATGTGTGTGCTAATCAGCAGCGAATGAGACTCAGACATACGCTCATTGGCTGCTGCTGCACACACATCTCCTCCAGCGCTGGCGGCGATGCGTGTGTTAAACAGCAGCCAATGAGAGTCAGATAGACTCTCATTGACTGCTGCAGCGCCCACTGCAAGAGACGGCTCCTGCAGTGGGTAATGGGAGAGACGCCATGACGTCTCTCCCATAATGCAAAGCACGCCAGACTGGGAGGACTGTAGTGCGGACGGCGGCGGGAGCCGGAGCGTGGATTCAGGTAAGTATTTTTCTTTTATTTATTGTTTCATTTAAGTGTGTATTTGTCAGGGGGGGGCACTATTACTAAGGAGGGGACTACTGCTTCGGGGGGGGGGGGTACACTATTACTGGGGGCACTGCATCGCGGGGGACCACTACTGGGGCATTATATGAGGGGCTTACTACAGGGGGGACCACTACAGGGGGCACTGAAAAGGGAAAACCACTACAGGGCGCACTGCATAGGGGGATAACTACTAGGGGCCTGCATAAGGGGGGATCACTCCTGGGGGCACTGTATAAAGGGCACTGCATATGGGGGATCACTACTGGGGGCACTGTATAAGGGAACTAATGGTGGGCTGCATAAGGGGGAACTGTGTAAGGGGCACTGGATATGGGGGATCACTACTGGGGGCCTGTATATGGGGGATCACTACTTGGGGCACTGTATAAGGGGATCTAATGGGGGGCTGCAAAAGGGGGACCACTACAGGGAACACTGCATATGGGGGACCACTACTAGGGGCCTGTATAAGGGGAACTAATCGGGGGTTGCATAAGGGGGACCACTACTGAGGGCCTACATAAGAGGGACCACTAATGGGGGCATTGTATACTGGGGGTACTATGTAAAGGGGTACTACTAGAGGCACCGCATTAAGCTGCAAATGGAAATAAATGTTCCCAGTGACAAGAAAGGGCTGTGTGTCATGTTAACACGCCCCATTTTTCCATGACCAAATACCCTAGTTACGCCACTTTGTCAAATTGCTCTGCACATGCCTGGAATGATGACGCACAAATATGTGTCTATGCAGACAGACAAAATAAGGGTATGTTGAACTCCAGAAGCAGCAAACACACTTACGTATGGTAACAGAAAGGGAGCAACCACAATATCAAGAGTGAAGAAGTCAGACAATCCAATATAAGTACACAGCAAAGCAAATGGTGACAGGCAAATCATAGTCCAATATTAAGTTCACAGGTCCGCTACACAGTAGGGCAGGTAATGGCAGACAGGGGTGAGGCAAAGCATAAACCTGTAACAAGGTCAGGAGGTCCATTATACAGCAAGGCAGATAATTGAAGACAAAGATGAAGCAAAGTGTAGTCCAGTAACAGAGCTGGGGACAATACAGTATGTTAAGCAGTGGAGCAGACAGAGGGATAGACAACGAATCAAAACTAGAATAACGTTCACCATTCGGTTGATGAATGCGCACTTGGATTCCAACAATGCTGGGTTTGGAAGCCTGTCTCAACCTCTGGGCAATGTCTCTAAAAGCTTTGGAGCCACACTGACCAGGCAACGTACCAAAGTGGCAAGGACTGTAAATGTGCGGTGGGGCATCGCAACCAATAACGCCAACTGTGACACTGGCACTTCTGCCCTCCTGCACCTGGCGAAGCAGAACAGGGGAGTGCTTGGGCATTCTAACATAAGCCAAGTACAGCAAGGGTGTATTTGCAGACAGGGCACAGACATATATTCATCTGAGAAAGCCATATTTTTGTGGATGGTCAGGAGCAGGTGAAACTATGTTGCTGACGGTCGCCAGCATAGCGACCGGCTTGTTATTGGCTGTTTGCAAGTGCATCACTGATGCTGATAGGTTCATTATACTCTGCTTATTCATATTTTATTCTTTTAGGGAGGTTTTCGCGCTTGAGATGGGAAATTATTTATTCTGTATTATATCTTTACAGTTTTATTAATACCTAGTAGCAAATGCGTATTTTGCAAGCAAACTGTTTGAAAATCTAGACATAAAAGTGTATGTGACATGCCTGGCCGAAGCCAGGTCCAATATGCTGCTGGTGCCAAACTACATGTATAAATCAGAGCAGATAAGCAGTTTGAAAGTAATATTAGTAAATTTCATGCCGATTGTTCAGAAATGTATCCACTGCAAAACATAGCTTTTTCCACATCCCAACCTGCTCCCGCCATAGTTCACGAATTAGGCCAAGGCCGTTGAATACATAAAAATAAGAAAAACGCAGCAGGATATCAATAGATTCCGTACCAGGTATAGATTGGGCCTGATCGGGAAGGCTTTCAGATAGAATCAAACGTGCAATGACAAACACGAATGGGAAGCTCAGTGACAAAAGTGCATCTTTAGACATATTCTTACATTCAACAGTATATTAATTTGAAACTAAATCAAACGCACAAAAAAAAAGGCGGTAAACACTTGTTTCTTCAGACAGGACATATCATTGGGTCAGATGTATGAAGCTGTGGAGAGTGAGATGACCAGTCACTCAGCTCCTGTCATGTTACAGGCTGTGACAGGAAGCTGGGTGGCTGGTTGTTTTTCACTTCTTTACCACTTCCCAGAGTTTCATATGTGTGGTACACACTTGATGTTAATGCAGACCAACCAACCCGACCATTTCCCTGACGATCGAGCACAAACTATAATGTTCATACACAATAACAACCATTGTTATCCAAACAATATGTCTATTCAGAGGATCGTGACCAATCATTTGTCTCTACACATATCACATTGAAATGTGCCAAATGTCACTGAAGATGATATTTCCAAAAAATAAAAACAGCGGCCAACCTATCGCGCGGTCGTTTGGTGGACCGTACACAATGCACAATATTAACAACATATTTCAGATATATTGCATCGGCTGATGCAATATATCTGAAATAATGTCATTGAAAGATTAATTGGGTGTACTCACATAAAGAGATTTTGTAACTGATGCACAGTTGACTGCAATTGTCCACGTATTGTATGAATGGGATGCTGGGCATGAGTAACACCACCAAAACTTTATAAGCCAGCAGCAACCATTCTGCTCCCACGGTCATGTCCACTGAGCCGCAGTATCAGTCACACTGCCATCAGTATGCCCCTGTGAAGAGGGGTGAAAAAAGGTAGAATAGGGGGATAAGGTGTGTCTCAAGGGTTGTAGGAGCAGTTGGAAGAAAATGAAGGGGGGACATGTTATGGGAGGGACAAAATGAGACATTTACACAAAGGGAGGGACAGTCACACATAATTAAGGTGCAGAGTATTACAAACATGGGAAGACAGATGGTAAATAGGTGCAAATACAAAATTAAAAACAGACACACAAAAGGAGGGCACAGGAATACGTACAGAGGCAGAGATACACACACACACAAAGAAGACAGAGAGCTGCACACACATAAAGAGGGTGAGAAATACATGTTGGAGACAGGGAAACTAACAGTGAGACAGAAAGAGGAGCCACAGACAAATGTGGGAGCGAAAATGGGTCAGGAGCTATGTAAGGCCTATATGTACAATCTGCCTGACTACAGAATATAGATGTGATATTGGCATTAAGAGATACAAAAGTAGTAAAGACATATTGCCATCCAAAACTGGAGTATTTACAATAAGGCATACAGTGGACTCTATCTATCTATATATATATATATTTTTTTTTTATTTTTTTTTTACATAGCAGGGGCTCCATGCTTGCCTTTACCCCAGGGCACAGGAGAGATGCATGGGAGAGTCTGACATGCATAAGGAATGTGTAGATTATGAACGTGTTCTGTGATAACCCATACTTACCTTTAATATAAAAAGGAACAAAAAAAAAAAATGTAAAAGTAACTCCTTTTTATCATGCTTTATGACTGTCACCTCTTCTGCACATGTAATACTCCTGTATATAAAGCAGCTATGGAATGAAGGTAAGAGCATGGATAACACCTTTCATTGATCAGGGATATTCACCCAGCGCTACATGTGGCTTCCGCAAGGTGTTGTATAGGGTTGGGTACAGGATGCTGGAGCTCAGAGTCCTGACAGGGTTAGGATACAGACACTTGTTGGTCAGTATTCCTTTACCTTCCCTCTCCCTACCCCTAACCCCTGTACTTGCAGTTGGGATGCTGGCGCCAGGATTCTGACAAGCGCCGGCATCCCGACTGTCTCGCTTTTGACAGAATCCCGTTGTATATGCTTTTTTTGTATCATGTATATAATCAGTGTGTGTTTATAGCAGGGTGTGGTGATATCAAAACAGACATAAAAATCCATGAAAAGGTATAGTTGGAACATGACTGACAGAATAAGGGTTTTTAGTCACCTTTTAACTAGCACCAAGGGTTAAGAGCGGAGTTGTGCTAGCAAGAACCACTAAGGTGCAAAAGGACTAACCCAAAGTGTAATTCCTTCCTTGGCCTCCTGCTTTGCCCAGTCTGAAAACACAGCAGCTAAGTGAAAGACTGCATTACACAGTGCCGGATCAGAATATGTATGGCCTGTGCCTGTGGAGGTTAATGCTGAGCTATAGTCTCTCCTCAAAGCCAGGAGCTGCCAGTGCACTCATTAACATGACAGGACAAAATATACAGCATGTGATTTATAATCTGTAGCACTCAAGGTCATGCCTTCCTTGGAACAAGCAGAGTAAAATGGCAAACAGGACTACACACACTTGCATTGATGAGGCGGCGTTTCTCATGACAAATGAGTTGGTCCTGTACTAATGGGTACACTAAGCAGAACCATTCCCACACTCATACCTGGCCTCTGACCCAGCCGCTAGTCACCTGAAAGGAATGCCAAGCATTGCATTAGTCACTGAGGGTGCACATTAACACAAATAGTGCAACATTAAAATTTTAGATAGCATAAATGACAAAACACCCAACTCATTTGATCTGTTTTTAAACCCTTCTCCCAATATTTATCCTATCACCAACACTCACAAGTTATACTTTTATTTCACATTTTTTTTTTGTACTATTTGTATATTGAAATTTGTATTTCATAGGTTTTGTAAGCAAATGTCAAATGAAGTGGCACAATGACTAGATTGCTTCCTCACAGCACTGAGGTCTTGGGTTCACTTCCCACCAAGCCTGTATATGTGTGGAGTTTGCATGTTCTCATTGTACTTGTGTGGGTTTTCTCCGCGTTTTCTGTTTTCCTCTCACAATTCAAGGAGATACTGGTAGCTTAACTGGCTTCTGACAAAAATGAACCTAGTGTTTGTGTGAGTGTACACATGTGGTAGGGAATAACAGTGGAAAATGCAGGATTTCTCAGTGGGGGTTTCCAAATGCTTGACTTTATGAGTGTGGCCAGTCCACGAAGAGGGCATAATTAACACTTACCCTGCTTTAATGTGCATCATACAAAGTGTTTTGAACTTTTGAGTGTCATAATTCCAGCATATACAGGTTCAGTGATCACACTAAGCCATTAAACGCGGCAGTAGGGCCATCCTGCCAGAGCTGAATGTTTTTGTTCCAGGTGTGGGCACCATTCCAGAGTATGGGAGGAAATCCGGGAGTCTGGGGGAGCAGCAGAAGATCCTAGCACTGCCCTGGACATTTATGTACATATTGGTCTCGTTATGCACTGGATAGTGTATTATATTTTATTGATAATTAACCCTATAAATGGTCTATAGCAGTGCACCCCTAACAGTGCATGTTCTCTAGATCTCCTAGTTGATGTACATTAGCACCACCTGTCGATCTTTAACATGTGTCTAATTGTTTCATTTGTGCTACTCAGAACAACATGCATCATTAGTAATATTCTATTATATTACTACAGGTTGAGTCTCCCATATCCAAAAACCAAAATATTCAAAAAACCGGAATATTTAGGTGCATATGTGACGTCACCTGATGTCATGACGTCACTAGTATCAGCGGCCAATGACTAGCGGTGTGGGCGTGGTCCACACGCCAGGCCACCCCCCGCATCACCCGCCGGACCCCTCGTTGCAGCTGCAGCACCCGCCGGAACCCTCGTGACAGCCGGAGCACCCGCCAGACCCTTCCGCCTCGGTCGCCGGACCCCTCACGACATCCGCCGGATCCCTGTAGCACCTGCCGGACCACCGCAAAAACCCAGCTGGACCCCTGTATCACCCGCCAGACCACTGCAACACATTCCGGACTCACACGCAACACACGCCGGGGCCTCCCGTGACACCTGCCAGCCCCCCCCAGGTATTCCGAAAACCGGAATAATCCAAAATGCTCGTGGTCCCGATATGGGACACTCAACCTGTATTTCTATTGTGGTCATGGTGTGGGGGCTGGGGAGGGGGGGGGGGGGGTTTCCAGGCAGCCGGAAAAACCCCCTGCGTTTGCTTATGAATAAAGTTTGCAAGCTTCATTAGGTCAGTTATAGATGTTAATGACTAAATATTCAATGTACAGCACTGCAACATGTTTACGCTATATACATTTTTTTGTATTTCTCCAATGAAAGTAAAAACACATTCTGTAATTGTGCAAACATTCTTTGGGTCAGTTTCCTAAACTAACAAACAAAACACAAAAAGGTATAAGGCCCCAAAATGTTTAACTGTTACAGTTTTACTCTGAAATACATATTCATGGTTAGCCGAGGGCAAGCACAAAATGGCTTTCCTATAAATATTTTCATGCTTGCCAAAAGCGTCCACCATTTTGTAACTCATCGTTAAACCTTAGAACTCATTCAATTCTTGACCGCTCTCACATCTAAACCTCCATAAACAAAGTCAGGTGCATCAGAATGTATCAGTTTATTTCTCCATTTGTAAAAATATAAGACAGACAAACATAACTGCAGAAGCTATGATTTGATTGTTTAAAAATTAACTTCATTTAGTTATACAAATGTATATATTACATTATCGTATTAAAAATACTGATATTTAAAACATTCTTTTAAAACAGATCACATTTTCTATAGCCATGGAGCATTTTTCACATGTAAGGAGTAAAATGAGCAGTTCCTATATCTATTTGCATGGTAGATAAGATTGCAGATGATGCTCCTACTAGATCATAAAATGACACTGTCCGCTTACAATATATACTTCTGCAAAGTATACCCCCTCTCTGAGACACATTTAAACATAATCTGCTACACATTGCAAGACAATGTATTCATATCTGGCAGCCAGTGAACCATTAATAAATAATCAAATTAATCTAGATCCTTCAAATTTGGTACAAGACAGGAAAGTACCCAATCAGCAATGTTTATGAATGACTGACTTACAAACGAGGAGGCTAACAGATTGAAAACAAGCAGTTGTTGTTGTTTGTACTCTTTCATCCATTGGGTTGTCTGTACATGCACCACTTACACCAATTCAGGAACCAGATCAGATTAAATGTTTAATGCAAAATTAACAAAAAAAAAAAAAAAGTTTGGTGCTCTAGTTTTTTTTTTGTTTAGTTTTTTTGGAGGGGGGGGGGGGGTGTATTTAAATATAGGTTATATACCTGTAATCATATTAAATAAATAAAATGTCAGGTTAATGATTGTCACCCTCTCTTATGGTTAATATACACTTTTTTTTTTTTTAAACACCCACATACAGTAGTGCATTCTGACCCAAGGTAAGTTCGGCTTAGGCGTACTTAAAAATAGGGGTCATTGGCACTAAAACGCAGGCATTTTATTTTTTGCAAGACCAAGGAGGCCATTAAAATCAATTTTAAACGCAAAGACAAATAACTACATCCTTCCTAAATTTTTTGTCATAGAGTCCCTTCAGATATTCATTCACATGGGTTGAATTTGTCAAACCAGCAAAGAAAAAATATTTATGCATGTATAGATATACACCATACGAAAGATAACATTTTAGCTGCTGAATTTGCAAATCATAAATCATTTAATAAATAAATTGGCTGATGAGAAAATGCACAATGTATTACAGTTAGTTACCTAAAATAAGTTTTTTCTCATAATATATCCAGTCTCTAGAAGACTACATTTCAAATATTATCACACTCAATAGTTCAGTTACTGGCAAGAATTAAACGGTGTCTTGGTACTATAGATGGTAATAGAGAAGGTACACAAGTTTGTTAGATTTGTATCTAGCATAGTGCTGTGATCATATAGATGGGGATACGGTTATAATACAGACCGCAGGGATTCAGATGTTCAGAATGCCGGCGCCGGATCCTGAACACCTGTCATAATCCCAGCGCAGAAATCCCGTAGGCAAGTAGTGGGGTTAGCTTTAGGGGGCGGGGAGGGGGAGGATAGGTTTAGGTAGTAGTAGGGAAGGGTTAGGATACCGACCGACAGCTGTCTGTATCCTAACCTTATCAGAATGCAGTCGTCAGGGTTGTTTACGGGATGCCGGCGGTCAGAAACTCATAGATGTGTTAATGAAGTAGAGAAGGGTCAGGGAACTTTACCTTTTACCCCCAAAATATATTTAGATACACCGACGTTACCCCCTTGATTTGAAAGGAAGGAAGTCATATAATGCCCCTGTAGTAGTGCCCCCATATAATACCCCTGTAGTAGTGGCCCCGTAGTTATGCCCCTGTAGTAGTGCCCCTTGTACAAAAAATAAAACACTTACCTTAATCCCCGCTCCCGCCGCCGTCCTGTGCACCCGGCTGCTCCTCGGAACTATGGGGAGAGATGTCATGAAGAGAGCCGGAAGCTGGAGTTCAGAAGAGAATTCCAGCCTCCGGCTAACGCGGCACTGCAGGGAAGGAGCCGTGCGCCCGCTGGCGATATCTCAACGGGCTGGAGGTCACCGACGCCGGGTGCACCACCGCCAGCGACCTCCATTCCTGGGGGTAATGGACGGACAGCCGGGCATGAAATGATTCCTATGCATGCCCGGCTGTCTGTCCATTACCTCCAGGAATTTAATTTTTACCCCATGTGGGGTAATTTACCCCTGTTCCCCGACCACTGAAGTAGAGAGTGTACCAGTATTCAACTCAGACTAATGGGAAAACATGAATTACCCTGCAAATTTAAATTAAATGAAAGCTCAGTTGAGGTCAAGTGTCAAGAATTTACCACAATCACACATTGCTTTCTGTTTTGTTCCTCTATCTTCCTCCTTGATAAAATTATTTTGCCAGAGTTCCTATATCCATTTATATATAAAGCAGAGTGTATGCTTCAAGAAATATTTATATACACAGTAATGTATTAAAAATATATATATCTGTCATTGCAAATGCTCTATGGATTACAACACACATACACTAAAACAAATGCCAGTGTTTATTAAGACAATGCCATTGTTAGTGACCCTGTCATGCTCATTTTATTAGTTTTGCATGACAAATACTTTCTTTGGGAAAGTGGTTCCCTGTACTTGTTTTAAAACACATGTAGAAGAGGAACTGTATCAACTACTGTACCTGGGACAAGCCCACTGACGTAAAGAGTTAATCTAGCATGTGGAATTTCCCAGCATTCTCTCCTCCTGAGAGGAGACAAACCATCACATGGCTGCAGAAATACCTCAATTCACAACACTACACAGAAGCAAGAGAACAAGGCTGACCAGAATTTCTAAAATATAATGATCACAGCTCCAGTGTTTAAGAAAAAAGTAAAAAAAAAGTTTTAAAAGAGGTAATGTGTGTGATGATATAAATATATATATATATATATAATTTTTATTATTACAGCAATTAAGACATGTATAGTCAATAAAAGAGGATTTCAAGCAAAAGGCAAGAAAATGCTATTCATGTTACCCATGATCTTGGTGTTAGGTGCTGCAAAGCCCTTATCAGAACATCATTTGCCTTTCCTGCCAGAAATCTTTGGAACATAGGCTTTTTCTCAGTCAGTGACCCCTTACATAGCGTGTTGGTAACTGAACAACACCAACAGCATACAGAGAATGATAAAGTGGTGACTTACAACTTTCATAACAGCTTTGTTCATAACACAAGTTTTAGCAGCATCAGATTTAAACATATGTACATTTTTAGAATAGTGTTGATTAGACTATTCACAAGTGCCATGCTCATAGTATAGTATAAAATGGACATGTTATACAAAAGATTTACACGTTCTCTCAGAGGAATGAATAAAGGTCTATAGGGGTCTATCCATTAGCAGATAAATTTGAACGATGAACGATTTATCTTATCGTTCAGTCGGTCAATTTATCTGCTAATGGATAGGCTCTGAACCAGAAAAATGCGCAATCCCGTGGCCGACAAATTGGGTCTTTTGTCTCTCCAACATGTTGGTCAATTATCGTTTATTGCTGACAGATATTAGAAATATCTGTCGCGACAAACGATTTTTTTTTTATGAAAATGAATAGAAACAAATAAAAAATACACTCCCAGAATGATGTCATGCAATATCGTTCTTCATTAGTAAAAATCTGTCATGTACATGACAGATATCGGTCACAGCAGCCCCAGGAATTTTCAAAAGATAAATCTTTTGTCTTTCAGAAAGATCTGCTAATGGATAGGCCCCAGATCACAGAACTTTTATGCAAATTAAAAATACTAAACTAAGGGCCCTATGCCTGTTATTTTATTTCAGGTGTTATCCGGTGGGGGGGGGGGGGGGGTAATTTCCAGGTTTTAGTGTATGCGACACAAAAAATTCCCTAAAACACTACCTTATTAGAAAAAGAGATAAAAAGGGGAAAAATAAATACACATAGAAGCCAAGGAAAAAATAGAAATATATATGAAGGCATACACAAATGATTAGAGCATAAAATACATAAATGCAAAAACACATTGCATTACATATATTACTTGATGTATGCATTTACATTGACGCTTTTCATGTAGTCCAAATTACTACTTTCAGGCAATATTGAGACATAGCAGAACAGACCGCTAAATAAAATCCTTCCATATAAAAAGAAACAGTCAAGCCAGTTGCCCATATGTGCAAAACAAATCCAGGTATCTATATACATTAAAATACAGAGGCATACGTAATCAGTGACACCAAAGGGGTGCCGAGGTTTGCCCTTCTCCACATTAGTTATGTGTGCCATTCTTAATATTTTGTGTGCTCATTAAAATCATAAGAGATTGGGAATCATACACGCAAAAAACCATGTGCTTACACAGCAGTAATAGTGTTACAATTATTGTGCAATCTGCAATGCATTTGCCTCAGTCAGTGGCCATTCAACAGCAAGGCAGCAAAGCCTGCTTCAGTCAAAAATAGAATTTAATATTAAACATTTTAAAGAAATAAAATATAAAGGGGCACATTCTAAACACACATAATGGACAACATGTCAGATTAAACATCATGCTAACAACCCACCAATGCAAGTGGAGCTTTTGTTCACCTATGGAATGTAAAACTTAAAACTTTAAAAAAAAACATTTGATTATTTTTTTTTTTTTCCTTCATTTCACAAAAATACAATAGTAAGCTCTGAGGGAAATAAGATTACAGTGGACAAAATAGACTTTACAACAGATTTGCTTTAAAAAAAAAAAAAAAAAAAAAATCATGATATTTGCACACAATTTCACATAGATCAAATGCTAAAAATGTGCAATGAGGCAGACACCAGAATCGGCATTCACAGTGTAATCATGGTACCATCTTCTTCCAAAATGTTTGGTTCATGGCTATTTCCAATTTGGTCCAGACTGCCCCGGCTGGTAGATACGTGCATTCTATAAATGTTTGACTGTATAAAACCATTCTGCGTTGAATCAGGATAGGACTCAAGCTGTGTTAGGGACTCCAGACTCTCAGAGGATGGCACAGCTCTGGGAATCTGCTGTGGCTCCCCTTCCTCCTCTATGATAATGTCCTCCTCATCGCTCTCCGCTTCCTCAGGGTGGTAGTTCTGGAGTATGTGCTGGGTTGGGATATTGCCATACATGCTTGTGCTACTGTCAGTTGACTGCCCTGAGCTGCCCGAGTTTCTACTGTTTCGAACAACATTATTCCGCTGGTTCGCTGGTCTGACAGTTATGATGAGGTTGTGACTATTAGCAATCATCATATCTGTAACCTGGTCGAGGCTCTTACCGGAAACTTCTATACCATTGACTTCAAGAACCTCATCGTTGACTGCTAATAATCCAGTGCTCTGAGCCAGTCCACCAGGAACAAGTCTGGATATGAAAATGCCAGGCACTTTCTCTAAGCCGTGTGGCGTTACACGAACACTGGAGCCATCTCGGATGTAGAAACCAAGAGGTTTTTCCATTCCATGTTTATAGAGACGAACTCGGCGGTGGGTTTCAGGAAGAATATCAACATCAATGATCGATGAAACTGGCCTGAAATCACTAGGCATACCAATAACTAAATGGGGCTTCTTGCGGTTGGTATCTGGGCGCAACACTGTCGAAAGTACAGTCTTCTTTTTGGTTAAAGTGTCTGTGCCAAAGGCACTGTAATCTGCTTCTTCTGTAAAATAAAAAAAAAATAAAAAAAAATTAGAATTCTTCCATAGAGTTAAACAAACACTAGACAACAGAATTAAACAGGGACTATGTTTCTAGGTAAAGAGTCACCAACAAAAATGTTCTCTCAAAACAGTACAAGACATCATTAAGTATAAAATAATCCCCATGTATGGTTGAAGCAGGAATACACCTACCTACACCTTCTCTTTCATGTGAGGTAAAAGCCACCTGAATCAGCTACAACATTTTGCATCAGCAATAGCCGTCAGATGCTTTACGTCACCACAGTATTTTTAATATGACTTATATATGAACTGGAGGATTGTTACCATTATGGATATTAACGTTAAAGTAAATTAAGTTTAAAACAAGTTACCCAATAAAAACAAATATCTGTTTAGCAGCTATACAGGCCCGGCTAACCTATGGTTCTCCAGTTGTTGTGAAATTACACATTCCAGCATGCCCTGCCACAAATTCACTATTAGGAAATGCTGAAACTATTTTCATTGGGGTAATCGCCCGGGTAAATTATTAGCGCATTTGGTGAAATCTGCAACTGCACCTAAGCATATTTCATCCATTCAATTGGATTCGAGTTCAATGGGTTCCACACCAAACCAGATTAGTGAGGCTTTCCTTAGGTACTTTGAATCTTTCTATTTGGAATCTCCTGACCACCCACACAAGGTATGGAATTTCTATATAAGGCCGATCTTCCAACCCTTACGGAGGAAGACAAACATTTTAACAGCCTCATTTGCTGATTTAGAACTTATATCACTTATAAAAGGTTTGCCTACAGGTAAAACACCGGGTCCAGATGGTTGTCAGTGGCTTATTATAAATTACTATTCCCACATCTTGTTCCTAATCTCTAATCTATTTAATTCTACTTTACAAGGTAAACCAGCCCCAAAAGATTTTAATATCGTCGGGTCATCCTATTACCAAAACCAGACAAGGACCCTACGCTAGTTACCTCGTACAGGCAGATTTCTCTTTTGAACCAGGATATTAAACTTTTTACAAAACTATTATCATTAAGACTACAATTGATATTACGTAAAATTCTTCACCCCGCTCAAGCCGGTTTTCTTAAAAATCGTTATTCAATACATAATATAAGAACACTCCTTGCAGTCATGATTAAAACTCACCAGATTCGGGGAAAAGATAGTATAGTTGTCAGCTGTGACGCAGATAAAGATTTTGATCGAGTATCATGGGCACACTTTAATAGAATTTTTTCTCACCAGGGATTTGGGTCGGAGTTTACCCATATCTTTAATGCTTTATATCACATGCCAACAGCTTTTCTGACCATAAATTCACTAAATACAAGATCATTTAATCTTTTTCGTGGAACAAGACAGGGTTGCCCGCTGTCCCAGCTCTTATTTAACTTGGCTCTGGATCCCCTTATCAGGCTTTTTTTTAAAGAAACTAGATGGCGAGGCATTATGGTGGCGCAAACCGAAATAAAATGTTCTGCATTTGCAGAGGATTTATTATATTTTGCTGACCCAAAATTAGCAATGCCTTACATACTAGAATTGTTTGACGCTTTTGAATTAATATCGGGATTCAAAATTAACTACACCAAAACTGTGGTCTTAACCTTTTTTCCTGAGGCCAAATTGGGTTGGCGGGATTCATTCAGTTTAGATGGGCTAACGAGGTTGGCATTACTTATCTGGGTATTAAAATTCCGTCTCATCCGGCTAATCTATGTGATATTAACTATTTCCCTCTCCTGTCAAAGACCATTTCAGATTTTAATAAATGGTCTCATCTTCCCCTATCTTATCTGGGTAGATGTCACCTATATAAGATATGTTTCCCCAGATTCCTTTATATTGCGCAGATGCTTCCAATAATTCCGCCTAAAAGATTTCTGGCAAATTTGACCAAAGCACTGACAAAATTTATATGGCTGGGTAAACGTCTGAGAATATCCCTATTTAAATTGCAGCAAAAAAAGGAGTTAGGAGGTGTTAATTTACCTAGTCTTCGTAATTATACCCTGGCTGCAAATTACAGAGTGGCGCTGGATTGGATCAGGGGATCTAATGTTTATACTAGGGATGTGCAGGCTCGGATAGGTTCGAGTTTGCACGTGGAGTTCGGATTTTTCCCTCCAAAAAAACGGAACTCAGAAAGAGGCAAAATGTCATCTTACATGGACGAACATCATCATTCCTGGACTTTTGTCCAGGAATGATGATGTTCTTCCTGGACTTTTGTCCAGGAATGATGATGTTCGTCCATGTAAGATGACGTTTTGCCTGTTTCTGAGTTCCGTTTTTTTGGAGGGAAAAATCCGAACTCCACGTGCAAACTCGAACCTATCCGAGCCTGCACATCCCTAGTTTATACGCAACGACATATCGAACAATCCTTTACTCCGGACTGGAGTCTGGTTTCCCTATTACACACTCCTCAAACATCTCACCCTGCTTCATTTAAAGACAATATCCTGCTATATTACACATGTATGGCGTGGAGACTGATTAGATCTAGTCTAAAAGTGCTCAAAAATAAATCTTTTGCCATTATGGGGGAACCCATGTTTTC
Organism: Taudactylus pleione; assembly: GCA_031769625.1. Classification (NCBI taxonomy): domain Eukaryota; kingdom Metazoa; phylum Chordata; class Amphibia; order Anura; family Myobatrachidae; genus Taudactylus; species Taudactylus pleione. The sequence goes on from JAUIMM010000120.1 coordinate 458,321, forward strand.
CACCTGGCCAGAATTCGTCTATTTTTAAAACATGGCATGATGCGGGATTATGTTATATTTATCAATTCTTGAATATGGAAGATTTAACTCCAAATACTAGATCGCAATTACAAGACAAATTTCCCTCCCTTTCTATTCCATTATTTCCGTATTTATAAGCTGTCAGCTATGCACAAACCTCCTTAAGGAGTCATAATTACAAGTTGGATCAGCTATGTTCTCTTGATAGGATATTATAAGCCTAAAAGACCCCCTCACCACTTCCACCATATATACACATTCCCGTCCTGAACTTAATTTGGAAACTGGTTCGGTAGGCTTGTTGAAATGGAAGGAGATATTCCCTGATCTAACCATGGCAAACATGCTGGAAGCCTATATGAGACTTAACATTTAGCATCAGCATCATATATGGAAATGCATATAAAAATACTGCATAGGGCTTATTTCACCCCCAAATTAAAATTTGTTATAGGAGAAGCACAAGACTCAAACTGTTACAAATGTGGAACCCCCGATGCAGATATTTTGCACTGTTTGTGGTTTTGTTCTCAAATCCAGTCATTTTGGAAATTTCTCCAAACGTATATTAATAATATCTTGAAAATAGAGTTTACCAATACTAAAGAATGGGTTCTTTGGGGTATATATCCAACCGTTTTGGAAGGTGGATTGACAAAGGGGAATCACGCTATACTGATTAAATTGACAGCTGCTGCCAAAAAAACTATTATCACACTGGATCTAGTCAGAACCTATCCCATACATTTCACACTAAATTCTCCTTTTTATTTTTTATGGACTGGACCGAGACTTCTTTACACAGAGAAAATGACAAAGGTTTTTTGATGTTTGGCTCCATTATGTCCTCACACTTTCTGATGTTATAAAGGATAAATTACGAAAATGTTTTGGCTTAACAACATGGTACAAGTTTTGTCCACAGGTGTGCCATTCTAAAAGAGTTGGATGGTTATTATATGTTTTGCTCTGTATTTGATGGGGTATAATATGGATATATTTTTGTCAATGTCTTATGGTTCTAAAATAAGTATCTTCTAATCTATTCACCATGTTTATTTTACCAGATAGTGTAATATTTATGTATTTTGTCATTTTTGCCAATCTGTCAATAAAAATTTGTTGAAAAAAAAAAAAAAGGAAATGCTGAAACGGTGGCAGGGCATGCTGGGATCTGTAATTTCTTTAGAGCTACGGGTTGGCCAGGCCTGTACTGTACTGTACTGTACTGTACTTCTATCCCTGCACATTGGGGTCCCCTGTATTGCTAATGTGCCAAATTGCTTAGGTCTCACTATAGCTGTAACTGTAGGTGTCCAGCCCCACAGTTGCAGGTAGGCAATCATGGGGCACCAGCACTTCATGTCAGCGAACCTATTACTACAGCACAGGAACTTTAATTGTAAGTTATGGCATTACTGAAAAGAGGTTTATCCTTTCCTGCTGTGAATTCTATTTAAATAGGCAAAAAGATGAAGGTGTTACGTAACAATTATCTGAAAAAATTACTAATTGATGAAGAGGTTATGACCTAGGGATCATAGTAACAATGTTCTATCAAATGTTGGTAGTCTATTGATATAGCTTGTGGATAAAAGTGCTATGTCCAATCTTAAGTCAGTTTTTAGTGGATCATTTATTCATTTTTATTATAAAGGCACCGCTGTATGACTAAAATCTCCCAAAGTGGTCCAAAAAGTTAGTGCATTCCTGTCTCCCAGCAACCTTGAAGAGCAGTGAATGTTACCTGCTAATCTCTCTTTTTTCATTCACTTATTTATCTTGGCTCAGACTACCTACACTATAGACAGGCAGATGTTTTCACGAGACATCTATTGTTTTATATGGGACAAGTGAAAGACAATTGAGACACAAGGAGAAAGACTAAGGAAAGCACTTACAGTGCACCCTGTACCAATCTGTGAACTTTTGTAACTTATGCACCTGCATCAACAGTTCCAACAGCCTTGATAGAACACCCTTTTTACATCATTATAAAGTCTAATTCTACCATTATGGATAGATTACAAAGGGGGGTACCCACAATGTAGGGACCAGGTGCTCAAGGAGTGTACCCAGCCTTTGAACAGTCTTCCACCCTCAGAGTGGCATATACTGTATGTAAAGAACTTCCCTGTAGACAGAACTTAGAGTAAACTTTACAAATACGTTGCCAAAAAATGGCGAGAGGGTACAGCAGTTCGTACAAAAGGAGCCAAAGCACCTATTAAAAAAAAAATATATCTATCTATATATATATATATATATATCTATATATATATATATATATATATATATATATATATATATATATCTCTCTCTCTCTCTCTCTGCTGGCACACAAAGGGAGAGTCTATTCTATTCAGGAGGGATGCACAGCTTTGCTGGCTCGCATTGTACAGAAACACCTTGTCCACACTCTATAGTCACTTGTTCGGGCAGCATTTAGGACGTAAAGCATGTGCAAAAAAATAACCACAGAAATTAACAGTAATGAAGAATCTTGGACTAAAAAACAAATGTGTAGAGTCTCGTATCTAATAATGTCGTATAATCGAATTGCTAGGCATATAGTGCGAACAATAAACAAGGTTCTCCTCGTAATGCCCTAAATTGCCCAGGAATATCTCAGTTATAGGACAATGGGAAATAAAAGTTTGCAGATTGTGGTGTACATAACGATTGATCAGTGGAAGCAGAGGATAAATACACTCTAGCAGTCAAGTTGCGTAAACACCTGCTATTTATTAGACACACCTTTAGCATCAGAAGTGTGCTATTTGTAGAAAATCATATCTTGGTCATGCTTACACAGGGTTTAGTTATATAAATAGCTGGTGAGTCTAGATTTAATCACCACTCACCTTTACCCTACATGACACCAACAAAATGGGAACAGAATAAGAGACATAAAAGGTAATTTCTTGTATTTATTGTAAATGCAAATCACAAATCACCCAGAAGCCAGGGAGGAAAAATGCAGAAAGGGTAGATTACGCTAAAGTAATACTATTGTCTACACAAAGAGAAGACAGAATTTGTGGGCTGAACCTATAGGCAGGAGGATGAAAACAATTAAATCGAAAACTGACATAACCGGTAAATTTTACTAATATTTATGTGTACTGTGCAAGCCAGGTGCAATAAATATGCTTATTGGCCATGAGCATAGTCACAGAAGTAACAAAGACCTGGGTGTTGGCTAAATTACGAATCTACTGGCCATCAGTGGCGTAACTAGGGTATTTGGAGCCCAGGGCAAATTTTAAAATGTAGTATCCCCCCCCAGTAGTGCCCCCCCCCCCCCCCCGAGGCAGTGCCCCAGTAGTATCCCCCCCCAGTAGTTGTATCCAGTAGTGGTCCTCCCCTTCCGAAGCAGTGCCCACAGTAGTATCCCCCCCAGTAGTAGTCCCCTTCTTTGTAATAGAGCACGCCCCCCCCCCCCCCCCGAAATACACTAAAATTGGACAAAAGAAAAATACTTACTTGTATCCACGCTCCGGCCACCGTCCATCTCCCGGGCTGGGCCGCTCTACATTATGGGAGAGAAGTCATGACATCATGACGTTTCTGCCATTACCACTGCAGGAGCCGGACGGAAGCCCGGCTCTTGCAGTGGGCGCACAGCAGTCAATGAGAGTCTGACTCTCATTGGCTGCTGATTCACACACACATCACCGCCAGTGCTGGCAGCAATGTGTGTATTACGCACAGTCTGAGCCTGCCTGCCACCCTCCTCCTGGCGCTATTGGGCAAGCGCTCAGGGGGAGGGAAGGGGCTCAGTTGTGCAGCACAGGACCGATGCTGGAAGCCTAGCGCAGGTACTCACTGCGGTCGGCGCTATACTGGCTAACTAGGGCGGGCCAGTACCGTGGCCGGCAGCGCCCCGCCGGTCCCACGGCGCCCAGGGCACGCACCCCGCTCGCCCTGCCCTAGTTAAGCCACTGCTGGCTATACATCTATCAGCTATACATCTGAGGGGAAAAAAAAGCATAGGGGCCAAAGTATGAAGCTAGATGTAAAAAAAAAAAATGATTAAATTAATTATCGCATGATAAATGCGATAATGTAGTATCAGTCATATAGCTGGAAATTAAAGGGTTTTTTTAAACCTAAAAATGCAATGTAGCATTTGACCATTTATTCAAGTATCACTGCACGTGCATGACCACCATATGTAGCGTCTGAGCCATCGCAGTAACCCTGCTTAGGAATCACAAAACAAACAAATTTACGGAAGAGGGAGAGATGGTTGTTTTAAAACAGGTAAGAGTCATATGGTTATAGCAGACAAAATTCTGTGTAGGAAGGATTTGTTTTTAGCAGTGCAAGACCATTATCCACAGTGCTGCTCGGTGCTAGGTACCAGACATTCCTTAAAGTCTTACATTCACTGCATTAGCTGCCAACCTGACATCACTTACCATGATTCACTAACAGTAACAGATGTGACCAGCTGTTCATTTCCTGGACAGTGCCTCCTCAAAATATATACCTTATGTACATACTGTATATCATACTTTGACCCTACTAATATAAAATTTTCTAAGACAGAAAAACTTAAATTTTTTAAAACCTCCTGGCTCATATAATCTGCCCAATTACTTTTTTTTTTTTTCGCCCCCGTTAACTTTATAATTTCTTCATATAACTACTTTTATCCTTGTTTTCCAGAATGTCACTGTATGATGTACTGTAGCATTAAGAGCTCTTTTCACTAAAAGGGGCTCAGGTAAACTCATGAAAAACAGCCATAAAGCCTTATTCTTCCTCCACTATACTGAGTAGCAAGCGTTGCAGCCAAGGACAGATAATTTTTCTGCTCTAAAATATGTGGTCTAACACTCAACATCCCAGCTCTGCGAGCTTCTGTGGCAATAGCACCTAGATGTCTCCATTTCACAATACTGTAACAGCACTTACAGCTGACTGGGGGCAGCTGTAACCAGACACAATGGCTTCTTGGAAAGGCGACATTTTATGACAGCATCGCTTTGAAAGTAACAGCTTCAGAATGACCCATTCAACCATTATGTGGTGCACATCAAACCTGACGATATCGCATGTGGCGCCAGTTTAATGTCGTTCATTACATTATTCTGATGTGTACCCAGGATCAGATATGTCGACCAGACGTATCGGCTGGCTACACATTGCACGGTGTGTACCCAGCATTAGTATCAGTATTTGTGCTACTTGACTGACTCCATCCTTTATCTATCACTATGGGGCCTATTCAGCAACACTAAAATAACAGTTTTAAAAAGGTCATTTTCCTTACTTACCGATATTTTAGTATTCATTAAAACACTTATCCAGGAGATATCACTGACATCTCCTGGTTAAGTCCATCTGTGATAATTTCCACACTCCCCATACATTAGTATGGGGATGTAGAAATTAGGCTGTTCATCAAATTCTGAAAATGATATATTTTCAGAATTTGATGGTGTTACTATACGCCACTCTCAGGTGGCGTACAGCAGGTTACACTTACCTGCTGTCAGCTGGGCAGGTCCTCCTCTGGCTCCAGCTGCTGCTCTGACACAGACTGTTCACAGAACACAACAACATTTTAAAAAAATAAATAAATAAATCTTCAGACGGGAGGTCTGAGGTCCGCGGCTGCAGCCAGGTAGGTGGGAGAGGGGAGCAGAGGGGGTTGGGGGTGGTGGATGGACACAGACTTACGGCAGCTGTAATCAGTGCTGCTGATGCGCCGCTTTTGTAAATGTAACAGCGCATGCGCAGCACTGATTACAGCTGCGGTAAGTTAGAGTAGGCAGGGAAAAGTATTTTCTGAAAAGCGGTCATCACAAAAATGACAGCTTTTCCTATAGTTATGGGGAGGAGGAATGATGAATTCCTCCAGTAAGTAGGGAGAACTCCATGCGAGTTCTAAACCTAATTACCTGCAGAGAGCTTTTAGTTATGATGAATAGGCCCCTCTGAAGCAAAAATAAGTATTAAGATTTGTTATACCTGGTCTACCTCTAAAAGACTCTCGCTATGTATTTAGTCTTATTATTCATTATTTTGTTTTTCTCTTCTCTTAAACGCTAACCTTTTCCTGTTCTCTGCCATTCTACCCAGGTAAGGACTGCAGAGGTATGAATTCCTGGTATACAAATCGGGAAGCCGGCTGCTTAATACCAGCAGCCAGCTTCACGACTCATATCCCTGCGAAGGTGAAATGCTGGGCGTCTAGATTTAGACGCCTGACATTTCCACGACGCCGGGAGACCGGCATCCCGATCGAAGGGATGCCGGGCGCTGCGAGCGGACAGCCACTGGGGGGGGGGGGGGTAGGTTTAGGGCACCCCTTGGCGGACTTAGGGTTAGGCAGCGGGAAAGTGTGGGGGGGGGGGGGGAAGAGGTTAGGGTTAGGCACCTCTAAGGAGGGTTAGGTTAGTCAATACTTACCTATCGACGATCGGGATTTCCAGCGCTCTCGGGCTTCCGCTGCCAGGAACTCTGCTTTGGTTGGCCAGGCGCTGCCGGGAATCGAACCGCCGGCCATGTGGACGGCGGTATTTCATACAGATTCCGAGCTCCTCCCCTAAGCTGCATCAACCGACCGGGTACGCTGGCCTCATGGCAGCAGAAGCATCTGCTGCCAATCCCCGTGGTCAGACGATAAGGCCCTGGTGGTCTAGTGAGGACACTCCGGGGCCTGACTGCAGCGGATTCAAGTGAGTCTCCTACGCCGGAAGCTAGGACTGCCGCGCGCCATTCCCCGTAAGCAAGGAATCGCCTTACCGGACATCTGTGTGTGTCCGGTTGCAGTCCGGGTTCCAGCATCGCTGAAAGCATGCTCAGCCGAGACCTGCCGGAATCGCCAGCTCTATTACTGGTGTTGCGTCCCGGCGGAGGCAGATGGAGTCGCAGTAGATGTGTCTTAATTCAGACGCTCAGTACTGTCAACCCAAAGACATAGAAAATAAAATACAACATAAAATAAAAATCCTGCCGCACCAACTGAAGCCTGTGGCATGTATTCAGGAGGCCCTGAGGCATCCTGTGAGCTGAAACAGTTGTTTTTATGAGCCAGTTTGTCTTTATAATAAGCGATGATCACTTTCTAGATTCTCAACTACACTTACATCTGATCCTCTAACACCATTTGTAAGTACAGGGCGGAATTCAATTGTTTCCAGCCACCCTCGCGCTCGACGGATCTATTCAATGGTTGCTCCTGTCGGGCGCGATCAGCTGCCAGCGCTCCATTTCAGCTTGCAGCGCCAGAGGGGTGCGAGCTGAAATCAGCAAAAAGTGTGACCTGTTTGGGCACCCAAACGGCACTTTTCGCGATCGCGCCCAGTACTTTTGTCAGGGTTAGCTGATTTACGTGGCTAAACCCTTCCACCATGGGCGCGAGCAGCGTGAAAAGCTGCCCGCGATCTCCCATCACTTTAGACGGGAGATTCGGGCCGCGAAAACAATTGAATTCCGCCCACAGAGTCTATTATTCTTTGTGAGTGTTCTTATTCACAAACTGCTCGATTTTGTCCCTGAAAGAAATCCAGGATGTCCCTACTTGTGGTGGAAATTGCATAAGACCAATTTCAAACCACATATTTTAGATTAGATCAGTGGTTCTCAAACTCGGTCCTCAGGACCCCACACAGTTCACGTTTTGCAGGTCACCCAGCAGCTGCATCCATTACTCACTGATACATTTTAAAAGATCCACAGGTGGAGATAAGGATTTCACTTGTGATTCTGTGAGGAGACATGGAAAACATGCACTATTGGGGGTCCTGAGGACAGAGTTTGAAAACCTGTGGATTACATTAAAGCAGGGTTGCCCCCCGGAAAGGCAGGCAAGCCTCCCGCTGATCCCCAAACCCCCCTCCCCATTACCTGATAAACCCCCGCAGCGGAGGGGGGGCCGCTGACGCGATTCGCGTCATTTTGGCCACGCCCCCTGCTTCACAATGCCTTTTTTCTGCATTGTGTAGCGGGGGCGGGGCTAAAATGACGCGATCACGTGGCCCTGCCCCTGTCAGGCCCGCAAACCGACCTCAGCTCGTTTGGACCGCCCCCTTTTGCCGGCCCCGCCCCCTGTTCTGCCGATCTGGCTGCTCCCTCCCGGAAGGAGCAGCCAGATTGTCGGCAAGTATGCATTAAAGACACCTTTGTTTAGATTAAAGACGCTCTTGTTATACCAATTTCCTCCGTCACTGTCCAATTTCTGTACTGGAGGTATAGATATTACTCCAGGCGAGGAAGGTTTTTCTTTGGCTTCAAGTTAGCAAGAGTACTTTACGGTTTTATTGTAATACTGTAGAGCAGCCTTTAACATTTCCCATACATTTCTACTCCATCTATTCATCACACTCTGTCTTTCCCAAGTAAGATGAACCTGGGTAGTTATGTACAAGTCATAAATTTCATTGTAATAACCACATTGTAATATCCAGGTAATCTATTAGCAAAATTCATACAGGGATGATCCAAGCTGTAAGAATTTGTACATACCTCCAAAACATATAGAATATTAGCGCAAAACTAACATATGACCATCATTTGGCATGAAAATGTGCAAAATGTCTTCATGGATCTCCAAGTCTGAATTAGCTGCGTTTATCACCAGTGACAAAATGAGTGATGCTGTTTGTTCCCCACAAATTATTTCCATCATTTACATAATGCCAACAATTTATATTGCATGTTTAAACACCCATACCAGTACCTGGCCAGTGGTGATCATATTCTACTTTCCCTAATACACAAACAGTCAATATTATTATACTGGCCATTACGTTTCTGGGCTGATAGCACAAACTTGTGCAAACCTTTGCAGGCTCTAAAGCTCATACTGCAGGGCGCCATAAGCTACAGAAATGCTGAATGTCATGGAGCCACCACCACCTGAAGTAGGATTCCAGCCACCTGCTCCACCTCGACCTAGGCCCACCTTCCACTGGAGGCAAGCATTGCAGACTCACAGCCTCCACCTCTCCTACCTCCTGGCTAACTCTCATGCCGCCCAGCTTCACCAAAAAAAATAAAAAATTGTGAGAACACTGTACTGTAGGACATGATTATATATAGTGGTTTGTTTACATGTATTTTAGTAAGCACTAACATTCAGGAACTCAAAGTTACAGACAGACTGGCAAAAACCATATTATTCAGTGCCTCAGGATCGCTTAGGCATAACCTCTATAAAAAAAAAATAATATATATAAAATATATATAATTTATTTTTTCGATATTCAATACATCCAGATACAGCACTTAAGTCTTCTACAGTGAGCACCAATACAGAGCTTCATACATTCCTCCCGAGTCCTTTTGCCACCAGATATCGAACTCAAGGGGGCAGATATTGTTATAAAACGCATTACTTGCTCATAACAGCCTCAGAAGGAACTACATGAGCTGGCATGGGAACCGGACACAGTTGTGGGCTCAGATTAGAGAATGCTCTGAAATTTTATAACTTTGTGCAAATTAAGGAAAAACCTACATATGATTATATTGATGCTACTTTGTTCCCACCAGTCTCTGGGACTTTTTAAATTAGTTTCCTGTGTCTCCCAACAATAGTCATATGCTGAAAGTACCCTGAATGAAATATGGTGGCACTGTCTGAAATTAGACCTTATTAGTTGTAAATCCATAACTGTTTCTAAATTACTGGGTTACAACTTCCTGCTTGTCCATCATACACACTTTTCTTCCCAAATGTTTGAGTATGCGGCGATATTTATCAGCCACATGTTAAATGCCAACTGCTGTATTTCTGGAAAAGAGGGGCCTCCATTGCATGGCGTTACCAGTTGGTGTACAGATCACAGAGTGCTTCATGTTCTCTATAAACACTAGTGTCCGGCCTCCTTGAAGCTCGCATCATGAGGTCTTTAAACATAACTGCTTCAAATTGGTTCTCATTCTGTCCATTCCCTCACTAACAACCCACAAGCACCCGGCAGATACAACCTACTTCCTGTAGGTTAGGGAAGGGTGTTTCCTAACCTACCCTCCATGCTGCCTTTCTTTCCTGTAACCCTGGGCTCCCCTATAATATTATGTTCCTTCTTTTTTTCTCCTACGGGTTAATTTCCCTTAGGCAGTGATTGTGACAAGTCTGTTATGACTGTAGTCTACAGACATCGGCTATGCTTACTGCCTGCTGTCCACCTTTTAATATGATAACAGATTATGGCCTTATGCCGGGCTGAGTACGGGATGCCGGCGCTCGGAATCCCAACGGAGTTAGGACACAGACACCTGTCAATTGGTATCCTAATTGTGGGTACACACTGGCGGATCAATTGATCGGCCAATATATTGTGCCCCCGCCGGCCAGTGTGTACAGACGATATGTATGAACGACATAATTCACAGACATATTGCATTGGCTGTGCTGTACAGCCGATGAACAGATATGCCTGCAGACATATCTGTCCATCGGCAAGTGTGTACGGGCGATCAGCCAATCACCGTACACAGGGGCACTGAGAGGGGAGAGCCGCTCACCACTCCCCAACTCTTAGGTCACAGCAGCCCAGAACACGCTGCTGTGTGCTGGGCTGCACTGGGAGACTGTCCAAGTCTGCTAAAGCAGCAGCCGGAGAGTCTCCTATGCCAAAGGGGAGGAAGGGGCAATCACGCTGACCGTGCCCCACACTGGCTGTGCGCTGGGCTGGGGGGGACAAAGCGCCCCCGCTCCACAGCGACGCAAATGTTTTTTTCTGTGTTTTTTTTAAAGGGGGCGTGGCCACTAGTTCCACAATTAGGCCACACAACCTACCCGCCCCCAGGCCGGCCCGACCCATTGCAGCAAGTAGACCCTGCTACGTGCCTTCGGGATACCTACGGTCGCGACGCCGGCGCCAGGATTCTGACAGGTGTCAGGTTGCCGGCACTCTGAACGCCGGAATCCCTGCGGTCGGTATTATAACCGCATTCCCTCGTAGCTTAGAAACATAGCTTTACATTCTTTACCAGAATCATATGAGCAAAGAAAACAAAACAGTATTAATCTTTGCAAGTGATGAAATACGAATATATAAATAAAAGTTGTAACAGAGAAACAAAACTGAGAAAATGTTGGTGTCGACCATTTCCATGTCGACCTACGTCCATGTCAACCTTTGCCAGGTGCTTATTGTAACTGAACACCATTATTTTTCTTCTTTTCTAACACTAATGTGAAATCCAAGGTAATATAGCGCAATATATGTATTTACTGCATTTGTTAAATACTAAGAAAAAAAAAAAAGTACAATATTCTCCCTCCACCTAGAAACTTAAACACTCAGCACTTATGCTGTATGTGGTAGGACAATGCCCTCTAGAACAACAGCTGCAGTCAATGCTGTGAAATGGCAGCAAGTTAAAGATGAAAAAAAAAAAAAAGCTACTAGTGTTCTTTTCATATGGCAAACTGGAAACGTCAGTATAACAGCACAAAGCAATGACTGTCTCCACATGAATGTCAATTGCTTCCTGGGGCCCTAATTACACAACCTTAAACAATGTACACTTCCGTGTGCTTCATTAAGTTATACTCCAGGTGCACTACTCCAATGCTTCCAAATCCTATCTACAGGTAGTTTTAATGACTATCCCATATCATACACTTTGTTATATTCACACCAGCAAATAGTTAAAAAAAAAAATTTGCAGGAGAATGCTGTACAATACCACTAGTGATTTACCACCATGATACAAGCTGACTCACAAGTAACCTGCCGATTGTCCGTACACACGCTGCAGGGGCCCCGGCAGTGAGCGACAGCTTGGGCAGACACATTGGGCGGATAATTGATAATTGGTAACTTACCAATCGTCAGATAGGTCGGCGGGTCGATCTAGTGTGTACCCAGCATTAGTCGCACAGAGATATACAAGTGTTACATATCAAATTAATCAGCTCAGTCTCCAGGTGTGTTCTAGTATCACATTGCGTCTGGTGCATACACACTAGACGATATGCTCCCTGAGCGATATCGTCTAGTGTGTCCCCGGCAGGCTGTGCTCAATGTCGTTCATGACATTGAGCACAGCCGCTGAACGATATCATTAGCGATATCGTTCAGCGCCGGGCTCTCTCACCCATTCCCTGACATGCAGCAACCTGACGAGGTCGTCAGGTTGGCCTGCATGTCAGCCCGATGAACGAGGATGACGAACGACCCGCGGGAACGCGCGTCGTCGTCATCGTTCATCTTTTTTGTGTTAAAAATGGACGATAAAGTGGACGACTGAACGATAACGATATCGTTATCGTTCAATCGTCCACTTTAATCGCCCAGTGTGTACGCACCATTAGACGCATTTCAGGCAGAAAAAAATAAATAGACAAAAAAGCCGCCCAGTGCTAGCAGAGTCGCATGAGATCTGGCATGCTAAGGAGGGGCTGTTTGGTGGGACTTCAGCAAAGCTGTATGAGAACACATCTGCATCTGCTAAACCTCTAAAAAAAGAAATTACCCAATGTTAGGCAGAGGCAGGTAAATATAAATTTGTATGCACATAATAAATCAGACAAAGCAAAGCCAAAATAAACTGATAACCTGTTTTATTCTGTTTGTCCTTATGTGCCCTTTACCATGAAAAGAAACATTAGTATCTGCTGGGAAGCAGCCAATAACACACCATTAAAATCAATTTCGCTGTACATCCTAGACCTGGAGTTCTAGTGCATTTTCTGGTACAGGAACAATGCATCCTATTATACCCAAGCCACCTTATTAAAAATATATATATACTGACCAAAAGCAAAGGGGAAATCTAGTCCAAACCATTGATGCCCGCATCTCAACGCTTTCACTGACTGATGACAAGTAAACCAAACCACAATCTCTTGTCCAGTAGTATACAGTTTAAACTACGTGTGTCTGGATTTCTTTCTTTCTTGCCACAAACTTTGTACTTCTGTTCATTTACCTTAAACTAAACCAGGGGTGGGAAACCTTTTTTCTGCCGAGGGCCATTTTGATATATATAACATTATCTGCGGGCCCGGTGCAGGCCACGCTCCCTCCAAGTGACGTCACACGGGGCGGGGCCAGAGTCGCCAGCAATTACAGCAATGCCCAGAGCATCCTTCGGAACTGTAAGAGCATCGGTGTGGCCATCTCAAACATCCTAAGGACGCTCATGGCGGCACTGCTGCACAGATTCTGGTTGCTCGGTGCCATTCTAGGCACCCTGCTAGCCAGATGAGGCTAGCAGAGAAAAGCTCAGAGGGCCAGACCAATTGACTCCGCGGGCCTTATATTGCCCCCGGGCCTGAGGTTCCCCATCCCTGAACTAAACCAATCCTTACTGTATCTTCACCAGAACAGCATGAGGCAAATAAGTTTTATGGAATAGCTAATTTGCTTGTTCCGGACTAGGGGCTACAGTCTTAAAATTTCCCTCTACTCATTGTTCTGGTGAAACAGGACAAGAATGAAAATTTAGTGCAACCCCTCTAAATCAAGATCACTAACCATGACAAGATTACACATCACTTGGTTAAACCATGTAAACCGTTCACAATAAATTCACAACAAAAAGATTAAGTATGACAGGTTTCAGTAGGCTAATGTGCAGCAGGAATAAAGCCACTTGTGTCCAGCCTACCATACTAATGATTAAAGGAGTACAGTGTATGAGGGCTACTGGCACAGATCTCGAGGGCAGTCTACAAACAAAAAGGTGAATAACATTATCCTGTACAAGTGGTTAATATTTTATAGACTTTGGAGGCCATCACAGAATTTAAACATGACTTCGAGGGAAGTCAAAGATTAACACAGCAGGGAGTAACAGACAATCTTAATCCGCCTGAAACGTCATGCAGCTCCACAAAATAGTCACATTACTACAGATTAGACTTCACAGTAACATGTACATTACAGCAGCCAGCTACAGTTCAGCAGCTGCAGTTCTACATGAGGTTTCAATAAACATACACTGCGAGGCATGTTAAAAAACTATTCCCAACTACTGTTATATTAGTCTACATACTGCTGATTAATATAACAACCCTAACATTCTGGACCAGTCACCTACTGCCATGTTTGCCCAACACTAAAGGAAGCAGGGAAGGGTAGGGTTTCTGTGATCACTGAGAATATTAGAAACACCCACAGCTCATGGGTCATTACCTAGAACATTAATATTTACACTCTCCTATGCTGTGCCGGCCCTGCTCCCCACGAACATGCGACGTTATGATTTTACAGTGAGGGGACCAGGCCGCCAGGACCACTAAGTTGAGCTCCCAGAGCATCCTAAGGTTGCTCAGGGTGGCTCTGTAGTGGTCAAGTCCACTGGAACTATGCAGAAGCTGTGCACTTGGGAGTGCCCTAAGGACTGCCCAGGAGGTGACTTTCTAGGCTCTTTTCATACAAAATGTAGGTGCAATGGGGAAGCAACAGTGCCGTCCCCTAGACCCTGTGCCCTGGACGGTTACACAACTCGCCCAACCCTAGTTAGGTCCCTGACTTAGTAAACAGTGGCTTGGTTACCAGCTACTCAAGGGCTAATTAAACCACACATAAGAAAAGCAAGGATCATCATTGTTTAATTTCCAAATTATTTTAAAACCTAGCAGTAAATAATATACAGTGGGTCCCACTCCTGTCGGCTTAGGTCAATAAGCTGGGGCTACAATGGGCATGGGTATACAAAATTGGACCGTTGAATATTAGAAAATAGTAGTCAGACCTGACCAATCTCAATTTTTGCTGCAACCTGTAGATGGCTACTTATAGGAGAAAATGCCTGCTGTCAAATGTCAAAGCCCTAGTCATAAGTGTGCTCCAATGTTCTCCCCAGTCACCAGATCTCAATCTAAGAGCATCTTTGGGATGTGGGGGAACGGGAAATACACAGCATGATTGTGCAAATCACAGCATGATTTGCAGCTGGCAAATCTACAGCAACTACGTGATGCTATCATGCCAACATGAACCAGAAATTAAGGAGTGTCTCCAGCACATTGTTGAATCCATGCCTTGTAGACTTCCGGCTATTCTGGGGGCAAACGTGGGACCTTATCCAGTATTAAAAAAGGTGTATCTAATAAAGTGGCCAGAGTGTGTGTATATATAAACCCTGAGGATAGATAAAATCATAATGGACAAACCTTGTGGTGTTTACTTAATGTAAATGCTACTGAAAAACTTAAATAATATGGAATGACTTAAAACTGGGACGCCCCTCATTACGGACATCCCTATTTTCAGCAATAGCGCAAGCATTTCTCTAGGCTCACTTATGTGCAAATATGTCAAAGCTTGAATTTACAGGTTAGTAAAGCTAGTAAAAAGAAATTCTCCAGCAGCTGTTATTTTCAAGGTAAAAGGCTGCCCTTCAAGTTATCTAGGTTGCTCTGCAGGTATAATCTGTTAAAAATATCCCTGAGGGAGAAATGCAAAGGCTGACATGGACAGAGACACAAAATGTCATACCAGGATCTACAGCCAATGAAAATTAAATATACAGTCAGGTGCATAAATATTGGGACATTGACAGAATGTTCATATTTTGGCCTCTATTCACCACCACAATGGTTTTGAAATGAAATAAACAAGATGTGTTTTAACTGCAGACTTCCAGATTTAATTTGAGGGTACCGTATATACTTGAGTATAAGTCGACCCGAATATAAGCCGAGGTACCTAATTTAACCACAAAAACTTAGGAAAACTTATTGACTCGAGTATAAGCCTAGGGTGGGAAATGCCCCAGTAGTGCCCCCAGTAGTATCCCCCGCTCCCCCGCAGTAGAGAGACGTACCGGTGGTAATAAAAAAAAAAAAAAAAACCCCCGCTCCTGGTCCCGACGCTGCTACCGGCTCCTCCGGCCGCTTTGCATTATGGGAGAGAAGTCATGACATCATGACGTCTCTCCCATTACCCACTGCGGGAGCCGGAAGATGGCTCCCGCTGTGGTAGCTGCAGCAGCCGATGAGTGTGTGTCAGACTCTCATCGGCTGCTAATTACAACAAACACCCAGCTGCTGGCGCCTGTGTGTTTGGCACTATACTCGAGTATATACAGTAATTACATCCAAATCAGGTGAACGGTGTAGGAATTACAAAGGTTTCTATATGTGCCTCCCACTTTTTAAGGGGCCAAAAGTAATGGGACAAACTAAACAATCCTAAATCTAACTTTCACTTTAATACTTTGTTGCAAATCCTTTGCAGGCAATTACAGCCTGAAGCAGGGGCTGGCTGGCAACTTTTAGCCTGGGGGGCAAATGCATGCAGGCGGCCCTGGCAGAGGAGTAGCGTGCAGCCAGGGTGCCCGAAAGAACTTGCGTGCTACGGCGCCCCCCTCAGGAGAGGACACCCTTATGCAGGCCTCGAGTAGTGCCCCCAGTAGTGATCCCCCCTATGCAGTGCCCCTTGTGCCGCCAGTAGTAGGCCCCTTATATAGTGTCCCCAGTACTGGTAACCCTTACGCAGTGCCCCTTAAATAGTGGCCCCAGTTGTAGTCTTCCCCCTATGCAGTACCCCCACTATTGCCCTTTATATAGAGCCCCCAGCAGTGGTCACTCGATGCAGTGCCCCCAGTGGTAGTCCCCTCCCCCTATGTAGTGCCCCTAGTAGTAGTCCCCTTGTAGTCCCCCCAGTAGTAGTATCCCCCTTGTAGTCCCCCCCCTGTAGTGCCCCCCCCTTGTAGTGCCCCCAGTAGTAGTAGATCCCCCCCTTGTAGTGCCCCCAGTAGAGTAGTCCCCCCCTCCTTGTAGTGCCCCCAGTAGTAGTAGTCCCCCCCTTGTAGTGCCCCCAGTAGTAGTAGCCCCCCCCCCCTTGCAGCGCCCCCAGTAGTAGTAGTCCCCCCCTTTGTAGTGCCCCCTGTAGTGGTCTCCTCCTTATAGTGCCAGACCCCCCCCGCAGTAGACACACACATTATATATTTAAAAAAAAAAAAAAAAAAAAAAAAAAAAAAAAAACTTACCTGGACACCCGCTCCTGGTCCCGTCGCCGAGATCAGCTCCTCCGTCCGCCGCTTTGCATTATGGGAGTGACGGGTCATGGGAGTGACGCGTCACTCCCATTACCCACTGCGGGAGCCGGAAGATGTCCGGCTCTGGCAGTGGGAGCAGCAGCCGATGAGAGTCTGTCTGACTCTCATCAGCTGCTAAAGCAAACACACAGCTGCCGGCTCCGGCGGCTGTGTGTTTGTGCTGTGTAGCGCTGACCGAACTCCGTCTGGTCAGCGCTACACACGTGGTGCAGTCTGTCACAGTGACACAGACGGCCCGCATGACGCTGCGGCCCGGGGGGCACATGGCACTCTGCCCCCCGGCCCAGCCCGCCACTGGCCTGAAGTCTGGAACACAGACATCACCAGACGCTGGGTTTCAACCCTGGTGATGCTCTGCCAGGCCTCTACTGCAAATGTCTTCAGTTCCTGCTTGTTCTTGGGGCATTTTCCCTTCAGTTTTGTCTTCATCAAGTGAAATGCATGCTCAATCGGATTCAGGTCAGGGGATTGACTTGGCCATTTCATAACATTCCACTTTTTAGCCTTAAAAAACTCTTTGGTTGCTTTTGCAGTATGCTTTGGGTCATTGTCCATCTGCACTGTGAAGCGCCGTCCAATGAGTTCTGAAGCATTTGACTGAATATGAGCATATAATATTGCCCAAAACACTTCAGAATTCATTCTGCTGCTTTTGTCAGCAATCACATCATCAATAAATACAAGGGAACCAGTTCCATTGGCAGCCATACATGCCCACGCCATGACACTACCACCACCATGCTTCACTGATGAGGTGGTATGTTTTGGATCATGAGCAGTTCCTTTCCTTCTCCATACTCTTCTCTTCCCATCACTCTGGTACAAGTTGATCTTTGTCTCATCTGTCCATAGGATGTTGTTCCAGAACTGTAATGACTTTTTTAGATGTTGTTTGGCAAACTCTAATCTGGTCTTCCTGTTTTTGTGGCTCATTAATAGTTTACATCTTGTGGTGAACCCTCTATATTCACTCTTGTGAAGTCTTCTCTTGATTGTTGACTCCATATACACATATACACCTACCTCCTGGAGAGTGTTCTTGATTTGGCCAACTGTTGTGAAGGGGTTTTCTTCACCAGGGAAATAATTCTTCTGTCATCCACCACAGTTGTTATCTGTGGTCTTCCGGGTCTTTTGGTGTTGCTGAGCTCTCCGGTGCGTTCTTTCTTTTTAAGAATGTTCCAAACAGTTGATTTGGCCACACCTAATATTTTTGCTCTCTCTGATGGGTTTGTTTTGATTTTTCAGCCTAATGATGGCTTGCTTCACTGATAGTGACAGCTCTTTGGATCTCATATTGAGAGTCGACGGGAACTGATTCCAAATGCAAATGTCACACCTAGAATCAACTCCAGAACTTTTACCTGCTTAATTGATAATGAAATAATGAGGGAATAGCCCACACCTGTCCATGAAATAGCTTTTGAGTTGATAGTCCCATTACTTTTGGCCCCTTAAAAAGTGTGAGGCACATATAGAAACCGTTGTAATTCCTACACCGTTCACCTGATTTGGATGTAATTACCCTCAAATTAAATCTGAAAGTCTGCAGTTAAATCACATCTTGTTTGTTTCATTTCAAAGCCATTGTGGTGGTGAATAGAGGCCAAAATATGAAAATTCTGTCAATGTCCCAATACTTATGCACCTGACTGTACATACAAACTATAGCATGTAGAGCTCCTAATGTAATAAAACACCTTCATGCATGAGAATTATATTTTGCACACTAAAAGGAATGGTTTCTAAAAAAATCTATATTAAAAATAAAACACAGAAAGCGAGTTCAGATGTTACCCTACAATTAGAGTGCCACATGAGAGACTCCAATCAGACTATGTACCTGCAAATCAAGCAGGCAGGATGGGTGTGATATGTATTACCGCCGGGCGCATGGCCGGCGGTTCAATTCCCGGCTGCCTGACAAAGGAGGAAATCCCGAAGGTCCTAAAGGTAAGTATTTACTAACCTAACCCTCCTTAGGGGTGCCTAACCCTAACCCCCCTCCTTCCCCGGGGGGGGGGGGGGGGCAGCCTAACCCCAAGTCCCCCCCGGGAGCCCTAAACCTAGTACTAACAAACTCAGTGCAAAAACTTTAATCATCAACTATCAGAAAACCATTTACCACACAACTTTTTCACGGAGAAGTTTCACCATCACCATAGTGAACTGTATAGATACTAATCAAGTCATTTGACAAAAAAACAACGTACAACTCTGAATCAGGCCCAATGTCCACAAATACTGCTGTGCTTCCCTATAAATCACCCATTGAGCAGCCAAATATATTTAGTGCAATGTATGTGATTAGAGTTGTAAACAGATGAAGTGTGATGTGCATTGGAGTCATGCCTTCCTCGTGACAATACCATTCTTTCATACAGATCATGTTCTGTGAAGCAATTAAAACATTGGAATGCTATTAGTAGTCCCTTTACAGTTATGTGTAAATTAAAGTACGCCCTCTTCAAATAGATTTTATACATATCAGGATACAGCAATCTTGTCCACACCATGTACTAACATTTTATAAATTTCAGGTAACCAATAAAAACAAAAAAACATGCGTCAACAAGTACAAATGCCCTATGATTTAATAGCTTGAACCACTTATCAGCAATAACTAATAGTTATCTGTATGTATTAATCAGTTTCTTGCATTATACAAGGGTTGTCCAAAAAGTAATGCCTAAATGGTCATAACTGAAATAATAAGCAACATTTATTTGAAACTTTTTTCAGTTTGTAGTTTAATATGTCTGCTAACTATATATGTAGTTTTGTTTAGGTAGTTCAAGAAATACCATGGAATCCAAGATGAAACAAAGAGCAGTCATTGTATTTCTGGAAAAAGAAGGCTGCAGTGCTACCGAAATCCACAGAAGACGACTGAAAAAAAAGTGTATGGTGAGCGTACAAATGACTATAGCAATGTCAGAAGTGGATGAAGAGTTTTCAATCGGGAGAATCGTCCGTGTGCGACAAATCTCGTGGTGGCAGACCATCAAATGCAGTGACAGAGTACCGACACAAAGTCGATGCCATGATTCAGAAAGACCGTCGTGTGACCATCAGAGATATCAGTGATGAATGTAGCCACGGCACTGTAGAAACACTAATCAATGATTTGGGATATCGTAAAGTGTGTGCTAAATGGGTTCCAAAGCAATTAACCAGGGATCATAAAGCCCAGAGGGTGGAGGTGTGCAATGACCTTTTGACCAACTTTGAAGCCAACCCTTAGACAATTTTGGAAAATGTCATTTCAGGAGATGAGACCTGGGTATTCCTTTATGAACCAGAAACAAAGGCCCATTCCAAGCAATGGAAACACCCAAGTTCAGCTAAGCCAAAAAAGTTTAAATCACAGCGATCCGTAAACAACGTCATGGCCACATTCTTGTGGGATTGCTGAGGTGTTATTCTCATCGATTACTTGGAACCAAACCAATCAATCAACAGTGATCGATACATTATTACACTTAAGCCATCCGCAAAAAAAGGTCACCAATTCCACTGTCAAATGTCATCATACACAACAATGCCAGAACCCACACTTCGATAGCAACATCTGTGCCCATTGCCAAAATGGGGTGGGCAATAATGCCACATCACCACACACTCCTGATTTGGCCCCTTCATCTGTTTGGCCCTCTAAAATACTATCTATGGGGTCAACATATTGAAGACAGAGGTTGTTAAAAATGCCATACGTTCCTGGGTCAAACACCAAGCACTGGAATTTTTCCAAAGTGGATTCACAGCTTGGGTTAAGTGGAGAAAATGCTTGAGGGCAGATGGTGAATTTTTTGAGTACAGTCATTCTGTTACTAAGACTTCAAAGTATTTTACTGCAAATTTTCAAATCTGTATCTATAATAAAATTTGAGTTGTGAGCACTCAGGCATTACTTTTTGAACAACCCTTGTATATTAGCCCACCAGTTCTTTACAGCACTGCTTCACTTAATGGCTGTGTGAGGGCAAGGTTCTGCTATATCTCAGAAGGGTTGAGGTCTGGACTGACTTATAAATTTGCTGGTGTACGATTTGGTCTAGCTTTACTTGTCAGAAAGATGAACTCACAAATCCCTCTAGAATGCGATGGAAAAAAGGAGGAAGTTCCTGGTGGACTCAAAGGTCTGGTGACTGCAAAACAACCCTAAATCCTCAGCCCTCCACCACCGTTCTTGATGCTTGCTATGATATTTTTGCGATGATATAATGTCTTGGATTTTTTTTATAACACAGCAAAAATGTGCATTCAAATTTTGAAAGAGGTATTTAGCAAAACAGCAAAGAACCTAAAAGTGACATCCAAAGCATCATATGGTATGAACTTTGGATGAATTCAATGGGATTCCTACTCCTGAAAAGCTTGGCCTTTGTTTGGAAATAGCTTTCTAACCCCTTCGAGGCTAACGGGCAGCAACAAATACTTCTACAAGATCATCACTGGTGTATTTTGTATGGTGTTAACACAGATGTGAATGATTCACAACAAGCTGCTAAAGGTTCTGCTTCTATATAGAGATGGCAGAATTTCTGGATGATGAAATAATAAAGTGCACTTTATTAACAGCATCTGGCTCAAACTACCTTCTGTGTTGATGTGGAAACAGTGAGAGGTACTTCACACATGAAATGTGCATGTTGCCTCCTTTTCCCACAGATATTTGTCAAATTTCAGGACTTGGTAAGGACTAGAGGATTGTAAATTAAGTACAGATTTCACAAAGGAGTACTGCACATTAGTGATTTCCTAGGTAGATTTCAACAACCAGAACCAACAGTTTTCATGCTGGGAGTTTGAGATCCCATTCATATTCAGGACAATGTTGTTTCTGGCGCTGGAGTGTAAATCCTGTCTCTTACAGATCAGATGGTTTCCTATTGTAACTATGTAAATAGTTTGGTAAGAGGAACTGGAAAACACACTATGATGGTGTACTACCAACAATAACGAAGTAGTAAGCTGCTATTTTATATTGCGACACCGCAGTTGTAAGCTTTACAAAGCTTTTTAAAAAAAAAAAAAAAAAAAAAAAAAAGGATGAAAACAAAAATGTTGAGGGCAAATGACTGCTTAAGAGGCAGAAGAGCCTTTAGCTTTTTATTAATAGCGATACCATCTCGGTGAGTCTGCCTTAAGCTGGGTACACTTGGCCAACCAGCCAACCTATCTAACGATTGGTAAGTGCATACACATTAACCATTTGTTCTACCGTTGTGTCTGCGCTGTCATCACAATTGGGCGGGCATTTGAATTTGTCTGCCCAGTTGAGATGCCAATAACCCCCGGGTCCCTGCAGCAAGTGTACAGGTGGTCAACGGACTGCCTAAACACAGCCAAAAGCGCCGCTATATATGAAAATTGCACCAAGCATTAGTCTTTCCTCAGAGCTTAAGCTGGGTACACACCTGTACCATGGGCGTATCTATAATGGGTGCAGGGTGTGCGGGGGAACACAGGCCCAGGGGGGCCCCGCACACCCTACACCCATAATATTACTTACCTCTCCGGAGTCCCACGTCGGCGCGGTGGTCCGGCACTATAAAATGACTTGAAAATGGCCGTGGCAGCCATTTACCCGTCGTTTGCACATGCGCAGTACGGGGAAAATGGCAGCCGCGGCCATTTTCTCGATGACCTGTGCATACACTATAGACTCCGAGCACACTAGTGCCCAGAGTCTATAACTCCGGGGCTGGCCGCGTACAGCTCAGTGCACTGCCGGCCAGAGAGGAGGGAGCCCATGTCTGAGACTGCACACGGGCCCCCTCCTCTCTAGAAACGCCCCTGACCTGTACAATCACACGTTCGACGGAAACAGAAGTTCCGACCTCAGTGTCGATTTGCTCGTACACACCTGTACAATCTAACTTGCGATCTTTGGACACCATCTGTCTAGAAAATCAGTTAAAATGACACTAAGGCAGCAGCAGAATGGTCGGCGGTGCGTATACACACTTCACAATTTGTCCAATATCGCACCATCGAAATGGATGAAAACTAAACAGCTCACATATCCTGATGTTTCGATGCAATCAGTTTTATTATGACAAGACATAATCGAAGGAGTGTACACACTTTTGAGACATCACATGAACAGGTCGAGAATCAAAAGAACGGTCCGACGATTGTATAGATGTGAAGCCATCTTTAGCTGGACTTCCACTTAAGCATGATACTCATTAGTAACTGTGAAGATAAATAAGAGTATCTGGGGATGTAGCATGGAAAGTCTGAATGTAATTCACCTCAGCACTGTTCCCTTACCATAACTAAAACTCCAATGCCATACTGTAGGGAACTCTGCACAGACGCTCAGGGCCTGCTTCAGAGCTGGACGCTCTCAATCAGGGCCGGCCTTCTTGTTTTTTAGAGCGGCCTCCCGGCCGCTCGCATAGCTGTGGGTGGTCCCCCACAGCTATAGTGAGCGGCCATGATGATGGTCGCAATGGTCAAGACCTTCGGGCTTGCAACGAGATCCTTGTGGTAGGGTCTCATTGCCGCAAGCCCCAGAGCGCTTTCGGCGCACTGGCCTACCATCGACTTTGTTGCGAGCGCACAGCGCTTGCGATCAGGTCTGAATCAGGCCCTCAATCTTTCTGCCAGATATCGGCCCTATACCAGAAACATCACCCTCGCTAATAACACGCTAATGTTCCATACAAATAGCTTTGTGTGTTGGATAGTCAACTGTATTTTTCCATTTCTAAAGCTGCATACACACACGATTTTTTTAATGATTATCATTAAACGATATCGTTTAACGATAATAGTTTGCAAAAATTGTTCACTTTCTGAGTCAAACGATGAACGATTATCGTTCATGCGCGTTCACGTTTGTAGTTTGTCGTTTGTAGTTCAGTCAGACTTGTCAACTCAACGATTTTCATTAAGGGAATATGCAAAAATCGTTTGTAGTTCATAAAAATCATTCATGACATTTAGTAAATGAACAACTTTAGTAAACGATTTTAGTTATTTTTTTCAAGGGAAAAAATCGTTTACTAAAATCGTTCATTAAAAAAATCGTTGTGTGTGTATGCAGCTAGACAAATTGCCAATATCATCTTTTCTCTCTTAGAGGCTTCCTTTGTGCTCTTCTCTTCAATTAGACTTGCTCACATTAGATAGAACTACTTTAGGAACATCCACACACAATGATAAACGTAGTCTACCAGAATATACAGAAACAGGGTGGAGACCTTTAAAAACAAGTTGATGGAAAAAAAAAAAAAAAAGGAGAATACTGAAGATAAAGTAACTTATGTTTATACGTCATTCCAAACGCAGCAACCATGTACAATGAAACTGCTTTGGCATGCAGAACAAAATGTGTGGGAGGTATTTTTCTACCAAAGAAACAAAATTAAAAAGAGTTACAAAATATGTCCTAGGAGCAAGATAATAAAACCATGTTTTAAAAGAAGGATATTACAATTGCATCTTTCAAAGAAAGCTGATAATTTTAGAACAACTGACTACAACAGCGTAAAGCCATGCAAACTGAAAAAGTAACAGTGCTGAATCATGTAAAGCAACTTGAAGTTGGCTTTCAAACCACAAGTTTCTCTATCAGATCATACACACTCATTTGCGTAATATTCTGGTCATAAAATACTTATTCTAGATTTAAATTGTTAATTTTTAAAAAAATTTAAAATGTAATCCTGTAATTTTGTTATTTGTCAAGAGCACCAATTGTTCAGTATGATACACACATGTGGTGGGGTCCTGGACAGCTGGGGTCCAGGGAGTCCACATCTGCCAACAATACACTTGGTGGGAGGTTGTTTATTATTAAAAATAAAGAGGAGCGCTGACCCAGTGTTTTGGATCTGGATTCATCTTCGTGTCTTGGTTTTAATTTTTGCAAAACCGCCCTCAAGCGTTTTGCTCTGGGTTTTTTTTTTGTTTTTTTATAAAAAAAAATTAAATTTGCTAAAAAGTTTTTAAAAACAGCTAATTTTTTCAATGCAAAATCCAAAAATTCAGTTAAAAATCAGAATTCCGAACCACAAGAAGATCAGAACCACAAATCTGATTTACCCGGATCTCCTCAGGAGATCAGAATTGTAAATCTGATCTGTCTGGATTCACGAAAATGCCAGTGGATTCGGATTTCTGGAGAACCAAGCCACACATCTCTAATTAAAACTGAGTTTTGGTAGACACTCTAAACTACATTCTCCTGAATCATGCAGTCAGGAAAACTAAATACATTTTGCATGTAGTTTAAAGCAAACATTTTTTTTAATCTATAGATTTACAGAATCATTAACGTAACATGCCATTTTTAAACAGGCTGTCACAAATTATGTGGATAGAATGTAGAATTCATTGTAGTGTACTGTAATCAGCATTACATACATGTCAACTTCTGTTCCACATAGAAATGAACAACTAAAATCAGTAGTCGGCAATAAATTCTAGCTGCCTTAAATTACTAACTACAGGAGGCAACCTAGTACACGTGTATTTAGTGCAATCGCTCTTGGCTACCTCCAATGCAATGTGTAATACACGAAGACTGCATTTATCGTGCAAGCAATACAGCCAAAGCACATTAACACAAGCGCCTTGGACTTACAAACTGTCTGTCTCAAATCCTGCCCATTAGGTTATCCAAAGGTTAATAAGACTTCTTGGTGTAAAAATAAAAAAGCACAGCTGTCAATAAGAGAAGGGGATGAATTAAGTCATTACCTTTTCTTTGTAAAAATATCCGCAGTAAAGGGTTGGCAGTAGTTAACGCTTTGACGTAATTCTCATTATTATTGATGGGAAGTAAGTCACCATGAATGTCTGCATATCCCACCAATACATCCATATCTGGGATTTTATGCACATGCTGCAACAATCCATAGAAGTCTTCAAAGTTTCCTGGCTTTGATCTTTCCAGAGCAAAACGCCGAAATTCTGCCCCAAACTGAAATAAAAAGACAATCATTTTTATTCGGGAAATACAGAACCATAAGCAGTGAGTGTATACAGCAGGGGTAGGCAACACGTGGTACTCTGCATGCTGTAGAACTACACATACCAGCATGCCTTGACACATTTTCAGTATGTCAGTAAAACTGTGCTAGGGTATACTAGGATGTATAGTTCAACGGCAGCTGGAGTGCCAAATGTTGCATATCACTGTTATAGAGTATCCATAGTTAAGTAGAATGACCATAAGGCGCCATCTCCAACACCTATTTTCCCCTTGTTTACAGAAGTAGATTTCTTATTTGTTTATCATTGCAAAAGTAGAGAGGATAGAAGGAAAGGAAACGGTTGATCAATAGTGCTGTCAGGACAACAAATAAGAGGTAAACAGTAACCAGTAAACAACGATTACATCACATTAAAATGAGCTTACCACTTACACTCACTATATTCAATGGTGTATTAAATTGATATGCAAAAGAATACAGGCAGGGGACACACTAGGTACCAGCGACATTACTGATGCATTTAGCAGTAGTTTGTCTCAGAAATGATTTGATCATTCACGGATTTCGAATAATAAATTAGATCCTATCAATTCGCTATTATACAGAAGATGATGTGCCCTTGCTCTTCTAGCCTCAATACGCTACGATTGAGCCTCCAGGACAGGTGAAACCCTGCTAGCATCAGACACTTGTATATCTGTGTACACCTGAGACTGAAAACAGAACTTGGTGTGGAAAAAAGCTGAGGCTCTCTTCACATGCTGATTGAGACTCCGTCGCACACAGTAATACAAGTGTCATATAACAAATTAATCAGCACAGTCTACTGGTGAGTCCTAGTCACATAGTATTGCGACTGATGCATATTCGGCAAAAATAGGCACACAAAAAAACACCCAAGGCTAGCACAGTCTCATGGGATCAGGCGCGCCAAGAGGGGTTGTTTGACGCAACTGCAACAAAGACGGGGACACATCTGTAGCTCTGATCTAGCAAGTAACCTTTCAATAGAGGACTCGAGAAGAGAGTATAGTGGTTCTAGAACAAGTACTTGGGTACAAAAACTATGCAGAGTATTTAACAATGACTGACTCATAAAAGATTCACATGTGCTGCTGGTGTCACTTGCCATCCTGTGGAGGAAGACTCTTACATCTTATAGTAACTGATAATAGGTTTAGAAGTGAGACAAGACAAACTTATTATACTACAGACTACTAGACTATCATTTACTTATATAGTGCCAGTATATTCCCATTGCGCTTTACAATATTTAACAGCTTCAACCTCGTTTTTAAGTTAAAGCAGGTTCCTGGGGGAACAAGATTAATTTATCTAGAGAGACCAGACATAATGAGGTACAGAACAAGATACAGTTTAAACTGGAAAGTCACTCAGAACAGTAGAGGATTAAAGTTTCTGGTATGCTAGATTTTGTCACAGTATGAGAACTTCTACATGTGTACTTGGGACTTAAGGCGCATATCCACTAGACGATAAATTGGACGATTTGAACGATAACGTTATCGTTCATTGTCCACAATATCATCCAGTGGATATGCAGTCAACGACCAGCGATGCGAGCTACCGCTAGTCATTGATTACATCTTTCATCGCCCGTACTTGCAGGGCAACCTAACGATATAGTCAGGTTCTGCAAGTACAGGGATGAGGGAGGGTTACGTCACTGAATGATATCGTTCAGTGTGGGTGCTCAAAGTCGTTAACAACATTGAGCACATCACTGCCGGGAAAACACAAGACAATATCGCTCATGAAGTATACCATCTAGTGCATGGGTTTCAACCTTTGGCCCTCCAGCGGCTGTGGAACTACAGATCCCTGGATGCCCTGTTTTAGCATTCTGTTATATCAAAACAGTGACAGGGCATGCTGAGATGTGTAGTTCCACAGCAGCTGGAGGGCCAAAGGTTGAATACCCCTGATCTAGTGGATACGCAGCTTTACGTTTTCCAAGACTGATTTAACATTTTATGACTAATGCTGAGAAAAAAATACAAAGCACTAAAAAGATGTACACTTTTTTTTTTTTTTTTTTCAAACTGCACTCTAGAGAAATATAGGGGGCTTGTCTTTACTCTTAAGATTTTAGATGTTTCATAGAACTAGGAAGATGACGTCTAGGCCATAATACAGGTTGGATATGGGATGCTGGCAATCAATATCCCGGTGGTCAGAATTCTGACAGGGTTAGGAGACAGACACCTGTCGGTAAGTACCCTAACCCTACCCCTAAACATAACCCTCCATGCCCACAGCCTAAAGCTAACCCTCCCCCCACTACTTACCATCGGAAAGCTGGCGCCGGTATTCTGACTGATTGACCGCATTCTGAGCACCTGCATGCCGACAGCCAGGATTTAAACTACATCCCCATAAGACCTATAACAGATTATAGGTTTTACTAGTGTAGCTTCAAGTGATTGATTTCCCAAATACCTATAAAACTAATTTTATAAATAAATCTCATTCTTGAGAAGGACTGCTGCCAAACACAGACCACTCACAAAATTCAAGTCAATCGCCAAAACAGCACCGATACTGTTGCTTTGGAAGTACTATACATGAAGTGTCTTGTGCTTCCCTGTAATTTAGCCTGCAAAGGACATCTAGTACAAGCGAAAAGGCAATCAGCTATGCATGAAAGCCCTTTTTTATTATTCCCAGCTGAAAGTTACTTATCCTTAATTCCATGGCTCTCATAGGAAATAGTGACTTGAACCTACTAGAGAATTCGGAGAAACTTCTTTCAGGGCTAGACAAAACTAAATAGACACAAGGAGCCAGGTTGCACTAAAGGTGGCAGGGAAGTGGTGCTCTCCTTAAACAGAGAGAGTGACACAGAGATAAGAGAAGGGACAGCTACTATGAACCATTTCTTTAATGAAGAAAATTCTTTCTAAAAGTTCAAATTAATTTGCTCAGCTATTTTTCTTATTCCCTTTACTGGCTTCCCAGAAATACTACAGGGAAGAGCTTTCATTGTTTTTAACCAGTATCCTCTATCTGCAGCCAGAAACTTGGGCTGCAAACTGAAACAGTCTAGATACCTCCCACTGGTGCTTGTTCCACGCACACATTAGACACACCTATTTATGAACACACCTATTTATGACTAAGAGGTCAACACACAGGACTGAGAAACATTCTACATAAAATAGGAAGGACAATACCTACAGCCTGAGTCAGCGAGATAAACATTAAACACATAACTCAGGAGGACTCATTTGTACCTAATTTAGTAGTTTATTGCACAGTCAGTACTGAAGTATGTATGCACCTTATA
Source organism: Taudactylus pleione (assembly GCA_031769625.1). Lineage (NCBI taxonomy): Eukaryota > Metazoa > Chordata > Amphibia > Anura > Myobatrachidae > Taudactylus > Taudactylus pleione. The sequence continues at coordinate 487,583 of JAUIMM010000120.1, forward strand.
TAATCCACCTATTACTCCTTAAGAATGTATTGTCTCATTTATTAGCGTGCAACAAATACTAGAAGGAAGTTGGATGCTAGTATTTACTGCACATTTACAGCCGTATTCAATTTGGAGCGAAAAATCCATGCTAGACTTTTCGCTCCACATTGGAGCTTTTCTGGGGATAAAGTATCGGGCACGCACCCGCTTTATCCCCGTATTCAATTAAAAAGTTACGAAAACGGGAGTCGGCTACAGGATCGGCGAAAAAAAAAACAAAACGGGATTTATCTGGAATAAATTGTAGGACCCCCCTAAAGCTGTCCAGATATGGGGGATCACTATGGGTACCCCCCGTTTTAGCCTGCAAAAGTCGGGGTTTTAAATAGCTGCAGCAGGTGTTTTTTTCCCAACATTGAAGAAGTGACGCAGAAGAGCACTTAGGTTATTTTTTTTGTTTTTTTAAGTGGTCCCATCAAATTTGGGGTACACAAAAATGGATACTAGCATATTTTTAAGTCCCTAAAGTGTAATTCTGCAAAAATGCACCTGCCGCTAATAATCTATTCTAGAAAACACATGCCGCATATTTGCAGAATAGCCCTGAACCTATTTCCCTATTTTTAAACACTTTTTTTCACCCCAAATTTTTTAATTTTTTGGGGTGTCCCTATTTTTATTTTTTTACTTTTTTTTGACAGTTTCTTTTTAAAATGTCATTCCCAGGGGTGCATATTTTTTTTAAGCCTACACCTCTAAACCCCAATTCTGCACTTTTTTTTCGCCATGTAAAACATGGTGAAAAGGTATCCCTGTTTTTTTCAAAGACTTTTCGCACCTGCGAAAAGTCTGTGAAATTGAATGCGGGGAGAATTGAAAATCGGCGAAAATGACGTCATCGGCTAATTTATCACCGATTCCGAACTTTTCAATCCAAACTGAATACCCCTGTTAGAAGCCTTTAAAAGCAGTTTACACTTAACAGAATGGAAACCTATTTGGGGTCCCAAAAAGAAAAAAAAAAAAAAAAGGAATGTAAATCCCGATCAACATCTGATCTGGAGACGAAAGTATCAGGTAATGACCAAACTGACCGTGTGCGCAGTGGGATTGGCCATTACTGTATGTCCAAGCCATTACTGTATGACCGCCAGCTTTCCGACTGAGATCCCGGCATGGGACTAATGATAGACGTCGAAATCCTGACGTCTATCATTAGCCACCTGCTGAAATACTGACGCCCGGCATACCGAACAAAGGTAAGAGTCACAAGCGGACAGCCGTGGGTTGGATTAAGGGTTAGGCCCCCCCCACCCGGGAAGGTTAGGCACCCCCTCAGAAGGGTTAGATTTAGGATACAGGGAGGGGGGTTTAGGTACCCCTAGGGGGAGGTTAGGGTTAGCGACCCCTAATGGGGGGTTAGAATAGTTAAAATACTTACCCTGTCGGGATATTCAGTCTTCTGCCTTCCGGCGTTGGTATTACATCCGCCGGGCTTATGTCCGGCGGTATGTCATACCGATTCAGTCTAAGCGCCCAGGTACATGTGTTGCCAACGGGCATAAACTATACCAGTCAAAGCATTTGGGACTGTGTGTATTGAAGGAGGAGTACTGTAATCTGTATTTCGAGCCAAGCAATTCAGTTATACACTGCAGCACAATTACAAGTGGCCAAGCGATAACGTCAATGACACCGAAGTGGGGACACAGATTTCAAATGCACTGCTAGATTTTTTAGATTTTTTTTGCACTGGGACATAATGAGCTTTAACAATTACCTGTATAGTTTAATTATTAGCTCAATTGCTTTTAGGCAACCTATACTATATTCTATTAGAAAGTGTCTAACTGTGTGGGAAAAGTAAAAGGTAACACGTTATTGCAGAAAAGCAACTAAATAAAATGAATTTAAAACAAAACAAAAAAAAACAAAAACACTCCTACAGGAAAATACTTGCCACATTGTGGGAAACAACTGTATAAATACTACTGCAGCACTCAAGTGATCAGTTTTACAGCAGGTGTAGAGCTCCACTGCTCACCTGCAGAGACAGGATAGTCCTCAGCAGTTTTTGTAAGGTGGCCTTATAAGTGCAATGTGTGTTAAGGCCGTTTCCATCACATGCATTCCAGTAATGCTCTAATGCTGGCTGATTGCCCAATTTGTGACGCGTCGTACAATGAATCGTGTCGAAATAGTGTATCATATAGGTAGGATACGATCCGATGCATGATCTCAACGCTCTTAACACGTATTGTATGATCAGATTAGCAGCCCATCATACATACCGTAATCGTATGCAGATCATATGTGTTAAAAAGCATCAAATCGTGCCGTTGGGACTGCCGGGCAGTTCAAGGGAAAAACGTACGATGAATCGCATCGTACTACATTGTACTAGTGTATGGCCAACATAAAAGTAGTTTATGTGGTGACATTACCAGGAAGATTTGCATTGGACCTATAAAGTCAGTTAAAACAAAATACAAGTCAAATATTCAATGGAGAGAAAGATTACCTGGCACCACCCTCTTCTGCCACATTCCAGTACAAAACACTCCTTTATTAGCTTGGCAAGATATGTAAGGCTATGATTTAACACAAAGTAATGCGTAATCATGAATGGTATCTTCCCATATGAAAACATTGTTGTAATCTACATTAACAATAGTTTTGATAAGGGTTCATAAATCCCATCTAGAGGGAGTAATTATAGCAGGCAGCATAAACAGTGTCAGAGAACATTAAACAGAAACCCTACAGAAAATTTTGCACAATAATACCCTTTACACCGACCTAAAAATCCCAGGTTGATGCGCATCACGCTGGGATTTTTGTCTGTGTAAATGGATCCATCCGGGTCCTAGGATCCAGCTCGGAAACTTTGCAGGGTTGGCCACCGGTTGTTCCCGTAGCACTCTGCAGTGTAAACGGCGTGATCCAGAACACGATGACCAGGATCGTGCCGCATGCAGTCTGGTGTGCCGGCTTCAGTGGCACTTGGAGATGACATCATCTCCAAGCGTCCACAGCAACGCCGGACGAGCAGGGTCACTGCAGACCAAGCTCCGATGTGAACCGACGCACCCTTGGGAATATCCTGGGTCGGCACTGCAGTATGAAAGGAGTAAGTTCCAGGCCTGATCCGGATTGGAACTCTGTTCCAAACCCTGGGTCAGACCAGGAACTTTGGTATAAATGTGGTATCCGTGTATGAAAACTTTTTGACCATGTAACAAGTAATAGGTGGATAAATAGTGGAATTTAACAACAACAAAAAAAACACAACTAGTATATAACCAGCATTTACACCTGAGGGGAATTAATGCATGTAAAACTGGAATGGTACCTATTGGTTCCAATTATCCTGGCAGGGGAAAAAGCACAGCAGCAGTTTTTGAACTCTATATGCTTAAGTGAAAGTAAGGTGATCAATGGAGTGCCCTCAACTGACCAACTCTGACCACAAGTGTAATTGCTAGTTTCACATAATGTCAAACATGCAGCGTTACCGGAATTTCTTAACACCAATTCCTTTCGGAATTAAGAAAATATGTAGTATTCGGAAGATATCATAATAGTAAATTCTGCCAGTATGCATTTAAATTTTTGTGTTCATAGCAAAACACATTGTAAAATAGTGTTCTGTACCCATGTGGTGAAATGGCTGGAGACTCCCCTTATCAACTAAATAAGACAACACTCTAGTCTCTTATTACAGGTGTGCTCTCAAATCTAAATTTAGCTTTCACAATGAGACCAAAATACACACACCTAAAGCTAAAGGCTTATGTAACATGTGCAAACACATACTGCTGTAAATATTTTTATTTTTTGGTAGACTTAAAAGTAAAACTAAACATCCTTTCATTTACACAGGCAAGTTCAGAGAACAGGTTAGGTACATATAGAAGCGTGTGGGTTTTTTTGTTTAAAGATAAGCAAAAGGTGTTCAATTGTTTTAAAATTAGATTAACAAAGCTGCAAAACAAGTCTTACATTAGAAAGACACAAAAATGTTGCAAATCCATCTCAGCCAATTACCTTCAAGTACTTTTAACACCATATTTACAGTAGCCTTCTACTGGTGTAACCTATAGACCACTAGTTTCTATCTTAAGGCTGAGACATTAGCCATGAGTATGATCTTTAAATCAAAAGTGAGAAGATAATCCTTTTAGATTTAGAATGACTCCCAAATTGTAGGTGCTGAAATGCAGGGTGTATTGAATGAGAAAAAATAAAAACAGAACAGGTTTAAAAAATGATAATAGTTCTAAAACAAGGCAAATTCACCTGTAATGTGGATCCCAGCAAATGTGGTGTGTACTCTACTCAACACATACAACTAGGACTATATAGCATGGATGAAGCAAACGATCAAAGAAACCTGTCTATAGCAGCAGATGCCTACTACACACACTTTATATGGCGTCTCTTAAACTGTATTGCAGAGGGGGAGCACTAGTCCACGGATTACACATATATGGAAGAAACACAGGTACATTATAGAAGGATAGTAACACCAAGGCATCTAGCACAGGGATTCCTAGCCCTACACCAGTATCACAATTCTCCCAGCAGGTGCCTCCCTCCCCTACTCTCTCACCAGCAGGTGCCTCATAATGAGAAAACACAGCTATACATAAATCCCTCCAGAACTTTGTGTCAGTGTGTGACAGGTGCCTGACCCCCCTGACCATGGCTACTGCCCCCATATACACCCTGACCCTCCAACATAATACCCTCTTCTCTTGCGGGTGCCCTCTACATGCACTCTACCCCCTAGCAGGTGCCCCCACCCAGGCGATGATCAGACAGATCCATACCTTGCTTTTAACCTCCACCATGCCCAGCGACCTGCTACTGCTACTTCCCGCCGCCCGGTGACTCCGGTTCATTGTGGCCGCTGACGACACCTTCGCTCGCCGTCCACCTTTCGCCCGGAGCCTGCTGCTTCTGCTCCCTGTGACACGGAGGAGCCCGGCACCGCCGCCTGCGTCACCGCCCCGCCTCCTCCTTCTCTTCCTCCGGCCGCAGCCTCGCACAGGCCCCGCGCGTGCACCTGTACCACGTCTGAGCGTGCAGGTGACGCGCCGCTATCAGCAACCTCCTGAACACAGTGAGCGGACTGCGGAGACTCCGCCCCCCAGCCAGGACACGCCCAGCAAACCCGCCGACCTGGACACCTGGAGAGGAGCGCCGCGTGACGTTGTGACGTCACACGAGACGGCTGCCATGGCAACAGTAACAAATGTGTCAGCCAAGTGCTGCTGCTGCCGCTTACAAGGAGACTACTGCTAATGACGAGCTAAAACAATGCTATGCTACTGCGTACCTTCCAACATGATTCATCCCAGGAGGGACAAAATGCTCTGCTCCTGGACTTCCATCTTAATTTATGATTGCCGTCACCAGTGTTGAACAAGTTTAATGATAAGAAAGGTGTTTCCATAAAGGTGATGGCAACCATAAATAAAGAGGGAAGTCCAGGAACAGAACATTTTGTCCCTCCTGGAATGGGTCATGTTGGGAGGTATGCTACTGCACCTGGTCTTGTCTTGTCCTGTATCATTTTATGTATACACTTTATAAAGTTCCCTAATAATCAGTAAAGCAGTATACACATGTATGGTAGTGACACTCAAATAATGACACAGTAATGTATTGTTTTATATAAAGAGTTATGCCACACACTATAGCCATGTATACATTCACAGTACTATACTGGTTCATACTGAAGTGTAATCATATAAGTATAACCTGCAAAGCTTCTGTACAGCAGCTGGATTCCCATGTGTGTGCGGCCGCTGTGAGGTACAGGGAGCCAGGACAGGATGTGATCATGTGTGCTGTGCTCTGATCATCCCTGGTGTTGCCAGTGGCTGGGTTTTCCTGTAATGAGGGACGGGGCATGCGATCGGTGGCGGAGCGGCAGAGCCTCTGATAGGCATGAGGGGGGGGGGGCTACTACGCTTCTTGACAGTGCCACAGGGGCTTACTGCCAGACACCACTTGTTGGCATCGGGGCTTTCCCCTTTTATATACTGTGCCCTTGTTGCAAGGGCCATGTACCCACCACGAAAGATCGGGTACTGTGGGACCTCCCTCCTCTTCCTGCGGTTCTAGTGTAATGGCCGCCTTTTCTTCATGGGCACCAGAAACCTGAGTCCTTAAAGCTGTGTTTTCCAACCTTGGTCCTCAAGGCACACCAACAGTCCAGGCTTTAGTGATTTCCATGCTTGAGTACAGATGGTTATATCAAAATAACTGAAATACCAATTAAGACACATATGCTCAAGTATGGCTATCCTTGAAACCTGGACTGTTAGTGTGCCTTGAGGACCGTGGTTGGGAACACCTGCATTACAGACTCAGGTCCCGACGTCAAGCAGATAGCCGCACGAACGGAACACAATTGCGTCAAGCTTATGCAAGTATGGGCAAAGTGCTGTAAGTGGGCGTTTGTACATAGGCAATGTTTAGTGACGGCATGTCAACACAACTGAGGCTATATAGAGTTGGACAGAAGTGTATGTACACATCTCCAGACATATCATTTGTACAAAAACTATAGCTTGGTGATTATACTGACAAGTATCAAACCAAGCATACAGCTAGGGATCAGGCATATCATAATATGTATAGAAATCTCAATACAAGCGAATATACGCATTTATTTCCATGCTCGCAATGCAGGAGCATATACGGGAGTTTTGCGTTCAACACTACATCAAACCCATTATGAAAATAGTGGTTGGCAGGTATCACGGATGGACGATGTAGAGCCTACAATTACGTTGGAGTAGTGCCGGAGCAAGGATCTGCGCTGGCCCGCACCCCGAACACATGATGTCCACCAGCACCAGGAAGTAGAACACTGGCTTCAGGGTGTGTTCGTCCAAGGGATGCTCTGAGAATGCTCGGGGCAGCTATGCAGCAGCTCTACTGCCTGCAGGGTGCCATTCCAGGCAACCTGCAATCGAACTATGCTGCCCCCAGAGCCCTAAGACCGGTGTTACCCCCTCCTTCCCCATATGTCCTGGCTGGGACAGAAGCTATAGATTTACTACCAATTTGTAAATATTTATTAAAAGAAATGATATACATATATTTTCCAGAAATGGACCCTGCAGTCTGCACCGGCACAGGACGCAGTGTCGGTCCACTCTCTGCCCCATAGTTGATAATTATACTGCCAGTGTTCCCAGTGCTTCACTAGCCAAGGGGAGGTGGCAGAAAGTGGGGGGGCATCCGCAGGGGGGGGCGGTTGGTTGTTTTCAGGGGAGGGGAGGGATTGGTTGTCTTTTGCAGCACTCACCTGCTCCAGTAGTTGGGTGGAGTGCAGGCCACAGGGGGGGGTATTGTTTGTTTCTAGGGGGGTTGTAGGTCGCGGATCTGGCCACGGGAGGGAGGGGGTGTTTGGTGTTACTAGCACACAACGCCTATAGTCCAGGGGAGGGGGTGGGTCGGCTTCCATATGTTTGGGGGGGGTGATGTGATGTGTACACTATATAAATAGTAATGAACAAATGTGAGGGAGCTGTGGTCCATTCCACCTTATAAATGTACCTTTTAACAGATCAAGGATTCAGAGTGCCAGATTTGAATGACGGTTGTGCTGTCTCTATCAACTCAAAGGGTGCACTGTTTGTGTCATCAAATCCAGGTGAGTGGCTGCTGGAGGCACATGGGGAGCAAGGTGAGAGGCTGGGGAGGAGGGGAGTTGCTGGGGTGAGGAAGGTGAGATGTTAGGGGCGAGGGCATAACGTGCAACGGACATTACTGTGTGGCTTAATGTTATAATGGGCATTACTGTGTGTGGCATATGTATAAGGGGCATTACTGTGTGGCATAATGTGTAAAGGGCATTACTGTGTGGCAATGTTGAAAGGGCATTACTGTGTGGCATAATGTATAAGGGGCACTGTGTGGCGTAACGTGAATGGGCTGTGTGTGACATAATGTGAATGGGCTGTGTGTGGTGTAACCTGAATGGGCACTACTGTGTGGGGTAACATAAATAAGGAGCACTACTGTGCGGTGTAATGTGACTAAGTTACGGCTCTGCTTTGGTGTGCACAGAAGTATCCTCCTCTTTGTTCAGCACCCTCTGCTCTAAAAAAAATCCTACAGTGAACACTATCTAATCCTCTACAACTGCTAAGCTATTTATTTTATTTATTACCAGTTATTTATATAGCGCACACATATTCCGCAGCACTTTACAGAGAATAGTAGGCCATTCACATCAGTCCCTGCCCCAGTGGTGCTAACAATCTATGTTCCCTATCACATGCGCACACACACATACACACTAGTGTTAATTTTTGTTGGGAGCCAATTAACCTATCAGTATAAATTTTTGGGAGTATGGGAGGAAACCAGAGGACCTGGAGGAAACCCACGCAAGCACAGGGAGAATATACAAACTCCGCACAGTTAGGGCCGTGGTGGGAATCAAATCCATGACCTCAGTGCTGTGAGGCAGTAATGCTAACCATTACACCGTCTGTGCTGCCCCAGCTAGGGCTGGTCAATTGGGAAAATGCCTTCCCCTTTCTTTGTGTGTGACCTAAAGTTTTAATAAATCATTTTGTATTAATACTGTGTTTTTATGTTCCTTTTTAATGCTTCTAATGTCAGTAATGTTTAAAGTTTTAAAAAGTTGAACATAATGAGGAAAAACAAATAATGTAAGGGGAATACAGTAAATCAGAAAATAAAATATAGTGTTATGGATTGTTTGAGAAAGGGGGCCCCACATTGGTATCTTGCTTTGGGCCTCTGCCCTAAGGGCATGCCAGCTTATTCAATGTTAACTTGGGAGGGTACAGGAACTTGACACAGAAGGGGTGATTCAATTGTTTTCCCTGGCAGCTGATAGTACCGGGCGCCCAACGTGTGAACGTATATGCTCTGATCAAATGTGCGTACCAAAAGAAAAATCATTAAAGCTTATCTGAGTTCCAAAATGCAGGATTTTCAATCTGTGAAATGAGGTCTAATTTACATCAAGTGGAGAACATTTGAGGGGCTCATATGAGCCCAATAGAAGAGAGAGTAATATGGTGTAATACTTTTCACAAAGATATTGTGGAAAAATGAATAGGACTGCGTAACAGATAGTATAAAGATGATAGCATGTAATAATAAATTCCTGGAAACTCCTTCCATATCCCTCTAGTATAGAAATAGAAGGCTTCAAACCAGACACTAGTCACCCCCCCCCCCCGGCCTATAACCTGGGCGACTAATTCACCATCAGGATCATTGTGGATTTGCACTGACACAACTTTAAAGACAGATAACAGGTGCTGCTAATTAGCCTAGCTTATGGTGTACAACTGATCTCAGGAAAACCTGGACTGTATCTCATTACCATGCTGTTTATTTCTCCGTCTCTGCACAAACCTGCTGCTCCACATTAACCTCATAAAAGCATGCTGTCCCTGTCACACTCCTTCCCCCTTAGCTTCAACCACCCTGGTGAAGCTAAACTTTTTCAAGCGAGCTCTCTGTCTCACCCACCTCTATTTGGGTAATTCGTCCGGGAACACAATCCTCTACCACTTTCCAGAGCTCGCTTGCACGCTCTCTTCCTCCCCTAGCTTCACCATACGGTTGCTCGGAGGTTCAGGACCCACAAACCTTCTGAAAAGGGCATCAGCATTGAGGTGCTGTTTCCCTGGTTGATGCTGTACCTCAAATTTGAATGGCTGTAAAGCCAAAAACCAGTGGGTCACCCGAGCATTCACCTCTTTGTTTGTGTGCATCCACTGTAAGGGAGCATGATCTGTGACTAGCCGGAATTCTCGCCACAACAGATAATAGTTTAGCGACTTTACTGCCCACTTGCATTCTCTGCTAAATAACAAAGAGAACTACCGCACTGGTTTATCTCGATGAACCCCATTAATATCTAAATTTCATAATATATGAGGGGTGTGCTACCTGCTGCCAATTGACAAGATTGAATAGAAAAGAGAGACAAGTGCAGTATTACAGTGTACAAATCGAGAATTAGTAAAGATTAGACTTAAAAATTAACCTTCATTGTATATTCATTAAAAAACTATATCCCCTTCACAGGATAAATAGACTGGTGACATATTAAAAAATTGAGAAGATTGGTAGAAAAATTAATAATAAGTAAAGATTTAAAAAAGTGTACTTGGGGTCTCACCCGTATTCAAATGGACTTACTATTAGGGGTAAATTTACTAAGATGGGAGTTCTATTAAGAAGTGATGTTGCCCATAGCAAAAAATCAGATTCCCGGTATTATCTTCTAGAACACCGGTTCTCAAACTCGGTCCTCAGGACCCCAAACAGTGCATGTTTTGCATGTCTCTTCACATAATTACTAGTGAAACTGTTAGTTGTACCTGTGGATCTTTTAAAACGTGTCAGTGACTAATGAACACACCTGTGCACCTGCTGGGTGATCTGCAAAAAGTGAACTGTGTGGGGTCCTGAGGACCGAGTTTGAGAACCACTGTTCTAGAAGGTGCTAGATAAATGAGAAGTAGACTCTGATTGGTTGCTATGGGCAACATCACTTCTAAATAGAACTCCCATCTTAGTAAATTTACCCCTTAGTGTCTATTAATCACAAGATGTCAATCATGCTTTATACAGTAGCTTGCATAATAGAAGTATGCATGAGGTTATCTATAAGATACTATCACTTGCTTATTATGCCTCTATAGCAGAATTATCGATTTATTCTTCTCCCATTATAATTACCCTGCAAGATGATTCAATTGATGCAGGTTATGCTAGTTCTTATTATCAAATATAAGACTAAAAAACGTGAGGGATCTGAACCTAGGATTGTTATGGGAAGGCTCCCTTCTTAAGCTGATAAAATGGCTGTCAGACCGACAGACATTTTATCTGGCAGCCTGCCAGCCGCAGATGTCCGTGGAATACACTGTGAGATTACTCACAGTGTATTAGCCCGACATCTGCGCTCTGCCCCCAGGGGAGGAGACATTTCCCTGTTCCTTCCATGGGAAGGAACACAGGAAATGTCTGTCTGTCGGCCGTGCCTGGGCATCCACTGGCCGATGCAGCTGACATTGTACTTATAATTATCGCATCGGACGGGCATGCTGGACAACCCGGCATGCCCAACCGAGCAATATTTAACCCTTGGTCGCCCGCGGATATCGGGCGGATAGCCCCGATAATTGTAGCGTGTATGGCCAGCATTAGCTGTAATCAATCAGAGATTCTCCTCCCTGTGATGCAACTTTCTCTGACAAATGTTGCAATAAATTAAAACAATAAATTGTTACATACTGGCAGAATCTTAAGTCTATTTATAAAGCTGCATACACACACAAAGATTTTGTTACCAACGCTTTTATGAACGATTTTATGAACGATTATCTGTCAGATTTTTTTAAAATGTAATGAACGATTTTTTTGAACTACAAACGATTTTTGCATATTCCCTTAATGAAAAACGTTCAGTTGGTCAGTCTGACTGAACTACAAAGTACAAACTACAAATGTGAAAGTGCATGAACGATAATCGTTCATCATTTTAAAGGGGCCTATCCATTAGCAGATCTGAAAGACAAAAGACAAAAGATTTATCTTTTGAAAATTCCTGGGGCTGCTGTGACAGATATCTGTCATGTACATGACCGATTTTTGCAAACGACGAACAATATTGCATGACATCATTCTGGGAGTGGATTTTTTTTATGTTTCTATTCATTTTCATTAAACAATCCTTCGTCGTTTACCGTGACAGATATTTCTAATATCTGTCAGCGATAAACGATAATTGTTGGAGAGACAAAAGACCCAATTTGTCGGCCGCGGGAGTGCGCATTTTTATCGTTCAGAGCCTATCCATTAGCAGATAAATTGAACGACTGAACGATAAATTGTTCATTGTTCAACTGTATCTGCTAATGGATAGGCCCCTCCGAAAGTGAACGATTTTTTCAACGATTGAACGATAAACGATATTGTTATCGATAATCGTTCAAAAAATCATTGTGTGTGTATACATCTTTAGTATTCTGTTTGTACTGACAGAAGTTGTCTCCTTAACTCTATAAACAACTGGGCATTCGTCTATTCTCCTAATTAAGGAGCTCACAATATACTCAGCTGCATAAATGTGTGTAATACACACTATTCACAATAGAATACTTTCTTAAATATGTGGAGAAACATTAATGATTGATTTAGTCATCAATAATTGTATAAGGAGCATCTGAGTCCAACATTAATTTATCATACATTTCCTATAGCCAAGTGTAAAGGCCCTCATACACAGGGCGATTTTTCACACGATATGGCCGTTTTCGACTGATCTTAAAGACCAATCGTGTGAAAAGTAGTGTTTTCATACACGATTACAATGCCGATGCGCGTAACCGGTGTCGTGTTATGGCATCGTAGATCAAATGGTTTTGCAGAAAGATTGTGACCTATCGTGTATGATTTGACACACATCATACGTACTTTTGCTGAAGTACGATGCGATGTACAATGTCCCTGGACACTCCCCTCCTCCCTTTTGTGACAGACTATTGACATTCCAGCAGATGCATCGAGTGTGTATTTGCTACATATGATATATCGTAAATGATTTGTAATAGTTTATGATACATCAGATAGTATGGTCCTTTGTCCAATCGTACCTTTTTTAACACAAATCGGACAGAATGTCAAGGGTAGAATTTTCAAGGGAAATCGTATGTGCCGTCGGATTTGATACAAATCGACCCGTGTACGGGGGCCTTAACTGTTCACTCTCAAAACTTCATGTATACTTCTTTAATTCATCATAGATATATTATGCATATCTTATATCTAATATTTCAGATGAAGTGACACCAATTAGTACATGATGAATGTATAGGGTCCATTTGAAAATGGCTCTGGCTGTGTTTATATAGTCAAGCAGGACAAATAGTAAATGTCCCTGGGTGGTCGTTATAATGCGTTCTCTGGGCAGCAATTTCCGGCTAAGATAGAGTATATGTTTCTCCTCCCAATTTACCTCATGGGAAAGGACTGCTCCTAAGCCTGTCCCAGAGGCATCAGTCTGCAAAACAAACTGCTTCTTAAAGTCAGGAGCTTGCAACACAGGCTCTACACATAAGGCTCGTCTTAAATCCTGCCAAGCAGTCTCTGCTGGCCTAGAACATATTGTCTAGTCTGGGGATTGATTCTTAAGGGACTCAGGGCGTAATTCAGAGACGGACGCTCTGAATCAGGGCGTTTTTGTTTTGTTTTTTGTTCGGCCTCCTGACCGCTCGCATAGCCCCCTTTGGTGCAAGACCCGAGCGACGGAGCACCCATCGCTAGCCGGGTCTCGCGCATGCGCACGACGGCTCCATCGTGCACATGCCCAGTGGACAAACATCGACCCAGTTGCGAGCGCTCAGCGCTTGTGACCGGGTCTGAATCAGGGCCTCAGTCAGTGGAGCCGCCCTAGTGGCAAAATCACGTATGAATCTGTGATAATAACCGACCAGGACACGGAATGTTCTGAGTTGTGATTCACAGTTGGGTTTAGGCAGGGCCGGCCCTAGCCCAAATTTTTTTGGTAAGCGAGTTTATTGCGCATGCCCAAACAAATTAGTATTTGTTCCCCCTGTGCAGTACCCCTTGTTCCCCAGGAATGGTCCCCCTTTTGCAGTCCCCCAGTAGTGCCCCTTATATAGTGCCCACAGAAGTAGTCCTCCCTATGTAGTGCCCCCTGTAGTGGTCCTCCATATGCAGTGCCCCTTGTGCCCCAGGAGAGGTCCCCCTTATGCAGGACTCCAGTAGTGCCCCCAGCAGTGATCCCCCTATGCTGTGCCCCTTATACAGTGCCCCCAATAGTTGCCCCCCTGTTCAGTACCGCTTGTGCCCCAGGAGTGGTCCCCCTTATGCAGTCCCCCAGTAGTAGTCCCCCCTATGCAGTGCCCCTTGTGCCCCAGGAGAGGTCCCCCTTATGCTGGACTTATGCAGTGCCCCCAGTAGTGGTCCCCCCTGTGCAGTGCCCCTTATATAGTCCCCCCATGCAGTGCCACCAATAGTGCTACCCCTTATGCAGTGCCCTTTAAATAGTGGCCCAAATTGTAGTTCCCCCCAGTAGTGGTCCCCTGTAAGTGTGCCCCCAGTAGTAATCCCCCCTCCTAAGTGTGCCCCAGTAGTAATGCCCCTGTTAGTGTGCCCCCAGTAGTAATGCCCACTCCTAAGTGTGCCCCCAGTAGTAATGTCCCCTGTTAGTGTGCCCCCAGTAGTAATGCCCCCTGTTAGTGTGCCCCCAGTAGTAATGCCCCCTGTTAGTGTGCCCCCAGTAGTAATGCCTCCTGTTAGTGTGCCCCCAGTAGCAATGCCCCCGTTAGTGTGCCCTAAGTAGGAATGCCCCTTGTTAGTGTGTCCCCAGTAGTAATGCCCCTGTTAGTGTGCCCCAGTAGTAATGTCCCTGTTAGTGTGCCCCCAGTAGTAATGCCCCTATTAGTGTTCCCCCAGTAGTAATGCCCGTTAGTATGCCCCCAGTAGTAATGCCACCTGTTAGTGTGCCCCCAGTAGTAATGCCCCGTTAGTGTGCCCCAGTAGTAATGCCCCTGTTAGTGTGCCCTAAGTAGGAATGCCCCTTGTTAGTGTGTCCCCAGTAGTAATGCCCCTGTTAGTGTGCCCCAGTAGTAATGTCCCTGTTAGTGTGCCCCCAGTAGTAATGCCCCTATTAGTGTTCCCCCAGTAGTAATGCCCGTTAGTGTGCCCCCAGTAGTAATGCCACCTGTTAGTGTGCCCCCAGTAGTAATGCCCCGTTAGTGTGCCCCAGTAGTAATGCCCCTGTTAGTGTACCCCAGTATTAATGCCCCCGTTGGTGTGCCCCCAGTAGTAATGCCCCGTTAGTGTGACCCCCATTAGTAATGCCCCGTTAGTATGCCACGCCCACACACACAAAAAACCCAACACAATACTTACCTTTAGCCTTGATCCTATGTCCACTGCTGTCCGCCGCTCCTCGGAACTATGGGAGAGACGTCATGACTTCTCTCCCATAGTGCCCACGGGGGGAGCCGGACGCTGGAGGTCAGGTGTGAGCTCCAGCATCCGCTGCTCATCGGAACTATGGGAGAGACGTCATGACATCTCTCCCATAGTGCCCGTGGGGGGTGAGCCGGAGCTCAGGAGTGAGCTCCGGCTGTTGCGGCCGGGGGGTTGGGGGGAGTGTGGCGGCAGCTGTGAAAGGGGGGTAGGGAGAGGAGGAGTGTGGCGGTGGCAGCGCTAAGGTTCGGGAAGGACTGTGGCGCTGGGGACCACCGCCCACAGCGCCCTCTGCTGGCTATCGCTCTACGCAGCTGCATAGTTCGGGTGAGCGGGCCCTGGGTTTAGGCCAGGTGAGGACTTCTTCCACTTTACTCTGCTAAGGTTTAACCTGCCCTCTGCCCCTCTGCCTACGACATATCCCAAGTATTTTGCCTCCACCATTCCAATGGCACATTTCTCAGGGTTAGCGGTAAACCCATGTGCCCTTAAAGACTGTAACACTGCTACCCTTGGAAGGTGTGACTCCCCGTCAGAGCTAAAGATGATGATCTCGTCTAAGTATGCAGCTGCATACTCCCTGTGGGGCCGAAACAACTTATTCATAGCCCTCTGGAAAGTTGCTGGGGCCCCATGCAAACCAAAAGGCAGCATTTTGTACTGGAAAAGTCATATTGGGTAGAGAAGGTTGTTTTTGCTTTAGCAGCTTCAGTCAAAGGAATCTGCCAATACCCTTTTGTCAAATCAAGAGTGTGAGATACTGGCTTTTTGCTAGATTCTCCACCAGCTCGTCAACCCGGGGCATAGGGTAGGAATCAAATTGAGAAACTTTAACTTTCGAAAGTCATTGCAGAATCTTAAAGCCCCCGAAGGCTTAGGCACTAAGACATGGGGTTATTCCATTCACTGTTTGACTCCTCTATGACCCCCTAAATGCAGCATCTCCTCCACCTTTCCTCCACTGCTGTCCGTTTTGCCTCAGATATGTGATAGGGTCTCTGCTTTATTATCACTCCGGGAGGAGTAACAATATCATGCTGTATGATTTGGGTCTTTCCTGGAATAGCAGAGAATACATCTTGGTTTCATGCCACTAAGCTCACCACTTCCTGTTTTTGATTAAGACTGAGGGAGATCTCAATGGGTACCTGAAAGTCAAGGGTTTGTATTTGCCACTAAAGAGGGCTGACTGGCACTTTCTTTCCAAGGTTTTAATAGATTTACATGGTAAATTTGTGCCTCATTTCTTCTACCCTCATGTCATACTCTGTAGTTTACAGGTCCCACCACTTCTATGATCTCATAAGGGCCTCGCCATTGAGCATACAATTTGCTTTCAGTAGTAGGCACAAGCAAGAGTACCTTGTCTCTCGGTTTGAAAGACCAGTTGACTGTGGTAACTTTGTAATTGCATTTCTGATGCTGTTGAGCTCTGTCCATATGTTCGTTCAGTAGGGGCACAGTGTGCCTTAGTCTGCCTTAACCAGCCATACAATTCGGACACAAACTGAATGATATTAGGATTTTGGCATGACTGTTGCTCCCACCCTTCCTTTAACACATCTAAAATCCCTCTAGGTTGCCTACCATAGAGGAGTTCGAAGGGATTGAACCCCGTGGAGGATTGGGGCACCTCTCGAACTGCAAACATCCAATTGTCACAACCGGGCACTAGGGACACCTCTATTGAGGCCAAGAACCGGGGGTTAGGGTGGTATAGCAGTAACTGACGGGGATGACAGTGAAAATGTCTTCGTATTGCAGCAAAACCCAGGTTTGGCTAGACCTGCCCAGAAGCGCAGAGTCTAACCCACTTGGTGGTCTTCACCAGTGATTTGGATTTGGGTTTCGCCGCACCAAGTGAGCAGATCGCGGCCCTCTGGACAGATACCAGGGAGTGGCAAAAGACAGGAATATAATACTGGAAAATAGCTTTGAGAATTTAAAAATTTAATAACACTGGAAGTTACTGAAAGCTGTGTTAACACTGGAGATTACTAGCAATGAGATAAACTGGAGATTAGTAGTAAATAGAATGGCAATGGGAAACACTGGAAATGGAATGGTACTGGAAATGCTGTAAATGAACCAGATGCAGGCTTGCTCTGGGAGACATGGCAGATCCTGAAACTGACTTGCTGTAAGGAACACAGGGAATGTAGTTACAGGAGTGTACTGAGAGTTGCTAGAGATCCACATGCAGGCTTGCTCTGAGAAAGACAGGGGATGCAGACACAGGGATGCACTGAGAATTGATAGAGATCCAATCGCAGGCTTGCTCTGTAACTATGTGAGAGGTGAACATGTAACTCAGGAAAATCAGCATGAGAAGGGAAACTGAATACTGTTAATTAGCCTAACAGGTGAAACATGTTACACAGGGAGAGAGCTGGACAGCACACCTGAATTCAGCATGATAGCAAATACATTTAACACAGGGATTCAGCAAGAAAAGCTGAACTGCACACTGGAGAGAGAATCACTGGAATTCACTGGAAGTTAAAAACAACAGTGAGCCTGGAGTGAAGTAAAAGTACTCAATCACTGGACCACTGAAGACCTGAAGTAAATGAGGAAATTAAGTTGATCAGGCAACTTCCTGTTTCTGGAGTCAGGCCTAAATACCCCTAGGCAGTTGGTAATTGGATCAGATGATCAGCTGAGTGACCGCAGGACTACCATTGGGAGAGACTAGTCAGATGATATGGACCAACATGGCTGCGCCCATGCCAACTACCATGGGAAGCAGGACGTACGCAAGGAAGCCCTAGCGGACTCTGGGGAGACTATTCAGTCACCACTCACCTCCACTGCCAGCGACTGAACACCTAAGCCCAAGGATGCCAGCGTGGAGGTGAGTAGCGGCCGATCCCAGGCCACATCCTGACACCAATAAGGCAGGAGTAAATCCCCATCTCACTTTTCTTGTGACACCACCCTCTTTACCATCTGTTTAAAGGTCTGGTTAAAGCGTTCTACTAGGCCATCTGTTTGCGGGTGATATACTGAGTTGGTAATCCTATCTATCCTTTAAGGTGCCTACACACTATGCAATGTGGTCAAGATGCGATATCGTGTCCGATTTCCCTTGAACTCTCCCCGGCAGCTCCCCAGCAGTTGTGGGCCCGATTTGCTGTAAAAACTGTCCAAATTAACCCATGATCTCACGATCTATCATGTGTCGTGTCCGATGACCAAATCGTGAGATTGTACACGATAAATCGTTAGCTTACCAAACACATCATGATCATTGGCCAGATTTCAAATAAATTTAAATAATGGGCGGGTTTAAGTAGGGGGTATATAAAGCAGGTACCATTTTAGGACTATGCACTTCTGCTCTGTGACTAGTGAGACTTGGTGTATACCTGCTGAACGCTGTGCTATTGTGCTCTGCTTTGTTTTGCCTGGCTCAACAAAGTGTGTTTTTGCTGCATTCTATCCTGTATTCTGTGCTGATGGATCCCTATCGGTATACAGTTATGGTTGCCCATGCTGGGGTTAAGGTGATGAAGGAGAGGGCCCAGCTAAGGAGGAGACCATGCTGTACCAAGGAGTGGCTGCTGCAGAGGGAGAGTCGCTCTCACATGGTCCTGCTGATGGAGATTCAGGAAAAAAAAATGGATGACTATCGAAACTTCCTGCGCATGGATGACGCCACATTCCAGGAGTTGCTGCGTCTGGTGACCCCGTTTATCCATCAGCAGGATACTAAGCTACGGAGGGCTATCCCTGTTGAGGAGAGGCTGGTGACTACCCTGAGGTACCTCGCTACAGGAATGTCACTGGAAGATCTGAAGTTTGGGGCCCTCATATCCCCTCAGGCTTTGGCGTCATCATTCCGGAGACCTGCACGGCTATTGTCAAAGTGCTGCAGTACCAGTATTGCAAGGTAAGGAAAAAAAAATACACATTTGTTTCTGAAATAATTTTTTTTTTGTACTATTTATTTTTTCTTGGAAATGTAGAAAAGTACTGTATAAACAGGTTAAAACAGTGTAACATTTTTTGCCAATATGGCTTCGAGTGATAAAACTGTCTTTATGACAACAGTGCAAACATTTGCATTCCAAACATGGAATAAATAACTTAGCAATTTTGTTGTTTAAAGAAAGCTCCTTTATGTCTTTATAATGTAATACTGCATTATCACCAAATTTTATCAGTCCCAATACCTAACCTGTTCTATGGTATACGGTGGTCAGATTCCGGATTGAATAGGCCAATACACACATGGCGCAAGGACAGATTGTGGCCCCGGCTTCCAACAATATGTCCTTGTGTGTATTGACCGTGTCCAATCAGCATCATTACCACCGTGCACCATATGGGAGGTAGGGAGTGATAAAATTTGGTGATACTGTAGGCAACAATAAAAGTTTAGATTTGGGAAAACCCTGGAATTTCCTCCTCAGCATCTAAAGGGGCACAATATATAGCCTGGCTTGTGGTGGGAGGGTTAGTGGATGGGGGAGTAGGCTGCGACTAGGATGGGGGCATCACAGAGGCAGTTGGGGCAGGTGGCCAGGGCACAGGATCACCAATATAGGTCGCTGAATACAAATTGTTACGCAGCACCCTTATGAGCAACTCATAGACCAGACGCTGGAATTCGCTTTGTGTTTCAGCACTCATTTGCCACATGGTGCTGTTCATATGAGTGGTGAAGTTATCTAGGTGGCCTGGGGGCCTTTTTAAAAGCTCTTCTGCCTGTTGTAAAAATGTGTCTGCTGGCACCCTGCTTTGCATTTCTTTCCCAGGTCGCTTTCTCTTTTACTGGGAAGGTGCGGTAGGCGCTGGGGATGGTGTGCTTAGTGGTGGGCATTGGGGATAACGACACATCCCCCTCACTGTCAGCAATGCTGGTTAAGTCAGGCGTAGATGCCAATGCCAGATCTTGTGTCCGAGTCTATATTGAAAGAAAAGAATAAAAAAATAATGTTCATGTTTTAACCATTTTTTTTTTTCTAATTTCCTAATACTGTTGATGAGTGGAAAACCATTGCTGAAGACTTTGAATGGTATTGGAATTTCCCTAATGCGGAGGAGCCATTGATGGGAAACATATACGCATTACCCCACCTGCCAACAACGGGTAGTACTATAATAATCACAAAGGGTACTCCAGTATCATTCTCATGGCGGTGGTGAATGCCAAATATGAGTTTGTCTTTGTGGATGTTGGCAAGAATGGCCATGCTTCGGATGGTGGGTTGTTCAAACAGATGGCATTCTACAAGAGGCTCACCTCCAAAACCCTCAACTTGCCGTCAGTGGAGGAGACGAAGCACGGTCTAAACTTCGTTTTTGTGGCTGATGAGGCTTTTGCGTTACATAAAAATGTGATGAAGCCATTTGCTCAAAGGTCCTTGATAAGAGAAAAGTGAATCTACAACTATCGGCTTTCTCGGGCACGCCGGATTGTGGAAAATGCCTTTGGAATCCTCAGGTCGTGATGTCGTGCTGTGTTCTGCATAAATTTTACCGCACAAAACAACCCTACAAAGGGCATCAGTCACAGCTATGCCAGAAGACCCAGACCATCTAGAGGAGATTGCCCAGATAACATCAGTGGCAGCACCATCAATGCAAGCAACAGGCACTGCATGGGCCAAACAGGTGAAGGAGGAGTATATGGCCTATTTTAATGGTCCGGATGCAGTGCCATGGCAGGAGGCCTGTCTAAGATAATTGACAAAATGGACAATTATGGGAGGTTAAAAAAAGGTGTTTTTGTTTAAAAAAAACTAAAAACATGGTGTGATGCACTGTGTCTCTACTTACCAAACCTGCTTCGGAAGGTCCACTGTGACCTTCAGCCGTCTCCTCTTTACTCTCTTGCTCGGCCATAAGCACAAGAGACTGACGCTGTGGTTCTTATGCCATGATAAAAGACATTAGCGGGTAGTAAAAAAAGGGTGGGCGATACACATCATGAGCGGACACTCCAGAACGCTTTGACTCCTCCAGCTTCTTTCGTTCTTTCAAAAACACTGTATAGAGGTTTTGTATTTTGAGGCGCACCCATTTCACAGATTCATCATGGCAGTATTGTCGGCTGTATTCCAACAATTCCTCTAAGGCCAGAAGTTTCTTGGACTTCTGTCATTTATGTTATTCTATTCCAAATATAATGTAAATATATAATATATACATATAGGTAGTTAGTGGGTGATGCATTATACACATGGTGGTCAGTGGGTGGGTGGATGATTCATTATACACGTAGGTGGTCAGTGGACAATGCATTATACACATAGTGGTCAGTGTGTGGGTGGGCGATGCATTATACACATAGGTGGTCAGTGGGTGATGCCTTATACACATAGGTGGTCAGTGGGTGATGCATTATACACATGGTGGTCAGTGGGTGGGTTACATTGGTGGACAGTGGGTCAGGCATATTCATTGGTAGACAGGGTTTGCATATATAATGCTGCTCAGCAGCATTAGTACAAATATACTCCCCAAATTAGGGCAGGTTGCGTGATCAGGTGTGGAGAACAGGGAATCGCGTCCATCTCATCCAAGTCATGATGCTGTACAAAATGGAGACTGGGCGTGTACAGGGGTATGTCAGTCAGGTGACGGAATAGACGATAGCTCGTGCGATAGATTGTGAGTACAAACACACGTACGATCCGCACCACGTAGTAACCAAGATTGGCAAAGCTTGCCTGTAGCAGGCAAGATCTCAAGATGCGATGTATGACCAGTGGGTACGCGCATCGGAATCATGATCATGAGTGGGCACTCACGATTTGTACATATTTTACACAAATTGTCGTCCCCAGGCGGCGAAATCGGCAGAATCATGTAAAAAATTGCCTAGTGTGCAGGCGCCTTAACAGTTGGCACAAATATTTCATTAATTTAGATACAAAAGGGGTGCCTTGATCCATCAGGACCTCTTTTGGTATTCCCAGATGGATAAATAGCATCAATAACTCCGGGGCAATAGTGCTAGATTTCATGTTATGTAGCGGTATGGCCTCCGGGTACATTGTGACATAATCTACTACCACTAATATGTATTGATGCCCATGAGCAGAATTTGCCACCGGCCCTATCAGATCCATACCAATTTTCTCAAAAGGTACAGGAATGACAGGGAGGGGAACCAAGGGTGCCCAAAACCATGGCCGGGGTGCTGTCTTCTAACACACTAGACTGTTGTGAATCCCAATGCCTACTCCATGTGAGACCACAAGAACTCGGCTAGCGAGATCTTCACCAATAACAACCGCCCGTTGTTCCCTTAGAACTTGGATAAGTTCACTGGTACTTAGGTGGCTGCCTGGACTTATGCTCGGGGTAGTAGTGGCTCACATGGAGGTACAAGGGAATTCAATAGATGAAATGTACAGTTGGAACAGATGCAGGTGATGGTAAGGCTTTGAGGAAAAGAAGAGTGGATATTTGACCAATGGTATGACTTGAAGTGGTTTAAAGTAGCACAGCAGCCGATGATGTGGCAATAGTATCGATGGTGCATCAATAGCCATTAGTAAACAGTCTAGTCTTTGGAAATGGCTTTGAAAGCCGATGATGCGGCGAATGTGCCGATGGTGCGGCAATTGTACCAATGGTGCGGCAATAGTGCAGATGGTGCAGCAGTTGTGCCGATGGTGTGGCAATAGCCGTTAGTAAACAGTCTAGGTTTTGGCAATGACTTTGGGAGCCGATGATGCGGCAAATGTATCGATGGTGCTACAGTTGTACCGATGGTGTGGCAATAGTGCAGATGGTGCGGCAATTTTGCTGATGGTGTGGCAATAGCCGTTAGTAAACAGTCTATGTTTTGGCAATGGCTTTGGGAGTCCATGATGCGGCTATAGTGCTGATGATGCGGCAATAGTGCCGATGGTGCAGCAATAGCCAGTAGAAAACAATGTAGGTTATGACTGTGGCTTGGGAGCTGTATGAAGGCTGATGAGCTGATGACAGCACGGGGGCTGCTTGGTGCGGCTAGGAAGCCATATGGAAGCTGATGAGCCGATGGCAGCATGGGGGCTGCTTGGTGTGGCTGGAAAGCTGTATGGAAGTTGATGAGCTGTATCACGAGGAGAAACAAACAAACTGACCATACAGCAAAGCTGATGAAACTCACAGACACGCTATAGTCGACACAGCTGCAATTGTCCAGTGAGTATAAATAGACTGAAGTCCCAATCAGGTTTGCACTTGTGGAATACATCACTTCCTGAGCTGTGCCGATCGCCTAGCAACAGGAACAACTGAAGTAACCCCATCCTGTCTGTTAGAAGGATTCAGGTTGTGACCGCGACTTGTAACAGTACCCCCCCTTGACGCGGGTTGGAGAATCTCCAGAACCTGGTTTGTCCCTGAAAGAAACATCTTCTCAACCTGGGAGCATGTAATGCAAAATCAGGAACCCAGGAATGTTCCTCTGGACCATAGCCCTTCCAGTGGACTAAGAACTGCAGACGACCCCTGGAAATTCTAGAGTCCAAGATTCTCTCCACTATGAACACGTGCTGACCGCGGACCATAACCGAAGCAGGCCTGGATGAAAACCTGGGTTTGAACTTGAATGAAGAGAAGACCGGTTTGAGCAAGGAGCAATGGAAGGTATTATTGATACGGAGAGAGTTGGGTAATTGAAGTTTGAAGGCTACCGGGTTCACCTGTGAAATAATTCGTAATGGGCCAATAAACCTGGGACTCAACTTCTGTGTGGGTTGACAGAGCTTGATGTTTTTGGTGGAGAGCCAAGCCAAATCACCCTTCTTAAAACCACACGATCTCTGATGTTTGTCAATAGACCCTTTTGAGCGGAGAGATACCTTCCGGAGGTTCTGATGAACCTTACTCCAAATATGTCAGAGCCGAGAGACAGAAGAAGCGGCTGATGATCCAGAGTCGAATGCATTAGACCTCAAATGTTGCCCTGTAACACAGAAAAATGGGGATACTGAAGACGCAGAATGGCATGAATTATTAAAGATGAACTCAGCAAGCAGCAGATGAGATACCCAGTCATTATGACACTTGGAAACAACTCTCCAGAACTGTGCCACAAATTGTGATCCTCGATCCGAAACGATATCCATCGGTAAGCCGTGTACCCGAAAAATGTGTTGAAGAAACAGGCTGGAAAGTTCCTTAGCAGAAGGAAGTTTTTGTAATGGTATGAAGCGTGCCATTTTACTAAACCGGTCCACCACTGTCCAGATAATGGAACATCGAGCAGATATTGGGAGGTCAACGATGAAATCCATGGCGATATGGGTCCAGGGTCTCCTAGGTATGGAAAGTGGAAGTAACAGACCAGAAGGAGCTGTCCAAGGTGTCTTATTACAGGCACATACCTCACATGCCAAGACAATTTCACGGACATCTTTGGTCAAAGATGGCCACCAAACAGAGCGGGAGAGTAATTCTAAGGTCTTACTGATGCCTGGATGACCAGAAACTCAACAAGCGTGAAAATCCAAAAGAACTGCTCTTCTAAACGTCTCTGGAACAAACAATGGACCAGAAGGCTTCTCCGGAGGGGATTCTGATTCTCATGCCCAAATAAGATTTGCTAGATTTCAGGTGAGGGCACAATGGAGAAAAGAGTCAGGAATTATAGCTACCTCTGACCTGGATGTCTGTTGAATTGGTCCAAAACTCCTGGATAGGGCGTCAGCCTTGATGTTCTTGGAACCAGGATGGAAAGAGATGAGGAAGTTGAACCGGGTAAAAAATAATGCCCAACGTGCTTGTCGGGAATTCAACCTCTTTGCAGACTGAATGTAGGTTCTTGTGGTCAGTAAGAACCAATATTCGGTGTTTGGCCCCTTCCAGCCAGTGTCTCCATTCCTCAAAAGCCCATTTAATAGCTAGTAATTCTCGATTTCCCACATCATAATTGGATTCAGCGGAGGAGAATTTCCGAGAAAAGAATGCACACAGGTGCAACTTACTATCTGCCGGGTCATTCTGTGACAAAATGGCTCCAGCTCCTACTTCAGAAGCATCTACCTCTAGGATAAAAGGAAGGTCAGGATCAGGATGTCAAAGGACAGATGCTTGAGTGAAAGCGACTTTGAGAGTTTTAAAAGACTGGATTGCCTCGATTGGCCAATTTAAAGTATCCGCTCCTTTTTTGGTCAGATTTACAATGGATGCCACAATGCGGGAAAAGGATTTAATGAATCGGCGATAGTAATTTGAAAAGCCGAGGAACCGCTGGATGGCTTTAAGGGAAGTTGCTTGGTCCCACTTAAGTATAGCCTCGACTTTTCCATGATCCATTGAAAATCCCTGGGACGAGATGGTATATCCCAGAAAAGAAACCTGAATGATGTCAAAGTCACATTTCTCCAACTTGGCGTACAGATGGTTCTCCCGCAATTTTTGAAGAACTTGACGTACATGCTAATGATGTTGATTCAGCGATTGGGAAAAAATTAGAATGTCGTCCAGATATACGACCATGAATACTCCCAAAAACTCACATAGAATGTCATTAATCAGGTCCTGGAAAACAGCTGGGGCATTAGGTAAGCCAAAAGGCATGACTAGATACTCATAGTGTCCGGAATGGGTACTGAAGACTGTTTTCCACTCGTCCCCACTCTTGATTTGAATCAGGTTGTATGTCCCTCGGAGGTCAATTTTGGAGAAGATATTAGCCTGACGCAGCTGATCAAACAGTACCGGAATGAGAGGTAATGGATATTAATTTTTTACTGTAATGTTGTTGAGTCCTCAGTAATCTCTACAGGGATGAAGAGACCCATCCTTTTTTCCCATCAAGATAAAAACAGCTCCCAGTGGTGATTTTGTGGGACGGATGAATCCTTTAGCCAAGGCATCCTCGATGTACTCTCATAGATTTTTCCTCCGGTACTGAAAGGGAATACAACTGGCCTTTGGGTAATTTGGCATCTGGAATCAAATTGATGGCACAATCGTAAGATCTTTGTGGAGGAAGAACATCCGCAAGTGTTTTGGAGAAAACATTAGCGTAATCCCGGTACTGAAGCGGAATAGTTGGAAGCGTCTCAGCAACCGTAGATAATAAAGACCGAATAGGCATGGTCAAGCAACGATTCTGACAGGTCTGACTCCATCTGATTATATCACCAAATTGCCAATCAATCCCGAGATTATGGTCTCTAAGCCATGGAAAACCAAGAACGACTGGAGCCAAGGCACAATGGAGGAGATAAAAAGACAATATTTCTGAGTGTAAAACCCACCAATAACCGGAGAGGAGGTGTCTTAAACTTCACATGACCTGATGAAATCAAACCTCCGTCTAGACCACAGATAGGAATTTCTTGTTAAAGGGGACAGCTGGTACACTCCCAGAGTGCCGAAAGAAAAGAAAATCCATGAAGTTAACTGCTGCCCCACTATCAATGAAGGCTGAAATAGTCAAAGTGAAATTGGTGAGTTGTATGGCTGCTGGGACTAAAAGAGAATTCTTGGAGGAAATGGATGCCAGGCCTAAGTGTACATACAGAGGCTAAGAGACCATCTTCTGCGTTTCTCTTCTGATGATAGGCGAGAGGCACCAATCTGCATTGGTTCCTCTGTGACTGAAGATGGAACCCAAGCGAGAGAACAAGGCGGTTTGATGAGAAGATTTTGTTCACGACTACGTTCCCGTAGCCGCCGGACAATCCTAATGGCTTGTTGCATAAGATCTTCCAAGGATTCAAAAGATGAATGTTGAACAAGGATGTCCTTGATGGCCTCAGAAAGACTGAGACTATATTGGCTACGTAAAGCCAGATCGTTCCAACCTGAGTCAGTTGCCCATCTGTGGAACTCTGACGAGTAATCCTCTGCTGCCTTCTGACCCTGTTTGAGGGCACGCAATTTGGACTCAGCCAAAGCAGCACAGTCCGGGTCGTCATACAATAGCCCAAGGCCGTAAAGAAAGCCTCAACAGTCTGTAATGCTGCATGGGTTGAAGGCAGTCCGAAGGCCCAAGTGTGTGGATCCCCCTGAAGGAGAGAGATTACCATTCCTACTTGTTGTAACTGTGTCCCTGAAGAGCCCGGACAAAGTTGGAAATAGAGCTTGCAAGTTTAACGAAATTTTAAAAACTGTCTGCGATCCCCAGAAAACCGATCTGGTAAATTAATCTTTGGTTCAAGATGATGAGCTGCATGCACCGGAGAACGGTTCTCTTCAACTCGTATAGTGAGTTCCTGGACTTTCTGAGTGAGAATTTGGATCTGGGCTGCAATCACCTGGGCAAGATTCTGTCCCTGCTCCACGATAGCAGAAGCTATAAGTCCGACACGACTCTTTCTGTATCTATATCCAAGTGTACCTGTGTAAGCTGGCCGACTATAATGTTATGAATCCCAATGCCTACTCCATGTGAGACCACAAGAACCCGGCTAGTGAGATCTTTCCCAATAACAACCGCCCGTTGTTCCCTTAGAACTTGGATAAGTTCACTGGTACTTAGGTGGCTGCCTGGACTTATGCTCGGGGTAGTAGTGGCTCACATGGAGGTACAAGGGAATTCAATAGATGAAATGTACAGTTGGAACAGATGCAGGTGATGGTAAGGCTTTGAGGAAAAGAGAGTGGATATTTGACCAATGGTATGACTTGAAGTGGTTTAAAGTAGCACAGCAGCCGATGATGCGGCAATAGTTCAGATGGTGCAGCAATTGTATTGATGGTGCTGCAATAGCCGTTAGTAAACAGTCTAGTCTTTGGAAATGGCTTTGGAAGCCGATGATGCGGCGAATGTGCCGATGGTGAGGCAACTGTACCAATGGTGTGGCAATAGTGCAGATGGGGCGGCAAATGTATTGATGGTGCAGCAATTGTACTGATGGTGCGGCAATAGTGCCGATGGTGCAGCAGTTGTACCGATGGTGCGGCAATAACCGTTAGTAGACAGTCTAGGTTTTGGAAATGGCTTTGGGAGCTGATGATGTGGCTATAGTGTCAATGGTGCAGCAATAGCCGCTAGAAAATAATTTAGGATATGACTGTGGCTTGGGAGCCGTATGAAGGCTGATCAGCTGATGACAGCCCGGGGGCTGCTTGGTGCGGCTGGGAAGCTGTATGGAAGCTGATGAGCTGATTCCAGCACAGGGGCTGCTTGGTGCGGCTAGGAAGCCGCATGGAAGCTGATGAGCAGATGGCAGCACAGGGGCTGCTTGGTGCGGCTGGAAAGCCGCATGGAAGTTGATGAGTTGATGACAGCACAGGGGCTGCTTGGTGCAGCTGGGAAGCTGTATGGAAGCTGATGCGCCGATGGCAGCACGGGGCTGCTTGGTGCGGCTGGAAAGCCGTATGGAAGTTGATGAGCCGATGGCAGCATGGGGGCTGCTTGGTGCGGCTAGGAAGCCGCATGGAAGCTGATGAGCCAATGGCAGCACGGGGGCTGCTTGGTGCGGCTGGAAAGCCGTATGGAAGTTGATGAGCTGTATCACGAGGAGAAACAAACAAACTGACCATGCAGCAAAGCCAATAAAACTCACAGACATGCTATAGTCAGCACAGCTGCAATAGTTCAGTGAGTATAAATAGGCTGAAGTCCCAATTAGGTTTGCACTTATGGAATACATCACTTCCTGAGGCATGTCGATCGCCTAGCAACAGGAACAACTGAAGGTAACCTGTTAGACATTCCTGACAATACTTTTTGACAGTACTTTTTTACTGCTGCATGAATGCCTGTCCAAAAGAATCTTAACTGAATATGCTAGACAGTTTTCTCCTCCCCTAAATGGCCACCCCACAGGGGATTATGAGATGCCCGTAACACCGACTGCTCGGTTTTCCGTGGAAACAACAATTGGTCTACTCTGTTTACCCTGCAAATAGGTTACACAATATAACAAATAATTTTTAAATGCAAAGTATGGCACATCTTCTGTTGGTAAAGCCGTAATATCTTTACCATTTACATCTACAACATTTTCAAATGCGCTTATCAAGTTCCCATCATTCTGTTGGTCTTGGCCAAAGTCCTGTAAAAACACTTCCTTGCCGATTGGAATCCACTGTGCCTCGGTCTCACTCCCCTCCTGTTGCTCACTGATCAAAGCCAGCCATTTATACCTGTACTTTAGTTATTACCTAAAGTACATAAATGTAGTAAAAAACCTCCAAGCTGCCCAATACTAGGGGGCGTTAATTCGGTAACATCCAATCTTTTGTACTATCTTGACCATCATATCCACATGTTAGTGATTAAAATCTGCTCCTATCTAAAAGATACTTTTTCTATTATCAATAAGTTAACAAAAATACCATGGGAACCAGGGTAATTTTTGATAACCGCCGATGTGACGTACCTGTACACAATAATTAGGCATGAGTTGGGCCTTGAAGGAGTAGAACATCATTATATGTATTTTGTATGTATGGATCATATACTTTGGGGGTTTTAGTGTTTCCCATTCGTCTGTGATTTATTTATGCAAATTATTATGGTTCTTCAATTTTTGCCTATTATATAAGAGTTTAGAGTAAAATGAGACACTTATGTATAATGTATCAATTTGGATTGTATTTCTGTAAATTTGTCTCCTTTTGTATTTTGATACTACCTATAATATACATATCTGTACCATCTGTAACACTTTTTATGATATTTGGTTTAATGCCAGTATTTTAAAAATGCTACTGTATATGCCACATTAATGATATAGAAACCTAAATGATTACATCGGTGAGTGTGATCCCTGTTTGGGTGGAATACATCACGTGATTTAGGACCCGGCTGTTTAAAAATCAGGAAGGAGAAAGCATACAGCACATCTTGAAAAAGGAGACAGACGGTTTCCGAAACACGTAGATGCTGTGCTGATAACGGAGAGACCTTTGTGCTGGCGCAGGCGAGGACGAGATCACTGCGGGCTTCTACATCTACTCCAAGACCCGGGTTCCTCACACAGAGCTGCTCGTGGTTCTTTCCGTGCACCTCACCCGCCAGGTACGAGATTCACCATATCTATTGCATCCCCCAGAAGGCAAGCCCGGAACTCCAAGTGAGGTAAACTTGTGTGCTTCATATATTGGAACAATTGAGGCCAGAGCCGTAACTATTCTTTTTGATGCCCTGTGCCAGAAAGAGCATTGGCGCCCCCTCATTTTTCAAAGGGACATAATTCACCCAAAAAAGGGCCATGGCTTCATGGGGAAGGGCCAGGGAAGAAATAGGAGAGGCCAGGAGATGCTGGGGATGAAATAAGAGGAAGCTACAAGTGAGAATGATAATAAACAGAAATTTGACAAGCCCAAACAGCGCCCCCTGACCTGTGGTGCCCTGTGCCATGGCACCGGCCGCACTACCCTAGCTACGGCCCTGACTGAGGCTGCTGGTTTGGAGGACCTTGGGGTAGAGCATAGCACCTAAGGGTGTCTCCCCCATCACTTTACACGGATTATTGTGTACTTTCATTCAGTATACACTGTGATTATTGACTGCTTCCAGTTTTACTACTGTCAACGGTTTCACTCTGCAGAAGTATTTTTAACCATAGGTGCAGCAAGTAATCCGCTCCATAACGTTTTTCTGCACATTGAATCTATAAATTTTTAAATATTCTTTGTAGTATTTTGTCATGTTTTATGTTGTTTTACATGTTGTTTATATGTAGTATACCGGTATTAGGAACTATACTTGTGTATGCCATTGACTTGTCATTTTTAGAAATAATTGTTTTCATTTACTTTCACCTTTGTGCACTATATACAAATAAATATATATCTTTTCTTTATACCATCTACTCTCATTCCATATCTACACTTTTTCTGCGCTGAAAGTACCTTCCCCTCTTTTTTGTATTACGTATATGCACTGAGGGTAGAGTGGAGTGTACCCTCTCACTTCCTAGCAGCAGTATAAGTATTAGGAGATCTATATTGATCATAGCGCGGTATTCACTCCCCGTTTTTTTCACGAGACTCACCATTGTTTTTATATGACAGTGAACTATGGCCCTCATTCAGAGCCGTACGCTCTGAGCAGAGCGCACGCTCTGCATGAGGGCCGGGCTCCATTTTCATGGAGCGTCCTCCTGGACACTCGTATAGCTGTGGGTCACCACCCACAGGCTATACCAGCGTGCATTTTGATGGCCGCGATGGTCGTGACCATCACGACCATCGAATTTGCGAGCCGGAGCCTGCGGTTGAGGTTTTCAACCGCAAGCTCCGGAGTGATTTTGGCTCTATCAGAGCCAAAATCACTCCCACTGACATCACTAGTGATGTCAGTGGGCCGGCTTCTGACGGGAGGCGTTCCCGTGGGAACGCCCCCGTCAGGGAGGCACGCCCCCGGCACGCCCACCAAAGGGGGCGTGCTGTCAATCAACATTGACAGCACGCCCCCTTTGATCGGACACAACGAGCGAAGGAAAGTCCTTCGCTCGTCGTGTCTGGCGCATGCGCACGACGGAGCTCCCTCCGTCGTGCGCATGCTCAGTGCAGACCATCGACCCACTTGCGAGCGGACAGCCGCTCGCGAGTGGGTCTGAATCAGGCCCTATATTTTAGCATTATCCAAATGTGGGATGAATAATTGAATTACTTTATACAAGAACGCTGCATGATTGGAAATTTTTTATGTCTTTTCCACATCAATATATCCCTGAGCTTTGACGTGTGAGGATTAACGGAAGGATTCTCTGGGCTGTATAAAGAAAGTGAAACCTTTATGTGAATGCCTGACAGAATGCAAATGTAAGTCCTTTTTTAAGTAATTGACAAAGACACAGACATAACAGCTCAGGACATGTTCTTAGGATTTCCCTAACGGACCAAAGATACCTTGATGTGCACTTAGGGTTACCTTTCAATGTGAGATTTTTCCATTAGAATTATCTGTTGACAAAGCTTGAATAGAGAAATTCGAGATACAAAAAAGAAATAGTAGAAGTGCCCAACTCCAACATTACTAATTATATATAAATAATACAATTTGCATTAACATTTTGCAATAAATAAATAGAGGTTTTTAGCATAATCCTGGCCAGGGTTATGGGCCTACCCACCGCATCCAGGTAACCTCTTTAGGGTAGGTCCCTAACATACTGGGGCTGAAATCCAGAGCACATGACACCCCCAAACCAACCCAGCTGAGCCACCCCAGGGCATCACTCTAATGAGAGAACGTGAAGTGTTGAAAAGTGTTAGATAGATAAGAGCAGCTACTGCTGCATATAATAGAAGGTGAAAAATAAAGGTGTGAAAAAAATACATATAGAATAAACAAACAATAGAGGTGCTATAAGTGCAAAAAAGGAAAAATGTGTTATAATGTGATGCCCTGAAGCAGCCCAACCAAAGCAATCCAGCGGACCCACGCCCCAAAAATCAACCCATGTCTGCACTACAGTATATACATTTGTAGGACTTACCTAAATTGTGCCTATAACTAAAGTGCAATTAAATTGCCAGAATGATCTATTGACAAACAGAGGCCCTGATTCAGAGCCGAACACTCTGACAGAGCGCTCGCTCTGAATCAGGGCCGTCCCGCTCGCATAGCTGTGGGTGGCCACCCACAGCTATAGCGAGCGGCCAAAATGATGGTCGCGATGGTCAAGACCATCGCGACCATCGGGCTTGCGACGAGACCCTTGCGGTAGGGTCTCGTTGCCGCAAGCCCTGGAGTGCTTTTGGCTCTATCAGAGCCAAAAGCACTCCCACTGACATGGGAACGCCTCCATCTGGGCAGCCACGCCCCCAGCACGCCCATCAAAGGGGGCGTGCTGTCAATCACCATCGACAGCACGCCCCCTTTGGTGCAAGACCCATAGCAACGGCTTGGCCATCGTTATTCGAGTCTCGCGCATGCGCACGATGGAGCCGGCTCCGTCTTGCGCATGCGCACTTGGTCAACATCGACCGCTCGCAAGCGGGTCTGAATCAGGCCCAGAGATCACTATAAAGTATATTTTATCTTATAATGTGTTGTATGGTTCAATGCTGAGCACTAAGGTCCACTATAAATACTTGTGTACACTGGGCCTGATTCAGAGGCGCTCGCAAAAAGCGAGCGCTCGCTCTGAATCAGGGCGGGCGCAGGTTTTTTTAGTTGCGGCCTCTTGGCCACTCGCATAGCTGTGGGTTACCACCCACAGCTATAGCGCGCGGCCATGATGGTGGTCGCGATGGTCAAGACCATCGCGACCATTGGGCTTGCGACGAGACCCTTGTGGTAGGGTCTCGTGGCCACAAGCCCCAGAGAGCTTCTGGCTCAAATGGTGCTGGAAGCTTTCTCACTGACATCACTGGTGATGTCAGTGGGGCCACCCACAAAAGGTAGGCGTTCGCATGGGAACGCCTCCGTTTGTGAAGCAACCCTCCTGCCACGCCTGCAAAATGGGGCGAGCTGTCGAGCAACATCGACAGCCGCCCCTTTTGTAGTGAGTCCCGGAGCGAGCGCTTTTTGCGCTTGCTCTGGGGCTCGTGTACTCGCAGTACTCACACCGCGCGTGCGAGAAGGTCTGAATCAGGCCCTCTGTGTGTAGGAGCTGGAAGCGGTGCAAGGCTGCTGGCTGACAGCCTAGTAGCTCTGTGCAGCAGCACTCAGTAAATGGCAAAAAAAACTATTGGGCCCACGGCTACCATCAACGCCAGGAATCCATGGTTCTCTACCATCGATGGTAAAAGTATTTAACATCGGCCATAGACCATCAATGGTAGATGGCCACCCCTAGGCTCATTGCAATGTTTTTTTTGTTTTGTTATCTCTAGAAATCCTGCCTGTACAGTGTTCTGCATCTGGACATAAGTGGTCTGGACTGCAGCCTTGCTAGCCAGCCAGGAGGTAACAAGTTATTTTTATTTTACAAAAGTCAAAAATGAGAGAGAAGTGACAGGCTGAAGCGCTGCCTTTGGCACAGAAGAGGCCTTACATCAGCCCAGGGGCATACCTTCCTTTTACTTGGGAAAAAGCATTATTAAAGAATATGTGTTTTTTGATCATTATATATCATTTATGAAATGACTCTACCATTGCTGACAAACGTGACACCATTTAGGTTGAAGCTATGTAAGCAATGCAAGATATACAGTATTGTATTTTAGCAGTAACCTTCTGTTCTTACACGTACAGTAGTATAAAGCAACAAAACAGTCTCAGGTAGAATAAAGCTCAGTGGTTAAAAGCACTTATAAGTGGACTTCACTGAGACAATAG
This sequence comes from Taudactylus pleione, assembly GCA_031769625.1. NCBI lineage: Eukaryota > Metazoa > Chordata > Amphibia > Anura > Myobatrachidae > Taudactylus > Taudactylus pleione. The sequence continues at coordinate 521,727 of JAUIMM010000120.1, forward strand.
CCTGGGGCGCCTATTTAAATATGCGTGCAGTGCACCACAAATCACCACCAAAGCATCACACATCACTTGGTCTCCAACAGTCTGGGCCAATCCTAAATTCGGGGAAACTTCCCAGACTCCCAGGAAAGCAGGCAATGCTGCCCTGTGTCCAAGGTGAGCAGTGTGATATCATATGCCTTGATTCGCCGGCTTGATGATACGGATGGTCACCTCTTCTTTTCATACCTCCCTTCCTCGTCTCCCAGTAGGGCGAGTACGATATGTAAATTATTTATTAACATGAAGTATAAGCTCTGTAAGGAGGGAGGACTGTGCCTGAAAAAAAATCTTGATATGGCTCTACCTGCTCAGCCACTTTATGTCAATGACAGCGATGGTGGCACAATAACAGCAGCAAACTCAGGGTGGATATCTTGTGAGCAATGGTATTTAAAGATGGAATTCACAGATCTGATAAATGTAGAGTGTTGTCATCACATATCATGTAGACACCGCTCCATAAAAATAGTCTTTAAGGCTGCAGAGGTTGGTGTTTTATCTTGTGCACTGATAGAAGATAAGCTTTGAAGTTCTTCTGTTAAATTCTCAGAATTACTCTCGTTCCACAGCAGGGTGTAGTCATCTTTCCACGTTCTACCATACAGGAAAAGCTTACAGAATTCCAGCTAACCTTTATTTGTTCCATATTTGAATGGATAGACAGAACTATGTAAATACATACTTTTCACACACCAGTGATCTGCTCATATGTCTGGAATCCAGAAATGAATCAGGTGTCAGCCCATGTTTACATGATCAAGTCTCTTAGGACATATATAAATGTCAGGGACAGGAACGGTGAGCAAGGATGGACAAAAACTTTCTATGATCTTTTGTTCTTCATTGTCCTTGACTGTATATTTTTAATATTATACCTTATGCCAGCAATACATACCATACCTTCCCAAACTGCCCTAACACACAAACCTTAGCTATAAAAATCTTGTTGGATTCATTCTATTTGTCTGCAAGATCTATGGCTGCTCTCTGGCTTAGGTCATGGGCCACTGATGCTTCATCTAATGCTGGGTACACACTGGCAGATACATTGGCCAATATATCAGGTGCCCATCAGCCAGTGTGTAGCAGCGATATGTCTGTGAACGACGTCATTCACAAACATATCGTGTCAGCTCTGCTGCACAGCCAATGCCTAGTATATCGACAGATATATTGGGGCATCGTGCTGTGTGTACGATCAGTCTGCTGACCGCCTGTACTCTTGCCGCAGAGGCCGTGAGGAGAGGGGCGCGACATCCTGCATCCACGCATCTCAAATCTCCTCTTCAGTCTCCCATGCCTGTTCCAACCCAAAACCAGCCCTCAGGCGTGACAATATATATAAAAAAAATTGGTAGAGAAACATGTGGAGAAGTTTCACATAAATATGGAATATTTTCAAAAGAATAAAATCACCAGCAGAGGGCATAGCAGATAAAAAGGGATGTAGTTATGTTACCGGCGGCCGCGATGCCGCTGGTCTAAATCCCGACGAGGGAAGCCCGACAAGGGACTTAAGACAGGTGACGAAATACCATCACCTCTCTTAATCCCGATGCCGGAATCCAGAAGGACGCCAGTCCGAATGAGATAAGTCTGGGGCGCCCTTACTGTTAGCTGCAGGGGGGAGGGTTAGGTTTAGGCAGTGTCGCGGGGTTAGGTTTTATTTTGGGGGGGTTAGGGTTAGGCACCACTGGGAAGGGTTAGGCACTAAGGAGGGGAGGGTTAGGGTTAGGCACGAAGGGGGAGACTTAGGTTTAGGCACTAACAGGGAGGGATACCAACCATCAGGATGTGACAGGAGGCATCCCGATAACCGGCATTACGTACAGATTTCGATAAAAGAGCGAGGGAAAAGCATACAGAAAATATAAGACTGATGTAGGATCATGAGATCAAACACATAACCTTAACGCTGAACAGGAGAATGAGAATGTCAGCAACAGGAAGTCCAGGTCTCGACAGCATATGCAGTCCCAGCACATATAAACGGAATGGGTATGAAGTCCTGGCATGGGTATGGGTACCCGACGCCGGCAGCCCAAAGGGAGAATATCCCGACAGGGCAGGTAAATACCCTATTCATATCCCTCTACCCCCCTAACCCAAACCTTCCCTTAGTGGTGCCTAACCCTAACCTCCCCCCTAGTGCCTAACCCTAACCTCCCCCCAGGTGTGCCTAACCCTCCCCCCTAGGGGTGCTTAACCCTAACCTCCCCCCAAAACCTAACCCTAACCTTGCAATGCTCCCTAAACCTAACCCTCCCCCCCACACAGCTAACGCTAAGGGAACCCCGGACTTACCTCATTCGGGTTGGTGTCCTTCGGCGTTCCGGCGTTTGTGATTAAGATAGGTGGCGGTATTTTGATGCCTATCTTATGTCCCTTGTCGGGAATCGGATGTCAGTATTGAGACCGGTGGCCGCATAACTACATCCCCATATAAACATATTAACTGGGCAGGTCCACATCAGGCTGAGTAGGGGAGGGTGAAGATGTAGATCTAGATGAGGCTGACTCACGTAAATAGGTAGTAGCATCTTCCACAGAAGTGAAACACACAGGAGACGATCCCTCAAAGATCTGCAACTTGGCAGGAATAATAATGCATATTTCATCCCTCGTTTTAATAAGTTGAGAGCAGACTGGAGAAAAATCTTTGTAATCTTGAAAGAGTAGTAATTTGGAATCGTTCCATGTCAGATCACGGTGGCGTCGTAACACCATCCATATAGCTTCTTTTTGGGCATAGTTCAGACATCTGAATATCACCATACATCTGCAATTTCCAATAAAGATGATAAAGTTATCTTCAAAAGATGATATAGTGGAGGTCCCTTCAATGGCTCCAGGAGTCTCACTACGCATACTGGACCGATTGTCCAGATCATCTAACTTATTCCAGACTTGATAAGAATCCTTCTGGAGTTGTGCAGATAGGGTATGAATTTCATGAATATCGTGAAAATTACCCCCACCTTATGTTCCAGAATCTCCATGTCCTTTCTTAGCTGGGTGACTTGTGTGGTTACCTGCTGTACAGCTTGTGTAAACTGGGCAGCTTGCTGAAACAGTGGCTTCGTGGTGTCAGTAATAGCCTGTATCAACATAGGATATGTAATAGGAGGGTCTGCTGCAGAGGAGGAAGGGGACACCAAGTCCAGAGCAGAGGAAAGCCTGGGACCGGAGTCAGTGTGCGGCGTTTGATCCCAAGACACCGCCGCCATATCAGAATCACTGCCACATAGACGCTGGAACCGGAAGTCACGAGTCTCATCTTTAAATGTTTTGCTTGGATGAAGTTGTCCGGATGAATCAGATCTAACAAGGTTCTGAAATCTCCTGAGGATTTCTTGACCAGGGAAAGATGAGTTTAAAAATCCATGCCTTCTACTAAGGTAGACTTCAGGATTGCTCGAGACTGTAGGAAGGACTGCAGGCATGCCTGAAGTGCCTGATGTTGGGATCTTTGAGGCAATGGAATAGTCTTCTCTTGGAACCTTGAAAAATTGAATGTGTTATCTGGACCACCATCAATCACCCTGCAATACTGGACAGACTACTCTCAGATATGAGTGTATCTCCATAGCCTGCCCTGGAATTGGGAAATGGCTTTGGGGACCGATATTTGCTAGGCTCACCTCTTTTTCCAAAGGGAAGAAAAAGTTGTCTAGAGATACCAGCCACATCCTGCCTCCAATACAGCCTTCTAGGTCTGTAGACTCTGGTATCTCTCATCTGTTGTCTGAAGAAACAGTGGTGGAAAACCTGTCCCTATGATCCTGTGGTAAGCGTAAGAATTTACCTCCAGAGAATTTGTAAATCAAGGTTTCAAGCTTTTTGTCAGGATGCAGCCTGGCATTGGCAGTTACTCACGTCTGTGATGGCATCTTCGGGCTCTTAAAGAGTCCGGACGTAAGCCATGAAGACAAGTGATGGCTGAGTATTCTGCCCAGGGTCTGCTAGAGCCTTCTGGTGTGTGTCCTAGTTGCTGCGTTCCAGTTCTGGGTGCTGCCATTTTGGTTTGCGTCATCTGATCAGTATTCTCCTATGGTAGTTCTGCGGTTGGTCCGCTGCTATCTCTGGCCAATGACCAGCTACCAAGGGGTATATTAGGGCACTTCCTGCAGTAGGAAGTTCCCTGTACAACTTTGCTCCATATGTTTCTACTGTGTCTGCATCCCAGGGTCCGCAGTGTAACTTTCCTGTGTACTCTCTCGTGTATGCTGTCATCATCATTACTCAGCATCTCACATCAAGTGCTGGTATTCACCGCTATTCCGTGTGTCATATCAAGGGCTGGTTATCACCGCTACTTAGCATCACACATCAAGTGCTGATTATCACCGCTACTCCGCACCTCACATCCAATGCTGGTTCTCATCGTTATTCAGTGTTCATATCAAGTACAGCTTACCATCGCTAATCAACATCTCATATCAAGTACTGGCTATCATCGTTATCCAGTGTTCATATCAAGTACAGCTTACCATACTCATTCAGTATCTCATATCAGGAACAGCTTACAATCGCTATTCAGCATCTTATATCAAGTACTGGTTATCCTCACTACTAGCATATCGATTTCCAAAGTACCTTTCTCCGCTCATGGGCTTTGGGATCTATTATAATTAGAACTATTCTTCCAACATTTTCAGTGCTTATATAGTCCTCCCATATCTATCGCCCTGTTTTCTCCAGGTACCTATCCCAGGTGCCAATACCTGTTCACCTGGTTCAGAGAAACCCACATCCCGATTGGAGGGGTTAATGGTGAAGACCATCAGGTGGACTAGACTCCGCGTCTTGGGGTAGGTCTCGCCAACACCTGGGAGAAATGTATGAAGAGGACTTATATATTGCCTTCCCATTTCCTATCACCCGCTGCCCTTGGCCCCCTGGTCCGTGTTCCAACTACAGAAGCCCTTAAACACCAGGGCTTGACAATTTTCTCCAAATAGTCTTTTCTTAAGCTGGATATGCACTTAACAGATATATATGCAGATTGAGTAATCTGCAGATGATGGTTATTCATACACACTGAACAATCATCATCTGTCTTCTGGCCACGGGTCCCGCTAGCCAGGGGTCTTGTCGCGCCCCTCTCCTCACGGCCTCTGCGGCAAGAGTACAGGCGGTCAGCAGACTGATCGTACTCACAGTTCCAATGTTGATGAACTTGATCAGTTTGAGACCAATGTTGATGAATTGAGGAACTTAATTGATAAGAGTCCAATGTTGATGAACTGATGACCTCGATTGGTTGGGACCGATGTTGATTAATTGATTAACTTGATTGGTAGGGACCGATGTTGATGAATTTATGAACTTGATCGGTTGGGACTGATGGTTGGAGGTATCGGCTGGAACCGATGATTGCTGTAAGAACAAGTCTCAGTGGTAAAACCAGACTGGTGTCCAAGATGGTATAGGGGACTTGATTTACCAGATATAGGAACTGGATATAATGGACTAGGGGCCTGATTCAAATCTGTTCGCTAGCGCTGTGCGCTAGCAAGGGGCCGATGGTTAGTGTATGTGCATGCGCATGCTTCATTCTGCGCATGCGCAAACTACTCTGTGCAACTGCACCCCGCTCGCTCGCCCAGCAAAGACAGCCCAGTGAAATGAGTGACAGGAGAGGCCGTTTGTGGGTGGTAACAGGGGCAGGACACAAATAACGGGGAGTGGAGGTGTGAACGTAGGTGTGCCAGGGTGTTTCAACGCCATTTTTAAGGCGTGCATAATTAACAGGCAGCGTCATAGTACACGTCACCAGCCTGTCTTTTACACTGAAGTCCTCGCAGCGCTTTGTGGAAGGGTAAGGCTACCGCAAGTGCTGTGTTCACAACCGATGGTGCTCGATGTACCAGTGTTTTAATACACTGCCTGGAGATGACGTGCGCTAGTGGGCGTCTCTACATACGCTAGTGGGTGTCTGCATACACAGAGCGATCGCTCGCACAGCTAAAGTGGGTGTGCTTATGCCTTAGTGAGCGCTCGCTTCCCATGGCGTCACTTTGACAAATTTCCATATGCTGGATGTCAGCGATCGCATCTAGCGAACGGGTCTGAATCAGGCCCTGGGACTGTTCAGATACAGAGTACCTGGGAGCTCAGTACTGAGCTGTAACTTCAGCAAAAAGCAACATTGTACTGGCAATGTAGACCAGTCAGGAAATGGAATTTATAAGCGTGGATCCCCAGGTATTGGATGCTGCGATCAGCTGGTATGGGAGCAGCACTCTAAGAGGTGGAAGAGAGTCAGGTGACAGAGTCTAACATGGCTGTGCCCATACTGTGGTTTAGGATGGAACTCTGGCGTGCAGCCTGTGTAACATCATGCTGGGAAGACACGCTGTGAGCAAGGAGTTGCAGAGAGCCATCTCCATGCTTAGTGACAGGACACTGGGCCTGATTCAGACCCGCTCGCAAGCGCTTGATGTCAGTGGGAGAGCTTCCAGCTCTATTAGAGCCGGAAGCTCTCTGGGGCTTGCGGCCACGATTCCCGTCAGCGGCAGCCCGACAGGAGCAGAGTGCGACGCAGCGGAAGCCTGACAGCGCTGGAAATCCCGATCGTGGATAGGTAAGTATCCACTAACCTAACCTAACCCTAACCCTCCTTAGGTGTACCTAACCCTAACTTCCCCCCCAAGTGCCTAACCCTAATCCCCCCTCTAAGTGCCTAACCCTAACCACCCCCTTCCCCACTGCCTGAAACCTAAGTCCCCCCGGGGGGGTGCCTAACCCTAAGTCCCCCCCGGGGGTGCCTAACCCTAACCCTCCCTCCCCCTAGCCTAACCCTAACCCTCCCGGGGGGGTGCCTAACTCTAAGTCCCCCCCAGGAGCCCTAAACCTAACCCTCCCCCCCCCGCGGCTGTCCGCTCGTGGCGCCCAGCATCACTACGATCGTGATTCCGGGCGCCGGTCTCCCGGCGTCGGGGAAATGTGGGCGTCTACATCTAGACGCCCGGCATTTCACCCTTGCCGGGATAAGACAGTCGGGAAGCCGGCTGCCGGTATTTAGGCAGTCGGCTTCCCGATTGCCTCCCATCACAAAGGTATCGTCGTAAGCCCTGATGGTAGCGATGGTCTTGACCATCGCGACCATCATCCTGGCCGCTCGCAATAGCTGTGGGTGGTCACCCTCAGCTATGCGAGTGGCCAGGAGGCCGCACAAAAAAATAAAAAAAGACCTGATGCAGAGCGAGCGCTCTTTCAGAGCGTCCGGCTCTGAATCAGGCCCACTGAGCGTATGGGCAGGAGCAGCACAGACAGGCCTCAGTACCAGCCGGGAATGATGTGCAGCGTGAGCAGACCTCTGTGCTAGCCTGGACAGGCACCGGAGAGGTAAGAAAATGGATTTTATAGTCCGGAGTGTTACATATACTACCATTATTCAGTTTGTCAATGGATATGTTCCTTTTGAGATGGATACTTTTGCTGAATTTAGCCGCAGCTAGCTAGGAGACCCTAGTTTACATCTAATGTTTATTGTTGCTTTGTGTTATATTTTCACTGAAAGTTGCTACCGTACTTGGGGTCTGATTCCGAGCCGCTCGTAAGGTTTATATAGAGCTAATTTCACTCACATGGTAACTAAGATTGAACATCTCTTAGTTGGCAGTTGCTCAAAAGAATAATCTTCCCCAAACTTTCATATATTATTCAAATGTTGCCCATAAGCCTTTCTAAGATAAATCAAAGATTCTGCTCAAAATTACTTACAAAATTTCTTTGGAGTAACAGGAAACCTCAAGTTGCTTTTGTGAAACTACAGCTCTTCCATAGTCATGGTAGGCTGGGGGTACCTGATTTGGCTAATTTTTCTAAAGCAGTCTTTTATTGTTACATTCTAGATGGTTTTATGGGCGTAGTTCTTACACTAATTATGACTTAAAACTAGCCCTGTTTTCACCTTATTCTCCTTGTGCCCTACTACATACCCCCTGTTCAACTTTGCCTCTGGGAATACTGGATAATATTCTTTTTAAATATACATATTTTTCTTGGTTAGCTATTATGGGGGATGCATCATAATCCACAAAGCTCCAGGGTCACCACGTTTTAGGGTAATTATTTATAGTGTACTGTGTCTTAATAGTTGCTACCGTACTTGGGGTCTGATTCCGAGCCGCTCGTAAGCGGCCGCTCGTTCGCTCCGAGCGATGTTCGCACATCTGCGCATTCGTATGGGTTTTAGTACGCATGCGCGAACCAGTCAGTGCGGCCGAAAATCGTGTGCTCGCAAAATAGCGAATGCCTGCTAATTTGAGTGACAGGATGAGGCGTTTGTGGGTGGTATCAGGGGAAGGTGCTTGAAACGGGGGAGTGGAGATCCGAACGCAGGCGTGCCAAAAGGTCAAAACGGGCATTTTAAGGGTGTGCATAATTAACAAAGCAGCGTCATCGACCACGTCAGTTGGGTGTCTTTTAGCCAGAACTGCTCGCATGATTGCGGTAGGAAAATGCAACCAAATGAATAGCGAGCAGTTCATTCGCCTTTCGATGTACTTGATTAATCTAATAAATAGCGGAGATGACGTATGATGCGAGCGGCCAGGGGGCGTTTTTTACAAAAAAACGTCCGCATGTTTTGTTCGCTCGTTCAGACATAGAGGCGTCAACAGACCGCAAAGAGCGAACGATCAATTTAAATAGCCAGACCCTTTTTCTGGACGAGCGAGCGCAAATAGCATCCGGCTCTGAATCAGGCGCTTGGTTTGCTGGTCCAGCTGACTACAGTTTTTGACCTCATTGGTTTTATATTGTTTTCATTTTGTATTGATTCTACCTCTCCCACCTCCTATTTTTCCATGTTGTGTCCCTCAGGTGCATCTATGCTTTGGATCGATCGTTATGAATGGGCTTATAATTTTATTGCTCATTTTTGTCTATTTCTTCTTTTTCCTTTTGCTAAGTGAATGGCCTCGCTAAAAGTTTGCTCATGGAATATCGGAGGCATCATTTCACCTGTGAAAAGGAAATGTATTTTTCCATATATTAAAAAGCTACAGATTGATGTAGCTCTTTTGCAGGGAACTCACCTCACCTCTCTAGAAACTGTTAAACTAAATATGTTTGATAGAGTTATACTTGCCGCAGCCCATTTTAGGTAAGAGGGGTTGAGATTCTTTTAAATAGGTCTCTGCCCTATGCGGTGCATTCCTCTGTCTCTGATACGGAAGGTCGTTATGTAATTGTTGATGTCACTATTCAAATCTATCGTTATGTTATATGCAACTTATATGCTCCAAAAGTTGTTTTTTAAATGCCTTTTAGCAAAACTTTCAACTCCAGCATCGCCTGAGTTAATTGTAGATGGTGACTTCAATTTAATTTGTTTGACTGTTATGGATAAACAATCATTTGGGCATCGCTGTCCTCTTCCACCTAGATTTGGGGTTCCATTTGTTTGCTCAGCAATTGCACCTTTCTGATGTCTGAAGGGTTCAGCTCTCTTTAGATAGAAAATGTACCTGTCTTTCTGCTGCGCATGGTACATTGGGCCTGATTCAGAGCCGCTCGTAAGCGTCCGCTCGTTCGTTCCGAGCGGTGTTTGCCCAACTGCGCATGCGTACGGATCGTAATACGCATGCGCGAACCAGTCAGGGTGGCCGAAAATCATTTGTACGCTAAATAGCGAATGCCTGCTATTTTGAGTGACAGGAGGAGGCGTATGTGGGTGGTAACAGGGGAAGGTGCTAGAAAACGGGGAGTGGAGATCAGAACGCAGGCGTGCTTAAAGGTCAAAACGGGCGTTTTATGGGTGTGCATAATTAATACAGCAGCGTCATTGACCACGTCACTGGGTTATTTTATAGTCAGTACTGCTCGCATGATTGCGGTAGGAAAAACCAACAACAAGAATAGCGAGCAGTTCATACACTGGTCGATGTACTCGATTAACCTAATAAATAGTGGACATGACGTAGGATGCGAGCGGCCAGGGGGCGTAGTTTCCAAAAAAACAACCGCAAGTTTTGTTCGCTCGTTCAGACATAGAGGCTTGAACAGATCGCAAAGAGCGAACGGTTCATTTGAATAGCCACCCCTTTTTTCAGAACGAACGACCGCAAATAGAGTCCGGCTCTGAATCAGGCCCATTGTCTCCTATAGACTACTTGTTGCTTACCACACATTTATTACCTAGAGTCACTGCTTCCTCTAATGAACCAATTTGAATTTTTCGGACCGTGATTTAGTTTAGTTTACACTTTCTCCTAATGTTGACTATGGCCCTCATTCAGAGCCGCTCGCTAGCGGCAGTACGCTCGTTCCGAGCGATGTTCGCACATCTGCGCATGCGTACGGTTTTTAGTACACATGCGCGAACCAGTCAGTGCGGCCGAAAATCGTTTGTACGCTACATAGCGAGTGCCTGCTTTTTTGAGTGACAGAATGAGGCGTATGTGGGTGGTAACAGGGGAAGGTGCTTGAAAACGGGGAGTGGAGATCCGAACGCAGGCGTGCTTAAAGGTCAAAACGGGCGTTTTAAGGGAGTGCATAATTAATACAGCAGCGTCATTGACCACGTCACTTGGTTTTTTTTTACTCAGAACTGCTCGCAAAATAGCGGTTGAAAAAACCAACCACAAGAATAGCGAGCAGTTCATACGCTGTACGATGTACTCGATTAATCTAATAAATAGCGGACATGACGTATGGTGCGAGCGGCCAGGGGGCGTTTTTATCAAATAAACGAGCATATGTTTTGCTCGCTCGTTCAGACTTAGAGGTGTGAACAGACTGCAATTTGCGAACGGATCATTTGAATAGCCACCCCTTGTTATTAAAACGAACGACCGCAAATAGCGAACGGCTCTGAATCAGGCCCAATGATCCTTATTGCCAATGATGGTTTCCAACTAATTTGACAAATTCTTTAAAATTCTGTGGTATGTTACAATCGACCTGACAAACCTATCTACATGATAATATGGAGCATGTGCAGTAGAATCCACAGTTATTTTGCAGGCTTCTAAACCGGTCGTTCATGGGACTATGGGCCTGATTCAGACCCGGTCGCAAGCGCTGAGCGCTCGCAACCAGGTCGATGGTGGCCCAGAGCGCATGCGCGAGACCCGGATAGCGACGGGCACTCCGTCGCTCCGGGTCTCGCAACAAAGGGGGCGAGCTGTCGATGTTGAGTGACAGCTCGCCCCCTTTGGTGGGCGGACCGGGGGGGTGGCTGCCCAAATGGAGGCGTTCCCATGAGAACGCCTGTGGTTTGGGGGCGGCCCCACTGACATCACAAGTGATGTCAGTGGAGAGCTTCCGGCCACGAGACCCTACCACAAGGGTCTCGTTGCAAGCCCGATGGTCGCGATGGTCTTGACCATCGCGACCATCAACCTGGCCGCATGCTATAGCCCCCTTTCCCCTCTTCTGTTTGAGTTGGCCCTGGAACCTCTAGCTGTTGTCTTGCGGATGAATGCTTCCGAGTTGGGCCATGGGAAACTAAGTTAGTATTATTTGCTGATTATGGCCCTCATTCAGAGCCACTCGCAAGCGGGCGCACGTACGTTAGGCGTACGTACAAAAATATTTAAATTCAAGGGCTCGCTCGTATTTTCGATCGCATCTAAAAATCCTCCCCAAACTCAGACGACCCCTCCTCTAACTAACGAGCGTGCGAAATAGCGAGCGTACATCCCCGAAATGGCTTGAAGGGAACGCACGCACAAGTATAAACCGGAAGAGGCCATGTCAGATGTCGATTACCTGCTCCTTTATTCTGCCTACCTCCATCAATCGTATCATGCCAATCAATGTATCAATTAGCTTAATTTTTTTTTTTTTTCAACACAATGCAAGAAACTTTACTCTTGTCCGTGTTTGTGTTTACCCGCAGAATACGTACGGCTTAAACATTCGCTTTTATTGCTCAAAAAACATGTTAGCCACAATGAGACAATTGTTCTATTGCTGTGGATCCCCGCATATTTTCCGGGGTTCATTTCTTTATTTAAATTTGCTTACGCATGTCACTGCATCAAGCCTATCATAACTCTCCAGAGATTTCTGGCCCTGTCGAACACATGACTCATACACTAACCAATCAAATTGCTCCTGTTAATTTCCAAGCTACATTAGCCAATCAGAAATTTTTGCCACACTTTATCAAAAATGAATTTTAAGAAAAACACCATTGCCATCATGAGAGCCTCCGCATTCACCAGGCGCGAGCTGCTGGTGCTAACGGAGGTGCTGGATCGGCGTATCACCAGCCAGCCTCCACCCATCACCAACCGGCAGAAGCGTTCCGCGTATGCGGAGGCACGGGCCCGCCTGCGCTCCTTCGGCTCACGCCGCAACATCGGCCAGCTGGAGCGCAGGTGGTCTGACCTGCAACGGCGAACGCCCCGCTTGCTGGCATGCTTTCGCATGCAGATATTGGAAAGTAAGTGTTATGTATTGTGGTTTTCATGTTTGTCTTTGTGGGGCAAACTGCGTGTGCATGTTTTCATGTCTGTCCTATTTTTTCATTCTCATCATATCTGCGTGTGCATGTTTTTATGTCTGTCCTATTTATTCATTCTCCTCATATCTGCATGACCATGTTTTCCCTCTATTTCTGATATATTCATTCTACTCATATTTGCATGTTTTTTGTTGGTGGTGGGTGATTTTAAAATGTTATTTGGGCAGGATTTGGCCAGAAACTAACCACAATTTGTTTGACATCTTTTAGGGGGACAGGCAAGACTACGCCGTCACCGTCCGGCCAGACGGCGGTCCCGCCCACTCTCACCCACCCCCAGCCAACACTCCACCCCAAATAATTCCCCTATTCCCCCCTCCTCCCAAGCCTTCCAAGAGCCTCTCCCGGAACTGTCGGGCCTCCTTCCCCTCCGTCCCCCTTCCCCCTCTCCTCCAACCACCCCTCTTCCAATTACCCCCTCCCCGGAGTCCGTGATAACCCCGCCCCGTTCTTTGGGGAATGAAGGCTCCTCCGAGGATGAAGATGGAGGGACTTCGGGATCTGCCGTTTTGGCTACCGGTATGTTTTTATTTTGCGTATTTTTTAACCACAAACTGTTTGTATGTAATCATGTGTCGTTCCTTTATTCGTGATTTTTGGGTTCTTTTTTGGTGATTTAGCAGTTTGCCTTTACCTCTTCCTGCTGATTTCAACATACACATATCACACCTGTGGGTATTTCTACATAGGCCTTGTAATTTTTGCAGCACCCCTTTTTTTTAAATTTTGGTTTTGGAGTGATTTCGTTGTGTTTTTGTTTTTTTAATGTGGATTCCCTATTGTTTGATTAATCCACACACTTTTCTCACCCACAGAGGAACAGAGGCGTCGGCAAGAGGTCGAACATTGTGTGGCACACATGCGCCAAAATGTAATTGGGGTGCTTGTGGCCCTTGACCGGCTGTCTGGCATCCTTCGCCAGTAGTTTTTTTTTGTTTTTATATTTTTCAAAATAAATTGTTTATTTCTAATATACGTTCTGCCTCATTCGTTTTTTCAAAACCAAAGATAGTTAACCCTGACATAAGTAGACTGTTCCTGCAAGGTTTTGCATTTTTTAAAAATTAGAGTGGGTTTTGTATTTGTATGTAAAACACCCTCAAGAAACACATAACAGTAACAATGTCATTTCCCTTTTTGTGTGTAGTGGCAATTAGATATTTCTACATTTTACAGGTTCCTAGTTGGTGGGCAAGCTGCTTAGGCGAATCTTACAAAGCCAAATGATTGGACAGGCTTCCTTTTGGTGTGGGTTGGGAACCTGAAAACATATTTCATTTTTGCTCAACTGGCGTCAGTACTGGATTACCCCTTAGTCAAATGTAAGGTGTGTTAACCTGGTTAAACTTGCTGGTAACGTCCAAAAAAAGGAAGAACATTTAACTCTCCAAACATTTATTCACAACATAACTGAGAAATCAAAGTGGTCACTCACAAAAAAAACACACAGTGAGAATCTCAAATACAACACATACACAATAAAAAAAAAATAAAAAAAATAAAATCAAGAACTGGTTGAGGAAGGACCATGCCAAAATGATTCCACAAACATGGCGTTGCGATATGGGTTCCAGAATATATTCCCAAAATGAGCAGATCCAGGTTTGGTAAGGGTAGCATGAAGTAGTGAGCATTGTAGGGCCAAAGATTATGTGAACAAACCGAAGATGTTGAAAAAAAGAAAACAAAATTAGATGTTCGCAAACAAACACAAACACATTAGGTAAAAACACTGTTTTGTTCAAACTTACCTAAAAAATCTGGCCACCACATCATCGCGTATGGCCCCCCCACATACTGACCTCCGACCAACCTCGGGGGGGCCATCCTCAGGTAAGGCATCCTCTGGCTGCATTGGGACACCACTCCTTATGGCGATGTTGTGAAATATCCCACACAGGACCACAATTTTCGACACCATATCCGGCAAATACATGAGCTCGCCACCAGAGCGGTGGAGGCATCTGAATCGGCCTTTTAAAAGGCAGATACAGCGCTCCACCACTTGCCTGGTGGCTGTAAGTGCGGAATTATACTCACTTTGTGGCCCTGGTGTGGGAGCCAAATAAGGAGTGAGCAGCCAGGACATGCAAGGATATCCACTGTCTCCTATGGAAAAGAATTGACAACATCAGGAACACTGTGTATCAAGCTTAACATTGTTATGTACTAAAGGTCTCCACTTACCCAGAAGCCACGCATCACCAGCTTGTAGGTTGGTTAATTTGTGCCATATCCCTAATTGCCGGATGACGAAGGAGTCATGTGCACTTCCGGGTAATTTAGCATTCAGGGACAGGATCTGGAGGGAGGCATCACATACCACCATTACATTCAGGGAGTGATAGTGTTTCCTGTTTCTAAATATGGCCTCCAGCCGGGCTGGAGGCTGAAGTGGTATGTGAGTACCATCCACAACCCCTATGATGTGTGGGAAGGCAGCTATTTGGTAAAAATTGGCCTTGGCCACACTAAGGGCACCCATATCCAAAGGCATTTGAATAAAATGATGGAGGTGCTTGAAAAGTGCCTCCATCACTGCCCTCAGGATCCGGGAAAAGGAGGATTGGGAGATGCCCGCCACTATTCCCACCGTTGTTTGAAACGATCCTGAGGCACAGAAATGTAACACCGCCATAAATTGCGTAAGTGGTGGTATTGCTGTTGGACTGTCAATTTGCCGCTCAAGATCACTTTCTATTAATGAGAGAGTGTCTATGATGATTTTGGGAGGTAGACGGTAGCGTCTTAAAACCTCATCATCGGGCATTCCAAAAAGGGTGACACGTGTTCGAAATATCTGGGGCCTTGCATGCCTACGATGCCTACGCCTGGGACGAGATTGAGGTTGGTTGGCTTCCGGGAGCATGGCCAGAACAATCCGCCCCAGATCAACCTGAAATTCAAAGATTTTAAAGTAAGGCTTTTGACCCACCCCAAAACTATATTAAAACAACTTAGCTTGATGATACCATCCATTGCTGCTTACATGCCGGGGTATTGTCATGATACGTCCAAACTGAAAATAAACACCAAAATTACTTGACACATTTCACTCTGTGCATTTTTGTTTACAAATTTTGTGCTAGACCAAAGTTAAAATATGCCAAACACCCATTTAGCAAAACAGCAAAGCGACATTTAACACAGTACATCAAAATGGGTCGAAATGTTGGCCCAAAAAGCGAAAGAGAAACCACCAAAAAGTTAGAATGATTATTAAGCTGTTAAAAATGCGCTAATTAGTTCGCTAATACAAGTCACAAGAGTAACTACTAAAAATGCGCTAATTAGTTCGCTAATACAAGTCACAAGAGTAACTACTATAAATGCACTAATTAGTTCGCTAATACAAGTCACAAGAGTAACTACTAAAAATGTGCTAATTAGTTCGCTAATACAAGTCACAAGAGTAACTACTAAAAATGCGCTAATTAGTTCGCTAATACAAGTCACAAGAGTAACTACTAAAAATGCGCTAATTAGTTCGCTAATACAAGATAAAAAATGGACTTACCAAGAGCAAATATATAAGAGTCAAATACAAAAGGTCTTTTGGGTCGAAAATAAACAAAATCTAAAATAGAAGAAATTATGGATCCAAAATTAAAAAAAAATAAGAAACACAATGAAACAACAATTGAACAAAAGTTAGACTTCACAAAACTTACCAAATCAAGAAACGAGGTCCCAAAAATATAAACCAACAAAGATAACGGAAAAAAAAAATGCAAATCAAACCAACAAACGAATCTACAACCGCCAACTCCTTTCTACGCAATCAATAAACTCCAGCCAAGATAACCTCCAACAATCCAAAAACGCCACCTCGACTTGAGACACACCAAGCCATAAATAGTGTTTCGTTTCCCGCACAAATTAAGGAGGGATCATAGGGCCGCACAATCAATGATGCGGCCGCAAAATAAGGACGCATGTATAAATACGTCACGAAAACACATTCAAATTCTGTTGTATTTCTTGTTTGGACCTCAGACATGGCGACAGACCAGGGAAAAAATGCCCAAGAGTCAGGCGGTAAGTCTTTCATGCATTTTCTATCAACGATTAATTTGAAACATAAGATTAGGCAAGTTGTGATTTTGTGAATTCTGTAAATTTACACAAATAGGTGAGGAGGATGACATGGAAGAGGCTGCTGGGCCCAGTATTCCGGCCAAAGCGGCCAAAAAAAAAAGGCAGCCACATTTCACAAGAAAGGAGATGGAGGTTTTGATCCAGAAGTGTGTGGACATCCTGCCACAGGCAGACAGGAATATGAGTGTAAGCCAGAAGTGGAGAATGTGGGAAGAGGTAGCCGTTGCTGTCAATAGGGTGGGTGATTATGTCCGTCTAGCCCGGGATGTCAAACGGCGGTAAGTAAACCCTTGCCCCCCCTAAAAACAAACCCCATTTTAAACCAAAGGATAATGGCTTCCATTTCTTCCCACAGATGGGGCGACTTCAAATATCGCTTAAAACAAAAACTCGCGGACAGGGCTAGGCATGCAAGGGGGACAGGTGGGGGTCCCACCCCTGTGTCATTGGAGTTGACGGATTTAGAAGAGCTGGCACAGGGGTGTGTGCAGCCTGTGGAGGTGTTTGGCGTGTCCAACATGGATACGGACATGCCAGACTTTGCGGCTCCTCATGTTGTCCCAGGTAAATCTTTGGATGTCATCAACTCTGAAATGTTACTGTGCCAATATGTAGATTGTAATGTGAGGCTTTTCTCTTTTTTCCTAACAGAGACACAGGCGGATGAGTCTGCTCCAGAGGGGAGCCTTGGCCGCCGAATTTCTGCTGGCTCTGCAGGGGAGGAACCAGTACATCCGGCTGAGGACCCTGCAGAAGCCAGTCCAGGACAATCCCCCTCGCAGGCAGTGGCCCTCCTCACAGAACTCAATTTCAAATCGGATTCCCATACGGAGATTCTGCAGAGGATGGACGCCAGTCTGCTACGGGTGGCTGAGGCCCTGGAGCAAAATGCTGCGGCCAACGAGACCATTGGTCAGGCCCTGGCGGAAAATACCAGGGCCAACATCCGCATCGCCAATGCCCTGGAGCAGCTCGTTCGCCAGCACATGGTGGAGCCGACCTCCCTTCCTGCCGGAACATCAGGATCCTCCACCTCTGGCACAACATCAGCCAATCCTCCAAATGTGCCTAGCCCTGTGCCTAGTCCAGAGGCCACAACATCTGCCTCTGGACAGGCCAGCCCGATGACATCCCGGACCCGGTCTGGCGCCCTCCCTCCCCCATCCAAACGGGTGAAAAAACGGTGACAGCAATGGTGACTTTTCCCACAATCCTTCTGTGCTTGGCTCATATTCCTTTCGGGTCAAAACTTCCCTCTCCTTTCTTGTGAAATGTTTTTATTTTTTTGATGTATGTTTATGTCAACAGTTATGTTGGGCCAATTTGTTTGATTTGGGAACATATCTTTGGGCAAAAAAGATGTCCCCAAAATTTTAAAAATAAGTTTTTTTGTTTGAGCAATAAATTGGAAATTAAACAATGACATTGGATTGTGAAATTATTGTACAAATGGGTTACATTTAATCCTGGGCCAAAAGGCAAAAACTCGGCCAAAAAAAAAAAAAAAAGAAGGGCTCTTTAAGGTTTAAAAATTCATATAATTCGGCAAATTCAAGAGGCACAAATAAAATGGTGCGAAACTGAAAACATGATGAAATTATTGTTACAATAGGCCCTAACCACCAAATTGCTGCCCAAATAAACCCCCCCAAATGTACGCAATTTGACTGTGTCATCCTGACATTAGCAGCTCTGAGTTCCACCTGCGTACGTTTTGTGCTATCCCAAAAAACTGATTTCAAAACACATACCAAGCCGGTTCTCAATCCAACACTAATTGCTTTTCTGCCCGCCCGCGATTAATCGCAACAACATCGTGGAGTCCAGGGACGGAGGAGAAGGCCATCGCCAATGTGGTCGAGTAATCCAGACCCTAAGCTGTGCGAGCATTTGGAAGGGAAAGAGGATCATCCAGTGACGTAGGAGTCGGTCCGTACACATTTTACGCTCGCATCTGCTAATGTATGTACGCCCCAAAAACGCCTCGCCACGCCTGCGTTTTTCCATCTCCACCCTCGTCAACACCCTAAAACGCCCTGTTCTGTCAATCACATTTGACATGTCACTTCCTGTACGCTATTTTAGGAACGAGTCCCAAAAAACTCGCAATCTGCAGTACGCACATGCGCAGTGTTACTCCGACGCATGCGCGGTTATTGAACATCGGAACGCAACGAGCGTACTGCTGTTAACGAGTGGCTCTGAATCAGGGCCTATATGCTTTTATTTATAAGTAACCCTACCCTCTCAGTTCTGACCGTAATTGATATTTTGACCCATTTTGGATCTTTTGCAGGATATAGGTTCAATTTTAATAAATCAGAGTTTCTACCTTGGGCTCTTCATCTAATTTCAACCCTTCCCCCTTCTTGTTGGCACAGCTTACCAAGGCAGACACGTCAATGAAGTACTTAGGTATTCCTATCACTCCGCATCTCTCAGGTTTATATAGAGCTAATTTCACTCACATGGTAACTAAGATTGAACATCTCTTAGTTGGCAGTTGCTCAAAAGAATAATCTTCCCCAAACTTTCATATATTATTCAAATGTTGCCCATAAGCCTTTCTAAGATAAATCAAAGATTCTGCTCAAAATTACTTACAAAATTTCTTTGGAGTAACAGGAAACCTCAAGTTGCTTTTGTGAAACTACAGCTCTTCCATAGTCATGGTAGGCTGGGGGTACCTGATTTGGCTAATTTTTCTAAAGCAGTCTTTTATTGTTACATTCTAGATGGTTTTATGGGCGTAGTTCTTACACTAATTATGACTTAAAACTAGCCCTGTTTTCACCTTATTCTCCTTGTGCCCTACTACATACCCCCTGTTCAACTTTGCCTCTGGGAATACTGGATAATATTCTTTTTACATATACATATTTTTCTTGGTTAGCTATTATGGGGGATGCATCGTAATCCACAAAGTTCCAGGGTCACCACGTTTTGGGGTAATTATTTATAGTGTACTGTGTCTTGATAATACTAGGATTCAAGTCTGGAGGTCAAAGAGTATTGCTGCTGTTCGGGATATTTTTGACACGGGAGGTTCCTTGCTTTTCTTTTCAAGAACTTAAGGAGAAATATGGTATTTCTAATGATAAGTTTTTTATGTACCTAAAAGCCCCTCATTTTGCATCCACTCTTCCACCCCCTGTGTGTGGAAATTATTCTATTAATGAACTTATTTCACTACTCAACCCTCTTGCTACTTGGAGCTATAGAACTAAGTTGATTTCCTCATTATTGCTCCAACATTATCTAATCACTTTTTGGTCTTTCACAGTTGCTAGTTGGAAATGTTTACTACCCTCTCTGGAAAGTCATGACCCCCTTATTAAATACTATGATAATACTTTACGTTATCTCCCTTCTGCTTCATTACAAGGGACTCATGTTATATAGGCAATAGAGTTGCTCTTCTATATACCATAATTGTCTGCTTTTTATACATATTACGAGGACTCTTTTCTGCTTATTTCTATGTATATTGGTATGCCTATGATTCACCATTAAAGGGAGAATATCTCGCCATAGCGCATCTGTGGAACCGCCCTCTACCATCCCCCTCATTTCTCTTATGATTCATCCCTTCCCTTTATTGAAATCATTGAATTATTTTTTATTGTATTTGTGTTTGTATGTATGTTTATTTTTGCTATCACGTCCTGTGTGCTTTCTACTTTTATGTCATGTCTCTTTGATATGGGTCTTTTGACCTTAATATGGATGTTTACAATTGTTTTGTGATTCCATGAATTTGTTCTATTGTGTATATCTGGAAATAAAAACTTCTTTTTTTTTTTTTTTAAATATGGAGACTCTTTTGTCCTTCTGGACATCAACATGGGAGATTAATGGTCTCCATATATATGAAAGACCCCTACTTTAACTTATCTTTGATGTTGAACAAAGATAGTTATCTTCCAATGTGTGCATTAGGAAAACACTGCCAATATGTCTGATGCCCTTTTAAATGTCCACCTCTCCAAGGACTATAACCAAGGTCTTGGCGGTGGTGGATCCAAGTAAGCAGGCAATCTGGATCTGGACATATTTGGATGACCTCTTGATAATAGGCAAAATCCCCAGAGATTGATCTTTTGAGATTGAGTCATGATATCTCTTCAGAGCTACAGCTGCATCCTAAATTAAGAGCCAGATTGTTCCTTTTCAGCGTATGAAGTTCCTGGGTGTAAGGAAAGAGGCAAACTTGGAGAGGGTGTGTCTGTATAAGGAGTGTTGCGCAAAGCTGTTTGCATTGATCAGTCTGATTTTGATCCCGGTAGCTTTGAATCATCTCAGGATGTTTCTTTCCATGACAGATGTAGTACCATGAGCCAAATGACAGATGGAGAGTCTTGAAGCTGATCTTCTTGCTTAATGGGTACAGAAGAAGGTTTCCTTTGGATCTGTCTACAAGTCAATACCAAGAAGCTTCTTAAATGGTGGTTGAATTCATCTTTGAGCGACAGTTCTCTAAACCTGCTTACCTCTCCCAGAACTGTCACTGTTCCGTATGGCATGTACCTGCAGCCCAGATTCCAAATATCCTTAAAACATGGATCCCACGTGACAGCATTTTTGAGTCTCAGTATTCTCATCACATGACCTTTCTGTTCCTATTCCCAAGCCTGGACATTCCATTCCACATGATCTTCCCAGTCAATCCTTGTTCAGAGCACACTATTTAAGGTCCCCAAGTAGTCACTAGCAAATTGCCAGTACAACTAATCTCATCACTAGTTCCTGGTCCTGGGTCGGCAGTTCCGCTTGTGGACTTCCTTCTGCCTGTCACTCGCTGAGTACAACTGGCATTCCTGATACCTATCTGCACTGTGCTAGTGCTCTCCTGTGGTGCGCAGCCTTCCATACACCAGTGTGCTCCTGCCTGCATTGCTTCTGAAGACCTGCTGGAAGCCTTCATCTATTACCTTGTATTACAGTCTATCCTGGAAACCATTTGCACCCAACTAACCTGCAGATTTACCTGGTCTCCTATGTATATTCCTGCAAACAGCTATCATTGTCTGCTAAGCCAGTGTAATCTCCAAACAGCGCTTCAGTGTGTTGATTATCTAAGTTAACATTCCAGCTGGCTGATTTCATCTCAGCACCTCAATACAGGTATCCTGCTTCCATTACTAATCCTACCTGCAGAAGACGCATGTAATAGTGTGTATCTGTTTCACTGAACTGTTATACAGTTCTTAAAGCATCGCTCACCTTCAAGTGCTCTAGGTTTGGGCAGTGTTCAGCCACAGTCAGGCTGTCCACCAATGTCTTTACCTGGGTTTAATCTGTCCTACCATTATCCCTATGAGCTCCAACCAATGAATACAAGCATCATCCATGCACCTAGTTTTCAAGGGAAGGTAGCTGAAGGACAATGGACGCAGTCCAAGAGCAGACTTACTTTAAATGCATTTATGGTGATGGTGGTGTGGATGGGTGTCCAAGACTTCTAGCCTCAGTTGAGGGACAAGAGTCATCTAGGCATTTCAGGACAATCAGACTGTTGGTGCCTGAACTGTCAGGGGGGTATGACAAATTAAGGAATGATGCATCAGGTTTCAGAAAAAAGGCACTGAGATCCCTCTCAGCTCTTTATGTGTCGAGAGACACTTCCTCTGTCAGAAACAAGTTCTTCGTGGTGAATGAGGACTGAATTCTGAGTTTTTCCCAGATAGATCTGATGGCAACCAACATAATTGCAAGCCCAGCAACTTTTTGTCCCATCACCCACTCCCAGGCTCTCAGAGGTGGATGCCCTGTGTCAGTGGTTCTCACACGTGGTCCTCAGGACCCCACACAGTTCATGTTTTCCAGGTCACCTAGCAGGTGCACAGGTGTATTCAAATCAATACTCATGCAATTTTATAAGATCCACAGGTGGAGCTAATTATCTCACTTGTGATTCTGTGAGGAAACCTGGAAAACATGCACTGTTTGGGGTCCAGTTTGAGAACCTGTGCCCTATGTTGTCAACGGAGAGTCCAGCTTGCATATGTCTTTCCCCTATTTTCTTGTATTGCTTGGAACCTCAACAAAATTAAGCAGGAGAGAGTTGAAGTGGTGGCCATTCTCTCATTTTAGCTAAGGAGGCCATGGAACCCTGTGGCTCTGTGGAGTTTACCTCTACAGCAAGATCTCCTTCACCAGTGCCCAGAGCTCTTTCCATGTGTCAAAGATCTAGCTTTGACAGCTGTGATATCTTGGGGGTAATTAGCTCGGCAGAGTGTGGATTGGTGCAGTGTTTAGGTGCTTAATGAGGGTCCACACAGCTTTCAGTAAAATAAATGAGATGGTGCTTTACTTCCAGGTACAGGTACAACACAAAGGAACACAAAATAATAAACAACCTAGCCCCTGTTTAGGGCGTCTAACTAACTTTTTGAGCCTGATACAAAAGAAGGGGGAAGGGATGCACTAATCTACAATAATCTGATTCGAGTTATTGCAGCTGGGTGTAAATGAGGGCACTACAACTCCTCATTATATATAATAGGTACACAAAAAGGAGGGGAACATCCAGCGCATACAACACCTCAATAAATCAGATTCAAGATATGTAAATGGTGTATAATACTTTAGTAAATAATAAAGTCCGTTGTTGAGTTGATCCAGAACAACAGTTGATAAACAAGTCAAAATATAGATGAATTGGTCACCACAATATAGCTTACAGCTAGTGGTAAATGAGATAAAATTGGTATGCGATACGTATTTTAACAATTACCATGAATAGGTCCCCACAATAAATGATAACCATGAATCAGGGAATATGGAAATCTATATAAATAAAACACTGAGATTGGAGTAATCTATTTAAAATACTGTTTTATTGAATAGATATTATGAATCATTTATATTCCATATAAAGGGTGGTTAAAAGGCACTAATACCGGTATTGGCATATACTGACAGACATCACATGTAGACATATAACAACATAAGACACTGTGTGTGTTGTGCAGAGTAATAAACTGTTAGCGTTTTACTCGCCCTGCACTCTATAACATGGGCTCAGTCTGGAGCAATTCGACTGGTATCACTGCAGTATGGTCAGTGCCGTAGGAATATTCCTGGCACTTTTCCAATAAGGACAGAAGGTAAAGTCTTAAACACCTAGGTGGAGTGGGTAGTTACCTCCGTCTTCCTGGAGTAGTCCTGGTATAATTCAGGTGTAATCTCTCTCCGGATGGGGTCCTTCCAAGTCCCGTGAGGCTGGTGTGTCTGCCGGCAGACTTCCTACGTGAGCCGCGAGAAGCACAGCGCTACTCGTGCGGCTGGTGTCAGGATCGACTTATCTGTGATCAGGATCACTTCTTGAGCCCTCTCTATCGTGGTGCAGCTAGTCTGACACCAAAGTCTCTGCCTGCTTCTTGCAGGTCTATCGCCGGCTCCAGCCTGGCTTGGCTTGGCTGCCACAGCTACACAAATACAGTCTGGGTGGCCTTCCCTGTATCCTACAGATTTAGGCCCTGGCTTCCTCAGCCTGCAGCTTCACTGCTTTCTTGTCACACAGTCTAAGGATTTGTGGTCCGCCTTGTCTCCTGCAGGTACAGACCCAGGCCCTGGCCCCCAATGGCTCGCTCAGCTTCACTGGGCTCTCTGGTTGCCACAGTCTCACATCGACTGTCTCCCACAGCAGCCTGACTGGTCTGCCTCCTCATCAGCCCACACCTGAGCTCTCTTCACAAGGCAGCAATTAGGCATCTTCCCTCACTCTGTGTGGATGGATCTGTATTGCCCCACACAGAATCTGCTGCTGGTGATACTGCCACATATCCCCCTCCCCAGCTTGAAACCCCTGGGTTCAGCTACATGGGATGAGGCATTCACTTTGCGAAATCCCTCTTCATTATTCTCAGAACCATCCACCGGATCCAAGATCATCCAGACTCTTGTCATTTCTGGGGGTCGTATCCTCCAGGTTCCGGAGGTAATTTTTCTCCTTACTTTTTTCCTAACTTTATGGTACCAATGGTGATACTTGCTTTCTGTATGCAGTACTTGAGGCTCACCCTTGGGTACCGCAACAGGCATTAAGAACTTGAAGTAACTTTTTCCAAAGCGACACACTTCTTCACTCTTGCCACTTAAATCTATTAAAGGCACATCTTTTGGCCAACTTCTACTTGACCCATCTTTAACCTGCAGTCTTGAAGCCCTGTATTGGCTACTGGCATATTTAACTGATGGCCCCTTGAAAAAAAGGAGCTAACTTTATCCTGAGAGTCACCAGCATCACAACTTCTGGACCTTGGATTTATGTCAACAGACCATGTACTGGCACTGTCACCCTCATACTCCAGACTCTCATGTCCACATAAGATACTTGAGTAGTTACTCCAGTGTTCCACAGAATTTATCTCACGGCTTTGATGGCTATCTGCCACTTCATTAAGGCATAGATCTCTTGGACTTTCTTGTGCTCCCGATTTTTGAGCCTTGAAAATCTGATGAACAATTTCAACATGTTCCACCAGCACAGGTTGAAGTTCACTCTCCACAGAGGTCTTCATATTTAAATACTGTATAGCTGGGCTACTTGCTTCAAGCTTTATCATGCGAGACCACTCAACTTCCTCATAAACAAATCCAGCAGCACTGCCAATTCCATCCTGCTTGCATGAATGCATTGTTTCACATACATGAGTATTATTCTTCACAAGACTCCCAGACTTAACTTTCTCCAAGGTTCTGCTTTGCCCTGCAAAACTGTGTGATTGAGTACATCCTTTACCTTTACTTCACAGGTCATGTGATCACCATCTGTATACGTAAATTCTTTATTATCAACTTCGGACACAGTTTTACAATCTGGACCTGTGCCCCTTTTGGAGGACTTCATGCCCTCAGCTATCACTGTACACTGAAAGTCATTGCAAGGAATCTCATCCAAGACTTTTCCAAGATGGACAATTAGGGATTTTCCCAACTCCGATACTTCTGTCCCTTCTTGTACACTGGTATCGTTAATGAGGACATCTCTATGATCACATTGCTGCTGAAAAACATAATTCTGGAACATCTTACTTAGTTCCTGCAATTCACTGTTTGTCCGCCACTCATCACACAAGACACTCTGTACCGGAAGCATATCACTCTGTGCGCCAGCCTTTTCAGGATCAACTTGAACCAATGCTGCTTGTGGTTATGTACTTCTGCCACACTGGGTTCAGCAAAGACAGATGCCATTTTGGTTCCAGAATCCAACTTCAGAATGTTACTTAACTTCTTTTCATCTTCTGATTTTCCCACTACCATGTGGAACTTTTTCTGAGCCATAGACAGCTGCTCTTCCAGATGGACAATTTTCACCATGGCGTTTTCCAACATGCTCTCGGATTGCAGTAGATAGCACTCCATGACTTCACATTCAGCAACTCTCAACAATTATTACAGACTCTGCCATGTTTAATTCACGTTGCAACTCCATTTCTTTGGTATTCCACTCCACTTGGAATCTTTACAACTGGCCCTGTGTACTTAGCAGACACTTCTCAAGGTTCTCACTCTGTTCTTGCAACTTCCAAGCCCTGCCATGGGCAAGGTTAAGCTCTCTCTCCAAAGATTCACTTTGCTTTGTGGCTTTACGCAGACTTTCCTCCAGGAATACATTTCTTTCCATCAGACATTCTGAAACTGCTCTAGCTGCAGCTAAATTGGATTAGAGAGTTTGTACTTGCTCCTAACAGCTGACTTTAAGATGGACCATCTCCATCTCTTTTCCTTCACGGTCAGTTTCCCACTGAGTGTGAGTCTGCAGCATCTGGAGATGCTTCTCTTTCACTTCACAAAACTTTTCAACCATAGAACTTTTCTCCAATTCACAAGCTTTAAGCTTTACTTGTGTGGACACAATTAAACAGTCTTTTTCTTTTAACAGCAGAGCCAGATTCGCCACTTTCACTTGTGTGCAATCTGCATCACTCTGATGCCTCTGAACACCTTCTTTCAATTCCTCCACTTCCTGCTGAAGTACCACACACTTTTGCTGCAATTCAACAACACCTTGCTCTAATACGTCATTCTTTGCTAGGAGCGCATCATTCTCATACTTTGTAACACATTTGAAAAGTTCAGCTTCCTCAAGGCGTGCAGACATAGCTGCAAATTTGAGGTCTGTCTCTTTAAGAACTTCACATTTTTTTATTTCTTCCTGCTCACATGCCATTTTCAAAGAGGACAATTCACTCCGTAATTTCTTTTCAGCTTGCTCATGAAAATTTCTCTCATCAGCCAATTGTTCCATTAAGTCATCAACCTTCCTAGCATAATACGTAGTACTTTCATTCAAAACTTTACACATACTGTCAAAATCTTCCAGGCTGATATAGTGCTTTCTGGACGGACCTTGCACCATGCACTGACCACACACACTGACATCTTTATTCTGCCTTGTAAATGTCTCTTTCAAAGTAATAACACTGTTTACACCATCAATTTGAAAGGATTCACCACAGAGGATTTCAAACAGCTTTAAATCCCTTCCATGTAACTGACTTTCTTCACATTCAGACTGTAAACTCCAGCCTGGGTTTTCCATCTCTCTAGACTGAGAATGAAACTTTGTAGCAAGAATTCTGCCTTTAGAATTTTTCTTTTTATTTCCCATGATTCTTGGCACAACATACACAGGAACAACTTGTTTTTGTTTTCACTGTATCACACTTTGTCTTCAAAAGTATTTTCAACATGGCAAAACATTTTCCTTCATGTGACACTACAATTACCAGCATGTATCAAACAGTCTCAATAGCCTTTCAATAGGAACCTCTGCTCCCTCACTATCACACCTTGACTTAATGAGCATGAGCAATTCACCAGAATAAACCACACAATTTTTTTTAACCCTTCCCTTCCAATGCTGAGGAAGTGCACATTTCTCTTCACAGACAATATACCTGCACTTTTCACTTTTGCAAAACACTTGAATACTATACTTCTGTTTCTGGCAAACTTTGCCTCTCCCATAAGCAAACATTTCTCCATCAACTTGTGTAACACTTATTTCTCTTCCTTTCCAGGGAAAATATGTACACTGCAGCAACAGACTTATCTTCACTCACCACCTTGACGAGCATTCCACCATGCAGGTGCAGTGAGCCTCCTTAGGCGCAGAATCTTTATGTCCGCATTCTACACCATATGTGATATCTTGGGGGTAATTAGCTCAGCAGAGGGTGGATTGGTGCAGTGTTTAGGTGCTTAATGAAGGTCCACACACAGCTTTCAGTAAAATAAATGAGATGGTGCTTTACTTCCATCAGGCAAAAAACAGGTACAACACAAAGGAACAGAAAATAATAAACAGCCTAGCCCCTGTTTAGGGCGTTTAACTCACTTCTTGTGCCCTCTCTATTGTGGTGCAGCTAGTCTGCCAACAAAGCCTCTGCCTGCTTCTTGCAGGTCTATCGCCGACTTCAGCCTGGCTTGGCTTGGCTGCCACAGCTACGCAAATATAGTCTGGGTGGTCTTCCCTGGCTTCCTCAGCCTGCAGCTTCACTGCTTTCTTTTCACACAGTCTGAGAGTTTGTGGTCCACCCTTGCCTCCTGCAGGTACAGACCTAGACCTCCTGGCCCCCAGTGGCTCGCTCAGCTTCACTGGGCTCTCTGGCTGCCACAGTCTCACATCGACTGTCTCCCACAGCAGTCTGACTGGTCTGCCTCCTCATCAGCCCACACCTGAGCTCTCTCCACAAGGCAGCAATTAGGCATCTTCCCACAATGCTTTTCTACTCAGATCTGTCCTGCCCCACACAGAATCTGCTGCTCACCAGCACCACACAGCATAGAAATTGAATGCCATCTTTTAAGATGTATGGGCCTGTCTGATGCAATAAACTCTGCTTCAGGCTAGGAAAACTTTTATTTCAGGAATACCATAGGATTTACAAGAGATTCATACTGTAGTAGTGCATGGAACAAGATCTAGTTACAATAAGCAGATTCTTGATATGGTTAGCTGGGTCTACCCTCTAGGTGCAGGTTTCAGCCCAAAGTATCCTGGTCCTGCTGTGTAAAAAGCTGGCTTCGGGAGATCTAGTGGTTCAATTATATTTGACTATGTTTGAGAACAGGGTGGTCTTCAGGTCTAATCCCTCTTTCCTTCCATAAGGCATCTCTTTAATGCGGAAATCATTAACCTACCTCCTACAGGAATCATGAAAAAGAGAAAGAAGAAAAGCTGCACATTCTACAGCTAGAGCAATTGCCAGATATCCCTGTATGACACTTTTAGGGTCATGGAACATTTATTTGTGATTCTTTCAGAGACAAGAAGGGGTCAGGTTCCTTCAACTTAGACAATTGTGAGTAGGTTCAGGCAAATGTTTGTCCAGGTAAACAAAGAAGCGGATCAGGAGGTTTCTGAAGCTCATTTGTCACACTCAACAAATCAGTATCAATTTCATGGGTATGTAAGGCTTAGGCTACTGTAATGACTTGTGCAGGACAGCAGCAAGATCCTCAAAGCAAACTTTTGTTTACAGTATCAGTTGAATGTGGTTTCCGTTTTTGGGAACAGTTGATGCAGGCTGCAGTAAAATAAAGTTGTTTTCTGTCTAGATGTCTGACTTAAGTGGATCTTTAGCCTTGTTATTGCTGGGGTATACAGTATGTTATGCCATTACTGGCTGACATGGAGTGAGGAAAAAGAAAAGGGAGGATTATACTTAATGGTAATACTGTTTCTTTGACAAAACTCCATGGCAGCTTATAACTTCCCCCTCCATGTTGTTTTTGGCGTTCTTTCTTCCTGTCTCTACCAATGTGAATAAGGACTTAACCCATTGTTTTCTGCCATGGAGTTTTGTCTAAGCAACAATCAGCATTACAGGTAAGTATAATTCTCCATTATTTTCCTAATATACCACTGGGGCCTGCTACATATAGACATTTCCCATACTCCCCAGTTTCTTTTGTACCCCAGGACAATTCAGAGTTGATGAAAGTGGAGGTGGCATTAAGCAGGAGGACCAATCTTTAAGTGCAATAAAGAGATTACAACTGGTGATTGGATTGGTCCCCTGGCTCACACACACCCCCTCCACCACCATTTAGAGATGGTGACCTTGATTGTGTTTGCCGATTATGATTATTTATAACAAAGCCGGTGGGAAAATGGCAGCATGTAGAAGAGCTGGGGTGCCAGTTAGGGGACACAGCAGTAGTGTCCTAGTGCCTGTGCTGTGGATTCCTTGCTAGAGGCAGCTGACTATGGGGGTCATTCAAACCCACTCGCGAGCGGCAGTACGCTCGCAAGTGGGTCGATGTTCCCCCCTGCGCATGCGCACGACGGAGGCGTGCCTGCCAGACGGAGGCGTTCCCATGGGAACGCCTACCGTCTGAAGCCGGCCCCACTGACATCACTAGTGATGTCAGTGGGAGTGATTTTGGCTCTGATAGAGCCAAAATCACTCCTGGGCTTGCGGCTGGGAAACCCGACCGCAGGGTTTCCCTCACAAGTCCGATGGTCGCGATGGTCAAGACCATCGCGACCATCTTTTTGCACGCTCGTATGTGCTGTGGGTGGTGACCCACAGCTATACGAGCGTCCAGGAGGACGCTCCATTTTAATGGAGGAGGGCCCTGATTCAGAGCGAGCGCTCTGGTCAGAGCGTCCGGCTCTGAATCAGGGCCTATGATTCCTGGTTCTGTTTCCTAGCTACAACTGACTACGATTCCTTTTTCTGATTCCTGGATACAGCTGAACTACGATTCCTAGTTCTGATTCTTGGCAGGGCCTAGCTATTCCAGTTTCTGGCCGACAATCAGTATTCCTGTCACCTTTCTGGCTACCAAGTACTCAGAATTCCATTCCTGGCTGATTTGGAGACATTCAGTGTTGCTGTACAACCTGTGGTGCCTCACTCCAGTAGTCAGCTACTCCGCATCCAGTTTTGCCTGCATCCTGTCCAACGTCTGCACTCACTTCATGCAATACACCCGGAGTGGTCTCTTGCCGGCTATTGTGAGGGTCTCAGTTATTGTATTATACTGGACAATGGGCCTGATTCATTATGGATTGCTATTGCGATTACACACGCAGATGGCCGATTATTGCGTACTGCGCATGCATTGCATTGCGCATGTGCGAGGGTATCACTGCAGAGACCACGCAGAGTCATCGCAGAGTGATTGACAGGAAGTGAGCATTTGGGGAGTGGTGACGGGGAGTGGTTGTAGGAACGCAGGCGTGCCTGTCCATTTGAACGCCATTGCATGTGCGTACATAAATTAGCCCCTGCAACAGCATACGTAGCTTGAGTGTTCAGTGCGTGCGACGAGGTTAACAATTTCTGAGTAAGGT
The DNA here is from genome assembly GCA_031769625.1 of Taudactylus pleione. Classification (NCBI taxonomy): domain Eukaryota; kingdom Metazoa; phylum Chordata; class Amphibia; order Anura; family Myobatrachidae; genus Taudactylus; species Taudactylus pleione. The sequence continues at coordinate 552,665 of JAUIMM010000120.1, forward strand.
CAGATCTGTTGCTATTGTGCATGAGGGGCCGCTGTTACTCAATGTTTCCGATGTATACGCAGGACTGCAAGGTATTACGGATGTGAGATAGCAGTAGTAGGCGTCTCTATGCTGGCTGTGATGGCATTTTGACAGCATTCATTAGCATATTTTCGCAGAGAGTCTGCGTGCGTAATCACAGTTGCGATCGCAAAATTGCGATCCATAGTGAATCAGGCCCTGTGCTATATTCCTGATTCCATACCATGATTTTCTATCATTACCACCTATGCTTATAAAGGAGTGTATTCCTGTACTTCAATTTGGGACATTCATTTATTCCTTATTGAACCTGATATTCTGCACATGATGTTCTGCACATTATATTCAGCATTTCTACATTCTAAACTTAATCTGATTTGATCTGTTTGTGATAATAGATTATCCGCACATCTTGTGATTCCTGCTACAAGCCTAACAACCAATCTATCTTCTTGACCAATGCAATGACGAGAAGCAGAAGCAGAAGAGAAGCCAATAACAATGGCTATTTCCTGCACTCACATTAGAGGCTATGTATTCTATATCACCACCTGATTCTTAAACAAGCTTTCCATGCTAAATTTAGAAAACAAAGCTTTAAACCAATATAATAACACAATAGCCTATTCCATTTACTATCCTATGACCAATAAACAGATTACCGACTCTGCTCATCAAAGTTGTTTCCTTGTCACTGATTACCAGCTGTTTGTAGCAAATATACAAAGCTCAGAGGAACAATGCTTTCATTAGGAGAGTCATTTATTGATTGGAATGGGTGTGCAGCCCAGCACCTTATTATTGTGTATTATGTAATGATAAAACACCATGTCACACACCTTTATGGCTAGGGGGTCTATTCATTATTTTAATTATCGGGATCCACACCCCGACAATTTACATTCTAACTTGACATGGAATTCGGAGTAATTCAGAATTGCTCAGGCATGGTGACAGCTGATCCAAAAATTAGCTGTCCCGCGGGCGACTTCAATGCTCCTTTCACGCATGTGCACAAGAGGGAAGGGAAGGAGCCGGACAGTGGCAGCAACCCGGGACTCCTTCCCATAGGGTAGGATCGGGTTGCGAGCCCAGTGCAGGAGCAGGAGCCATCCTAAGATAGCGAATGCCCCTGCACTCAAGTTTGGTGAATTCTAACCCCATACTAGTAAATGGGGACAGTGGCCCATTCCGCCAGAGGACGGTAAGTAGGAGATGTCTGTGATATCTCCTGCTTTATCTTCTTGATGATTGGCCTGAAAACTTAATTTTTACAACTGCAGGTGAAAATGTTCATTTTCACGTGCTTTTGTAAAAATTAAGTGATGATGAATAGGTCCCTGGGGGGGGAAGATCGGACACCCGTAGGGGGAAGTGGGGGGGTCATACACCTGCGGGGGGTCATAAACCCACGAGGGGGGGGCAAATCGTACTGGGGGGTGGGGGGGGGGGCAGTGAAGTCTGCAGCCTGTCAGGCAGTGAAAAGTTTCTCACTTCCAAAAAACTCCTTTGTAGAAACAGCAGTTTTTCTGAGGTGATAGTTTAGAACAGGAGGCATGATGAATGTCTTCTAAACTGTGTTTGAACTTGCAGCGAGTTCAAACCATAATTATCACATGTGGTAATTATGTTTTGATGAATAGGCCCCTAAGGGGCTTATTTATTAGAATCCGATAAGAACCTATTCTGGCAAAGAGCTGGAAGCACTGAGATAGTGCTATCACACTGCTTCCTGGTTAAGGTCCCTCATTGGGGACAGACTGATCTCTGGAAGAATATGCTACAGTCAGGTGCATAAATAAATATTGGGACATTGACAGAATTTTCATATTTTGGCCTCTATTCACCACCACAATGGCTTTGAAATGAAACAAACAAGATGTGCTTTAACTGTAGACTTTCAGATTTAATTTGAGGGTAATTACATCCAGATCAGGTGAACGGTGTAGTAATTATAATGGTTTCCATATGTGCCTCCCACTTCTTAAGGGGCCAAAAGTAATGGGACAAACTAAACAATCCTAAATCTAACTTTCACTTTTTAATACTTTCTGGCAAATCCTTTGCAGGCAATTACAGCCTGAAGTCTGGAACGCATAGACATCACCAGACGCTGGGTTTCATCCCTGGTGATGCTCTGCCAGGCCTCTCCTGCAAATGTCTTCAGTTCCTGCTTGTTCTTGGGGCATTTTCCCTTCAGTTTTGTCTTCATCAAGTGAAATGCATGCTCAATCGGATTCAGGTCAGGGGATTGACTTGGCCATTGCATAACATTCCACTTTTTAGCCTTAAAAAACTCTTTGGTTGCTTTTGCAGTATGCTTCGGGTCATTGTCCATCTGCACTGTGAAGCGCCGTCCAATGAGTTTTGAAGTATTTGACTGAATATGAGCATATAATATTGCCCGAAACACTTCAGAATTCATTCTGCTGCTTTTGTCAGCAGCCACATCATCAATAAATACAAGGGAACCAGTTCCATTGGCAGCCATACATGCCCACACCATGACACTACCACCACCATGCTTCACTGATGAGGTGGTATGTTTTGGATCATGAGCAGTTCCTTTCCTTCTCCATACTCTTCTCTTCCCATCACTCTGGTACAAGTTGATCTTTGTCTCATCTGTCCATAGGATGTTGTTCCAGAACTGTAATGGCTTTTTTAGATGTTGTTTGGCAAACTCTAATCTGGTCTTCCTGTTTTTGTGGCTCACCAATGGTTTACATCTTGTGGTGAACCCTCTATATTCACTCTTGTGAAGTCTTCTCTTGATTGTTGACTTTGACACATATACACCTACCTCCTGGAGAGTGTTCTTGATTTGGCCAACTGTTGTGAAGGGGTTTTTCTTCACCAGGGAAATAATTCTTCTGTCATCCACCACAGTTGTTTTCCGTGGTCTTCCGGGTCTTTTGGTGTTGCTGAGCTCTCCGGTGCATTCTTTCTTTTTAAAAATGTTCCAAACAGTTGATTTGGCCACACCTAATGTTTTTGCTCTCTCTGATGGGTTTGTTTTGATTTTTCAGCCTAATGATGGCTTGCTTCACTGATAGTGACAGCTCTTGGGATCTAATATCGAGACTCGACAGCAACTGATTCCAAATGCAAATGTCACACCTAGAATCAACTCCAGACCTTTTACCTGCTTAATTGATAATGAAATAATGAGGGAATAGCCCACACCTGTCCATGAAATAGCTTTTGAGTTGATAGTCCCATTACTTTTGGCCCCTTAAAAAGTGGAAGGCACATATAGAAACCGTTGTAATTCCTACACCGTTCACCTGATTTGGATGTAATTACCCTCAAATTAAATCTGAAAGTCTGCAGTTAAAGCACATCTTGTTTGTTTCATTTCAAAGCCATCGTGGTGGGTGAATAGAGGCCAAAATATGAAAATTCTGTCAATGTTCCAATATTTATGCACCTGACTGTATATTGTTACTCATAGGCACAAATATTTAATGATAAATAGGCCACTAAATGTATAGCTGCTTTTTCTTCAGATATGCAAAATGCTTTGGTGGCTGAAGTTATCTTTACTGGATTGTATGCCCAGTACTGAAATTTTGCTTATGGAGCATCACTGTTTCGCCCATCTTAAATATAATGTATCTGCTGGTGCATTATATATGTAGGTGGTTAATCCCTAAGCTCCTTGTTAACACTGGGCCTGGTGGCAGAAAAATATTTTTTTTATAGTCAACTTATATTAAAATAAGTTTGGCCCCCGGCTAGGTGCACTATTTTGATGATGAGCCTATGCAGGTACCCGGCTTGTCCACGTCTACAATCCAACCTGTTCCTAGCAAATTGAGGGCCTGATTCAGAGATGGACGCTGTCGCTAATGCGATTGAGATTTTATAAGGAATGCAGCTGCAAACTTATGCTAATAGTACCAAAGCTTACCTGAGCTTAGGGATGCCCACTGCTGCCTTCTCATCTGCGTCCAACATCGCATACCAGTTTAAATATCAGTAACATCGACGTACATCGACCAGTCATGCAGCCCTTGTGGCAAGTCTGACCTGTCTCAAATACAGCGGCTTTCCTGACAGTCAGAGAGCTATCATGCTGCAAAGGAGATCGCAATGTCATTTATGCACACCCATGTAACAGCGTTTAAACAGTCAGACACACCTGCATTTTTGTAAACCCCACCCTGTTATCTCCCGTCACTCACTTTGTGAATGGGTCATCTGTGCGTGTGGAATCGCAAGACAATCGCAGCGTGTGCATAGTGCTACTTTGATGCATGCGCAATAGCAAATAATCGCTAGTTGTACGTAAATATCGCCACTGGGTACATCTCTGAATCAGGCCCTGAGATAGTTCCCACTAGTTCCCAATTCCTAAGACAGTCCCATATTTAAATTTTAACAGAAAAATACAGGAGAAGGGAGCGCAAATAGAATTCTTAAACATTTAATGCGAAAATTAAAAATTAGTTAAAATGAAATTAAAAATAAGTTGAATTAACATATATTACATGGTAGTAATGAAACAGATCTCACATTAACCTCAAATAGTTATAGATACTGAGATCAGAGACATAGCAATAAATAATGCTGTAAAAACATGATAAGTAGCAAAATGGTGTAACTGGTGCTAATATCCCAATTAATGAGTGTTGTGATCGGTCACATAGAAATGAGGATAGTTCAGTTTCCAAATGTACTTAAACAGCCAGACAAGGTTAAGAATTCAATCCTTAAACCAGTGCTTTCCTTAATGATTTCCCAGCACTAAGGTGGTTGTAAATAATGTCCAGAAAGAACTGATTGACAACAAGGGTTTAATCCAGAAAAGAGTGGTGACCGTCACTTGTAAAGAATCGATGGTACTTAGCTGATTATCGGTGTTATTTGAACAGTCTGTAAACACCTGATCAGTACTCCTCCTGGTCTCGTCCTAGTGTGTGCAGAGGGCAGTGTCCAGAATGCCAATGTGAAGGGTGTTATGTGGAGGGAATCCGATACCCAGTCTGTGCTGGAAAGGCTCTCCCCCGTCTGATGGCTATGCGTGATTTGGTGGGGATAGGGAGGCCAGTCCGCAGCCACCCTTGTCCCACTGTGTCGGGAAGCACTGTTGCCGATGATGAGACAACTCGTAGGGATCTATGTTGTCTTGTGCGGCAAGATGTCCTTAATGGAATTTAGAAGATGTCATAGGACAAAAACATGATAAGTAGCAAAATAGCAAAATGGTGTAACTGTTGCTAATATCTCAATTAATGAGTATTGCGATCGGTCACATAGAAATAAGATGTCATTTATTTATTAATGTTTGTCCCTAGAAATGTCCCTTTCTCAGTAGTGACCAATAGACTGCACTATAACTTTTCTTTCTTGTTACATATTAAATATTAAAGTTATTCTTATTGTATCATGTTCATATCTTAATTTGTCTTTACGGAGAGTTGCTACAATACAAAAGAATCACATTCAGTGAACATGAATTGATGGGATTTGCAGTCCCACGTCCACAGAGACAATGGGTCTGATTCAGCAGTGGACGCAGTGTCAATGTGGTACACAAGCGGACAATGGTTTCAGCCTGCGTCCGAGTCATACTGCGCATGAGTCCTGATGGAACACAAGAGCTGGGGGTTTGGGCATTCCTGGGAGATAACATGGGGGCAGCTAGCCACATGCGGGCATTTTGCCTTCAGCGGATGCCGTTGCTCTGACTCAGATGGAGACCCTGAGCCTCCATAGGGCTGGTACAATCTTCAATGGTACGACAAATGGTACATCTTATTGCACACAGCGACAGATTAGTGCCGCAGCCATTGGGTGTCTCAGTAGGAAGACCACTGGCCGCGGGATTAGCATAAATACATAGTCATGGATGCAACTGCGTCAACCTCTGAATCAGGCCCTATATTATGTGCGCAGAAGCACCGCATCCCTGTATATTATTTCAAAATGTTGGCACGTATGGCTTACCATTGGAGCACAATGATTCCAGCCATTACAACTGACGAGAGCTCAAGGACATTTGCAGGATTTTACCCCAACAGATGCTGCAAAAGCTGCCAGCACCAGACAATGGTTCTCATTCAGACCCGGTCGAAAGCGCTGAGCGCTCACAAATGGCTCGAAGTTTACGCCCTGCGCACGCGTAGAGGCCGCACTGCGCGTGCGCAAGCCCCGGAGCGAGAAATAATTTCTCTCACTCTGGAGCTCACTACAAAAGGGGCGGCTGTTGATGTTGATCGACAGCTCGCCCCGTTTTGTAGGCATGGTGGGGGGTTGGTTACACAAACGGAGGCATTCCTTAAGGAACGCCTGCTGTTTTGTGGGCGGCTGCACTGACATCAGCAGTGATGTCAGTGGGGAGCTTCCTGCTCGATCAGAGCAGGAAGCTCTCTGGGGCTTGCAGTTGCCAAGACCCAACCTTAGGGTCTCGTCGCAAGCCCCGATGGTCGCAATGGTCTTGATCATCGCGACCATCAACCTGGTCAGTCGCTAAGCTGTGGGTGGTAACCTACAGCTTAGCTAGCGACCAGGAGGCCGCACTTAAAAAATCAAGCAGCCACCCTCATTCAGAGCAAGCTCCTATTAGGATTGACACAAGATGATGTACATTAGAAAAAAAACTGTGAGCCACGTAGGGATCGCAAATCAGCTTTCCCAGTCTTGAGCATAAAGCGGGAAGGTCAGGGTCGCCTCTGTACGTATTACTCACCCCCACAAGTTCAATCCCTCTCTGGAGGCTACATAGCAACCATAATAATTAGGGGAACGTACGGTTAATGATGGGATCAATACCATACATAAAGAGAGTCCCTAGAAGATTGCATTACACCCCCCCACCCATGGTGAGCAGGTGATTGGGTCACATACAATATAGCCTACAGAGCATCATATCTAGCACACTGTTTTTAATATTCTAATAAATACTATTGTACAGTATTACCATACACTAGTTACTTTATTACTATTATTATTTCAACACATACAACATTTAAAGGTTTCAGTGAGCGCAATTCTCACATCCAATAGTACTATACCAAGAAGAGGACCTCTCTTTTAGGTTTGCAGCTCCTGATATTACCTAGGGATTAGGTACGGGATCATGACGGTCAGGATGCCGACAGTCAGAAGACCAACAGATATCTGTAAAGGTGCCTACACACTAGACAATGTGCTCACGATGCGATATCGTGAGCAATTTCCCTTGAACTCTCCCCGGCACTCCAGGACACAATATGGTGCTAAAAAGTTCCCAATCTGACTAAAGATCTATCTTGCACAAAATCTATCTATTGCACCAAATCGTGTATGAGATTGGCAAGTTTTACCTGCAGCAGGCAAGATCTGAAGATGCAATGTACGACCAGCGGGTACGCGCATCCGCATCATGATCGTCAGTGGACACTCACGATTTGGACATATTTTACACGATTTGTCGCTCCGATGCGTCGAAATCGGGCAAATCATGTAAAATATTGTCTAGTGTGTAGGCACCTTAAGTAATATAACCCTTACCCTAACCCTCCTGTCACGCAGCTTAATCCTAATCCTTCCCTCGCGCAGCCTATCCCTAACCCTCTGCCTAGTGCCTAACCCTCCCTCTAACCCTAACCGGAGCCAGGGATAGCCGCGCCCTGTGCGGGACTGTGACCTGGTGCTCCTTAGCCACATGCGACCGAAAATGGGGGCATGGCCTAATTACCATAGGCCATGCCCCCTAAATTACGTTATTTGTGGGTGTGCCCGTACGGCACGCCTCCCGTAAAAATCAGGCTGGGGGCAAGCCCAGCACTACATCAGCCCTCTTCCTGCAGTGAATGGATGCCATGCACATGGCATCCATTCCGCTTCCCCAGGGTGGTGGAGGTGCCCAACTACCCAACCACCCGTGGGACTTTTTTCCCCACGGGTGGAACAGCGGGGCAGTGCGTGAAAAATGGGACTGTCCCGCTGAAATCCGGAATGACTGGGAGGGGTGCGCCCCTGTTCGACCGCACTGGTTGAACATGCCTCGAGCTGGCCCTGACCCTAACTCTCCCCTAACCCTAATACTTACCTCCACAATCTGTCTGTATTCTGACAGTCGGGTTGCTGCTGTCGGTATTGTGACCGTTGGCATCCTGACTGTCGGCATGCTGACTACATCCCTTTCTAAGTCATAGTCTAGAATGTGCAGTTTTACAATTTTCGTATCGCTAGACAAAATGGCTGACTCTACTCTTTGCAAGTGATGGGTCTACTTTAAGCCTACTTTTTGTTTTGCAAAAGCCACAAAATTTGAATGGAGGCGGATTATAATAACCACATTGTAAAAAAAATGTATGTTTATATCTTCTTTAGCTATATTACAGAACTCCCAGATGGTGTTTTGACAGCTAGTGTCCCTATTTGTCTTCATTAATTGCTGTAAGAATTACATACATTCCACTTGCATTTGACGAGTAAATTACAAAGCTGTAATATGAGTCACTAGCTTGGCCTGACAAGCACCTTTCAAGCTACGACCTTGTATTTTATATGAATACACATCTGAGCCAGGAATTTGCTTTTTCATGCTAAAGAAGGCGATCTATGCAGATATGTGGTTATACCTGTTTTCCTGTATTAGAGTGCTATTTATCATGTACATTTACAAGGTATATGTTTATGCAATGTCTGACACAGAATCACATAGAGCAGAGCTCTGTCTCTCTCTGACGATCGAGCTGTCCATCAATACTTTCTCATTGAGTGGTCTGTCAAAAATACTTACAAACAAAGCTGAGTCTCTAACCCCTGCAAATGGGCTAATAGTAATATATAATTATTATATATCACTGTACAATAGTAGTGGTGTTGTCAACACGACTTACTGCTGACATTTTTACAACGTTTTTTTTTTTGCCAATGTAAAATAAGGTTCTGGTACTCACCGAAAGGGGATACATACCTTTTGTCCACATTTATGCTGTTGACACTTGAAATGTCAACAGTGTAATGTCGATGGGACAATGCCGATGTTGCTCTAGTGATGCGATTTAAAGCTTGTTAACTGCGTCAGCACTATAGCATTAAACATGACAGTAAAGCATCATGTTTGAATTTATAATGCAGCCACTTTTGTTTTAACATACTTTAAATCACATTACTATTATGTCAGTATTGTCCTGTTAACATGACACTGTCAACATTTTAACTGTCGTCAGTATAAATGTTGTCTGTTTAACTAAATCCCACCAACAGTTACAAGTTGATAAAAGATTTATAGTGGCTTCCATTCTCTGTATAAGACTTCAGATTTCTGAAATGATTATACTGATTTCTCAGTTTCTAGAACTAGTTATAAGAAATAAAGGGTTGGGTACCGGATCTCGACGGTCAGGATGCCGACAGTCAGAATACCGACAGCGGCATCCTGGCAGTCAGATGTCCCATTTGACAGATTTAAGTAAGTAGCCTAAACCTAACCCTCCTGTCCCGCGGCCTAACCCTAACCCTCCCCTCTCGCAGCCTAACCATAACCCTCCCTCTTGTGCCTAACCCTAACCATCCCCTAACCCTAATACTTACCTCTGCAATCTGTCGGTATTCCTGACTGTTGGCATGCCAACTACAACCCAAATATTATACCAAAAACAGATGAGCACCATCAAAAAAAAAAATACAGCAGTTTTATTAGTAAAATGGTTACATTGATTATTTTCTCATAATTGCATAAATATTAGTATTTTCTGTAGCAGGCAATATCATATGGTAATATTTCTACAGCTTTGTAAATACCAGAGACCCAAAATAGAATGGCTTTCACAGATTACCTTGCACAAATGGTGTGTCTCTTGACCCTTGTCCCTTATTTATCTCCTCCTAACCTACTCTTCTCCACTGGTTATTCAATAAGCGATCAGTGCAGTTTAACCGCTTAATTGGCTAATAATTTAAAAAAAAAATTCCCCCAAATTTGCTTTTTTTATTATCACGTTATGTACATAATAGCTATTTAAACCGATTCAGTATATTATTATTCATTATATTATTTGGTATAATTTTATTAACAAATATGCAGATTTGTTAATAAAATTATACAGAATAAGGGTTAAATAGCTATTATTAACATAATTTGCTCATTTAAAAAAATAAACAATTTTGGGGACCTTTTTTTTAAAAAAATTTGATTTATACAGTTAAAAAAAAATGTTTTACTGCAGCCACTGGTGGGCGATCCTGTAAGATTGACCTCCTCCTGAAGCCCAGCCAGCAGGAAGTGACTGAGGAGAGGTTGTCGCGGCAACCAAGGGGGCTGGCAGGGTGGGCACATTTTCAACTGGCAGCTTCCAACAGCCACCATGCAGGCTCCTCTGTCACAGTCGCATCAGATGACCGTATCAGGTAAACCCAGCTAAGAGTGGCGCAAGTTGTTAAATGACAGTGCGCCGAGAATGCCAGAACATCACTTAAGTGACATCGCTCTACCTCCTGCGCAGATTGAGGGGATAGCCCGATTTATAAATAACTGAAAAGCTGGGTACACATTAGATGATTTATCGTCCGATATATCATTTTGAGGTGGATCGGACACATTGTCTAATGTGTACTCGCGATTGCGCACTCCCGCAGGTCGTCAGCGACATCGTGTGATTGGCAGTGCAGCAAGGCCAATCACACGATGTCGCTGACGACCCGCGGGAGTGTGCAATCGCGGGTACACATTAGACAATGTATATTGAGGATGCAATCGGGAAACTGGCTGTCTTAATCCCGACAGCCGGCTTCCCGACTGCTTTTTCCCGGCGAGGGTTAAATGACAGGCATCTATATCTAGACGCCTGTCATTTTCCCGACACCGGAAGACAGGCACCCGGCATCCCGGTCGAAGGGATGCCGGGCGCCCGGATTGCTAGGGTTAGGCTAGGGGGAGGGAGGGTTAGGGTTAGGCACCCCCGGGGGGGACTTAGGGTTAGGCACCCCCCGGGGGACTTAGGTTTAGGCAGCAGGGAAGGGGGAGGTTAGGGTTAGGCACTTACAGGGGGGATTAGGTTTAGGCACTTGGGGGGGAGGTTAGGGTTAGGCACCCCTAAGGAGGGTTAGGGTTAGGGGGTTAGGTTAGGTTAGGTTAGTTTTTAGTTACCTAGGGACAATCGGGATTTCCAGCGATGTCGGGCTTCCGCTGCCGGGATATCTGCTTCTGTCGGCCACAGGGACGGCGGTATTGCATAGATTACCAGATCATCTAATGTGTACCCAGCAATACAGCGCTAAGGTGTGCTATATAAATTACCAAGAAGAAGTAGTGTGTGTTGTGTTTAAATTGCTTTTCTGAGAACGAAGCAAATGGCTGCTGAACCACAATTACACTGTGATCTACAGTACATGGATCAATATTCATACTCTGAGAGCCGTTTTCATAGATGGCATTAGCTATTGTAGTCAAACTCCGAACAACCGCAACGTGACATTACATTGTGCTCCGAATCTTACAGTAGCACAGTGTGCAGAAGATATCTTCAATGTCTCCAATGCTATAGGCTTAATGAATAACTTTGTTACTTAATTTAGTGGTAATCATAATGAAATGGCTGTTTCTGCATGACTACCGGAGCTGAACGGTCCCTAAAAGTGAAGGCCAATCTTCCCACCTCTAAGGACTTGTAAAAATCAACTCCTTCTGCTGTTAGAAAAGCAGCCCCAACTAATAGACAATACCCCAATTAATGTGCCCATTCCAACCCCTTTAATCCCATTTAAATAATCTTATCTCACAAAACAAAATCTTGACTATGGACCAATTAGGCTAGCACAGGTAGGGTTAGCATACATTTATCAATTAAAATATGTATAATCCTGGTCCTGCCATCTTCTCCTGTGAGAATTTGCACACTTATGACCCCTTCCACAGACACTGCAATCCTGACACACATTCATGTGCGTCACTATAAATGAGGACGTGTTCAAAAATGGGCACATTACATCACAAAATGTCCAGAGGAGGTCAGTAGGAGACACATAGGGGACAAGGGGCGAGAAAGAGAGAAACTGAGGGAGAGAAAGTAGGTAAGAAAGAAATGTCCATCACAAAATGTGCTGCATTGGCGCATGCTGGAGAGATTTGCATAAAAAATGGTACAAAAAGTCATAAATAGCAGCCAGTGGATGCTCTACAAATAAAGAGCAGTTTTATTAGTTTTAAGGGATGTAGTTTGTGGGGAATGTAGCAATTTACTCATCCCAGGACAGCCTAACCGATAAGCAAATTCTAATACCTGTAATTCACCTACGAGATATTACACTGTCAGTGCTGTCCCAGCAGTGTGTCTGAACAAAGATGACTGCACATAGGGCATATTTATTATTAATTGTGACCAGCCCTCAGGCACAAGGATTACTTACCCCTGCAATCGCAGCAATAAGGAATCTTTGTTTGCTGGAATGTATTATCTCTGAGTCACCGAGACAGGGGCTCCTATGAGGGGATGTAGTCATAATGTCGACAGTTATGTGGTCGACAGTGTTGAAATGTTGACATTGAACATGTCGGCATCTGTGGAATATTAACATCTTCCAAGGTCGATATGTAAAATTTGACATTCTGCTGGGACCGGACTATTAGGGTTTCGGCTATGGGAGGGGAGGTTAGGGTTAGGCACTACGGGGAGGGTTGAAGATATACTCACCACTGTAAGCACCTCACTAGGCCCTGGAAGTCATCAAGACATCACTGTTGTACCCACCTTATCAGGTAAGTCACCACTAGATACCCATAGACTCTTTGGGCCTAATTCATTCGGATCACAACTGCAACAGCATATGCAGATCGTCCGATGGTGCGTACTACGTAAGCATCACAGTGCGCGCACGCAGGCCAGTATTGCGATTACATTGTGATCACATGCGCAGATACAAAGCCATCGCACAGTACGTGACAGGACGTTTGCGTTTGGAGATGTGGTTGGAGAAACGCAAGAGAGCCTGTCTGTTTGAATGCCGTTTCCTGGACGTGCATAAATTAGCCACTGCGACGGCATAAACAGCTTGAGCACTCACTGCGTGCAACAAGGTTAGCAATTTCTGAGTAAGGTCAGACCTGTAGTAATTCTGCGTGAGGGTCCAATATTACTTGATGTTATCGATGTATACGCAGGATTGCAAGGTCTTACGGATGTGAGAAAGCGATAATGGGCATCTCTATGCCGGGTGGGCTGTTGCAAGCATTAGCATATTTTCACAGCAGAACTGCGTGCGTAATCACAGCTGCGATCACAATAGTGATCTGTAATGAATCAGGCCCTTTGTCGATATTCTAGTTATGTCAACATTTCAACAGTGTCGATATGATGAATGAATGACGATGTGGTCAATATCAACAGGTCAATAATGTTGACATTACGATCATGTCAACTTTATGACCAAGTCTACATTATGAATGTCGACAGGATGGATGTTGACAAAATATACCACCCCCCTATTAGAGCCCATTCTGGCGATCAGTAAGTATTAAAGTGATTGTATATGCTATGTATTTACTCCCTGTTTCTGCCGGCCACCCCCCGTCCCCTGTGTGTGCACCGATGTCCGTCAGTGCATATAGAAGCTGGCAGCACCAAGGACAGATCCTTTACCTCTCACGAAAAATCTGCATATTGTAGCCCATAGGCTACAATGGCTCTATAAGTCACCCATTGTTTGAATCTTACATTATGCTAATTCACTCACTTAACTACTAACTAGAAATAACCACACGGACACCTATGTGGCATTAAAAGAGCACACAGCCAAAATGTATTGATCAATTTGTAATTAGAAAGATGGTGGCAGTAAAAAGCAGTGCTCCAAGGCCACAGCTCGACCATTATATTTGACAAAATAAATAAAAGGGCAAATCCACGCCCAGTGCAAACTGGCCTGAGGTATAATTGGCATAGCATTGACCCCTCCCTAAGATTATGGCCTGGTCCCCCCCTAAGGTAACTGACCAACTCGCCGCTATCAAAAGGCAAATGCTACCCAGGCACTCTTACACTATAATAATAATGCAAACGAAGGTGCCAATATATAACACATCCGTCCGTTAGTGACCGGACTAGACATTACTGCCAGCCTACCCTACTGCTGGCCATCTCTAGTTATACTATTTGCAGGTCCTTCCTAATAGCAAGTATAAGTGCAATGTAATCGCAAGTACCCCGATCATTGCCCCCCAAATGTACCACCAATCGGGGTCCCAAATCTGGCTTTCGCTGTCCATAAACATCTAATAAAGGCCACCTAAAACTAACCACTGATTCTTATTAGTACCTAATAAATGCGGGGCCTGAAATACTAATTGATGCTCATTAGCCCAATAGATACATGAATGTCCCACACCCGACAGTTAGCATTCCTATAAACTTGCAAAAGGGGTTAATCACGCCCGGATAGGCTAATACACTTTATAGAGAAACAGCCAAGCCAAGGGAAGGAAAACAGTAGTTGGGTGACCCATCTGAAGGTGAAAAACAGCAAACCTCTTTCAGGATAAATCTGAAAAGCCCTTCAAAACCCTAGCGGCAGTAGGCATAAGGCCCCTAGGTTTCCCAACAAACTCGCGCTGCTAACTATGCAATTTATCTCCGCGCCACTATTACTTGTAGGCTGATGACTTCCATTGACCTAAATGTTTTAAGGCATCAACGGAAGCACCTGCAGCTGCCATGCAGATTGCCGCCCCAATCCCGAAAATTGTGTGCCAAACTGATCTAGTTCTAAAGCAAACAAACAGTTCAGTAAAACCTAGATAATGTTGTCTGAGTGGTGTGGATGAGCCAGCATATGCTGCCTGCGGGCCGTAACCTATTAACCGTATGGCCAAGCCGACTAGGATTGCTGAAAGGGTATGCTGGAGCTGGGATAGAGGTCCATCACCCTTTAGCAAGCTGATCAGTTTATTAATCTATGAAACGACACAATTACCGGTTATACTGAAAACCTAATTCTCAAACAAACCACCCATTGATGTCTAAATCATCTTATTTGATAACAACCCGCCACTTGAAAGGATCCCTAAATAAGCTAACCAAACATGCCAAATTAAAGAGTTGCACCTCTTAATTAAACGATGAAATACCCAAACCTGTAACTATTAGCTCCTTTAAATTTGATAGCTCAATAGGTCTTCGCGAAATCACTTAAAATGGAGCACTCCACTCCTGACCGACATAACAGGAAACTTTGTGAATGAAGAAAACGCTAGACTGAGCTGCCGACGTGGACGCTCCGGAACGACTTTCCTCATGCCATTTACAAACGATTCTAACAGGTATGTATGGAATGGCGAACCTCCGCTTGCACTCGCAACCAAGAAAACATTTCTAAACATTACAAACCGTCAACTAAATCCTCAGGGTATGCAGAGCCAATGACATCAAAACAAGCTACTTAAATTCCGGCGCGACAGCCAGACCGATATTAACAGGACCAGGGTAAGCCATGTATCTCAGCAAAAAAGGGGAGGAGACTAGCCCCCGAAGCCCTATCCATGGACAACCGAGAACATCTGCAATACCGTACTCCGCTCCCGGAATGTGATGTGCCTTAAAGTCCATGGTCTTGTGAAACACACAAAAAAGGTGAAAAAATGCCTAAACAAAACGCAAAGCCGGAGCGGACCCGTAAATATAGATAGTTTGAACTACACCTAACTTATCTCTGCATAACATATTCCTGCTGGTGCCGAGTCTGGTACCCCAGATTTCAGCTACAACCATGATTGGACAAAACTCCAAAAACAGCGTACTGGCAGTTCGATCTTACCACATCCATGAATTCCGGCCAAAAATCTTGCCTGTAATTATCTACCTGAGCAGGTAGCCAATTCTAAATCTGTTGATTGAACTCTCAAAGTCTGCGCTGAGAGGCAGTAACGTTAACCACTATACCCTCTGTGCTGCCATAACTTTAACCTCCAATCTCCTAAGTAGAGCTGCGTTTGCACAATGGACAGCCATCCTCTGCTGCAACCAGGACCCTAGCTGTTAATATAGTACTAGGTCTCTTTGGGCTTTTATGCTTACCCCTAATCTTCACGCCAAACCTCTCATGAACTTACTGGGCCTATCGCTGTATGTGGAAAAATCCCTATAATATGCGTAAAAAGGAAACAATATGCTCACCAGATCCGGCAGAGGAAGGCCTGGCCATGAATGATTGCCTGCGAACGCTTGTCCCTCGATGCGCGGTGCGCCCACCACGACTTGATTCCCTTCTGGACAGCCAAAGTCGCTTCCTGCGGAACCCTAGAAAACTCAGAGACGGCAACCTGAGGACTTGAAATAATAACACGTGAGGTGGAAGCATGGGGTGTGACCTGATCAGGATGGTGGAAACGGTGGTGGCGGGCAGGGGGATTTGTATAACAGCGGTGCCACGCAGTGGTGCCTGCAAATGCTGGTAAAATTAGGGCTAATTGTGGAATGGGGACAGGCAGGGAAAAAACCTGCGGACTTGATGTATTGCAGGGGGGGTAAGGTAAAGGGGGGTAGAGGCTGCGCAGCTGCTGGGAAATGGGGAGCGACCGGCGTGACAATGGGTGAGGGCTGGGAACAGTCTGCGGGAGCATGTTCAGCACCACGTTGTAACTTGCAATACGTTGCCTGAGCGGGAGGGGAGAGGTATGGGACTGGCCGAAGGTGAGAGGGGGAACTGGGAATTGAAGCCCTGGCGGCACACTAAGAGACCTGAGAGACCAAAAGGCCTGCCGTCCTGGGGCCAATGCTGTGTTGTAGTGAAGGCACTGGGGGTGGGGGGGCGCCAGTGCTTAATGCGGTGGGGGATGGTGGGTTAACAGCAGAGGCCATCATGACGCTATCTGCTGCTGGCCAGGGCTAAAATGGCTGCTGGGATTTTGTGGGCGGGGCCAGGCTGTAGGGTAGATTGCGGCCCCCTGCTGGGACAGGGGGAGATGCGCGGCCCGGCGGGGGGGGCCCGGGTGACTTGTGAAGCCCCCCTGTGAGCTGGCGCAGTGAAGGGGTTGACAGCTGCGGAGCCGGGGTTCCCGGCATGCGTGCAAGGGGGAGGCAGGCGCGGCATAGCATCCTGCTATTAGCCGCTTATCACGGCTGTAGGAGCCGGGCAGCAATGTTAAGGGGTCTGACCCTTCATTGAGCGGCACGGTGGGCGAGGGGGGGGGCATGGTGAAGTGGAGGACGCTGGGTTTGGAGACAGGGGATAAAAGCCTGCTTGCTAAATGCACGGGTGTAAGGACACAGGGGGGATAGGATGGATGCATAAAAGGGAGTAACTTCTGAATTACAGTGGGAGCTTAGCGCAGCAAACTGTATTGTAAAAGGTGATACTCAGCCCAGCCTGGTTCCAAAACTGGAAAAGAGGAAGATTGCTCCTCTTCCAGACTATTTGTAATGAATATTAGGGGCCTTGCCCCTTATTACTGCCATGGGCTACTATTTTGATGGGCACATTCCTGGCTACGCCCCCTCCTCTCCTTTAACCCCTAGTGAACTAGCAATATTCCATCACTAACAGGGTGCTTATCTATCCTCAAACTTATTCAAGTATTCGGATCTATTTAAATTCATCACTTACGCAGCCTCCATAGTTTCTATGGGGGCTGTTTTACAAATAAAAACAGCGGATGGAAGCCGATATCTCCAATTCCTACTGCGGTCCCCCATACATTCAGCGGATACTTAATATTTGTGAGTATCCTGCTTTGATAACTAGGCCTCAAAAAGTGTTTAAAAGAGCTAAGCTGATTGCGCATGAATATTGGGAGAAGAGGATATACTAATACTAAATAGAGCTATTCATTTACGTCTCTAACATGATATAATCGTGTTGAAAACATAAACTGGCTGTACAAGTATTGATATGTATACAATCTGCATGCTTTGATGTGTAACCAGTTACTGTGACTGTACATCATTTTTATTGTGTCATCTGTCTGTGATAAACAAGTGATATTAATAATTGTGATATCTCCAGAAAGGATGTGAAACTTGTCAGCCAGCAAATGAGTCAGAGGAAGACGAGTAGTTCTGATAAATTAATGGCTGTGCCAACATTTATTTCAAATTGGATTTTAAAGAATAAGGATTTTCTAATCTAGCAGACATTATTAATAGTAGAGTCACTGTAATCGTTGACTTACTTGGACAACCAGCAAAATTATAATGACTGCACTGAATAATAGAAACATGCTTAGGCAAACAAGTGAAAATTCCACTCCTAGTGGAAAAGCATAACATTTCTCATAGTCACTCATCTCTAACATTTCTCATAGTCACTCATCTCTACAGGGACTTCGTTTTTCATTTTTAAAAGCATGTAGGAGATATTGCTCTTTAATGTGTACTTGTGACAGGGCTGCCATCAGAAATTGTGAAGCCTGGGACTGACAAAATAGCAGGGCCCCCCTCTGTGTTCCTGTAACTTCTGCCCCACAGTGTCTCTCCACCCCCACATCTCTCTCTGTTTGTTTTTTGTACACTCCTCATCCACACCCTCCCACTTATATATTTTAGCATTTTGTGTTCCAAGCCCCACCCCATCATTTATATATTTATTGCATTTTTGCCTTCCCCCACACACTCCTTCTTTTTTTACTTACCTGATATTCAGTTTCTTCCTATCCTCCTCTTCTGATCACTGCTGGGGCTCGGCTCCAGCTGAGCAGGGAGATGCATGTTTGCTCCTCTTGTAGGCTGCTTTTCTTCTAACTGGTGTATGAGATGTTAGGACGTCACAACATCCTAACGTCTCACTCCCCTCAGCATCAGAGTGCGCCGACGTAGGAGGAGTGACTCAGGGAGGCAGAGACAGCCGGACGCGCTGCTCACGAATACATGGCGGCAGGAGCCTGGAACCTCTAGCGCAGCAGTGGCCAAACAGCCGGGGAGTGGAGCCCTTAAGTCTCTGCTGGCGGCCCTTCTACTAACAAAATTGTACTGCCCCGGGAGGCAGATATCACCGTGGCCCCTGGGCTGGCCTTTGGGTAGGAGCCAGGTGTGGGTCCCCTCTCTGTCCAGGTCCGGCAGTACCCCCTGATGGCGGCCCTGTTTGCCGACTTATTAAATCTCATCTTTGGGAGAGGCCCGAAGAGGAGACGCAGCCGGCCGCTTCAGGGGGCGGGGCCAGGCTTGCCATGTCATTAGGCCCCACATGGGACAGCGGTAGCGAACGCGCGGGGGGGGTTGCGCTGACACAGACTTACCGCAGCTGTAGGCAATGCTGCACATGCGCTGATTTTGTGAGAGTAATGGCACATGCACAGCACTGATTACAGCTGCGGTAAGTTAGATTAGATAGGGAAAAGTATCTATTTCCTAAGAAGCTGTCATCGCAAAAATTAGCTTTTCGGAATAGATAGTTATGGAGAGAGGGAATGATGAATTCCTCTAGTAATTAGGTAGAACTCCATGTGAGTTCTAAACCTAATTACCTCCAATGATTTTTTAGTCATGATAAATAGGCCCCCTGGTCACAGATACAACACCCAATATATGTCTACTACACACCTGTCCAATTTTGCTTCAGATTTCAGATATACATTTGTTAAAAACAATCTGTAAAAGGATTGTGTCGGGGGCGTGGCCTGACAGCTGATGTGAGGTGCCGAAGCTCCTGAGAAAGTGGTGTTTAAAACACCTAAAGTTAGGTCTCCTGGAGCCAGAATTGAACCCGCGGAACCCCGCAAGTACCCCCTTAGATGGCGGGCGGGGGGGCGGTGGTTGCTGTGGAGTCGGGGGGATAATATATCCCCTCATGGATTGTGGCCTGCTGTCCTCTGCTAAGCCGGGACATACATTAGGCAGAGCGCCGGAGCTTTCTTGATAGCGCTCCCGCGAGTACCGGGTGTCGCAGCTGGTGCCCAAATCCCCACTATCAAGCACCTCCTCCTGTGGCAGTAAAGACGGCTTACCTGCAGGATGCTGGGGATATCTGAAGCGCGGATCTGGATACGGCAGTCATGGCTCCCTGTTGATAGAGACGGCCGCAATCTTAGGTCTGGAAGCTGCAGGCTCATGTACAGCAGCAGCTGCTGAGTCTGGTGTGAGACAGATAAGTGGCAAGCCTATACTATCCAGCTACTCTCCTGTTTCCCCCTGATTAATATACATCTGGAGGAAGGTGGGCTGCTTGGTTTCTTTATTTTGTCAATAGCAGCCATGTGACTCTGCATCAATGGAATAATATTCCTTATGTCCTCTGTCACCCCTTTTAATATTTTTTTCTATTTCTGATCTACCCATCTTTAATGATAATTGGGCTCTCATCTATGTGATATTCTAATATTTTTTCTGAGTTTGTGGAGACCCCTCAATGGACAGATCTAACTCCACTGTTCCCCAATCTAGACAAACACAAGATTTCTCCAAGGGGTTCCAACAACTATTAGCAGAATATGACCTATTTGAGAGCGAAGCATCCCAGTTAGAGATAACTCATTCTACTCCCATGTACACAGGCTGTATTCGAGAACTGACCTAGCATTGGCTGACAAATGGACCTTATCTTCGATTAGGAGAACATCCATTTTACCCATGACATGGTCTGACCATTCTCCCCTGATGGGATGTTGGGACCAGAAGAGTGATTCCGGGATCTTGGAGACTGGGCCGCAATAGTCTGTCTCAGCCAGAGTCTCATCAAGCTATTGAAGAATCCCTTTCCACTTTTCGAAATTCTAATAGCCCTGCAGAGACATCCGTGTTTAATTTTTGGTGCTCGTTAAAGGCCGTCATTAGAGGCTCGGCTATCCAGGTAGCAGCTAGACTTAAAAGAGAATCTAGGAAAATACATGCTCAGGCTGTAGCCACTGTAGTCACTTTGGAAGATGCTGTCGAAGCTGGATAATTGGCTGAGACAAGATCAGTTTAAAATTGAATCGCAGCGACGCCATTTTGCGACTGGCCGCAAGACGCCATCTTGGAAATGAAATCACAAGACACCATTTTGTGAATGGCCGCCCAAGTGCCATTTTAGATAAACTCACACTTGAGTACATGTGGCGATATTACTATTAGCATCATGCGACTGTAGTTTTCACCATTTCTCATACACACATTAATACGCATAATTGCGCTATTAACTAGTCGCATATTAGCGAATTCATAAGATCCTGTATGAAAACGCTGAATATTAGCTTCATGCACACATCTGCCCTAAGTTAACTAGCATCATTACATCAAACCTCGCATATTCACACATTACATATTCACATACAAGGTTCCATAAGCTTTAAGGTATAAGATTCAAGTATGCTCATTTATTATAATTGCTGTGAAATAAAGATTATTTGGTAACTAAGGTTTTATACGTGATAAGTAAGCCATGTTTGGTATTGTACTGATGCGTACTCTTTCAACAGTATTCCTGTAAGATCGATGTAGAGATCACAACATGCATTCTCAATTTATGGACCGCAGAGACTTCAAGCAACAAAATGTACATTATATGACCAACTGTTAGGATTTGCATGAGGCGGGAAACCAGAGACCACCAGTTGTTAGAGGCTGGACTGTGTCAACCTGTTAGATGCCCTGTGACATATTCCCTCTCCTTTAGGACCAATGGTATTAGCAACAAACTTCTCTATTGTGTTGTCTATTTCTGGGGGGGGTATAAATATGTGTGCTCTGACCCTGGGTTTGGAGTCTTCATGCTGAATGCTGATTGACAGGGATTTCTTGCTGATGCCTACATCTGGTCCAGCTGTGTATGTATAACTGTACTTGGGTCTGTATAATTCCTTTGCGCTAAATTGTACTTAGATCATAGCGTGTAACTGACTGTACTTTTTCTGAAATAATACTTTGTGCTTTGGAACCACAAGTTCTAGGTCTGGAGTCTTTATTTACTGTATGACTGCGTACGCAAAATAGCGTCATCCTTAGAGGTTCATAGGCAGGATATCAGAAAGTATAGGCAGGAGTGTATAGAGGTTCTAAAGCAGTATCGTTAGTTGGGGGCTCGTAGTGAAGTCACTTACCTACTCACACGGCACATACGGTTATCGATATCTCACCAATGGGTGGAGTGGCCACATGCAGGGTTTACCTGCAACCGCTCGCTGCTGAGAAATCGCTACCCATTTTCGTGTGAGCCAGGGACGCTGACTAGAATCCAGGGACAAGAGACGAAAAAGTTTGTTTTCCTTTGTTGATAGAACCTAACATTTAAAGGGGTGCCGCAGTATTGAACACGTGGCTGAGTCGCAGTTTTGCGCACAGTAAAGACGCACTTTTGTGTACGCAGCTAAAGGTTGTCATACGGTTGTGTGGTAGTCGCATTATTGTGTATGCGACTGGTCGCACAATAGCGTATACGTACTTCCGGTTGTGCTGCCACGTGTTTAAACAAAGCTGTTGAGGTTTATATTCTTTATCAATTGCTATCAATATCTGGGTTAACGTGTATTTTTCTGCGCAGGAAAAAGTGTGTGACAGTGAGTATTTGTTGGTAGGGGTAACTTGTTCCCTAAAGTTAGTGGTACCGTATGACCTTTAAGGGCTAAGTGCTAGCAGCTCGGTAAGCAGCTTACCGTTCTATACATAGTAGCAGCTGTACATGTTGTCTTTGTTGTAGAGAGGTGCGTGGAAGTAGCCGACTTAAACTTTCATAGGTGTGGAAGTAGCCTTCTTAAATCTTATCCGGGTGTGTGGAGCTGCCTTCTTCAAATCTCCACAGGTGTGTGGGTGCAGCCGTTTAAATCGTCCACAGGTAAGTGAAACTATCTTTACTGTCTTTCACCAGTTTAAATCTTTATTGAAAAATGTAGGAGTTGTCTTGGAATGGGAGCCACGCAAACAATAGAGATATTAGACAATGATGTGCTGCTAATGGAAGCGCCGCTTGTATCGGCCCATCGTATTATGCATACTAAGTATGGTACTTATGCAATAAGGTATTGTGATGTATGGTTTAAAATGACGATGAAGAGTGTTAGACCGTTTCCCAGAATTGGTAGTTTTGATAAAGATGTATTAGATAATGTCCGGGACCACATCAGTCTGATGCGCTCCCAAGAGAAAAAGGTCAAATATTATGAATGTTTAAAGTTGTGGCAGCATGAAGGGGATGCGTGGCTTAAAAATGCGCAAGCGACGCAAACTAGGTGCAGAGGATAAACGGGACTATTAAAAATAAGTTGAGTAAAATCATGGCAGAGACTGGACTAGGATAGTCAGAAGCGTTACCTTTGGTCCTACATAGTATAAGGACCACTCCTAGACCCCCTCTAAATCTGTCCCCATTTGAAATACTGTTCGGTAGACAACCTCATTTGATTATATGTCCACAGGAAGACTTGAAGGGTAACAACAAGGTAACTGTAAAGTATCTTATATCAATGAGTAAACAGTAAAAACAACAGCAACAGAAACTGAAATTGTTGTCCAATGATATGCCTGGAACTAACTGTCATGATGTTGAACCAGGAGAATATGTTATGTTCAGAAATTTCTTGCGTTCAGGTTGTTTGACTGATCGGTGGGAAGGTCCATACCAGGTGCTACTGACAAGTACTACATCTTTGAAGGTGGCTGAGAGAGTTACCTTGGTCCATTCTACTCACTGCAAAAAGGTCAATCAACCAGTGGAGAAACAAGTCGGAGACAAGGCTGATAGCGTGGACCTGTCGCTCGTGAACTTGTTCTGGGAGGATTGATAAGGCTGTAGTGAGATACCTGAACTAAAAGAAATCTGCAGGTCTTGCTGTGGCAATGGATGGGCCTGCTGTGTTAATTTTCATATTCTCTTTTAGAGTGTTCACCATCCTGGTCAGTTCGGAAATGTCCAGTTTCTGTGAAGGGGGACCGATTGTGGAGAGGGGAGTTGATCGCAGTGCTGATGGTATGGAGTCAGAAGGAGTACAATGCCAATCAGGGGAGTGTCTGACCAATCTTAGTACTGTTATTGTTAAGAGAGCTGTAATTCCGGATACTCAGGGACGGTGTGGAGGTTTATCGTCTGAAGATTCCTGTATTTGTGAGCTTTGTGGGTCCCTAGTTGATGAGAACTGTATCCAACGGTGCCAGCCTAAATATAACCCATACTGGGGTGGGTATCCTTTAGAGGATTATCATAGCATGGTAGGCAAAGTGTTAAATAAAACTGATTGCTGGGTGTGTTCACATGTGCCACAGGGACTGCATAATGTAGGGTTGGTGCCATTTCCACTGAATATCACAGAAATTTTAGAATTACAAAAAGGGAAAACATTGGATGGAAACTTCCTCTCATCCAAACCACCTCATTTCAAACTCTATCAATTCCAAGTAGATAGATCACTTTTGTGTTTAAACATAACCAACCTCAATAAACCCAGGAGTTGGGAAGTGACAGGGAATAATCAGACGATGACCTTCTCACAAAGAGCTGATAATGAGTCCATAAACCATGATCTGTTACGCTCAATTAAATCTAGTGGGAAACATTTTAGGTACCGGTATACATTGAGTTCCACCAAAGAAATTATTGGTAAGGTGCCAGATGGTTATTGTGCTAAAATAATACAGCCAGAGACTTGCATGAACCAGATGGAAGACCCAGAAATAGGATTGTTTGCAAGGGAAATGTGCTTAATGATAATGATGCATACCATTCCTTATGTTCTCCCTGATAATGTATATTTTATATGTGGAAGAAAAGCGTATAAGTGGCTTTCCCCCGAGTTCCGAAGGTTTGTGTTACCTGGGAAGAGTAGTCACAGAAGTTATGACCCTCACACATGTTGAAATGCTTGGTATACATAAAAACACACCATCACCATATCTTCACACGCAATATGAACACAGAGGCAAACGAAATATGATACTTGGTGACGTGCATAAAGCCACTCAGTTAATTAGTGAGACAACTGGTTTTCAAGTTTTAGTCGCATTGGATCCCACCAGGATCGCTCGGGGTACATTAAATTTTAGATATATTCAGGAACTTGCTAAATTGATAGATAATATCACCGAGATGTACGATGACACATTCAGGTATACAGGGAGAGAATTGCAAGTGTACAAGAAAGAACTGGTGCAACACAGGCTAGTGTTAAATTATTTAACTGCTGTTACTGGAGGGTATTGCGTAACATTGGCCACCCAATTTTGAGTAAAATGTTGCACCTATGTCACCAATGATACCAGCGACCCCAAGGAGGTGATAGACCGAAAGATGGATGAAATTCTGCAGCTAAAATGGGAATTTCGTAAGAACCATAATGCTTCAGTGGCTGAAGTAGGGGAGAAGATAGAAGGATGGGTTTCATGGCTGAACCCAGTGAAATGGTTCTCAGGCCTAGGGGAATGGGTCCAGGAAGTGATCGCCAGCATAGGCAAATTCTTAATCCTTATACTGATTGTCATCATTATAATTGGCATATGTGTCCGGTGTGTTCCTATTGTGTTGAAGTGTGGAAAATGTAAAAATAGAGTAAAATGAAAGAACGAAATTATGATGGTGGCCAGTATGAATACCGAGGTAAATACAGAACTGCATTACAACCCTGAGCTAGGAAATACCATCATTTAATGTATTATATTTAGACCTGCATAGAATGTATTATTGAAATGTTATTTTTAAAACACCTCAGATAATGTAAAGTCTCAAATTCCCCTTCAAGACTGCCTTTATAGGATTGGTGTATCCCCACACCTTTCACATGATCTTCCAAGATCAGCGGTGTGCGTATAATAGTAGTTTTACGTCCCCACTCAGAGACACATTATTGATGGATTAAGAACCACCTTGTGCCATCCCATAATAACACTAAAATAGTATATAAATGTAAGCCTAAATTACATTATAAACTCAGATTGTGATAGCATGTTGTTCGCTATCAAGGGTGGACTGTCGAAGCTGGATAATTTGCTGAGCCAAGATCAGTTTAAAATTGAATTGCAGCGACGCCATCTTGTGACTGGCCGCAAGACGCCATCTTGGAAATGAAATCACAAGACGCCATTTTGCGAATGGCCGCCCAAGCGCCATTTTAGATAAACTCACACTTAAGTACATGTGGCGATATTACTATTAGCATCATGTGACTGCAGTTTTCACCATTTCTCATACACACATTAATACGCACAATTGCGCTGTTAACTAGTCGCATATTAGCGAATGCATAAGATCCTGTATGAAAACGCTGAATATTAGCTTCATGCACACTCATCTGCCCTAAGTTAACTAGCATCATTACATCAAACCTCGCATATTCACACATTACATATTCACATACAAGGTTTCATAAGCTTTAAGGTATAAGATTCAAGTATACTCATTTATTATAATTGCTGTGAAATAAAGATTATTTGGTAACTAAGGTTTTATACGTGATAAGTAAGCCATGTTTGGTATTGTACTGATGCGTACTCTTTCAACAGTATTCCGGTAAGATCGATGTAGAGATCGCAACATGCATTCTCAACTTATGGACTGCAGAGACTTCAAGCAACAAAATGTACATTATATGACCAACTGTTAGGATTTGCATGAGGCGGGAAACCAGAGACCACCAGTTGTTAGAGGCTGGACTGTGTCTATTTGAACCAACCTATTAGATGCCTTGTAACATATGCCCTCTCCTTTAGGACCAATGGTATTAGCAACAAACTTCTCTATTGTGTTGTCTATTTCTGGGGGGGTATAAATATGTGTGCTCTGACCCTGGGTTTGGAGTCTTCGTGCTGAATGCTGATTGACGGGGGTTTCTTGCTGATGCCTACATCTGGTCCAGAGCGCTGCGTATGTATAACTGTACTTGGATCTGTATAATTAATTTGCGTTAAATTGTACTTAGATCATAGCGTGTAACTGACTGTACTTTTTCTGGAATAATACTTTGTGCTTTGGAACCACAAGTTCTAGGTCTGGAGTCTTTATTTACTGTATGACTGCGTATGCAAAATAGCGTCATCCTTAGAGGTTTATAGGCAGGATATCAGAAAGTATAGGCAGGAGTGTATAGAGGTTCTAAAGCAGTATTGTTAACGCTCATAAAGCTGACCCATTGAACAGAACAAAGTTAAAGCAACTTCTTGAGGCTAGAGAAAAGGTGAATGTTTTCTCCCTACAGGAAGTACAAAGCAACATCACTCGCTTAAACCAAAAGTTTTATGTATTTGGTAATCGAGCAAGTCGACTACAGGCTCGAAAACTTCGAGGCCGTAGAGGAAAGGAACGGGTACAACGTATTTATACATCAGCGGGTGCTAGGGTATCTGCTCCTGATGAAATTGCTAATGCTTTTGCTTCATACTATGCACGCCTCTATATTCTTAAAGAGGACAGTGGTATTCCACACCCTACAGCAATTAATATTGAAAGGTTCTTACATGATCTTTCCTTACCAAAGTTAGACCCTGGAGCCTGTTTGACCCTTAACGCGCCCTGGACACAGGAAGAGGTTGAGTTTGTTATAAAAAACATGCAATCGGATAAAGCCCCTGGCCCAGACGGTTATCCCACCAATTTTTAGAAAGTGTTTATAAAAGATCTAGCTCCACTTCTACTGTCAGTATTTAATGAGGCAACTGACACAGGGCAGTTCCCAAAAGAAATGCTTGAGGCCCAGATTATAGCTATTCTGAAGCCCTGTAAAGATCCATCTATGGTAGCTAAATATCGCCCAATTGCCCTGTTGAACACAGATGTCAAATTACTTGCCAAGTCGATTGCTAACCGACTGAGCTCTCTTCTTCCAGATATTGTTAACCCCGATCAAGTCAGGTTTGTTGTGGGGAGACAGGCCCCAGATAATACACGTCGGGTCATCAATATTATTAAGCAATATGAAAATAATAGGGAGCCCCTTTTGGTTCTTTCCCTCGACACAGAAAAAGCATTCGACCGACTGCACTAGGAATATTTGAGGGAAGTGCTCAGACATTGTGGCATTCAGGGGAATATACTTGATTCTATCTTTTCACTATAGTCATGTCCATCTGTGAAAGTTTATATAGACGGATGTCTCTCCTCCAATTTTTACATAACAAATGGCACTAGGCAGGGATGCCCACTCTCCCCTTTCATTTTCGCTATGGCGATTGAGCCTCTGGCTGAGAGGATTCATACGTCAGGTCAAATATATGGTCCCATGTCTGGGGATGTTTCTCACAAGATTTGTTTGTTTGCTGACGACATATTAATGTGCTTGTTGAACCCGGAGGTCTCTCTTTCCCTATTATATTAGAAGAATATTCCGATATTTCCTACTATAAATTAAACTCCAATAATAATATTCCTCATCCTATTTTAGATACATTGAAGGAATTATTTAAGTATTCATGGAAAACTAAAACACTTAAATACTTAGGAATTCATTTAGCTAAAGATAAGGATTTAAGTACATGTAACTATGAACCTTTACTGAAAGTCTTTGAGATTCTAACTAAAGAATGAATGCTACATGAAGTGTCCTGGTTAGAAGGATTGCAGCTGCAAAAATGGTTCTCCTCCCTAAATTAATGTATTTATTTCGCTCCATACCCAGAATAATGCCCAAATCTATCTATAATAAATTCTACCAAATTTTAAGTGTTTATGTTTGGAAGGGGAAAAAGCCAAGAATAGTGAGGAGCACTCTCATCCTTTCTAAGTTGACGTGAGGTGTGGCTTTCCCAGACCTAGAGAAATATCACGTAGCTTGAATTCTCAGTCAAGCTAGAGATTGGTTCGCTACTGAAGTACCCAAACCTTGGGTACTCATCGAAAAATTATCTATTAGTCCTTTTTGTCTACTTGACATGTTATGGTTGCCCGCTTCATCTACTTTTCCACACTTAGAATCATGCAAAAGCACTCCGAGCAACCTGGACATCGTGGCACTCTCTCGTGGCTGCTGATGGGGAGATTTCTCTACCCTCTCCTGACTTGTCATTACAAGCTATAACTAATCTAATTCCCGATTTACACCTGGGGTCATGGTTGAGGGAGGGTCTGCTTTTTTTGGGAGATTTATTTGTTGATGATATTTTTGTATCTTTTACTCATCTCCAGTCACATTATGGACTCCTAAGACAGGACTTCTATAAATACCTACAGTTACGCCATTGGTTGAGAGGTTGTCTCTCCCCATCACTTAAAAAAACAATTTTCCTACCCCTTTACTAACTAGGTTAAAATCATCTGATCATAAAGGTGGAATTTCCTGGTGGTACCAATACCAGCTGCAATTAGGAAGGAAGGGGAAACTGCCATCTCAGGTTAAATGGGAAAAAGACCTATCTAGAGTCTTATCTGAAGAAGAATGGGACATAATTTTTCGCTCCTGCTTTACCATATCCAAATGTATAAAACATTCAGAGATGTTTTACAAATTGATCCAAAGAGCATATTTTACTCCAGAGAGGCAACATAAGATCTGGCCCACAGTATCACAATATTGCTGGAGAAATTGTAGTTGCGTGGGAGATATAATGCATATTTTTTGGTCTTGTCCCTTACTCCGCCTACTTTGGGCGACAGTATTTTCAATGATAAGTGATGTAGTGGGGAAAAGTATTGTGGCGGATCCTCTAACAGCTTTATTCCATTTCTATCCAGAGATGATTTCCCAGGGTTATAGGTATGTTATGGGACATATACTAGTAGCAACAAAGGCTTCTGTGGCTCAAATGTGGAAGAGCAGCTCCAGGGGCGGATTGGGATGGAAAACCAGCCTGGGAAATTTCTGGAAGCAGCCCGAAAGGGGGCAGGTCTGTGGAGGGGGTGGAGTCTGATTCTGAGTCGGAGGCAGTCGCGGCCTTCCTTGCGTCTTTTGCTACAGTAACGTCTGAGACTTTATGCTCATGCCGCTACAAAGCCCTTCCCTGGTGCACATCAGTGCGTCCTAATATACAGAGACTGAGACGCCCACTGTCAGTATCTACAGATGCTGCAGCCATCCTTTGTGTGTTTTTATACTCCACCATTGGTTGCACCTTTGAAAATTGCACAAGTCCTATGCTAGAAAAGTTAAAACCTTGCATATCAGGCAAGCAAGCCTGTTAGTAGAACAAGTGTCCAGGGGATATCAGAAGCTGGTTCCTGGTTTGAAAACAGAGCTACGGTGCTTTCTACCAACATGCTTGTTTGACCCTGATATGCCAGTTTTTAAAATTTCTGATGTACGTGTGCTTCTAACATACTACACTGCCTGCACCCCCTATTTTTTTTTTGTCATTGCTATAAATATCATTATTTATAGATTTGCTTACTGACAGCATCTCTAATCCGCCACTTGCATACAAAAACAGCAATGGACAGACATTGAACTTCTGAGCAACCCCATGGTCACTCAGAAAGGCTGTCAGCACTAAGATGCCGGGGTCTTTACAGCTGCGTACGAATTCGCAGTCAGAGACACATCCCCGAAAAAAGTCACAACATGCCTGTGTTTTACTCGTCCCCCCCGCTACCTCCCACAAACGCTTCCTGTCTGTTAATCACTCTGCAACTTAAGTCCTCACTGTGACTACCATCTGTAATCTAAGTTGGTGCATGCAGAGTCGGAAAAAAAAATTGTTCAACTGCGCAAGCCTTGGCAATGCGTCCGCCTCTGAATCAGACCTTTATTTTCCTGGCGGTTGTTTGCTTTATGCCCACTAAGCTCCTGGGCCCCATTATAGTTATGCCTCTGGTCATCATAACATTGCATTATACACAGGCCTCGCTCCCCCCTTATTACCCACAGTACATACAGCACCCATATTATATTGCATTATACACAGGCACCCCTCCCCTATATTACCCCAGTACACAAAGCACCCATATTACATTGCATTATACACAGCCCCCATATTACCCCAAGTACATACAGCAACCATATTACATTGCATTATACAGAGGCCCTCCCCCCCATATTACCCCCAGTACATACAGCACCCATATTACATTGCATTATGTACATGCCCCCCATATTACCCCCAGTACATACAGCACCCATATTACATTGCATTATACACAGGCCCCCTCCCTCATATTACCCCCAGTGCATACAGCAATAAAATTACATTGCATTATACACAGGCCACCCTTTTTATCCCCAGTACATACAGCACCCATATTACATTGCATTATACACTGGCCCCCCTTCCCCATATTACCTGCAGTAAACACAAAATCACCATATTACATTGCATTATACACTGGCCCCCTTCCCCTATATACCTCCAGTAACCACAACCCCCACCTGGCTTTCTTGATTCTTCCTGTGAAGAGCAGGAGCCGGCCCCAACAGTGTGATGCATAGAGGAAGCACAGGCAGAGCCAGACAGTAGAGTTACAGACAAGCAGCAGGCAGAGGACGGCTGGCCTGATCCATGCAGTCCACTCTGAGCCTGGTAGGAGGGGCCAGCCACTGAGAAGCAACGCTCTGACTGCCTGGATCATTTGTTTTAGTTGTGTACTGTTACTGTACAGACGGCGCAGCTTAGCTGTCAGCTCTGCAGACCAGCTGTACTGCCGGCTATTCCCCCCTGCAATGAGCAGCTATGAACGCTGCCCAATCGGAGGCAGTAGCAAATCAGCCCACAAAGGGGAAGGGGGGAGCAGATGGCCCGGCCCAGCGGGAAATGTCCCGATTTACCGGCACCCCAATCCACCCCTGAGCGCCTCTATACCTAACTTGACCAATATAGTGAATAAAATTCAAAAGCAGTTTTTATTTGAAACATCAGATTGTAACTACTCCTCCTCTGCTAATTCTATATATATGTGTTGGTCCCAATGGGTGGAGTATAGAGAGAATCAGGGACACTCTACTATATATAGCGCACCTGTAGATGTTACTGTTTTAGAGTCTTCTAATTCTGAATCTGAATTTTGAATTTAGTAAATATTTAAGAATATTTCATTATTCTGACCATATGTAAGTTTGTGTACCAATGTACATTTTATGTCTGGTTTTTGTTTCCCCTTTATCCTTTTTTCTTTTTTCTTTTCTGTATCCTTATTCTAAATGTTTCAAAAAACTTAATAAAAATATTGTTAAAAAAAGGATTGTGTCACCATACATACTCTTCCCATCTTTGGCACTCAAAGGGATGAATTGGGAGAAAACTTGATGAAACAGGGAGGTATTGGAAGAAAAAGTGATAACACCAAGTTAATCCTCCATGAAACTGAGGGCCTGATTCTGACCCGCTCGCGAGCGCTGAGCGCTCGCAAGCGGGTCGATGGTGTCCTAGTGCGCATGTGCACGACGGAGGGTGCTCCGTCGTGCGCATGCGCGAGACCCGAATAGCGACGGCCAAGCCGTCGCTATGGGTCTCGCACCAAAGGGGGCGTGCTATCGATGGTGAGTGACAGCACGCCCCCTTTGGTGGGCGTGCCGGGGGCGTGGCTGCCCAGACGGAGGCGTTCCCATGGGAACGCCTACCGTCTGGGGCTGGCCCCACTGACATCATTAGTGATGTCAGTGGGAGTGCTTTTGGCTCTGATAGAGCCAAAAGCACTCCTGGGCTTGTGGCAGCGAGACCCTACCGCAGGGTCTCGTCGCAAGCCCAATGGTCGCAATGGTCTTGACCATCGCGACCATCTTTTTGGCCGCTCGCATAAGCTGTGGGTGGTCACCCACAGCTATGCGAGTGGCCAGGAGGCCGCTCCAATATTAGGTAGGAGGGCCCTGATTCAGAGCGAGCGCTCTTGTCAGAGCGTCCGGCTCTGACTCAGGCCCAGAGCTCCTTTACTCTCTGTTGATAATATTGAATCAAAGTAAAGAAAACATATATAAAATGTGAGGTGGTAAAGAATACCAGGCCCAAATGAAAACCTACATAGGAGAGGCACATATACAGATACAAAAACATATTAGGGGCATGAGAGAGTAATACCTACAATTGAGTGCACATTCAAAAGGAGAAAAAGATCAAATCCATTAATGTTTCAATTTTTCAATTCTTTTCTAATCATGTTATATAAATGAGGCAGGTAGGGCCCAGAGCTGATCTAAGCTACAGCCATCTCCAGCTGCTGCCTGCATGCTTTGTGATGTCACAATGCAAGTCATAGCCCTATGTAAAAGATGCCCAGCTGCTGGCAGCCATTTTCTGGTGACATTTTGTCCTATATTGATACTCTTTGAGTAGTTCCTGCTTTTATTAAGCGACTTTGGATAACAACTACCAAAAATAACTTTGTATTACATCTTCCAATAAGGTCCACTACAACAACATCATCTTCAGAAATCAAACCTGAATAACATCTTAAGGTAAGGATTATATTACAAGTTTTGGCCTGTCATCCTTTACCTTTTTAGACACCTCTCTCCATTTTATCTGCAGTTTTTATTTTAGAAACAATGTATATATATATATATATTTTATTCTAATGTGACACTGCATAACTAAGATGGGTAAACACTTGCCCAATCCTCTGGGGTTCCAACAGACTGTTGACCATGGGCGTAGCTATAGTGGGTGCAGGGGGTGCCATAGCTATGGGGCCCAAAGGCGTAGGGGGCCCCAGAGTCAGCTTCTATAGTTGTCTATCAAGTTCCTGAAAAAGCCTGCTAAGTAACTGAGGCCCCCATTTACTAACGAGTTTTATCACCAAACTCAGTGATACATTTCACTGTGTATGATAAATGGTTCTCCAGCCAATCAGCTCCCAAATGTCAACTGTTAGAAAAATGACAGTTGGGAGCTGATTGGCTGGAGCACCATTTATCATACACAGTGAAATTTATCACTTGTTTTGGTGATAAAACTCGTTAGTAAATGAGGCCCTAACAGCCTCATTTATCAACGAGTTTATAACTCAAAACTTGTGATAAATATCACTTTTATGATAAATGGTGCTGGAGCCAATCAGCTCCCAACTGTCATTTTTCTAACAGTTGACAGTTGGGAGCTGATTGGCTGAGCACCAATTATCATAAAAAGTGATATTTATCACTAGTTTTGAGTGATAAACTCATTGATAAATGAGGATTTAGTCTGGTCCATTGTCCGAGCCTGAAAAGGGGGATTCGTCAGTGGCAGTCTCTGTCTCTCCCTCTCAGTAAAGCTCCACACTGATATGATCCATCTCCCACATTCCTGTCTCACACTCACAGACACAGCTGAGCTAATTAGTAAGCCAAGCACTTTCAGAGAGTAGGCTTCACCTTTTTTACATCATTTGTAAAGCTGGGGGATGGGGATTGAGCTTTGAGGTAAGGGGGGAGAGGTTGACTTACCAAAGACCCATCATCTTGCGCCAACCAATAACTGAAACAAGACTATTAAAACTTGGGGCAAATAAATCGGTCACAGCTTTATTTCAACATAACATAACTTACAACCAGTTGCAGGGTAAGGAAAAGAAAAGCGGTTCACAAGGCTCTCGTGATGTTATACCACCTGGGGCGTGCTCAACCCAGAGCCGTAACTAGATTTTTTGGTGCCCTGTGCCAGAGAGAGCATTGGCGCCCTCCCCTTTTTTCAAATAGGACATAAGCACCTGAAAATGGGCCATGGCCTCATGGGGAAGGGCCAGGGAGGAGATAGGGGAGGCCAGGAGATGCTGGGGATAAAAGAAGTGGAAGCTAGAAGTGAGAATGATGATAATCAGGAAAATCGACAGGCCCAAACAGCGCCCCCTGCCCTGCGGTGCCCTGTGCCATGGCACTGGTCGGACTACCCTAGTTACGGCCCTGGCTCGACCCAACCACGTGGGCATGCAATCATGCCCCCTACCTTTAGGGACTATAATATATCTGTGCCAAACTGCATCTTTTCACAATTACTGCACTCGGTCTACATTAGTCTGCCCCTTCCCTTGCAAGTGTCAGATTCATGCAAATCTGCCTACATATATACAGTACGTATATGTGCGGTCTCTATTCTGGCGTTCAACTCCACATCAGCCCCAGACCGTAACTCTGGTGACTGGTATATTCTCAGGGCTATGTAAAGTTAAAAGCATGGATATCAGTCATTTGGGTTAGTTCTGAGGGAAAATGAATAATTTTCTCACAGTAATCTTTCTGCATATACTGTCCACACATCATTAGTCATTACCAAGAGAAAATGATGCATTTCTGTGATCGCCACTCACATTCCTAATTATCAATAGATAGCTATGTTTTCATATATTAAAACTGTTTAGAAATTATAGCGTGAGAAAACAAAAGAAAACAGATTTACTGTTTATTTATTTATTTATTTATTTATTTGTTTAAGAGTATTTACTGCAGTGCACTATTACGTCAGTCAATATTGATATTGTTTATTAATTAAAACATATAAATCTTTATTGTTTATTATTTAAAATATTCAGGGGTTTTCACAACTGGCAAAATATTTTAAAATGCTTGAGATTCAAGCAGAAAATAAAAAATGTGCATGAAGAAAAAACTTCTAGTGTATTAAAATTAGTAATACTGCTGGTTGTATAACTTTATCCCTGTATGTATGAATTTATGTTGGTCTCATTGGTGCCACTGGTACAATTTGGTACATATAAATGTAATACTTTATGACCATCATCTATTGTCAGTGTCATTCACTTTAGAGAAAAATATTTTAACTATAGCAGCTGTAATGTAACAAATGTGTTACAATAGATTTACATTGTATCAGTACTTGGAAGACAATCCCTGGATAGTTCAGTAGTAATTATTATGTGTCTGTTAAACGGCAATGAATCCAATACTCAATAAATTGCTGACATATACTGGACTGGCTAACTACATACAATTCTTATTCTGCCAGCCAGTGTCAATTTGGTTGATAATTGCCGTATGTTCTGTCAGTGAGACAGCTGTCAGGGTGATCTAAAGACCCTCTGCGCTGCTGCCTTTATTCATACATTATTTATCACAGACACAATTGTGTTTAAAAACATTTACGCTGTATCAATCATCAAAAGACAGTCCCTAGATGGTTAAATAATAATTACTTGTCCGTTATACGGCAATAAGTTTAGTTTTCAATAAAGTTAATGACACATGCTGGACTGCATACGAGTCTCACTCTGCCAGCCAGTTTCAGATATTATTAATAATTGGCGTGTATACTATCTATGGGATGACTGTTCAAATAGTCCATAGAGCCTCCACATTGCTGCCTATAGTTATTTATTTATTTATCACATAGATTCATCTATATATTCGACAGGTACAACCAGCGGTACTGTGTGGAAACGTCAATGCGCGTTTCGCCCGGCTGCTTTATCAAGGCATCTAAAAGATGGTGAGAGCAATGCGGGCCCCATTGCCAGCAATGGAGACCCGGCGGTACCTTTCTGGCTTCAACGAAGCCTTCCAGGCACTGCCAGGTCTCGCTGTCACGCACATAAGC
Organism: Taudactylus pleione; assembly: GCA_031769625.1. Classification (NCBI taxonomy): domain Eukaryota; kingdom Metazoa; phylum Chordata; class Amphibia; order Anura; family Myobatrachidae; genus Taudactylus; species Taudactylus pleione. The sequence goes on from JAUIMM010000120.1 coordinate 588,886, forward strand.
AGATGCACCGTCGCGCATGCGCATGACACTGGAGCCCGTCGCTGGCAGCGTTAGGCTGCCAGCAACCCATCTGAGGACCTCGCTGAGGACTTCGACTTTGCGGGACCTCGCCAGAGGGGTAAGTATTACTAAATACCAGTGGAATTTTCGTTTGTATCACAGTGATACTAAACGAAATTGTCACTGGTATTTCCCTTCGTTTGTAAATGGGGCCCTTAGACTGGTTGTAACTTAAAGAAAAGTAACAAGTAATGTCTTGTACAGTTTATGGGGTGACGTCCCACACCTCTGAAACTCAGCAAAAGAATTGTAGTTATATGTCTCTTAGGATAACTGTATTTTGTGTCCAGATAGCTTTTACTTGTAATATTGTCCAGGGAAAAAAACATTGGTATACCAAAAAGTGACAACAGCAGGGTACCCCTACGGGTGTGAGCGAGGGGGGCAGTGGAATGATACACAAAAGGGACTCTGGAATATGCTGCCCACCTCAGAAACAGACGACCGGCATGTAGCCTATCTCTAGGTCCCAGCCACCGCCTATTACACGGATGCAGCTGCAGCCTGGGGAGGGGATGTTCTTATTTATAAAATCCCTGCAAGGGAATCTCCGCTAGGCACCCCCTCCTCTAACAGAGAGCTCTATTTACTACAATCCGCATATTGAATGCAGATTGTAGTGTGATGTTATAGACTGAATTCAGGCAATATCACAGGGATTTACTACAAATCCCTTGCAGGGACAGAGCTTGCGAAAAAGCTCTGTCCCTGCGAATCCCCTCTGCACACTTGTCACGGGATTTTCGGAAAAAATGCCATGACAAAGTGCCCGCGCATGCGCCGACCGGCCGTTGCTGCTCCCCCCGGCACTAATCCCCACCCCCTGGTGCTAAGCCCCACCCCCATGATCGCGGACACCCCTGCGACCCCCCCTCCCTTACTTACACTTACCTGCATGATCCGGGCCTCAGGTGATGTCCTCCATGTCCTTCGGTCAGGTGATATCCCATACTGCACTGGGACCCGATCACCTGATGACTGGGCCACAGTGCAGTATGGGAGACCAGCCGACCGGAGGGAGGACATCATCCGGAAACCCGACCACCGGTCCCTGGAGTCAGGTAAGTTAATTTTTTTTTTTACTATTATTTTTGTTTTTTTACAGTAATCAGCTTGCTGTCTGTTTAGACCACACAGCTGATTACTGGGACCGACTCCTGGCTCTGCTCTCCCCATTAGAGCAGAGCAGGATTCCGGTAACCGGGGGAGACCCTGGATAACGCCACCTCCAGGTGGCATTATTATCACAGGGCCTCCCTAGGTGTTTTTTTCACATTTTATTTTTAGTAACTCTGGTCGGATCACATTTCCCATTACAATTATGGGAAATGCGATCTGCTTACTAAAAATAAGTGATACTTAGGGGTTGGAGTAGAATTTTACGAATTCTACTCCAATTGCCCTGTAATAACTATAGGTGATACTAAAATAATGTGAAAAGGGTGTGAAAACACCCTTTTTCACTTTATTTTAGTCAAAATAATGTTAATAAATAGAGCCCAGAATCTTACATTTCGCGTCCTCTCCAGGCGGAAGGTGGGGCCGAAGACTCGGGGTCTCAGGGAGGGGAGGGATCACTTGGTCATCTGGAGCACAGGTTAAGAACTTCAGAGTCAAATTCAAGAAGGAACCAGTGGTTTCTGCCTCTGATTGGTGCCTTTCTCAAATGTTGGGGGGGGGGGCAAGCTGCACCCTTGCCCCCTTCCCCCCTGTTCTGACACCTATGCTAGCAGGCCAAGAGCAGCACATTACAAGTGTCAAGCAGCTGTTGGGACAGAAAAAAAAGTAGAAATATCTAAGCCCTGCACATCACCTGTTAGGCTAATAAATCTTACAGAACTTAGAGATAGGAATTGTCACTATTGCATAGCAGTGACGTGCGGTGAGGTCAATGGCTGGGGAGGCACACATGAAAATAGGTCTGAGTGCTGGGAGCCTGTCTCACCCCATACTCACTATAACTCTCCCCTTACTACACTAAGCTTTAGTGTCCATTGATTATCCTACCTGCATCACTGTGTCTTCTCTTGCTGCTGCGGACCAATCTCTAAACACTGCAGTGCACTTCCTGGTCACATGACACATCCAAAGGGTCCATCAGTGCTCAAGGCACGCCCCCCATACTCAGAGGCATGCCTCTATTAGCTCTTTCTGTGCAGCTTACTGCCCGTGGTGTGGCCCTGCCCCCAGCTCTGTAAGCAGTGGGCCTGATTCAATTCCGTCCATTTAAAATTAAAATGCAGAAGAAGGCGTCAGACACCTCCTTGCTGGATCTGCGTGATCATGATTGCTGTCCCTACGGCCAGGCTGCGAAAGCTGAAGCTTACCGTAGCCTGACCGGGTCCTGGCAGCTTGCGAGGCCAAGAGGTCTGCATGCACCAAAGCAGACTCTGGCCTCATCCCTCCCGCAAAATAGGCGCAACATGCCCCCATTTCTGGGACGGCTGCCCAGGAACACCCCCACTCCGCCTCCTAAACGCCACAACCTGTCAATCAGGCTGCAGCTGTGAGGCTCTGTGAGCGAACTCGCAGACGGAGGGCTGCACATGCGCAGTAAACCTTCACATACATAGTCCTCTCACTATCGGAGATGTGCACTAACCATCGGGTTAGCTGACATCTCTGAATCAGGCCGCATGTATGACTACAGTATACAGAAGCGAGGCTGAGCTGTTGCTGCCTCATTACTTGTCTCCCTGCAGTCCCAGGGAGCTCCACAAAGCTGGTGAGTGTTAACTATAAAAATTATTACATCCCATGGGATGCTTCAATGCCAATTCAATGTTGGTGAAGCGATTGAGATGCAAATGACTTAACATCGCTCATAGCTGCTATAAGTTGCCTGTGCTGACTGCTGCGTAATTGCAAGATGTGCCCACATTCAGACCTGAATGTGGTTCCGTTTCAGGCCCATAGTGTTTGCAGAATCTACATCTATGATACCTATTCCTTGTAATATCAGGAGCTCTGTGTATACATAATCCATGGTAACAACTCACATAATTATATTTATATACAATGATTACTTTACTGTAGGTCACAATCATATTTGTTTACCTCACACTTTGTCTGAATCATTGTGATTGGAGTAAATTCCATTGCTAACAAAGGTCACATTCTCTGAACCTGTCTTGCAGGATTCCATAACTATGCTGGGTGGGAACATTCAGGATCCTTTCTCTGTAGAGGTTACACTGTCCCCTCATGGTTAACAGCTTAATTACATCTGTTAATGATTACTGCCTTCAAGTTTCAGCTTTTCCTATTGACTACACACAGAAGAATGGGGTCTATTTATGAAACAAACATTTATTTCAGCCATAAGTGTAATTTGTTACTTATCCACACAAGTTAACATTATTTTACCTGCTGCATTATACGTACTCAGCTGCCAATGGTGAAAAATACTCACAACAATAAAGGTTACTTATAGCTCTCAAGCAAAATTAAATAAAAGCTTTAAAATAAAGCTACGTGAACAATCCCTAGAAAACCAAACAATTACAAGAACAGTTATCTCAGTGGTACAAGTAGAATGCAATCAGCCTTAAACCATTCCTCACCTCTCTACATTTCTAACCTCATTTCTCTCCACACTCTTTCAAGCCCTCTCCACTGCGCCTCTTAACCAGTGTTTCTCCTCCACCCTGGTCACTTCCTCTCATGCTCACCTCCAAACTTTTCCTTGAGATGACCTCATTCTCTGGAACTCACTCCCTCGCCCAAACAGACTCTCAACCATTCTATCCAGCTTAAAACGCTCCCTTAAAACATACATTTTTATTAAAGCATATCAGCCCTCCTGTTTTTTCCCGCCGTCCCACCCATGGGCTGCAGTGTCCCGTGGGGGGTAGTTGGGGGAGAACAGGAGCAGTCAGTCCCAGAGCAGCAAGAGAGCAGATGCAGGGTGCATACGCATGACATCTGTTATGGTGCGTACACACGGTACGATATTTATGAACGATTTGAACGATAACGATATCATTCAACAATAAATCGGTCATATAATTAATTTTTATGCAGCGAACGACCAACGATGCGCGTTCCCGCATGGGCGTTGGTGATATCTATGGTCATCCGTACATGCAGGCCAATTTGGACAATTTCATCATGATTTACATGTTCAGACATGCAGCAGCATGACTTCACTGAAGTAGATATCTATCAGTGTGTACGCCTACTATCGTTTGTCCTGCACTACAGAAAACTTCAAGGGAAATCGTTCAGCGATATCGTTTCTGGGAGAGCTGGGCATGCACCCTTCCTCGCAAAGTCCTGCCCCCTTTTCGGTGTGGGGGGGTCTCAATTTACAAATTATAAATGTAACCTTTTCAGTTCATCCCCTCCTTAGTATGTAAGATCTTGCTGACAGGGTTCTCTTTGTCACCTGTATTCCACTTTCATTAATAAATTAAAGTACCATAAAAACTGTCCGCTGATTGGCTGAAAGTGTCCGAATCTTAAGCTGGGTACACAATGGGCGATATATCGCGAGTGCGTCAACGTTGTTCACAGACATATTGCATCGGCTCTGCAGTACAGCAAATGCAGATATATCTTCTGGTGTGTACGGGCAACTCTTTACCGAGGCGAAGCAGGAAGCACTACCGATGAGATGTAAGAACATCTCATCGGCCGGAGAGGGGCAGCGTTAGTGGCGCTACCCACTAGAGACCACAGCGCATCAGCCTAGTGCTGATGCCCTGTGTTTCAGTCCCGGCCGGCTCCACTGAGCATGCGCGGGATCTCACAAGTATCGCGAGATCCACGCGTGCAGCCTGGAGCCGGCAACAGGGACAGCGCTGTCCCTGCTGTGGATATAGGGCAGCGCCAGGCTGTAGCTGTCTATAACGACAGCTACAGTGGGCCGAACGGTCAGGCGATCTGACCGTTCGTACATGGCCCAGGTTATCGGCGCTGCTATCTTTTAGATAGCAACGCAAACAATGACAGGGGCGCATAGCGCCTCTGTCATTTACCGCCTAGACCCCCGATCATACATCGGGGAGAAGCGATATCAGCACACCTAACGTGCGCTAATACCGCTTCTGGGCTTCTTACATCTCCCCCATTGTGCCGTATAACCAATGCAGGGAAATAATACTAATGATCCCATTTGAATGTAAATATCTCTGTTTATTTTTATATATAACATCTTCATAATGGGTGTAAGGTGCAATCAAGGAGATTGCTGGACTCTTCAGGGAGACAGGGAGTTTGCCACTGTTTTAGGGAGTCTCCCTGACATTCAGAGAGAGTTAGCAAGGTGTATGTGTGTGTAATAAAGGGTTAAAACATTCTGGCAGGCTTGCCGACTTTCTGGCTGCCCCTTCCGGGAGGGAGCAGCCAGAACGGCATGACAGGAGGCCTGGCCAGCACAAGGAGGCGTTGCCGACCAGACTACAAGTATTTGTGGGCGGAGCGGAGGGCCGATATTACAGGCATTGTGAAGCAGGGGCGGTGCCAAAATTACGCGTTTCAGGTGGTTTCAAAGGTAATTGTAGAGGGGGGGGATAGGAGGGGTGGGCGGCAGGATATAATAAAGGGTTAAATCCAGGGCTGGCTCTAGACATGTTCCACCTGAGCGGTCGCACGAGGGCGCCACCCACAGTGGGCGCGCCAATTTTCTGCCTGCATTTTCCTTGTCTGACTGGCCCTTAACTGTCACTCTGGCTGACTCTCTGTAATAAAAATCCCTGTTGCCCATCCCACATCCTTGAGGACACACCCACCCACAGCCGCCCTATACTAAGACACCAGTCCCAGCCAGCCAGGACTGGACAGCGCTGGGCGGGCCGGGCGTGGCATCACACGGCATCCCTGACCGCGTAGTCTCTGACTCTGGCGGGCGGCGGCAGTGGATGTTAATGGCTGGGCTAGCTATCACAGAGACGATAACTGCAAGCGGGTGGCAGCCGTCCATGACCACGGGACCAGTCAAGCGGAGCACTGCATTGAGGTGGGTGGACACTGGCGGGCTGTGCCGGTGGGCAGGGTTGCATTTGCCCCCCGGGCCGCTACAATTTTATAGTTAAGGGACCGCCGGGTGGCTGCAGCTGCGCTGCGTCTGGCTGTATTTGACAGAATGCTGATTGGTGGATGGCTCTAGTCCCATCCACCAATCACAGTGGTGGGATGTCTTCCCACACTGATTGGTGGATGGCTAGAGCTATCCACCAATCAAAATTCAGAAGGCTGCAGGAGGACTAGACAGGTAAGAGTGGCTGGGCAGAGTCTTTGGCCCTCGTTCAGAGCCGGACGCTCTGAGCAGAGCACTCGCTCTGAATGAGGGCCGTCCTCCATAAAAATGGAGCGTCCTCCTGGACACTCGTATAGCTGTGGGTCACCACCCACAGCACATACGAGCGTGCAGGATGATGGTCACGATGGTCTTGACCATCGCGACCATCGCCAGTGCGACCAGAAGCCTGTGGTCGGGTTTTTCGACCACAAGCCCTGGAGTGATTTTGGCTCTATCAGAGCCAAAATCAATCCCACTGACATCACTAGTGATGTCAGTGGGCCGGCTTCTGACGGTAGGCGTTCCCTTGGGAACGCCCCCGTCTGTGAGGCACGCCCCCGGCATGCCCACCAAAGTGGGCGTGCTGTCAATCAACATCGACAGCACGCCCCCTTTGATCAGACACAACGAGCGAAGGAAAGTCCTTCGCTCGTCGCGTCTCGCGCATGCGCACCAACGACCCACTTGTGAGTGGACAGCGGTCTGAATCAGGCCCTTTGTCTGCGTGCACTGCTTAGTGTCCGAGTTTCCCAGCTGTCGGTCACACTTGCAAGGTTGGTGGGGTTGGGGTGGTAACTGAGGCACTTTGTTTTGGGACTTTTTTTTTTTCAACTACTGGCAGGAGCGCTGCACACTTCCTGCATGTACCTCTCCAATCCTTTCCCAAACGTGGCTCCACCTTCTGCACTGCTCAGCATGGTGCATGTCACTCACATGCAGCAGCTGCTCCCAGTGGGCCTGATTCAGAGCCGCTCGTAAGCGGCCACTCGTTCGCTCCGAGCAATGTTCGCACATCTGCGCATGGGTCGTAATGCGTATGTGCCAACCAGTAAGTGCGGTCGGAAAACGTGTGTTCGCAAAATTGCGAGTGCCTGCTAATTTGAGTGACAGGATGAGGCGTTTGTGGGTGGTAACAGGGGAAGGTGCTTGAAAACGGGGAGTGGAGATCCGAACGCAGGCGTGCCAAACGGTCAAAATGGGCGTTTTAAGGGTGTGCATAATTAACAAAGCAGCGTCATCGACCTCGTCACTTGGTTGTTTCTTAGCCTGAACAGTTCGCATGATTGCAGTAGGAAAGTCCTACCACAAGCACTGCGAGCAGTTCAGATGCCTTTCGATGTACTCAATTGATCTAATAAATAGCGGAGATGACGTATGATGCGAGAGGCCAGGGGGCGTCTTTACAAAATAGCGAGCGCATGTTTCGTTCGCTCGCTCAGACATAGAGGCGTCAACAGACCGCAAAGAGCGAGCGCTCAATTTAAATAGCCGGCCCCTTTTTCTGAACGAGCGAGCGCAAATAGCGTCCGGCTCTGAATCAGGCCCAGTGTTCCATGTGAGCACTGCTGGAATAAGTTAAGTTTAAACGAAACTAAACTAGGCACCGGAGCGGTTTTGCAATAATCCGCTCAAGTACCACACTATAATACTGTCGTATTTAATCTGGAGAAGGGGAAGGGGTCAGCTAGTACCTCATAGTTTACTGCCTGCCTCTGATGTCTTATCATCTATTCTTCCACCAGCGAGGAAATATAGATTTGGGGTATCATCTTTAATAAAAGGGGTGTGAATTTTGGAGGACGATTTTTAATGTGGAAGAATTTGGGTCTGTTTTATTTAATGAGAGTGCTTCAGATCTGGGGTATTATTTTCAATGAGTTAGGTGTGTGAGTTTATTGAATACGATTTTTAAGAAAGTAGGTGAGAGTCGGTAAAATCTGGGGTCTAATTTAAAAAAGGGGGACAGATCTGGCATCTGATTTTTAATGAGCAAGGAGAGACGGTCATATTGTGGATCTAATTTTAAGTCTAATTATTCTATATTGGTTACTGTATTGAACAGAGGGCCCGATTCAGAGCCGGACGCTCTGAATGAGCGCCCGCTCCGAATCAGGGTGTTTTTTTTTTGGAGCGGCCGCCTGGACGCTCGCATAGCTGTGGGTTACCACCCACTGCTTATGCGAGCGTCCATGATGATGGTCGCGATGGTCAAGACCATCGGACTTGCGATGAGGTCCGGCGGTAGGGTCTCGGTCACCGCAAGCCCTGGAGTGATTTTGGCTCTAACAGAGCCAAAATCACTCCCACTGAATCACTAGTGATGTCAGTGGGGCCGGGCCCAGACGGTAGGCGTTCCCATGGGAACGCCTCAGTCTGGCAGCCACGCCCCCGGCACGCCCACCAAAGGGGGCGTGCTGTCACTCAACATCGAGAGCACGCCCCCTTTGGTGCGAGACCCGGAGCGACAGCTTGGCTGTCGCTATCTGGGTCTCGCGCATGTGCATGATGGAGCTCCCTTCGTCGTGCGCATGCGCACTAGGGCACCATCGACCTGCTTGCGAGTGCTCAGCGCTCGTGAGCGGGTCTGAATCAGGCCCAGAGGACACTAGTATAGTTCCTGCTTTGTTAGATACAGCTGGTAGGTTATGTGTTTGTTTATAGCTCTTTGGCATAACAAGAAATTTCTATGATTATTTAAACCACACCCACATTAGATACACCACCCGCCAAGAAGCTTATTATGCAATTTTTTCCGTCGTAGTTATTTGGTAGAATAGACACTCCATCCCGGCGCACCATCACGTACATCATCACCCACTATGAACACAACATCTTTCACTGACACGCATGCAAAACTTCTATAACATACCTATACATAGCATACCCATGCGTTCACTTCAGGCCACCTCCCAGTCACCACCCAGGAACACCCACGGTTTTCCCTCACCAGTTCACAACAGCGCATTTGTGTGCACACTCAGAATATTATCTATGTACGTCCATGTAACGGCGTTCAGAGGGTCAGGAACACCTACTTTTTTATGACCACTCTCCGTTACCACCCCCAAAAGCTGACAGCCTGTCGCTCACTTTGCGATGGTTTCCTCTGTGCATCCGTAATCACAGTGTGATTGGTGCGCACGCGTAGTGTGGCTTATAAGCATGTGCAATGACAAACAATCGCTTTATATGGTTAACGAATCACCATTGCTGTCATCTCTGAATCAGGTACATACACAGTGGTTATGCAGGGTAACAGTGGTGGCTACAACAGCGGTATATAGCAAATAACCGTGGTATCACCTATGAGGAGCTAAGTACTGTGGGCCTGATTCAGACCCGGTCACAAGCGCTGAGTCCTCGCAACCGAGTCGATGGTGGCCCACGGCGCATGCGGACGACGGAGCCGGCTCCGTCGCGCGCATGTGCAAGACCCGGCTAGCGACGGGCAATCCGTCGCTCCGGGTCTCGCACCAAAGGGGGCGAGCTGTCGATGTTGAGTGACAGCTCGCCCCCTTTGGTGGGCGGGCCGGGGGGGTGGCTGCCCAAACGGAGGCTTTCCCATGAGAACGCCTGCGGTTTGGGGGCGGCCCCACTGACATCACAAGTGATGACAGTGGAGAGTTTCCGGCTCTGTTAGAGCCGAATCCCTCTGGGGCTTGCGGCCAAGAGACCCTACCACAAGGGTCTCGTTGCAAGCCCGATGGTCGCGATGGTCTTGACCATCGCGACCATCATCATGGCCACTCGCAATAGCTGTGGGTGGTCACCCACAGCTATGCGAGCGGCCGAGAGGCCGATCCAAAATTCAGAGCGAGGGCTCTGTCAGAGCGAGCGGGCTCTGAATCAGGCCCTGTGTGTCCACATAGCACTTTGACACTTTACACAGTAAAGTTGATGCTGGCTGCACATGAACAATAGCCTAGTGGTGACGTCATCAGGTGACTCCGGTCCTAGTGCCAGGATGCATGCAGGAGACAATGAAGGAGCGCACTGCTCTCTAACATGTTTTAAATGCTGCAAGTAATTATGGGTTTGAGAAATGTACTATTAATTATTTTCTCACCAGGGTTCTATTCTTTTGCTGGGTACACACTACACAATGCGGGCCTGGTTCAGACCCGCTCGCAAGCGCACAGCGCTCGCAAGCAGGTCGATGGTCATGGTCGTGCGCATGCGCGAGACCCATCCAGCGACGGCTGCGCCGTCACAACGGGTCTCGCTTCAAGATGGGGCGACTGTCGATGTTGATTGACAGCTCGCCCTGTTTTGTAGGCGGGATGGGGGGGTGGCTGCACAAACACAGGCGTTCCCTTAGGAACACCTGCCATTTGTGGGCGGCCCTACTGACATCACTAGTGATGTCAGTAGTGGACTTTCTGCTCTATTAGAGCAGGGAGTCCACTCGGGCTTGCGAGAGCTGAGACCACACCACAGGGTATCCTCGCAAGCCCGATGGTCGCGATAATTGCGACGGGCTCCAGGCCGCTCGCAAAAGCTGTAGGTGGTCACTCACAGCTTAGCGAGCGGCCTGATGAAAAAAAAAAAAGCGCCCATCAGACCTGCGAGCTGCCTCTGGCAGCGAGCCACCCACAGCTACAGCGAGCAGCCATGATGATGGTCGCGATGGTTAAGAACATCGCGACCATCGGGCTTGCGACGAGACCCTTGTGGTAGGGTCTCGTGGCCGTAAGCCCCAGAGAGATTCGGCTCTAAAAAAAGCCGGAATCTCTCCACTGACATCACTCGTGATGTCAGTGGGGCCGCTTCCAAACGACAGGCGTTCTCATGGGAATGCCTCCGTTTGGGCAGCCACCCCCCCGGCCCGCCCACCAAAGGGGGCGAGCTATCACTCAACATCGACAGCTCGCCCCCTTTGGTGCGACACCCGGTGCGACGGAGTGCCCGTTGCTAGCCGGGACTTGCGCATGCGCACGAGGGAGCCGGCTCCATCATGCGCATGCGCTGTGGGCCACCATCGACCCGGTTGCGAGCGCTCAGCGCTTGCGATCGGGTCTGAATCAGGCCCTGAGTCTGAATCAGGCCTTGTGTGTACCCAGCGACGGGACGACATGATGGAGCAATACATCATACCGTCCATACACACTGGTGGACTGTCCAATGTGTCATTCCATGCTGCTTTTAGCAGCATGGCATCGTTCATTGCATCGTCCTATTTGTTGTGCAGCGCAGCAGATGGGACGATACGATGAACGGCCCATGGTCACGCGCGGTTTTGGCTACACACAATCCGATCCGCATGATATATCGCTATGACCTGCGTCGGGATGATGTGTACCCAGCTTTAGGGTTTGGTCACACGAATTTGCCTAATTTATATGCTAATTATAGAAAATAAAGCAGGAATGCACTGAGGCCCTGTTTCAGAGCCGGACGCTCTTTGTGAACGTTACCTCTGAATCACAGCGGCCTGTTTTTTTTTTCAATTCAGCCTCCTGGCCGCTCGCTAAGCTGTGGGTGACCACCCACAGCTTTTGTGAGCTGCCAGGTGATGGTTGCGACCATCGGGCTTGCGACGAGACCATTGTGGTAGGGTCTCGTTCCCGCAAGCGCCAGTGAGCTTCCTGCTCTAATAGAGCAGGAAGCTCAACTACTGACATCACGAGTGATGTCAGTAGGGCCGCCCTCAAACTGCAGGCGTTCCTTCAGGAACGCCTCCGTTTGGCCAGCCACCCCCCCTCCCCGCCTACAAAACGGGGTGAGCTGTCGATCAACATCAAGAAATCACTCGCTCCGGGGCTCTCGCACGCGCAGTGCGACTGACCGGTCATCGACCCGCTTGCGAGTGCATAGCGCTTGCGTGCGGGTCTGAATCAGGCCCTGTATGTATTAGACTAGCAAGCATACCTTTTTGAAAATGTCATGGGTCATGGCCCTGCCAATAGTCAGTTCATGTTGACACATTATTTCAATTGACTCTGGTGGGAGGAAATGTGGGTATTTAAAACAACATGCAGTAGTATGGATACTGAAAGGTACGCTCTTGGGGCCTGATTCAGCAAGGATCGCTATTCTGCTTATCAGTGGCGTAAGTTCTTCCCAGACACCAGGAGGCAAGTTATAATTTAGTGCCCCCCTATCCCCCATATTCACAGCCTTAAATGGGGTTAATATATTGTGGGTGATGGAGGAGGTGCCCCTTCAGTGCTGGCGCCCGGCGGCAGGCGCCTCCATTGTCTCCCATACTTCTGCCCCTGCTGCTTATACGCACGTAGAGAAGTTGCTAATATCAGCGGTGATATGTAAATGTTTGCATTCGCATTGCGATCGCAGCCTAACATAAGGACGTCCACTTCCCCTTACTCACATCCGTACACTTTGCCAACATAGCGAAACAATCGGTAACATCGAGTAACATCGGACCCATATGCACAGTTAAGGCAGGTCAGACCTCACTCAGGAATTGCTTACTTCAGTGCACGCTATGAGGCCTCAGGCGGCGCCTGGTTTCGCAGTGGCTAATTTATGCATGCCCATGCAACGCCGTCCCAACGCACTGGAATGTCTGTATTTGCCCGACCACCCCCCCATCACCACCCACAAACGGCACTTCCTGTCAATTACTCTGCCATGGGTCTGCGTAGCCTCTGTGATTGCAGTCCTGATTGCAGCGGCTGGCTCACGGACGCGCACTGCGATGCATATGCATGAGCAGTAGACAACAATCAGCCGATTGCGTGCATACAGTATAAGCTAGAGATGTGCACTGACCTTCGTGTTTAGGTTTTGGATCTGGATCTCCCCTGCTTTTGGATCTGGATTGGTTTTGCCAAAACCTCACCTCTGTGTTTTGTTTTTTGGTTTTGGATCTGGATTTTTTCTTAAAAAGTCATAAAAACAGCTAAAATCACATAAAATGGGCCTTTTTTTGATCCTACAGTGTTAGTAACCTCAATAACATTTATTTCCACTCGTTTCCAGTCGATTTTGACCACTTCACAGCTCACAATATTGATTTTTTTCATCTAGTTTAGGCCCAAAATTTGCTGGCTGACTGCAGCAGTGGGCGGCACAAACACATGGCAGTTCAACTTCAAACATGACACATCAGGAAACACTTTTATTATTACCTTAAATAATCCTTTGCAAACCTTCTGTTCTGTAAAGGAATTTCCCAACCTGTACAGGGACATTAAAAAAAACAGAGTTAGTTAGTGGCCTTCAAATTGCCGTTGTTCCCACTGTCCACTTAACCATATTACTTAGATATGTGAACAAGCGGAACAGAGCATTAAATGCAACATTTCAGTTTAAGGTTTAAGTTTTACGTTGTGTCTGGAGATCATTTAGAAAGCAGAAAAAGACCTCCACCACAAGCGGCAGATGACTAAACTCACACACAAAGGTTTAATAGAAATAGATACAACACCAGATCAGATGTTTACCCTGGAGGATCTGTCTGATTCATCATGGTTCCCCCAAGACCAAGATTGTGCAAATTCTGCCAAAAGAGAGACTGACACCACAGCTAAACATAAGAGTCACCTTCTGGATGTGAATTGTCTCATTTGCATGGGGAAAACCCAACCCTCAGATGAGATGGATCTCAGCCAGTGGACAACATTGAAATCACCATTAAAAAGTCACAATGGAAGACTACAATGTGGAGAATCTTTCTTCATAGTCAGGAGAGGCCTCAGAGAACATTAAAAAAGATGCTCTAGGTGCTGAACTTTAAGGGATTTCTCCATCATGTTCAGCAGTGTGGAAAGGTTTCCTTCACATGTTTTCTGTAAAGCAGTTCAAAGTTACAGCCTTCAAAGTGTCTGGCTATAACACCCACCTTTGCCAGGAATTACCAAAGATTATCACAAAAAAAAAAGGATTCATCTGTCTGGAATCTGTCTGGGAATTCATGGATCTTATCTGGCCTGAATGCACTAAGACATTCAGTGATTCTGTGTTTTGTAGCCGACTTTGGCCCTGATTCAGAGCCGGACGCTCTGACCAGAGCGCTCGCTCTGAATCAGGGCCCACCTCCATAATTATGGAGCGTCCTCCTGGACGCTCATATAGCTGTGGATCACCACCCACAGCCTATACAAGCGTGCAGGTTGATGGCCGCGATGGTCTTGACCATCGCGACCATCGCCACTGCGAGCCGGAGCCTGCGGTTGAGTTTCTCAACCGCAAGGCCCGGAGTGATTTTGGCTCTATCAGAGCCAAAATCACTCCCACTGACATCACTAGTGATGTCAGTGGGCCGGCTTCTGACGGTAGGCGTTCCCTTGGGAACGCCCCCGTCTGGGAGGCACGCCCACGGCACGCCCACCAAAGGGGGCGTGCTGTCAATCAACATCGACAGCACGCCCCCTTTGATCAGACACAACGAGCAAAGGAAAGTCCTTCGCTCGTCGCGTCTGGCGCATGCGCACGACGGAGCTCCCTCCGTCATGCGCATGCGCAGTGCACACCATCGACCCACTTGCGAGTGGACAGCCGCTTGCGAGTGGGTCTGAATGAGGCGCTTTATTCCTACCTGAATAGTGAACACAGACAACATGGAGGCCTTTGTTATTCCGCTGCCTGCATTCCAACCAATACCTCCAAGACTACACCCACTGGGGGGACCAGGTCTTGATAATGACCATCCCCATCTGTTACTAGACCTTCTTCTTCCAAACCATCCATTCTGGACTTCCTGTCCAAAAAGGGTGAGCAGGGTACAGAAAGAGGAGCTAGACGTCCCGGATGACATTTTTTTTTCATCTATAATAGATAGATGATGTGGAGAGAGAAGAGCTTCAGATGTTGGAACAGTGGCTCCCACCTATTTGGCTTCCCTCCAGAGAGCAGAGCTCTGTTCCTCAGGAAGTGTCTATGCCTGAGCTGATAGGGGTAAATTTACTAAAGTGAGAGTTTTTAGAAGTGAGTTTAAAAAGTGATGTTGCCCATAGCAACCAATCAGATTCTACTTAACATTTAACTAGCACCTTCTGGAAGATAATAGCTAGAATCTGATTGGTTGCTATGGGCAACATCACTTTTTAAACTCACTTCTAAAAACTCTCACTTTAGTAAATTTACCCTCTAGTCTCTGTTTGTTGGTAAACACCCTTCAGGAAATGGCAACCCAGAATAACAACAACTATAATAATGTGTCCACTGATAACCAGCCTAATCCCTTAACAGCAACATACCCCATATGGCCAACTCATAACATGACACCCAGTTTGCAGCCTCCTCTTCCTTATGACACTAATCCAGTCACCATGGTTGATCAATCAGCCATGTGTGGTCCACCCAATTTTTGGCCTTCTACATTCTAACATCATAATAACACCCTAGATTTATAATTTTTGCTTTTATTTATGTTTTTGAATAGAACAGTTTTAGAATTTAGGATGTCCACTCTATATAGGTTTGTAAATATAGGGCCTGATGCAGAGCCGCTCGCAAGCGCTGTGCGCTCACAAGCGGCCCGATGGTTGCCCACTGCGCACGTGCCACATCCGGCGTGCGCGAGCCCTGGTGAGTGACTGAAGTTCAGTTGCTACGGGGCTCGCAACAAGATGGGGCGGCTGTTGATGTTAATTGACAGCTCGCCCCGTTTTGTGGGCGGGTGGGGGGTGGCTGGACAAATGCAAGTGTTCCCTTAGGAACGCCCAGCGTTTGTAGGAGGGCTGACTGATATCACTACTGATGTCAGTAGTGGACTTCCTGCTCTATTAGACCAGGAAGACCACTCGGGCTTGCGGCAGCAAGACCCTACCCCAGGGTCTCGTCGCAAGCCCGATGGTCGCTATAATCTCGACAGTCTCCAGCTGCTCGCACAAGCTGTGGGTGGTCACCCACAGCTTTGCGAGCGGCCGGATACAAAAAAAAACACCCACATTCAGAGCGAACGCCCGCCAGCAGCGAGCGGCTCTGAATCAGGGCCATAGGCTTTCGTTTTTTAGAGCATATAACTTTATAAGCTGTTAGGATAACATTTCTGCTATGTTTAAGATAAAAAAAACAACTTTTTGTAAACCAATAACTTAAAAAAAAAAAGTTTCCATTGCAATAGTCATGTTTGTATGTTTTTTAAAAAAGAGATATTTTATTACTGGTTTTGTTTACAAAATGCAATAACAATATTTATCAACACTGATGGTGTGGCTAACAAGCACACAGAAAAAAATAGTTTTTTTCACACTGGGGGTGAACCCCTGAAAGAGGCAGCAGCCCCTTGACAGACAGCAGCACACTACCTCTGCGCCCCTATGCCGATGACAGTGACAGCCAGGTGCAGCTAACAAGAGCACAAAAATAATATTTTATTTTTATTTTTGGCCTAGCAGCCCTTGACAGACAGCAGCACAGCACCCATGCACAGCTATGCCGATGACAGTGACAGCCAGGTGTGGCTAACATGCACACAAATTTTTTTTTTTTTTTTTTTGGACTGCAGCCCTTGACAGACAGCAGCACAGCACCCCTGCACACCTACATGATGACAGGTGTGGCTAACACGCCACACACAAAAAAAAATGATTTACATTTTTTTAACACTGGGGTGAACCCTGAAAAGAGGCAGCAGCCCCTTAACAGACAGCAGCACAGCATCCCTTCACTGATGACAAGTGTGGCTAACACTATTTATTTTTTTCACACTGGGGGTGGGTGAAGAGCACCCCTGAAGGACAGAGCACCCCCTGGATAACACAGCACTACAGCCAGTTAGCCCCTATGGACCGGATAACAGCCAAACCCTATGGATAGGTCAACGACAGCCAGCCCCTATGGACAGGACAACGACAGTCAGCCAGACCCTATGGACACGATAACAGCCAGCCAGCCAGCCAGCCCCTCTGTAGACAACAGCCAGCCCTTATGGACAACAGTAGCCAGATCCTATGCACAGCGTCAGCGTGTAATTAACAATAACAACAGCACAGCTTCCAGCTCCCTTCCTCTTCACTCTCCACAGCCGGAATGAAAAATGGCGGCGAATCGTGGGACCTTTATAGAATCCAAAACCCGCGAAAATCCAACAGCGGGATGATGACGTTTTGCCTCGTTTTTAGATCCGAGTCATGTGGGGAAACTCGAGCTGACTCGGATCTGCCTCGGATCCCCGTAGCTCGGGTGGGTTCAGTTCTCAGGGAACCGAACTCGCTCATCTCTAGTATAAGCAACTGCGGTCCTTGCTGAACCAGGTCCTTTGTGAACAATATATGTGCGTTGGTGTATGTGTAAGAGGTGGGGGGTCCCCCAGAATTCAGACTGGTCCTTGGCTTCCGCGCTGCTGTACTCGGACACTTACCTCCTGACTCCCAGCTTCTCACCTTCAGACCCCCAATGGTGCTCCCGTCGACGGTCCTGGAACACAGGTTGGAGGCGGACAGTCACGAATGGGGTTTCCACTCCTGGCCCTGAAGAGAGCAACATGCTGAGGCGGGGTGACCTCCACTGGGATCAGTGGAAGGTCATCATTGGTACTTTAGGCCTCAGACTGGCTGCACCTACATGCCAAGCACAGGGGAGTACCCCTACCGAAAATGCCCGAAAGGAAAAGGGAAATGGGTAACACATGACACAAACAGCACACAAAACACAGTTTACGCTCACCGAAAATAATCTTGTCCCTTTGCTGGACGAGTCCTGATCTCAGCACCTGTAGACAAACACAACAGCAAGAGCCCAGCACAGGACCCGATACAATAACAGATGCCTTACCACTGCCTACCTTTGATGGGGCCTGACTGTGGGAAATACAGCGACTTGCCAACCGCCTACCTTTAATGGAGGCCTGGCTGCTGGGGAGAATGTCCCGGTCCCAGCACGGTCTACCTTTGATTGGGGCCTGACCGCCTAACCAAATTCCACGATGCCTCTAGGGCCTTCTACCCTTACGTACCTGCGGCCTAGCCTGACTTACCCTCATCCAAGGCCTAGCGCCGAGCTACAAAGATCACGGCCTAACGCCGACAGCAACAACTCCTACAGCCTAGCCTGACTTACAGTGACACATGAGCTAGCGCTGAAAATACATGCCCCACGGCCTAGCACCGACTTACAGTGACACGCGGCCTAGCGCCGAATTAACATGCCCCACCGCCTAGCGCCGATTTTACAATGCCCACGGCTTAGCTGAATTAAAATGACACATGGCCTAGCGCCGAATTACAATGACATGGGGCCTAGTACCGAACCCTGGTGGTCTAGGGAGGTTTGCGGTGGCTTACCAGTCCTGGCGTCCCCGGAGGTGGAACACCTTCCGCCACCTCGGGGCTTCCTGAAGTCTTCATCTAGGCAGCAGTGGCCGGGGATAGCTCTTTTTCAAGGTCCACCGCTGTCCCAGGGCTTCCGGCGTTTTCTCCAGCTCCACTCCTGGTGGGCATTGGTCGGCAACTCTTCACCCGGTGGGTGGGGGCCTGTGTAAGCTCTTTTTCAATGGCCGCCACCCTGCGGGACTTTTGGCGTCTTCCTGCTTCTATCTCCAGGAGCTCTTCACCGCTCCGTCCCGGCCTTCGTACTACTTTCTGCCCCCTCGCGCCAGCTAATTCAAGCCGGCGCCAGGGGGCTGGGCGATAACGTGGGGAGCCGTGATTGGCTCACCGTGACCATGCCCTGCTGGGTGCCGAACTGCGAACCCTGATTGGCTCACAGTCGGCGCCAAATTCAAATGGACGCGTGCTGATTGGCTGAGTCTGAATCCCCCAGGATTGGGGTCTGGCCTGCTGCTGGACCCCGCCACACCTTCGAACGGGGCTGGGATCCCTTCGGATCCCACCCCACCGTGATGCCCAGGGCCCCCTCTGACCCAAGGCACCCCCACCCTCCATCCATGGAAGGTGAGGGTGCCTAGTAGCAGGGCGAGTAACCGCACTTTTACCCTCGGCCCTGCTACATACTGTATGCAACAGCTTGACTTTGTGGCTATGGAATCTAGAAACATGTCTCAGTGTAACTCAGTGCCCCATACATTTTACACTAAAGAAAAATAATTTTAAAGGGACATTTACTTTAAAGAGGACGTGTCATCTACACACAATGGAGGAATCAGTTCTGCGGGTAGAACCAATATTCAACTAGGAATTACCGTAATTTCTCATAAATACTGATAATGCCACAAAATGGGCATTGTCTCCATTGAGTCTAGACAGCAAGTCCATTTTTAATACCACTAAACCCTAAAGGCAAGTTGGTTAATACAAGGGGATTCTATTACATGTGCAAATAAATATTTAACTGTCTGATAAGTAAAGATATTTTAAGAATTTACATCATAGCGATTTCTTTTTTTATCTATTTATAGCAGGTTTGTTATCAGTAACCATAATGAAGGTCACAGCAAGCTCACGTGAGGTGAGGTAAATGGCTGGGGAGGCACTGGCTAGTATCAGAGCAGATTTTCAGATACATATATGAACCCGAGGGTTCATGTGGGCATTATACAAAGGTGCAGCAGTATATAGTAAGGATATTGAATTAGAACCTCTATACACTCCTGCCTATACTTTCTAATATCCTGCCTATACCTTCTAATATCCTGCCTATAAACCTCTAAGGATGACGCTATTTTGCGTACACAGTCATATAGTAAATAAAGACTCCAGACCTTGAACCTGTGGTTCCAAAGCACAAAGTAATATTTCAAGTAAAAGTACAGTCAGTTACACGCTATGATCTAAGTACAATTTAGCGCAAAGAATTATACAGACCCAAGTACAGTTATACATATGCAGCGCTTCTGGACCAGATGTAGGCATCAGCAAGAAACCCCCGTCTATCAGCATTCAGCAAGAAGACTCAGACTGGGGTCACAACACACACGTTTATACTCTAGCAGAAACAGACAACACAATAGAGAGGCTTGTCACTGGTGACAATGGTTCCCAAGGAGGATGCATCTGTTGCAGAGCATTTAACAGGTTGATTCAAATAGACACAGTCCAGCCTCTAACAACTGGTTGTCTCTGGTTTCCTGCCTCATGCACATCCTAACAGTTGGTCATATAATGTACATTTCGGTGCTTTAAGTCTCTGCGGTCCATAAGTTGAGAATGCATGTTGCGATCTTCACACCAACGATACCGGGAAGCTGTTGAGAGGGTGCAGATCAGTATAATACCAAGCATGGCATACTTATCATGTATTAAACCTTAGCTACCAAATAACCTTTATTTCACAGCAATTATAATAAATGAACAAACTTGAATCTTATACTTTAAAGCTTATGAGACCTTTTATGTGAATATGTACTGTATAAGTATTTGGGGTTTGATATAAAGACGCTAGTTAACTTGGGGCATATGCGTGCGCATGAAGCTAACAAACAGCGTTTTCATACAGGATCTTATGCATTCGCAGCAATCAGCCTTTATTATCGTCTAATAGCTTATAACAGTGGACTTTAACCTGCAGTTAGTTTGATAACTCTGATAGAACTCTTCTGCATGAGTAGGGCTGTTGAAAGAGATCCATTCCTGTATCTACACGAGAAGGGGAGCATGATTAAGCTACATGATGGCTTGTAAACAGAACAGACTATAGCAGCACATATCTCCTAACTATCCTGGAACTGGGGCAAAGTCCTGATTGGTGGGACAGGTAGATTAATAAGCTCAGTCAGGCCCTGGTGCTACCGCTTATTGCCCCCTAAGACTACTGCATGTGATGCCTCAGGACGTGTGACCTAAAAACACCTTCTAGGCTATGTATTTGACAATATCCAACAATATGTATGCTCCCTAGAAAGCGTGTGACAGCACCGTCCACATGTTCAGCCTTTCATGTGACTCAGCAGGAGCACCACCCACCGCCACCATAATATGCCAATGCTAAGCCCCCAGTGGAGGGCATGACTATTGTCACAAACGTGGAATTTAGGAGCTGTGTTCCCGGACTGGGCCTTTTATCTGTATTATTTGGCGCAGACGCTCGCTGGAGGAGGCTTGGCTTAATGAAGTTTCTCCGCATGAGAGGGTGCAGCGAACTGACAGGAGTTTGAGGAATGCGGCAGTAACGAGATAGCTAGGAAGCTACGTGGAGCGGCTGGATAGCCTAGGGTAGACGTTGGTAGCTGAGTGGCTATGTGGAGCGGCTGGATAGCAGTGGGTAGACGTAGGTAGCTGAGTGGCTACGTAGAGCGGCTGGATAGCCGTGGGTAGACGTTGGTAGCTGAGTGGCTACGTGGAGTGGCTGGATAGCCATGGGTAGATGTTGGTAGCTGAGCGGCTACGTGGAGTGGCTGGATAGCTGTGGGTAGACATTGGTAGCTGAGCGGCTACGTGGAGCGGCTGGAGCACAGTGGGAAGGCTACTTAGCTAAACTAAGAAACTAGTTGCACTGGCAACTTGTGTGAGCATTGGGGATCCTTTTATAGTGGACACTGGGAGCTGACAGGCTGAGAGAGAAGGAGAAGGCTCCTCATTGGTGGAAGTGGGGTCACATGGGCAATCCAAGATGGCCGCGCCCATGGACCGGAGGACAGCGCTTCCTGGAGGTAGTCAGCGGGGACCAGCGGTGAGCAGGAGCCGGCGTGGGAGCAGCACAGCAGCGGGACCCTCCAGAGGACAACAGCGTACAGCGCGGGAGCCGGAAGACAGCGCGGGTCAGCGCCCGCACAGGTAAGTGACGGGGTCTGATTCTGGGGTCTCCAGGCCGGCGTGTGACAGTACCCCCTTCTTCAAGAGTGGCCACCGGACACTTCCTTGGTTTATGAGGAAATTTCACATGGAACGCTTTGACCAGACGGGGTGCATGGACATCGGAGGCATTTATCCAGATTCGTTCCTCCGGACCATAATTCTTCCAGTCGATAAGGTATTGAAGACGGTTGTATCGACAACGGGAATCTAAGATTCTGTCAACTTCGAACTCCTCTCCCTGCTGTGTTTGAACACTAGAAGCTTTAGGCAGGACCTTCTGAAATCGGTTTAAGACTAGTGGTTTTAAAAGAGAAATATGGAAGGAACTTGGAATGCGAAGAAATGGAGGAAACTTTAACTTGTAAGCCACAGGATTCAGGACTTTGATGATTGGGAATGGACCAATGAATCGCGGAGCAAATTTCATCGAGGGTACTCGGAGTCTTAGGTTTCGGGTAGAGAGCCAGACCATATCCCCAGGTCGGAAATTTGGAATCGCTCGTCTTTGGCGGTCAGCAAATCTCTTGTACCGGGCTGACGTTTTAGTCAGAGAGGAACGAACCTTTTCCCAGATGTTGGAGAATCGTTGAAGGGACATTTTGGCCGCAGGCACATCTGATGTGGGAAGAAGAGGGAAATCTGGCACTCGAGGATGTTGACCAAAAACTGTAAAAAAAGGAGTTGAGCTGGTGGATGTGTGATAATGATTATTGTGGGCAAATTCGGCCCAAGGAAGAAGTTCAATCCAGTCATCTTGGGAGGAGGAGACAAAAGTGCGCAGGAACTGTTCCAGGTCTTGATTGACCCTTTCGGTCTGACCGTTGGTCTGGGGATGATAAGCGGTAGAAAATTTGAGTTTTACCTGAAGGGCTGAGCAGAGTGACCTCCAGAACTTCGCTACGAACTGTACTCCCCTGTCGGAGATGATCTCTTGAGGAAGGCCGTGGAGCTTGAAGATCTCTTTTATAAAGCTCTGGGCGAGTAGAGGTGCAGACGGAAGCCCAGTAAGTGGTACGAAATGAGCCATTTTAGAAAAACGATCCACGATAACCCAAATTGTGTTGTGGCCCCGAGATGGAGGAAGATCAGAGATGAAATCCATAGATAGGTGAGTCCATGGCTTAGATGGAATTGCAAGAGGTTGGAGTTGACCGTGTGGAACCCGCCGAGGTATCTTGTGTTGGGCACATTTGATGCATGAAGACACATAAGACCTGACGTCCTTTTTCATCGAAGACCACCAATAGGACCGCTGGATAAATTCTAGGGTTTTATCCATACCCAGGTGACCAGAGAACCGGGAAGCATGAGCCCAATGCAGTAACCTCTTGCGGAGTTCCGGAGCGACGAAAGTCTTCCCAACCGGGGGTATAGAAGATAGTTGAGTAGAGGCGAAGGAAGCGGAATTCAAGATTGGTTGGGGCTGCTCCATGGGTAGATCAGGGTTGCTCGTCATGGAACGGGAGAGTGCGTCGGCTTTGAGGTTTTGTGAACCGGGGCGATAGGAGACTTTGAAATTAAATCTGGAGAAAAACATTGCCCACCGGGCTTGACGAGGGTTCAAGCAATTTGCAGATTTAAGATAAAGGAGGTTCTTATGGTCAGTAAAAATGGTAATGGGGTAATGAGCTCCTTCTAGAAGATATCGCCATTCTTCGAGGGCTAGTTTCATGGCGAGTAACTCTTGATCTCCAATGGTGTAGTTCTTCTCTGCAGGCAAAAACTTCCAGAAAAGAAACCACAGGGATGAAGTTTTTCATCTTTAAATCGCTGGGAAAGCACTGCACCGACACCTTCAGAGGATGCGTCCACCTCCAGGATAAAGGGCCGGGTGGAGTCTGGTTGCTTTAAGATGGGAGCGGAGATGAAGGCTTGCTTAAGAAGTTGAAATGCAGAGGTAGCTTCGACGGGCCATATAGTTGGATCTGCTCCCTTGCGGGTGAGGGCTGTAATCGGAGCTACCAGAGTCGAGAAACCTTTTACAAACTTGCAATAGTAATTGGCAAATCCTAGGAATCTTTGTATGGATTTTAAGGAAGAAGGAAGAGACCAATCAAGAATGGCTTGTAGTTTTGACGAATCCATTTGAAGGCCTGTTCCGGAGATAATGTATCCCAGGAATGGTACACTCGAGACCTCAAACAGACACTTCTCTAATTTGCAAAACAGTTGATTGGACCGCAACCTCAGAAGGACTTGTTTGACCTGGTCTCAATGAGTTTGGAGGTTTTGAGAAAAAATCAAAATGTCGTCTAAGTAAACGACCACACACTTGTACAAGAGGTCCCGGAAGATTTCATTGACGAAAAACTGGAAGACGGCCGGAGCATTACAGAGGCCGAAGGGCATAACGAGATACTCGTAGTGCCCATCCCTGGTGTTGAAGGCCGTTTTCCATTCATCGCCTGGACGGATACGAATTAAATTATAGGCTCCTCTTAGGTCGAGTTTGGAAAAAACTGTGGCTCCCTTGACTCTATCAAATAACTCTGCAATGAGAGGAAGAGGGTAGCGATTCTTAATAGTTATTTCATTAAGACCCCGGTAGTCAATACACGGGCGCAAGCCACCATCTTTTTTTTTTATGAAGAAAAATCCAGCCCCTGCTGGAGACGTGGAAGGTCGAATGAAGCCTTTATTTAAGTTTTCCGTAATGTACTCCGACATGGCCTGAGTCTCAGGGAGAGATAGAGGATAGGTTCGGCCCCTAGGAGGATTCTTCCCGGGAATCAGATCTATGGGACAGTCCCAATCACGATGGGGAGGTAACAGGTTTGCGCTCTGTTTGCAAAAGACGTCCTGAAACCCATCGTAGGCTTTGGGCAGGTCTGTAGAATCCCGTACAATGGAAGATCTGATAGGTATTACCCGCTGAAGGCAACCTTTGAAGCAATTGGAACCCCAGGAGATTATTTGCATGGTGGTCCAATTGATTTGAGGTGAATGTCTCTGTAGCCAGGGTAATCCGAGGACTAAAGAATGAGAGGCTTTGGGAATCACTAGGAAGGATAGTTGTTCGGAATGGAGCACCCCAATGGTAAGTTTAAGTGGTGTTGTACGATGGGTGATGGTTCCACTAGAAATGCGACTACCATCGATGGCGGTTAAAGTGATGACTCGAGGCAACGCTTCCATGGGGATTTGATGCTTCTGGACAAATTCAGTAGTGACAAAGTTCTCTGCCGCTCCGGAATCCAGGAGAGCTAATACAGCTTTGGAACCTCGAGGACACTTTAAATGAGCCTGGATGGTGGAATCAGACTTCCTTTGTGATTCAATGGCAACTCCTAACTTAACCTCTCTTTCATAAGTTAGGAGGAGGCGTTTCCCGGACGAATGGGACAAGTTTTAACTAAATGTTGAGGAGATCCGCAGTACATACAGAGGTTCTGCCTCCGCCTTTTCTGACGCTCCTCAGCCGATAAATGAGAGCGGTTGACCTGCATGGGTTCTTCGCCCAGAGGAGGAGAGGGTAAGCGGGAAACTGGACGTGGCCTTCCACGATCAAATCTGCCTCTTTCCAAGGCACGCTCCCTGTGACGGAGATCCACCTTGTTGCAGAGGGAGATTAACCCATCCAAACTGGTTGGAAGGTCACGGGAAGCTAGGTCATCTTTGAGCCTTTCAGAAAGGCCACTCCAGAAGGCAGCGATGAGGGCATCCTCGTTCCAATTGAGTTCTGAAGCCAGAGTCTGGAACTGGACTACGTATTGGCCGACGGTCCTGCTGCCCTGACGGAGGCGTAGAATATCAGCTGATGCGGAGGTGGTTCTTCCGGGTTCATCAAAGATTTTGCGAAATGTAGCAACAAATTCGGGGTAGTTGGAGAGCAGGGGATCCGACTTCTCCCAAAGGGGCAAGACCCAATCGAGTGCTTGGCCAGAGAGTAGAGAGATGATATATGCCACCCTGGTTCTGGCCGTCGGAAAGTTGGCGGATTGTAGCTCGAATTGGATTTCGCATTGATTTAAAAAACCCCTGCATAATTTGGGGTTGCCATCGAACTTGCTCGGAGGGGAGAGCTGAAGACGAGCAGGAGGTAGAACCGGAGGAGCAGGTGACACCACAGGAGGAGAGGCGGCTTGGGAGCCAGCGGGAGCGGGATGAGCCAGTAAGGACTGGATGTTGTCCAGGCGTGACAACATATCTTGGATAAATTGGATCAGCTGAGCCTGAGAGGTCTCCTGTCTTTCCAGACGGGATAGTACATCCTGCGAGGCTTCTATCCCAGATCCTTGACCACTTGCCGAGTCCATCTGGCCAGTGCAAACTGTCACAAATGTGGAATTTAGGAGCTGTGTTCCCGGACTGGGCCTTGGATCTGTATTATTTGGCGCAGACGCTCGCTGGAGGAGGCTTGGCTTAATGAAGTTTCTCCGCATGAGAGGGTGCAGCGAACTGACAGGAGTTTGAGGAATGCGGCAGTAACGAGATAGCTAGGAAGCTACGTGGAGCGGCTGGATAGCCTAGGGTAGACGTTGGTAGCTGAGTGGCTATGTGGAGCGGCTGGATAGCAGTGGGTAGACGTAGGTAGCTGAGTGGCTACGTAGAGCGGCTGGATAGCCGTGGGTAGACGTTGGTAGCTGAGTGGCTACGTGGAGCGGCTGGATAGCCGTGGGTAGAGGTTGGTAGCTGAGTGGCTACGTGGAGCGGCTGGTTAGCCGTGGGTAGATGTTGGTAGCTGAGTGGCTACGTGGAGCGGCTGGATAGCCGTGGGTAGATGTTGGTAGCTGAGTGGCTACGTGGAGCGGCTGGATAGCCGTGGGTAGATGTTGGTAGCTGAGTGGCTATGTGGAGCGGCTGGATAGCCGTGGGTAGACATTGGTAGCTGAGAGGCTACGTGGAGCGGCTGGATAGCCGTGGGTAGACGTTGGCAGCTGAGTGGCTACGTGGAGCGGCTGGATAGCCGTGGGTAGATGTTGGTAGCTGAGTGGCTACGTGGAGCGGCTGGATAGCTGTGTGTAGACGTTGGTAGCTGAGAGGCTACGTGGAGCGGCTGGATAGCCGTGGGTAGACATTGGTAGCTGAGCGGCTACGTGGAGCGGCTGGATAGCCGTGGGTAGACGTTGGTAGCTGAGTGGCTACGTGGAGCGGCTGGATAGCTGTGTGTAGACGTTGGTAGCTGAGAGGCTACGTGGAGCGGCTGGATAGCCGTGGGTAGACGTTGGTAGCTGAGCGGCTACGTGGAGCGGCTGGATAGCCGCGGGTAGACGTTGGTAGCTGAGCGGTTACGTGGAGCGGCTGGAGCGCAGTGGGAAGGCTACTTAGCTAAACTAAGAAACTAGTTGCACTGGCAACTTGTGTGAGCATTGGGGATCCTTTTATAGTGGACACTGGGAGCTGACAGGCTGAGAGAGAAGGAGAAGGCTCCTCATTGGTGGAAGTGGGGTCACATGGGCAATCCAAGATGGCCGCGCCCATGGACCGGAGGACAGCGCTTCCTGGAGGTAGTCAGCGGGGACCAGCGGTGAGCAGGAGCTGGCGTGGGAGCAGCACAGCAGCGGGACCCTCCAGAGGACAACAGCGTACAGCACGGGAGCCGGAAGACAGCGCGGGTCAGCGCCCGCACAGGTAAGCGACGGGGTCTGATTCTGGGGTCTCCAGGCCGGCGTGTGACAACTATATATTTTTGCATAGCCAACCCCACCCCAATCTCAGGAAACCTGAGTATGAGACCAACACATCATCATTTGTGCTGTGCTCTTAGTTGAACAATTTTAAATCATACAACTGATCCCACTTTCAGACATAAATTTCCAGCTTCAACTGGCTTAGACCTTGGAAACCTTGCACAGTTTGAGGCCGGGGTTATCCCTTTCACACTTAGGGGGACAACCCGGGTTATTGCCTGGTCATCATCCTTCACACCGGACCCGGGTCTTCCAGTGACCCGGGTCTTCCAACATTCAGTTGGTGCAACACTGTCCCGGCCACTCAAATTGTTTTAGGGGTGATCCAGGTCACCAAGACTGGTGTCGCACCTTTCACACTTGAGCCCGATGATCTGGGTTGCAAGTTTTGAGAAAACTTCACTGGGGAGCAGGGTCGCAGACCCGGGACAGTCAACCTGGGTAGCACCTTTCAGACATACGCCAGACCTGGGTTGATCCGCTTTCACATGCAAAAACTAGGGTTTGAGGCTTATGTCTGAAACATACTTGCCAACTCTCCCTCATTGTCAGGGAGACTCCCTGAAATAGCAGCAATCTCCCTGTCTCCCTCAAGAGTCTAGCATTCTCCCTGATTGCACCTTACCCCTATTATGAAGCTGTTATGTTAAAAAAAATGGTTATATGGCACAATACTCACTATGACTACATGCATTTTCTAAAAAGTATCAGTGTGTTTTGATCAACAAATAGATCTTACGAACTGCTTTTGGACTCATTTACATTTGAATGTGAGTGAGTTTATGACACGCCTCTCAGATGTAGCAGTACACACCCACTTTACCACTGCTCTCGTAGGTGTTGCTTTCATAATCTCCCTGAAATTATTTTTCAAAAGTAGGCAAGTATGGTATGAAAGAGGTATGAGATGTAAAAGGGTTAAAGAAGTAAAACTCTTGATGGTTGACAGACAAGTCCTGACTTGAGCTCTTTCCTTGTCTGGATCATAAAATAATCTTTGTGAATGATAAATTGAAACGCATAGTACTTTTATATTTATTTAATGGTCATGACTGCCAACAGTAGTACTAATTGGTGATTGTAAATGTTTCCTGTTATGTGCCATGGCTGCAGTTGGCTAAATAAAGCATAAGGCAATATCATCATACCACAAAAATTATAATATGACCAAAGGGGGATGTTTAAGATTCATATAAAGGGACACTGTTACGCACAATTTGGAACATACACAAAAAAATACTGTAAATACGTGCTGAATTTAGGAACCCAAAAGAAAATCTGACCCATTTCTGCATCATCAGGTTAAACATATTTTGTTTTGGTCTATTATTATTATACTTTATTTATATAGTGCTAACATTTTGCCTAGTGTTGTACAGGGAATTTTATTCATCCATCCCTGACCCAGTGGAGTTTTCAAAGTAATTTCCATGCAAGAGCTACACAAAAATAAATATGTTTTAGATCTGGAGCACTGTGCTGTCTTTGTCATAAATTCAAAGTTGACCAGTATCTAAGACCTCTACTGCTGTGATAGATGAATGATCAGAATCACTCTCCACTTTCTAATTTTCATAGAATGCCATTGAGATTAACAGAGTAACTTCCACCATCATAGATGATCTATAAATATATTTACAAGAACAAATAGCTGTTTGACCTACAGTCTGCCAGGTATACTATTTATATTTAAAAAATTTTATGATCAAACCAACATTTTGTATTGTTGCCAACAATCCTTGCAGGTTCCATTGGACCTGCAATATTGTCTGCTTTAATCGGCACTCTCACAAAGCTGGTCCCTGTCTCCCCCTGGAGGAGAACAATTCATAATATCGAGGAGAACAATTCATAATATCATTACAGGAAACTAAAAGTCAGCTGCCGAGAGGTCATTTACTAGCCACAAATTCTAGGGCCTGATTCAGAGGTGGGCGTTAATGCTTGACTCTGGGCATCATACTTGGCTCTGAACCGTGCTTTGTTTCCCACATTCAATCTGTCTCAAAATCATGTTACATACATCAGAGGCGTCACTAGGGTTGGTGTCACCCGGTGTGGTAGCTCATGGTGTCACCCCCCCCTCTCACTTTCCATAGATGTTAGATTACTGTGATCGTGGTATCCAGGGGTGACACAGATGGGCTGGATACAAGGGTCACAGTAATCTAACATCTATGGAAGGTGAGATATAGAGTGGTTTCCAGAATCTAAAACTTGAGGACTCCCTTGGTTGTTCATGCTGATATATAAGTGGTGTATTTCACTTAATAAGGTACACCCTTATTCACACAGAGGGTAACCACATCTGGTGAAGGTTACCGATATGTAATAATATTGCACTGGGAGGCGCTCTTTATCCACCTTTTGTTTTGTAATGTGTATATATATATATATATATATATATATAATCCTGTACCACACACAATAAAGGGTGGAATAAGGGCACTCACCACATTTAGAACAGTCAAATTATTTAATATGGCCAATAGCTCAATATTCAGGGTTGCTTCATAGAAAAAGGTTACCGACGTTTCGGTCTACATAGAGACCATTATCAAGGTACAGCAATCCAAGACAAAACATCAGCATAAGTCCAAATGGGTCACCACAGATAGAGACAACGTCAGCACATCATGGAGATACATCCTGCAGTCTCACAGGCCCCGATTATATATCTATCCCAAGTATCAATAATGATCAATCAAGCCACATAATTAACAAGCCACCTACCTAGAGGGGAGGGTCGGCGGTAACATTGAACATCCGGTGTGAGCGCCATGGTGGGCGTGATGAACCAACAAGGTGCCATCCGCCCAGACCGCATGGCACTCATCAATCTACGCACCACGCTGACAGCGCATCACTGGGTCGCGCAGCGTGACGCACACGCTGCATCACTAGGCAGCACGACCACAGCCGCGTGGGTCACACGCAGCTGCACGCGCACGCCATGGACGCGTCACCATGACAACGTAGCCTATCACCTCAATCCACAATGGGCTAGCAGCAACGAATGATCAATGTGAATGACGGGAAAAACGTGTATATATAAGGGACCCTGTGATTCACCCCAGGAAACAAAGTGAACACAGGCTTAGCATGCAATACTATTAGAGTTAGTGTCACCAAGGCACCGCAAATATTATAAACAATGCCCTTCAGAATTTACTGGCAACATTGTGAAACACATACTAAATACATGTGTGCAATTGAGGAAGACAAAACAAACATAAGAGACATACACAATATCTCATCTATATATATATATATATATATATATATATATATATACACATATACACACACAGCTACAAAAGACGGTGGCACTCCACAAAAATTGATGTATTCAAATACGCACGTTGGACACCAACGTTTCGGGACCACCAAGTGTTACCTTGACAAAGGGACATTGTGGTCCTGAAATGTTGGTGTCTAACATGCTTATTTGAATACATCAATTTTTGTGGAAGCCTCTGAGTGCCGCCGTCTTTGTAACTGCTTGTGGACTGTATTTATGTGGAGGGCACCAGAGCTGCTGAACGCTGCTTAGAGTGAGTGCCGATCCAAACAGGATACACCATGCCCACAGTAGTGCCCTTTATACAATTACAACTGTAGTAGTGCCCCTTATGCAATGCCCACTGTAATAGTGCCCCTTATACACAATGCCCACAGTAGTGCTCCTTATACAATGACTGTAGTAGTGCCCCTTATACAATGATGACTGTAGTAGTGCCCCTTATTCAATGTCCCCTGTAGTGCCCCTTATGCAATGCCCCCAGTAGTAGTGCCCTTTTATGCAATACCCCCTCTAGTTGTGCCCAATATGCAAAGCCCCTGAATTAGAGCCCATTATGCTGTACCCCCAGTAGCACCCATTATACTGTACCACCAGTAGCTCTCCTTATGCAGTGCACCCAGTAAAGTCCCTTATGCAGTGCCCCCAGTAATGCCCCTTATGCAGTGGCCCCAAAAATGCCCCTTATTCAGTATCCCCAAAAATGCCCCTTATTCAGTGGCCCCAGTAATGCACCTTATTCAGTGGTCTCAGTAATGCCCCTTATTCAGTGACCCCAGTAATGCCCCTTATTCTGTGGCCCCAGTAATGCCCTTTATTCTGTGGCCCCAGTAATGCCCCTTATTCTGTGGCCCCAGTAATGCCCCTTATTCTGTGGCCCCAGTAATACCCCTTATTCAGTGGCCAGTAATGCCCCTTATTCAGTGGCCCCAGTAATGCCCCTTATTCAGTGGCCCCAGTAATGCCCCTTATTCAGTGGCCCCTTCCCTGTGCACTGTGCATTACTTACCCTCTCTTCTTGACCTGGCCTGCACTCGGGGCCTGTCACTTGTTAAATAATGGTCCTCTCTCTGGCAGCACTCACAGTCGTAGTCCCTCCGGCTCCTTCTTCTTCTCCTGCAGGCTCTCAGAAGCACAAGCAGAGCCAGCGTGCAGTGCGCGATGATGTCATCGCGGCCGGCGTCCAGCACCACACACAAGCACAGAGATTCTCTGTGCCTGTGTGTGTCTCTGGATGCCGGCGCGATGACAGAATTAGCTGAGCCCTGGCGGCGGCGTGAAGGATCAGTGGCATCCAGCTCATGGAGTCGGCGGGGACCAAGTGCGGTGGTAAGAGGAAAGGGGGTGTGCGGTGGGGATGTGTCTGAGAAGGGTGCGGCCCGCGGGTGTGAGTGCTGCTCTTCTTGGTGTCACCCCTTTGAAGGGTGACACTCGGTGCGGGCCGCACCACCCGCACCTACCTAGTGACGCCACTGACATACATCTAAAAAACATATCCAAAATTCGACCATATTTCACACAAGACACTGCAAAAACTTTAATCCATGCACTCACTATTTTCCCGTATTGACTATTGCAATAGTCTCCTTACTGGGCTTCCCAAAAATAGACCATCGCCATTACAATCCATTATGAATGCAGCTGCAAGGCTTATCTTGCCAAACGTTCATCATCTGCTGCCCCGCTCTGTCAGTCCCTCCATTGGTTGCCGGTTTTCTACCGTATTCAATATAAAATACTTTTACTTACAAATAAGGATTTTAACCAAACCACACCAACATACATCTCTTCACTCATCTCAAAATATCTCCCAACCAAACCTCTCCGCTCAGTACAAGATCTGCGTCTCTCATCCCCACACATTACTTGCTCCCATTCACGGTTACAGGACTTTCTTCGGGTTGTACCCACTCTGTGGAATGCCTTACCACTCACAATAAGACTTTCCTCTAGTCTCCAATCCTTCAAGTGTTCCCTGAAAACTCACCTCTTCAGGCAAGCTTATCAGATTCCAGAACCTTCATAGCTTCCATATCTAATTACATCCTCTTTCACAGTCCACACATAAGCTCACACATTGTCTTTCTTTCACATCCTCCTGATATTTGGGCAACATTCCTGTGTGACTGGATCATGAAGCCCACCAAGAAACTCTGCATTCTGGCTGGACCAAAATGCAATATATAGCACCTATCCTTGTGTATCAGTGCCTATTTCCCTATAGATTGTAAGCTTGCAAGCAGGGCCTTCCTACCTTCCTACCTATATATCTGTCTGTTAATATCCAGTTTTGTTCTATTTATGTTTCCAATTGTGAAGCACAATGGAATATGCTGCGCTATATAAGAAACTGTTAATAAATAAATAAATAAATAAATAAATAATGCAGTGGCAGTCACAGCCGAAGGGCTGTTTACTGAGACGCCCACCGGCTGCAGCCGCAATCTATTGTGGTACACATATAGGCCCTCATTCAGAGCCGTACGCTCTGAGCAGAGCGCACGCTCTGAATGAGGGCCGTCCTCCATAACTATGGAGCGTCCTCCTGGACGCTTGTATAGCTGTGGGTCACCACCCACAGCCTATACGAGCGTGCAGTTTGATGGCCGCGATGGTAGTGACCATCGCGACCATCGAAACTGCGAGCCGGAGCCTGCGGTTGAGGTTTTCAACCGCAAGGCCTGGAGTGATTTTGGCTCTATCAGAGCCAAAATCACTCCCACTGACATCACTAGTGATGTCAGTGGGCCGGCTTCTGACGGTAGGCGTTCCCAACATCGACAGCACGCCCCCTTTGATCAGACACAACGAGCGAAGGACTTTCCTTCGCTCGTCGCGTCTGGCGCATGCGCACGACGGAGCTCCCTCCGTCGTGCGCATGCTCAGTGCAGAACATCGACCCACTTGCGAGCGGACAGCCGCTTGCGAGTGGGTCTGAATCAGGCCCATAGTCCCACCATCGAGCAGACATTGGCCGCTTCATCAGACATAAGAGCAACTCTATGGTTGCTCAGAATGTTCAATGGTACATGGCTGCCAGTGCCAGTGGAACTGAGTCTTATGATGGCACAGGGCCTGATTCAGCAAGGAACGCAAGTGTGCGCACACACGCTCTCAGCCGCTGCGTATATATGCTAACCAATGCATACGCACGGCAACCGTAGCATAAGATGCAGACGCCCAGCACTACACAATGCCGCCCACTTCCCTTTACTCAAAGCCTAAGTAGTCCACAAGACAGTGGAAACATCGGTAACATCCAGAACCATCGGAACCATACGCACAATAAAGTTTGACCTGATGTCGTGCAGGATTTTGGCCACTTCCTGCATACATCAAGTCATCTGGCTGCGTATGCTGCCGCACTGCTTTCATTATGTACGCCCCTATAACGGCATCCTTTACCAAATCGCACTGGCTAGTTCCCGCACCCACAGTGCGATGTATACGCATGCGCAGTGCAAAAACATCGGTCAAGTGCGTGCGTTCTCTCCCCCGACACGTCCAACGACAAAAGCCACCCCCTGGACACTGACCAAGAACACTATTGGAAGTGCATGGATCTCCAGGCAATTCCGATCTGCATCCCGTGGCAATAACCATGCTCAGTGCCTCTCGGATGCATGTGTTGATTTAAAACATTGGGCACTTGCATCCACCTTTGAATCAGGCCCTTAATACTTATATCCACTAAATTATGAAGGTATAGATGCAATGCTCATTTGCAGATTTTGGGCATTGGAGGGTACTGCTGCCTGCACGGCTGGGAGAAATTAACTGCAGCTGCACGCTGCATATACATTGTTTGTAATACATTATTACATAGAGCAGTAGCCCGATCTGTGTCACTTACTTACTGCAGTGCTGGCCGCCGGGGCTTGGAGATGCTGCTCAGTACTGGTGACGGGGCGGGCTACTGCCTGATGTCTCCTCAGATCACTGAGTGATAGAAGCAGTCATTAGGCTGCGCCGCCCCCACCCCAATGCTCTGCCTTTCCAGTCCCACCCAGCAGCAGCAGTCAGGAGAAGGAAGGACTCAGCAGTCAGCAGAATTTGCCCAGGAAGCTCCAATAGGTAAGTGCAGCCTGGGGAAAGGGGGGAAAATATGAGATATGGTAAGAACTTACCCTTGTTATCTCTATTTCTACGAAGTCCATAGGGTTCCACAGGATACCTTGGGGTATAGACGGATGGTGGCAGACATCGGGGATCTCATAGTTAATTTTCAGCCTCCCGGGATGCACTGGGGTCCCTCTCCTATACCCCGCCCCCAAGCCAAGCATCCTCAGTTACGTAACAAACCATAGGCCGGAGGAGGAGAACAAAGAGAGAGAAGAAAGTCTGGAACACACAAGAATCACAATCTAACCAGAATGAGATGGAAAACCGGTGACCAGAAGAAAGCCCATCTGCAGCACAGGTGCGATAGGGCGGGAGTCCTGTGGAACTCTATGGATTTCATAGAAATAGAGATAACAAGGGTAATTTCTTACCATATCTCATATTTTCTACATCAGGGTCCATAGGGTATCCACAGGATACCTTGGGGATGTCCGAAAGCAGTATCCTTTAAGAGTGGGGACGCTCCTGTGCAGAAGGAGAATCTGCCGACCGAAGGAAGCATCCTGAGAGGCGAAGGTATCAAATGCATAATACCTCACAAAGGTATGGACAGAAGACCACGTGGCCGCCTTGCAAAGCTGAACACGAAGGACCCACAGACTGCGTAGACTGAGCAGTAACAAAGGTTGGAACAGGAAGGCCCTCATGAGTGTAAGCTTCAGTGATCGCCATGCGAATCCACCTTGCCAATGTTTGCTTATTGGCAGGCCATCCCTTCTTATGGAAACCATAAAGGACAAACAAAGAGTCCGATTTC
The DNA here is from genome assembly GCA_031769625.1 of Taudactylus pleione. Lineage (NCBI taxonomy): Eukaryota > Metazoa > Chordata > Amphibia > Anura > Myobatrachidae > Taudactylus > Taudactylus pleione. The sequence continues at coordinate 624,377 of JAUIMM010000120.1, forward strand.
TGAAGAGAACTGGTACGGTCTACATAAATCTTCAGAGCACGCACCACATCCAGTGAGGCCTCACCAGTTGAAAAATCTGGGGAATTAAAGGCTGGCACTACAATTTCCTCATTAAGGTGGAAACTAGACACCACCTTAGGCAGGAAACCAGGGTGAGTCCGAAGCACCACCCTGTCCTGGTGAAAAATCAGAAAAGGAGGTCGACATAAGAGCCCCCAAGTCTGAGACCCTTCTGACCGAAGCAATAGCCAGAAGAAACAGAGTCTTCGCAGTAAGCCATTTGAAATCCACTGAGCCCAAGGCGGTTCAAAAGGCGGTCCTTGGAGGGCCCTCAGGACCACAGCCAAATCCTAAGGAGCCACAGGAGGGACAAAGGGAGGCTGTATGCGAAGAACACCCTGAATGAAGGTGTTGACATCTGGAAGAGGAGCAATCCTACGCTGAAACCACACCAACAAGGCAGAAACATGCACCTTGAGGGATGCCAGGCAAAGACCTTCATCTAAGCCTGCTTGTAGGAATGCCAAAAACCTGGATATCCTAAATACCTGGGGATCGAATGAAAGATCCACCGGACTAACAGAGCATCCACAAGGAGAGCCTCCGTGTCCCTTGTTCTTGACCCGTACACTGGCACCTTGTTGTGTCGGAAGGCCATGAGGTCTATTTCTTGAAGGCCCCACCTGTCCACTAGGAGTTGAAATGCTTCCTGGTGCAGAGACCACTCCCCTGGATGCACGTCTTGATGGCCTCAAATTACCCCAAACCAACTTTTTCATTCATATAGGTACCCCAAATTTAATGACAGTATTTTAAAAAAAAAAAAAATTTTGTACAATTTTTTGAGTCTCCTCAAAGTACCCCAAAATCTCCTTATTCCCTACTTTTTTTTTTGCATTTTTTCATTTAATTTGTTTGAGATGAAATGTAAAAAAAAGTTGTTTTTTTTTATAATTTTTGCAGTTTTTTTTAAAAAAAAGCACAAATCAGTCATTTGACACCATTTAAAAACCATCAGTACTTTCCGAATGCCCACAAACAGCATTTTAAATGGTCCTGCTAACGAAATGATCAATTTTGGTGGGCCCAGGATGGTCTCACCATTTTTTATGCACTTCTATCACATCGCATTTGGCAGTCAATTCGCAAACCTCCACAGCGAGTACCGCGAATAGGCATTTGTAATTGGATTAGAGAATTCTCATGTGCGCGCATTTGTGCGAAGTCATCGAGTTTTAAACTCGCTATTCGTACCTAACTGGATTGACCCCATAGTTGTTGTTTTTTTAAAATTATAATATGGCTGCAAATACAGTATATATAAAAATTAGGGGTTAAATAAATCTTATTTCACGTATGAGGTATACTGTAAGATTAGTCCATGCCTGATGCTGGTGCTAGACTGACAGCCAGATATGATGTATAACAGGGCACAGTAGTTGGTGTTAGAATATTTCACTGTGCAGTCAGTTAGTATTATTTCCCTCTAGCTAATGTATTACTGAATCAGCAGCTGGGATATTCTGCCAAGCAAGAAAGCCTCCCTTGCCGTGTAACACAGGTTGTGGTATTTCATGTGCCTTTTACAATTTAGTGTGCTGGGGGAAATCTGGGGGACACCCCTTTCTGTTTTCTTTGTTTAGTTTGATCCCTCCCTTTCATGCACCTGAAGAGGAATCAGTATGTAATGCTGGCGGCTGTTTAGCCGCCGGATCAAATACTGACAGCGGCAGCCCAGCTGGTCGAAATCCCGACAGCTGAAGGTAAGTACCCTAACCCTAAATCTCCTCCCCTAACCCTCCCTTAGAGGTGCCTAACCCTAACCTCTCCCCCTAGTGCCAACCCTAACCTCCCCCCGTTTGTGCCTAAACCTAACCCCCCCACATCCTAAACCTAACCCTCCTGGGGGGGTACCTAACCCTAAGCCCCCCTAGTGGTGCCTAAGCCTAGCCTCCCCTACCCTACCCTAACCCTCCCGGTGGGTGCATAACCCTAAGTCCCCCCGGGGGTCCCTAAACCTAACCCTCCCCCCCGCGGTAGATGCTAAGTCACCCGGCATACCTTTGTTTGGTATGCCGGGCGTCGGGATTCCGTAGTGGGGCTAATGATAGGCATCGGGATTTCGACGCCTATCTTTAGTCCCATGTCGGGATGTAAGTGACAAGATATTGGCGGGCGGGATAGCGCCCACCGGTATCCTGACTGCATCTCCCTGAAGAGTATTGCCAAATTGATGAGCAGCTTCCACTTTGTTATGTTTGCTATTTTGAGAGGCACAGATAGAACCAGCATTTGGAGGGCATGCTGATTCCTATAGTGCTAACCGGAGGTCCCAGAGGTGATTCCTAGGCAAGCTGCCTCTCAATTTGGATGTATTTCTGTATGTGCCTTTATCATGAGGCCTTACAATAGACAATTATATGCCCAGAGTGGGTACTGTTATCATGCAGTGTAGGGATCACCAGAATCAGAGAAGCCGTGAAGTGGGCCTGTTGGTTTACCATGTATTTGCAAATGTATGCAACAAATATCTCTGAATTTCTATTACCATATAGTTTTCAAGTATTGGTACAATTTTGTGTGCTGGGCGACATCCTCCTTTTTGGTTTTTTTGAAGATTTAAACTCAGGCAATGCCAGGTACTTCAGTTACCAATGAATAAATATACATACATATACAGTATTGTGCAAAGGTTTTAGGGCCTGATTCAGAGCCGTACGCAAGTGGCTGATCGCTCGTTCGACGAACGAGCGAGAAAATGTAAATTCAAGCGCTCGCTCGTAAGTTCGCTCGTAGCTAATCTTCCGACCCAAAGTCTCCCAACCCCTCCTATAGCTAACGAATGAGCAAAATTGCGACCGTCCATCTCCAAATTTGGTTGCAGGGAACGCTCGCACAAGTCCAAACCGGAAGTGGGCCTGTCAGATTTCGATTACCTGCTCGTTCATTCTGCATACATACTTTAATCGTATCATGCCAATCAATATATTAATTAGCTTAATTGCTCTTCACATGTTTGCCATCCGTTTTTTTTTTCATTTTCAATAAACTTTATTATTGTCCGTGTGTGTCATTTTTCCCGCAGAATACGTATGGTTTCACCAATGGTTTACTTTATCAAAAAAACATGTTGTAACCAATTATCCTATTGTTTTCCTGTGTTTAGGATATTCCTATTTTCAGGTTTAAATTTCTTTATTTAAATTAGCTTACGCATGTCACTGCATGAAGCCTATCATAACTCACATTATATTTTGGAGCCTGTAGGACATATGACTCATACAATAACCAATACAATGGCTCCTGTTAATTTACAAAGTACATTAGCCAATCAAAAGTTTTCTCTGGCCTTTATTAAAACTGTTTGTTGTTAAAATAATCATTGCCATCATGAGAGCCTCCGCATTTACCACACGGGAGCTGTTGGTCCTCACCGAGGTCATGGACCGGAGGATCACCAGCCAGCCTCCCCCCATCACCAACCGGGCCAAGCGATCGGCCTATGCGGAGGTTCGCCACCACCTGCGCTCCTTCGGCTCACGCCGTAATATCAGCCAATTAGAGCGCAGGTGGTCGGATCTGCGGTGCCGCACCCCCCGCTTGCTGGCATGTTTTTGGCAGCGGATCGCTGCAAGTAAGTGTTTTTTTTTGTTTGTAGGATTTGTCTTCGGCCCTATCTGCGTGTGCTTGTTTCCAGTATAGCCCTGTTTGTTTGTTGCGGCCCTATCTGCGTGTGCATGTTTGTTTCCAGTATAGCCCTGTTTGTTTGTTGCGGCCCTATCTGCGTGTGCATGTTTGTTTTCAGTATAGCCCTGTTTGTTTGTTGCGGCCCTATCTCTTTATTCATGTTTGTTTTCATTATAGCCCTGTTTGTTGTTTTTTGACATGTCTGTGTGTGCATGTTTGTTTTCAGTATAACCCTGTTTTTTGTTTTTTGACATGTCTGTGTGTGCATGTTTGTTTTCAGTATAGCCCTGTTTTTTGACATGTCTGTGTGCATGTTTGTTTTCAGTATAGCCCTGTTTGTTTTTTTTACACATGTCTGTGTGTGCATGTTTTCCTTTTTTAGAATGTTTGAATTTTTTTTGTGTTGTAAATTTGGGTTCCACCCCCCCCTCCCAAAAAAATTAAAAACATTTTTCCTTAATCATTTAGGGGCTGAACGCAGAATCCGGCCTCGCCGCAGAGTTCGTCGCCGGGCTCGGCCCCTGACGCCGATGACCAGTCCCAGCCCATCTCCCCAACCTTCCCCCAATTCCCCCTCCACCCCTGCCCGGCCAATAGCTGAGTCCCCTCCCTCTCCCAATTTGCACCACCCCCAAAATTCCCCCTCCCCTCCACCCCCCCCTCTCTTTTCTTCACCCTCCCCTCCACCCCCCCTCTCTTTTCTTCACCCTCCCCTCCACCACCCCCTCGATTTTCCGGCCCGTCAACCATTTCCCCCCTCTCCCCTCCCTCAAACCACCAGCACTGGCCCACCTCCGAGGAGGAGGAGGATGGAGGGCCTCCAAGACCATCCAGCCCAATGACTGGTATGTTTACCTTTCTTTTGTTGTAAAAAGATATTTTCCACTGATACATATCACACATGTGAAAATACTCATTCTTGGGGTTTTTTGATTTACCCTAACAAGGGTACTTCGTCCTTTTTGTGTCGCCTTTTTATGTGTTCATTTATAATTTAGTATTGATACCATCTTAGCATTTGCCAGTACTTGTTTTTTTTACCACAAAACTGGATCTTGTTTGCAATTAGATTTATTTGTTTAGTTTGTTTATTCAACTTATAATGTAAGGTGTCATTTCATTAAGGATCCCTTTTTTTTTTATACCAACAGAGGACCAGAGGCAGATGCATGGTATGCAGGAGGGCTTGGCCGCCTTGCGTGGCCACGTCATTGCCATGCTAGTGGTCCTGGACCACATGGCGGCGCTCCTCGGAGCTGATTTTTTGTTTGTTTGTAATTCTGTTTTGTATTTTTTTTACAATAAAATAGCGGTGTATGTTAACGAGTCTCATTTCTTGCCTGAAAATAATACATTGTTTAACCTTCCATAAGTCCGCTATTTGGTCATGTTCTTTAAAGTAAGGTAAATTAGATTGTACAAAGCACTAGAAAGTATGTAAGCTGACACATTAAACACCTCACCATACCAATAGGTTTGTGGAAAAACCAACAGTTTGTGGTTTTTCGTGTGGTGGGTAATGTAAATAGAAATTGAAACCTGCTTAGGCCTATTTTTAACAAACTACTGATTCACCCTAATACCTTTGTTGTTTTTTCTAAGCCACAAAGCATGTTCAAAGACTTAACAATTTCACACATTACAGGATTCGGCATTATGAAAGGTGGCTTTTTTTGAGCCAGGTTACACGTTCTTGTAATGTGTAAATAAACAGTCTTTTTAACGGAAAAGAAAACTTTAATACACAGCAAACACAAACAGAAAGTGAATTGTGACAAGCAATTCACACAGTGAAAACACACTACAAAAAACAACTTACACCAAACGCAAAAAAAACAAACAACACTCAAGAACTGTTGAAATAAGTAGCAGGCCAACATGAATCCACAAATGAGGTGATGAAATAATTTATCCACAAGTTAGTTCCAATATGGCCACATGTAGACAATTTAGTGGATCAGGTAGTAGGCATCGTTTTTACATGGTTTGAAAAGGAAGACAAGAAAAAAAAAAGAAAAACAAGATTAAAAAGGCACATTACAATTGTACATGTAGACTTTGGGACAATTAAGTAAATGTTTGTCAATAATTACCTGAAAAAACGGGCCACCACATCATCGCGTATGGCCCCCCCACATACTGACCTCTGACCAACCTCGGGGGGGCCATCCTCAGGTAAGGCATCCTCTGGCTGCATTGGGACACCACTCCTTATGGCGATGTTGTGAAAGATCCCACACAGGACCACAATTTTCGAAACCATAGCCGGCAAATACATGAGTTCGCCACCAGAGCGGTAGAGGCATCTGAATCGGCCTTTTAAAAGGCCGATACAGCGCTCCACCACCTGCCTGGTGGCTGTAAGTGCAGAATTATATTCACTTTGTGGCCCTGGTGTGGGAGCCAAATAAGGAGTGAGCAGCCAGGGCGTGCAAGGGTAGCCACTGTCTCCTGTGAAAAAACAAAAACAACAATCAGGATCACTGTGTATCAAGCTTTGCATTGGTTTCAACTAAAGGGCTCCACTTACCCAGAAGCCACGCATCACCAGCTTGTAGGTTGTTTAATTTATGCCAAATCCCTGATTGCCGGATGACGAATGAGTCATGTGCACTCCCGGGTAATTTTGCATTCAGGGACAGGATCTGGAGGGAGGCATCACATACCACTATTACATTCAGTAAGTGATAGTGCTTGCGGTTCCTAAAAATTGCCTCCAGCCGTGCTGGAGGCTGAAGTGGTATGTGAGTACCATCCACAACCCCTATGATGTGTGGGAAGCCAGCTATTTGGTAAAAATTGGCCTTCACCACACTAAGGGAACCCATATCCAATGGCATGTTAATAAAATGATGGAGGTGCTTGAAAAGGGCCTCCATCACTGCCCTCAGGATCCTTGAAAAGGAGGATTGGGAGATTCCGGCCACTATTCCCACCGTGGTTTGAAAGGATCCTGAGGCACAGAAATGTAACACCACCATTAATTGCGTAAGTGGTGGTATTGCTGTAGGACTGTCAATTTGCCGCTCCAGATCACTCTCTATTAATGAGAGAGTGTCTATGATGATTTGTGGAGGAAGACGGTATCATCTTAAAACCTCATCATCGGGCATTCCAAAAAGGGTGACACGTGTTCTATATATCTTGGGCCTTGCACGCCTACGATGCCTACGCCTGGGACGAGGTTGAGGTTGGTCGGGTTCCGGAAGCATGGGCAAAATAAGATGACCAACATCAACATGAAATGGTAAGCCAGGTAGTTAATGGTTGTTGAAAATGATCTTTCCAAAAAATACTTATCTTTGCCGCAAAATCCAAAGATGCTTACATGCCGGGGTATCGTCATGAGTGCAACAACCTACAGTTCAAAATTAGAAATTCGTTTTAGAATTTTGGGGTGCCAGATTTTAATTGTTAAAATTTAGCAAAATGCGCACAAAGATAGGGTGGAGCACACATTATTTGTAAAATGCACCCTACATTGAGTGGACAAACAAGAATGGACAAATTTATATTAGAAAAATCATTCTTGCGCTAAATAGTTTGCATTTTTACATGGGGATTAAGGAAACATTAGTGCGCTAAATAGTTTGCATTTTTACATGGGGATTAAGGAGACATTAGTGCGCTGAATAGTTCGCATTTTTACATGGGGATTAAAGAAACATTAGTGCGCTAAATAGTTCGCATTTTTACATGGGGATTAAGGAAACATTAGTGCGCTAAATAGTTCGCATTTTTACATGGGGATTAAGGAAACATTAGTGCGCTAAATAGTTCGCATTTTTACATGGGGATTAAGGAAACATTAGAGCGCTAAATAGTTCCCAATTTTACATGGGGATTAAGGAAACATTAGTGCGCTAAATAGTTTGCATTTTTACATGGGGATTAAGGAAACATTAGTGCGCTAAATAGTTTGCATTTTTACATGGGGATTAAAGAAACATTAGTGCGCTAAATAGTTTGCATTTTTACATGGGGATTAAAGAAACATTAGTGCGCTAAATAGTTCGCATTTTTACATGGGGATTAAGGAAACATTAGTGCGCTAAATAGTTCGCATTTTTACATGGGGATTAAGGAAACATTAGTGCGCTAAATAGTTCGCATTTTTACATGGGGATTAAAGAAACATTAGTGCGCTAAATAGTTTGCATTTTTACATGGGGATTAAGGAAACATTAGTGCACTAAATAGTTCGCATTTTTACATGGGGATTAAGGAAACATTAGTGCGCTATATAGTTCGCATTTTTAAGGGATAAACAAAGGAAATATATTTGGCTAAACATTACGCTATATTTATTGTTAATACATGATTGTTAAACTTAGAAATAAAACAGTAATGTACCAAATATATGCGAAAACCAACACATCCAAATTGGTAAATCAGGAAAAAAGATAAACTTACAGAAATTTGACTAAGAAGTCACAGTCCAAAAACTCCAATGGGGACCAGCCAAAATAATATGTAAAGAAATAAAAAAAAAAATAAAAAAAAAGAAAATTTGGTTTGTATATCCCTTATTTTTAAAAGGAGTTGTAAAAAATACTTACTCCAAAAATAACCGACAAAGAAAATAACCGCAATAAAAAAAAACGAACGGAAAATAAGGAACAAAAAAAACAAACAACTCCTACTCCAAAAACCCGCCTCAATCCACTAATCCCGCCAACAATCCACTACTACACACGAAACCTCCAACAATCATCACCCGCCACCTCGACTCGAGTCGCCCAAAGCAATAAATAGTCTTTATTTTCCTGCTCCAATTAAGGACGGATCATAGGAGCGCACAATCAATGATGCAGACGAATAATACAGAAGCATGTATAAATACGTCACGGAAAAATCAAAACGGTCTGCTGTAGTTCAAGTTGGTGTTCTCAAAATGGCTATAGAGCAGCAAAACAATGGCCAAGAGACGCTCGGTAAGTATTTGACTCTTTTGGCTTAAATCATTTTTTAGAACCTGAATTTAGTGAAAACTGAACATCTAAATTTAATCAATGTTTTTGCAAAAAGGTGTTGAGGATGCCATGGAAGAGGCTGCTGGGCCGAGTAGGCCCATAAAAGAAGCCAAAAAAAAAAGGCAGCCACAATTCACAAGAAAGGAGATGGAGGTTTTGGTCCAAATGTGTGTTGACATCCTGCCACAGGCAGATCGGAATATGGGTGCAAGCCAGAAGTGGAAAATGTGGGATGAGATAGCCAGTGCTGTCAATAGGGTGGGTGAGTTTGAACGTCTACCCCGGGATGTCAAACTCCGGTACGTAAAAACAACATTTTTTGAAAAAGTGGTTACAGGGCCAAATACTGCAGGAATAATGCCAACTTTTTCACCCACAGATGGACCGATTATAAATATTGGCTGAAACAAAAACTGGCAGAGAGGGCTAGGCATGCAAGGGGGACAGGTGGGGGTCCCACCCCTGTGTCATTGGAGCTGAATGACTTGGAAGAGCTGGCACAGGGGTGTGCGCAGTATGAGGAGGTGTTTGGCGTGTCCAACATGGATACAGACATGCCAGACTTTGCGGCTCCTCATGTTATCCCAGGTAAATGTTGTTATGTTACCAACTCTGAAATGTGTTTGTGACAATATGGAGATTCTAATGTTACTCTTTTATAATTTTTCGCACAGAGACACAGGCGGATGAGTCTGCTCCAGAGGGGAGCCTTGGCCGCAGAATTTCTGCTGGCTCTGCAGGGGAGGAAGCAGTAGATCCGGCTGGGGACCCTGCAGAAGCCAGTCCAGGGCAATCCCCCTCGCAGGCAGTGGCCCTCCTCATGGATCTCAATTTTAAATCGGATCACCACACGGAGATTCTGCTGAGGATGGACGCCAGTCTGCTACGGGTGGCGGAGGCCATGGAGCAAAATGCTGTGGCCAACGTGACCATTGGTCAGGCCCTAGCGGAAAATACCAGGGCCAACATCCGAATTGCCAATGCCCTGGAGCAGCTCGTTCGCCAGCACATGGTGGAGCCGACCTCCCTTACTGCCGGCACATCAGGATCCTCCACCTCTGGCACAACAACAGCCATCCCTCCAAATGTGCCTAGCCCTCTGCCCACTCCAGAGGCCCCAACATCTGCCTCTGGAGAGGCCAGCCAAAGGACATCCCGGACCCGTTCAGGCTCCCACTCTAACCCAGCCAAACGTGGCAAAAAGCGATGACAGCACTGGCTAATTTTCCCACAATCCTTCTGTGCTTGCCCCATATTCCTTAAGGGCCAAAACTTCCCTCTCCTTTCTTGTGAATTGTTTTTAATGTGTGTTATTTTATTTTTGCAAAATGCCACTAATTTTGTGTATTCATTTTTTGGCACAATTATTGCTGTAAGCCACACATGCAAACTGGAAAATGCACATGAAAATATAAAAATGTGTGTAAAAAATCAAAATCTGCTCCATTGTAATGTGACATTATTCTCAATATGAAAAAGGAAAAAAAACAAAAAAAAACAAACAGATTCCAAAGGGTTAAAAACCATTTAGGAGTTTAAAGGAACACTTTGCCCAAACCAAATGGATAAGAAATTCCCGGGACCATTAAAAATGTTGCTAAAACACAAACATGATGCCAATATTGTTGCAATAACACAAAACAAAAACAAAAAAAACAAATAAAAATCAAAAATGAAAAATTGGTACGCTAATTGATTGTCTAAGCCACAAATTAGCAGCTGAGTACTTCACCTGTGTACGGTTTTGTGCTACTAAAAAAAAACTAGTTGCTAGACACATTCCAAGCTTGTTTTCAATTCTAAGTTGATTGCTTTTTTGGCATGAAATGATAAATCGAAAAAACATCAAAGAGGCACGGGAAGGAGGACGAGACCATCGACATTGTGGTAGAGTATACCAGACCACAAGCTGTGCGAGCAGTTTGAACGCAAAGTGGATCAGACAGTGACGTATGACTTGTTCCGATCACATTTGCCGTTCGCATGAGATAATTTAGGGACGCCCACAAAATGCCTCGCTACGCCTGCGTTTTCGCATCTCCACCCCCGTCACCGCCCAAAAACGGGCTGTTCTGTCAATCACATTTGACATGTCACTTCCTGTTCGCTATTCGACGAACGACTTAAAAAAAGATCACAATCAGCCGTACACACATGTGCAGTGTAACACCGGCGCATGCGTGGTTTCACAACATCGGAACGCTACGAGCGTACTGCTGCTTACGAGCGGCTCTGAATGAGGGCCTTAGGCAGGTGTGGAAATAATGCTGCCAAGTAAGAATGCTCTCAAAAATAGAAGTGTTAATAGTTTACAATAGTTTATTTTTATCAATTAACAAAATGCAAAGTGAATGAACAGAAGAGAAATCTAAATTAAATCAATATTTGGTGTGACCACCCTTTGCCTTCAAAACAGCATAAATGTATCTGTGTACACTTGCACACAGTTTTTGAAGGAACTCGACAGGGAGTTTGCTCCAAACTTAGAGAACTAACCACAGATCCTCTGTGGATGTAGGCTTGCTGAAATCCTTCTGTCTTTTCATGTAATCCCAGACAGACTCGATGATGTTGAGATCAGGGCTCTGTGGGGGCCATATCATCGCTTCCAGGACTCCTTGTTCTTCTTTATGCTGAAGATAGTTCTTAATGACCATGGCTGTATGTTTGGGGTCATTGTCCTGCTGTAGATTAAATTTGGAGCCAACCAGACACCTCCTTGATGGTATTGCATGATTCAAAAGTACATACCTGTATTTCTCAGCATTGAGGACACTATTAATCCTGACCAAATCCCCAACTTCATTTGCTGAAATGCAGTCCCAAACTTGCACGGAACCTCCACCATGCTTCCATGTTGTCTGCAGACATTCATTATTGTACCACCAGTCCTACAGCAAACAAACTGCCTTCTGTTACAGCCACATATTTAAAATTTTGACTCATCAGTCCTGAGCACCTGCTGCCATTTTTCTGCACTCCAGTTCCTATATTTTTGTGCATAGTTGAGTCACTTGGCCTTGTTTCCACATCGAAAGTATGGCTTTTTGGCTGCAATTCTTCCATGAAGACCACTACTTCTTCGAACAGTAGATGGGTGTACCTGGGTCCCACTGGTTTCTGACAGGTCTGAGCTGATGGCACTGCTGGACATCTTTCGATTTTGAAGGGAAGTAAACATGACGTGTCTTTCATCTGATGTACTAAGTTTACTTGACCGACCACTGCATCTATGGTCCTCAAAGTTGCACATTTCTTTGTGCTTCTTTAAAAGAGCTTGAACAGCACATCTTGAAACCTCAAACTGATTTGAAATCTTTGCCTGGGAGAGACCAATGTGATGCAGTATAACTACCTTGTGTCTTGTTGCCATGCTCGGTCTTGGCATGATGTATGATATGTGACATGAAACTGTCTTCCACAACCTCACCTTTGTAGCAGACTTTGGATGTTCCTCACCCAGTTTCAAGCCTCTTACATAGCTGTTTCTGGTTCAGTTAATCACTGTGTTCAACCTACATATGAAAATGATGATCATTATCACCTGTTTTGTATGATTAGTTAATCATACACCTGACTATAATCCTACAAAATCCCTAAAGGCCCCCATACATCTTCAAGGGATCGCCGCAATGTAGCGATCCTGCAACCCGGCATCGCAGGGTCGGTGAAATCCAACATGTTGGATTTCACATATATGCCGATCACAATCAATAAATGATCGTGATTGACACATCAGAGAAATTTAACATGTAAAATTTCACTGATCCTGCGACGGATAGCGGAACATTGATGGCCGCCGGTCGGCATTTCTGACTGGTGGATAGACGTTTACGATCCCATCGCAACATTGTGGTGATCTGTTGCAGATGTATGGGGACCTTAACTTTGTGCAAGTGCACCTAGAAGAATTGATGCTGTTTTGAAGGCAAAGGGTGGTCACACCAAATAGATTTGATTTAGAATTCTCTTTTGTTCATTCACTTTTTTAAAATTATTGTTAATTGATAAAAATAAACTATTAGCACTTCTATTATTGAAAGCATTCTTACTTTGCCACATTTTTTCCACACCTACCTAAAACCTTTGTACAGTATTTTACTGTATAGAAATTGACAAAGGAAAATCTTTGGTTGGCAATGGTAGCCTTAACTAGTAGGCCCAGGCAGGGAATATGGAAAATCTAGCCATAGTCAATGGCCATTAACAGCAGCGGTTCCTGCCGTATTACCGAATGTCAGGCACCGGGACTTGCACATGAGCGATGGTAGTGCCATGCATGCGCATAACACTAGACCATACCTACCAATGCAGCCCCGAGAAGCCCTTTCCACTGGAAGCCGCTCTTTGCTTATGGCAGCCCGGACTGACACCTCCCCCTTGGGCTGTCTGTTCTGTGTGTGTCTGGCAGGTGGCGCCGCCAATAAGAAGATACCTCCAGTCACAATGTAGCCAGTGCAGTCATGGACTGTACTGGCTCACTGAACAAGTGGAGGATTTTACTGTGGGCACCGCAGCCTCGCTGCCCCTAGGTAAATCCGCCACTGGTCATGAATATGTACCTTAAGATCAGGACAGCTGGCAATATTCTCATGAGGAAGGGAGAGGGGAGCAAGATGCAAGGACAGAAAATGAAGAGAGAGAAAAAGAGAAATCTAACAGAAATAGAGAACATATCAACAGGAAAAAAATACTTGCAATGAGATATACAGCAATGCAAAGAGAGAATATCAAGTACAATAACTCCATAAAAGAAGCCATGGAAACCCCTAACTGGTATATGGATGTCATTTGTACAACAGAGTAGGTGGAAGTATGAGCTTAGTAAGGGATATGACACCAGTGGAGGTCCCACGGTACTGTGGAACAATTAGTTAGTAAAATAAAAGTGATGAAATCAACAAACCAATAACGACGGAAGGGCATTACTCTGAAACATGGGGCAAAAAAACATTAACCTTTAATTGATGAGTGAACTAAAGTCACAGTAAAAGGTGGGAAATTTTACAATCAATCCGTGAAATCTCCAAAAATAAAACATCAATACAGAACTAGAGAAATTGCTAAGAAATATGGAGACCTTTAATAGGCCATAAGTCGTCAGTGGCTATATAAAAGATATATACTGTAACATAGAAATGAGGACTCCAGACAGGCAGGTACTTGGTAAAGCAGTGGCTTTTAATGGCAGCAAACAGTGCACCTTAGCATTTGTGAGCATAGGCCTGGACACACACAGGACCTCATTCAGAGTCGGTCGTTGCGGCCGCACGGTTGTACGCCACCGATGTTCGCTAAACTGCGCATGTGTAAAGTTCACCATGCGCGTGCGCAAACTAGCTGCTACGATCAGAAATTTCTCTCTCCTTGAACACAGCCAGGTCGGTAGTTTGAGTGACAGAATGAGGCATTTGTGGGTGGTAACAGGGGAAGGTGCTTGAAAACGGGGGAGTGGAGATCCGAACGCAGGCATGCCTAATTATGCGAACGGCGTTTTATGGGAGTGCATAATTAACAAAGTAATGTCATGGCACACGTGACATGGGTGGTTTGTACACTGACCTGATAGTAGTGCTTAAGAGAGGGTATGGTCTACGACCAGTTCCGATGGTTACCGATGGTCTCGATTAATCCTTATATGGCCGGAGATGACGTGTAATGCGTACGAGAAGGGAGCGTATTTTTTGTCTTACGGCCGCATCCTCCCCTTGGTCGGCCAGCTAACGATCCGATCTTAAGGACGCCACGTGCGAGTGCATCATTTGCATATCTGGCCCCTTTTCCCTTACGACCGTGCGGCCGCAACAATCGACTCTGAATGAGGTCCACAGGCACATAATAGAAAATAAGCAAAGAAACGTAAAAGTAAATGTCCCAGTACTCCTTGTGCTTAAAAGTCAGCAGCTACAATATCCATGGACCTTCTAGGTCCTGGCACTCTAATACTAACCACCAGCCCTGGCCTATCGCCTGGCCAGCTTATGCGGCATCAAGAGCATCAGGTGTGTGGGAGTATTAAACTCTTCCTGTGCAGCTGACTTTCTGCTGGCTCTGGGCGACCTGGAAAACTCGGAAATTATATATTTCCAGTTTGAGCTAGGCAGCCCAGAAAACCCGGAATTCCAAACTTCTATTGTAGGTGCCGAATGTGCCGATCTTGTTTTCCTCCCCCTTGGAGGGTGCTGATCCTACCAGAATGTGAAAATTTCAGGTGAGAGACCACCCGTCTCACCACACATCCCCCCCTTTCATTTTTCCATGCTTGGGGAAGCGTGCATTTTCCTTGGTGATGGCTGACACCCTTCAGTCGTCTTACTTCCTCTAGAGAAGATGACTATGTTTCTGTGTCAACTACCCAGTTGATATTTAACTTCACCCTTCCCAGGCGTATATCGTTTATTTTCCCTGAATGTGGCACGCTCTGACACAGGGACAAATACTGTAGTCTTTGTTTCCTGCGTACAGTGGGTTGTACTTTTCCCCGCCATTCCATGGACAACGTATCCCTCCAAGAGCCAGTGCGACATCCGAGCGGTCTAGCGAGAAGTACAAGGACTGGACTTTCTTCTTGCCAGACAGCTTGTGGCTGCACCTCAGGAATGCGATATGGTCGCTGCTTTACAACCACTCCTTCAGGTGTATTTAGCTTGTGTTCTATTAAGATAGTGCACTCTGGCAGGAAAGAAAACAAACCTTGATTATTGCGAACTAAGGCTTTCACTTCTTTTCGCTGTTTTGCTGATAAGGTGTTTGCCAGCAAAACTTCTTTAGGTCCAAGCAAACTAGAGCAGCCCCCAAGAACCTGAGGGGTGGCGGTTTCCAGCACATCCATGGCAACATCTGTATTGTGTATAACACCTCTGCAAATATTTTTCTCTGGATGTAACCGGACAAAGTGTTGCGGATTTCTTTCCTTTGCCTTAACTGCACAGAGTTTCTCTCTCCAAAGAGGACTGGCCGTGCTTTTCCACTCTTCTCCCTTTTCCGAGATAGGGCCTTGGAGGATTTACACTGGCGTTAACTCTGTGGTTCCTTTAAGAGCTCAACAAATCCTGGCTAATTGCGTCCCAATATGACAGGATAGGGGAGCTTAGGACCAACCGCGGCAACCACCTCATATATGTGCCCCTTCATGGTGAGGTTCAGTCGCACCCAGGAGAAATTTTCTGTGGATCCATGAACGCAGAGTATTTCAACTAACCCTGGCACCTTTTCCACTGGCCTGGGCAGGACAACCTCTGAGATCAGGGTTAGTTCACTCCCTGAGTCTATAATAGCTGGGAGTTCTCGGCCATTCAGTAAGACAGTTTCCCACATTAACGGGGGTCTGGAATCCAGGGGTACCATCGTGCAAATAGCGGGGTACGTAGCATCCATACTAGCAACTCCACACTCCATAGGCTCTGTTTGTCAGGAACCAGGCTGCCGGATCACAGCAGAGGGTCTGGACAGTCGCACTCCAGCTGACCAAGTCCTGGCTTACTGCTCTGCGTGTCCGCCCTCCCCGCAGTTGTAAGCGGCATCCGTCGCACTGAGCTATCTAGCACTGATGGGAAGGTTATCACTCAGCCCCATTGCTACCCACTGGCCACGCTCTATTCACCTGATGTTGTCTGCACAGCATGATGCTGCTCAACTGTGTCCACACTGGCTTCTCCGGACCATGGGCGCAGTCATCGCTTCCACCAATCCTGCTCTGCTCTCGAGTCAGCTGTGAGTAATTGTCCAACCAGCAGCAGACACTGGGTATATAAACCCTTCCTGGACTCTGTCAGTGTCTGTGCAATGTCTCCTACAGTTCCGTTTTTGACTCCTGTTGGATCTACGTTTGTTCCTGACCTGGAGAACTGTTGCTAGCGTGTTACACTGAGCTCAGCTCAGTACTCTCAAGCAAGCTCCTAAGCCATTGTTTACTGAGCACTGTACTCAAGATCTTTTGTTACTTTTTTTGCTACTGAGTCCTACTCAGTAGTTTGCTCTAAGTATTCTGACTATCAGTGACCCGGGCTCAACCCAGATTATCAGCATGAATTATTCAGTCATTACCAAGCCTCAAGAGCTCCTTTCCTCGTCCTTCTGGATACAGCTCTTAGTTTTGCTTACGCTCCTTTGTAAGAGGTTTGGACTTCCTACTACTAAAAATCTTCTATCGACTTCTGATCAAATAAAGTTCTGTGCTTTACTATAATCATCGTGTTCCTAGTCCCTGCTTCACTACAGTCTGCCTTTGTCTACTTATCCTGTGTTCTGATTACCTAAGCCTGGTGCCACCCTATGAGGAAGACATATCTTAGCATATCTTAGACTTCCTCAGTTCCTGCTGCCAGTATCCCAGCCAGCAGAGCCTGTTCCATCACAGGAGGTCAATTTCCCTAGAGTCGTGACACTGTTTTTCTGGGACAGTCCCGCCTTATATAACCTGGCTCTCTGCACTCATAGCAAACCACCCTGGCACCTCCAGCTGCGTTCCTTGAGGAGGGGTGATAGTCGGAGTCAGAGGCCAATGGGGTGCCATCTTAACGGGTTGCTCATTCCCTGGTTTCTTCGCATTTTTGTGATATTTCCTGCGGCTTCATACCGCTCCACCATTGTAACTAATTCCGCTAAACTCTGAGGGTCAGTGTGTGTGACCCAGCACTACATATTCCGCCCTAGGGTTCTTATACACTGGTCAACAACTACCATCTCTACAATCTGAGCTGCAGTGCGGTCTTCTGGCTGGAGCTAACTCCGCCCCATTCTGGCGAGTTCTACAACTTGCTTCCGAATAGGGATCCCTGGTAGTAGGGCCCATTCGTGGAAGCGATGCGCTTTCCCAGAAGGTGTGAAACCTGACCAATCTAGAATGGTACTTTTGACTAGGTCATATTTCTCACAGCAGAGGACTAATCAGCATAGGCTTTCTGAGCCTCATCAGTGAGATAAGCGGCAAGTCTTATCAGCCCAAGTATCTGCTGGCCACTTTAAATGCTGTGAGACCCTATCAAATATCAGCAAATATGCCTCTGGATCATCTGAGGCAGACATTTTATTTATATGCTCAGCAGCTGTTGTGTCCACTGACTGGGTCACTAACTGCAACATTTGCTCCTCTGTCTTTTGGTGAGAGGCCAACAAATTTACTATAGTGCGAAAAACTTCCTCCATTTTTACAGTGGGAGGTGTATGTACAAGTGTAGGTGCTTTTATATATGAGCAACGATAAGCCAGTATTCACAAATATATATATATATATATATATATAAGCCGCAATTGGTCCGGCACTCGGTAATCTCACAAATAGCTGCACCCGGTGCCTCCACAGATAAATAATAATCACAAGCTCCAAACGTGCGGCACTCAGGGTATAACAAAAGCAAGCCAGTAGTCAGTAACTTTTCAATATATATATATATATATATATCTTTCCTTCAGTAAAGCCACTGTTATTCTAATGCTAACCCCCACCCCTGGCCTATCGACTGGCCAGCTTATCCGGCATCAGGAGCCAGGAGCACCATGTGTATGAGAGTTTTAAACCCTTCCTGTGCTGCTGACTTCCTGCTGGCTCTAGCGCGACTTGGTCAACCCGGAATTCTATATCTCCAGTTTGAGCTGTGCAGCCCAGAAAACCCGGAATTCCAAACTTCTATTGTAGGTGCCGAATGTGCCGATCTTGTTTTCCTCTCCCATGGAGGGAGCTGATCCTACCAGAATGTGGGCAATTCAGGTGAAAGACCACCCCTCTCACCACAACACGTATGTGAGAATAGTAGAATCCCGATTCAGGTAACTGCCTTAGCATCAGTTATAGAAGCCCTGCGGGGCTCGTGTCTAGAATTCCTGAAATCCCCACTGAAATTGAATGTTAAGTCTCTATAGTTCATCCATAAGGGGACGGAGCAGACGCCACTGCTGGAGAGTATTCCAAGAAAGATCCTGGTATATCTGGACCAAATACCCGTAAATTTCCTTTACTTGTCAAGCCTTTCGCAAGACCTCTTCCTTGACTGTAAAGTAATGCACATGGTAGATAATGTCCCGAGGTGTCTGAGGGCATTCCTTTGGGATGTATCGCCCTATGGGCCCGCTCAAATTGGATCTGGGAGTCTGGTCAGCTTTCATAATTTCATTGAAGAATTTAGTAAGTGCGTCCTCAATGCCAAATTGTGTAACATCTTCCGGAATGGCACGCAATGCTTCCAGAATCTTCCAGAATGCCATGGATCCAAAAATGATTTCTGCATGCCCAGTTATTGGTATCATTGAGACACTGCTGCATCTCTCTAAACCGGATTGACTGGAGATCAAGGAATGTAAATCCCCAAGTTGAGTGTATACAGACTCTTTGTGCTCCTCTGACGTCACCACTGTATTAGTACCCTGGGTGAGATCAGATTGAATAGAAGCAAGGCTAGTTTAGCGTGGAAAGGTTCTTGGATCCTTTTTTCCAAAAGCTGCATGTCCTGCTGGATGTCCTGTCTAGTTGGTAGGGACTGCAGATGGGTTAAGATATCACTGAGATCTGGATTGCTGGTCAGAATAGCTTGAGACAGGGGTGTAGATTGAAGCTCAGGTGTGGAATGATCATCCAAGCTTCCGGAAGCCATGTGTGGAGACTTAGGGCCAGATGGAGTAGAAGCCAGAGAGGAAGTAACTCCAAACAGGGTATTAAAGGCGGCATTAGGAAAGATTTAGCCAGAGTGGCAGCAGGGCATTTAGAAGTACACTGCCTGCCCATGAGAAAGAACATCAAATAATTTCAAAATAATGGCAGGCAGAGTATCAATAGGAACAGCACAGGTCAGGTGTCACATCCCAGGTTCCCCTCATCATGGTGTAATTAAACCATGGTCAGCGGTATCATAGAATGAGGTTCCGTGTAATCAGAAACCCCTATAGAGCTGGGAGGAGGTAACTTTCAAGCTATAGGTGTCCCATATATGGGCACACACAAAAAGAACTATATATAAGGTAGGCTCAACTGGGAGTCCTAAAAGTGATTGCACAGACACATAGATGCTTTAGTATGAGAGGTTTCAGAGAGAGACAGGAGGTTGAAGGTATCTTAAACTTCGACTTGGTGGTTAAAGACTAGAGAAACATCATCAATGAAGTGGCAGCCTACAGTCACAATCTCCTAGCCCCATCCACAAGGAGGTAGTCCAGGGAAAAGTATGCAGAGGTAAGTATAAGGCTTATTACAAAAAATCCAGGACCTGGCAGTGTCTGACTCTCAAGATGGTGGCTCTACCTCAGCTCTGGTGGCTCCCATGCAGCCAGTAAGAGGACCAGAGTTCTGGTAAGAAGGAGCCCTCTTGGGCAGCACCGCAGGACCACAGCTCACACCCAGGGACCAGTAGTAGGAGAAGTAGCAGATGACCTCCATACCCGCAGCAGCACAGAACACTGCTCCAGCTGGCTGGTAATCTATGGCTTGAGCAGCAGAGTAGGCCACATCCATGGATCACCTCCCGGAAGGGCCAGAGATGGGGCTAGAGAGTGGTGTAATATATCCCCAGAGATGGCAGTGTAGGCTCATCCGCTCAGCTCCACCAATAGTCCACAGCGCCTATATTTTTTTAATTAATGTCTGGTATATCCTCTAAAGTACCTGTTGTCCATATTTCACACCATTACAAACCTTAAACCTGTCACCAGCATGCTCTAGGTAGGTAATATCAACAACTATAATGATGTAAAAATGATCCCTATAGTATGACTAGAGAGGGTTGATAGAAAGAGAGGAGTTTGACTTGGTTTCTGTAGGGGAAAGGGATTCACTGCAGGGACTGACATAAAGGGGCGCAGAGTTGAGGATAAATTGGACTGGTAGACAGGGAGGCCAGATAAGAAGATGTTGCAATAGTTTAGTAAAAAAATGACCATCAAAACTGAGATCGCAAAGGTGGAAATAGTAAGACTGGGAGAGAGCTTAAATGTGAAGTTTAAAGTAGAAGACAGAGTTCGAGGTAGACAGCAGACTGGCTTCATAGAACAGAATGTGATGTTATCGATAGATAGTGGAATAGAGGAAGATGAGAGGATTCGGGTGAGTGAGAAGTCTTAGAAATGCTAGGTTTTAGAAAGCAGAGGAATATCCAGGAGGAAATATCTGGTCTAGGGGGAGGGGAGTCGATTTGAGTAACATTTGCATATAGCTGATATTGGAGGCCAAAAGAACTGATAAGCTCATCCAGGAAGGAAGTGTAAAGGTAGACCAGATGGGACCAAGCACAGAACCATGAGGGACACCAAGAGGTAGTGAAAGAAGGAAGGAGGTGGAGTCACAAGTAAAGACAGAAAAAAAATGGTCAGAAAGGTAAGAGGACAACTAAGAGGAGGCAATATCACATAAACCAAATGAGTAAAAGTTCTGTTGGAGGAGAGTGTGGTCCACAATGTCAAAGGCACTGGAGAGGTCAAAGAGAATGAGTAGAGAGTAATAGGCCTTTGATTTGGCAGCAAGAAAGTAATTACTGACTTTATTGAATACTAACTTTAAGTAAATTCAAATGTAACTAGGTTCTCCAGAATTTATTTCACCATGGCTATGATAGTTCCACTAATGCTGAACTGCAGAACATTGATCATTTCTGAGTTTTACTGGAAGACATCACAATGAGTTACAGACCTTATAGTGGCCAACATTGTAAAATAGTTTCTGAACTGGTGTACTGAAGGATATGCACTGATTCAGTGGAACTCCATCATGTCATGTATGCTGAATTTGATTGTAACATACTAGTTTTCATTAAAAACAAATTGTAATATTGCAGCTACTCATTTGCCCTAGGAATATTGGCCTTGGGGAGCAAAATTTACCGATTCGTAAAGCCAGGCCTTGGCAGGTCACCTAACTGCCTGGTTTCCAGCTTCCTGTTCTTTGCCTCCTTTTCTTTGACTTCATGACATCATATAAGCTGGGGGCTGCCCAGCGCACAGAGGGCCTGATTCAGAGCCGGACGCTATTTGCGCTCGCTCGTTCAGAAAAAGGGACCGGATATTTAAATAGAGCACTCGCTCTTTGCAGTCTGTTGACGCCTCTATGTCTGAACGAGCGAAAGAAACATGCGCTCGCTATTTTTAAAAAAACGCCCCCTGGCCGCTCGCATCCTACATCTCCGCTATTTATTAGATTAATCGAGTACATCGAAAGGCGTCTGAACTGCTCGCAGTGCTTGTGGTTGGATTTTCCTACCGCAATCATGCGAACACTTCAGGCTAAAAGACAACCAAGTGACGTGGTCGATGACGCTGCTTTGTTAATTATGCACACCCTTAAAACGCCCGTTTTGACCATTTGGCACGCCTGCGTTCGGATCTCCACTCCCCGTTTTCAAGCACCTTCCCCTGTTACCACCCACAAATGCCTCATTCTGTCACTCAAATTAGCAGGCATTCGCTATTTTGCAAGCACACAATTTCCGACCGCAATGACTGGTTCGCGCATGCGTATTACAGCCCATACGCATGCGCAGTTGTGCGAACATCGCTCGGAGCGAACGAGCGGCCGCTTACGAGCGGCTCTGAATCAGGCCCAGAGGTCCCCTGGAACGGCACTGCGAAGGGCCAGTATCTTTCATTGTGCATATGCATAAGCTTGATCATGCATTGCTCCTGAAAGACCATATACGTTGAATGAGCCTCCACTCAGGTTATAAAAATATGTACAGAAATTAGGTTCTTCTACAGAGCAATTTGCATATCTATGCTGTACTTGGAAAAATACACAATGAATTCAGTCACTTGGTGCAATACCTTTCACACACTTCGATCCTCATAAATATAACCTCTTTTAGTTGTGGTCATTAATTACCAAATGGAATATCACATATCCTTAATAATTTCTCTTTGTCATATTTATCCAAGTTGAAATGTTTTCCTTTTGTAACAAATGTCTGGGTTCTGTCATTAAGACGGTTTTTAATCCTTTGGCAAATGTTCTCTTTTCATTCTTTATCTTTTCATTTAGAGGAACCCTCCTGTGTGGTGCTGGCATTATATCAAACCCTTCTGCAGATTTAGATAGACCGTGTCTAGAGAATTTCCCTGCTCTGAGGTTCTGCTGACTTTCTCATAGACTGCAGTAGGTCACTCTGACCTGACCTTTACATCGTAAAACCACACATGGGGTACTTGTGATCTCGTCTGAATTGTATCCCTTAATGTATTTTGGTCCTCAATATCATCAAGCTAGTAAAGTCATGTCTAGAAGACGCAGCAGCTGGTTAATGTAAGATGAGGTAAATGACCATAATACAGAAATCATGTTTAATACAACCCAGTATATAAACTCAATATTATTATTGTTGTTCTTAATTTGCAATGCGCCAGGTGTGTTTGGTTGAAGTTCATATCGTCTAATACTATATTTGGCATCTGGAACTGGGGGGAGAGGAGGGGGGAATAAGTTAAAGCGGCTTTGTGGCAATAGACACCATGGAATTGTCATGGTTGAAATCATCTACTATGAGAGTAGGCTAAATATATTGTGCTCACTATTTAGTTACTCATTTCTGCCACCACTGAGATTTAGGGGGAGATGTATCAAGCCATCTAAAGAGAAGAGACGTTGGCAAGTAGAGAGGTTGCCCACAGCAACAAATCAGTTTGAACCAATCATTTTCTAGAAAATATTTGAGAAATGATACCTCAAAGCTGATTGGTTGCTATGAGCAATTTCTCCACTATTCCAATTATCCACTCTTTAGAAGGCTTTATACATCTCTCCCTTGGTTCCATAGCTGATACTTTGAGGAAGTCTACAGTGAATCCTTGAATGTCATAATTATTATTATTATTATTATTATTATTTAGCACCCCCGTTTTACTCTGCCCTACAAGATTATACATTCTAAATTCCAGAAACTGGAGCACCCCGAGTAAACCCATACAACACTGGGAGAAGAATAAAAACTCCACACAGATAGCGCCCTGGTAGGAAATTGAGCTGTGAGTCAGCAATACCAACCACTGCCACAACATAAATTAATTAAAGTTTGGAAAACAAAATAATTTTCTGTCTTTAGATATGTTACTACTTAGAACAGCCAGGTGTATCTGGCACGTAAACAGAGAACATTATATAATTGTATTTAATTTCACAAAAAAAATCACAAAGCTCAATGTTAAAAAAAAGATAATAAAATAGTTTTACAGATTGCAAAAAATGTCATGAAATAAAAAATGAACCAGAGACTGACATGGAGAAGGTGAGAAACATGGACATAACTACCATAGGTGCAAGGGGTGCGGCTGCTATGGGGCCCAGAGGGGGGCTCATCTTCCTTGTGAAAGTTACATGTGTTATATACATTTTTTACCATTGGGTGGTATATAAGGGCCCTTACTAACTTAGGCTATTATACTATAGTGCCTTCAAATACCTAGCTACGCCCCTGGTGGGAAATAGTCAGCACATTTTTATCATCAACATGCATTTTTCTGCTTATACTCACCAATTCCCTGTGAGAGATTAACAATGGGGCAGATGGTATAACAGCCCCAAGCCTCCACGTAAATATAGGCTCATCTTTATGACAGCATAATAATGCCCAGCTAGCTACAGTACAGATCGGCCATATTGTCTTCACAAAATGATGCAAAATGATGCAAAATGATGCAATTTTTCTACAAGATGGGTGTACACACCTATATGTTACTGGCTAAACTGCACAGCATTGGTTACAGCTCCTCCGCATCTCACAATAGGCCTTTGATCTTTTTCAGCCCCTGGCCCTGTGTATGCTAATGGTTTTAAAACTATTTTGTTTAAAACACATCTCTACTCAGAACTTTGGCATAGATTAAATATCTTTTCTCTAGAACAGTGGGCCTGATTCAGACCCGCTCGCAACGCTATGCGCTCGAAAATGGAGGCGTTCCTGAAGGAACGCCTGCCATTTGAGGGTGGCCCTACTGACATCACTCGTGATGTCAGTAGTTGAGTTTCCTGCTCTATTAGAGCACGAAGCTCACTGGGTCTTGCGGGAACGAGACCCTACCACAAGGGTCTCGTCGCAAGCCTGTTGGTCGCGACCATCGCAACCATGACCTGGCCACTTGCAAAAGCTGTAGGTGGTCACCCACAGCTTAGCGAGCGGCCAGGAGGCCAGATTGAAAAAAAAACAAAACAGGCCGCCCAGATTCAGAGTGAGCGCTCACAAAGAGCGTCCGGCTCTGAATCAGGGCCTGTGTTTCTCAAACTCTAACCATTCATGGTTGCCAGACCACTTGTGGATCTGTAAATGTGTCAGTTAGGACTAAATGAACCACATCTTTTAAAATGCGACAGTTAGTAATGACTACACCTTTGCACCAGCTACATGGTCTGGGAAATGCGGACTCTTAGAGGTCCTGAGGATTGAGTTTAAGAAACACTGCTCTAGAACATCAAAGAAATGTAATACTGCCTCCAGTCCACACAGTAAAAATGTTCACAGCGATACGTATGAAACAGCATAGTGAAATATAATTGCCTCAAGAAAATATGATAATTATGTTCCCTAGCAGGCTAATAATTATATGTGACATATTTGATGTAGCTCATTCCCTGATTATGAATATATATAGTAGTACAGTGGTTCTCAAACTCGGTCCTCAGGACCCCACACAGGTCATGTTTTCCAGTTCTCCTGGCAGGTGCACAGGTGTATTCATTACTCACTGACATATTTTAAAAATCCACAGGTGAAGCTAATTAATTCACTTGTGATTCTGTTAGGAGACCTGGAAAACATGCACTGTTTGGGTTACTGAGGACTGGGTTTGAGAACCTGTGTAGTAGTATATCTAGAATGGTTTAGGAACTGCATTGTTATGATGTAGGTGAGCTTTCTTGTAGAAGTATATAATGACTTGGGAGAGACCCTCAGACATTATCTTAAACGTCATCTTACATGGACGAACATAATCATTCCTGGACAAAAGTCCATGAATGATGATGCTCGTCCATGTAAGATGACGTTTAGCCTCTTTCTGAGTTCCGTTTTTTTGGAGGGAAAAATCCGAACTCAACGTGCAAACTCGAACCTATCCGAGCCTGCACATCCCTAGTTATAAGTAGAGAATACTGAGATGGTGCGTCAAACTCATGTCCAGTTTTCAATGTGAGCTCTCTTCTCTCCCATCTGTAATCTGCACTAGGGGAATGTCAGTATTATCCAGCAACAATTCACGTTTTGGGGGTGTGAATGGGCACAAGACCAAAAGTAATAGCTCCTTTCAAAACACCTGGATAAAGAACAGATTAAGGCCTGGATGTACTAAGGTTGCGGTGACCATTCCGCCAGTCACGGCAACCTTACTAATCGCATATGTACTAACATATGCGATTAGTATCGCAAAGGACAGCTCTTGCGATAAGAGCTGCCCTTTGCGAAGCAGCCGACACCGGGTGACGGGGTCTCCGTGTGCCCCCGCCCCCTCCAAGCCCTGGGAGCTTCCTGCTGATCACATGTGTAGGAAGCCCCGGGCTCCTCCTCCTCCTCCCTGCACCTGGAAGATTAGGAGGAGGTGGAGGACACAGGAGGAGCGCGGGCCGGCAACCATGGACAGCAGGTAAGTGGGGGCCAGCGCTGGGCGACGGCGGGGCGGTATGGCGGTAGCGAATCGTCGGGAACCGGGTGAGGTAAGAAGCCCATAGGCTTCTATAGGGTAACGCCAGGTTTTTCTGGCGTTACCCTCTGCACCGATAAAAGTGCGGCCGGGTCTTAGTACATATGGAAATGCGGTAAAAGCACCGAAAACTGGGTTTTTACCGCATTTTTCCTTTAGTACATCCCGGCCCAAATGATTAATCGAGGACACTGATCTAAAGGTGATACAGCAGGTCAGTGTTATGATTCCTGGAGGGAATCGATGGTATATATGTAGAGCCAACTGATGACAGCCTTGAGGGCTGGAATGTATTGTACTAGTTGTGCCGAGGGCAAGAGGTGTGATGCAGCCTGTGGGCTGTTAGGAGCAGCCTTGGGGGCTGGTTGTGGCCTTTAAAGTAGTGGCCAAGGGACTGGTGATGTGAAGCATCCTTGGGGCTGTTGGAGCAGCCTTGGGGCTGATTGTGGCCTTTATAGTCGTGGCCAAGGGACTAATGATGTGAAGCAGCCTTTGGGCTGTGGCAGCAGCCTTGGGGGCTGATTGTGAGCTGGGGCCCCAGGACCGTTGCAGCCTTTGGGCTGATGACACTCAAGTGAGGTATGCAACAGAACGCAGAGCTGCTAGCAGTGCCGCCAGGATGACACTGGCGACAGTGTGCTAAGTTGCACACCTGGAATGCAGAGCTGCTACCAGTGCTGCTGGGATGACACTGGCGACAGTGTGCACCTGGAACGCAGAACTGCTACCAGTGCAGCCGAGATTACACTGGCCACCGGATGGTGACAGGCATTTCTGGGATAGGAAGCGCTCCGTGCTGCCCAGATGGTACAAGCAGTACGTGTGGATGGGATGCAGGTGGAGCTGCCTGGATGGAGTAAACGGCACACACGAAACACAGCTAGACTGACTCAGGAACTCGACTGACATGCAGGAAACAGGAACCAGAAGTAGGAAAAAGCTTCTATCACCGGCATGGAGTGATGGACTGGCTGGAATTTAACAGGAACAAGGCCCAAACAGAGCAAGTCTCCCTTAATGATAGACCAGTGAGCAGCTGTGCACAGACAGGGGAATTAATTAGCATGCACCTGACACTGCACACAGACAGGCAGTAATTAATAAAGTGCTTTAGGCTGGAAGCTGCAGATCCTGACAGTCAGGATGAGAATCAGTTCATTCATACAGCCCGTTTATATGTGAATTAAATATATCATTTGCAGAGATTTTTTTTTTCTTAATGGTTATCCTATCCCTTTGTTAGCTCTGAAGTTTGAAAATTCACTAGAAATTCTTAAATGTTAGAAAACTGGTATCAAAATGTTTGAGCGAGCCAAAAAGGTTAGACCCAGTTTCCAGTCAACAAGTTTTAGCTTAATGGCTACATTGTATAAGAACTTTAAAACAATGTCATGCAAACGGTGAGCCTAGAATAAGTACTAGTAATGTTCCTTATTTGAATTGAAAAAAAAAAAGAATTGTAGACATTTAAGCTTGAACAGACAACATTTTATAGATAATTTGAAAGTCTTTTAACTGGGAATACAAACTTTGTACCACTAACTTCAAAAGAATGTGTCAGTTGTACCAGATCAAGTTGGCAGATTTTAGAGGGAACACATTTTAGACAAATTAAATTGAATTGATTTGAATTATTTGAGTATCTTTATTCACTCTTCTGCTTAGCCGCCCTACTGTAGGTAGACATTCATAAAAAGAATGTTAGCAGAATTAGCCAGCAGATGGCACCATCCTCAAACTTGAACTCTGAAATTCCAACTTCTGTTTGGTATTTATCCTATTTAGAGGATCCCTGATTAGTCACGATGCCCTTTAAAAAAATCATCAGTTACAAAGGAATACTGTAATTTAGTTAATTGCTCCACTAAATATTGTTTTTAGGCTTCAAAAGATTAGTAGTGCTAACTTAATGATATAATTTGAGGTTTCTATTCACTTGCAATGTAATATATTGGTTTTGAAGGAAAAAATTACATTGAAATGAGAATTAAAAGGGAACAGAATCCTTGTGCCCTCAGCAACAGGAAGCATTATATAAATCTGTTTATATACTGTATATCAGAACAACAACCCTTATTATTTGCTCTCAAATATTAAAGAGTCTATTTATCAAATAATATTTTAGGGATATCCCCTAAAAATACAAATTTTTGAGGGTTAACCGCAAATATTTATACCCCTTTTACACCGGAGCTAAAACCCGGGTTTTTGAAGGGTTAACCCGGGCAGCTTCCTGGTGTAAAAGGGGAGAGAGTTGGATCGCCGGGTCGAGTGACCCGGCAATCCAACCCAGGTAACTAGCAGGGTTTAACACGGGCGTAGCCCGTGAAACCCTGCTGTGAGAACAGCGGAATCCGGGTCACGATGACCTGGAGTGCGCTGCTAGCCGGCCGATTGGTCCGGCTTCAGTGGCGCTTGGAGATGACGTCATCTTCAAGCGACCACTTTCACTCCGCAAAAGCCGAGTCTATGCAGACCGACTGCGGTGTGAGCGGCGCTGACTCGGGAATATCCCGAGTCGGCGCCGGGAAAATTCCGGGTCTGATTCGGATAGGAACTTTGTTCCAACTCCGGGTCAGTCCCGGAATTTAGGTGGAAAAGGGATATAAGTATCACTCTAATCTACCATGGAGGGTCTGGCAGCAGCTGCAGCTTCCATAGGTTTCTGGGAGCTGCAAAGCTGTCAGATTTACCAAAGCATTCCGAATATAGGCCTCAGCAGCTAACACCATCCTTAGACGTCAGAGCATGCACAGCTGACCAAAATAGAAAGTAAAGTGATCGCAAATGAGATCACTTTACTTTTACCGATCACCGGGACAGGCTCCTATCAGAGCCCCAGTCCCAGCGACTCAGTAATAATATCTTTAGGTAAATAAGGATACCTTATTGTCGCAAATTGCGGTTGTCACGATCAGGGCTGTGTGTGTCCAGGGCCAGCGAGCCTTACCCCTTCGGACGCTGTGGCGGGGTCCCTCTGGCGGGGGCGTGGGCATCTGGAGGTCAGCGCTGCATACTTCAGGGTCACACAGACACAGAGTTCTAAATGCAGGTGTCAGTTTGGGTCACTTTAGGCAGTGCTGCAGCACAACATGGGCATCGCCATCTTGGATTTCATCAGGTGACTAATTTCAGCCAATCCAGCCAGAGCATTATCAGGAATCCTAGCAACCATGCACTTCCTTTGGTATTTAAGGGCTGCTGAGCAATCCTTTCTTTGCCAGTGCAACGTTAATCCCAGTGCAAGCTGGGTACTAGTTCTCTGTGCTCCCTTGCTGTTACCTGTTCCTAGCTACTATCCTCAGGCCCTGCTTGCTCCAGACTCCAGCTACTCTTGTCAGACCTCTGTGAGACAGCAGTGCATCTCCAGGCTACCACCCATAGGGGGACTCCTGCTGATATCCGAACAGTCTGCGCTTCTCCCCAGTCAGCCAGTTACTCAGCATATCTGTCGAGTTACCTCCGTCTGGGCTACCACTTGCCAGCGGGCCGCTCATGAATCATACCCCTCTGAAACCTGCATCCTTCCAGTACCAGCACTCTGCCCTGAAGATCTCTCCTAGATCCACTCCGGGTCCAAGTCCTACTCCTCCCGTGACAGCGGAGAGAAGGAATCCTTATTATTGGGGGCTGGCTACATCTCTTAGTAAATATGCCCCTAAGACACAAACCAACAGTATTAATGCAATATTAATAATGAAAAATAAACTCTCAGTTCAAGACAAATCGCTGCTCCTCTTGGTGAACCCCTTCTCAGTTAGGATCTGGAATAAATCACATACAAAACATACACCAGGGCGCTGAGAGTTTAGTAAGTTAAAACTCTTTCAAAACGCCTATTTCAAACCACATGATATACAGTATTTCACATTTCTTGTAAATCAGCTTATCAGAGTTGTCTTTGAGTTGGAACCCCTTTTTAAACTCCTTACAGTTTTGCCCCAATCTGACTTATTTGATTTTATGAATACGCCTTTATACCAAATGCACAAATATACGTCAAGAGATCTCTGATAGTGTAGTATAGTGGGAAATATATTTTTAAACCACATCATATATGTCTAAAAAAAAAAAAAATTCTTGGTAAACCTGCTGATCTGAGTTAGCACAAAACCTCCTTGAAGGCTCCTCCATCAAGTTGCATCTCAGCTGGACTTCTCTAATCCTGCAAGTACACCTTTGCATCAAAAGCATCTGACAAAAAGGTCAGCCACTTATTGTGTAGTATAACAGTTCTTAATTAGTATAAAATAGGGATTCAAAATCCTTAAGTAGAACAAGCAATTCACAGCATATTATCGCAACTCTCGGGTAGATAATGGATGCAACTCGTATCTTGGGGATTGGCGAGAACTATTTCTGAGGAGCGGAGTCTAATGTGCCGGCGGTTTTCACCAAGGACCCTCGCAAGAAGGTTTGGACTTGGCTGCATCCTACACACAGGTCGCGGATCTCAGGTTAGGTTTCCCTATACAGGTTTTGGTGAACTCTGGATGGAACAGGAAGACTTTCAGCATAGTCAACAAGCCAGAGCAGAACCAAACGGTCAAGACGGTACCAGGGAGCAGACGTATGCAGGTCACGGAAGATAGCCAAGGTCAAAACTAGATTGTCAACGAAGTACCAAGGATCAGACAAAAACGGAGTTAGAAACAAGCCAAGGTCAGGAACAGGTAATAAGGTTTGCACAGGAATGCTGGAGTAAGGTAATGAGGCCTATACTCTGGCACTAGAGTGCTCCCAGAGACTTCCTTATATAGGCTAGGCTTGTACTAAGCGCCTCCTGTGATGTTAGCAGGGAGGCGTGTATGGCCCTTTAAATCTTTTGACAGGTTGGCACACATGCCCGTGGTGAGCCACGGCCGCCTGCGTCACGGGAGAGAGGAAGCAGCAGCGGGCGCCGGGGACTCCCCGGTCACTGCCGACCAGCGCTACCTGACCCGGTAAGTGTGTGCTGGTGTCCGGCGCGCTGTGACACATATAACTGAACCCCCATCAGAGACAGATGTAATCAGCTGTCCCACCTTACCCATGGAACAGACGCATGCTCTTGTGATGCATGCATCTGTGTGATGAAACGGGTAAAGTGACTGAGGCCTCACACATACTGAAATGCTCTCCTGCTGAAAAGCTGCTATCATATGTTTTTGGCTACTGTGTCGCTGCTGTTCATTTCTTTGCATCTAAGTTGATCCACAAACTGGCAAAAATGGCAAAAGCTTCCCTTGTGGTAGGAATAATTGGTTTTATTTCAGTATATAATAAAAATGATATTGTTTTATGAAGCACACCTTTCTGCTTAAATATACAGTACTTGTCAAAAGTCTGAGCACACCAGTATATTTGAAGGAATTTTCAATTTAACTGCACAGTAACATAATAAAGCCTGTTTTATTGGGTTTCTTTACAAAATAAACAACTGTTTGAAGAATAAGGAAACAAAAAAAAATACTTGCTTTGACTTTTAGGCAAGTTTATTTAGGTAGTTTTAGGTAGTCTGCTTTCATTGAAGTGACGACCCATAGCTTTGATAAGCGCTTTGCATATCCTTGGCATCCAATTTACAAATTTTTCCAGCTTTTGGCGACCCATTCGACTCCAGCAGCTTTGAAGAGCCTCCCAGAGGCCCTCAGAGTTGGTAGGCATCTGTTTTCGGACGTCCCTGTCTAGTTCTTCTCACAAAAGCTCAATGGGTGAAACATCTGGTGATTGAGGTGGCCATTAAATTTTTGTTACGACTTGAGCGTCTTGTTTCTTTTGCAAATAATTAGTACACAACTTGGATGTATGTTTTGGATCATTATCTTGTTGGAAAACAAAGTTCTGACACACAAGTCGCCATCCGGAGGGAATCGCATGACGCACTCATATGTTGTGGTACGACATTTCCACAACCCCCTTCCTATTTCCAGAGTGGTCAAATGTCTGTTACGCATGCTAGTAGTCACTATGAAGTTGTCCTCACGAACAGTTGTTGTTTTTGGACGACCCAACAGATACCTTCAACCGTTTGTGGATTTGCAGCAAAGAATAACCTTCTTCCCTCAAAACAATGATTTGAGCACGTGTTTCCACACTTATGCATTGGTACAGAAATAATATTTTTTGTTATTTTTATCATACTCCATTCATACACAAGTAGCAGAAAAGAATAAGCTTCTTTTCGATTTCAGGGGGTGTGCTCAGACTTTTGACAAGTACTGTATATATACATATACAGTATATAATATATATCAGGGCTTAACAAGTTTTTGGAAAATCTAGGAGCCAGATTAAAAAGTTGGGAGCCAGGCTGTTGTCCGCCATAAAAATATATAAAAACTATAGATCACCACCATGCCCCTTCAATGGTCCTCAGGCTTCCCCACATTCCATCAGACCGTGATACATGCCCAACTCCTGTGTCCAATTCATAGTATTCCAATTTAGTCTGCCCCACCACAGTGCACCCAGTACAATCTTAACCACTGCAGTGCACCCAATACATAGAATGCAGTGCCCTCAATACATAGAATGCCCTACCGCAGTGCCCCCAATAAATAGTCTGCACCACCACAGTGGCCACAATTAGAGCCGGCCCTAGTCATATTAGTACACTAGGCAAGTTTTTGGTGGTGCCCCCCTCCTAGTGGGATCCTGAAAAAAGGGTGTGGCCTCATGGAAGCACAGCACCCCCCTATTCCAGCACAGCATGGTATCAGCACCCACCCTCACCCACCACCCCTTTTCCAGCAGAGCACCCCCTCCCAACAGTGAGCACCACAGCAGCCTTGCCCTCTCCCAGTTCCAAACTTATTTTACTTGAGTGCAGCCTGCAGAGCTGTCCGACTCAAGGTACAGCAAGCCACAGATGGCAAACCCGCTTTTCCTGTCTCAGGCTGGCAGGCCGCAGCTGTGTGTGATGATTGCTGGAGGCGGAGCCCAGAGCCATGAATTGTGACTCACTACTACGAGCATCGCAAAGGCCCATGGTGCAGCAGGCAGGGGGCTAAGAGGAAACTGCGGTGCATGCTGCAGCGTCTGTAGTGTTAGTATCCACCGTGCTGAGGTCTATTCCCACTGCCGGCAGAATTCACCTTGTGCCGCATAAAAAAACATTAATGTGTTGCAGGTCCTTTATCTTGCTCACCGGCGGGCTTTGTGATCTCACTGCTGCCATACAGTAGCTACCCGGTTGTTAGTTGTGTTACACACCGGCAGTTCAATACTCTTGTCGACGCTGCAGCACATCCTCCAGGACACGCGTAAACTTTGATACAATGCGCCTCCAATCACAAAATGGAGGTGGGTCCTAATTTTCAAGACTATCATTGGATGCAATAATCATGCAGTGTTAGAGTGCGCGGAGCAGACTTTCATGTCTAAACAAAACCTTGCTGTAATCACTGCCTGGCCGGGGTCTCTGCAAATCCCGTTACCAAGTGTAAAATCTTAGTCGCCATGGCGACCTGGTGACCAGGATTTGTCGAGCCCTGATATATATATACATAATTAATTTGTCTAATTGTCTGGAAAGGGGGAGGGGACTTGGACTGCACACCCTCATTTTAAACATAATAAGATGTGCTACCATGCTGAGACTTGTAGTACAATGCAGAAGACAAAGAAAGCAGGTGCACACTCTAAGTACTAATAACAATGATAGTCAAAATAATATTGATAAACTCTACAATTAGCATGAAAAATTGCCCATGCACCTTGTCAAGGTAAACCCCATCAGATGGGTCCCTAAGACCCCAAATACTAACACATTATGTCAATTTAATAGTGCCCATTCTAATATGTAGACAGCAATGTAGGAACTTGTGCTGATTAAAAACACCTAAGGGCAGATGGGTGGGGTGCTATTACCAAGCAGAAGGAGTCTCAGCCTTCAGGTGTACAATATATACACAAATATAGTAGAAAGGAGGAGAGGGCTTGGACTGCACACCCTAATTTTAAACATATTAAGACATGCTACCATGCTGAGACTTGTAGTAGAATGCAGGGGACAAAGAACACAGGTGCACACTCTAAGTACTAAGACTCTACAATTAACATAGAGTATAAATGAGGTTCTTACTTAATACGTTTGGCCAAAAATGTTTGCCCATCCACCACGTCAAGGTGAACCCCATAAAATGGTGCCCTAACATGTTCTTTCTACTTAGTGTGCACCTGCATTCTTTGTCCCGTTTGTTTGTCTGTCTGTCCAGTTATGCATTTGGACACCTCTGCACCGATTGGGGTGAAACCAATGTCAGGTGATCCAGTTGGATCCTGGCCAGGTTATAGGGGGTTAGGGTCCTGGTTGAACCTCCCGTTGGTGTACACTGGGCAGAACTTGACCTGGGAAGCCTGTTCTGAGCCTTCCACTGGATGGATTTGGATAAAGACTTCACAGAGCGGTGGCAATTGGTCTGGGATGCCTAATGGAGTGGTTGGGATCCTGGTCGGATTTATATACATATATTTTGAATATGATAAACCCTTCAGTAGTTTAGGATGTAATACAGCACCAGTGTCTAGCATGTTATATAGCTACCTTGATTGTCCAGCATGCTAAATAATACATCTTTATTTGTCAGGCATATCATACAGAATGTTATGCGATATATCATCCATACAGCTGACAAACAATATATTGTTAAGTATGTCGGCTCCTGTGTACACACAAAATATCTGTGAACGATGTTTTTCATAGATATATCATGTCGGCCATGTAGCACAGCAGAAGCAATAAATATTGAAGATACATCATACACACGTGCTGATGTGTACGAGCAAGCCACCTGCCAACCTGTACGCTTGCAGCAGGAACTGCCTACAATGACATCACAACTGGGTGGGCAAATTTAAATGCTCACCCAGTTGTGATGCCTTGCCAAACATATCGATCGGCTAATTGGTAAGTGTGTATAGATGACGAAATCTGTCACTCGTTCTGCGGGGACGGCCGACCGACCGCTGGGTTGCTTAAGTGTGTACCTAGCATTAAAAACTGGTTCTGAGATTTTGTGCCTGTAGGAGGCAGAGCACAGCCACACCAAGGTAGGTATTCAAATAGCCGCAGGATTTACCCCGCTACTAATTGCTGGCCAAAATCCCAGCGGCGTGGGAAAAGCTATTCAATAAAATAGCCTCTTTCCCGCGCCGATAAAACCGGGACTCACGTGCGGAAACACAACGATTATGCGTAAACTGTGGAATCAATGTTTTTTTACCCCGCGCGCAAGCCTGATTTAGTGGTTTTTATGCGGATTTTACTTCGCAACTCCATGAGCTGCGAGGTAAAGTCCGACTGCGGGGACTGGAGCGCAGTGTCTCGGAGACTCACGCGCGAGAAATCCCTGCTAATTGAATAGGTCCAGCGCAGCTAATTGAATATGCCCCCAAGAAAGCTGGCCAATCACTGAGAGACTGAAATCCATCTATTGCTGCACAGTGGCTGGAGCAGGAAGCACAAGGACAGAAATAAGATCTTAAAAGCAGTGGTCCTAAATAGCAGTTTCAATGTAATTTGGTTGCATACCGTGGTAATCCCATAGCATTTTTTGTTGTAATGGGAATAGCGTGTTTTATAGAGGGGAACAGTTAGTCATTTTCTTTCTTTGTTCTGTAAATATGATGAAGTAAGCTCTGTCACTGCCACTAGCTGAGGGAAAATGTGAGGGTCTGATTTAGGTGGTGTCCACCTTCAGATATCATTCCTTTGTAACCCTTTTTTTCCCGGGGTTATGTTAATGCTATTACCTACAATGTGTGGATACTTTACTGCCTCCACCCAAGCGTTACGAATTATTATTCTGGGTCTGCTTGGGAAACCCAACTTTATTTAATACCTCTAATGAAATGATAGATTGGACAGTATTAGATTTATATAACTAATAATACCTCTCCCGTGTTCTTTCAGAAATTCCTCAATTCAGCCTCTGTGACCTTCTCTTTGACAGGTAAATAACACTTGACAATATTACTGATATATATGAAAATGTATACACTTTCAATTACCATACATCAATATCTTTATACAAAGACACCTTAGTCGCCTCACAATCACACTATTTCTACTATATGTCTATACAGAGCCGTAACTGGTCTTTCTCATGCCCTGTGCCAAATAGGGACATAAGACACGCACCCGAAACAAGGCCATGACCTCATGGGGAAGGGCCAGGGAAGAGATAGGGGGGCCAGGAGATAATGGGGATAAGAGATGAGGAAGCTACAAGTGAGAATGATAATAATAAACAGATAATTGAGAGGCCCACACAGCGCCCC
The DNA here is from genome assembly GCA_031769625.1 of Taudactylus pleione. Lineage (NCBI taxonomy): Eukaryota > Metazoa > Chordata > Amphibia > Anura > Myobatrachidae > Taudactylus > Taudactylus pleione. The sequence goes on from JAUIMM010000120.1 coordinate 660,898, forward strand.
CTGCCCTGCGGTGCCCTGTGCCATGGCACAGGTCGCACTACCCTAGTTACGGCCCTGTGTCTATATATTTATACACTAATATATAACTGTTACTGTGAATGATACAAGGTATTAATGTATTATATTGTAATTATAACTTAACTGTTCAAGGTAAGTATTAGATTAAGCTATCAGAGGTACTAGTCTCTTCAATAAAAGGATTAAAATCCCTTTGCAGGCTTGTGACTCTGGGTCCTGGTGTGTAGATAATGGCTCCTATAAATCTCCAGATACAAGTCCATTAGCAGATTATTCCTGGTCTTTTCCTACGTTCTTTTAATATCTGTCATCTGATTGTAACACTCTGAGAAACACCTTGTAGTTGTGATGTAATGATATTCTCCTTTGTACTCCTTAGAACTGTAGTGGTATTACTCTATTTAAAAGTCCTTTTTATATGTCTCTATCGCTGTAACTCCTGGTCTAATGCATTTATTCACTAAAATGTTACATTTAGCTTAAGCAAAAATTGAATACAGTATCCCTGTTTACTGACTAGATTTATGGCAGTTTAAGTGCATGCATTAGTCTCTTTTAATTTAGTGATTAGTGGCATCCAATATATGATTCTTTTCAGATGTTTTTAATACAGCTACAGTATATCTTCTCCCTCTGGATAATCCCTGAATGCTGCACTGACTTCCCTTATACCCCTTTCAGACATCTTGAGATTCCCGGGAATTTGGCCTGCCTCAGCCAAATCCCCGGGTAGCCGTGTCTGTCTGAAAGGTACCGCCCCTGCAATCGACCAGGGTTTTTCCCAGGACTTAAGTCCGGGAAATTACCCTGCTTCTGTCTGAATGGTGCTACTCGGGAATTTACTACTCCCGGGCAGCACCAAGCAGCTTTTACATGTAGTTGACAGCGCAGAGCATCCTATAGGACGCTCAGCGCTGCTGCTCACCACCCCCAGCGCCGACCGGCTGTGCCACAGCGGGCCGCCCGCACTCCTTCTGGACCACCAGGCAATTAAAAGAAATTTTAAAAAATAAATAAATAAATCTGCATTGTGATTGACCGGCTTCCGGCAGCTGAATGATGACATCATCATCGTCAGCCAGAGAGGGGATAGGCTAGGAGGAGCAGACGGCAGAGAAGAGGCAGGTAAGCAAAAAAAGCCTGCTCTTGTCTGAAAGGGGTCTACCTGGGAATTTCCCGGGTAGACGCTGTAGTGTGAAAGGGGAATCTCAACCAAATACTCGGGAATTTGCACAGGAGATTCCCGGGTCTGAGCAGGAAATTTCCCGGGTTGTATATCTGAAAGGGGTATTAGTTAGTGTATTGACCTTCACTATAGTTAACCAGATGCCATCTCTTTATAATTGCTCACCATCTCCTGCAGCTCTGTTCAGTCTGGGCAGCCTCAAACCAGCTTTCAGCAGCAGCTATAGCTGTATTACACTAGAGCCAGAGTCTCCTCTCTGAAGGTGCCCACAGACATAGCGATGTGCTCACGATCCGACATTGTGTATGATTTCCCCTGAGCTCTCCCGTGGAGCACCCCGGCAATCGTGGGCACGAGTAGGTAAAAAAAGCTGCCAATTTGATTCACGATCTATCGTGCATTGTGTCTGAAGTCCAAATCATGAGATCGTGCAAGATAAATCGTGCACGAATCAGGGCCGTCCCTCTGTTTTTTTTTAGAGCGCCCTCCTGGCCGCTCGTATAGCTGTGGGTGACCACCCACAGCTATAGCGAGCGGCCATTATGATGGTCACGACCATCGCGACCATCAGGCTTGCAACGAGACCCTTGTGGTAGGGTCTCGATGCCGCAAGCCCTGGAGTACTTTTGGCTCTAACAGAGCCGAAAGCACTCCCACTGACATCACTTGTGATGTCAGTGGGGCCAGCCCCAGACGGTAGGCATTCCCATGGGAATGCCTCCGACTGGGCAGCCACGCCCCCGGCACGCCCACCAAAGGAGGCGTGCTGTCACTCACCATTGACAGCACGCCCCCTTTGGTACGAGACCCGGAGCAACGGCTTGCCCATCGCTATCCGGATCTCGCGCATGCGCACGACAGAGCCGGCTCCGTCGTGCGCATGCGCACTGGGCCACCATCGACCCGCTTGTGAGCGCTCAGCGCTCGCGAGCGGGTCTGAATCAGGCCCTCTGTACATTGCTACTGTGCTCTGCTTTGTATTTGGCTTGCCTTTTACAAAGTGTCTTCTACCTGCAAGTGTGTGCTACCTGCATTCTATCCTATTCCTGAATTCTGTGCTGATGCATCCCTAAAGTGTTCGTCGCCCAAGCTGGGGTCAAGGTGATCCAGGAGAGGGCCCAGCAAAGGAGGAGGAGAGCATGCTGGACCAAGGAGTGGCTGCAACAAAGGGATACTTGCTCTCATATGTCACTGCTGATTGAGATCAAGGAGAACAACCCGGACGACTACCGCAACTACCTGCGCATGGATGACGCCACCTTCCAGGAGTTGCTGCATCTGGTGACCCCCCACATCCGAAGGCAAGACACAAGGTGGTGGAGTGTAATCCCTGCTGAAGAGAGGCTGGTGGCTACCCTGAGGTACCTGACTACAGGAAGGTCATTTGAAGACCTGAAGTTTAGGACACTCATCTCACCTCAGTCCTTGGGCGCCATCATCCCAGAGACCTGCAAGGCTATCATTAAAGTGCTGCAGTACCAGTATTGCATGGTAAGAAAAAAAAAACACACTACACATTTGTTTCTTGTCAGAGAAAAAAAGTTTTTTTTTTTTTAATTAACTCTTTATAATAACTGTGACAGCCAATAAGGCAGCATTAACAAGACTGTGCTGCATAACCTTCATTAACATTTGTGTGTCAACAACACTACATAGTAGTCAATTACATTTTTTTGTAAGGTTTTTTTTTTTTTTACTCATTATAATAACTGACAGCCACTATGGCAATGACACTGTACAATAGTCAATAAAAATATATTTTTTTTAATTTAAACTCTTTATTATAACTGAGACAGCCAACAAGGCTGCATTAACCAAACTGTGCACTGAACTGTAGGTAATAACATATTTTTAATTTATTTTTAATATATAAAATAAACATGTATATAAATTGTACAAAACAGCATTATCACCAAATGTTATCAATCCCAATAGGTAGGCTGCTGTAAGTTGTATGGTGGATCAGACACCAGATTGAACAGGCCAATGCACACATGGCACAAGTGCAGATTGTGGCCCCAGCTTCCATCAATCTGTACTTGTGCCATGTGTGTAGTAACCTTGTCCAATTAGTATCATCACCACCGTATACCATACAGCCAGCACCTATTGGGAGTGATAACATTTGGTGATAGTACAGGCAACATTAAGAAGAAGACCAAAAACCTATCACCAAATTTTATCAATCCCAATAGGTAGGCTGCTGTCACGTCTGAGACTGGAATATGAGACGTGGTGGGCCTAGGTTGTGGGAGGAAGCGGAGACGAGGGGCCTGGATATATGTTCTCCTCATCCACAGGTCTTGAGTGTTGGCGAGGCCTGGGCAAAGGTGCGGAATCTAACCCACAGGATGGTGTTCGCCAGTGACCCCTCCAAGCGGGATTTGGGCTTCGCTGCACCCCGTGAGCAGGTCGCGGTCCTTTGACCAGGTACCCAAGCCCCAAGGGAATAGAGACACAACACCCGTGGCCCAGAGAGGTTATGCCTGAGTAGGCACAAAACAATAACCGAACAGTACAGTAACAACCCCTTGACACGTAGATCAATATCAAGAAGGAATTCAAGTGGAGAAGGACTCACGGTTACTTGAGAAATCACCAGAGATGGAAGGCACACAAGTAGAGATGGCGTATACTGCTGCACGGGTATTCTCTCTGGATTAGTCGAGGAGCGTGCACATCAGAGGCTTTGATCCAGGCCCTTTCCTCAGGGCCGTAGCCCTTCCAATCAATGAGATATTGAAGGGTGTTAAATCTGTGCCTAGAATCTAGAATCCTCTCCACCTCAAATTCAGTGCCTTGTAACGTCTTAACTTGAGGTAACTTAGGAGAACAACTCTGAAAACGGTTGAGCACCAGAGGTCGTAACAGAGAAATGTGAAAAGTATTTGAAATCTTCACTTGAGGGGGAAGTTCCAATTTACAAGTTACCGGACTGAGTACCTTGAGGACACGATATGGCCCAATAAAACGTGGGGCGAGTTTCATAGATGGTACTCTTAACCGAATATTCTTGGAGGACAACCAAGCCATGTCCCCAACTCTCAACAGTGGAACAGCCAAACGTCTCCTGTCCGCAAATTTCTTGTAATTTTTTGAAGATTGTTTTAATGATTTATGAATTTTACTCCACAAGACTGAAAAAGATTGGATATCTTGGTTTACTGCTGGAACATCCATAGATGGGAGCTTTTGGAAATCTGGAACTCGAGGGTGTCTACCAAAAACCATAAAAAAAGTAGTGGATTTAGAGGAAGAGTGGTACTTATAATTGTGAGAAAACTCTGCCCACGGTAGGAGGTCCACCCAATCATCCTGGGAGGATGACACAAAGAGCCTAATGAAGGTCTCCAGCTCTTGATTGACCATTTCCATTTGACCATTCGACTGTGGGTGGTAGGCCGAGGAAAACTTCAGTTTGATTCCACATGTATTACATAGAGCTCTCCAGAACTTGGCTATAAATTGAACACCCCGATCAGAGACTATTTCCTTTGGAAGACCATGCAATCTGAAGATATCTTGAATAAAAATTTTTGCTAATTGAGGGGCTGAAGGAAGACCAACCAGTGGAATAAAGTGTGCCATTTTAGAAAAGTGATCCATGACCACCCATACCATGTTATGCCCCTTGCACTGAGGTATTTCAGAAATAAAATCCATTGAGATGTGGGTCCATGGAGCAGCTGAAATTGATAAAGGCTGTAGAGGACCAACCATCTTCCTACGCGGAGTCTTATGTTGGGTGCATTTAATACAAGACAGAACAAATTCTCTGACATCCTCCTTCATGGTAGGCCACCAGTAGGATCGAAGTAAGAACTGATAGGTCTTGGTGATTCCGGTGTGACCTGCGAACAAGGATGCATGAGCCCAAACCAATTGTTTTTTGTGTAAATTGGGGGGTACAAAATTTTTCCAGGTGGTAGAGATACTACTTGAGTAGGAGCAAACACAATTGGGTCCAAAATGGAGCGAACTTGAGAGCACTCCTCCTCCTCCAACTTGGTCATAAAAGAACGTGATAATGCATCAGCTTTTTTGTTCAACACACCTGGACGAAACTGAAGCTTTAAATTAAACCTAGAAAAAAAAAGTAACCATCGTGCCTGCCTGGCGTTCAACCGATGTGCAGTTTGAAGATAGATCAGATTCTTATGGTCTGTAATAATCGTGACAGGAAATTTAGCCTCTTCAAGAAGATACCGCCATTCCTCCAAGGCTAAACGCATAGCGAAAAGTTCTTGGTCACTTATAATATAATTCCTTTCTGCAGGAGAAAATTTACGGGAGAAGAATCCACAGGGATGGGTCTTCCCGTCTTCAGCAATCTGAGATAATACCGCCCCTACTCCAACAGAGGATGCGTCCACCTCTACAATGAATGGTTTGTCTATTTGAGGCTGGCAGAGGATTGGGGCTCTAGAAAAGGCAGTTTTTAGTTTTTGAAAGGCTTGTACTGCTGGAACAGGCCATTTAGAAGAATTGGCTCCTTTTCTTGTGAGGGAGGTAATGGGTGCCACCAGCGTAGAAAAGTGTGGGATAAATCTCCTATAATAGTTTGCGAATCCTAAGAACCACTGAGTGCCTTTTTAAAGAAGTAGGCAGGGGCCACTCAGAAATTGCTTTCAGTTTGTCAGGATCCATCTGAAGACTCTTCCTGGAGATTATATGACCCAAAAAAGGTACTGAAGTTTGATCAAAAGTACATTTGAACAGTTTTCCAAAGAGGTGATGAACACGAAGGCGGGACAATACCTCCCGTACATGAAGAAGATGGCTCTGTAAATCTCTGGAAAAAATTAAGATGTCATCGAGATAAATCACAACAAATTTATGAAGAATATCCCGGAAGACCTCGTTGACATAACCTTGAAATATAGCTGGTGCATTGCAAAGACCGAAGGACATTACAAGGTACTCGAAGTGCCCGTCTCTGATATTGAACGCGGTCTTCCACTCGTCCCCAGCCTTAATTCAAATCAAATTATACGCGCCACGTAGATCCAGCTTGGTGAAGACCTGAGCCCCTTGGACTTTGTCAAAAAGTTCTGAAATTAGAGGTAAGGGGTACCGATTTTTTATGGTGATTTGGTTTAATCCTCGGTAATCTATGCAAGGACGGAGTCCTTCATCCTTTTTCCCTACAAAAAAGAAATCTGCCCCTGCAGGAGAAGAAGATGGCCGAATAAACCCTTTAGTGAGGATTTCCTTAATGTATTCTTCCATGGCAGCGGTCTCTGGAACGGACAAGGGGTAAACACGACCACGTGGAGAACTTTTCCCAGGAAGTAAATCGATAGTGCAATCCCATGGTCGATGCGGAGGAAGTTCATCTGCGGCTTGTTCACAGAATACGTCAGCAAACTCTTGATAAGCCTCAGGCAACCCAGGCTGAGGGGGGTGTCTTGGAGACTCAGGACGGAGGAACTTCTCCGCCGAATTGGAAACTGTTGCTTGGTTGCATACTGGAATGACCTTGGTCAAACAATTTTGAAAACAATGTGAGCCCCAGGATAGGATTTGCATTGCATCCCAATCGAAGACAGGATTGTGCTTTTTCAACCAGGGCAATCCTAATACTAGCTCATAGGAGGATTCAGGTAATACAAAAAATTCCAGCATTTCCTGGTGTAAGCATCCAACTCGGACAGCCACAGGATAAGAGAGCGAAGAAATGGGGAGCCCCACCAGAGTTTTACCATCTAGACCGGAAAGTAACAACTTATTAGGTAGGGGGACGACTGGAACACCTAAAGTGTGAATCAACTTTTCTGAGATAAAATTACCAGCGGCTCCCGAATCAATTAAGGCTTGGACCCTTCTTGTCCTGGACTTATGGGAAAGCGACACTACTAGAAGACTATCTGATAATTGTGATGGCTTGAGAATAACCCCCAACTGAATGCTCCCTATGTCAGTCAGGGTCTCGCATTTCCCGCAAGTAGAGGACAATTCTTCAGAATGTGGTTAGGTGCAGCGCAATAAGTACACAATTTATTCTGGAAGCGTCTATTCCGTTCTGCCGGGGTGAGTTTGGTCCTATTGACCTGCATCGGTTCCTCTTCACTAGCTGAGGTGGGCATAGGCGGATTTGCAGCAGAAGAACGAGCTGGTAAACGTTCACCTCTTCCCCTACTAGCCCACCTCTCCCGGTGACGAAGGTTAATTTTGATGCAGAGGGAGATAACGTCCGCGAAGGATTCAGGCAAATCTCTGGAGGCAAGTTCATCCTTCATCCTCTCAGAGAGTCCATGAAGGAAGGACACCTTAAGAGCTTCCTCATTCCATTTTAATTCCAATGCCAGGGTCTGAAACTGGACTACATACTGTCCAACGGATCGCGTACCCTGACGCACACGGAGAAGATCAGAAGATGCTGATGCAGAACGGCCTGGCTCAACAAAAATTCTCTTAAATGCTAAGACAAATTCCTCGTAAGTAGATACGATGGGGTCGGCCCGTTCCCATAGAGGGGAGACCCAGTCTAAAGCTGCTCCTGTTAACAGTGATATCACATATGCCACTTTCGCCCGAGACGTGGGAAAATTCTGGGGAAGGCATTCAAATTGGATCTCACATTGATTGATGAATCCTCGGCACCGCCTGGGATCACCGTCAAACCTCTCCGGAGTTGTTAACTGGAGTCGGGGTTTGGGAATAGGAGCCACCAGAGGAGGAGCTGATGGAGAAGGTGCGGGAGCTGCAGCCGGAGGAGCTGGAAGAATAGAAGCCAACGTGGTTTGAATAGAAACCAGTTGCCTCGAGAGCTCCTGTAAATACTGAGTCACTTGTTGTTGGGCCGCCTCTTGGTTGTCCATCCGAGAGGTCAACTCTTGTAGTGACCCAGTACCTTGGGATCCTGCAGCCTCCATTGGGTGTGAACAAACTGTCACGTCTGAGACTGGAATATGAGACGTGGTGGGCCTAGGTTGTGGGAGGAAGCAGAGACGAGGGGCCTGGATATATGTTCTCCTCATCCACAGGTCTTGAGTGTTGGCGAGACCTAGGCAAATGTGCGGAATCTAACCCACAGGATGGTGTTCGCCAGTGCCCCCTCCAAGCGGGATTTGGCCAGGTACCCAAGCCCCGAGGGAATAGAGACACAACACCCGTGGCCCAGAGAGGTTATGCCTGAATAGGCACAAAACAATAACCTAACAGTACAGTAACAACCTGCACCGGAGCTTTTTGAATTGTCCACTTTTTTCCTCTCCTTTATGTAGACGGTATGCAGGTTCTAGATTTTGTGGCGTACTGTTTTAAGGTCAGCATCCGCAATTAACTTTTTGGTGTAGTCCAACAACACCCCCAAAGCTGCCAATTTCTGAGACTTGTTGTGGTATTGTCTACTGGATATCTGCCATAGACATTCCTTTGACTGTAGGATCTCAAGGAATCCAGTCACAAACTCACATTCACTATCCATAGAAATTGCTAGGAAGAAAAAATGATTTTGTTTATTTCAACAGTTTTCAAGTTTTTAATGTTTTTATTTGTATTTTTTAATATGTTTTTTTAATAGAATTGTAATATGTTTTTTTTCAGGATTTTAATGTATTTTTATTGTATTGTAATATGTATTTTTTACAGGAATGTAATGTGTTTTAATAGTATTGTAATATGTTTTTTTTTCAGGATTTTAACGTATTTTTATTGTATTGTAATATTTTTTTTTTAAGAATGTAATGTGTTTTTAAAAGTATTGTAATTTTTTTGTTGTTGTTGTAATTTATTTGTTTCTGTTGTTGATATACATTTGTTTATGGTGGTATATTCAAAGATCATAAACAAATGTATCACAAGAACAAAAACAAATTTAATATATGTATTGATGTTGTTGTAATGTTTTCTTTTTTGTTGTTGAAATAAATTTGTTTATGACATTTTAATATATTTTGAGTGTTTTATGATGTTGAAGGTATTTATTAGGTGGCCCGTGACATTGGTGGCCAGTGAGTGGGTGGATGGCACACATTGGTGGGTGGCACACATTGGTGGGCAGTGGGAGGATAATGCATGAACCAGCCACCGCCCGCCTCATAGGCAGTGGTTGGGTCATGCATTTATAAGTGGGTGGCACACATTGGTGGATAGGTGGGTGGCAAACACTGGTGGGCAGTGGGAGATTAATGCATGACCAAGCCACCACCCACCTCATTCCAGCAGGCAGTGGCTGGGTCATGCATTTATAAGTGGGTGGCACACATTGATGGGTAGGTGGGTGGCACACATTAGTGGGCAGTGGGGTTGCATTAAATACAGTACCAATACTCACCAAAGTGCTGCAATCCAGACTTTAGTGTGCAGGCTCCCAATCGTGCTTCCTTCCCCTTCTATTCACGATGCTGCACAAGATGGTGGATGGGCGTGTACAGGGCCCTGTCTGTCAAATTCTGCAATGTACGATGAATCGTGAGATACATCGTGAGTAAAAAACTACTCACGATAGGCACCTAATCATGTCCCAGATTGGCAAATCTGCCCTACAGCATGGCAGATTTGAAGATGCGATGTACGACTAGCAGGGACGCGCATCGTCATCGTGATCGTGAGTGGAAACTCACGATTTGGTAATATTTTGCATGATTTGTTATCACGATTCATCGAAATCGTCCAAATCGGGTAAAATATCGCTATATCTGTGGGCAGCTTGAGACTTTCTCTAGACTGTCAGTCACTATTAGCTCCCCCCAGCCTGGGAGTTACCTCAGCAAAGGACTGGCCTCTCTGCCTGTTCACCACCCTCCCACCACCTCTGGGCGGGCTCTGTGACACAGACCTCTCAGCATCAATCCCAGACTGTGTTGTTACCAAGCGCACACTGGCTACACCACATCTCACCAGTGGCTACTGAACTCGCTCCTCTCAAGCTGTGGCACCAATGAGTAGATGGTGTGCTCTCATGAGGGATCTGGAGTCTGCCTCAAGGGCGCTGGCACCCACCTTTTATACTCTTCTCTGCCTAGTCACGTGACCAACTGCCTCGTCTAGAAAATTGTGCAGCGCGAGCCCTTAACACTCCAGACATGTTCATATCCACAAGCCAAGAACTGCCATGTACAATAAACGTTTTCCTTTTAGTCACAATCAACTTTATTAACCCTTAAACACACTTTTTTAAAACAATTATAAACTATACTATAATGAACTTTACATAAGGCATATTATTATTACAAACTTCTTATATGTAAAATGTACAGCCTAGTATAAATATTTAGATATAAATCATATCTTACTAGACATAACCACTACTGGTGTTACACATTTATTAATTTCTATGTCTGTGTGCTCTCTCCTGCAACATTACATGGCAGATTTATTAATTATTTTGCTCTTGGATACAATAACAGCGAAGCTCTACATGCACTCCATTATCGGAGTGTCATTTATATGTTCTTGTGCTTGCGTGGATTTCAACCAGATGCTTTAGTTTGTGTGTATTTGTGTCCTGCAATTTAGAATGTAAGCTCCAGTGGGGCAGAGACTGATTTGAATGAATGTTTACATGTTCTCTGTACAATGCTGCGTAATGATTGGTGCTATGTAAAAAATTATAATAAATAAATAACACTCATTAAAACGGCATACCTCCCAAAATTGTCTCAGAGGTAATCATGTCACCTCAGAATCGCTATTCTTGAATTGCCATTCACCACCTGCTCCTGGTACACGTGGCACATTCTCTCCATGGTACGAGGGACATACCTCCTATTCCCAACTTCCTGCAATTTGGGACAAATGTGCTGAATGTTGTAAACAACAAATGACCACATCAGCAGGATAAAGATTTTTGGCCCAGCATGGCAGCAGTTAGCCCGCTGGTGACTTTCTCCTTAAGTAAAAACAATCTGAGTTCCTTCTAGCTCTTCTTCGTGCTACGTAAAAAACAGATGCTTCTTTCAATTACTAGCTAACATATGATCATTTTGAGTTCACTTATCACTGTCTCAATGCAATCATTATTACAAATAGCAGATACTCAGTGTGCCTTTTTCCCACATCATTGACAATAACATGAAAACAGACGTCTTTCCTCTGCTCCATGTTCTGTACTAGTTCAGTCGCTACATCTTTCATCATTTAGCCTTTGCAAAGATTGAATAGCATTACAGTAACGATGCACTCTAATGATACTAACGGCAATCAATGTATTTAACCTTTTGAACTAATTGAGACAGATACTACAGTATTCCCTCTGCCATAGGGCCTGTCTTCAAGACTCTATGGGGTCGTTGTAAAAATGTAACTGGAATGTAGCGGCTTCAGATTTGGTATTGTCTACGAGGCCAATATACTGTATTCTCAGCATACATTTTAGTGTAGCACAACTGAAAGCTTAAATTGTATTTTTCACAGGGTGCTTCCTTGGAAAGATTTAGGAACTGATTCTGAGTTGGACATGTCTGCACAGAGCAAATGGCAAATTTTTGTATACAGTGCATGCGCAGATGCAATTTTAAGCATCTTTGCATATATCCGTACTAAACTGCGTTGTCCAGATTGGTCTTTCCGTGAATTTTGGTGTTTCGGGGCAGCAACTGGGAGGTGACAATCCGAGTGCACTGAACCTCCCTGACTTGTGGGAGTGTCATGGCAATGTGGTGGGCATGTATCAAATGTTCTGTACGTATAAGATAGGGAAGCCTGTTTCTGATGGATCTCTTAGCATGGGGCTGGTGGAAGTGCAGAAACTAATGATGGTGGTTGTGTAGGAATCAGTATGTAATCCTGGCGGCTGTATAGCCGCCGGTTCAAATACCGATAGTGGAAGACCGACGGATCAAAATCCCGACTGGGACTGGTAAGCACCCTAACCCTCTCCTTTCCCTACCCTAACCCTCCCTTAGTGGTGCCTAACCCTAACCTCTCCCCTTAGTGCCTAACCCTAACCTCTCCCATTGGTGCCTAACCCTAACACCCTCTTCCCGCACCCTAAACCTAACCCGCCTGGGGGATGCCTAACCGTAACCTCTCCCTAGTGGTGCCTAACCCTAACCCCCCTTTTCCCTAGCCTAACCCTCCAAGAGGTGGTGGCTAACCCTAAGTTCCCCCTATAGCTACAACCTAAGTCACCCGGCCTACCTTTGTTCGGTATGCCAGGCATTGGAATTTCTTCGTGGGGCTAACAATAGGCATTGGGATTTTGACGCCTATTTTTAGTCTCATGTCAGGGTTTCAGGTAAACCGACTACATCCCGGTTGCACTAGTTGGTGTGAAATTACTGGGCGGCACAGTTTCCCGCTTCCAGACACACAGTTCCTCGCAGTAACCCCATGAAATCTTGCAGTAGCATAAGGCAGGCTTCGTCGGCAGCCGCATCTACACAACTTTGCGTGCGACTCAGAATCAGGACCTTAGAATGGAAAGAAAGGATGGTTTAAGTTGAGGTATAATAAGGCACTGTGACACAGTGAAAACTTTTGCATACATGATATTACAAAAGTATATTTATTGTATATTTAAAGTGATAAGAAACCTTTATAAAAAAAAATTATATATTTGTACCATTGTTATACATGGTTTTAAAAGTTATTACATACTATGGAGAGAATTCAATTAGCCGCGGTAAAATACAGCGGCTAATAAATTCCACAGCGGTTATTCAATTGTCCCCGATGGCCGACACTATCACAGACTTTTTTTTACCTGCCCGGGGCAGGCGAAACAAAATCCCTGATAATTGACGTTACTTTGCATTCGCAAGAACACATGGATCCGGGAACTTATCACGGTTCCTATGTGTTTTCGCACGGAAACGGGAAATTTTTCATGTGATAAAAATGGGGGGCAATTGAATTACCTGGAAAAAAAAACTGAGGTAAATTCTCGTTTTTACCGCCTGAAAAATTATTGTGTGCAATTGAATTCCTCCTATGCCTTCTAACTTGAATTTCACTTATGTTTCTACATAAAATAAAAAACAAAAACAAAACACAAATTTTAATACTTTGGAGCCTACAAAACAAACTAGGGGCCAATGCAGATTTGAACGTACACATGTTTATGAGGATTATCTTCCGAGTTTTCACTGAGTACACATTTTTGTCACATTTCTTTCCACTTGCAACTGAAGGTGTAGGTGTGTGTGACATGGCAAAGTTCAGATCAGGAGTGACAGATGAATTGTACGCTATGCACTGTTTATCAGAACCAACAATTCATATATTGGTGATTCACTTAAAAGCTGTGTGTAACTCAGCAATACATCATTTTTATGGTGCACGCAAACCGGGAGCATCTGTGTCCAAGTTGCGTTCAACTCTGCATTAGCCCTTGATGGGCAAAACAACATGACTTTGTGTCACACACGTGTGACTAAATGGTCTGCCCAGTCCAGCCATAGAAGATATTCCATCTGTATGGATTTCACTAGGGTTATAATGGACACATGCTAGGAACATAACATAACTTTGGGCGGGATGTACTAAGCATTGCATCCGCAGTGTGATACATCCCCCCTGTCTTGGGGTACATACCTAGGTTCATTACCGCGTTATGTACCAAGAATTGCCCCGGACAGAGTGACTTCTGGGTTTAACACCCAGAAGTCACTCTGGTGTCATTCTGCGCATGCGCAGAAGGCTGCGGGGGGTGATGAAAGGGATCCAGTCTGATCCCTCCCTTCCTGAAGCGTCCCAATAAGAAGCCCATAGGCTTCTATTGGGTAACGCCACCTTCTATTGGGTAACGCCTTCAGGTGGCGTTACCTTTCGGGACGAAGCATCAGAATGCATCGCACTCCAGTGCTTAGTAGATTTGGGGAATGCAGCAAACCCCCGAAAACTGCATTTTCTGAAGTTTTACCAATTTTTCGTCCTTAGTACATCCCGGCATTAAGGTGCGTATCCACTAGCAAATAAGGGAACGACAGTAAGATTACAACATTGTAATTGTACAGTCATTCCTCTTCCTCTGCAGTGCCTACACTGAACGATATGTCGTTCAGGGTAGGCACCCTCCCTCATCCCTGAACATCGTCAATCTGTCGTTATTGGCAGATTGACCAGCATTGAAAAAAATATATAAATTCTGCGCACACAACGACGAAATGCCACTCGGTATGGTCCCCACCACACTTGCACAATCAACAACACCAAAATACACACCAAGCACAAATTCTAAAGGGTACTTCAAAGAATCTGTGATCTTCGTAAATGTGTACACTAATATGATCACAAGTCCACATAAGCAAGACCCTCCTTATAATGCTGTTTTTCCTTAGCAATTTCCTCAAAAAGAACAGAAACAAACAGTCCGTGAGATAGATGTGGGTCGGTGAAATAACAATATAATATCTTCACTTACATCTAAGATTCTGTTGTCCGTCCCTTCTCTGTATCCAATCTGGATAATAGAATAATGCTCCAACTCAGATTTTTCCAATTAACCGCAATTCCTCATAAATATTAAAAGAAACAATCCATAGTGTAATTCTTAAAAGATTTATTAATACACATAAACAGACAAATGGCCACATACCAAATGGGGCCTTCAGACCAAGGCAGGGGAAAAAACCATGCAATCAGTGTCCCTATAATCCAGACAAGGAACACTGTAGAATAATCTCTCACCCTCTCTGTCTGGGTTCCCAAGGCAGCCACGATGTTCACCAGTCACACTAACGCGTTTCGGCTATCAGCCTTCCTCAAAGTGTAACTGGTGAATGGTGCTCCTGGATTTAAATAGCCCATAAATTAACCCTGCCTACTCCAATAATTGGGAGGCTGATGTGCAGTTGTACAAATCCTAATAATAACAGATGACTCTTATATTCAATATATCATGCTTCTACATACTTCACTCACAATATGCATTTTTGGCACATATATAAACTCATAAGACGTGTGGAGTAATGAAAACCTTAATTATCCTAAACCAGAAAAGAGACTGACACTAGTGATCGTACACGCTGATAGGCTAACCTTTCTGTCAGTCATTCCTAAAATGGGCGCATCTGTGTGGTGTATCGCCGGAAATGACGAGGACTCGCACTTCCTCCGGCGCTAAAGCCAACGCTGGCATCCTCGTGGTGGAGCGCCGGAAGTGACGTCTCATTCTACACATGTCTAACTTCCGGCGCTGCATGTACACGTAAAAGATGCTGCCCATAATGACAGCTCCCAGAGATAGGCCCGGAAATAAGGGTCCGTACGGAAAATACCTCCCCGGTCATTCCTGAATAAAACTAATCTCCGGAAGTAATCTCCATCATCAATATGTAAACAATGTCTAAAGTGCATACAGTGCTAAATCTTACAATAAATAAAAAAAGTACATGATAACTTAGTACATAGGTAATATATAATACTAAGAGGAACAGACATGGGAAAAAGGGGTAAAATGATTAAAAGAAATTCAATTTATATAAAACTTATATAAAATTTCATAAAAACCATTTAATTTCAAAATCATTATTAAGACCGCTCGGCTCAAGGGTTTTAAAATCATAAATGCATTTCAATTCTGCTTGAGCCAATGCTTTTTCACTACCCTTTATACGCCAATTGCCATATATTTTTTTAATCCCTATCATGGATTTAATATTAGACACTAAGCAGTTGTGTTTATCCTTAAAATGATATGACAATGAGTGTTTGTCAAATCCCTTCTTAATGTTACGTAGATGTTCTGACCACCTATCTCTCAATCTTCCTGAAGTTTTCCCTATATACTGGAGCCCACAGCAACATTCTATTAGATATATACAGTTGGTACTGTTGCATGTCATGAAGTCCTTTATTTTAGAAATTACACTCTCAATTTTACTGGGTTGCTTACTATGAGAGGTGCAAACAATACAGGATCCACATCTATAAAAACCAACAGTTTTAATGCATCCCATCTTTTTTTCTTCTAATGCACTTTTGACCAGATGGTTTTTAAGGTTCGGGGCTTTTCTATAAATAAATCGCAGTAGTGGGGGAATGACATCTTTAAGGGCATAGTCTTGATTTAGGATATACCAATGTTTTTTAAAAATGTTCTCTACCTTCCTATATTCCTGATTGAAGGTAGTAATAAAACATAAATCAAAACGATTTTTCAACCCTGTGGTCTCTTTGTCCTTATATTCTAATAAACTTTCTTGTGGGATTTCTTTCATTTCACCTATTATATTGTCTATTGTATTTTCATTGTATCCTTTAGTGATGAATTTGTCTTTTAATTCTTCTGCTTGCTTTTTAAAAATCTCATTATTAGTGCAATTACGGCGAATCTGTTGGATTTGGCCCTTAGGAATATTTTTTACCCAACACGGATGGTGATGACTATGCATATTTATATAAGAATTACTATCCGTGAGTTTAGTATAATTTTTACTGCATAAAATATTACCTTCTTTGTATATGACCAAGTCTAAAAAATTAATTTCTTTATTATTAATATCATATGTTAAAGTAATGTTAAAATTATTCCTATTCAAATTTTCACAAAAAGTATTCAATTCTGTCTCTTCACCAGTCCACACAAAGAAAATATCATCGATGTACCTGATCCATAAGGCAATGTGATTTAAAAAAGGATTATTATTCCATATGACTTAGTCCCTCCACCAGCCCATGAATAAATGAGTTTAGGCTGGTGCAAAACGGGTGCCCATTGCTGTCCCTCTTTTTTGTATATAAAACTGCCCTTTAAACCAAAAAAAATTATTGGTTAAAATTAATAAAATACTCTCTTTAATAAAATTCAGTAAATCTTGATTAAAATTGTCTATGTACTAAGTTATCATGTACTTTTTTATTTATTGTAAGATTTAGCACTGTATGCACTTTAGACATTGTTTACATATTGATGATGGAGATTACCTCTGGAGATTAGTTTTATTCAGGAATGACCGGGGAGGTATTTTCCATACGGACCCTTATTTCCGAGCCTATCTCTGGGAGCTGTCATTATGGGCAGCATCTTTTACGTGTACATGCAGCGCCGGAAGTTAGACATGTGTAGACTGAGATGTCACTTCCAGCGCTCCACCACAAGGACACCGGTGTTGGCTTTAGCGCCGGAGGAAGTGCGAGTCCTCGTCACTTCTGGGAATACACCACACAAACGCACCCATCTTAAGGAATGACTGACAGAAAGGTTAGCCTATCAGCGTATACGATCATGAGTGTCAGTATCTTTTCCGGTTTAGGATAATTAAGGTTTTCATTACTCCACACGTTTTATGCGTTTATATATGTGCCGAAAATGCATATTGTGAGTGAAGTATGTAGAAGCATGATATATTGAATATATGAGTCATCTGTTATTATTAGGATTTGTACAACTGCACATCAGCCTCCCAATTATTGGAGTAGGGCAGGGTTAATTTATGGGCTATTTAAAGCCAGGAGCACCATTCACCAGTTACACTTTGAGGAAGGCTGATAGCCGAAATGCGTTAGTGTGACTGGTGAACATCGTGGCTGCCTTGGGAACCCAGACAGAGAGGGTGAGAGATTATTCTACAGTGTTCTTTATCCGGATTATAGGGACACTGATTGCATGTTTTTTTCCCCTGCCTTGGTCTGAAGGCCCCATTTGGTATGTGGCCATTTGTCTGTTTGTGTGTATTAATAAATCTTTTAAGAATTACACTATGGATTGTTTCTTTTAATATTTATGAGGAATTGCGGTTAATTGGAAAAATCTGAGTTGGAGCATTATTCTATTATCCAGATTGGATACAGAGAAAGGATGGACAACAGAATCTTAGATGTAAGTGAAGATATTATATTGTTATTTCACCGACCCACATCTATCTCACGGACTGTTTGTTTCTGTTCTTTTTGAGGAATTCGCTAAAGAAAAACAGCATTATAAGGAGGATCTTGCTTATGTGGACTTGTGATCATATTATTGTACACATTTACAAAGATTGACCAGCATGTCCAGGCAATGATTGATGTCAGAAACGACCAGCGGGAGCGCGCATCACTGGTCGTTTCCGACAATTTCATGCCCAAATTCAGCACGATTAATGAAAGATTGAATGATATCGTTATCGTTCAATCGCTCATTTTAATCGGCAAGTGGATACCCGCCTTTAGTCATTATTTTTGTATGTTCGAAATTTATAGCCAATTGTGACAAGATCACTGGAATAGTGATGGAAGGCATGTATATTTGCCCTAGGTTTGTGTTTTAAAACCCCAGGAGTATTGTGTTGGTTCTGCTGAGAGCTTTTTTGGGCTTTTGGTAAGAACCGGATTAGGGTTCTGGGGTTGGATGTGAGAAGACAGGGCAGGTTCTCCATCCATTTAGGTCCAGTTCGGGTCTTTGGGCTGTTAAACTGGCCACACATCTAAAGATTATCTGACCAACCAGCCAACTAGTTGATTGGTTGGAATGAAAATCTGGTAACGTATGAGAGTAAATGATGATCAGCAGAAAACAGATGAAAATGGTCGCTCAGACAAGTTTGTTAAATGTTTGATCTAAACAATTTGTTCAAACAACAGTTTTTGTCCATTTTCCGGCATTTGGGAGCAAATTGCAGATTGTCATTTGCTTTCATACCTTACCAAATTTTCATTCCAACCAATCAACTAGTTGGCTGGTTGGACAGATAATCTTTAGATGTGTGGCCAGCTTTAAGGTGCCCATCCACTAGACTATTAAGTTGAACGATTAAACGATAACGTTCGTTCAATCGTTTGCAAAAGTGTCTAATATGACCAGCGATGCGCGTGCCCGCTGGTCGTTTAGATATCTATCATCTTGCAAACATGGTGGACAACCTGACGATATCGTCAGGTTCAGCATGTTTCCAGATGTTTGATGTGCCTGCACTGAACGACTGCTCGTTCAGTGCAGGCTCATCACAGACTGACAAACGACTGCACGAGTACAATGTCGCAATCGTGCAGTCGTTTTCAGATCTATAAGTGGATAGTTCTGTCAGCTGTAGGTGTGTGTTAAAAGGCTGTCAGTCTGAACATTTCTCTCTCACACTACCTGGGAAAAAGGAGAGACTATGAAGTCTTTGGCCATATTCAATTAGGTGCGAAAAGTCAGTTTCTGCGGAAAAGTATAATTTCGCCATGCGATAAGTTTCCTCCGTATTCAATTCCGGAGACTTTTTCCAGTGTAGAAACAATGCAATGGAACCGGCTAAAAACTTTCGTCTATGAATAGGTGTCGAAAAAAGTGCAAAATTGAGGTTTTGAGGTGCACACTTTGGAAAACCCCCCTGCACCCTTGGGACAGTCGCCCAAAGATAAACTGCGTTAAAAAAAAGTTTATAAAATACTTCAGATCACCCCAAAAAAGTGCTTTCATTTTGGGGGCAAAAAAGTCCAAAGTTGGGGAACAAACTTAAAAACTAGCAAAATAGACTCCAGAGTGGGCACCAAGTATGGATTTTTTCAATTTTTTAAAAGTACACTTTAACAACTTTAAAATATGCTAGCACCCATTTTCGTGTGCCCCAAATTTGCTGATACTACTTATTTTCACAAAATAAACCTGCTAAATGCTATTCTTCAGCACTTATGCAAAGATGTTAAATAGCTGCTTTTGAGAGCATTTAAGTACCCCAAATACCTTCAGTGGGGCTATTCGGGGGTATCTAGAGTGATCCCCAATGTCAGTGCATCTTTTGGGGGGTGTCAGGCTGATTTCCCCAAATCTGACAGTACTTATCGCATGTTAGAGTTTCACCGGGTCCCGTTTTCGACGATTTCTAATTGAATACGGTGAAAAGCAGGCACGCGCACAATACTTTTTCACATTGAAAATCAGCGATGACGGCAAAAAGTCCGGCATGCAAAAAGTACGGAAATTTTCGCCTGGAGGTGTCCAGGAATAAAGATTCATCTATTGATATTTTTGACCACAAAAATGTCCTTATTTTTAATATTAACCAACTGCACAATAAAATTCAAAGTTTCTGCATTAGATGTTACAATTTTTATGACATTTTTTCTTCTGGGATTTATAAGATAATTTTTTTTTAATCTTTTGAAGATGGTGTATTTAGAATGCAAAACAAATGTGTAACCAAAATGAGAACACAAGACGCAATGGGAAATGTACTAGTCTGTAGGGGCGTATTAAGAGAGGAGGGGGCCCATGTGTATTCCCCATCCGGAGCCCCCTCCTCTCTCCCCTGCGGCCGGCAGCGTACTGACGTAGCAGTAGACTCTGGGCACTAGTCTGTGTCCAGAGTCTACTGTGCATGTACAGGTCACCGTCAATTTCCTGGCAATTTTTCTACTGTGCATGCGCAAAACACTGGAAAAATGGCCGCTGCGGCCATTTTCCAGGAGTTTTGTGTAGCGCTGTTACAGCCAACGCAACACTTCGGAGAGATAAGTATAAAACATATGGATGCAGGGTGTGCACCCATTATAGATACGCCACTGCTGGCAAGTCTTTCCACATGTTGCCATCTATGTCAGATGCAATAAAAGAAGGACACATATGGGCCCTCATTCAGAGTCGATCGCAGTGCTGCCTCCAGGTCGCAAGCTAAGCTGTGGGTTACCACCCACAGCTTAGCTTGCGATCGGGGTGATAGTCGCGATGGTCATCACCATCGCGACCATCGGGGCTTACGACCAGACCCTAAGGTTGGGTCTGGGCACTCGTAAGCCCCAGGGAACTTCCTGCTCTGTATGAGCAGGAAGTTCCCCACTGACATCATCAATGATGTCAGTGGGGCCGCCCCCAAACGGCAAGTGTTCCGACTGGAATGCCTCAGTTTGGCCAGGCACGCCCCAACATCGACAGCTTTCCCCGTCTGCTACGAGACCCCTAGCGACGGAGCGCCCATCGCTAGCCGGGTCTCGCTCATGCGCAAGACGGAGCCGGCTCCGTCGTGCGCATGCTCTGTGGGGACAATCGACCCGGTGGCGAGCGCATCGACGCTTGCGACCGGGTCTGAATGAGACCCATGGTCCCAAATATAATACTGTAGCTTCCTATTTGCAGGCTTCGATGCTCACATCAAAGGACAAGACTGCAGCTTAGGCAACCAACTGAACATACATTTGAGGGTACAGAATTACAAAACACAGAATATGTGTGCAATCTTGATGTTGTCCTGGATGGTAGCTTGACACTTAAACATCAAGTATCAGTCACAATCAAATCCTCATTCTTTAATCTGAGGAACATAGCCAGAACCAAGCACCTGATTCCCTTAGAAGATCTGCCTAAAGTCATACATGCATTTGTATCATTACGCTTAAGGTCCACATACACGGTGCGATATTACAGCACATCCGACAAATTGATACGATATCGCTGCTATATCGTACCATGTGTGGCCATGATATCGGCCAGTGCGCGCTTCCGTGGGGTCGTACGTCGCACCTCCAACTATTACTGCATGTTCACTTGAACTGGGGATGCGATGTATGATCCCATGCAGCGCCAAGCAGGTGGGGTGCCAGCATATCTGGTGGTCGGCCACCCGATCACTCCGTGTGTGGGGACCGCCCGATGTTTCGGTTGTCGGATCGCAAGTCGCTTGGCAAGGTGCATATTGCACCGTGTATGGGGGCCTTTAGATTACTGCAATATCCTCTACCTGTGTGTCCCTGCAAAAGAATTGCATCACTTGCCGCTGGTACTAAATGCAGCTGCCAAGCTGTTAGCTAATCAGCCTAGTTCCGGATAACACCCATTCTCTACTCCTTTCACTGGCTGCCTGTACAGCTGGATACACACGAGGCGGAACCATCTATCTATCTATCAATCTATCTATCTATCTATCTATCCATATTCACTTACCAATCGTTCGGTTGATGTGTCTGCGCTGATATCACAACTGGGCGGGCATTTAAATTGCCGACTGAATTGAGATGTCAGCCACCGACTGGTCCCTGCAGCAAGTGTGCGGGCGGTCAGCAGGTTGCCCGTACACACAGCCAGACGGCGTGCCAATATAGGTGACTACAAACATACTTTAAGAGGGAAGTCCAGGAGCAGAGCATTTTGTACCTGATGGAAGCGGTCATGTTGGAGGGTATGCAACTGGTTAGGAGGCACCTGATTGACCAGCATGGGTGAAGGGGGTAGAGAGCATGGGGAGGAGGCATGGAGACAGCAGTCATGTCTTTGCTGCTTTTCTCCCCTCAGGAAGCTCTCTACGCCATCCTGAGATGGCAAATGTTTTTTAAGAAGCGAAATGGAAAGCAGAGCATTTCATGCTTCTATGAATTGCTCTCCCCATAGTGCTGAATGGGTAAGCGATATCTACACTGACGAGTGGCACCACTGGAGAAATTTCTCCACGGAAACGCCTTCTGTGAAAAAGAGCTAGCAGTGAAAAGTCCTGTTATCCCTGATAAAGGGCTTTTCACTGCTCTATGAATAGACAAATATGCATAGTAGCAATAATGTGATAGCAAAAGCTATCACATTACTATGTACTCTTCGCCAGGGCGGGCGCTTATCAGAGCTAAAGTCACAATAAACGAGTTTTAATAAATTGGGCCGGTAAATTACTTCTGATTGCTGGGCTGTGATATTTAACAGGTGAAATATGCAGTTATTGATAAATCAGCCCCATAATACTTTATGATCCATGTATGACTTAATATTTTCCTGTGTGCTGTTTGAATGTGAAGAAGCATAATTTAAGAAAATAGTGTTAGTTGCCTGTAGTTACAGAGTCCTTTCCTACAGATGTAAGCAAACTGTCACACTTTTATTTTCATCACTGAGGTTTAATCCAATTTAAAAATTATCTTTTTGCATTAGCAGCTAAAGGGACCTGCAGAGTTTAATCTTAAATGTAAAAATGACCAGAATACAAGGGAAATCCCAGGAATAATTGCTTAGCACACACGTTAACCCTGTCCCTTTACACAGACCACTTAGCTGGGATTGACAGACAGCATTATCCAGTTAGTATTCCCACGTCAGGCTTTGAAGTAACTGTTTTGTGGTCTGTACAGAATTAAACTTGGAAGTGACAGACTTATTTAACTCCCCCCCCTCAGTCCCTGATATTGGCCTTCGGTTACACCCTGGCAATGAAAGGGTTTACTAGTGCAGAATAAATTCCTTTAAAGGGATATGGGGGAGGTGTTTTTTTCTTTCTTTTTCCCTGGGACGCCTGTTTGTGATTAGTATGGACAGAGCATTGTGCAAAAATCCTAGTAAACAGGCAAAAAAAAAAAAAGCCCCCCCTAATGCTTTAACACACCATAATGATCATATGGGCTCTGATTAATAGCAGAGGCTCTGACACGGCTACAAGTACTGCATATCCTTCCAATTAGCTGCGCTTTCCCAGTCGCCATGCCAGATTTGGGGGGGGGAGGGTTTGATGGGGGGTACATTTTATTCACATGAAGAGGGAAGAGGAAAAAAGTAAAAGGCAGGCAGAGTGACAGAGGAACACGCCACAGTTTGGAGAGAGCAGCACCCCTCCTCCCACCTCTCCTTCCTTGCTCCCCCTGCATGCACTGTACAATTGTACATTTCATAGAAGCGCTGCCTGTTATATGATAAGGCTGTTATCTGTGCGCTGCATGTATGACAGCTCCGACAAAACACCGCTTCTTCACTGCAGACCAAATCCAGCCTAAACTAGACACACGTCCAGGCTGAGCGGACCGGCGTGCAAAGTAAGTCTGTCAGTCTGTCTGTGTCTGCGCTCATAATAGCAGCTGATAGCTGAGATCCGGTGTAACTAATAATATGTACTACTGCTATCACTGCTGTAGATGTTGGTGGTAATAGTGTGACCAGCACACTGGGGCGATGCAGCATTACCCACTTTTTCCCCAGGTCATAACCAGCTACAAATAGCAGCAGAAAACAAGTTATGAAAGTTTCTAAATATTTATTTTATTTAATTGCTTAACTTTCTTCGTTTGGTTGTTTTCCTGCTTATGGTTGTGTCAACTTTAAGTATTTTACAAGTAGCATGCATTTATCATTTGTTTGTTATGTAATTATTCAGCTGTCCTCATGTAGATCCTTCCCAACTATAATATTAAGCTCTCCTAAAAAAGTGGTTCTTACAAAGGGGTCTCTAAGTGTGTCCTGAGACCTGACAGTACTCTGACTGTTAATGGGTCATCCTATGGGCTGTGATAGGCAGTCGTGTCACTGTGTGCTGTGAAGGCATGGATCTTTATGTATGGGCTGTAAATTCATATTTGTAGACATAAAATGAGCTTTGAGATGCTGTAATGTAAGTTTCTTATTTGTGGATCTCATACTTTTGTTATGTTGCAGTCAGTGCCACCCACCAGCACATGACGGGTATATAATACTGTATTACCAGCATTTTAAAATACATTTCAGGGACACTTTGCTGCTGAGCCGGTGCATCTTAGCACATTGGTATCAGTTTTCGGTGGCTCTTGGGGCAGTACAACCCCAATTGTGTAAGGTGTTGTTGTGTTTTTTTTATACTGTTTGCATATAATATACTTTTTAATAGTCATTTCATAAGCCATGGGAATAACAATTACATTTAACTTGAAGAATAAGAGGAATTATAATTTGCCTTTGCTCAATGCTGAAGAATAGGAACATTTCCATGGATAAGGCTGGAAATTACTGTCAGTTGGCCACTATGCTGCATATATTGGGCTACCAGTACCTAAACACATGGCATCGTTAGCAGTCTAATGAAAACATAGTGGGCCCGATAGTGTGTACGATTGTAATCGTACACAGTGGTGATGACTGATGTAGAGGAGCAATCTTTTTGGTTTGCGCATGCATTTGAGTTGTACTGCGCATGTGTTCCTATTTTGTATGTACTAAGTCACTGCATAGATTTGGACGCTTACATAGGAGGCCATGCTCAGATATATAAACTGCTCCTGCCATAGGGCTGGTGCCAATATTGATGGTGCGTCTAAGATGCACCAAGCCAGTATGTCAGAGACCTCGGATGGTGACAGTGGGCATCTCAGCCTTTCTCATTTGGATGTACTCAGGAGAGGGCTTTGTAGCAGCATTAGCATAAAGATGCAGATGTGACTGGTGCAAAAGACGCGTCTACTTCCGATTAAGACTCAGCACCAGTGTGTGATCGTTTGGGACATCAGCTGTATATCTGGTGCCAAGTGATTCATTGGCATGAGATTCTTTTTATTTTTCTAAAAAGACAAACATATATCAAGGTTTAGCAAACAGCATGTGCGCAGAAGCCAAGTTACGCATTTTTGCATATCTCCGGCCGATCATGACTTGGAACGATCTTGGCCAGATTTCTCTTTGCTTGGAATGGGAGTTTCTGGGCGTCAGTTGTGTGGTAACGCTGTAGCCGCACGAAGGAGATCTGTCTCGCCACATGTTTACTCACATTTTGCAGGACCCCTTATAAAATGGCAACTCCTTCCCCCATTTGGATGATGGAAAACTTTTGAAGTAAGTTTGGTGACTGATAAGTATAGTGTCACAGTTTAAGTTGTGCCATAAAGGCACATCTAATGCTGGGTACACACTAGACCAGTGGTTCTCAAACTCGGTCCCACACAGTTCACATTTTCCAGGTCACCCAGCAGGTGCACAGGTGTATTCATTACTCACTGACACATTTTAGACGGTTCACAGGTGGAGCTAATTATTTAACTTGTGATTCTATGAGGAGACCTGGAAAACATGCACTGTTTGCGGTCCTGAAGACAGAGTTTGAGAACCTGTGCACTAGACGATCCCGCGGGTCTGAGCAACATATTTGGTACATCGCCTAGTGTGTACCCATGATATGCGCGCTCCTGCTGGTCGCTTGCAACATTGCCCGTCAGCCCTGGAGCATGCAGAATGACATGTCCCTCCCCCCCCTTCGAACCTGACATTAGCAAGTGTGTGCACTTGCCACATGCTAGGTCCCGTTGCCGGCGATGTTGTGCTGGGTACACATTGTCCCCTTACATTGTCAGCTTAATTTGGGCATAATGGGGTAGATGATGACTTAACGTGCCGCTATAACGCTTCCTGCTTTGCCTTTTTACCGAGGCGAAGCAGGAAGCACTACTGATGAGATGTAAGAACATCTCATCGGCCGGAGAGGGGGAGCGTTAACTCCCCCCTCTGGCTCTACCCACTAGAGACCACAGCGCCGGCCGGCTCCACTGAGCATGCGCGGGATCTCACAAGTATCGCGAGGTCCCCGCGTGCAGTCTGTAGCCGGCAGCAGGGACAGCGCCGTCCCTGCTGTGGAGATAGGGCAGCGCCAGGCTGTAGCTGTCGATAACGACAGCTACAGCGGGCCGAACAGTCAGGCGATCTGACCGTTCATACATGGCCCAGGCTATCGGCGCTGCTATCTTGTATATAGCAGCGCCCATAATGACAGGGACGCATAGCGCCTCTGTCGTTTACCGCCCAGACCCCCGATCATACTTCGGGGAGAAGCGGTATCCGCGCACATAATGTGCGCTGATCCCGCTTCTGAGCTTTTACATCTCCCCCATTATAAGAAGTTAATGCAGGAAAATTAGTACTGCACAAGCTTTCAGTGAGTATAATGTCCCTTCACTGAGGCCTTGACCTATATTAACAATACCTATGTGCTTCTTAAAGTTTCAGCAAGGCCAAGAGATCACTTTTATTAACCCTACTTAGCCCCATATAGGAATAAATAGAGAGTATGAGCCGCCTGAGGTGTTCAATGTTGGTGTAAGATCCCTCTAACTTTGCTTCCAGATACAAGTCACTGTGGATGACGGTAACCAGTAATAGCAGGCTGGATTTTGTGCTGCTAAGGACTACCTGTAAACATAAGGAAAAGCCAGACCGGCTTTTTCCACATATGTAGCAGAGTCTGGATTTATGGCCAATGTCTTGGAGGCAAACATCGGGGAGTTTGCAAACCTGTGTTTTAATTTGGGAAATAAGATCATTTTGTCCACATTCGTTCTGCTGGGTGAGGATAGTGGAAGTTGGTCCCTATTAGTTATGTTCCCTTTTAATAGTCTAAACCAGTGATTCCCAAACTGTGCACCGTGGCACACTGGGTGCCTCTGCACACTTGTAGGGGTGCCTCAGATTGGTGGTCCAGCACCAAATCAATCTTTACTAAATTTTTTCTGGATTTCGCAAATTCAAACTTTTGGATTAATGGTGCAGTGAAAACAATACTGATACTCTAGGGCGCCTTGGTTTAAAAAAGTTTGGGAACCACTGATCTAAACAATTTGCATTAGGTTGTGTCTAACATTTTGTTGGGGCTAAGCTTGCTGTGACCTTTAAAAGATTTAAATTTACATTCCTACTTTAGCTGGCAGGGGTACGTTGATACTATAAGTGCTCCTATGTCTATTTGGAAAATAAGACTCATCCTAGTTGATCTTAAGGTCTGAAAATTCCAGTTTAGGTCAGTAGTAATTAACATTTTTTTAAGAGAGTCCTGTAGGTCAGCAAGTTAAAACAGCATATCATTGCTGTAATATGAGACTTTTCTTCTATCCATACTATTTTGAGACCTAGGGGTAAATTTACTAAGATGGGAGTTCTATTTAAGAAGTGATGTTGTCCATAGCAACCAATCACATTCTAATTCTCATTTGTCTAGCACCTTCTAGAAGAAAATACCTGGAATCTAATTTTTTGCTATGGGCAACATCACTTCTTAAGAGAGCTCCCATCTTAGTAAATTTACCCCCTACAATCCTAGTGTTCAGTAGGTAGTTCATATAATGCAGCTGACAGTGGATACCTTTGATAGAATACCCATGCCCAGAAAGAAGGAAGCTCGAGATTTGTCTCCTGGCTTAACTTTTGCCTTCGGAGATGTGTGAAGAAAGCCTATCCAGTAATAAAATATTGGTCCAATAACTAGCCCCAGAAAGTTAATTTAATATAGTGTAATACCTTGGTGGCATCCAGGTGGGTGATGTGGTGCAGGTGAGCCTGAGTTACTTATTTGAGATTAGATATTAGTATACTGTCTTCTGATATTGATAGTTATCGACCTGCTAAGCATAAATCTAGATTGGTCTTTGTATAAATGGTGACTTTAGTAATAATTTTTTAGCATTTTTAAATCTATATTCATGAGTGAAATGGAGTTATAGGAAAATTGCATCTTCAAGGGGTGATGTATAAAGCTTGCAAATTAATTAAAAAAAAGAGTAGATTTTGTCATCGCAACCATTCAGCTACTGTCATTTTGTAGATAAATTATAGCTAGAAGCTCATTGGTTGCTATGGGCAACTTCTCCACTTTATCTCTCTTTATGGGGGAGATTAATTTGTTGTTTGTGTGATCGTTAGTAATGGATGCCTGTCTGAGCAATTAATTTGTTGTTCCAGTCGGGTGCAAGTGCCTTGTGCACCCAGATTTCTCCTGGCACCATTCTGAGGTGGCAAGCAGAAATCCGCATTTGGGCACGCTAACCAGGACTTTGCATGAGTTTAGGTGCTTTACGCGTCTAAACCCGGTGCATTTGGGTGCAACATGCGCCATAAGTAATGCAGTCTCGCCCGATCGGCAAAACAATTGAATTGCTACGTAGGGCGCCCATTACTTATCGCCGCCCAAAAAAACTATAGAAATTCCCTCCTAGAAGCTTTAA
Source organism: Taudactylus pleione (assembly GCA_031769625.1). NCBI lineage: Eukaryota > Metazoa > Chordata > Amphibia > Anura > Myobatrachidae > Taudactylus > Taudactylus pleione. Next base: position 689,588 of record JAUIMM010000120.1, read on the forward strand.
TACATCTACCCCTTTAAGGCCCCCGTACACAGTGCGATATGCACCTAGCTATGTGACTTGCGATCCGACGGCCGGCATATCGGGCGGTCCCCACACACTGAGCGATCGGGTAGCCGACCGCCCCATCTGCCGGCACCCCACTCCCCCACCCGTATAGCGCTGCATGGGATCATACATCGCATCCCCAGATCAAGTGAACCTGCAGTAAGATCTGGAGGTGCGATGTACGACCCCACGGGTCTTCCGATAAGAGCTGTACTTTGCAATGTTAAGTCTTCTGGGTTTATGACCTGGGAGTCCTACTGCGCATTCGTGGCTGAGGTTTGACCGCATTTAAGTGTTAGTACATACGCCGGATTGGGTATGGCTGGCTCTCAGAATGCCGACAGCTGCATCCCGGCAGTTACAATCCTGGCATCAAGAGGTAAGTTCCCTACATCTGACCCTTACTCCTACCCTAACCCTCCATCTCCGGTGCCTGAACCTAACCTAACCTCCCTCTCCCCGCACCCTAAACCTAACCCCCTCCCCTCAGTCCCTAACCCTTCCTCTAGTCCCTAACCCTCCCCTAACTTCTGATATTTACCTTTTGGATGCCGGCGGTCAGAATTCCGACGCCGGTATTTAGACCATTGGCATCCCGTCTGTCGAAATGCTGACTACATCCCCATCCCGCCATCATTGTTTTCTTCACTTACAGTGAAAGAATGTGCTTTGCTTCCATTAAATAAGGGCTCAACAATTTTTTGTAAAATCTAGGAGCCATCTTAAAAACTTAGGAGCCAGACCATCGTCCATTACCAAAATACAGTCAGGTGCATAAATATTGGGACATTGACAGAATTTTCATATTTTGGCCTCTATTCACCACCACAATGGCTTTGAAATGAAACAAACAAGATGTGCTTTAACTGCAGACTTTCAGATTTAATTTGAGGGTAATTACATCCAAATCAGGTGAACGGTGTAGGAATTACAATGGTTTCTATATGTGCCTCCCCACTTTTTAAGGGGCCAAAAGTAATGGGACTATCAACTCAAAAGCTATTTTATGGACAGATGTGGGCTATTCCCTCGTTATTTCATTATCAATTAAGCAGGTAAAAGGTCTGGAGTTGATTCTAGGAGTGACATTTGCATTTGGAATCAGTTGCTGTTGACTCTCAATATGAGATCCAAAGAGCTGTCACTATCAGTGAAGCAAGCCATCATTAGGCTGAAAAATCAAAACAAATCCATCAGAGAGACAGCAAAAACATTAGGTGTGGCCAAATCAACTGTTTGGAACATTCTTAAAAAGAAAGAACGAATCGGAGAGCTCAGCAACACCAAAAGACCCGGAAGACCACGGAAAACAACTGTGGTGGATGACAGAAGAATTATTTTCCTGGTGAAGAAAAACCCCTTCACAACAGTTGGCCAAATCAAGAACACTCTCCAGGAGGTAGGAGTATATGTGTCAAAGTCAACAATCAAAAGAAGTCTTCATAAGAGTGAATATAGAGGGCTCACCACAAGATGTAAACCATTGGTGAGCCACAAAAACAGGAAGACCAGATTAGAGTTTGCCAAACAACATTTAAAAAAGCCATTACAGTTCTGGAACAACATCCTATGGACAGATGAGACAAAGATCAACTTGTACCAGAGTGATGGGAAGAGAAGAGTATGGAGAAGGAAAGGAACTGCTCATGATCCAAAACATACCACCTCATCAGTGAAGCATGGTGGCGGTAGTGTCATGGCGTGGGCATGTATGGCTGCCAATGGAACTGGTTCCCTTGTATTTATTGATGATGTGACTGCTGACAAAAGCAGCAGAATGAATTCTGAAGTGTTTTGGGCAATATTATATGCTCATATTCAGTCAAATGCTTCAGAACTCATTTGAAGGCGCTTCACAGTGCAGATGGACAATGATCCGAAGCATACTTCAAAAGCAACCAAAGAGTTTTTTAAGGCTAAAAAGTGGAATGTTATGCAATGGCCAAGTCAATCCCCTGACCTGAATCCGATTGAGCATGCATTTCACTTGATGAAGACAAAACTGAAGGTAAAATGGCCCAAGAACAAGCAGCAACTGAAGACATTTGCAGTAGAGGCCTGGCAGAGCATCACCAGGGATGAAACCCAGCGTCTGGTGATGTCTATGCATTCCAGACTCCAGGCTGTGATTGCCTGCAAAGGTTTTGCAACAAAGTATTAAAAAGTGAAAGTTAGATTTAGGATTGTTTAGTTTGTCCCATTACTTTTGGCCCCTTAAAAAGTGGAAGGCACATATAGAAACCGTTGTAATTCCTACACCGTTCACCTGATTTGGATGTAATTACCATCAAATAAAATCTGAAAGTCTGCAGTTAAAGCACATCTTGTTTGTTTCATTTCAAAGCCATTGTGGTGGTGAATAGAGGCCAAAATATGAAAATTCTGTCAATGTCCCAATATTTATGGACCTGACTGTATATGAAAGCTTGTATAGACCACCACACATGCCCTTTCAGTGCCCCTCAACCTCCCCACATGCCATCAAATCACCACACTTGCCTCTTTAATGGTCATCAGATTCTGCAACATGTCCATACCAGCCCCTGTAATAGTGCCCCCAGTAGTAAGCCCCCCCCCCCGTAATAGAGCCGCGCGACACGCACGAACCCGGAATACATACCTAAGACCCGATCCTGTATCCGCTGCTCTTCGGGACTTGGGAGAGACGTCATGAAGTCTCTCCCATAGTGCCCGTGGGGGGAGCTGGACGCTGGAGCTCAGGAGTGCGCTCCAGCTGCCGCTGCGTGGAGTCGGACAAATTTTCAGTGGGCGCATGGCAAATGGAGCCTCCCTGCAGGGGGGGGTATTCATGGTTAGGTATTCATGTTGTAGTAAATTGGCCATGATATGCCGCTCATGCTAGTCTGGCTTTAAGTTTATCAACATACTAGCATGCCATGTCCGAGTGCTCCAAGGCATAGTTCAAGTAGGTGGAGAGAAAGATCCTGATATTTCGAAGCTTTTAAAGAGCTACAGGAAAGATATATATTTTTTGATGAGGATATGTGTCTTTTCTTGAAACAGTATAATGTCAGGGCAATATTGTTTAAGCAAGTTACTATAACCCTATTCATTTTATTATTTAGCTCTCTGACATTTCAAGAAAAGATTAGTGCTGGTGTTAGTTACTAAGTACTTTTAGGTGTATGTATGTCCCACTTAAGATGTAAATGAGCACCACCCATATCGCCAGTATCCTCTATTAACGTTAATCTATTTGCCTCTTTTATTTAACTTGTGGTAGTGTCGCCCCATATCGCCATGAAATACACAGAAATTGAAAGATATAGACCTGTTGCATTGCACAGGTAATGAAAGGTTGATTGATAACAGTGAGAATAGGAAAACAATTCCTAACTTTATCGATCACTCTGCATTTGAATCTGAGATGTATTTCAGGGTGTGGATTGAAAGATCTACAGTATATTGATAGACATTCAATAATTTGACACCAGTAGATAGACGGGGTCAAAAGGTCGACTGCTAAATAGTTGACATAGACTAAGATCGACATGGTCAAATGTTCGGCTGGGTCAAACTGTCGACACAGAAAAGGTTGACACATTTTTTTTGTTTATTTAACCCTAACACTCCCTCTAGTGCCTAACCCTAAAGGTGGGTATACACTATACAGATATATCTGCAGATGATGGTCGTTCATACACACTAAACGGCCATCATCTGTGTCTAGCTGCGGGTCCCACCCCCATCCCGCGGCTTCCGCTGGGTGCCTATGGGTGGTGTCTGCAGACATATCTGTCCATCGGCTGTGCAGCACAGCCAATGCGATATATCGGTGAACGATGACGTTCACCGACATATCACAGGTACACACTGGCCGACGGGCAGCAGATATATTGGCCTTTCAATTGATCGGCCAATATATCTGTCAGTACCCAGCATTCCTCTCCCCCCTGGTGCCTTACCCTCCACTTCTGCAGCCTAACCCCAAGTACCTAAACCTAACAATCATCCTAGCCAGTGGTGGCTCCAGGGGTGGGGCTGCAGCGCAGTCCAAAATTCCGATAGGGGAGCCACACCAACTGCCATTTCAAATGCTGCCAAACATCGATTTCTGGAACTCACTAGCAGTTGGTGTGGATCCCCTATTTGAATTTTCGACTGTACTACAGCCCCACCCTGGAGCCGTCACTGATCCTAGCCATAAAAAATATGAAAATTCATGAAAATCTATGTGTTGGCCATTTGACTCTGATAATCTAAGTTTATATCAACCTTTTAACTGTGGACCATTTGACCCTGTCGACCTATTGCATGTCGACCTATTGGCTGTCTATCTAGACACTATAGTTCAGGCCTAGCCAACCTGTGGCTCTCCAGCTGTTGTGAAACTACAAACCCCAGCATGCCCTGCAACAGTTTTAGCATTCCCTAATAGCAAAACTGTAGCAGGGCATGCTGGGACTTGTAGTTTCACAACACCTGGAGAGCCACAGGTTGGCCAGGCCTGCTAAAGGTCTTCCACCCCTGTACCGTCTTTCATCCCCTAACTATACAAAACATTAGCAACAATGATATGAACATGTGTAAAATAAATTGTCCGCTACTTAGTGTAGCTTCTTTACAATATAGCATTCTGTATCCACAGACTCTTATCCAGCTTGTGTACAGACTTGAGAGTTATGCCATGTGGAACTTTTTTCAACATATTTGAGACATTTGCTACTAGCACACGTCAGGTATCTGCTGATGGAGAGTGTAAATTTCTTGCATCCAGCCAATTGGAAAGTTCCTTGGGGTGTGTATAGAAATACGTCCCATTACCAATGACCAGCAGCTTAGTTGGAAAATAAGGTAGAATAACTGAAAGAGGCATATTGGGGTCTACATAGAGAAATCATTTCCTGCAAGGATTAGTACAGGCTTGGCCAACCTGTGGCTCTCCAGTTGTTGTGAAAAGTCCTAGCATGCCCTGCCACAGTTTTGCTATTAGGCAATGCTAAAGCTATGCTGGGACTTGTAGTTTAACAAAAGCTAGAGAGACACAGGTTGGCCAGGCCTGGACTAGTGAATATATCTCTGCTTTCTGATAGCGCTGCAGCCACAATGTCTTAAATGATGTTCTAATCACCACGTCCAGTGTCAGACTGGGGCGTTGAAGGGCCCACATGCAGTGGTAGGAGCCCAGGTTAAGAAGTGTGGTCAACCACCACAGATGCTTGGCTAACCAATAGGCAAAACTTAGTGTAGTTTCTATAGGCACCCATGCTGATCAGTGGTACAGCTCCACCAGGTAACAGACCCTCTAATTGAGTAACAATGTATAATTTGAGGTCTTGAACCTGACACTTTGAGGAGGGGGTGGGCCCTCAGGTAGTGAGGCACTCTGGGGGTTCCCCCTGTACCCCATTGGACCTGTCCAACCCTGACCATGTCATCCTAGTCTGTCAATGATTAATTCTACTGTCTTTGGCAGATTTATTATTATTTGTGACTTGAGCTGCAAAGTGTTTACTGAAAGATGCCTTGAGTTTACAAAATCCTGAAATGTAAACCAACATTATTTGGATATTTGAGCCAAGTGTGATGTGTTTCTTTTCCTGTCATATAATCACAACGGGGGCAGAGGTAGCTGTAAATTTTAAGCAGTACACGCATGTACCCTGACATGAGAAATTATTTTATGTGTTTGTTGATTGAGCACAGCAGTGGTGTTTACTGGGTGCTACAGCTGTGTGAGTGTAACATTGGGCAATCTTCTGTACCGTACTTGTTTTTTTGAGTTCTATTTCTTTTCCCTTGTTTTACAATTAATGGTTTGTACAATATGATCATCACAGTTAAGGGGCCTATCCATTACACAATTTTTTTGAATGATCCGACCAAAACCAGGAGATTTTGAAAGCATTGTTCTCAAAGCTGGGTATTGGATAGCCGGTAAGGACCAGCGATGCGCGTGCACGCTGGGTCTTTGCCGACGCCGACTATCTATTGAACATGCCCATCAACCTGGCGACTATCGTCAGGTTTGGCATGTTCAAAGATAGGAGGTCGGTCTCCTGCACTGAATGACGTTCAGTGCGGGCACCGCACCTAGGCGACCTGAAGGACTGACCGCTAGTCGTTCAGTTGTTCAGGTCACCTAGTGGATAGGCCTCTTTAATAACATTGGAAATTTGTTGATATCTCTGAACACATCAGGTGCAGTACATGGATTGTACCACCCTTCGTTTAACATGGACATCATTTTATCTTCCAGTCTGAGCACTGGGCAGTTATGATACTTTCAACACCATAAAAATTATTATAACTTTGAGCACACGATGCGTGGGAAATGTATCAAACCTTCGAGAGAAGTAAAGTAGCGAAGTTACCCATAGCAACTAGTCAGTTTCTGCCTATCATTTCTCCACTTATCTCTTAAAGGTTTGATACATCACCCCCTGTGGCACTGCGTTAAGGGCACGTTTTGGCTGAACTGTGCTCCATGATTTGGGAGGCTAACCTTTCTGGAAACAGATGTGCTGCACACTTCTAGAATCGTTGGTAGGCTTTATTTAGATTTTTCCTTATTCCTGTCAGACAGGACAAAAACCTTTCATATATTAACATGAGGCGCTGCAGATCACATCAAGCCGCTCAGTGCCATGAGACTACCAGAAATGGATGTCTTAATCAGGTCACTCCTTTAATGGGACAGGGATGCTTCTACTGCAGTCATTAGCAACGCAGCAGCTCCTGCCCCAAGCAACTGATGCACTGCAGGCTTCTGTATCTCGAGAGCATGTTCTTCCCTAACATTCCAGATTAGGGGGATTACTTACTAAAACTTCTACAGTATATAGGATAATAGGAGGTGTTGCATATAGTGCCATATATTCCACAGGAAAACTAGTTAGATTATTAGATATAATTTGGTTACTATTGGCAACACTTCCACATTTCCTTTTTAGAAGTTTTAGTAAATATATTCGGGATCTGAAAAGATCCCACCTTGCTGTGTCCTCTTACCTTATTGAAGCTCCTTCCCAGCTCCCCGAGCTCTCCGCCTGTTAGCCAGGCTAAGGGTGAGGGCACAGCAAAGGCGGCAGAGGGCTGAAGCTGCAGGTCTGAAGGGATCACAGATTCCTGCGGCGGTTGGAGCTCTGCGGTGGGTCAGGGGACAGGCAGTGGGGTTACCTGGGTGCAAGCAGACGAGTGGGCGAGCAGGCAGGGTAGGCTGGGGGTGAACGGGGGAGCAGGCTAGGGGGCTGGACTCCTCCGTCTTCTTCACTGTCTCTTGACAGCCTGTCTTGAATTGCGCATGCGAAGGGTCAAGGCATAAGGTGGAAAGTCACCTTATTCCGAAAAGCTGTCTCCGCAAAAGGAGCAGCTTTTCGGAAGTGATGAGATGTAGCTGATGAAGCTGCATAAAAAGAGTGCCACAAGCAGTGGTGTTCTCATCATTGCTGTGCATTTTGATAGAGTAAATTTGAAAGCAGCGCTTCTAGGCAAGCCCCCTGCCTGTTAGGCAGACCCTCTCCATTGTCTGGCCACACCACCTCATAATTTATACAATGGTTATGATTATTTGTGTAGCAGCTACATTCTTCATAGTCTGATGTAAAATCTCAAATGTTCTCTTCATGATAATAACGCGATGTAGGACGTTGACTCTATATTATGTAGAATGTTGCATTGGTCCCTTACATGTTTGATATAACTTGCTTTGCTCCTATCTGCATGAGTACTGATAGAATCTTCACTTCCTGCATCCGCAGGGTCCTGGTGCCCGTTTGTCACAATCCTTGAGTTCATTGAGCTCATTCAATGTTTATTTTTGGAATAGGAGGCTTATGGTACTTAGTGTTTTCTCTGGGGAAGTGAAGCATATTTCTTGTGGCAATTACTTGTCTAGATTACTAATTAGATGATGAATTCTTTGTTTAGGAATTTGCAGACACATTTTTGTTTTGGGGAAAAGTTGATGCACAAGTAAGAATCCTTAAAAGGGGATTTACGGCATTCCAGCACAAGTTTGTGTGTGTGACGCGCAATGGATGCTTGGTTATGCTGTGGAGCTTCAGCACTTCACCCTTGCTCTCCAATCCAGCAAATGGGATACCACCTATCAAAGTAAACATAATAAAATAAAATTATAACCACTATAAATATTGTAATGTAATAACTAGGAGACTCCGGGGTCTATTTAGTAAGCAGTGTTAGACAGTGAAAAGGTACCATCCAATCAGCTCCCAACTGTAATTTTTCAAACACAGCCTGTGGGATGGCAGTTAGGAGCGGATTGGCTGGCACCTTATCACTTTTTACTCTGTCTCCTAACACTGCTTAGTAAATAGACCCCTCAATACTGAACTGGGGGCAAACTATAAAGCCAGAGCAATATAGGTAAGCCTAGCATGTGATTCAGTAACCAAAATTGACTAATACAGGGATTATAATACTCACCACTGTGCAACTTGGTCACCAAAGAGTGCCTCCATTCCCAAACCGTTTTGCTGAAATATGATTAGGGGGAAGTGCTCTTGCTAAAGTCATAATATACTCCAAAATGCACTCAACCAACTATTGTGCAGAAATGCCCACTGTTTGATATACTTTACCACCCCAGCAAATTAACACAGAGAAAAACAAACCAACCAATCAGAATAGAGTGGGCAGGGGAAACATTCTCTGGAAAAAGAGCCTCAGCAATGCCTTATATAGCTCAGGAACTAATCAACACCCTCTAAATTCTATTGACTGGCCAGATGCATAAACAAAATTGGGGCAGAAAAAAAAACATAACCTTCTCTATTGCAGACATATTGCAGTATATGGTAAATTGCAAAGGTACAATTTGGGGTTTAATACTCGTCAGGTCTGTGCAAGCTTCTGTCATTTGTAGGTGTTGTTCTAGGTACATGCCTCCTATCTGTAGCACAGAAGGCTATAGCCACTATGATACCACAGGGAAATTAGCTTGGTAGAGTGTCAGAGGTGCAGTGTTAAGGGCTTTAATCAGGGTCCACACTTAGCTTTTCATGTATAAATAAAAGAAAAGTGGTGCTTTTCTGTCAGCATAAATCAAATGGAAAACAACAAACAGCCTAGCCCCCATGCCGCGCACTGCCTCACTTCTTCGCCCCTGGCTACAGTAGGCTGCCAGTCTGCAAGTGCAACTTAGTCCTTTAGTGCTGTCTCTCACAGGTAACAATACTGGCCTCCTGGCCTTCACACAGTCTTTCTTGTGGTCCTCCTTGTCTCCTGCAGGTATGGACACTGGCTTCCTTACCCTGCAGCTTAGCTGCTTCATCGTGACACAGTCTGAGAGGTTTGTGGTCCCAAAGGCTTGGCTTGGCCTCACTGGGCTCTCTGGCTGCCACAGTCCAACTATTTGCTCATTCACACTAGACAGTGTGCTGTATTAACTATATTGGTGAAAGATTTCCCTTGAACTTTCTGTAGGGCAGAACAAACGATATTGGGTGTACACACTGAAAGATATCTTTCAGTGAAGTCATCCTGCCACATCTCTGAACAGGCAATTCTTGACGATATCATCAGATTGGCCTGCATGTACAGACGACAAAAGACATTATTAATGAACTGCGGGAGTGTGCATTTTTGGTCGTTCACTGCATACACTGAACAATATATTGTCGTCATCCATATCGTTCATAAAAATCGTCTAATGTGTATGCGGCTTTAGACTGTTTCCAACGGAAGTCTTCTTGGTCTGCCTTCTCATCAGCCCGCACCTGGGCTTTCTCCACAAGGCAGCCTCTAGTTGTGGCAAAACTTAGGGCCTGATTCAGACCCACTCGCGAGCGGCTGTCCGCTCGCAAGTGGGTCGATGTTATGGACTGAGCATGCGCACGACGGAGGGAGCTCCGTCGTGCGCATGCGCCAGACGCGACGAGCGAAGGAAAGTCCTTCGCTCGTTGTGTCCGATCAAAGGGGGCGTGCTGTCAATGTTGATTGACAGCACGCCCCCTTTGGTGGGCGTGCCAGGGGCGTGCCTCCCTGACGGGGGCGTTCCCACGGGAACGCCTCCCGTCAAAAGCCGGCCCACTGACATCACTAGTGATGTCAGTGGGAGTGATTTTGGCTCTGATAGAGCCAAAAATCACTCCGGAGCTTGCGGTTGAAAACCTCAACCGCAGGCTCCGGCTCGCAAATTCGATGGTCGCGATGGTCTCGACCATCGCGACCATCACAATGCACGCTCGTATAGCCTGTGGGTGGTGACCCACAGCTATACGAGCGTCCAGGAGGACGCTCCATGAAAATGGAGCCCGGCCCTCATTCAGAGCGTGCGCTCTGCTCAGAGCGTACGGCTCTGAATGAGGGCCTTAGTTTTTATACTCTGTGTGGGCTGATCCCTCCAGCTCCACACAGAATCCATGGCTCACTATCGCCATCTTTGGTGATCCTGTCACACCACCCAAAAAACAGCAGCAGGAATCCTCTAGACCAGGGGTCTTCAACTTTTAAGACAGTGTGGGCCACATTAAAAAATTCAACAAAGCCCGAAGGGCCACTAAACTATATTGCGGTATTTAGACTCTGCCCCATCCTTACACAATTATGGCCCTCATTCAGAGCCGTACGCTCTGAGCAGAGCGCACGCTCTGAATGAGGGCCGGGCTCCATTTTCATGGAGCGTCCTCCTGGACGCTCGTATAGCTGTGGGTCACCACCCACAGGCTATACGAGCGTGCATTGTGATGGTCGCGATGGTCGAGACCATCGCGACCATCGAATTTGCGAGCCGGAGCCTGCGGTTGAGGTTTTCAACCGCAAGCTCCGGAGTGATTTTGGCTCTATCAGAGCCAAAATCACTCCCACTGACATCACTAGTGATGTCAGTGGGCCGGCTTCTGACGGGAGGCGTTCCCTTAGGAACGCCCCCGTCAGGGAGGCACGCCCCCGGCACGCCCACCAAAGGGGGCGTGCTGTCAATCAACATTGACAGCACGCCCCCTTTGATCGGACACAACGAGCGAAGGACTTTCCTTCGCTCGTCGCGTCTGGCGCATGCGCACGACGGAGCTCCCTCCGTCGTGCGCATGCTCAGTCCATAACATCGACCCACTTGCGAGCGGACAGCCGCTCGCGAGTGGGTCTGAATCAGGCCCTATGTCCCATAACTGCCCCCTCCTACAATATTAATTAGGTTCCACAACGACCCTCCTTCTACCACAATTATAATTATGCCCCATAACTGTCCCTCCTCCTCCATTAATTATGTTAGTTGCCCCCATCCTCAAACAATAATGTCCCATAACTGCCCCCCTCTGCAGTGCCCCTTATAGAATGCCCCCAGTAGTAATGCCCCCCAGTAGTGGTCCCTCCTATGCAGTGCCTCCCATTGTAGTCCCCCCCTATGTAGTGCCCCTTATGCAGTGCCCCCAGTAGTAGTCCCCCCCCCCTTATGCAGTGCCCCCAGTAGTGATCCCCCCCCTATGCAGTGCCCCTTATATAGTGCTCCCAGTAGTAGTCCCCCCCCCCCTATGCAGTGCCCCCACTCCTATGCAGCGCCCCTTACATATATAGGACAAAGACACAAAACAAAAAATCTTGCCTGAATTCCCGCGCCTGCTTCTGTCCGCTCCTCTGTCCTCCCGGACCACTGTACACTATGGGAGAGATGCCTCTTCCATCACCCACTGCGGGAGCCGCAAAGTGGAGCTCCTCATTGTGCTCCGGCCGTGGGTGCAGCAGCCAATGAGAGTCTGTCTGCTAAAACACACACATACTGCCGCGGGTAGTACAAGTGTACTACCCAGTGCCGGCAGTGGTGTTTGTTTCTGTGTAGTGCTGTCCGCACTACACTAACCATTGGCGGGCCATGGGGAACAGCTTGAAGACCCCTGCTCTAGACTGTAGGGCCAAGAATTTCACCAAAGTGTTAGTGACCCTGGATGCTGTTAAAATCTCCCACTTTACCAGCATCAAAGCAGCCCCAGACCATCACATTACCTCCACCATGCTTGATAGATGGCGTGCAGTCCAGAAATCTTTCCCATATACTCCATTTGATGTGCTTTATTGCACAACTGAGGGAAAGGAGACGCCCTCAGTCTGGATTAGTACCCCTACCTTATTGGTTTAAAAGCATGGAGTCTGGTAATAGATATGCACACTGGTATTAGGCACAATTCTAGGTAAGTCCTACAAGTTTTATATACTGTAGTGCAACTTTGGTTCATTTTTGGGGCGTGGGTCCCCCTGGATTGCCTTGGTTGATCTGTTTCAGGGCACCGCATTATAACACATTTTTCCTTTATAACACATTTTAACCCTTCACTGTTTGTTTGTTTATTATACATGTACCTCACTTTTTTATTTTCATTCTTTTTATGCAGCAGTGGCTGCTCTTAACTATCTCTTTTACACTGCACTTTTCTTACTATGGCGGTGCCCTGGGGCGGCTTAGCTGGGCCAGTTTGGGGGTGTCCTGCGCTCTGGATTTGAATCCTAGTATGTTAGGGACCTACCCTAAAGAGATTACCTGGATATGGCGGGTAGGCCCATAACCTTGGCCAAGATTATGCTAAAACCCTCTATTGATTGCAAAATTCTATTGCATTTATATATTATTAATAATTTGGAATTGTGCACCTGAGATTTGTCTGTTTTTGTGCCTGCAATTAGTCTCATCAGGTAGCACCTCCCATTATATATATATATATATATTTATTACAGGGTGTGCAGTCCAGAAATCTTTCCCATATACTCTTCCAACATCTTTTCACATGTTCTGCGTCTCACAAATGTCCATTACTCTTTTTTCCAATCTTCCTCTGTCCAATGTCTGTTCTTTTGCCCATATTAATCTTTTCCTTTTATTGGCCAGTCTCAGATATGGCTTATTCTTTGCCACTCTGCCTAGAAGGCCAGCATCCCGGAGTCGCCTCTTCACTGTAGACGTTGACACTGGCATTTTGTGGGTACCATTTAATGAAGCTGCCAGTTGAGGACTTGTGAGGAGTCTATTTCTCAAACTAGAGACTCTAATGTACTTGTCTTCTTGCACAGTTGTGCACCAGGGCCTCCCACTTCTCTTTCTCTACAGGTTAGAGCCTGTTTGTGCTGTTCTCTGAAGGGAGTAGTACACACAGTTGTAGGAAATGTTCAGTTTCTTGGCAATTTCTCGCATGGAATAGCCTTCATTTCTACGAACAAAAATAGACTGTCAAGTTTCACATGAAAGTTTTCTTTCTGGCCATTTGAAGAGTATAATCTAACCCACAAATGTGATGCTCCAGATAATCAACTAGCTCAAAGGAAGGCCAGTTTTATAGCTTCTCTAACGAGCAAACCCATTTTCAGCTGTGCTAACATAATTGCACAAGGGTTTTCAAGGGTTTTCTAATCATCCATTAGTCTTCTAACGCACTTAGCAAACACAATGTACCATTAGAACACTGGAGTGATGGTTGCTGGAAATGGGCCTCTATACACCTATGTAGATATTCCTTTAAAAACCAGAAGTTTGCAGCTAGTATAGTTATTTACCACATTAACAATGCATAGAGTGTATTTCTGATTAATTTAATGTTATCTTCATTGAAAAAAAACAGTGCTTTTCTTTCAAAAATAAGGAAATTTCTAAGTGACCCCAAACTTTTGAACAGTAGTGTGTGTGTGTAATAAATATATATAATATATATTAGTGTGTGTATATACATACAGTGGTGCTTGAAAGTTTGTGAACTATATTTCTGCTGAAATTCTAAAAGTAGATAAAGAGAACCAAATCAAACCAATGAGACAAAAAAATTAGACGTGCTCATTTTTTTATTGAGGGACATGATCCAATATCGCATATCTGTGTGTGGCAAAAGTATGTGAACCTTTGCTTTCAGCATCTGGTATAACCCCGTTGTGCAGCAATAACTGCTTTTAAATGTTTCTGGTAATTGTTGATTACTCCTGAACATCGCCTTGGAGGAATTTTACCCCATTCCTCCGTACAAAACCGATTCAATTCTGTTATGTTGGTAGGTTTCCTCCAATGATCTGCTTTCTTCAGGTCTTTCCACAACATTTCGATTGGATTAAGGTCAAGACTTTGACTTGGCCATTCCAAAACTTTTAATTTATTATTCTTTAACCTTTCTTTGGTCGAACGACTTGTGTGCTTTGGGTTGTTGTCTTACCCACGTTCTCTTGAGATGCACCTCATGGACAGATGTCCTGACATTTACCTTTAGAATATTCTGGTATAATTCAGAATTCATTGTCCCATCACTGATTGCTGCATCTGGCCCAGGATGACTTGCCAACAGGCCCAAACCATGATTCCACCACCACCGTGGTTCATTGTGGTATGAGGTTTTTATGCTGGAATGCAGTGTTCTCCTTTCTCCAAACATAATGTTTCTCATTTAATCTAAAAAGCTCTATCTTGGACTCATCTGTCCACAAAACATTGTTCCAATAGACTTCAGTCTTGTCCAGGTGATCTTTAGCAAACTGCAGAGGGGCAGCAATGTTCTTTTTGGGGAGCAGTGGCTTTCTCCTTGTGATACTGCCAGGTACACCATTGTTGTTCAGTGTCCTCCTGATGGTTGACTCATGAACATTAACATTAGCTAATGTGAGAAAGGCCTTCAGTTGTTTACAGGTTATCTTGGGTTCCTTTGCAACCTTGCAAACTATTAGATGCCTTGCTCTTGGCGTGATCTTTGTTGGTCGACCACTCCTGGGGAGGGTAATAATGGTCTGGAATTTCCTCCATTTGTACACAATCTGACTGTTGATTGGTGGAGTCCAAACTCTTTAGATATGGTTTTGTAACCTTTTCCAGCCTGATAAGCATCAACAACTCTTCTTCTGAGGTCCTTTGAAATCTCCTTTGTTTGTGGCATGATACACTTCCACAAACATGTGTTGTGAACATCAGAATTTGAAAGATCCCTGTTCTTTTAAAAAGACAGGTTGTCCACTCACACCTGATTGTTATCCCATAGATTGAAAATACCTGACTCTAATTTCACCTTGAAAATATTTAAGCCTAAAGGTTCACATACTTTTGTCACTCATAGATATGTGATATTGGATCATTTTCCTACAACAAAAAAAAAGAGCTTGTCTAATTTTTTTTGTCTCATTTGTTTGATTTGGTTATCGTCATCTACTTTTAGGACTTGTGTGAAAATCTGTGGTAGTTTTAGGCAAAATTTCAGACGAAATCTAGAAAAATCTGAAGGGTTCACAAACTTTCAAGCACCACTGTGTATGTATGTGTGATATATATTTTATGGGATGAGCGGGTTCGGATTTATTCGGTTCTCAAAACGACATTTTATTGGCTGTCGGCTAACACGTGTTTAGGATAGCCAATAAAATAAATTCTGACTAATCCGAACTTGCAGTAAAGTGGCGATAAGAACCGAGTAGATCCGAACCCGCTCATCCCTAACATATACATACGGCACTCGGAGACTCAATTATAAATGGTGTATTCACACAAAATACATAGCTTGTACCAACATTTCGGGACACACGTCCCTTTGTCACCTTGACAAAGGGACGTGTGTGTGTACCGAAACGGTACAAGTTATGTATTTTGTGTGAATACACTATTTATTTATAATTGAGTCTCCGAGTGCCGCTGCTTGTTCGTGTTGCCTTTCTGTGTTATTGAAATCCAGAGGGCACCAGAGCACCTTACTTTGGAGAGAAGAGTGCCGGTCCGACTATAAATTCTATTTCTATATATCTGTATATATATATATATATATCAGGCTTAATCCACAGCACACAACCATCTGGCGTACCCTTGGTATGTGGCCACACAATTTACATAAAAAAATATTTCAAACTCGGCACTCGCTTACTTACTTTTTAACCTATGAATACAGGCAATGTTTGTTCCAAAATATTGCAATAATTTGTCCAGCTGGCCAACCATGTCTAGGTCTTCCTATCTGGCCAGTCCCTACACTGACTCTCAAAAATATGAGCTTTGCTCTGCCACATTTGGTTCCAGCTAACACATGGATTTTAAGTGTAAATTATGCTTCTTTCATAAGTATGGGTCCTGGCTTTAAAGAGACAGAACCACACCAGGGAATATCAATTAATTAGAACCTGGGAATAAAATTACAAAGTTTTGTTTTACATGTACTATAGAATTATTTTTGTTATTTTGTTAGTCCATCAAATGGTCATTTTGAGTTTTACTTAACGACTCAATTGGCGTTATTGCAGCCAGCTGTGCTTGGCTGACAAGGCCGCATCACATGCTACAGCGCTGCCCCGCAGTGTTCCCCAGTTTTTTTAATGGAAGGTCTGATCTCCTCTGATGCCCCGGACGCCCACTTGCACTGATGTAACATCACTGCCGGAATCTCGCCCCAGAATGCTGTGCGAATGGCATTCAGGAGCACATGCGCCGGGGACAGAAGTGCAAGTGCAGATTTCAGATAGGACTGATCTTCAGTCCTCCCTTGGCACACGCTCCGCTGCACTCTGCAAGGGAGGGAAGATGTGGGGGGGGAAGTAATGTCAATGGGGGTGGAGATAATACCCGGGGGGTCTACATGCACAGGGTTGGGTGTTTGCCCCATTAATGTCATTTGGGAAGGGATGGGTAAAATAGTGAAAAAAAAAAAATACACTGGAGGGAGGATAAGGAGGATGTGTTGAATAAAACAAAAAACAAAATATGGGATGTATTCAAGGGGGTGGGGAAGAGTTAAACGACAGGGTTTTTTTTTTTTACCGAGTGGAGTAATATTAATGGGAACTATTGCCACTTGGGGGGTCTATCGTCAATGGGGGGGGTGGTAACTAATTTTTCGGTGGGGGCCTATGGACATGAGAGGGTGTGAGACACCCCATAGGCATATTTTTTTTAAATAAAATATTTGACTACATTTTTTAAAAATATATTTTAAACTTTATGAAATATAAAAAAAATTTTTTTTATATAGTTACACAGCTTAATAAAGGTTCTAATACAGTCCGAAACATTGCTATTTATGTGCAAATAAACCACTATAGTTTCTGAAAATGTGCTTGCTAGGAGTGCTGTTGTGTCTGCCCCTTTCTTTGTCTGTCGCTGTTTCTCTCTCTGTGGGCGGGATGCATGACGTTTTGAATGTGATGCATCTCGCCACTCATCGCAATCATGACGATGTTTACTAATGCCGTATCTTTGAAAACAATCACAAAGGACAGCTCTCCTGGTCAGGGCCGTCCTTCTGTGCATGCGTCAAGAGATGCACGCGCCGTGGGGGCTGCTAGGAGGGGAACCGTTTTGATCCCTCACAGGGGTAATTGTGAATAGAGGCCCATAGGCTTTGCCCACCACTTCCAAGCCCTGGAATGTATTGTATTCTGGAGCTTGGTGCATACGCGGTAAGCGGCCAAGCCTCAGAAAATTTCATTTTCGGAGGTTTGACTGCAAAATCTGCATTTATGCATCCTGCCTTCTATTTCTCTGTGTCTCTTTCTCTCTTTCTGTGTCTCTCTGCCTCTCTGTCTCTATATTGTTACCCATCTTAATAAAGGGTCTAATACAGTATGAAACATTACTATTTACATACAAATAAACCACCTATAGTGTGTGAATTTTCCTAGTGCTGTTGTCTCAGCTCCTCTGTCTCCCTCTCCCTCTCCCCAGTGGCAGATTTTACCTAGGGGCTGCAGTGAGCCAGTGCTGTCCATGACAGTCCCCAGAATCCGGTGTCATGCGCAGCACCACCGCCACGCATGCGCTGGTCCCGATGCCTGCCAGATGTATTGCGTCGGCCAGCAGCAGCGGCAGCCCCTCATGTCATAGGGCAGGAGCTGATGGATATATATAATACACATAATCATAGAACTAAGATTATAAATAAAACAATCCATATAAAAAAGCTTCTATAAAAATACTTCTCTTAAAGAAATAATAAAATCAAAGCCATCATTAAACCCCACAGGTACACAAGTATATAAAGTATAAATGCAATAAGTCTCATTACTGAACAGGGCTAATCTAGTATGTTCTTTGAACATTCTGATGACACACCCCACATATTGCAAACCACATGTTCAGACTAAAAGATATATAACATTTGGCAAGTAATGTTGCTCTTATTAGAAATAAGGGAACCATTAGTTTGAACAGTAACTTTAGAATCATCATGTTTCCCATAAATTCACATTTTACATTTGGTGCAAATGGATCCTTTATCTGGTCCAATTTAGAATTTTCTCTAGGGAAAGAGGGGCTAATTTTTTTATCTAAGGCTAGAGACTCGAGAATATACTGCAGAAATTTAGGAGCAAGTGTAATGCTTGGTCCATTTTATCCATTATCATTGATCAGGGAACACAGATTTAGGGCGGGATGTACTAAGCATCGCTTCCGCAATGCGGTACATCCCGCCTCTGTTCGGGTACATACCACGGTTGATTACCGCAGTATGTACCTAGAAATGTGATTTATATCGCAAAGGACAGCTCTCCCGATAAGAGCTGTCCTTTGCGATGCCCACGGACAGAGGGACTTCCTGGTTTAACACCCAGAAGTCCTTTTGCGTATGAGCAGAAGGGTGCTGGCCATGGGGCGGGTTATGGGAGGGATCGTATCCCTCTGAGGGGGAGGGTCCCGGTAGGAAGCACATAGGCTTCTATTGGGTAACGCTACCTGAAGGTGCTTAGTACATATGTAAAATGCGGTAAAACCCCCGTTTTTGGGGTTTACCGCATTTTCAGCTTTAGTGCATCCTGGCCTTAATCTTCTCAATCTCCATTTTAAATGTTGGTAGGAGTTAGTATTGTAGCCATTCTATAAGAACCTGCTAATCAAAGTTATTGTTTCATTTTAATAGTCCTCATTGAATTATTTTAGGAATGGAATTTATCCGCTAGGTTTTGTGCCTACTTATAGCTTTCAGCTAGGTATTGAGATCAAAATCCTTAAAGTTGATACGTTTAAAAGAGTTGAGATTAGTCTACCATAATCACGAGATCAAGGAATACCACTGTCTTCCCAGTTCCAGATAGACAAATTATCTACTTTATAATGGGATTTTGGTACCTACCTTTTCTCTGATTCCACAGGGAACACTGGAGGTGCTTACGCCGGGGTATAGAGGCGTGCATAATTGGAGCTGGCACTTTAAATAATTTAGAAGTGTGAAGCTGCTCGGCCCTCTATGCCCCATCAGCCCTCAGTTTAGAGAGGAGATGGAGATGGAGAACAAGCGGAGTAAAAAAGGAGAGAAGAACATACGGAACAAGCCAAACAGGCAGGCTAAGAGCGCAGAGGTGGGCGTCCAGTGTCCCCTGAGAAATCAGAGAAAGGGATTTACCGGCAGGTACCAAAATCCCATTTTCTCTTTCATCCACTAGGGGACACTGGAGGTGCTTACTCTGGGGACGTTCCAAAGTTTTCCCCACAAGCGGGAGCGCTCTGCGGCACCTGCAGAACAAGCCGGCCAAAACGGGATGCCGAAGCAGCAAACGTATCAAATTTGTAAAACCTGACAAACGTGTGAACTGAAGACCAAGTGGCCGCACGGCACAATTGTGACGTGGAGGCTTCTCTACCGGTCGCCCATGACGCACCCACAGAATGTGTGGAATGAGCCAAAATGGACGAAGGAGGCCGACAGTCGGCACTAACATAAGCCTGATGAATACTCAGTTGGATCCAACGTGCCAAAGTCTGCTTAGAGGCTGGCCAACCCCTCTGAACAGCATCATAGAGGACAAAAAGTGACTCAGACTTACAGAGAAACGCTGTCCTGGCAACATAGATGCGGAGAGCTCTAACCACATCCAAGGTAGAAGAACCACCAGAGTCGTCCACCATTGACGGTACCACAATAGGCTGATTGATATGGAAAGCTGACACAACCTTCGGAAGGAAGGCGGCTACCGTCCGGGGTTCCACCCTATCAGCATGAAACACAAGGTAAGGTGGCATATAAGACAGAGCACCCAATTCTGAAACTCTACGAGCCGAAACTAGAGCCAGGAGAAGGACCGTCTTCCAAGACAGGTACTTAAGATCAACCTCTTCCAAGGTTCAAAAAATGGGCGACTGAAGAAACCGAAGCACTAAGTTTAAGTCCCAGGGAGCTATCTGAGGTACAAAAGGAGGCTGCACATGCAAGATCCCCTGAAGAAACATCTGCACCTCAGGAATGAGGGCCAATTTCCATTGAAAGAAAATGGATAGGGCAGAAACCTGCACCTTTAAAGCTCCAAGACGAAGGCCAGAATCCAGACCCGTCTGAAGGAAAAGCAGAAACTGCGACAACTGAAAAGTCCTAGACGGAAGACCCAGACTGGAACAACATGTTATATAAGAACGCAAGATGCGATGATAATGCGCAGCCGAAACTGGCTTCCTGGTGCGTAGCATGGTGGGAATAACCGCGTCTGGGATGCCTCTGCATCTTAGGATATCGGTTTCAAGAGCCACCCCGTTAAACACAGTTGTGCTAAGTTGGAGTGTACAAAAGGACCCTGCTGTAGGAGATCTGGGCACAGAGGAAGGGGCCGCGGATCGTTTGACAATAGGGACCGAAGGTCTGAGAACTAACTTCTCCGAGGCCAGTTCGGAGCCACGAGAATGACAGAGGCTGACTTGTGTTTTATCCTTTTTAGCAGATGAGGAAGAAGTGGAATCAGAGGAAAAAGGTAAACTAAGTCGTAGATCCACGGAACTTCCAGCGTCTACTGCCTCTGTCTGCGGATCTCGAGTTCTTGATACTTATACTGGGAGCTGACGATTCAATCGTGACACCATGAGGTCCAACTGAGGACATCCCCATCGACGTATCAGCGCGTTGAACACGTCTGGATAAAGCTTCCATTCCCTGGAATGGATATCCTGGTGGCTAAGGTAATCTGCTTCCCAGTTGTCCACACCCGGGATGAATACCGCCGACAGGATTGCTGACTGGTTCTCGGCCCACCGGAGGATCTGAGTTACTTCTCTCATGGACATGCGACTGCGAGTCCCTCCTTGGCGGTTGATGTACGCTACGGCCGTCGCGTTGTCGGACTGAACGCTTACCGGACGAGTCCTTAAAAACTCTGTTGCTTCTATCAGAGCATTGTAAATCGTTCTGAGTTTCAACACATTTATGGGCCACTTCTGTTCTAGAGGGGAACATCGACCCTGAATGTGATAATCGAGGACTACTGCTCCCCATCCTCGAAGGCTGGCATTCGTTGTTACGATGATCCAGTCCCACCTTGAATCTTTGGCCCGCTAAAAGATTTGTGGATTGTGTCCCCCAGAGAAGGGCTATTCTGGTAACCGGGCTCAGACAGATCTGTCGATGCAGAAGCAGATGAGACCCTGACCCCTGTGCTAGAAGGGTCCAGCTGAAACACCCTGGAGTGAAACCGCCCGAACTGTAGTGCCTCGAAAGCAGCTACCATCTTCCCCAAGAGACGCAGACAAAGAAGCATGGGCACCCTCTTTGGTCTGAGGACCAGCTGAACTAACAACCGGATATCTCGGACTTTGTCTATTGGAAGAAAGATCCTCTGTGACACCATATCCAAGATCATGCCCAGAAACATGAGTTTCCGGGACGGATTGAGATTTGATTTCTTGAAGTTTATTATCCAGCCATGTTGGATTAGAGTGTGATATGTCAGTAAGGCACGATGTGATAGAAGAGATACCGATGGATGGAGCCTTGAGTAACAGGTCATCCAAATCAGGGATTATGGCCCTGATTCAGAGCCGGATGCTCTGACAGAGCGCTCGCCCTGAATCATGGCCGGTCTTTTCTTTTTTTTTAGAACTGCGTCCTGGCTGCTCGCATAGCTGTGGGTGACCACCCACAGCTATAGCGAGCAGCCAGGAAGATGGACGCGATGGTCAAGACCATCGTGACCATCAGGCTTGCGACGAGACCCTTGTGGTAGGGTCTCGTTGCTGCAAGCCCCAGAGAGATTTTAGCTCTAACAGAGCCCGGAATCTCTCCACTGACATCACTTGTGATGTCAGTGGGGCCGGCCCCACCCCTCCGGCCCGCCCACCAAAGGGGGCGTGCTGTCACTCAACATCGACAGCACACCCCCTTGGTGCGAGACCCGGAGCGACGCATTGCCCGTCGCTATCCGGGTCTCGCGCATGTGCTCTGGGCCACCATCGACCCGGTTGCAAGCGCTCAGCGCTTGCGACCGGGTCTGAATCAGGCCATATTTTCACTCCCGATGACCGAAGGAGAGCAATCATGACTGACATGAGTTTGGTGAAGACGCGGGGAGCCAAGTATAATCCGAATGGCAATGCCCGAAACTGATAATCTTTCTATATGGCAAAACGCAGAAAAGCCTGGTGTGGTTCCCAGGTGGGAATATGGAGATAAGCATCCTTGATATCCAGGGATAATAGGTACTCTCCTGGTTCCAAGCTCGCAATTACGGACTGCAGAGACTCCATTTTGAAACAATACATCTTCAGATACAGTTTCAAGGACTTGAGATTCAAGATGGGCCTGACCGAGCCATCCGGGTTGGGTACTACAAACAGGTTTGAGTAAAACCCATACCTGGTTGATGTTCTGGAACCGGAACTAGCACCGATGACCCTACTAGAGACTGAATAGCCTCCTGTAGAACCAAGGCCTTGTTTGCAGGTGTCGGCAGACTTGTAGTAAAGAACCGAGGTGGAGGGGGAACCTTGAAGTCTATTCGGTACCCTAGGGAAATTAGTTTGCGGATCCACGGTTCTGGAGAGGTCTGGTTCCAAACTTGCTGAAATTTTTGCAGGCGGGCTCCCACTGCAGGAGGTCCCAGGTGGGACGGAAGACCGTCATGCCACCTGTTTCTCAGCTGGTTTAGGCTCCTGTCTAATTGCAAACATGTGTGGGCGACCTCTACCTCAGCCACCTTGTGCTTGCGCAGGAGCACCTCTGGCTCTACCACGAAAGGAATGTGGTGCACGAAAGGAATGAAACAAAGTTCCAGTGTAAGATCATCTGGGAGCTGGTACAGTAGACGGGAGGAAGGAAGACTTACCTCCCGTGGCCTGGAATATCCACTTGTCTAATTTCAGGCCAAGCAGCATGTCGCCATTGAATGGTAAACCGTCCACCGCACGCTTGGATTCTGCATCCGCTTGCCAAGCGCGCAACCAGAGGGCTCTGCAGCCCCAAATCGCAGAAGCAGATATGCGAGCACTAATCTGACTGACTGATATTTTTTGACACTTCTCCCAGGATGCGTTCTGCTAGTAGCCGTAACTCTGCCCTGGAAGTACCTGAATCCAAACCTGTAATCAACTGGTCAGCCCAGCAAACCACCACCTTGTTAACCCAAGCAGTAACAAGGGTGGGTCTTAGATGAGCACCCACTGCGGTATAAATAGATCTTAGCGTTGTTTCCAACTTACGATCCGAAGGATCTTTTAGTACTGTAGCACCCGGTACTGGGATTGCTGTTTTCTTAGAGAGACTGGAGACTGATGATTCTATGATTCTACTGGAGGGGGTGTTTCCCACTTGTACATCATCGATGATGGAAAAGAGTAGCTAGACGGAATCCGGCGTGGAATTTGGAACAGTTTATCCGGTTGTTTCCAGGCCACTGAGAGCTGCTGTTGAAGTTGCTGTGAGAACGGAAAAACCGTCGAGCTCTTTGGTCGTTCATGAAATAATTCACACTCCTGGGATGCAGGAACTATATCCTCAGGTAAATTAACTATATTTCTGACCGCCATAATTAGAGTCCACCTCTCCTGGGGTGGAATCTCTAACACTTGAGGGGTATCGTTCTGTAACGCTTCCTCCAATTCACCCTCTTCAGTATCCTCCGTAGCGAGTAATTCTTCGTCTGACTCTTCTGACTGGAGAACAGTCGTTAGAGGACGCTTTTGTGTCGGTCTTTGGTAGGAAGTGGATGGTGCTGACACCGCTGTACCCATAGCCTGTACCAGGGTGTCTAGAGACTTGGTTAACCCAGCCACCCAGGGAGGTTGAGACTTTCGTGCCTCAGCTAACTCTGACTTAAATCCGTCATTACTCCCACCATGTCAGCGGCCCATGGAGGAGCAGGTGAGGCAGTAACAGCAACAGGTGGATGCAGGGCCGTAGAGAGCGCCGCCGGGCCCCGGTAAAGAGCCTAATCACGGGAGGCGTGGCCACGCTGTGAGCCCCTCAGCCCGGCTCAAAGCCAGAGGGGGACGCGATCAGTGTGATCGCCCCCCCTCAGGCAGAGCAGATTGCTGTGGCTGCTAAGCCGCTAGCAATCTCCCACGTGCTGGGCTGCTGCGAGGGAGGGAGGAAGGGAAGGGGGGCGGCGCCGGACCCTGGCCCCTCTGGAGGCCTGGGTAAAGTGTACCCGCTCCCCCCCCCCTCTTGGCACCCCTGGGTGGATCAATTGCTATACAAGCATCACATAACGTGGACCCAGTGGCATGCGGCTTAGTTAGTTTGTTGTTACACTTAAAACAGACAAACATCTTTTGAGACACCTTTGTTCTGTTTGACATGGACACACACAGTCACCACACACAGAGTATAAACAGAAGTAATGAAACCGAGGGCTGGTTTGGGACACAGAGGAGGAGACACACACCACTCCCTTCCCACAGATCAGATTCCTGCACTTACACCCCAGTAATTACTCACAGCCTCTGTACCAGGGATGTAGTCAGGTCAGCCTTCTGTGCTTCTGATAACCTGTAGCTGCACTCTGCCTATGCGTAGGGAGAGAACACAGGTATTCAGCATAAAAAACTGCCACACGCTGTTTGATTCAGCTCACTGCCGCGTACAGCGTGGAGAGAGAAAGAGAGCCTGCGCATGCTAGGCTCCGCCTCCCCGCCTTCCTTCCTCCAGCATGGCTGCTCCCCGTCTAACGTAGGAGCTTGTGTCCTAATAATTGCACCGCTTAGGCTGCCTCTGTAGCCGCAAGAGGGCTGAGGGAACCAATTAAGCAGCGCTGTACACACACCAGGCGGATGAGCCGGTGGGCGCGTGGGCTGGGGGTGATGCGGGGGTTAGTGAGAATGCTCAGCCATACTCACTGCACTCCCCGGAGATCTGTCTGCAGCACACTCCTTCTTCTTGAGTCGTGCTGTGGCGATAAGGAGCTGTCAGTGCTCTAGGAATAAGCACTGTGCACTCCTTCCTGTTTTCTAGTAAGACAGGGCGCCATGTACCCGGACCCCACCTTTTAGAGAGGTGGCGAAGGGTACCTAATCAAGTGTAAAAGATGTTAAAAAATAAATAAAACTACTAAAAATTAATGTATTGCTGGATCACAGCAGATTGTGACCAGCTCCTACAGGCACATTTTCTAAACTGAGGGCTTATGGGGCATAGAGGGGGAGGAGCTTCACACTTCTAAAGTATTTAAAGTGCCAGCTCCAGTTATCCACACCTCTATACCCCAGCATAAGCACCTCCAGTGTTCCCTAGTGGATGAAAGAGAAATATTGTTTTAGTATGAAAATCGAATATGTGAAAAGGGATTGTTATTTGTAATACAGATGTGTCCTCACTCGTCTTTGATGATATTGCACCAAACAGCCTCTCTTTGCGCGCCTGGTGAGGGGATGTAGTAAGGATCCCGGCAGATGGGAACCCAACTGTCTAAATACCGGTGCCGGAATCCTGACCACTGCTGTCCCGAAGGTAAGTATCGGGGGTAAGGGGAGAGTTAGATTTAGGGTTAGGCACTAAAACAGGAGGATTAGGGTGCAGGGCGGTTAGGTTCAGACACTTAACGGTAATGGTTAGGTGGAGGGAACTTATCTCTTAGTGCTGGGATTGTGACTGTCGCTGTCAGGATGCCGCTGTCAGTATTCTGACGGACGGCATCTCCGACAGCCGGGATCCCATACCCAACTCCCTGAGAGACTCTGATTACATCGGTGTCTGTTTTTTTTTTTGCCGACAATGCGTCTAATGGTGCGTACACAAGGTACGATCAGTCAGCGATAATGATATCACTGACTGATCTCCCTGCATCTTCCCGGTGTGCCGGATGATCGCTATCATCCATCCAGCACACCACCAACCCACCAATGGAGGGCCAGCAGGTCCCTATGTATCCTGAACGATATCGACAAGATTGGCCTACATACAGGGGCGATGGTCGATAACGCTATCGTCCATACGTGCCCGCACATTGCTGATTGTTTGAGGGTTGGTAGGCTCCGTTATCGTTCTTATCATGCATTTTTATCGCACCGTGTGTATACTTTTAAGTCACAAAGCGATGCAACTAGGACGCAATCAGCTTGCAAAGTGCTATGATGCAGTTGGCCGCAGATTTTCAGATGACCTGTGCATTGATGAATAGCAATGTAGATATTATTTGTTTATAGTATCTGTAATTGTAGTGCTTAGCTTTTACAGTGTTCCCATCTCTACAGTCTTTTACATCTCAAATCATTTGTTTTTAAATATTGTTTTATTTTGTGCAGTAAATTTTTCGTTGATTGTGTGGAAAGGTCCAGTAGTGGGTGGACAAAATTAATCCCTTAGTGTTTTTACACACACATACAGTAAATATTATTGACCTTGAGGTTCAAGATGACTGTTTATATCTTGAAGACCAATGGTGGATTGTAAGTGTTTTGTTCTTTCTGTTACCTGGTTTTATTGGAAAAGTAATGCAGTACACAAATGTTATGATAACATCCATCAATAACCTCAACATGTTATAAGAACAACATGAGCAAAGAGACCAGTCCAAATAAAATAACGGACAAGAGATGTCCAATAAACATATTACAAAACAGAGTTATAATGGGGTATAAAGAAACCAAGGGAGGATACCGATAGTGAGAGAAGGGAAGGTGAGGACCGTGGGTGGGATATGAGATGGGTATGAGAGAGTTCTAAGATGGTAATGGGTTAGTGGTGATGAAGTGCAACAGAGAACTCTAGTTGCAGAAGATGAGTCTCACCAATCAAAAACAACCAACCAGGAAGCACAATACTCAACACAAAGTAAATCTTCCATGGATCTATAGTAATCAGTCCTAAAGTACCAATGTTTAAGAGAGGGGGAGGTATTTCAGTGCAGAGGATCCCCACCCTGGCTGCATTGCTAGTCAGGATTGTAGAATTGGAAAGGAGCCAAAACCCAGATCCTCTGATACGCCACAATTTATTATAGATTGAGAGATTCGTATGACATCCTTCCAAAAGGCAAAGATTACAGGGCACTCCCACAATCTATGTAGAAAGGTATCTGGTGCCCCACTGCAACTCAAACAAGTGCCGGAGGTAGAAGGCTGTATTTTGTGGCGAACCGAAGGATGTCTATAGTATATCGCCTCGTCAATGCTCATAACTTAAATCAGGGTTTATAAAATAAGCTGAAGCCTTTTGTAGATATTTTTTTTTTCTTTTTATAAATAATCATTTATTTTCAGTGTTAAATATTTTTAATGGGTACGGGATGCTGGCGTTCGGGTTTCCGGCGGTCAGCATCCCGACGACGTCATCCAGACAGGGTTAGGATATAGACACCTGTTGGTAGGTATCTTAACACTACCACTACCTCTAACCCTCCCTCCCCGCACCCTAAACCAAACCTCCCCTCCATAGTGCTTAAACCTAACTCTCCCCTCGCCCCTACTACCTAACCCTCCCCCTAACCTCAGTACTTACCATAGGTCGGGTTGCCAGTGTCAGGATTCCGGCGCCGGCATTCTGAGCGCCAGCATCCTGCACGCCAGGATTATGACTTCATCCCTTTTTAACATCTATATATTTTTTTTGTTTATTTATTTACTAAGTGGAACTGAAAGCTCAATTTTGTCATTTCAGTTCCACTGCGCATGCTTACAGCGGCTAGCCAGGTCACATGTCCTCTCAGACTAGCCAGACGCTGTGGGCCAGTATCACTGCGGCAACTGAGGTAGTTTTGTACTGTGGTAATAATAAATTGGCCTTACCGTTGGATATTACTAGACCTCTAAGTGCTACAGTGCAGACCTACAAATCTGGATGGATTAAAGTATTTATAGTTATAATTTTTCCATTCTAATTAAATGTAGGAGATATATATTTAGAATCTGCTCTCTGCATCGTTTATAAATAACTGATTATTTCATAAATAGGCCAAATGTTATGAAAATAAATCAGAAATAGAAGGGAATACAATACAAGATCCAGATGACATTCCAAGCAAGTTCTAAATCATTGCACATTTTCTCTTTTAATAAATATACAAACACTCCAGGCCGTTATTTAAAAATGTAAATCTATGTTACTGGTGGTTTTTATTATATTATATTGTAATGCATTCACATGTGTTTCTGTAATCAAAGAACTTTTTTTTTGGGGGGGGGGCTTTGTTGCTTAACACAAAGGGTTTGTATGCCAACTGGATTCCTCTATGCTAATTGCATTATCCATCTGGTAGTGTTTAAGGTTTATGCATCTAGTGAAGTTTGTAGACATGCTGGACCCTTGACCAATGATGTGTACAGATGTGTCCTCACCTAGCCTCAATACGCCACACAACGCGACTTGCCTGGCATGAGTAAGCCGCCAGGTCCCATACAAATAATGCTAGTGGCGTCTTTTTTTTATTTTTCCCCAAAAATGCGTTTACGTCGCAATGCTCACTGTGCTGATTAATTTGATATGTGACACTTGGATATATGTGTGCAACTGAGTCTGTATATGAAGCACAACGGAACTTGGAATGAAAAAAGCTGTGGCTGCTACATTGTAGCACTTCATATACAGATTCAGAGACTCAGTCGCATTCATATATATATATATCAGTGGCGGAACTAGAGAGTGGTGGGCCCAGGTGCAAGAATATGCTTTGGGCCCCCCCCCCATCCATTCCTGGCACCCCAACATTTTTTCACCACCCCTCACTGTCCCCCCAGTCATTAAATCCTGTCCGTCCAGCCCATGTGTCAGCCTCATTCCCCAGCCCCAGCGTGTCGGCCTCAATTCTCCCCCCCAGCCCCAGTGTGTCAGCATCATTTCCCGCCCCAGCGTTTCAGCCTCATTCTGCCCCCCCAGCCCCAGTGTGTCAGCCTCATTCTAACCCCCCAGCCCCAGCGTGTCAGCCTCATTCTCCCCCCACAGCCCCAACGTGTCAGCCTCATTCCACCCCACAGCCCCAGCGTGTCAGCCTCATTCTCTCCCCCAGCCCCAGCGTGTCAGCCTCATTCTCTACCCCAGCCCCAGCATGTCAGCCTCATTCTCTACCCCAGCCCCAGCATGTCAGCCTCATTCTCTCCCCCAGCCCCAGCGTGTCAGCCTCATTCTCTCCCCCAGCCCCAGTGTGTCAGCCTCTCCCCCCCCCCCCAGCAGGTCAACCTCTTCCCCCTCCCCCAGTGTGTCTCAGCCTTCCCCCTCCCCCAGTGTGTCTCAGCCTTCCCCCTCCCCCAGCGTGTCTCAGCCTTCCCCCTCCCCCAGCGTGTCTCAGCCTCTCCCCCCAGCGTGTCTCAGCCTCTCCCCTCCCCCAGCGGGTCTCAGCCTCTCCCCTCCCCAGCGGGTCTCAGCCTCTCCCCTCCCCCAGCGGGTCTCAGCCTGTCCCCCCAGCATGTCTCCCCCCCAGTGTCTCAGCCTTCCTCTCCCCCCAGCGTGTCTCAGCCTTCCTCCCCCCAGCCCATACCACCGCAGCCGGCTTACTTACCATGTTTGCTTGGCTGCTTCTCTTCCTCGCTGCTCCTCTCGCTCCGCGGCTCCTCTTCATCTTCTCCCTCCAGCAGCCCGGCCCCTTGTTATGACACTGCGCGCGTGACGTCATGACGTCTCGTGCGCCGCGTCATTACAAGGGGCCGGGCTGCGGTGAGTGTCAGACTGTCATGTTGGAGTCGGAGCGGCTGAAGTGGGCCCGCTCCGGTTCCAACCATTTACTTAATGGGGACCGGGTCGGCGGGCAGCGACGCTGTTGGATGCAGGCGGCCATGGGCCCCTGCACCACAGCGGGCCCCGGTGCAAGGCACCGGCTACACCGCCGCTAGTTCCGCCCCTGATATATATATATATATATATAAGTGTCGCACCGTCTGCTGGTGCCTTCTAGTCACATTGCATTGGGAATTAGACACATTTTCGGCACATAAGACGCCCAGGGCTAGCAGAGTCACACGGAAACTGGGGTGCAGAGAGCGACTTTTTGGTGCAACAGCAGCAAAGATGTATGTGGTGTCTGTGTCAGGACAGGACTTTCTCTAGCCCAGTGTTTCCCAAACTCATTCCTCAGGGAGCACTGGTGCATGGTTTTCATTTTTCCTAGTTGGTGGAGCTAATTATTTTCCTTGTGATTCTGAGAGGAGACCTGGAAAACATGCACTGTTAGCGCTCCTGAGCAATTAGTTGGGATACACTGCTCTAGCCCTTTGTTGGGTTTCCAGTTTGTTGGATTTTGCCAGCCAATAACTTGCTCTCTTATCACTCCGGCTGACACTGCTTGACCAAACCAAGCATTTGCTGATATGTAAACTGTGCCTAGGCTTGGTGCCCCTTGTTGTACAAGGATATCACTGCCACCACCAGGCTCCTCTGGAAATTGTTATGCCTCAAGGTAGTGTATATAGCTGTATGATGCAATTTGGAGCATTGTGATTACGCCACTAGCTGTGTAATAGCATGAATTGCTTCATTGCTCATCATGGGTCAGGGGCCAATTATGCCAATTGCCCACCCCGGTCATTAACCATACGCCGGAAGACCAACGCCCGGCATACCGAACGAAGGTAAGCCGGGTGCCGACAGCCAAGGGGGGGAGGGTTAGGTTTAGGGCTCCCTTAGGGTTAGGCCCCCCGGGAGGGTTAGGTTTAGGCTAGGGGAAGGGGGGTTAGGGTTAGGCACTCCCGAGAGACTTAGGTTTAGGCTGCGGGGAATGGGGGATTAGTTTTAGGCACTTGGGGGGAGGTTAGGGTTGGGCACCCCTAAGGGAGGGTTAGGGTTAGGGGGGGGAAATTAGGTTTGCAATACTTACCTTAGAGACTAGATTTTCACCCTTGCCGGGCTGCCGCTGTCGGGATTTGAACCGCCGTCCCTGCGTCCGGCGGGAATACCTACTACACCCCCTCAAAGTATCAGCTGTGGAACCAAGGCAGGGATGTATCAAGCCTTCTAAAGAGTGGGGAATTGGAATAGTGGAGAAGTTGCTCATAGCAACCAGTCAGATTTGAGGTATCATTTCTCACATATTTTCTATAAAATGATTGGTACAAACTGGTTGCTGTGGGCAACCTCTCTACTTGCCAATGTCTCTTCTCTTTAGATGGCTGGATACATCTCCCCCTAAGTCTCAGCGGCCGGCGGTAATACCTACTACACCCGTTTTTGCATGTTCATGCAAACCCTGTCTTGGGGAGAGAGAGCTCCCAGCACTGCTTACTCTCATGACTCCAGACCACCATTGGTCCACCAGGATTAGCACTTTTCTTTCTAAGCGTCCACTGTTTATATTTATGCACAAGTACAAAATAGCTCCCCCAACAAGTGCAGATGAGGATTTTGGGTGATCTGATCAGTTTCTAGCTGACCATGAAGTTTGTTAATGCATGATTTAGTATAAATTGTTATTTATCAGTCTTTACTTCATCTATTAATCCATCTAAGACCCGTGTTCAGCCTGTTGTACTTTCCGCCGCATTTGCTTGTTTGGGACGCGAATTTGCGGTATGCGCGTTCCTGCCCTATTCAATTGCAGGAGTAGCGAAAACGTAAATAGGTGAATGCATAACGGGCGGAAAGTACTGAATAGATTGGGGGAATCAGTCTGTACTCCAAAATAAGACCCTTTGACACTGGAAATCATTACAGATGTGTACTATTAACCCTAAAAAAAAGTACTTTGTGTCCTTAGGGCCTGATTCAGACCCACTCGCGAGCGGCTGTCCGCTCGCAAGTGGGTCGATGTTATGCACTGAGCATGCGCACGACGGAGGGAGCTCCGTCGTGCGCATGCGCCAGACGCGACGAGCGAAGGAAAGTCCTTCGCTCGTTGTGTCCGATCAAAGGGGGCGTGCTGTCAATGTTGATTGACAGCACGCCCCCTTTGGTGGGCGTGCCGGGGGCGTGCCTCCCTGACGGGGGCGTTCCCAAGGGAACGCCTCCCGTCAGAAGCCGGCCCACTGACATCACTAGTGATGTCAGTGGGAGTGATTTTGGCTCTGATAGAGCCAAAATCACTCCGGAGCTTGCAGTTGAAAACCTCAACCGCAGGCTCCGGCTCGCAATTTCGATGGTCGCGATGGTCTCGACCATCGCGGCCATCACAAAGCACGCTCGTATAGCCTGTGGGTGGTGACCCACAGCTATACGAGCGTCCAGGAGGACGCTCCATGAAAATGGAGCCCGGCCCTCATTCAGAGCATGCGCTCTGCTCAGAGCGTATGGCTCTGAATGAGGGCCTCAATTTGTGCTAAAAGCTTTCTAGAAGCATATTTCTAAAAGTGGTGAAAAATTATAGAAAACAGTATTTTTTGGGGAAAATAAATAGTCCTTTCAAATTTGGGGTACTTGAAAATAGGTGCAAGCATATTTTTGTGTTTCTACAGTACACCTGCTGCATGCACCTGCAATCCTAAAAACACCTACCCCCCAAGTGTGTATGCCTCCTAAGAAACCTATTTCGCTACTTTATATCCTTCTCCCCCCACACTTTTTTTTTATTATTTTTGCCCCAAAAATTACATGTCTTTTTTTTGGGGTGTTCTGAGGGAAATTTTTATTTTTTTATTTTTATTGACTGATATATCCTTTTGGGGGGAGGGGGGGGGTCTAAAGGGTTTTGAATCAATTCCCCACATTTGCACCCCAGAATAGAGATTTTGCATTTTTTTACGCCTGACATTCATTGGAGATACTTTTCTGCCTATTCCAGTGCATTGAGTTTCCGCTGAAAAGCGGCAATAGCCAAAACTTTTTTGCCCTTTTCGCGTCTGATTGAATACGGCCCTTAGTCATGCTTAGTGTTACTTACCTCCCAGCATATTGGTATGAGTGGATCAGCACAAAAGCATGGGGGCATACACACATCATGGAAGGGGTATGGCCATGTATAATGTTGAAAAGTGGCAGAACCTGATCTCCATCCTCTCCCCTCCAAACACCCAAATGCAGTAGTCCATGATTCCGGCAACATCTAATGCAGCAATTAATTTAAAAGCCAAAACTAGGTTGGTTTTGCTTTTAAACTAATTGGAGCTTTAAACGTAGTGACTATCTCGCTGGAAATGCGACGACTCCCACAAATCGATTGCTATTACATTTGTCACATGGTGTTAAACAGCAACTTTGTGTTTTAATTGTTTATTCCATTTCATGCCTTCAATACAGTGGTGATACACAATAGTAGTGCTCAAAGTAAATAACAAGGGTACCAAAAAGGTAGGCCCAAAAAGATTGGAAAGGAGAGGAGGACAGGTGAAACTGTTACTTTTAATTACTAAACAGGAGGACGGTAGGGCACTGTAAGGTGATAGGGATATAAGAGGGTGGTCATAGAGGGGAGGAATGGTGTGGGGGGGGGCAGGCTGAGGAAAGGTAAATAAATGCACTCTGGTGCAAACCAATAACATCTCAGCAAGCTGAGGAGCACTACCAAGGAAGTGCCGAAGGTCACAAGTTGAGCAAGTGTTGATTGTATAAAGAGACTTAGGGAGCCCAGACTATATGAAATTTCCTGGTATGTATACCATATTCAATTAAAGACTAGAGATGACTAGACTTTTTTTTCTTTTTTTCTTTTCCAAGCGGCAGCAATCCGGCTTGTGGCTAGGCTTAACCATCTTTTAGCAATTTGTGTGGATGTTTAGAGACATTTATTTTTATTGGCAACTAACCAATTAGAAAGTAGAAGTAAAAAAAAAACTCTCAAAAAGGTATCTGCACTTTATTTAATGGGTTTGGCAGCTATTTGCTGTATGTGCGGAAGACTGGGATCTAATTCGCCTTGAAGATGTGTTTTGTTATTTATTCATTAAATGCTTTCAAGATGGCAGAGCATTGCTTTTCAAAGCCTCAAGCAAGATATAGTCAGGCATGGAGTTGGCAAGGGCAGTAAAATGGGTTTGGCAGGACAATGGTAGATGATAGAGGAAATTGGTATTTTGATTCGTCCATGAGGCTGAATTCAGGGACAATTCCACCACATGTGTAGAAAAGACTATAGCCTAAGTTTTATTAGCAATGTCTGGATGGGTGTTTTACCAAATAATGGGCTGTACCATCTTCCCTGGAGGATGTACTGGAGCTAAGGGATTATCAGTCCTTAGAGGATCATTAATATACAACATGTGCTGGGTAATATAGGATTGTAATAATACAGTATGTCATGTGGATTTATTTTATATATGATGACCATACTTGGGTATTGTTAGGAACTGGTAACTGCTAGCCCCTATCTGATGATCAGTGGTGTCAGCAGCTTTCAATATTGACTTGTTTCAGAGGTTTTTATTTTTGTATAGCGTTTACTTGCTGGTGTTTCTGTCCTGCCACTTTATTGTTTTGTATTCTGTCTGCTGCCTGGTATCTGACTCATGGTTTGTGACCTGGACTATTCCATTTGCTGCCTGGATGAAATCTTTGCCTGTGACCAGGACTATCCTGATTGCTGCATGGACAGATTTATGCCTGTTACTTCTACTTTGTTGCTCTGTCTTTTGCTCTGTTTATATACTGTGTGGAAATGCCGACCGCCGGATTCCCGACTGTGAAATCCTGTTCTAAATACCGATGCCTATCATCAGGCCAAAACCGAAATTCAGACACCCGGCATACCGAACGTAGGGACCTGTTAGCCGCGGGTGTGGTGGGGGGTTAGGTTTAGGGACCCCCGGGGGAACTTGGGGTTAGGCACCCCCTGGGAGGGTTAGGATTAGGCTAGGGGAAGAGGGGGTTGAGGTCAGGCATCCCTGGGGAGAAGGTTAGGGTTAGGCACTAGGGGGGGAGAGGGGAGGACACCAGGCGCCATCGGGATCTTCATCTGCCAGATTTACGGCATCGGCATTTCATCCGCCGGACTTAGATCCGGCGGTATGTCATACCGCTTTCTACTTTACACTGCCACACACTAGCTGTTCAACCTGCAGTACATACAGTAATACTGATGTGTGGCAGTTACTCTGTGGCTTACCTAGGTGCATATTCAATTGGGGGCGAGAATAGCAAAAATCCCGCACCTGCAAGGTTTTTGCTATTCAGTTAGCTGCAGGGTTTTTTAGATTTTGAGCGCCAGGAGGTTTTTTCCTCGCACCTCCAGAGCAAGTCTGATTTTTTCCTAAAATCGTTAATTTTAGGAAAAATCAGCGGCGCTTGCTCTGGGTACCCAGCGGCACCTCCTTCCCTGAGGACTATTTAAGCAATTGGAAGTCTCCAATTAGCTTAATTAGTCCTTAATTATTCACCTTCCGAAGCAGCGTCATCTTCCTCCAGCGTCAGGACCCGGTCTCCTGCAGCAGCGGTGAGTATATCAGAGTTTGAGTGAGTGCGGCCCCCTGTGCCCTCCCTCCCTGTAATGGGCACTGGGAAAACTACATCTCCCAGCAGCCCTTGCGCCTCCAGTAACCCTGGAGCCTCCCAGCAGCCCCCTCCCCAGTGACAAAAAGGAGGGGAGGCCACCGGGAGCTGCGGAGACTCCCGGGCATGTAGGCAATTTTATTTATTTTTTTACGCGGCACAGGGTTTTCAGCTCTGAAAACCCAGCGACCACTTTTTTTATAATTGGATACCGCGGGTATTGGGAGCATGCATACCCACGGTAATCCAAAATTGTGCGCAAGGCTCTTTACCTCCCTAAACCTCGCACCCAATTGGATGTGCCCCTTAGCTACATAGTACTCTCTACTGCCAAAAGAAGAACTGGTTGAACTTGGGTAATGCATCCAACTTGTCTGATATTCTGTATGCGCGTATCCTGTGGTGGTCCTGCGTACTTGCTATTACAAGTATCCTTTTGGTGCATCATCTGTCCTTTTACACCAAATGCACCAAACTATTTCAGATTAAGGTGCAGTTTTGCGGGAAAACCCTTTGCCGTTTCCCAAGGTTTTACACACGTGTAGGAACAGAGGGCTTGGGGCCTGATTCAGACCCACTCGCGAGCGGCTGTCCGCTCGCAAGTGGGTCGATGGTCTGCACTGAGCATGCGCACGACGGAGGGAGCTCCGTCGTGCGCATGCGCCAGACGCGACGATCGAAGGACTTTCCTTCGCTCGTTGTGTTTGATCAAAGGGGGCGTGCTGTCGATGTTGATTGACAGCACGCCCCCTTTGGTGGGCGTGCCGGGGGCGTGCCTCCCTGACGGGGGCGTTCCCAAGGGAACGCCTACCGTCAGAAGCCGGCCCACTGACATCACTAGTGATGTCAGTGGGAGTGATTTTGGCTCTGATAGAGCCAAAATCACTCCGGGCCTTGCGGTTGAAAACCTCAACCGCAGGCTCCGCCTCACAGTGACGATGGTCACGGCCATCAAACTGCACGCTCGTATAGGCTGTGGGTGGTGACCCACAGCTATACGAGCGTCCAGGAGGACGCTCCATAATTATGGAGGGCGGCCCTCATTCAGAGCGTGCGCTCTGCTCCGAGCGTACGGCTCTGAATGAGGGCCTTGATTCACTACGGATCGCTATTCTGTTCATACGTGCACTACGCAGTTGCTAATATCAGCGGTGACATGTAAATGTTTGCATTCGCATTGTGATCGCAGCCTGACATAAGGACGCCCACTTCCCCTTACATCCGTATACTTGGCCAACATAGAGAAACAATCAGCAACAGCGGACAGTTAATGAAACTCAGACCTCACTCAGGAATTGATTACTTCAGCGCACGCTATGAGGCCTCAGGCGGCGTCTGGTATCGCAGTGGCTAATTTATGCACGCCCATGCAACGGCGTTGAAACGCACTGGCACACCTGCGTTCAGCCAACCATCCCCAGTCACCACCCACAAACGGCACATCCTGTCAGTCACTGCCATGGGTCTGCGTATACTCTCTGCGATCGCTGTCCCGATAACAGTGGCTAGTACATGCACGCTCACTGCGATACATGCGCAGAATCAACAATTGACCGGTTGCGTGCGTATAAGCAACTGCGTTTCTTGCTGAATCACGCCCAAAGTACCGTAGCAGATCGCAGTACCTCCTTTTCCATTCAGCAGAGCAGTCCCCTTGGGTTTCAGTGAGAACTGTGATCTGGACTAATATATCAAGTTCAGTAAAACGTAGCTTTTTTGGAGCTTGAGTCCCAATAGCTAATGCCTCGCGTGCACATTACCTACGTCTGATCTGAAACCTGGAAGTACAAACATCACTGGGACAGCTTGATACCCGTGGAGCTCTACTGGCAAGTTCTTTTATTTTACATACTGGTTGTTATTGGCAGTGTGGTTGCAAACGGCCATGAAAAATGACTATTGTTTTGCAGCCTGCTCTGACACGGGTTGGTATATAGGTGAAATCTTCTCTCAAGTTTGGTTCTAATTCCTGTAATAAAATCCCTTGCTTGTTAAGCAATGTGCTATTTTACCTTACATGTCACTTCATATTGTTGCATGTTATTTTTTGCATATTGTCCCTGCACCTCTCAAATTGTTCATTACAGCAATGCTGGTTCCTATTCTATATATAGGGAACAGGACCACTAGCATCACAGCTTACCAGTCAGGGTAGTAACACTGAGGGATCACTTCAAAAACTTGCGAGTCCATTGGTACCGAAAGTGCAGCATATAGCCGCAGTTACTCGCAGACATGAATAGGTCGTGTCTAATTGAATTGATCCCTAAGTCAGTATAAAACACTGATTTGCTACCTTACATGTACTGTATTTATAGAGACCTCTTTACATTGAGTTTTTTTTTTTTTTATTATTATTATGAAACCGAACATTTTTTTTGCCAGGATGCTCAATCTCCTGTTGTACTTCAGACTATTTATATCACACTCAGAACAACTGTATTACATCCCCCAGGCACCAATCCTGCAGCATCGGAGCTAGGATTTTACGGTACCAGCAGGAAGCAGTTTTGTGTATTTCCATCTAACAATGGTGGAAGTGATTGGACTGATGTACACCCTGCCAGCTTACTTCAAAGTTACAATTTCTCCAGGACGGACATGGTCATTACTTTATCAGATAGGGAAATGTATTTTATCCAGCTCTCCTTGGGATATATTGGCTTCTTGTCAAGGCTTTTGGTCAATGACACTATTGCAACTAAACTAACACATATACGAATATTTAGACTATGGGAACCATTTTCCTCTTGGCTGTCCTCTGCACAAACTCTCTTCACACTGACTCTTGAATACGTTGTGTTCTGATCTCCGTATTGTTACAGTAAGAAGACTCCTTCTAGTGGTTACATTGACCCCATGGTTGCCAGATATAATGTAATACATTCAAGGGCTTACTGACAGCGTGGAGTGGTTTAATCTCTGTGCTTAGCATTTGTCAGTGTTAGCAGCACCGTGGTTTGTGACATCACAGGCTGTGGAAATCCTGGAGTTATTTCCTGCTCAACGTGTTCCATCAAATCTGTCAGGTGTGTGGCTCAATCTGTACGCTGTGTGCGTTTGTGGAGCCCAATTTTTTTTCATTTTTTTTTTAAGAGCAGGGGTGAGTGGGACGGTGTTCTTTCTTTTGGCAAGGAATTATAGATTTTGGTTTTGGATAACTATGAAACAGGGATATGTACACTTTTTTTTTTTCTTGCTAGAAATACAAACAATCCTAGACATGCACCAGCATTCAGAAGACTAGTCAAGGACTCAGGATAGGCGCAATCTAGCAGGCTTTGTTTGTTGCCATTAGCCTTCTTTCCTGTGTCCATGCCCTTCTCGGCTGTCTCTCCTGGCTTACTTGTGGGTGCAACATCTGTAACTGGCAGCAGTGTAGGATGGGTACAGTGTGCTGCTCAGTCTGTGGGCTCTGGAGATCTCATGGTGTGCAGCAGAGCTGTATTAAGGGGGCGCACTGGTGCCTCTCTCTAAGGGGGACCCCCCGGGTCGGGGCACACTGCTGCACTGTGCAGTCCCATGCATTTTCTAAGGGCAAGGCTAATGGGGGCAGGCCAGATGATGAGTTCGGGCCGGCCTGGAGGGGTGGGTGCGGACCCTCTATCTTAAGTGCCTCGGGCACCTCGAAAGTTTAATTCGACTGTGGCTGGCAGGGTGGAGATTTTGGGGGGTCCCTAATGGGTACAAAGGTCCTAGAAGAGCAGTTTACAATATACACAGGCTGCCTCTAGAGCACCCACAATCTGCCCCTACCAGCTATAAGCATGTGTGGGAGGCAGAGAGAAGAGCTCACACCAGACAGAGGGTCACCTATAGCCCAGCACCTTTTTATATAGCTCTGAAATTGTGAACAACATGTCTCTGAGCCTGGAGGACACACAGAATGACTCGGTGGGCAAACTTGAGGGTGGACCATTTAGTGGGAAGAGCAGTCAACCTTGCTGAAAGTTAAGGTGGCCATACACTGTGAGATTCAAAAGTTGGTCAGATCAGTTGTACGATTTCCCTTGAAAATTCTTCCCTCCAGATACAGGACGATTTGTACTTAAAATGCTACTATTTCATGATTGGATCAATCACATAATGTGTGTCAATTCCTACACGATCAGTTGAGATCTCTCTGTAAAACCATCTGATCTGCGATCCAACTAGACGACGGCGCATCGGGGTCACAGAAGACTCAAAATTTAACTATTTTCAAATGATTGGTCTGTCCAACCTGTAGAAACTGCCCAAATCGTGTGATCAATCGTCCCGTGTATGGCCAGCATTACACAGATGGTTCAGGAACTATTTTTCCAGATGTCATTTTTAAAAAGACCTTCAGGAATAACATTTCAGGGCATTCTACCTGAAAAATAGCACTGGCTGTATTACTATCTGGCACATTTTAAAATATGTGGTGCATTCATTTCTAAGTGGCACATTCTAAAGATCCATATATGGAAAAAAAGAATGTCCTGGGGACTGAGGGTCTCATTCAGACCCGCTCGCGAGCGCAGGATGCTCGCAAGCGGGTCGATGGTACCCAAATGCGCATGCGCACGACGGAGGGAGCTCCGTCGTGCGCATGCGTGAGACCCGGCGAGCGACGAGGAAGCTCGGGGTCTCGCACCAAAGGGGGCGTGCTGTTGATGGTGAGTGGTCGGCGTGCTGGGGGCGTGGCTGCCAGACGGAGGCGTTCCCATGGGAACGCCTACGTCTGGGTCCGGCCCCACTGACATCACTAGTGATCCAGGGCTTGCGGCCCCGAGACCCTACTGCAGGGTCTCGTCGCAAGCCCGTCGTCATGGACGCTCGCATAAGCTGTGGGTGGTAACCCACAGCTATGCGAGCGTCCAAGGGGCCGCTCCAATTTTAGGTAGCCCGGCCCTGATTCAGAGCGAGCGCTCTGGTCAGAGCGTCCGGCTCTGAATCAGGCCCTGAGTTTGCATTTGATGTGCAGGACAAATGGCTGGAGGTCCGCACATACAGATGCACTGCTGGGCAAATTTACTAAGTCGTAGAGAGAGAGAAACTACCAACCAATCGGCTCCTACTGTAACTGTCACATTTCTACCACCGCCTGTGAACTGACAGGAGATGATTGGTTGGTACTTTATATGTCCACTTTATCATTCTCCAAGGCTTAGTACATCAACCCCACAATTAGTTAATGTTTACGAGGAAGTGTGGTCTTCTTGGGCCTGTACAGACTAGGCTGCACCAAATTATAGGTCTACAACTAGCTTATTGGACTGCTGGTATAGCCACTTCTTGTAAACTTATCTGAAAGCCTATGTGTTATTGAGATGAAACATATACATGAAATAACTGGGGTCTTCATATGTATGTAAATATATGATAGATCCACTGCAATCTTTGCCACTCCAATGCAGCACGTCTCTAATTAAACACACAGAGTGTAATTGACCGCAGAAATGCACTGTAGTTGCTTGATACATACACATGGGTGACGTCAGAGTAATGGAGACACCTGAAAGTCACCTTATTGATCTGTGTGGCGATTCGGGTGCTAAAGGGGTGGGAGGAACTTCACTCATAGTGGAGTGGAATGGTGACAGTTGTTTGCCAGGGTAACACCGACAACCATGGTTCATGTCTGAAAAATTCAGTGTTGCCAATATAGGGGTTTAATGATTCTGAAGCAAACATCCATAATTAAAATGTCATCTATAGGTTCCTGAACATCTGTTTGTCTATATATACAGATCTATATATACTTACGGTATATACAGACATATGCCAAGATCGCAGCAATACCTTGTAAACCTTGAGAACTCCTGGTGCACGGCATGGGGTTAATATACAAAATCAAACTCCTGACATGACTAGAGGCCAGCATACAGTGTAATAATACAGATATTATTGTATTAAGTTGTATCCATATTCAGTAAACAAAGTGTTCCAAAAAAGAAAATACGCTGATAGACTGTTTCGATCCTCCTGGGATATTTATCAAGGCTGATGTGGTCACCCCACTGCTCTCTATGTACCCATGTCAGCACTTGCTGAACCAATTAGCTATGTAAGATGAGCGCAAAGAGAGTGCAGCTGTGCCACCAAGTTAAAAATGTGTTTGTCATACAGGAGCAATGCATACTGGCCTGGGTAGTCATCGTCACAATAGACACCATGCGTTACACAGGTCTAAAAGTGAAAACCTATGGTCTATCAATCAGTAAAGTAGTTAAATAACATTAAGCTGCAGTAAGCAGTGGAATAATACAATCACTCATGATAAGTATTGCTGGTACATGTAAAGTGCATCTCGCAGAGAAAATAATAATGCATTCTGGTATTTGTTGCCTAGGTGAACTGCCCTCACAAAAGTCAGCAATGACCTCCTTGCTGCCAAATCCAAGGGCCACTACTCCCTGCTCGTTCTCCTTGACCTCTCTGCTGCTTTTGACACTGTGGACCACCCTCTACTGCTTCATATCCTTCACTCCCTTGGTCTACGTGACACTGCTCTCTCCTGACTGTCCTCCTACCTCTCTGACCGTTCCTTCTCTGTTTCCTCTCACGGCGACTCCTCCCCCCCCACAGCCTCTTACAGTAGGTGTTCCCCAAGGTTCTGTTATTGGACCTCTCCTATTCTCTCTCTATACGTCTTCTCTAAGTAAACTCATAAGCTCTTTTGACCTCCATTATCATCTCTATGCTGATGATACTCAGATC
Organism: Taudactylus pleione; assembly: GCA_031769625.1. Lineage (NCBI taxonomy): Eukaryota > Metazoa > Chordata > Amphibia > Anura > Myobatrachidae > Taudactylus > Taudactylus pleione. The sequence continues at coordinate 731,698 of JAUIMM010000120.1, forward strand.
TACCTTTCCTCACCTGATCTTTCCCCCCCTCTACTGACTCGTATCTCTAACTGTCTGTCTGCTATCTCTTCCTGGATGTCCCAGCAATTTCTCAAACTTAATATGTCTAAGACTGAGCTGATAGTCTTCCCACCCTTCCACATAACATCATGTCCCACTATTTCTTTATTAATAGATGGCATTACTATCTCATCTAGTCCCAAAGTGTGTTGTCTTGGAGTCTTCCTGGACTCTTCCCTCTCCTTCAAACCACACATTCAGAACCTCTCGCAGTCCTGTCGTTTCCATCTCAAGAATATTTCCAAGATCAGACCCTTTCTCACTCAGGATGCTACCATAACCCTTGTACATTCACTGGTCATGTCCAGACTGGACTACTCTAACCTTCCCCTAGCTGGCCTCCCCAAATCCCATCTCTCTCCTCTCCAGTCTGTGCTCAATGCTGCTGCTCGGCTCATCTTCCTCTCCAAACGCTCTACATCTGCCTCCCCTCTTTTGCAAGCCCTCCACTGGCTCCCATTCCCTTTCAGAACCCAATTCAAGGCTGTCACACTCACTTACAAAGCCCTCACCCATTCCTCTCCCATTTACATCTCTGATCTCATCTCCCTTCACTCTTCTGTCCGCCCTCTTCGTTCACTTAATACATGCCGCCTTTCATGCGAATTGATTACTTCCTCCCACTCCCACCTCCAAGATTTTGCCCGTGCTGCTCCTCACCTTTGGAAATCCCTCCCTCTCCCTATCAGACTCTGCACCTCTCTACAATCTTTCAAACGGGCTCTTAAGACCCACTACTTCATTATAGCCTTCCAGCTCTCATCCTAACTTGCTGCTACATCTTTCTTTCTCCCCGCCCACCCCATCTGTGTCACTCCTGTTTGTCTTCTCCTCCCTTAAAGAATGTAAGCTCTTTCGAGCAGGGCCCTCTACCCTCTTGTGCTCCTCCCTACTGTAATTTAATATATCTCTTACTCCCCACTAGGGCAACTAACACCTGGCTGCTTATGCGGGCGTTAATGTCGCTAATATAGCAATGTTTATCCATGTCCTGTATTGTATTGTATTGTATTGTAAGTCAATGGTTACTTTTTTGTCTATGTACTTTGTAAGGCGCTGCAGAACACCTGTGAAGCCATATAAATAAATGATAATAATAATAATAATAGGTGATAGTAAACACTACTGATACAGAAACTACAGTCTGTGTGAGTGATCAATAGATATGTATGGTAGTGGGCACAAAGTAAATGTCAGAAAATGCATAATAAAATACATGGTAAATAATAACAAATGAAGTGGCAGCTAACTTGATGATAAGTCTCAAAATAAAGTGTTGCAACGAGTGACTAAATACTGAATTCAAAAGGGCAGTCTGTTAAACCAGACCCACATTTAGGGGCTGATTCTGGGTCACAGAAAGTGGGTGTAGTTGTGGGTAGCCTTGGAAGCCTGATTTACTACTTTATGCCAATGACCGTATCTGTCCAAGGAATGTTGGCAGTTCGTGCATGTGCTAGCGGAAACCCTTCTCGCTCATTAGTTTTACACCGGAAGCTCCATCATGATTAGTATCTGTACTTACACCTGCACATGCTAGGTGCCAGAGATATGTCTGACAGGCTTTCCCTTCCCCTTATGCACAACTCTGGATCGTATGGCGCTTTTGATACAAGCCTTTGACACTACTACAAGACTGGGTTTTTACATGTGATCACTTTTACACCGCCCAGTTCACACCCCGAAACGCCCTATTTCACGGAAAGACAAATCTCAACAAGATGTGCCCGACTCATCATAGGCTGTACATAAGCAAAACTGTGTGAATTCGCATATGCACATGCACTATATACAAAAACTCACCATAAAGAGAAATCTGTGCATAAGCCAACTATCGAAGTACAAGCAAAGCGTCTGTGGTTCCTGCAGGTAATGTACACATCTCTCAGTACAAATCTGTGCTGACAGCGGGTGTGGAGAACTGTTGCCTTGCAGCTTGCACTTTTTCAGTGAGAGGTAGATTTGGTCTACTGACAAGTAATCTTCAATGGTTTGACCTATTTCTTGTTAAATCCCCTAGAGATAAAAGTAGACGTATACAGGGTCATGGCTGCATCTTTTGGAGGTCATCTGTCTTTTACTTAATGCAAATACCGCTACTAAGTCTTTTCCAGATGTACATCCATGTGTATAAATGTGCAAGGACTGAGACGCCCACTGTCAGTGTCCGTAGCTGCCTGGTGCAACTTTAGACGCCACCGTCAGTCGCATCATCGAAACTTCGACCAGCCCTATGGCAGGTTTAGATTTACGTCTGAGTATGACCTTCAAAGTGAACGATTGAGTGTCTGAGTATGCAAACGCCAGTGACGCGCCCATAACACGTCCATAAGACGGACCATCTCCGTGCGTCTGTTTAGTCACCACCCAGCACTTTTCTGATACCGTGCCTGTCAATCACAACAGCGCCTTTGTGCGTACACTCTGTATAATGTATGCACCATAAGCGGACTTTTTCTAAAAAAAAAAATCTCTTAACATTGTGAACATCGGCATTACTTGTGGCTCTGAATCAGGCCCAGTATGTTTGGTTAGGGGCAATTCTCACAATCGTAGCATTAGTGATTAGGAAGTCCCCTCTTCAGTTAATAAGGATGCAGGCTTATTGGCAAGCACCATGGTATTTTTTTCCATCTCATGATGAAAAAGTTGTGTTTGCACTTCATCATTATGTCGTTTAAGTATTCTAGATCAGGGTTTCCCAAACTTGGTCATCAAAGCATTCTAACAGTTATGACTTAGGACCTTCTCCGATTTTCTGTAGCTGCCATAGGTGGTGCTAGAAAATTTATGTTATCGCTACTTCTTAATAAATAGGTGCCTTAGTGACCAATGAAATGCATTTGCTTATGAGTTTTTATTTTAAAGGCCTTGCATTCAAATGATGGTCTGGAACAGTGGCGCCTGTTACCTTCCTTGAGGAGGGGGGCTGCCCACAATGCCGCTTATACCCAACTCCCGGACTGCATTGGAGCATTGTAGAATGCAGTGCCCGTGTCTCGCACCTGCCAAGTTCATTGCATATGCGCAACAAATCTGGCAGGCACCGGGATAGGCGCACAAGAACAGGCAAACTGTTGCATGTGCACAAGCCCGACTTCTATGGACTGTATGAGCTGCAACCCCTAGGAGCAAGGTAAGACAGAAGGGAAAACAGGACAGTGACTTCCTATTAGAAGCACACTCTCTGCTAGTCGCGTCCTGGACTGGCAGTCCCAGGGTGAGAAAACCCCTCCCTCTGGGACTACCTGCCCTGTGTGTGATTGGCAGGTAGTGCTTCCAATGGGAAGTCACTGCCAGTCACAGTGCAGTCACGGCCAGCAACTGATTGACTGGAGGTGGCGGATTTTACAGGGGGTAAAATCAGTCACTGGTCTGGAAGGTATATTCAAGTAGTTACAAAAGCAGCATTTTCTTACAAAAAATAAAAATGTCTCAAGAAAGACACAATTTTACGTTTTTTTTTTCTTCTTTTTTTTCCAGTGCACAAGCCAAAATAATTAAGCAGCACTAACTAACATTTTAATGCCAACTCTTTCCACTTCAATTTGTTTCACCTTACTAAGAAGTGCGCTCTGATTTTTTTTTTCTACTGGCAGCTAATCAACTAGAGTCCAGTAAAAGAAAACCCCCTTTAAAGGTATCTGCACTTTAATGTGTTTGGCAGGAGTTGATTTCCAGACCAGACAGCTATGGTGCTGTATGAGAGGAAGACTGGGATCTACTTCACCTTGAAAATGCGTCTTGTTTTTGTTATTTTATTTTTTTTATACATTTCATAACTGGAAAAGCGTTGCTGCTAAAAGCCTCAAGCAAGCTGTAGTCAGACACGAACGATTGAACCTAATCCAATAAGGTCCTTTGATTTGTGAAGTCTTTTACAAATGTTTAAGGTATAGCTATATAGTGTTACAAATTGGGGGTGGTTTTACTTGAGAAAATACTTGCCTTAGAAGTGGTGTAATCTTTTTGTGTGTGATAGAATAGGTTTTGGTTTTTGTTTCCGTAAGTAGTGGCCACTGTGGTATTAGATATTTTATGTGTCTCTAAGATTATTCAGTGAACAATCCTAAAATTTATAAAAAAAAACTCTTATTTGCCAGGAATGCAGTCTGCTAAAGTTACTGCAGACATGAAACTTTCACAAAACCTATGACAAGTGTATCGTTTGTGATTGCCAATCATTGTCATTGATGATTTATAGGTAATGTAAAACCTCTTTGTAAGTGGGTTTAGATTTACTATAATTATTGGAAAATGTTCAGCAAAACCCATATTTCTGTCAGACAGGAGTCTGAAATATCAGCCATTCACGTTAGTGAGACATGGGACCCGAGTTAGAATTACACAAAAGTCTGCCTTGCAGAGATCTTGATACTTTTCACACTGCACATGTTCCTTAGCCGAGCTTACACAGCTTTGAGCAGCTTCGGGTAATTCAAAGGTGTACTCATCTTATCCGAATTTCTGCTTGCAGCTGAGTGGGTGTATCTGGGCAGCAAATGGGCATTCAGTGTAGATGGAATTGCAGGCTTTTCAGAGGATTTCCATACTTTCTCTTTATTTAACATCTGAAAAGAAACCAGATCATTGAAATCTATGGAGAGATGCAGATAGTGCAGACGGCCCTGATTCAGAACGAGCGCTCTGTCAGAGCGTCCGGCCCTGAATCAGGGCCGTCCCTCTGAATTTAAGAGCGGCCTCCTGGCCGCTCGCATAGCTGTGGGTTACCACCCACAGCTATAACGAGCGGCCAAAATGATGGTCGCGATGGTCAAGACCATCGCGACCATCGGGCTCGCGACGAGACCCTTGTGGTAGGGTCTCGTTGCCGCAAGCCCTGGAGTGCTTTTGGCTCTATCAGAGCCAAAAGCACTCCCACTGACATCACTAGTGATGTCAGTGGGGCCGGCCCCAGATGGTAGGCGTTCCCATGGGAACGCCTCCGTCTGGGCAGCCACGCCCCCGGCACGCCCACCAAAGGGGGCGTGCTGTCAATCACCATCGACAGCACGCCCCCTTCGGTGCAAGACCCATAGCGATGGCTTGGCCGTCGTTATTCGGGTCTCGCGCATGCGCACGACGTAGCCGGCTCCGTCGTGCGCATGCGCACTTGGCCAACATCGACCCGCTTGCGAGCGCTTCTGAATCAGGCCCTGTGTCCACAGATCCTTTTGCTCAACGGATATCTAAGCAAGGATAGGAAACCTAGCACATGGTCTTCATCCCAAGGCCTTGCTCTATCATCCAGTTTAGGACGCTTCACAGGTGTTTCTCCAAGAGATAGATCATCTCAGTGATAACAACAGAACTGTCTTGTATCCCAGGCAGAAACCACTTGACTTAACAGAGAAAATTAAAGCTTGAATATGAAACCATGCAGTTTGTAAAATAGAGGGCATAAATCCTTGTACAGGTTGAGTCTCCCATATCCAAAATGCTTGGGACCAAGGATATTTTGGATATCGGAATATTCCGTATTTTTGAATAATTGCTTACCATATTGAAATGTCTTAGGAATAGGGCCCAAATCTAAACATCGAATGCATTTATGAATCATATACACCGTATACACACAGCCTGAAGGTAATTTTATACAATATTTTCCATAATTTTGTGGCTCAAACAAAGTTTGTGCACATACATGAAATTCATTTATGTTTCATATACATCTTATACACACAGCCTATAGGTCATTTTATACTTTATTTTTAAGAATTTTGTGCCATTAATACAGTTTGTGTACATTGAACCATCAAAAATTTAAAGTTTCACTATCTCAGTCATGCTAAAAATATTCCGTATTTCGGAGTATTCAGTATTTCGGAATATTTGGATATGGGAGACTCAACTTGTAAATTTAATTTTTGACTGGGAGGCAATTATACTACTGTTGCAGAACCACAATTAGTTGGCATTGAATTTGTCTTCCCAGCATTGACGCCATGTTTCAACTTTTACTTCTGCTCACCATTGAATGGACTCCTGGCGACTTCTGAACCCCTCCAGACAGCTTCTACACTTTCTATTTTGTAGTACATCATTCTTTTTCATGTATTGATTATTTAATTACGTTGGATGTCAAGCAGTTAACCAATCTATTATATCTTGATCTGGGATCCTGGATGTATTCTCCTCTTGCTTTCTCCTGTGCACAAGTTGCTGATTGCTTCTGGCACTTACTAACTTCTCTCTCAAAAGTCAGAAAAATGTAAAGAGGTTTTACAATGTAGGATACATAGATTATCTTTGATAATATAGCACCCTAGAATATCAACATGATTTTCACAGCACCCCTAGGCCAAAAGGTTCTTATTGAGAAGTTGAGCAAAGATTATTAAATTAAGTAAATTGAGCTTGCTTGTTGTCCAGTTCTGTTGTGTGGGGACAGTACTACGCTTCTGTTTGTCCACATATTTTATGATGGGCAAAACCAACGCTGATGGCTGTCAATCACATTGACCATGAATCTGATTTGGTCCTTGGCCACCAACCCGTGGCAACCCTGTAAGTGCCCCGCTGCACCCCAGGGTGTCATGAGACCCAGTTTGGGAACCAAACTGAGATACTTAAATATTAATCTAGTAATGACTCCCTTTTTTTACTACTTCAAGATCGCCCTTTTTTGACTATGGAGATTACACTGAAGGCTTTGGACAAAAATTGAGACTCCCTTACACATATCTTACAGTACTTGAATTATATGGTCATGTCTTTGGATTACGAATCAATACTCCCAAATCCATTGCTATGCTCCTTAGTTCCTGTCAGGTATGCACTTCGTATAGCGTTTATTATTCTTTGTAGTGGCCAACCAATATACCTATGTGGGTATCCAACTAGCAAAGAATCTGACTTAGTTTTATACATTTTAAATGTGGGTCCATCTGTCAAATAATTGTCGGATGGACTATGTGACTGAAATCACCTTTTTCCTCTTCTATCTTGAAAGGGCAAACTTAATAAAAATGATTTCCTTCCCTAGACTACTTGACTTGACTTATTCTCATATAATTATAACCCATAATGACGCTCAAATACTTGACCTATGGCAAAGTGGTCGCTCAAGAATCTGTATGAGGAAATTATATCAATCTAAATATATTGGGGACATTAATTTCCCTAATATAGTGGATTACAATTGTGACCATTTTACATTAAGATGTTTATGCCACCATCTCTCTAGAGCAGAAATTATTACATAATATGGATATTGTTTTCTTTCTTCACCTCCCTAACACAAATACCCTAACCCAAATAAGCGAACTCTAAATGAGCAGACTAGGTGGGCCAAATGGTTCTTGTCTGCCACCAAATTCTATGTTTCTATTTAACATGAGATCCCTGATGATCTGAGGGACAGTCCACTTCTGCATATGACTCCCAGGATGTCACAGATTCTCATTTTGGAAACTAAATGGAGTATCTTCCATAAATCATCCGATAAACACACAAACTCCAAGACCTCTTACATTTGTGGAGGCATCAGAAAAATTAGCAGTTATTGACTCATACCCTGTTGTTGTTGTCTTCTTCAAAATCTAACATTACAGTGTATTAATTTGTTTGAGCCTGATTGGAACAATTCTCTATAAAAATTTACTGTTACAAATCACACCTTCTACATCAGTACTTTGACGAGTATGTGGTTACCACACCCTCCATCACTGACCATATCGGATATTGCCCAATCATTTGTTTCTAAATGTTTTTCACTTAACTTATTTACCCCTAGGTGGAGATTCCTTATGGAACTAATGCCAACAGCAACCTGTCCTAAATGTCACTTGATGGAGGCAGACTTGTTCCACTCTGTGTGGGACTGCTCCCTGGTTTGCAGATTTTGGCTATTAGTTAAAAGGCATTCATAAACTCATTTATACCGCTTTTATACCTAAATTCCGGGTCTGACCCGGAGGTTGGAACAGGGGGCCTGATTCAGACCCGGTCGCAAGCGCTGAGCGCACGCAATCTGTCGATGGTGGCCCAGAGCGCATGCGCACAACGGAGCCGGCTCCGTCGTGCATATGCGCGAGACCCGGATAGCGACGGGCAATCCGTCGCTCCGGGTCTCGTACAAAAGGGGCATGCTGTCAATGTTGAGTGACAGCACGCCCCCTTTGGTGGGCGGGCCGGGGGAGTGAACGCCTCCATTTGGGGGCAGCCCCACTGACCTCACGAGTGTTGTCAGTGGGAGAGATTTCGGCTCTGTTAGAGCCGAAATCTCTCTGGGGCTTGCGACAACGAGACCCTACCACAAGGGTCTCGTCACAAGCCCGATGGTCGCGATGGTCTTGACCATCGCGACCATCTTCCTGGCCGCTCGCTATAGCTGTGGCTGGTCACCCACAGCTATGCGAGCGGCCAGGAGGCCGTTCTAAACAGAAAAAAAAAAAGACCGGCCCTGATTCAGAGTGAGCGCTCTGTCAGACCGACCGGCTCTGAATCAGGGCCAGGGTTCCAAACCGGATCAGACCCGGAATTTAGGATATTCCTGAGTCGGCGCTGTTCACACCGCAGCCGGGTCTGCAGTGACCCAGCTCTTCCGGCATCTCCAAGCTCCACTGAAGCTGGCCAATTGGCCGGCATGCGGCGTGCTCCAGGTTATTGTGACCCGGATTGTGCTGTTTACACTGCAGGGTTTCATGGGTCATTCCAGTGTTAAACCCTACAAGTTACCTAGGTTGGATTGCCGGGTCACTCGACTAATACCCCTTTTACACCAAGGAGCTACCCGGGTTAACTCTGCAATAACCCAGGTTTTAGCTCTGGTGTAAAAGGGGTATTAGTCATATCAGTTAACCCAAAATGGGCAATATTACGGACATTGTGGGCATAGACACTTCCAATAGCTGAGGGCTGCAGGCTAAAACATGATGCTCCAACATTGGTTACAGCCAACACCCAGTAAATTACAATTGTACAAACAAAAATTGTTCCATTTTTTTTACTTCTAGTAGAGTTATACTTTTGTTCTTCTCAGTTCTCTTCAAACCCAGGGGCCTATTCATCAACACTAAATTAACGTTTTTAAGAACATTTTCCTTAAATAACGTTATTTTAGTATTCATGAAGCCACTTAGCACAGGAGATATCACTGATATCTCCTTGCTAAGTCCCCCTGCGTTAATTTCCACACTCCCCATACATTAGTGTGGGGATGTGGAAATTATGGTATTCATCAGATTCCGAAAATTATGAATTTTCGGAATTTGATGGCGGTACTATCCGCCACTGTGAGGTGGCGAATAGCAGGTGAATCTTACCTGCTTACAGCTGGACAGGTCCCCCGATGTCTCCCTCCGGCGCTCTGGTGCGTCCTCTGGCTCCGGAGGCTGGTCGGACACTGTGTTCTCCCAGCAGAACACAATAAAGATTAGAAAAAAATATATATATATTTTTTCTAATCTGTACTGTGGTCTGCTGGGAGACCATGTGACAGACCAGCAGGACGGAGCCGGAGGCAGCTGCGCGGACAGGTAAGTGCTGAAGGGGGGGGAGGTGAGCGGAAGGGGGGGGATACACACAAACTTACCGCATGTGTAGGCAGTGCTGGGTTAACGAATTTAACAGCGCATGTGCAGCACTGTTTCCAGCTGCGGTAAGTTAGAGTAGACTGGGATAACTATCTATTTCCTGAAAAGCTGTCATTGCAAAAATGACAGCTTTTCGGAATAGATAGTTATGGAGAGGAGGAATGATGAATTCCTCTGGTAATTAGGTAGAACTCCATGCGAGTTCTAAACCTAATTACCTCCAGGGAAAGTTTAGTAATGATGAATAGGCCCCCCAGACCCTTAACTTTCTCAGGCATGCTACTTGGTATGACCTCAGAATGCTGGGTAACAACTCTCCGATTCATGTTAGAGACACATGGTCTCGGCTGTCCAATTGGAGTGCATTCTATATATAGGTTACAATGTTCTAAGAACAGTAATGAATATTTGTTAAAGCATTGAGACTTTGTTAAATATTGTTTCGCTTTACCACTTGCTGATGACTTTATTGTTCATACTATGAAATTACATTAGGCTTATGCCATGGGAATTATATTTCTTTTTGCATCTTCTTTCTGTCTACTGTATGTTGTGTCAATAAAAATGTTTTGAAAATAAAAATTTAACTATAGAAATCTTTTAATGTATCTCTCCGAGGTGGAATAGTATTGGCATCTCTTTAGGTAATCTGCCGTGCACTGCACAGTATTTAATCATTTGTTGGATGTGTTCCTTCTTCCTAACCAGCTGGTTACATTTCTAAGCAGATAGTACACTGGTCTGGCCATTAATATATTGTGCACAACTATCCTCATTTGCTTTAACAATCTGCATTATTGATAGCGATACCCCAATGCACTTTTAAAACCTGTTTCTATTACCTTGGAAAGCTGGACAGGCAATATAACGCCCAGGCGTTTAGGCACATTGCCTGCAAGATGGGAGAGGCTTCTAGGTTTCAGCATTGCTGGAATTCAACATCACATTTGCAGCAGCCATCAATCTTTTGCAGCCCAGGGCTCTGCCACCTAGTACTTTAAAATGGGATCTATACTAACAGTCAGTGCTAGGTGATTGCTCTAAGCTCTTGCATCTGTGCACGCCCCAATACTTCAGAAAGTTAATCTAGTGCCTGACTCTTTGGGTGTCACTTGACTATCAATTTGCCTACTACTGTTACTGAATATGTTGTGTACTGATTCAACTCTGTTTTAGTGAACTCTGATTGTGCTCAAGCCCTGCAAAATTGTCTTTTCATATATCAGTTTTTCTGGGTTTTCGCTGACTTCATTTCTTCCTGCTCCTTACCTTATACTGTGGGTTACCTGTGTACCAGATCTTTGAACTTGAACAATGGGCCACATTTTTGCATCGTCCTGGTCTGCTATTTGCCGTGTACAGTGTCTAGTCTGTCAGACCTATCTGCTATGCTCCCAATACTTTCACAACAGGTAAGCAACACTTCTCTAATATTTAATTGAGGTTCCTTATCTCCAGTTGAAATATTTGAATGTATATTTGCCACTGGAGTTCAGCTTGAATAGTAGAGTCAATTCCATGCTCACCAGCTGTGACAATTGTATCAGGATAAATGAGTTCCACATAACCTGGACTGATCGTAATGAGGCAGCATTTCCCAAACTCTGTTCTCAAAGCCCCTTTACAGTCCAGGTTTTATCCATTTCCATGGTTGAGAACAGAAGGCCAAATCAAAATGACTAAGCAAGTACTAATTAAGCAAAATGTGCTAAAGCATGTATATACCAGGACCAAGTTTGAAAATGCTGCAGTACATTACTCCTGTGTTTGCTGTGGGTAATTTCAATGCTTTTTTTTTGTTTTGCACACTTTTTAGTGGATCAGACTTAAGAAGCGACTTTCATTTGTAACCACATCTGTAACAAAATGGCATCACAGTGTGTTCTACCATTCGGCCAGTTTCCCAACTCCAGTTCTCAAAGCACTCTATAACAGTACATGTTTTTCAGGTCTCTTCACAGAATCACAAGTGATTTTTAAAATGTGTCAGTAACAATGAATACACCTGTACTCTAGTATGGAGGTATTGAAAAAAACTGCAGTACCAGGGTTCCCTGAGGACTGGAGTTGGGGAACACTGTTCTAATAACTGTGGGCCTGATTCAGAGCCGCTCGTAAGCAGCCGCTCATTCGCTCCGAGCGATGTTCGCACAACTGCGCGTGCGTATGGGTTGTAATGCGCATGCGCCAACCAGTCATTGTGGTCAGAAATCGAGCGCTCGCAAAATAGCGAGTGCCTGCTAATTTGAGTGACAGGATGAGGCGTTTATGGGTGGTAACAGGGGAAGGTACTTGAAAACGGGGAGTGGAGATCCGAACGCAGGCGTGCCAAACGGTCAAAACTGGCGTTTTAAGGGTGTGCATAATTAACAAAGCAGCGTCATCGACCATGTCACTTGGTTGTTTCTTAGCCTGAACTGTTCGCATGATTGCGGTAGGAAAATCCAGCCACAAGCACTGCGAGCAGTTCAGACGCCTTTTGATGTACTCGATTAATCTAATAGCGGAGATGACGTAGGATGCGAGCGGCCAGGGGGCGTCTTTACAAAATAGCGAGCGCATGTTTCGTTCGCTCGCTCGCTCAGACATAGAGGCATCAACAGACTGTAAAGAGCGAGCACTCAATTTAAATAGCCGGCCCCTTTTTCTGAACGAGCGAGCGCAAATAGCGTCCGGCTCTGAATCAGGCCCTGTGTCTGTAGTCAGCGTTGACTACCCAGTACAATAATAGGGGCCTAGTTTAAACCATGTAACAAATACAGCCTATTACTGTTTTATTAAAGTAGTGGGAAGCGGACCAGCCCCATAAGTGCCTGTCAGGGCTTAGTTGTTTACAATCTTATTTTCCTGCAGACAAATTACACTGCTAATCACTGCATTATATATAAGTTTTATGTGTGTGTATATATATAATAACAAAAGAAAATATTTTATCTGGATCGCAGTTTGTAGACAGGAACTTTGGCTCACCCAGAGCTCTGAAATGTATTTTTTTTGCCCAATTGTAGCCTCCTTGGCTCATATATCTACTGTTCAGCTGAAGCAGCTGTCCTGAAGTTAGCAAAATGATCATGTTTATAAAGGTTTGTAAAGTGTCAGAATAACAGACCGTCAACTCTCATTTCTCTAAGTCAACTTTGAGTGAAGTCATAATATGGAATAGTTTAATACTAGGGCAGTAGAGTGATATAACCATTGACCATTTTACTAATGCTCTAAATACTAAACAAATTGAATACAATTAAATCTGACAGATACTTTACACTTGAAGCAGGAGCCACAAATGCACATTAATGTAATAAAGTCCTTGACCATATCCATTGACAAGTTAAGCAGGCCACATACAGATGTGTCCACATACATCTTACCTCCGTGTGCTACAAGTTGCGTTACCTTAACGCGTGAGCCCCGTGCGGCTTTGAAGTATTTTCATGTGACTTTTTACCTTCAAATACGTCTTGTTCGCAAATAGGACTCACAAGCAGCTTTTGATTAAAATGATATGCGGCATGTATTCTGTGTGTAACTGAGGGTGTATCTGCATATGAAATACTATGTTACAGTGCCAGCGGCTGTGACGTGACATAGCGCCTCGCATGCAGATACACCCTCAGTGTGCACGAAGGGTCTATTTAATAAACTGAAAAATGGCTTTCCATCAGTATTTTAGTGTGAAAATGTACACATTTATAACTGTAATGAACAGTTACCTTTATTGTGTTACACTAATGATAACTCCTCAATAAAACAATTGTCTGCCAAATTTTGCCAACTTTTTGCACTCCTTTTTTTTTTTTTCTACAGAATTCTACTGCCCATGGCTTACTTAGCCTCCCTACTGAATTTGGTGACATTCTGGTATGTAGATTAATACCCCTTTTACACCAAACAAATAACCCGGGTTATTACCAGGTCGATCCGGGTTGAGGCTCTGTGTGAACGGCTCCCAAAAAATTAACCCGGGTCGATTTACCGGGCAATCTTACTCGGGTTGAGAGCAAGGTTGAAAACGGGTTGTTCCCGTGTCATGAGGCAGTGTAAATGGGTGCTACTCTGCTTATTTGACCCGGCTAGCTCTGAAAGATGCTGATTGGAGCTTCTGGGGCACTGGCAGATGATGTAATTTGTCAGTGCCCTGCAGAGAGATGCACATGAAGCCATCGCTTGCCTGCCTAACCTCCTGCACCACAGCCTGACCAGCAGCCACAAAAGCAGGCAGGCACACAGCCTGCCACAGCCAGAACTGCAGCCTGCACCACAGCCTGACCAGCAGCCACAAACGCAACAGCCTCCCACAGCCAGAACAGCAACCTGTAGCAATGCTGTAATCAGTCCCCACCCCTCTCTTTTGTTGCCTTTTGTGACCATCTTTGTCAGACCTTAAAACAGACCATTTTTAATGACTTAGGCTATAGAGAAAAGCAGGGATTACCCGGGTTCAGTGTAAACGGGGCAAACCCGGGAATAACCCGGGTCGAGTTGCAGTGTAAACGGGGTCTGAAGCCGAGTTCGACCGGGATTGACCAGTGTTCAAATTCCAGGGTCGGACCCGGTATTTTGGTGTAAAAGGGATATAAGCTACAGACAGCTCTGAATAGGATAAGTTTAGTTATGGCCACCTGTATGTGCCCTTTCATAATCTGGTTGATTTTGGTTGGCTATCAAGAACTGCTGTCACTTTGCTCTTAGAATCTGAATCTGTGGAATGAAAACTACTTGCAAAAGTTTGATTCAGTTTTTTTTATTTTTTTTATTTAACACCAGTCGCTTAGGCAAACCTTTGCTTTATATTGTCTTTAAACAACAAATGTGGATTTATATGGAGGCAATCAGGTTTATTTGTATATAAATCTGTTGTGAGGATTTCTGACAAATTACAAGTTACAGTGCTCTTTTATAAAATCGGCTTAAAACCGCTTTAAACTGAAGTTTTAAGGGTGACATATAGGGCCTGATTGAGTGTTGCTGCTGTTTTCCTGTGCTTCAGAATAAATGTGAATATCCATCTGTATTCACTGTCTGACGCAAATATTTGACAGATCTGCTCCCATCTATCTACTTGTGAAAGTAGCCATCATCCCTATTGGCACGTATAGTTCTATCCTTGGAGCATGAGATCCGCCCCCACAATGTGCCCACGGTACACTTCTATGTGCGAATGCCCCTTTGCTTCAGAGTAACACCCACTCAGCCACAATTGGAGATAAACTCTGATCCATACTACTCTGACTCACCCTAAGTTGCGTATACAAGCTCTGCGCATATACAGTTTGCTAAAAATTGTGAGATCCATCCGCAGACTGACTTGCATAGAAGTTACTATAAGGCAGTCTTGCCGACTTTCTGGCTGACCCTTCCGGGAGGGAGCAGCCAGATCGGCATGACGGGGGCGTGGCCATTGTGAGGAGGCGGGGCTGGTCAGATGACGTGCATTTGTGGGCATAGCGGAGGGCGGGGCCACGCGGTCGCATCATTTTGGCCCCGCCCCCACTACACAATGCCGATATTACAGGCCCCACCTGCTGCAGGGGTTTCTAAGGTAAAAGCGGAGTGGATAGGAGGGGTGGGCGGCAGTCGGGAGGATTGCCTGCCTTCTCTGGAGGTCAGGAGCGGCACCTGATTTTCGGGAGGCTCCCGACCAAATTGGGAGGGTAGGCAAGTATGCTATAAGGCCCTTAATGTGTCTAGCACATTTTAACACTTATTATATCTGGCAATAAGGGTGTTTTATAGCACTTTAATAACATGTCTGTCCAGTTTTGTTCGTTTTTTTTTTTTTTTCCTAATTTTGGCTATACATTAACTTATCGCTTATAACACAATATGTCTGTTCTGTATATGCGCCTTTTCGTAAAATGAGTCACGCGAAATTCAGGAGTCTCCAGGATGTTCTGAAAGAGTAGGAAAGTTTGTTTTGCATATACATTTATGAATATTAATTTAGTTTCTAAAATATGTAAGGCAACAAACATTCATCCAGTAATTAACATGATCTCTGTCTTCCCATCTGTCATTGTGCTTTCAGTTAATACTAGGCTGTTTTATTATTTTAAAGTTTAGAATTTTCCAATGCATTTTGTGCATACTTTGTATAACAAACTACCCTTCAAGAATCATTGCTTAAACTGTCTGTATTTGTTAATAGTTTCCAAGGAATGCATAGAGGGAACAATACATCTGCTTTGGATAAAACATTAATTTGCTGTAAAACGACTAAATGCCATCACACTGCGCTCTCAACATTTCTGCGCAAGCCAAGCCTCTACTGCAGCTCCTACTTATGTGTAGCCATGAACGCCTCTGTCGCGGTGACCAGCTGACCTGCATTTTACAAGTGATGTGTGACTCGGTTAGTGTTATTATGACACACTGAAAAATAATCACTTGTCTTAAATGTCATAAAAAAATGATGATTTGTGTTAATTATTGGGTTAAGTTTCCCATTACAATTTGAGGAAAGACAGATGATAGTGTTTTTATAGATGAACATTTTACACACCGGTCCCTCTGTAAAGCAATGGCGTTTGATATAGTCCAGAAGCTACCACATTATATTGTTGTTCAAGAGCTTACATTTTAAAGACAGTTGCTCTTCTTTTACAACTGCGTTGATGCAATGTATTGCAGTAAAATAGCTCTAACTTGGATTTGATAGTAACCTGAATGGACAGCTGTTGGAAATAGTGTTTATATGTATTTATACTATCTTAATGGCTGGGATTTGGCAGTACTGTCTAAATAACTATGTGACCTCTACAGATCTGCCAACATGACCAATTTCTATAGTTGCCTTCAAGCGCCTTGTTCCAGTTTCGCCATACGTCCTGTAATCATGATGCATCACCAAGGGAAATCGTTCAACGATATCGTTCATTGAACAGATCGTACCATGTGTATGCAGCTTAAGAACAGAATCTGCTTGGCTCATAGTACCAGGGGTTCAGGTGGGTAAAACATTTGCCTTTATGACAAGTGTCAGATTGGGAATATGTAAATCAGAACAGGTTTTTGTGATTGTGAGTGGGTTATGTGATTGTGTTAGTACTGCAAGTCCATTATATCATAGGTCGCCTAAACCTGTGCCAGTTCATTTAAAAATCGTAGGTTCCTTCTCCTGTAGCTGAGAGGACCAGACCTGCTGCCACTGGAAAGTAAATGTTCTCTCAATCAATCACAGTGGGACACAAGTCTCTCAGAGTGCCACATGTCTTCCTACATATTATATACAATGCATACCCCTTATCATCTCTTTCATTGGGTTATGTTATATGGCAACAATTACTTTTTTCCTACTACAAAAACACAGCATTTATAGTGCTGATGTGGTAAGATGCTCCTTCGTGGACAGGCTGTGTGCAATGGAAAATACGTGGTTCAGCTCCATAAGCTCTGTGACAGCACAGCATTTAGTTGCTGCAATATGACAATACCATTTGTCTATAGTTCTCCAATAAGTCAGAGGCAATGACACATTCCTTACTGGGAATAATAATCCAAGCTAATATGCATTCCTTTGGGTCCCTAACTTAGATCCCTATGAGAATCCCTGCAGTCATTTAAGCAAGAGAAAACGTTCTGCCATTGCTTTCTTCAGCCTAGCAGCAGCTGTTACTTCTCTTGTCCACTTTTATCACTCTTGTTTTGACTTTATCCTCCCTACGATCATGTATGTAAAATGAATATATTAACCATCCTTGACACGAGTTTCACATTCTATTAAGGAATACGATTTTTTCCTGAAAATGAGAGCAGCCAAGTTCCTGTATTGATAAATTTGTATAAGTGGATATTAAGCAGTTGCCCATTTGGAAGTGCAATGAAATGAGCGCTATTTGCAGTCGTGACCTGACCAGAGATAGCAGTGCTTTATTGTTTTTCTCCGCTATGTAAAATTTGGGATGAGGCACGCAGTATTCCCAGATCCTTGGGCCCTGAAGGAATGCTGTTACATAAAATCTGAAGTATGCAGTTGGATTGTGCTGTGTGAGAAGACCAGCTCTTTCTGTATATACCTTCTGCAGGCGTAATAAATATAATGGGTAATGGGAAAGGACAGCTACACGGTGTGCGACCTTTATTTTCCACATAGCACATTGTATGGAGCACGTGCTCATTCCAAACTATGTAATCTGTGCAACAAAATGTATCATATTTTCACGGGAACAGTGTTACGCAGCCATTCTTTGGCTATCATTAGATTATGCTTCTACATTGCTTTGCAAATCTGTGCCACGCCTTAAGCCACTGACTTGTGGATATATTTTTCAAAAACGATTTGCATTCCAGGGCTTGGACCCAGTAGCCAAAGCCATTGTTGCCTATGGGCTAAATATTACAAGAGGTTCTGGGCGAGGAATCCGAAATCCCTGGCAATGGTCGCTCGCACCTGCGTAGTTTGATGACCATGCATGCGCAGTAGCTTGGCCACGTCCTGAACCAGGACGTAAAGTGATCTCATTAGTATGATTGTGCGTCTAACACATTATAGAGATGGGTTGCTGTTGGAGCCCCTGTCTGGTTCTGATTAATATTAAATTTAAGCAATCCTTAATTACTTATTGGCGCGATAAAAATTCACATTTTTGGGACCAAGTTCAAATAAGCAATAAATATGCCCTAATAGACTTGCAAATAAAATATCCTTATAAAAGCAATGTATAATATAGCCAAATTTGTACTTATTTTTTTAATCTTATTATGCACATGAAAGTTTCAGAAATGGGCAATAATCAGATAAGGACATCTCCACTGTAAATTTTTTTTCCTTTACTACACTTTATACAGCAAAGTAATGTTCACTTGAAGAGGTATCTCTAGCGTTCCTGCTAGGCTGTTTTAGGCCGCGACCTGCCCAATTTTCTGAAGGGCAGAATGCGCCCTGCCCTTTTGGAGGTGCCCCACTAAAACAACCTTGAGGGTTCCATCCTCGCATGCTGGCTGCAGTTTGAATAGATGCCATGAGCATGCTCACAGCATCTCTCATATAGAGAGGAGAGCTTGGGGGCAGCTAGGCATGTCTGTAAGTGCCGAGTATGCCCCCACGAGTGATGAAAAAGTCTAGGCCCTAGAGTGAACACTATGGGACTGATTTAGCAAGGATCGCTATTGCGATCACGGTAGCCATCGCTCACGCAGTTCTGCTGCAAAAGTATGCTAATAATTGCAATTGCAAAGCACTCTCACTGACAACATACAGATGCCCACTTTCCCTCGCACATCCGTATTATCTTGCAATCCATCAAAAACTTTGGTAACATCGGAGCCACTCGCACATTTAAAGCAGATCTGACCCTACAACTAAATTGCTCAATTTCCAGAATGAAGTGAGAGCTCAAGCTGTATATGCCATCGCAGTGGCTAATTTATGCACGCCCCTGCAACTGCGTTGAAACGCTCTGGCATGCCTGCGTTTCTCCAACCACCCTCCATCACCACCCCCAAACAGTGCTTCCTGTCAATCATTCTGCGATGGGTCTGCGTAATCACTGCGATTGGGATTGTGATCGCAGTGATTACGCAGACCTATCGCATGCACAGTGCACAACAATCGTCCATCTTTGTACGCTTTAGCAGTGGCGATCCTTGCTGAATCAGGCCATATATCTCTCATCTGTTCTGTCACGTCCACATTTCCCAGTCTCTCTCTCTGGGACTGATACAGAGGTGCACGCAGTTCATGCGCGGCTGCAATTTCTCACAGATTCGCAAATGCAAAAATATGCATATAAGAGTTTAAGCATTCCCCTTGTGCACTAGTGTGCAATGGACTTGGCACACCCTGCGGTGCCAACATTGCATATCTGAGCAATGCACAAGTGTGCTGGTGGGTCCGATCTCTCCACCATCTGTTGCAACATTGACTCCTCGAGCAGCCCCTGCCTGGCGCAGAGTCTTCCTTGTAAAATTCGCACAGCTTTTTGCAAAGACTTTAGGTCCCCTCCCAGTCTTCATCCTGAATCTCCCATGGATCACAGAAGCTGTATCAAGTAATAGTGATGTCGTATGCCATCACACATTTTGGTTAGCACGGGCAGTTTCCTAGACTTTTCATGCATGCGCAGGAGCAAAACATCTCTGAATCAGGCCCTATATCCCCCTTTTTCTTGTTGTGACTTCTCCCCTTGGGTATATATCACCTTGCTCTGCAGCACCTAAGTGTTCGGTCTCCTCTTTTTGTGCCACCCCCTCTCTTCCTCAATTTGCAACAAAGAATGATGCTTCGCTTTTTGACATGCTCCTAGCCCTCTTTGTTGTGGGACAAAAATATAGAAATGGGGAGAAAGAGGCACAGAGTATGTGTGTGTGGTGGGGAGGAAGAGCCATAGAGAGGCGGGGAATGACGGGTACACACAGAGATAGAGAGAGGAAGACAGAGGAGGGAGGAATGAATGGGGGAAAAGACAGGATAAAAGGGGGAGAGAGAGAGAGACTGGGAAGAGGGGCAGAGACATGGAGGAGTGAAGGGGGACAAGGAAGGGCTGATTCTGAGTTGCACGCAGCCACAGCTTTGTCTTTATACTAATGCCACAGGCAATTTTGTGAATACTGAGACGCCCACTTGCAGGTTTTTGTGGTGGTGCAAATTCATCTCGGTGCGTCTTTAGACGCACCATCAAAACTTGCACCAGCCTTATGGCATGTGCAGTTTCTCCGTCTGGAGTACGGCCTCCTGTGTAAGCCTGCAAGCGCTGTCAGCAACACCCGTGACACTCCCTCGTCTACCTAGCCACCCCATGTTGCCTTAGCAATGCTCACTAAAAACCACACTCCCTGCTTCCAAATACCGACTGCATTTCTGTGTGGTAGCAATCGTGGATAAATTCGCTTTGTGACTCAGATGCATACACAGTACCTTAAAAACCCCCCAACTGTGTGAATATCAATATAGTGTGCAGCTCAGATCCATGCCCACAGAGAGAGAGAATGTGACTAGGGAAAGGATGCTTAAAGACCTATTGGGGAAAGAGAGAGCGAGAGTTGGAGAAATGGAAAGACAGAGGTAGGGGACAGACAGGTGGAGATGGAGAGAAAGAGAGGGGGAGAGAAAGATAGAAGGGAAGAGGAGGAGAGACATGGGAAGGTGGGAGAAAAGGGAGGAAGAAATCCCGTCAAAGCCGAGCACAACAGCTAGGTACCTGACAATGGGGTCTATTTACTAAACCTTGAAGAGAGAAAAATTGTAGAAAGGGAAATCCCAGCCAAGCTGATCTTTCTCCATTTTATCCCTCTGAAAGGCTTAGTGAATAGACCCCACAGATGGGTCCAAAATACTAGTTATAGAAATAATATCAGGATGAGGCCAGGACCGGGCACTTCTTGCAGGTACTACAGTTTGTGCATCCAAACGTGTTATTACAGACCATGACACAAAGCCAACATAGGTCAAATCAATTGTGTATTATGATATATATATATATTAATATATTATATTATATTGTGGCAGTATCACCAGAGATAGCGCTGGTGAGCAGCAGATTCTGTGTGGGGCAGGAGAGATCTGCCCACACAGAGAAGAGAAGGATTCTGGGAAGAGGTGTAAGGGCTGCCGAGTGAACTCAGTCCAGGGAGGACTGAGGCAGACCAGTCAGACAGAGGGCCTGATTCAGAGCCGCTCGCACATCTGCGCCTGCGTATGGGTTGTAATGCGCATGCGCCAACCGGTCAATGCGGTGGAAATCGTGTGCTCGCAAAATAGCGAATGCCTGCTGATTTGAGTGACAGGATGAGGCGTTTGTGGGTGGTAACAGGGGAAGGTGCTTGAAAACGGGGAGTGGAGATCTGAACGCAGGCGTGCCAAACGGTCAAAATGGCCGTTTTAAGGGTGTGCATAATTAACAAAGCGGCGTCATCGACCACGTCATTTGGTTGTCTTTTAGTCTGAACTGCTCGCATGATTGCGGTAGGAAAATGCTACCACAAGAATAGCGAGCAGTTCATACACCTTTTCGATGTACTCGATTAATCTAATAAATAGCGGAGATGACGTATGATGCGAGCGGCCAAGGGGCGTCTTTACAAAATAGCAAGCACGTTTCGTTCGCTCGTTCAGACATAGAGGCGTCAACAGACCGCAAAGAGCGAGCGCTTAATTTAAATATCCGGCCCCTTTTTCAGAATGACCGTCCGCAAATAGCGTCCGGCTCTGAATCAGGCCCAGATCTCACTGTGCTAGCGAGCCAGTGAGGGCCAGGAGGCCTTAGCCTAGACCTGTGAGATACAGGGAAGGCTATCAAACTCTGGGACTGAGCTATGGTACCTGCAAGGAAGCAGACCAGACTGAGAGAGGCGGAAGCCAACAAGCTAAGAAAGTTTTATACCAGGTCAGGAGGCCAGTGTCCAGTCCTGCATGTGGCAGGTAGGACCACCAATCTCAGAGACTGTGAGAGACTTTCATGCAGAGTATCTGCTTCTGTAGAGAGGGTTCAAGAAGTGAGCTAGTCAGGCTTGGACTGGGCTACCGGGGATTCGGGGAAATCCCCGGTGGGCCCCGGTGATTTATGGCCACGCCCTCTATTGTTGGAGCGCGTGGTCTAGCCCCTGTAACCGGCGCTGTAATTTGCACGTGGGTGGTGAGTAGCGGAAGGTTTTCGGCAGGTGATGTGTAGCGGGAGTTGTGCGGCAACAGGTGTGTAGTGGGAGGTGTTCGGCGGGTGGTGTGTAGCGGAAGGTGTGCAACGGCAGGTGTTCGGCGAGTGGTTTGTAGCGGGAGAACTGCAGGGTTCTAACTTCTAGCACCACTTAATCATTATTCCGAAATCAGTGGCGACATCACGCGGGAGGAGCTAGAAGGTGGTCAATTTAGTCACAGTCCCAGCTGTCGGCGGCAGGGGGGTGGGGGGGAGAGGGGCGATTGGGCGGGCAGCGGGCTGCTGAACACCAATATAGTTCCCAGCACCAGCTGCACCACACTTTCCAGCTGTGACGTCAGCGGGGAGAAGCAGGCTGACAGCAACAGCTGCACCACTCAGAATCCAGGGCAACGTCAGCAGGGGGGAGGAGCCTAGGCACA
This sequence comes from Taudactylus pleione, assembly GCA_031769625.1. Classification (NCBI taxonomy): domain Eukaryota; kingdom Metazoa; phylum Chordata; class Amphibia; order Anura; family Myobatrachidae; genus Taudactylus; species Taudactylus pleione. Next base: position 754,303 of record JAUIMM010000120.1, read on the forward strand.
GAGGAGCCTGGAAGACAAGGATCCATGGAGCCTCGTCATCCTGGAGACAGCTGACTGATTACTAAACAGTAAGTTTAGTAATTATTGGAATATAAAGTGGACTCAGGAGGAATGTTTGATTTTAATTTTACTTGGAAGTTTATAAAAAAAAAATGCAGGCAGTATCACAAGCAGATGCATTAAATAACACTATGTTTATGCTTGCTGACATACATTCAGCGTGTCACCCCAAAATATAATAAAAATCCGTCACACACAATAAGGGGTTCTGAATAATGATGATTGGATAAATAAGCTTAGACTTGCTATACCATGTGTAGTGAGCACTGCGACACTTTCTGCATTATGTGGTGGCCACTGTGACACTCTCTGCACTATAAAGTGAGCACTGTGACACTCTCTTTATTATATGGTAGTCACTGCAACACTCTGAATTGTATGCTGGCCACTTCGACACTCTCTGCATCAGGGCTCGACAAATCCTGGGGGCCAGGTTGCCTTGGCTACCAGATTTTGCTGCCTGGCTACTTGAATTTGCAGGGAGGAAGCAGATCCTCATCAGCTCCGGCAGAGATTTGTGCCTATAGTATTGCAGTGTTCATATCATGCACAGGAGTGCATGTGCTGAGTGTCGCCTGCGGTGACTGCTGTGCCTCTGTCCGTCCCGGCCTGCACTGACGACTCCTCTCCATCCTGGCCTGCACTGATCCCTGCTGTCTGTCCCAGTCTACGCTGATCCTACTGTACGTCCCGGCTGTCTGTCTCCTATCTCCGGCTGCATAGAGCTTTCCGGTAGTAGGGTCTATGCGTGGCCAGGGATTGCGGAGCAGCTTCAATTGGATAGTGGTGTGACCGCGAGGGGAGGGGGGTATTGTTGTACTTTCTGGCACAAATTTTTTTTTTGTGAAATGTGGTCCGTTATTACTGAAGGGTGGAGGTTGGAGCAGGGGAGTTGTGCAGAGCAGTGAGGGGGCCTCCATTTTACTGTATCCATTCAACTGTGACCATTTTGTGGACTAGTATAGTGTGTATAACAATTGCATAACACAAAGCTGTGCTCCTCACTCACTCCTGCAATTTTTTTTGGGGGACAGTGGTCTGGCTCCTACACTTTCATCCTGGCTCCTAGCTTTTAGAAAAAATTGTCAAGCTCTGCTCTGCATTATATGTTGGGTACTGCAACGCGCTCTGCATTATATGCTGGCCACTGCGACACTCTCTACAGTATATGTTGGGTACTGCAATGCGCTCTGCATTATATGCTGGACACTGCAATGCTCTATGTATAGTATGATGGTCACTGCAATGCTCTCTGTATAGTATGGCATGCACTGCATTGCTCTCTGTATACACAGAAACAGACAAATCACAGGTGCACAACTCCAAATTACTGATTATATATGAATACATTATGCAATGAAACTTTGCAATAATTAAGTAGAGGTTTTTAGCATAATCATGGCCAAGGTTATGGGCCTACCCACCATATCCAGGTAACCTCTGTAGGATGTAGGTCCTTAACATACTAGGGTTCAAATTCAGAGTACAGGACACCCCCAAACCAGCTCAGCCGAGCCACCTCAGGGCATTGCTCTATTGAGAAAGGTGAAGTGTAAAGTAAGATAGGTAAGAACAGCTGCGGCTGCATATATAGGATAGAGAGGTGAAAATACAAATATAATAAAAACAAACAGTAAAAGTGTTAAAATGTGCAAAAAGGGAAAAATGCACATTTTAACACTTTTACTGTTTGTTTTTATTATATTTGTATTTTCACTTCTCCATCCTATATATGCAGCCGTAGCTGCTCTTGCCTATCTTACTTTACACTTCACCTTTCTCAATAGAGCGATGCCCTGGGGTGTCTCAGCTGAACTGGTTTGGGGGTGTCCTGTACTCTGGATTTGAACCCCAGTATGTTAGGGACCTACATCCTACAGAGGTTACCTAGATATGGTGGATAGGCCCATAACCTTTGCCTTGATTATGCTAAAAACCTCTACTTATTTATTGCAAAACTTTATTGCATAATGTATTCATATATAATCAGTAATTTGGAGTTGTGCACCTGTGATTTGTCTGTTTCTGTGCCTACAATAATAGTCTCAACAGGTAGCACCTCCCATTATATATATTCAGGGTGTGCAGTCTAGGACCCTTTTCTATTGCTCTCTGTATAGTATGGTGGTCACTGCATTGCTCTGCGATGAGTGTAGTACAGGTAGCAATACCTAGCCACTGAGTTATGAGACAGTTGAGCCTGCATGCTCCATTGAAAAGTATAGATACCACAGAATAAATGCAGCAGGCGCTGGCACCTTAATGTAACAGGACTAAAATATGGGTTTTCCTTTTACCATAAATGCAATTCAGACTTTACAATGCTGACAGCTGTATCCAGGCCCAAGGTGACGAGAATTACAGCTGCTAATCCCTATGCCTTCTGGAGACTAGACGTAAGCATTATTACTTACCTGGTTTTAAACTATAACAAGATTCAGCGTTATTGTTGTTATTTTATTATTTGTAATATGGCTCTGGACCTGTGTCGTGTCGTTTTCTTATTTTACTTATGCTCCACACCCCCGGCTGTTCACACCAATAGCTGGCCACACATCATCAGCTTTGGGCCGCCTTCCTTCAGTGGGCCCTTCATGCATTCCCCCTGTGGGCCCTTTATGTCCCAGTCCGACACTGGAGCTAGTGCCCTAAGAAAGGGTTGGCTTGTTTATTTTCTGTTTCCTGATTATGCTGGAAGTAAAGCACCACGTTAATTTGTTTTACTGGAATGCCATGAGTGGAGTCTGATTCTGCACCTAATAACTGCACCACTGACACTAGTCTACCAAGCTAATTACCCCAAGTTATCAATAAATATATATATATATATATATATATATTGCTATTTGTGTGGTAGTTTGCATATCATTGAGCATGTACATATCTATAAGAAGAACTTTGTAAATGATCTTTTAATTATTTATTTTATTTATAGGGTAGCACAGATGGTGTAATGGTTAGCATTACTGCCTCACAGCACTGAGGTCATGGGTTCGATTCCCACCACGGCCCTACCTGTGCGGAGTTTGTATATTCTACCTGTGCATGCGTGGGTTTCATCCGGGTACTCCGGTTTCCTCCCACACTCCAAAATATACTGGTAGGTTAATTGGCTCCCAACACAAATTAACCCTAGTGTGTATGTGTGTGAGCATGTGTTAGGGAATATAGAGTGTAAGCTCTACTGGGGCAGGGACTGATGTGAATGGCCAAATACTCTCTGTAAAGCGCTGCGGAATATGTGTGCGTTATGTAAATAACTGGTAATAAAATAATAGTCCCGATCACATTGGCTGGTTCATGCATGCGCACTGCGATATATGTATGCGCTACAATTGGCCAACTGCGTTCGTATTAGCAACTGAGATCCAAGCTGAATCAGGCTTTAGGTCTTCTATAACGGTAAATCTCCCAGCAGATGATTTTTTTGTTACTGAAAAAGGTGGAATGTAAAAAAGCCTATTGTCACAAAAAACTGGGGGTATGCCTTGTATATGTGTATATATATATATATATATATATATATATATATATATATATATATATATATAACATACATACACAAACAAAAGCCTCTGGTGCTTAGCTATATTAAATTAAAAGCATGAAAATGTAAATGTCAGCACAGCAAGAAATATAACTGCACTTACCCACATGTATGTGTATATATATATATATATATATATATATATATATACACATATACACTGTGTATATACTATATATATATATACATATACACTGTATATATACTATATATATATACACTGTATATATACTATATATATATACACTGTATATAATACATAATACATAAATTAGGCACTCCCTCCCTACAACAGAGCCCAAACTTACCTGGACACTCGGCCATCTCCGCGTCACTAGTGGAATGCAGCTGCCAGAGAAGAGGAGAAGAGTCTCGGTGGCATTTAATACATGGAGCCGGTTGCAAGCCAATCACAGCTCATGGAACGGGAGCCAACCAATCAGCAGCGGCCGCTGCTGATTGGCTGGCTGCCGTTCCGCGAGCTGCTGTGATTGGCTAGCGGCTGGCTCCTTATATTAAAAGCCACCAAGTCTCTTTACTACTTTGGCTGCCCCCGGTGCATTCCTTCTAGCAGTGATGTGCGGTGCCGCACATCACTGAATTTCACACCTCCGCTACCCGGGCCCCCTCTCTCTCCGGGCCCGGGACTGGAGTCCCCGCAGTCCCCCCCTGATGGCGGCCCTGATGGGCGGTATTCAATTAGTTTCGCATCCACGATAAAATTTCACCTGTCGACTTTCCGTCTACATCGCGTGTTTTGGATGTGGAAACTTATCATGCGCTCCCGCTATTCGCCCTATTCACTTCCAAACCACACGAAAACGGCAAGCCGCGATGTTGGAACAGGCGGAAAATGCTGTCAAAATTGGGGAAATCAGCCTAAACCCCCCAAAAAGATGCACTAACATTGGGGATCAATGTAGATGTCCCCCGAATAGCCCTAATAAACCTGTTTGGGGTACTTAAGTTGTTTCAGTAGCTTCTTATTAGCGTCTTTGCACAAGTAGTGAAGAATGGCTTTAAGCTGTATTTATTGGTGAAAATAAGTAGTCCTGTCAAATTTGGGGTACCTGAAAATGGGTGCTAGAATATTTTTATGTCTCTAAAGTGAAGTTTTAATAAAAATTAAATTCCTCCGTCATACAAGCACCTGCAATCCCAAAAACACTTGGCCCCTTCTTAGAGCACACCCAGAACCTTATTTCACTCGTTTTTGAAGTTGTCCCCCTACTTTGTGCTTTTTTGCCCCCAAAATGAAAGTATTGTTTTGGGGTGTTAAGATTTTCCTGGAATTTTTTGACAGTTGTCCTTTGGGGGGCTGTCCCAAGGGTTCTGAGTGGTTTCCCCACCTTTGCACCCCAAAATAAAAATGTTGCACTTCCTTTCTCCTGCTATTCAGAGGCGAATCTTTTTCACCTATTACATTGCATTGACTGTCCGCGTACGCAAAACCCGGCTGGAATTTAATACGGAGATAAGTTTCCGCCACGCGAAAAGGCCCGATCCACGATACTTTTCCGCAGATCTCGGCTTTTCGCTTCTAATTGAATACGGCCCTAAATCGGGACATTTGGGAGGTATTGGACTAATGTAAGTTTATGTATCTTGAAGTGCTCCCTAAACACTTAAATATCTGCAGTGATTGTTATCCCTTGATTGCCAATATCTGTCCATTGCATTAATTTTCTAAGAGGATGCTTTGTTTGTATTTCTAGAACATCAGAATATTCCATTGCACATTATGACTTTTTAATTTGAATTCAGTGGATGTATACGAATACTGATCTAATAGTCATGTTGTTTGGCACTAAAAAGGTTAATTTAAGTGCTGCTGATGTAACTGAAGTTTCCTTTCTCTAAGCGGACAGGAATCTGATCTAAAAACATTACAATTGGTGGATTAAGGTGAAATAGTTTTACCCCCCTGCTTGTAAATAAACACTGTTGACATTCTATTGTGTCAGACCTGAAAGTAGCAGTGACATATATGGAATGCTGATTGTGTACATTGTATACCCCCACTGACAGCGTAGTACGCCAGTGACCTTCTTCCACAGTGGGAATTTCTTCCCAAATGCGTAAGACTGACTTTAGGGCAAACAAGTCAAGATATGAGGTCAACAGCTGTAATTATTGTGTATCCAGCAGTCACATTCCCTTTGCCCCTGTCTGTATATAATATGGATTACTGTACTGCATTTTTATGGAACTAATGTTTATTTTTGTATAGATAAACAGATGATGAATGATAATTAGCATGAATTTGTCCACAATTGGCACAAGATGGTGCCCAGAGCTCTCAAACCACACTTGTAATTCTGAGGGAGATGTAGCAAGCAGCGGAGAATCAGACAAGTGGAGGGCCGAAGAGATGACCAATTCCATTCTACAGCTGATTGGACAGAGCGTATAATAAATGGAATGATGATGGCATCAGACTGTGGGTGGCATGTGTCAAGCATTGCATTTTTAATATGTTGCACTTACCGCATGCATAGCGGCATTTATTAACGCAGTATGCATGAAGATTTTCGATTATTTACACAAAGGACAGATCTTTTGATAAAGGCTGTAAAAGCTGCCCATTGCGATATGAGGATGGACGGACAATGGGATCGGATCCCTCTCAGGGAAAGGAAAGGGATCCAATAGGATTTTATAGGCAATGCCATCTATAGATGGCATTGCCGGTCGGGTGCAAGCTTTGGAAAGTGTCGCTGTGCCAAGCTTGAGATGGAAAATGCTGCCAAACCTCTGAAAAGGGCAGTTTGTGGTGTTTTGAATGCATTTTGCCAATTCTCATAAGCCCACCCTTTCTCTCACAATGCAAGGAAATAACAAAAACAGCCTCCAGATCACCTGAATATGTTCGCATGCCCTCCGACCTTCACTTACCACAAAGTGCTCCTCTGATCACTCATTTATGCTAAACTGGCTACCACATGTGCTCCAAATCCCTGTGCTGATTTCGCCAATGTCACTTTTACCCCTAAATAACAAATATAGGGCCACATTTATTAATGTAACTTATACCAGTGGCATATTGACTTTGGTAGTGCAGAATATGCCATTGGTATTAATCAATACTTACCCCTCCAGTGAGGTACGACGAGTTCCAGTGATGATCTTCCTCCTCAGCGGTGTCTCCTCTTCTATTGTTGGCAACCCATTGCTGCCAGCGACAGGTTTCTGTATCATGCGCGTGACATTTTCACCCGGTGGGAACCCGGCCGTGCCTGGAAGATGATGAGAGCGAATGCTGTGACACTCAGCGGTAATCTTAGATCACCGCTGTTTGTTAAATATTGAAAGCATGACATAACCCCTTTAGTGAGTGCTAAAGGAGTTATGTATCGTTGATAAATGGGGCCCAGAGTTTTCTAATTAACATCTAATTGCCAGTAATGTAAAGTGCAGTGACCTTGTCAGCCAGGATCAGGAACTTGGTCCATCCCATGGAGAATTGTGATTTCAATGCTTTAAATACTACACACATTGTTGTTTATTTTATACATGATATAAAGGGACTGATTGTGAGTCTGACACAGTCGTGGCGTCCTTGCATCTTTTGCACCAGTTGTGTCTGCAATTTTATGCTAATGCTGCTACAAAGCCCTTCCCTGGTGTACATCCATGCATCCGAATGTGCCAGGATATGATGCCCACTGTCAGCATCTGTAAACACTGAATTACCACTTGGTGCGTGTTTATGCTTTAGATGCACTATCGAAACTTGCACCAGTCCTATGGTAGGGTCAGATTCTCAGTCTGAGCATGGCCTGCTGTGTGAGTGGCTCTGTACACATCCACTTTCAATGACACACCGTGACCCATAAGGTGCAACATCTGTCTCTTTTTAGCCACCACTTTGTTGCAACCGAGATGCACGTGCAGACGCTAAACATCGCTGCACTGAGTCCGACATTGACGCTGCCTCCAATTCAGTATCTAGACAGAAACTCTGGTGCATCTTTGTATATGCCGTTTCATTGGCCCCAGTGGCTTACTTCCGACGGACATTCTGAGAAACCTTAGGGTTGCTCTGAAGTTCGATGGTGCGACCGATCGTGCATCTTTGTACGCAAACGGCGGATCTGAGTAGACGGTGGGCATCTCTGTACAAATGACAGTGGCTGCGGTATTAGCATGAATTCTCACTACCGCTGCATACAAGGACGCATACGCATCTGTGAATCAGGCCCTGTGACCCCTGCCACCGCTAATTGGAGTTGGCTGCAGTATTGAAAGAGTTGGTTTGTCCATCTGAGTACACTGTACTATTACTTGTCCTGAATCGTTGCTCTTAGGTGTCTATTGGGTCCCATACATCAGCGATGGATTGCCGCGATCCTGCGATGCTGCAACACGGCATCGCAGGATCGCAGAAATCCAACATGTTGGATTTTGGCGATTTGACAATCGCGATCAAAAAAATTATCGCAAATATCAAATTGCCGATATTTAACATGACAAATGTCTGCGATCTGCTGACGGATCGCAGAACATTGATGGTGGGAGGTCGGCGATTCCACCCGGAAACGCCGGCATTTCCCATCGCATGGCCGGATCACGACACAGTCGCTGATGTATGGCCACCTTAACTCTAGAACATAACACATTGCACAGACCACTGTAGCCTCTTAATTCTTTTCCAAGCTGCCTCTAAATATAGGTCTTGTTTTTACGAGGAATAAAATCGCACATTACACCTGCATAATAGTTTTGCACTTTCAGGCCAACTCTAAATCAAACCCATTGAGTACTGTTGCATGAATATTGGCCCAATCAGAGTGCCAGGAGCCAGCACAGAAAAGGAAGGATCTTTTGTTACAGCAGAATTGCTGGACGGCTCCTGGTTCTCTATGAAAGAGCAGCTTGTGAATGTGTAAGAAAAGATTTTCGTCCCACTTTAGAGTTTCATTTGAATAGTCTCTGCAGTACCCCATAATTCACCACAGACCAGAAATGTATAACAGATTATTGCACCAGTATGATGTTCTGCAGACCCTCTGGATGCTTAGCTTTCTTTTACATAATGTTTAACCCGCTCAGTTCTGGACACATTCTGTTCTCTTGCCCTGACCAAGTTTTGAGGGCCCTTTTCTGGGAAAGAGGCTTGAGAGTTGTCACAGAAGTGGAAACAGCAGCATTTTAGTATATGTTTGTTACAGTTTATTTTTTAGATCTTTTTCTAAATAGACTTTTCAGTCATACAGAAGATTAATGCCTTTTTAATATTCTGTCATTATCGCAAACTTTGTATTTGCCCCACGACTAAACAATTTTCCGTGCAGGATTCTGTCCGCATTTTAGCGGAGCAGAACCTTTGGCCCAGACATTGAACTTCATAGACAAACAAGAGAAGATAGCACAGAAAAGCATGGGAACCTCAGGAATTCAAGTAACTATTACTTTTGGAAATCTTCAAAAAGTGCAGTCAAGCAGGCGGTTACTTTGGTTTCCTTTATCATAGCATTCCATGTTTTCTAATGCTCTAAATAAAACCCATCACCATCTATAGTCTTCAACTCAGTATTACAGACACAATAGCTTCAGTGGAAAGTCTTACTCCTGGGAGATTACACTACAGGTATAGTTAAATTCTAGTTTATATTTAGAAATTTTATTTTTACATAGTTAACATAAATCTTAACTTTAGGTGATCACGACAAATGGCACACTGGTGGCTGATGTACAAACGTTGCTTTTAAAGTGGCGTTATACACACATATCACAAGTGGGCGAAAGAGGTAGTGTGCTGGGGATTTATCGTGCCTTCTATAGTGCATAGTATAAAGAGGTTGAGATGGGCATTTGCGATCCCCACCCCCCATTCAACTTGAATTAAAGATTTCACTACCGTTCCATTTACGCAGCTGCTGTGTGCAAATATGGTAATACTGCAGGAGGCGTCTTAGGACAAAAGACGCCTCCTGCCGGCATAGCAGATCAGTGCTTCATCCAAAGCTATGCAGCATCGAATCCCCATCACGACCAAAACAGGGATGACCCACCTCGTTTGTAGCCCCAAACGGCAGCAGCCTGTCAATCAGGCTGTGCGTGCGATGACACTGGACCCGTTGTACATATGCGCAGAACAGGTCCTGCTCATGTGCAGTACACCCACCATTAGACTTGTATGCAAATCACCAGGTTTGCATACAAGTCTGAATCATAGATGCCGACATTCTGGCTTCCCCTTCCCGGGAGGGGGCAGCCAGATTGGCAAAATTGGGGGCGTGACCGGCGTTTGTGGGCGGAGCGTCATTTTGCCCTCACTACACAATGGATAGATTTTCGGCATTGTGCAGCAGGGGGCGGGGCTAAAATTACGCGATTTGGGGTAAATCACGTTACCGGCTTCCCGATGTGGGGGATTCTCATACAATCGAGGGGAAGGGGGGCAGGAAGGGTTGGCAGCGGCCGGGAGGCTTGCCTGCCTTTCCGGGGGGGGCCGGGAGCGGCACCCAATTTTTGGGAGGTTCCCGGCCAAATCGGGAGGGTAGGCAAGTATGGTCTGAATCAGGTTCCTGACATTCAGTAATGCATTAGCAGCAAATGTATACAACAAAGAAGTCTAAAGTACTACAACATAATAAAATTACCAATGTCCAATGCTTTCCCCCAATGTGACTGCTGACTCTTATAATGTGATTAATATTCCAGTAATCACAAGAACAAGCTGTGCAATGGTAAGAGAGAGTGCCTTCTAAGTGTAATATAAATAGTGGCTCCTCAGATCAGCTTAATGATCTTTCTTTAATCTAGACTAGAAAAAAGGAAACTTTGGAAACTCAGCATACTGCAAAATACCAGCAATAAGATTTGAATACTACTATACTACAATCATCAGAATACCGGCTTCGGAATACCGACTGTTACAATCGTGATGGAGAGTGTTAGGCACTAGGTAGAGAGTTAGGGTTAGGCTGCGGGAGGGGTGGGTTAGGGGGGGGTTAGGGTGAGGGTTAGAGTACTCGCCAACATGCGTGGGGGTTCTGACTGCCGGTATCCTGTACCCAATCCAATTATACATATAAATGCTCACGTGCAATAAGATAATGGTGAAAGAGGCAAAATAAGCCACCGATCAGTGCTAATAGCTCTAGTGAAATAGCACAGCAAACTGTGAACACCAATATCCAACACCATGACGTAAGGTATCTCCGTACCGGAATTAAACTTTTGATGATCACATATAAAAGTAGCAGGAATCCCGGTACTGTAGTTCGTTCTATAAGCTCAGAGAATAAAAAATAGCCTCCAATAGTTAGTATGTCTACACTATATAACATATAATAATAGACCCATACAGAAGTGCCCACATAGATCTATCCTCTGTGCGCTACAAGTCGCGCCATACATATCGCAGGAACTTAGTGTGACTCTGTAGCGCCAAGCATCTCTTCGTGTATCTTTTTACCTTCAAATGCATTTTATTTGCACAACGCTACGAATAGATAGCACAAGCAGCTTCTGATTGAAATGATATGCAGCATGCCTATATTCTCTGAGCAGGTGCTGGTGTATCTGCATGAGAAATTCTACGTTACAGTGTAAGCGGCTGTAACACTGTTGCGTAGCGTTTAGCATGCAGATACACCTGCTGACGCACACAGAATATAGGCATACCGCATATTATTTTAATCAGCAGAAGCTGCTTGTGCTATCTATTCACATCATTGTGCGAATAAGACGCATTTGAATGTAAAAAGACGCACAAAAAGATGCTCAACGCTACTTAGTCATGCCACAACTAGAAGGGCTGTGTAACGCGCCAGGAGGCTAGATGTATGTGGACATATCTGTATATTGAAAAAGGAACAAGGTTCAAGGTGATATCCCAGTGCGTTTCATTCCTTCTGTACACATACTGTAGAACCTCTTAAGGGGAAATTGACTCTCTATGTACTTTTTTGGTTTTATTCCTCAACACTTTTTTTTTTTTTTTAATTTTAAACAGTAGTGCAATAAAATGCCTTATTCCAAAAGTACATTGTACATTTATATTTCTTTTTAATGCCCCTCTTTTGCGATTGCTGATGTATTTTTCCTACGTGATGTGACAAGAGGGAGAATAGAGAAAAAAAGAGAAGCTTTCTAGAGTTCACATGGAGCTTTGATTGGGTCTTGTTTCCAAAGGTCTTCCAGAGGCCAACACCACAGGCATAAACATGCCAGGGGCGGACCCTGAAATTAGGAGATCTATTGAGAGTGATATTGATAGTGCAGTGTTGCACTTTGCTTGCTGAATTTCTGCAGCTGTCTCGTACATTTTTTACTCCGTTTGATGCCTCTTAATATAAGCAATACAATAGTTTTGCCGACCAGTTTACAGCTTTGATTCAGGATTGTGCAAATATTTACGTTTCCTAAGATAACTGCAACTTATTTTTTTATTTTTTTTTTTAGAATGGAAGTCACCACATATAGGGGTAAATTTACTAAGTGGCTACTCTTCATAAGCATGTCTGCAGTTCTGGCCATGGGATTAAAAAGTACAACATTATTAAGTGAAAAACCAGCCAGGGTTTACATTTAATATTATTGCCGTTTTTTTTTTTTTTTTTAAAGATGTTTATTTTGGATTTTCAAAAATCAAGTGACAGAAAAAATAGAAAATCTTACAGGCAGATATCAATAACAGTAAATCACAATGTGCAATAGTTATACAAAGGTAACATGGAAAAGGCAAACTAGTGTGTAGATTCAGCCGCTAAACATACATTAGGGAAGTAGAAATATAGTCCCAATTCGAATAATAATTGTATAACACTACAAAAATAGCCCATTAACAATATTATAATATCCAAAGAAAAGTAAAACAATACATATCGATATCTGGATCAAAACCCAAAGATAACAGCAAAAAATACAAATATTAGAAAAAAGGAGGGGGGGGGGGGGGAGTGGAGGAAGAAAGAAAGGCAGCGTTGCAGTAGAATCAATGAAGAGAGAATATGTGGTCATTATCAGGGTGATGTTGTTGCCGTTTTAAAACCTGCAGCCAGAACTGCGGACACTGCTAGTTAGTAAATATACCGCGTAGTAGCATGTGCTACTTAATCATCATCTTTTTTCACTAATGAACCCATATAGTGGTGAGGGGATAGCCTCTCGCTTCAGCACAGTGGCTAGCTGGCAAATTATAGCCCAGGGGGCATGTACAAAGCACTGGCTCATGAGTGACGGCTCATTCTTAAAGTAACCCTATAATGAGTACCTGATTTTCAACCATCATGGTGGTGGTACTCCCTGTTCTGGTAACACCATCTCAAGATATGTTCCCAGAACCAAAGAAAAAAAAAAATGCTTAATTCTAGGAGTATGTTTAATGTAGCACCATACTTCTCGACATGTTGTCCAGATGAATCGGGGCTACAGGGTGTATGCTGTCATAAGCAGGGATGAATATTGATCATGGAGGCACGGCCAGCATTTCTGAGATGCTTGAACGCCACCCATCCTATTTTCTACTTTTTTTTAAATAACATATCTATTCAACCTGTAAAATACTTAAGCTGCATACACATGTAAGGATTATCTCTCCAACCATCCAACTAGTTGATTTGGTTGGAATGAAAATCTGGTAAGGTATGAAAGCAAATGACAATCAGCAATTTGCTCCCAAACGCCGGAAAATGGACAAAAACTATTGTTTGAACAAATTGTTTAGATCAAACATTCAACAAACTTGGCTGACCGACCATTTTCATCTGTTTTTCTGGCATTTAGGAGCAAATTGCTGATCATCATTTACTCCCATTCCTTACTAGATTTTCATTCCAACCAATCAACTAGTTGGATGGTTGGACAGAAAATCTTTAGACGTGTGTATGCAGCTTTACTGCCTCAATTGTCCAAACAAGTGCCTTAATTGGAACTGTCCAGCAAAAATCAGGACAGTTGGAATAATCATTTTTTACATGATTATTATCCTTGATATGTACTAAATAGAACTCGAATGGACAGACTCCTCTGGGGAAATCTGACACTGCGCATGTGCACAATGTCAGGTGTGGGAGCCAGATCCAATCCTTGGAATATGCCTCCATAGCATACTTGCCTTCTCTCCAGGGACTGTCGGGAGCCCCCCGAAAATCGGGTGCCACTTCCCGACACCCCGCAAGAGGAGGCAAGTCTCCCACATCGTCCGCCGCCCCCCCCGCAGGTAAAAGTGGGCGGTCCGGGTGGCAACGACGCGATTCGCACTAAATCACGTCATCGTAACCCCGCCCCCCTGCTTTGTAATGCCGGTAATTTCGGCATTATGAAACGGAGGGCAGGGCTGTGATGACGCGGACACGTCCCCGCTCCGCCCATTACAGCTGCCCGCACCCTCCCTGCTGGACCGACCTGGCAGCCCCCTCCTGGCAATGCTGAAACTGTTGCAGAGCATGCTCGGATGTGTAGTTCAACACAGGGGCAGAACTATGGGAGACAAAGGAGGCGCCTGCCACCGGGCTCCAGCTCTGAAGGGGCACCTCCTCCATTATCCACAAAATATTCACCCCAATTAAGGCTGTAATTATATACCCGCAGTGTACCGCTACGGGCGCCCAATACATGGCACCCCTTCCCGACACCTGAGAAGCCATTATACACTAGTGGAGAGCTCCATGTCAGACAAAGGCAGCAGCTGATTGTCTATCTATAACCTGTCTGCATGCGAATTGCTACATTACAGTGTCAGCGGCCGTGATGGGGAGGGCACCAAATTATAACTTGCCTCCGGGCATCTGGGATGAATTTACGACACTGGTTCAACAGTACCTGGAGGGCCACTAATTGCTCACTCCTGATGTAGGATCATACCGTAGTACCCATTAATAATAGGGAATGCTGTCTGCAGTGCTAATAAGCCTTTTGCAGGAGATTTCTGTGGAAACTCCTGCATTGTGCTTTTAGTACATAGCAACAATTTATAAAATTATGCTGAAACTGCAGTTTCTACATAATCTTATGAAAAACCGTCTAGATAAATAGGCACCTAATAAGAACAGTATTTTAATGTATATAATCACAAATCAATAAATGCATTTAAAATTTATACCAAAAATCTTTTTTCTCTTACGGTACCTTTTGAGCAAATGCTGAAAGAATTATTCTCGTGGTAGCTGTGAACTCTTTTGCCTTTACTCTGTGTGAGCTGGCTGGCAATGGCTGTGTTCAGGTTGCAGTTCGTTAAGGCTCCTCGACGTCTTCTTTGATGTGTGGAAGGCGGAGCCGGGCCAGTGACAGCAGGAGGAGGTGGGGTGCCAGGGACAGGAAGATACAGGGAGTTGGTTATTTGGGGTTTAGGGGAGCCAGGAAGGAACAGAAGAACGCAGGGAGCCGGGTATTAGAGATAGAGGTGAGCCGGTGATGACAGGAGGCAGGGATCCAGGGATTAGAGTCAGAGTGCTGGGAACTGCTGCGCCGTGGTGCTGGTATATCCTCAATCGCTGCGGGCGCCTGGATATATAGTAACTGAGGATGTGTTGTCAGAAAGCAGGCAAGCCGGGGAGTAGATAGAGAGGGAGCGGCTCCACACGTCTGCACTCTGCTCTGTACTTCACGGTCGGGCATCCCACACTGTAACTGCAGGGATCAGCGGCCGGCCCAAGGTGTCTAGATTGGGACTGCCCCGGGGGGCATCTGTCACCCTGTCCCCCGGTCCATCCCTCCTCTGCTTCAGCATACAGTGTTCATGTTATAACTTAAAATACAATGGTGTATTACCAAAGCCCAACAGTCATAAAATATCTAAATCAAAATAACACAATCTCAAAGGCTGTGTATACAATGAAATGTGGCAAACTGTAGCAGATAGGGGTGCTGTGACATCATTTGTAAGTAGTGGGTTTATTTGGTCTGTAATTATGTTTTTATTGTTAGTGTCATATAATGAATTTAGGAAGTGCTTTTTCTTATTCACTCATGGGCTGATGTAGTGTTGGCCACATGTTACAGAAAAAAATGTTGGAGAAAGACGTGCCTGAAAAATAAGCATTTTGTCTACTGACAGACGCATTTGTCGCTATTTACGATGTAGTTACTATCCTGGCTCTCAGGATGCTGGCGCTCTCAATGTCAGCGCCAGAATCCTGACGTCTGGATCCTGACCGCCGGCATCCTGACAGTAAGTAATGGAGTTAGGGTTAGGCGCTAGGGGGGAGGGATAGGGCTAGGCTGCAGGGGGGGTGGGGGGAGCGTAGATGTAGGCTACATGGAGGGAGGGGTAGGGAAAGGGTAATATACTTACCTCCATTTGTCAGGATGCCGGTGTCTGGATCCTAAGCGCCGGCATCCTGTACCCAACCCCTGGGTACCCGAGTCAAGCATGTACATATTATTATTATAATTTATTTATATGGTGCCACAAATGTTCTGCAGCGCCTTATAAAGTACATAAAAATAATTGTAGACAAGCGACTTACAGAACAATACAATACAGGACCAGGACACGGATAATATATATTACTACATTAGCGACCATAACACCCAGATAAGTAACAGAGCATAAGCAACCAAGTGTTAGGTGCCCTAGTGGTGAGTAAGAAGTAGAAGAAACTAAAGTAGGGAGAAGCACAAGAGGGTAGAGGGCCCTGCTCGTAAGAGCTTACATTCTAAAAGGGAGGGGAAGACGAACAGGTTTGACACAGACAGGGTAGATGGGGAGGAAGGAGCATGTAGCAGGGAGCTAGACTGATAGCTGGAAGGCTATGATGAAGTAGTGGGTCTTGAGAGCCCGTTTGAAGCATTGCAAAGAGGTGGAGAGCCTGATGGGGAGTGGGAGAGAGTTCCAGAGGTGGGGAGTAGTGCTGGCAAAATCTTGGAGGCGGGAGTGTCCATTGATACTGGCCCCATGGTCTTGCAGCTGCCTCAGTGAGATTTTAGGTTATGGCAGGGGTTCCCAAACTCTGCCATTATAGTCCGCTTTTTAAGTATCTCCATGCTTGAGTACATGTAATCAAACATGGATATACTTAAAAGGTGGACTGTTAATTCGTACTTCAGTCAATTGATTGAACCATATAGCATCAAGCATGGATATCCTTAAAACCTGGACTGTAATAGCGGCGTTTGGGAACCTCTGGGTTATGGGAATAGGTGATTTTCTACAGAAAATCAGACTTATTTTAATTTACCCCATGGTCCTGATCAATCACTAATACCCTTTTTACACCAAAGTCCCAGGTCCAACACAGGATTTGGGACGTGGTTCCAACCTGGATCAGACCCGAAACAGACCCCTATCATATTGCAGTGCCAACCTGGGTTATTCCCGGGTCGGCACTGTTCACACTGCACCTGGGTCTGCATTGACACGGGTCTTCCGACGTTGCAGTGTACACTTGGAGATTATATCATCTCCAAGTGCCACTGAAGCAAGCCAATCAGGTTGCATGTGGAACGACCCGGGTTGCGCCATTTACACTGCAGGTGACACGGGAACGACACAGTTTCCACTGACAAAACCTGGATTTGAAGAGAGAATGCAAAAACCCACGTGCAAAAACCCATGATTTTCATGTCGGTGTAAAAGGGGTATTAACCTGCTTTGAGATGGCTAAATACTGGCCAGTCACCTGCCACAATAACAGTTTCTTGAAGTTATTAACAGCAGGAGGAAGTTTAGTTGTAACAAGTTATCAGACACCAATAAGGAAAACATCTATGGAAAGTGAGTGGTTCTGCCAGACCTATTGCAACATCCAAATATATGCTTCATCTGAAATGAATGTAGGTTTTATCCAAACTTCATAAAAGTGGACATTTCCAGTTGTCTTTTCTGACAGATACTTCATAAATATACCCTGGGAGTGCCAAATTGTGCTGACCCAGTGATCCTCACAATATTAACCTTTGCAATACTTGATTGTGGTGTTTATACATAACTGAAAATCTGTGCTTTGAAAATAAGACGGCTAGATTGAAATTCCTGCATGAACAAAGGTGAAGCTCCCACTTAACCTTACGCTGACCCACACTCTCTATACTCTTGGCTGTGTGACAGGGCCATCTAAGAAGCTGTGAGACAGTCAGCAGGGGGGGTACACACAGGTTTCAAGTGATAGTATAATCTCTACTATATACATTTATACTGTCAGATGGGTCAAATAGAAGACCTTACCATTATATGATACGTGCAAAGCCTGCTTCTACTATACACACAGATATGGTTTGTATACTACAGAATTTTTATATACTATAAGTTAGCTTGCGCTCACCTATCTGAACTAATGTGGCCGTGTAACTGGGGTGTGTGATAGTAAACACAAAAGTTAAAAATAATTTTATTTCCTCATGTACATGTGGATTCATATAGGTGGGATAGACAAACTGACATAAAGACAATAGGAAAGGGATGTGGGGAAAGACGGTAAAAAAGGCAATTTGTAAAAATTGTCAAACAATGGATAAAGAATTAAAAAAATAAAAATATAAATATACCAATAAAAAAATGCAAAAAAATATATATATAAAAGTAAAAAATTTAAAATATAAAGGAATGAGATGCATGATCACTGACATTCGATGGTTCCGATAATAGGTATCAACAGAATGAATTCCAGTCAATAAACATTGTATCCTTATTGAAATTTGATTCCAGCAGACTTTCTGTTAAATGTGCACTTACAGCTGGTGCTATTGTATATCTGTTTATATTACAGCAGTAGGTCGAGTTCCTTATGGGACCAGACCCATATGTGTTGATCAGAGATACAGACTGTCAGCCCTGCAGTGGTTGACAGTCTCTCCCAGCAGCAGAGGTGTGCCAGAGGTAAGTGCCCGGCTGTCGTTTAGGTGTAACTGCCAGTTAGCATTGCTGAAGCGGTCCCTAAGGTCACGGCTGAAGGGTGATCCTGGTGGTGTATAACGCATCCGTGCGTACTGCAGCGGGTACACCGCTGTCACTGAGCACACCGTGCCACTTGTGTCCCCCAGTGCAGCCTGCGACCGTGGCTTATCTTCACCTGCGGCCAGAGTGTGTATACCGGTGCTGCTTGGAGTTCACCTTCCATCTGTCCTAAGGCTGGGCGCTGCCATTCATCCTATCGTGCAGATGTGGTGAATTTGTGATGTCTTCGTCCAACGCATTTCAGCCAGCTACGGTGGCCTTTTTCAAGCTAGTTCCAGAGAGACCATTATAGGAGGTATCAGAATCCTCCACGTGAAGAGCAACGCGGTGCCGAGGGCGTTTGTCATGCTCTGCCCAAAGGATGTGTCTAGCGCCACCTATGATCGAATCTATTGCCGCTCAGGGGTGTGTCCTCAAATGGCCGGTGAAAACAAAAGTACAAAGTGCAGCTTGCTGCCAGAGAGGGTGTGTGTATGGGCGTCACGTGCAATTACAAAAAAAAGTCACTTATTTATGTGATCATTTGTTTTCCGTCAGAATCAGCCCCAGTATATGTCTCCGGCTGATTCAACCAAAATGAGTCCTCCACTATTTGGGCACACAGGGGTCAGCGCCAGCCTACATACACACACTCTCAAGGGGCAGTGCCAGCCTATTCACAGTGCCAGCCTATTGAGCTGCTGTGGGTAAATCCACAGACACTCACCCTGGCAATGGGCACTCATTCTCCTGTGGCCTCTCCTCCGAGCTCCCAGCTGTTTTCTCATGATCACTCTCCCTACCAGAGCTGCTCTCCACGACGGACCAGCAACTCTACCAGTCCTCACAGCTGCTGCCTGACAATCTACTCCACCAGCTTGGCCTTCCAGGCACTCCCCGATGATCACAATAGTGGATGCTGGGGCAGGTACGCTTGTCCCCTTATGTCTGTGTGGGGAGGTGGGAGCTCCGTAAGGCTGTGACGGTGCTCCCCACCATCCTCCATTGGAAGCCCCGAATCGGATGCGCTGTTGTTGTAAAGTGCTCACCTCACTCCTGCAGTCATCGACGACAAAGCTCTTGCCGGCGGGACAGGCTGCAAGTATCCCTGTAAATTTTGTGTGATCTGGTGACTCCAATTGCGCCGGGCTTCGTCGTGATGTTCTCTCATCCAAGCTCCACCCCGTCATATCATAGCAGTGGGAAATCCTGGCTTTTTATTTAATTGTCCGGTGCAGCGCGAGACTCCACAGTGAATGGAGAATGTGGGAGGGTAGGCAATTACATCACTGTTCCATAAATATAATCTTTAAATAAAGAGACTATGGGGTCTATTTAATAAGCTGTGTTAGGAGATAGAGTGAACGGTGGTTAAGGTACCAGCCAATCAGCTCCTAACTGCCATCTCAGAGGCTGTGTGTATCACTGTTTACTTTATCTCCTAACACAGCTTAGTAAATAGACCCCTCTGTATCATCATCTGTTGATTTAAATGGTACTACAGTTTTTTCCATCCAGTTGGAATTTAGTAAGGGAGTAACAGTTGATGTGGGTGAAAAGCCTGTTCCCTCAAAGACAGGTCTACCCTATATGTTGGATTCAAATGCACAGGACAAAGGGGGTAGATGTATGAAGCAGTGAATAGAGTGGAGAAGTGTGCCAGTGGGGAAGTTGCCCATGGCAACCAATCGGCTTTCTCAAGTACATTCTATAAAATAATAGGTAGAAGCCATGGTTACAGTGGAGTCACTTACCTGACTTGCAATCGATGCGGTGGTCGGTCTGGGAACCATGTTTTCGCGCGACGGAGGAGTGCAGGCGGAAGAGGGTGTGGCTTTGTTCTTTGAAGCCACGCCCACTCATGTTTGACACACTGGGGGGCGTGACCGCATGTCACACCCCCTGTCCTCAGCAATCAATGGGCAGGGGAGAGGGGTCATGTATGGTGAAGTACAGGGGGGCCTTAAGTACCTCTCTAATTCCTCCAAATAGGATGCTATGTGGTGAGACTGCTGTTCTCTATGGTACACAGTACTAGTGAAGGGTAATAATAGCCTGTGACCATCCTCTATAAAGATGCAGTCTGATCATTATGATCACTCCCGGTGACAGCCACAAACCGGAAGTGTGGTGTATTTCCTGCAATAGTCACTGTGAGACACGCACTGCCGGTCGCAGACATCAGAGCGGGTGCTCACTTCCGGTTCCGGGCAGCCAAATTTTGGAGGGATTAGAGATACTTAAGGCTTTCCAGTACTTCACCATATATGAACCCTGAGGAAGCCTTTTGAGAGGCAAAACGCGTTAGTTGACACACCATCCTTACTTACCATATATACCTACCTCATATGAGCTTTGAGTGGACTTGTACTGATGTCATCTGGGCGTACCCCAACAGGAACAGACCTTTTGTGACTCATAAGATAAGCTACCTTTTTACCATTTGTGTATTATGTGTGATATATGTACTTTGTGAATTAAAATGTAGTATTTACTAAACATACCACACTATGGAAGCAAATTATTCTGCTCCAAAAAGGTTGCAACAGTCCGGTCGGTGATTTCCTGACTACTGTGGGGCGGAGAGACCAAAGCTGCAGCTACATCCGATGTGGGATCCTATAACTGCGATCCTATACAACTATGACACAGAATGATACCACTTGTGGGTGCACACACAGACACACACACTTGTAGAATGGAAATTTTAAATGAAGGCTAATGCCTTCCTTTTGCAAGCCTGCAATGTAGAACTGGAGGAATGGGGAACAAACAGTGGAAGACAGGAGTATAGAGGGACAAACAGAGGTAGAGGGGAGGAATGGGGGACAAACAGAGGGAGACTGGAATAAAGGAGGGACAAACAGGGAGACTGGAATAAGGGGGGTTCAAATAGAAGGAGCCAGGAGTAAAGGAGGACAAACGACAAACCGGTAGAAAGAAGGAATGGGGGACAAACAGGTAGATGGGAGTAAAAGGGGACAAATAGAGGTAGACGGGAATAAAGGTGGGCAGACAGGAGTAAAGGGGGACAAACGGAGGGAGAAGGAAAAGGGAAAAACATGGTGAGACAGAAGGAAAAGGTGGAAGAACAGAGGTAGACTCAGCGTATGATATATATATATATATATATATATATATATATATATATATATATAAATAAATAAATATATATATATATATATATATATATATATATATATATATATAAAAAAATGAGGGGCACTCACCAGTATTGCACATATAAAAAGCAAAATTTATTTCTCACGTGAAAAAAAACAATTGATTGTTTTTTTTTTTTTTTACATAATGTGACCCATCCTGATGAAAAGGTCCACGGACCTTGGAACGTCGATGATACCATGTGTCACTGAATTTATTTAAATACACGTTTTTTTGCATTATGACTTCTTTTGAGTGCCGCCTCGTTCTTGGAGTGGGACGTGAGATGACTACATGTGTTTAGGAAGGCACCCTTCTGTTGGTCCAATCATCCAGAGTGCCAGGCTTCCATGGGAAGTGTGTGTGTGTATATATATATATATATATATATATATATACATACATACAGTCAGGTACATAAATATTGGGACATTGACAGAATTTTCATATTTTGGCCTCTATTCACCACCACAATGGCTTTGATATGAAACAAACAAGATGTGCTTTAACTGCAGACTTTCAGATTTAATTTGAGGGTAACTACATCCAAATCAGGGGAACGGTGTAGGAATTACAATGGTTTCTATATGTGCCTCCCACTTTTTATATATATATATATATATATATATATATACACACACACACACATTACACACAGGTAGAAAGAGCCGAGCTATTTAACACTATAGAATTTTTATTTTTTTCCAGTTAAACTTACCCAGCTCTCTTGTGTGTAAGCTGGGTCATTGAGTTGGCGGAGTGGATGTCTCCCGCGGTTCCCACATCCAGGGGGAGGGAGAGTTGGAGGAGGCTGCCTGCTGCATCATGGTGGAGCAGGTGGTCGGAGCTGGAGCCAGCTTTCTACACTGCGGGGGGGAAGGGGGTTGATGCCGGAGGAGGCTGTCTTCTACACTACGGGAGGCGGATAAAGGAGGCGGCTTGCTACACTTCGTGGCGGGGGGGCGGGGTTAGAGGTGTCTTGCTACACTGTGGGGGAAGGGGAAGGCAAGGAGAGGAGGTGCCTTGCTACACTGCCGGGGAGGCAGAGAGGGAGGAAGGATGGCTGCACTCACTGTGTGATTGCGTGGGGTGAGGAGGAAGGGCTGGCTACAGCAGTGCAGGCTGCTTGTAGCTTGGTGAGAAGGGGCTGCCTATGGCTAGATGCTAGGGGTAGGGCCTTGGACCATGCTGCTGCTGTGTGCGTGTGTGCCAGCAGCAGCAGTTTTAACTTGATCACACACAGCTCGGCAGGTTGAAGGGTGGGGGGGGCCCGGCCACAAGCCCCTTTGAACCTGGCGGGCCCTAGGCGGCTGCCTAGGTTGCCTAATGATAAATATGGCCCTGGTGACGCCAGGACATGACACGCTGCTCCCAGTCAACAACAACAAAAAACACTTTATTGAAGGGTGGGTAGACTACAGCCGGGCAAGTAGGTGAGCTTGCGGATGTGCCCTCCACTCTCTCCGGGGACTTGGCCACAGCAGCAGCAGCAGCACACCGTGGAGTTGCAGGCCGTGCAATCGCCGGGGTTGCGCGCTCCGTGTGATTGCATGGCTCGCCTGCCCCTAGAGATGGCCCTGTATTTAGGGAGGTTTTTTTTAATTTTCAACTGCAATCACATGGTATTGTATGGTAGCTGCTAAAATGTTGAATTTACCAAGCTCTGGAATGCAAAGCATTCTGGAGCTTGGACCGGCAGCTACTTTCTGCACAATTTACAGAGAAGATCGCTCCCTGACATTGCTCTTGAACATGAGTGGTCTGATGATTGCACATGCGCAGTAACACGGCCGGCCCCCGAACGAAGAAGTAAGGTTACAGTATTAGCGATTGCTTTACTTCTGTCACATAAAGACTGGGCTCCTATCAAAGCCACTGTCTCTGGATGTGTTTTTTAATACATTTGATACAAACATAATTTCTTATTGCGGCAATAACAAATTCTAATTATTATGTCTAAAACCCTATAATGAATAAACATACCCAAAACAAATTTGGCTGACTATTCTTAAAGGAATATTTTTGACCTATGAATGTGAAAATGCCTGAGTCTCCCATGAGGATTAGGTTATCAAATTAAATACCAGCCAGATGCTTGTCACTCAATGGACCATCAGCTTATTTACACAAAGCCCTGAAAAAGGCTAAATCAAAACTCGCTCTAAACACTGATTCAAACAGACCTGATCCATTGCAAATAAAAGCTGAAAGAACTGGTCTCCTAGACATGTCCCAGCTATAATAATCTATATACAGTATATAAAATCACATTTTCTGACTGACACATCAATACCCAGCCCAAACCCCTGGACTTTGAACATGCCTTCCATGACGTAGACACCCACTAAGAGCCGTATTCAATTTGAGCGGACCCGCGATACTTTTCCGCCTCCCGGACTTTTCGCCTACATCGCGTGTTTTGTAGGCGGAAAAGTATCGCGCGCGTGCCCGCGTTTCCCCGTATTCAATTTGAAAGTACGCAAAAACGGTACCCTGTGAAACTTGAACAGGCGGAAAGTACTGTCAGATTTGGGGAAATCGGCCTGACACCCCACAAAAGATGCTCTGACATGGGGGTTAGCTATGGTACCCCCCGATTTGGCTTGCTGAAGGTATTTGGTGTTTTTAAACGGGCTCAATAGCTGCTAAATAGCGTTTTTGTATATGTGATGCAGAATAGTATTCAGGAGGTTTTTTTGCAGAAAATAATTTATCCCAGCAAATTTGGGGTACTTGAAAATGGGGGCCAGCATATTTTAAAGTTGTTAAAAAAATCATGAAAAATACACCTGCTGCAAGCCCCTGCAATGAAAAAAACACATGTGGCATACTTGGGGACACCCCCAGAGTATAGTTTTTAACTTTGTCCCCCAACATTTTTTTTTTCGCCCCCAAATTCAAAGTGATTTTGTGAGGTGTCCTTAAGTGTTTTTTTTTTTTTACGCAGTTTACACTTGGGGCACTGTCTGAAGGCTGCACGGGGGTTCCCACAACGTTGTACCCCAAAAACCCCAATTCTGCACTTTTTGCCGCCTGCTATTCATAGGCGAAACTTTTCCACCTATTACATTGCATTGACTTCCGCCTAGGCGGAAAGTCTTTCAAATTGAATACGGCGATACTTTTCCGCCTGGCGAAATGACGTCATTGGCGAAACTTTTCCGCGGATTCCAGCTTTTCGCCTCAATTTGAATACTGGCCTTAAAAGGGTATTTACAGAAGTCAACTCCTAAGGGGGTGAAAAGGGCTAAAATGTTTCCTCCCCCTGTGTAATGTCCTGCCTGACTGTCTCATCGTGGCTGCAGCACAGTTTAATATCCAAACACCAACTATCACCCCAAGTGCTGCCAAACATCACTGGTAGTTGGTGTGGCTCCCCTATTTGAATAGTGAGGGAAGGGAATGTGTTACTACAGAGGTATGGGAGGGGAATGTATTACTACACAAGTGAGAGAGTTGAATGTGTTACTACAGAGGTGAGGGAGGAGAATGTCAAATGTGTTATGATCGAGCGAGGCAGGGTAATGTTACTACATGGGTTAGCGGGGGTAATGTGTTACTTCAGAGTTGAGGGAGGGGAATAAGTTACTACAAGTGTGATTGAGGGTAATGTGTTACTACAGGTGTGAGGGAGCGATTGTATTTCTACATATTTGAGAAAGGGGAATGTCGAATGTGTTACAACATGGGCAAGGGAGGGAAATACAGGTTGAGCGAGAATATTGTGTTATTACAGAGGTGAGGGAGTGGTATGTTTTAGAACACAGGTGAGGGAAGGTAATGTCTTACTTATGGCAGTGATGCATTACTAAAGAGGTGAAGGATTAATGTGTTACTGGAGTGGTAAGATGGATATAGAAAAAGTAAATATCGAAGGTCTACCCGGGTGAACTTTGGTACATCTGCTCGTCTTGCTTAAAAAGGTAAACTTTGGAATGACCACCAAACTGAACAGCTTAAGCACAGCCAGAGCCTGCTATTGCCTAATTTTCCTTTTGCTGCTGCAAAGGAAAATCCAACCACGAAAATCCAAAATGGCAATCCGCTTAGTTAGCTTGTGTCGTGGTAAACTAAATTTTGTGGTGATTGTTTTCCTCTTTGTGCTTAAACTTATAAGTCACT
The DNA here is from genome assembly GCA_031769625.1 of Taudactylus pleione. Taxonomy (NCBI): domain Eukaryota; kingdom Metazoa; phylum Chordata; class Amphibia; order Anura; family Myobatrachidae; genus Taudactylus; species Taudactylus pleione. The sequence continues at coordinate 780,018 of JAUIMM010000120.1, forward strand.
GGACGCTCTTTTTCTGTTGATAATGGCACTCCAAAATATTGAATAAAGTAACAAAGGGAATCAAGTAAAAACTGTCATCATCCAATGACTTTAATCCACTGCAGGAAAGAATTTATTAAAATAGTGGCAAAGTTAATATAATTTTGAAAGATCCATACCAAACAGGATGGAAATCCTTCCAGGAAGCAACACAACTAATGATAACCATCTGCAAGAACAGGCAATAAACAAAAGACTCAATATCTGATGTTGCTATAAAATACTCCAATACTATCCTCTCTCACTGAGGTCATGGCCCTTTCAAATGACACCCATGAAACAGAAGAAGCATCCTTGCTTATCCTGTTTATGATGGAATCCACAATTCAATAGACCTATAACATTCCTGGTTCCTTCTGTGGGGCCACAGCAAGAGGAGACAGACCCAAATTTGGAAAAGGTGGGAAATATAAATGGACCAACAATCTTCCTCCTTTTTCATTTTTTATTATTATTAGGATTTTGACCTCAAGTTATCAAAAAACACAAGGTCCACCTTAAATGCAAGAGGAAACAGACTAGTTTCATACAATTCCTAATAGCAGCACACTCTTCATGTCAGCTGGAATGTGTTAGTCAACTTGTAAAGGACCTGAGCACTGTGTGAAGGCCTCCACAACAAAAGCACATGTCTAAATTTAAAACAGGCCTTATAATTTACAGTGTTGAAGCCAGGGCATTCCTGGAGAAGGAGTGACAGAAGAAGGAGAAGCAGGACAAGAAACACATTTTCCAATTAAACAGGGTGACTGTTCCCCAAAACCTTATGCCCTGGCATAGCCATATGGGTTATCCCCTTGTACTGCAGGAGCATACTCAGGCAAAAGAGGAACGTAGGTGGGAGTTGGAGGCATTTGCACCACTCTAAGGCAATTTGAATGGCCCACTCTTCTGGCTGCCCAACTGACAAAAGCTCAGTCTGGGCTCTCCCATTTCTTTGTCCATGCGTCATAGCCAGAGGTTGAGGGGTATGGCTTTCTTGTGGCTGCTGAGAAACATCAGAAGAAAGGAGGGGTCACCACGACCTCAGAGTAGGCATTGCACAGAGCCTGGAGACTAGCCTCCCTAAGTTGTTCAGTAACCATCTCTGATGTCTTGGCTGGCATAAATGGCTGGCATAAATGTCAGTAACCTATCCCACACTATGGGGCATATCTAATTGCTGCGCCGGACCTATTCAATTAGCAGGGATTCCTTGCGTGTGAGTCCCCGCAGTCGGTCTTTACCTTGCAGCTCATGGAGGTGCGAGGTAAAATCTGCATAAAACCACCAATTGGGCTCTAGCTGGGTTTCTGGTTGGCAATTAGTCACGGGGTAAACCCCATGGCTGATTGAATACCTGCCTATATGACCTGTTGCTATCAGGGAGATGAGTGAATTGTGTTGTGGAGTTTAAATTCCCTCGCAACCAAGCCACACAGCACGCTCCCTCGCCTCTTTATTTGCTAAATGACTGCAGAAATAAAAGTTCTCAATTAACATTGCAGCAAGTGAGAATACTACGAACCAACTACATTGACCAGTCAGAAACCTGAAAGAATAAACATTCTCAGTTTAGATTCTCATGAATATTGATAGAACTCACAGAATGGCTGAAGTGTTATGGGGCACATCCACTAGCAGACTTTAAAACGACTGCACGATTACAACATTGTAATTGTGCAGTCGTTTCACAGTCTGTGATGTGCCTACACTGAACGAGCAGTCGTTCATTGTAGGCACATCAGTCATCTGCTAACATACTGAACCTGACGTTATCGTCAGGTTGTCCAGCATGTTCAGCCGAATATTGATGTCGGAAACGACCAGCGGGAGCGTGCATCGCTGGTCGTTTCTGACATTAATGTTCCTGATTCATGTGCGATTGAACGATATCGTTATCGTTCAATCACTCATAGAAATCGGCAAGTATATGTGTGCCCTTAAGCCTTGGTGATGTTACTAGTGAACTTGATAGGATACCTATCCGCCCTGCCAACGGTATGGGATGTAGGGCCTGATACAGAGATGGACGCTAATGTGATCGCAGCTGCATTTTCGCACGTAACGCAGCAGTGAATATATGCTGTCTGCAAAGATCACCCTAGCAGAAGGACGCCCACTGCTGCCTTTTTACCTGCATGCGATGATCGGTAACATTGCTGCAACATTGGGTGCCATTTTGGCCTTGCTGCAGGTCAGACTGTCGGAGATCTTCAGACACTTTTGCACACACGTTTGCACACTCAGTGGCTAATTTATGCACGCCCATGTAACAACGTTTAAATGGACAGACACGCCTGCGTTTCTCAGACCACTCCCCATCACCACCCCCAAACGCTGACAACCTGTCATTCACTCTGTGATGGCTTCCTATGTGCGACCATGATCTCAGTCTGTTCTCTGCGCACGCGCAATGTGAATATATACGCATGCACGATGGCAATCGCTCGATTGCGTGCTTAATTGTCTTTGTGTCCGTCTCTGAATCAGGCCCGTAGTCACTATCCCGGCTGTCGGGATGCCGGCACTGGAATCCCCACACCAGTCAGAATCCCGACGTCAGCATCTTGACTGTAAGTAGTGGGGTTAGGGTTGGGTTAGGTTTAGGCCAGTGTTGGCTAACCTTGACACTCCAGCTGTTATGGAACTACATAACCCAGCATGCATTGCTACAGTTTTGCTATTAGGGCATGCTAAAACTGGCAGGGCATGCTGGGATATATTGTTCCACAACAGCTGGAGTGTCAAGGTTAGCCAACACTGGTTTAGGCACTAGGGGAGGGTTAGAGTTAGGCACTAGTGAGGGAGGGTTAGGTTTGGGCTGCTAGGAGGGAGGTCAGGTTAGGCACTAGGGGGGGGGAGGGTTAGAGGTAAGGTTAGGATACTAACAGACAGGGAACTGTCGGGATCCTAAGTGCCGTCTTCCTGTACTCAACCCCACACTATGTTTGCCTGCTCTGAACTATACATGCCTCAACCTATGACTTTGTAGGGTAGTAAATAAAGCAAGCTTACAGCAAAGGCAGAACTTAAACTGAACTATTTTACATTAGGGCCAAATTTAGACTTGGACTTGAATCCACTTGTAGGCCCACAATATAAATGCCATAAAATGTACTTGAAATAAAAGGCTATCCTAACTGGCAGATGTGGTCAGCTGAAAACGCTGGGGGCATGCAAGCACAAGTAGAGTACAGTAGGGGCATGCATATGTTTGTGCTGTTAGACTTTGCTGCATATCCAAATATGCTTCCTTTATCGATACCAAAGACATCCAACTCCTGAAGACTATTTAAAACAAGAATAAATGGACAAAAAAAAACTACATCCCAGAAAAAATAAATGTGCCTGCGTTTCTATGGGGCGTTTCCTGATAGCCCTCGGGCAGCAGATGATGAAGTACTGTGGCTTCAAGAGCATGCTGGAGTGACTTGTGCCATGCAAATTATAGCATATTCTGGCTCTCTGGAACATGTAGTTCCTTTAAAAGGGAGGTAAAAAAATCCATGAGCGTAGCTATATATTTACATTGTATTTGGAGTTGAAGAAGTAATATTGTGCTTTTAGGTTTACACCTACATACTGATTACTGTCTAATCTGAAGTAGGCCAGTGTTAGCTCTTATGATTGTGCCGTGGGTGGTGGTAGATGGCAGAGAGCTTGTGTGTTGAGCTGTTATCTGTGGCTTAATTGTAAAATTATTATTTCTTTGTTTTTGATGTCAGCCTACATATATCCTGGTTGAACAGTAAATATATTTTGAGCAACTTTGACAAAAAAATTACTTGTGACTGCTACTTTACTTTTTGAAATACTCTAAATTTAGCTCTTAAGTGTGTGGTTGAGTTTGCACTTTTAAACTGAGAAGCAGATGTTTTCATGGCAGTACTTACGTAGCTGCTCACTGTCCCTAATGTGCAGCGACAGTGCCATGTGGTCACAGATAAAGTAACAACCAATTAGCTCCTAACTGCCATTTTTCAAACAGCATGTAAAGTGATAGCTGATTGGTTGGTACTTAGTACATCTCCCCCTGTGTTAATTTTATTGTTTTCAGTATTAGCAAATGTTACAATAAAATTTCTTTTTTATTTCTGTCTTTGGATTCCTAGAATTTTATTTTTTTTCTGGGTTTTACAAGGTATTATTTATAGGAATTGAGACGTATTTAATTGCAGAAAACCTATAGTGCTCCAAGGGCCACTGAGACTTGTATCGCAGGCAACATGCTTAGACCTGCAGACTCAGCAGCAAAGTGTCCCTGGAAACTTTATACTGTTGGCAACTGTGTAACCTGTTCAGTTGTATGTACAAAGCTGCAGTAAACCAGCCAAGTGTCTCCCCTCAGTTGACGCTCACATTTCTCTTGTTTAATAACAAAGCAGTCTATACGGCACTTGGCACTGATATTCGTCTCTCAGATCTGTTAGCTCGAATCTTTCATCTCTTGTGGATGTCTTTACAAGCTGTACGCGTTTAAGCCCTGGCAGTCAGACAGCAGAAACAACCTGGACATGAAGATATAAAGTCATTGTTACTCAGATAGGACAAATGGTTTCATCGCTCTTGTGCTTTTCTTAAGTCTCTGCACCTTCCCAGATGGGACATGAGAATGCTGAATGTCTGCACCAGCAGACACAGTGCTCCGAATGCTGGAGGCCAGTCATGTGCAGCAAAATGACAACAGGGATAAAACTAAGTGAGGGGTGCATGGCTACTTATAGGGTGAGTGCATACGTTTAGAACACATGCAAAGTTATTTAAAGGTTTAATATTCCAGGTTACCACTTTGTGGTAGAAACATACGTTCATTGCATACCTGCCGACTTTTGAAAAAGCATTTCAGGTAGATTGTGAAAGCAACACCAATGAGCGCGGCGGTAAAGTGGACATGAACTTGATTTACATCCAAATTTAAATGAGCCCCAAAGCAGTTAGGGGCCTATTTATTAACATTATTATTTGTATTTACTGTAAAAATAAAATAAAACCTTTTTTAAAATAAACCGCTTATCTGTATCCAGGGACCGGTCATCGCTATTCTGGTGATGTGCTCTGGGGTTCTGGTCAGCTGGTCTCCGGGCTCCTGCACTGTGACACTGGTCAGCTGCTGCACAAAGCATCTGACCAGGGTCACAGTGCAGGAGCCGGGAGACCGGCTGACCGGAGTCCTAGAGGACATCACCAGAGCACTGATCACCGAGGTAAGTGTAAGCGGAGTGGGAGCTGGAGGGGGGTCACAGGGTTGGTCTGTTGCGAGTAGGGGGATGCAATATCCAGTGGCGGAGCATGTGCGGACACATTCTCCCTGTATTTTTTTTCAGAAAAATACAGGGAGAAGTGTGCGGATAGGCAGGGACAGAGCTTTACCGCAAGCTCTATCCCTGCATGCAGATGTTAGTACATCCATGTGATATATTCTAAATTCGCAATGCGAATTTGAACGGAAATATCACTACAACCGCATTTTAAATGCGGATTGTAGTAAATGGGGCCCTTAGTAAGATCTACTAGTTGATGAAAACAGATTGATAGTGATCAGAAAATGCATGTAGCCATAGGGATCATTGTACCTTCTAACCAATGCAGGGAAATTATACTAATGATCCCATTGGAATGTATATATCTCTGGATTTTTTATATATAATTGCTTAATAATGGGGATAAAGTGCAATCAGGGAGATTGCTAGACTCTTCAGGGAGTCAGGGAGATTGTCAAGGAGGCTTCTTGAAATAGTAGCAATCAGGGAGAGTTGGCAATACTGTATGGTTCAATGACTGCATCAGAATTTAAAATGAGTACAATTTCACACCTGAACGAAGTTCTCACGAAGTGTGTTTGGCCACGATTTCATTGGTCTAATCCTAATACGTCTATATTTTGCCACTCACTACTCTTATTGAATGGGATGAGGGGAGGTTATGTGGTGATGCATAAGGGTAGCAGTAAGGAATTTCTGTGATCTACTTAGAGATAAAAATGATGGTGTTTGTGGATGATGTTTTGCTATCTCTCTCTAACAAATATAGGACCTCTAAATAAACCCCCAAAAATCCGCTGCCATATACCAAAATCTGGGCTGCACACACCTTTTGGCAGGTTAGCGGTCCTTGTCAATGGGCAAAAAGAATTTTCTTTCCTCTGGCACGCACTCTGTGTATGGCATATACTAAGGCACAAAGCTTGCTTGAATGTACACAAAACTCTTTTCCTTCCTTTTTTTTTTTTTAGACTCAAATCCAGGTGTGGGCAATAATGATCCTCCAGCTGTAGTTGAACTACACATCCCAGCATTCCTTGCAACAGTTTGAGCATGGCCAAATAGCAGTACTGTGGTATAGCATGCTGGGATGTGTGGGCAGAGAGGGGCAAATGTTCTATTGAATGTTTGATAGATAAACCACTCAGGAAGCCCGTTACGTTTCAGCAGGCTGTGGAAAAATATGGGTTTATCTCCCTTTCCTTTGCATACTATCAGGGTCAACATTATATTAGTCAGGTAATTCGTAATTCTTCTCTGATTTAGATTGGAAAAACCCATTGGATATGCTTCTAACGCAACCTCCACCTTGCCGTATGGCAATTTCCCTTCACTATAATATTCTACGATATAAATTAGACACTGACACAATTAGAACAAGTATACCTGAATGGCTACGCTGTTTTCCTGGGTCGCCTCCTCCCTTGTAGCTCTTACAGGGAGTTACTTTGCAATATCTACCTCAGGACATACATTAGTCCACATTATGTTTGTTTTAATGGGCTCATGCTCTTCACATAGATGTCCTCGTTGTCAGTAAGACAGTACAGACCTTTATCATTGCTTTTGGAATTGTCCCCTAGTTAGAGCCTTCTGACTTCAAATCTGTCGACTTACCAGCTTAGGTCCGTATTCAATTAGAGGTGAAAAACGGTTTTTGCCTTTTTCCAAAGTATCGATCCATTCAATTCCAGGATGTTTTCGTCTGTGCGAAAACTGCATAGGCTAAAACAGGCAAAAAAGTTTCTCCACCCAAAGGCAGAAGAAAGATGGGCAGAATCTCTATTTTGGGCTAAAAATGTGGGGACTTGGTTCAGAACCCTTTGGACACCCCCCTAATGACGATTAACGCAAAGAAACTGAAAAGAAAAAAAAAATGAAATACCCCCTAAAAAATGTCATGTCATTTTTGGGGCGAAAAAAAAGTAAAAAGTGATGGAAAATGTGTCTAAAGTACTGGGACAGGTATTTTGGGGAGCTGTATGGATAGGACAGGTGTTTTTAGGATTGCAGGGGGCTGCAGCGGGTGTTTTTTATAAAGTTTTTTTTTTAAAAGGCACTTTATAAACTCCAAAATAAACTAGTACCCATTTATATGTACCCCCAATTTACAGTAACTGCAGCAATTTTTTCACAAAATAGATTGCTTTAGTATATTTTTCCACATTTATGCAAATATGCATATAACTCAATTTAAGAACCCTAATTACTTTTATTAGAGCTATTAATACACTTCTGTATTGATTTCCAGGGTCACTTATGCTTTTTTTGGGGGGTACAGACTGATTTCCCCCCAAAAAGCAGTCCTTTTTGGTTGGGATTTTGGGGTCTATTTACTAAGCAGTGTTAGGAGACAGAGTGAAAAGTTATAAGAAAGTAATAAGGTGCCAGCCAATCAGCTCCCAACTGTCATCTCACAGGCTGTGTTTGAAAAATGACAGTTGGGAGCTGATTGGCTGGTACCTTATCACTTTTCACTCTGTCTCCTAACACTGCTTAGTAAATAGACCCCTTTATCTCTGTTCACTTTATCGCCATCCAAGGCTTAGGAAATTTATTTCTAAAGTTTTAATGTATGAACATTGTTATTTCCTATCTGTTTTCTTAGCCGATTTAAACTGTCACATTTGGAATGTTTTATGGTTGCTGCATTGCTGGAGGCAATACTGTATTTGATTAGTGATAATGGCGACGAGGTGCTGTCATTCCATCGGTTTCTCTGGGAACTTCTGGCGACCAGCATCTCTGATTTTTCTCTGCACCACATAGATATTTGCATTATATTTTGCGATGTTAGACTACTGCATAAAGTGGTGATGTGCCCAGCCATGCATGGCGACTGCTCATTGTCACTAATTTAATACGGTGAATAAATGGCAGAGATTTAAAATGCAATGATAAACATTAGCCCGGGATGTTTAGCAGATCTCCTGTCTTAATAAGTTCACAAGAATGATTGAAGTCTTCAAAAAGTCTGGCTGGATAGATGAAAACCCGTATCTAGTTTTACTATGATTATGGCAGTTTCTTCAGAGATGCATGGGACCTTCATTATATTGAGTTCTGTAATTTTATAGAGTTTACATTAAGCACTGATCATTGTGTTGGAACTTATAACTGTAGAAATAGTTCACTATAAACAGGTGTGTGTGCGTGTTATAATTACTAAATGTCCCTTATTCCTACTTCCCAAAGTGGGAGCTGGGAACCCTCCATATACAAACTTAACTCCCACTTCCCATATATTTAGATCACTAGGTAATTAATACCAGTATTGTGGATGTTATTCCTAAACTGCAAAGGTTTCAGAGCATGGGACTCCAGCATTTCTTCTGTCTAGGGACTGGGGGGATTTGCTTGAAATTCTCCTTTAAACACGTACAGTGATTGGTTGTATTAAGAATTATGTACCTGTAACAGGTGATATGTGATGCAACATAACCTGGAATCGGATCTCCCTCATGGACTATACTTCTTTTTTTTGTAATTACAGTTTAATTTTAAATACCAGTAATAATTTTAGGTTGTTTTCAGAAAAACTTAACCCTAGATTTATGCTCGTTTTGTATACTCCCTTTGCTATTTTCTGACCCCGAGATAGACCACCAAGCATTGCCCACCAATTATCATTGTTTTACAGTGACCCTACACAGAACTACCGTTTGCTAAACTTCCAACAAGGATGTATCTGTAAATGAGTTCAAAAACACAAATTAAGTTTGTAATATAACCTTTAACCAGCTACCAAGAGTTACAGAACAGGAGAAGACTTTCTATTTACATGACTAGGTTGCCTGCTGTTTCTGACTCCTCCCTCTCATTTGCATTTTGGAACCCTGGTGTTAAGGAAATCGCTAAAGAATAAGAACGAATGGCTAGTAGTATGTATGTAGTTTGTAATAATGTACGAGTGTTAGAAATGTCATTAAATGGGAACTACTCCATTATAGAATTGCTTAAATTTAAATCCATGTTATTTATGAATAATGTAAAGTAGATAAAAGAAAGCACAATTAAAATGTGGCATCCATGGGGCATCATAATTGCTTTTGGTTTACTTTCACCATAAGTTTCTTAGATTCTTTTTCTCTTTTTTTTTTTCTAGGAGCCTCCGGCAAGAATGTCTGTGAAGTTGAGGTTCAGTTCTAGCGATGGTCTTGGTGGGGTTGGCCGGAGCAGGTCCTTTGCTGGTTTCAGTACATTACAAGTTAGAAAGACCTCGTAAGTAATGAAATGTACTTTCCAGCTGAGCGAGCCTATAGTTCATTAGACCTGTAGTTCTGGAAAACATTACAGTCTGTCTAACTGGTTATGTGGAGCCACTATATAACTGGTCTTCATATGGTGCATCATGACTGATGAGGCTTCAGCCTTGTAAAGTCTCTTTTCAGATTATTTCAACATTTTTCTGATTTTAGGTGCTTCTGTGTGACATCTAAAGCAACTTTACAAGGCTTACTAAATCTCTTTTCGGCCCAGGTGTTTTCAGGAAACCACTGAATTGATCGTAATTCAGCATTATTCCAGATAGACCTTCTAACTGCCTAAGGTTACAACCCAACAGGAATATGTATATAGATCTTACAGAAATAATTTCTGATATCCTTTAATTCAGCAGAAGTGCAATGTATACTGAAATATAGCAGTAAACTCAGTCCAGGAAGCCTGTAAAATCAATACGTCTGCTGTCTAGTGAACTTTTAGGAAATGATGTACGAGAAGGTACTTGGAAGCCGGCATAGGGAATAATGTAACAATATCTCCAGGCTGAATAACAGATGTCATTGCAAACTTCAGGTGATTGTGTGTGAGATATAAACCAGATCACGCTAATAACTGCACCGTCCTCATACATCTTTTTTAGAGTCTACAAGGCTACTGGGAGAAGGGATGATGGAAACTTGGGGAGGGAAATACATTATATTTGTTTTGAACTGGAAGATCTTTTTTTGAGGACCACTAAGCTCAAAATTGCAGTCCGATTTATATAAGCAAATCACAAATATGTATACAAAAGATTTAAGGGCTTATCAGAACCAAAGCTATTTGAGATAAGGTTTAAATTATGCAGATGGATTTTTCTGATGCACAACAGACTTCCTGTCTCTAACCCTATTGCAGGAAGCTATATCGGAAATGTCTTATATGAAGGACAATAGCTTGCAGTGAGATAGATAACAAGGTTACTTTTCATGATGAAAATCTTCATTCCTGTAATAGTATGGGAACATTTTTTATATACGTTGATGATCTGAGAATTCTATTTTTAGTTACTTTATTTAAAGTTAACTTGTTAGCTTGTAGTAAGTAGTTAGATAACACAGTTTTGAATAGTGTAGAGCTAAGCTGTATTAAGATCTGATCAATTGATATCATTGCTATTAAACAAGCCATTATTTTGGTCTTCTATTATAACTACAGTATTGATTGCTTTATTCAGGCAGTCTCTTCGGAGAAGTTCTGTTAAGTCAAAGTTATCAGTCCGGTCTGAGAAATTATACCCGTCTCTGAGGAAAGGATCGATCAGACTGGACCCCCATCCTCACCAAGTCAAGAAGATATTTGATGCTTTAAGAAAAGGACTAAAGTAAGAATATATATTCTCAATCTAATGTTGATAGAGGACTGACCTAGTATAGCACAGATTCTCAGAGTCTCCTACCTGATAGTGGTATTTTGCTTTGGCCCTACGTCCAGTGTGCCATTGTAAATACATCACAGTAGAACTGCTGATCATCAAAAGTATTTTCTGAGATTATACTGTGGGCTCAGGCCCACAGGTTGAATGTGACTATTGTAAAGCGAATGAAAGTAATCAGAGACATTGGGGTCTATTTACTAAGCAGTGTTAGGAGAAGTGAAGAGTGAAAAGGGATAAGGTGCCAGCCAGTCAGCTCCTAACTGCCATCTCAAAGGCTGTGTTTGCAAAATGACAGTTGGGAACTGATTGGCTGGCACCTTATCCCTTTTCACTCTTCACTTCTCCTAACACTTAGTAAATAGACCCCATTGCCTCCTATTACCTGCATGTAAGAGTACAGGAGAGCCAGAAGAACTTCCTGGTGTGGTATTCACAGGCAGTTGATTAACAATATATTTATATGTATTGAGGGGTGTTAATCGGGTAGTACAGCCTAGGAAGGTAAAAAGATTTAGGGCTCGATTCAGACCCGCTCGCTAGGAAGCGTTTGCACGCAGCCAGCCGATTTTTGCATTCTGCGTATGCATCACAGTGTGTGAACCAGTCCGAGCGATCGGGAAAAATTTGCTCGCTGCGCATGGACTGCCCAGCCTAGTGAGTGACAGGAGAAGCCGTTTGTGGGTGGTGACAGGGGTTGGTCTGAGAAAACGGGGGAGTGGAGGTGCGAACGCAGGCGTGCCTGAGCGTCTCAATGTCGTTTCAGAGGAGTGCATAATTAAGACGTTGCATCATAGTATACGTCACCTGGCTGGATTTTATAGTGAAGTGCTTGCGGTAGGGTATGGTCAACCACAAGCGCTCCGTTCGCTCCCGATGGTTGCATATACTTCCTGGAGATGACGTGCGCAAGTGGGGCATCTTAAGACAGGTTGGTGGGCGTCTGCATACACAGAGCGATCGCACGCCAAGACATAGTGGGCGTGTTAATGCCTTGCCGTGCGATCGCCTGCCTTTGCCAGATTTGCATACGCTTGGTGCGTGCGAATGCATCTAGCGAGAGTGTCTGAATCGAGCCCTTAATCAGCTGCCAGAAAAGGCTAGATGAGTGCCTTATTGTGCATGTGAGGGTATTCCACAAACTGGGTGCAGCCTAAGGAAAGTCTGGTAATCAGGAATGGAAGCAAGTAAATAGTGAGGTTAGGACGGTTTCTGAAAAATACAACAAACATTTTTTTTTTTTACTGCTGATATCTCGCTTCATAATTATTGTTCTAAAATTTTGTTTCTAAATTCACTTTTTGTGTACAAGCATAATATTATTGGAAGGTCTAAATATTTGAGTATTTAAGAAATGTGCTTCACTGGAACCTGTTCACTGTCAACTCCCATTGTCAACTTTGCCTTGCACTGAAATATCAGAACCTTTTGCTGTTTATACTTTGATTACGCTGCAAACTATGAAACATATCTATGACCCTGGTGCAAAGTTTTATCCTGAGTGACTACTCTTAGGGCTATTTCACACATGCCGGTTTTGACTGGGCGGCAAAAAGCCGCGCGGTATTTAACCGGCTGTGAAATATCGTACTGCAGGGAAAGGATAGGCTCCTTTCACACGGCACGGTCGCCGTGATATAGCCGGAAAAAACGACTATGCAGGGTGGTGCTGTGCCGTGGCCGTGCCGTTCCTGCACGCCAGTAGTGTGAAGGAAACAATGTTTCCTTTCACACACGCTGGCTTCTGCCAGCCGGGCTTGTGCAGCAGCAGCTACTATTGCGCATGCCCAATAAGAAAAAAACAACCCCTCACATAAAAAGCGGCTCAAAGCCGCTGCTTATGAAAGGCACTGAGTGCCTGAAAAAAGCTGTCCGGCTACCGCCCGGTTCTTGCCTGGCTGGCCAAAACCGGCATGTGTGAAATAGCCCTTAGGGGTCTGTTTACTAAGCAGTGGTAGGAGACAGAGTGAAAAGTGATAAGAAAGTGATAAGGTGCCAGCCAATCAGCTCCCAACTGTCATCTTACAGGCTGTGTTTGAAAAATGACAGTTGGGAGCTGATTGGCTGGCACGTTATCACTTTCTTATCACTTTTCACTCTGTCTCCTAACACTGCTTAGTAAATAGACCCCTTAATTCTTAATCTATTGTCACACCTGATATTTCCACATACCCATCCCCTAATTAAACAGACAGATTCTTTGTCTTATTTTATAATTTTTCTACTACTCTTTCTTATTCTGATGGGTGGTCTTAGACCTTTCTATGACTGGTCAGGACTTTATTCTGCCGTTTAAAAAAAAAATATATATATATTATATAATATATAGGTACTTGTGTACTTTACAGACTCATTAAATGGTACTTGTGTACTTTATGTACACAAGTACCGAAAGTTGTCCCCACCTAAAGAAGAAAGTTGTCCCCTTGCGGAAGGGGCGTTTCTAGAGAGGAGGGGGCCCGTGTGCAGTCTCCGACACGGGCCCCCTCCTCTCCACCCGGCAGCGCACTAAGCTATTCGCGGCCAGCGGCGGAGTTATGGACTCTGGGCACTAGTGTGTGCCCGGAGTCTATAGTGTCTGCACAGGTCACCGGGAAAATGGCCGCAGCGGCCATTTTCCCTGTACTGCGCAAGCGACGAGAAAATGGCCGCCACGGCCACTTTCCAGTCGTTTTACAGCCCCAGACCCCCGCGCCGATGTGGGACTCCGGAGAGGTAAGTAAGATTATGGGTGCAGGGTGAGCGGTGCGGGGGCCCCCTGGACCCAGGGGCCCATGTTCCCCGCATACCCTGCACCCATTATAGATACGCCGCTGAGCTCCCACTCTTCGGGCTCTGTGGCTCGCTACGCTCGCCACAAGGTTATTTTCCCCCTCTATGCCCACTTGGATGGTAGGGAATGACGCTGGACACTGGCTAATGACATCAGGGTCCTCTCCGTGAAGGGGATTTAGACATTACCATGATTGATAATAATAATAATGAGTATAGGGCACTTGGGTTCTCTCTGCAATAAGTCCGTAAAGTACACAAGTACCAATATATATACAGTGTGTGTGTGTGTGTGTATATGTATGTGTGTGTGTATATATATATATATATATATATATATGTAATATAGTAATATTTGTTTGCTGTATGTCTACTAATTGTCTGTTTAGAAACAATTTATATAGTTATTTTTTCAATTAAAGTTTGTGTATGTGTGTGCGTGTGTGTGTGTATATATGTGTTTGTGTGTGTGTGTATATATATATATATATATATATACTGTGTGTGTATGTATGTATATATTTTTTTTAAGGAGGGTGCACCTCCATCTCATTCATTAAACCATATAGGCATTTTCATAAACCTATGCAAATTAGTTAATTAATCTGCATGGATTTATTCTATTATCTAAGCAGATAATACATAATCCTGTTCCTGTGCTCCAAAACTTTCCTTCTACCCAACCTGCTCATACTTGTATAGACTCCTCTTTAAATTGCGTATTGGTTAATATATATGTGAATGTTAAGGAATCTATGTTGCATAATATCAGATGAAGTAAATCCTGTTACCAGAATATGAAGTGTAAAGGATTTTACTTGTAAATTTAGACCTGCTATTAGTATTTCTACTTTACTGAGCTCCCAGTATGAAATCAAGACCAGTTTGTGATCGTTGCATTTTTGTGGAACTGCGCTGTGTTTGGGTCCTTCCCAGCAAGCTATTGTTACAATATTATCTTATTATCTTGTCTCACTACAGATTATTCCTGCAGATACTTGAGTGGAGATAGGAGGTATTCCATAAAAGGAATTCTCTTATATGATTCATTGTGTGTGTGTCGGGGGGCTATTATAGCTAAAAGGACTAAACTGAAACTCTCTGTTCAAAGCATTTGTCTTCCATTGCTTAGTGGCTGTTTTCTGTATTTACTATGTGTGGTTTTGAGAAATCTCCTTTAGAAATCCTCATTAAAGCACAATCTCGCCGGCATGAAGACATGGATCGAAAACCTATGTAAAGTTGAGACCACCAGCAGCTTCTATGTTAACATATATGTGACGTTCAGACACCTTCCTCTCATCTGTAGACCTATTGCATTAGCAAGCTATTTAACTGTGTCTGGTTCTGTGTCTCTCAGCAGAGTCTATCATGTGACTAGAGCTTGCGCTACACATGGCAATCAGCTTTTCAGCGCTTTGCCCACATACAGACAGATTCCTGCACAGGACTTGTGTATTTATTAAATAATATTAATACCAACAATAAAGGTTAAGTTAAATTGTATATTAAACACTACATTACTGAGTTGGTGGTGCTCTCCAGAGTCAAAACCTGTTGATCAAACAGATTGTTTCCTGTAAGATTTGGGGCCACTCTTTATGTGAAGTTTGTTAAAATGTAACTTTTATTTATAGTAATAAAATAAATATGTAGCAGCATAAGACATTTTTTTTATTTGAACTTAAATTGTTCCTTAAAATTTGCAATAGAGTCTATCGTATGGCTGGGCACACACCTGAAAGATATATATGCAGATCGACTGATCTGAGGATATATCTGCAGATGACGTTTGTTCATACACACTCAACAAACATCACTTCCATCTGGCTGGGGGTTGTGTTGCGCCCCCTTACCCGGTGGCCTGTGCAGCAAGTGTACGAGCAGTCGGTTGACCGCCCATACACACAGCACAATGTGCAGATATATCTGCCATCGGCTGTGCTGCACAGCCAACGTGATCAGTATGTGAACGATGTTCACAGACATATCGTGTACACTGGCTGAAGCACACAATATATTGGCCGTTCAATTGAAAGGCTGATATGTTGGCCAGTGTGTACCCAGCATAAGGAGATTTTGAGTTCCTGAAGTATCGCTTATTATTATAAACTGATTGTGTGTATCACAGTATAATTGAATTTCATTAAGTCTGACAGAAAATATTTTCTGTTGTTGGTCGAAATATTAAAAGGCACATAAATGGTATAAAATGTTTTTTTCTGAGCTGTCAAAATATTTCTATAATTAAAAAAGAAGAAAGGAAGGCTTTAATGACATAAAAAACGGGATGACATCATTCTCAAACCTTCCAGCAAGGGAGGCAATTTGGTCCTATGGCCTAAAGATCTGTATGTTGAGGAGGCTCTGAGGCAACTGAGTAACAATAAGTGCTATAAGAGAATCATATTCAACCCCACTGAAATTTGGTCATAAGATATACTTGCGTAATTGATGGCGCATTGGATGGTGCTATCAATAAACAAGAGAATGGATTCCTGCAAGTAACACAGTCCAAAGACTTTTAATATTTTATTTACTCCCCAAAGTCTTCAAGAACTTAAGGGAACCACCTGGCAGACCCATTTTCTCTGGTATTGGTGGACTTTCAAAGAATGCAAGTACCTTTGTTGATACATTTAAGACACCATGTCCTGGGGCTCTAGTCATATGTTCAGGATACTACGGATATCCTGAAGAAAATAAACAAAATTTGGTTGGAACAAAAATCATCTGCTAGTGAGCTTGGGCGTGGAGACTCTCTACACCAGTATCAAACATCAGGGCATCAATGCTGTATGATATTTCTCTCCATGGAAGAACTTGGTCTTTTCCATGAGTTAATCTTAGACCTGCTCAACTTCATAACTTTTCAACAAATTTGTCACATTTGATAAGTATTTCATTCTAGTTAGAGGTACAACAATGGTGGGAGAGGGAAATGGTCTTTTAATGAGAAAAAGGAGACTGCCACAAAAACATCATCTGGTATAGGTACATTGACGACGTGTTGATGATTTAGAATGGCCACAGGGAGACACTATCTATTCACTTAATGTCAATGACCTCAACCTAAAACTAACCTATGAAATCTCTTTCTTGTATATTCTTATACAAATACCACATCTAATAATTTGTTAAACAATTTGCTACCAACAGCTTACTATATGAGACAAGCTCACACTATACCAAAGGATAATTCCTATAGGAAACATTCCTAATGGATAAGTCCTCCTTTTAAAAATGAATTATTTGGACCAACAAGTGTATGAAGAAAAGTGCTTTGAATTATCTTCCAGGTTGAGGGAAAAAAGGCTATAGTTAAGATGATCAAAATCAACAGGCAGCCCCTAAAGGATAAACCTCCTAAAGAATTAGACCAGGGGTGGGGAACCTTTTTTCTGCAGAGGGCCATTTTGATATATATAACATTATTTATGGGCTCTGTACAGGCCACCCTCCCCCTCCGTGTGATGCCGTATGTGGGCGGGGCCACAGTCACCAGTGATTACAGCAATGGCTGGAGCAACCTGCGGATGCTCCGGGGAGCTGTAAGGGCAGTGGTGTGACTGTCTGAAGCGTCCTAAGGATGCCCTAGACGGCACTGCTGCATAGATTCTGGCTGCTAGCCAGATGAGGCTAACAGAAAAAGGCTTAGAGAGTCAGACCAAATTATTTTGCGGGCCTTATACGGCCCCCAGGCCCAAGGTTCCCCATCCCTGAATTAGACAAAGAAATTAGATTTGTCTGCAGTTTCTACCGAGAATGGATGGAAATAAAAACCATAATTCAAAAACATTGTCTGGTCCTACTCACAGATTGCAAAACAATTTACGAGGTGCACTAGTCCAAAGCCGCTTTATAAGAGCACCTCATAAAACTCCATCCAGAACTAGCATATACTCTTGTGGAGCATGCAATGCATGTAAAATACATATAATCAAAAAGGATACAGTGCTTGACAAGTTCGGCAACTTTCTACCAATTAAACAATTTATTAATTGTAAGGCCATAATTGTCTTATACTGTATCACATGCTCTTGCCAAGTAAAATGCCTTGGTATGACAACCCACATTTTACAATGGAGGGCTCTAAAGCACATTGGATCTATTCACAATGTGGCCATCTTTTAACAGAAGATGAAACTACTGGCAAAGCATTTTTACTACAAGCATACCAACACATATGAGGATTTGGTCTGGAATGTGTCCATCTTGGAATAAGAGAAGGTGACGTCACTAAGGACCTCCCTAACAAGGAAAGCTCCTGGATTTTTAAACTAAGAGCACTTTTGCCAGGAGGCCTGAATGATAGTATAAATTATGGAGTTTTCTTGCCTAACTAAAACACTGCAATGCCTCAATTACAGTACGCAATTTGCCCTTAGTTAGAATATATTTGTATAGAATATATAGCTTATTTTCCCTTTTTCTCCCTACACCTAAACTTTAAACATTCCGTACTCAGGGCCTGATTCAGCAAGGATCGCTCTTGCAAAGCTGCATGCAGGTGATCCTTGCAATAATGCAAGTGTATGACACTCCCTGCTGCATTTGCGATCCCAGCAGTGCGGCGGAGGCTGGGATCACCATCGCGGCCATCTGCTTACTCAGGCTGGCCGGCTTGCGAGCCTAGAAAACTGCGTATGTCCACACAGTCTTTGGACTGGCCACTCCCGGAAAACGGGGAGGACATGCCCCGTTTTTGGGAGCGCCGGCTAACCCCATCCTGCACCGCCTCTTAAATACCTCTGCCTGTCAATCAGGCAAAGGCATGCAAGGACTTGCGTACGTCTTAGCAGGACCCATTCTGCACACTCACAGAATGGGTCCTGCGCACGCACAGATTCCCGATAATCGCACTGCTGAATCAGGCCCTCAGTAACCATCTCCTCTCACATCTTATCACAATCTTCACCATATTCATTTTCACATATTTTCAGACAGACACATTTTGATTATGAATGTCGCTCACCCCTGCCAATTAACATCCACGTCACTTTTTTCTACCTCACGTTTCTAAATTTAATACTTCGGAGTCCAATTTCTAGGACCAACCCTTGCTATTATGACTGGATTTCAATTTTTATTATCAGTAAATTTAGTTATTTTTATTAGGCTCCAAAATTACCACTTAGTACTCCCTTTCCAGCCCAAACATATTATTTTACACTTCAATAATTAAAAAAATCGTGTATGTTTTATTATATAATTTGCTTTTCACTGCCCAGTTTCATGTTTTATTTAGAAGTCCACAGTAATAACTTTTAAATCACTTACTTTCACATCACACTAAGATAAATATATCAGGGCATTTAGCTACGGTATATATTACTGGAAGGATTTACTGTAAATTCACATATAATTTGCTTAGCAATTTTATTAACAAACGCTGATAGATATTAATATTTATTCATTAAGTCCCCCTCTATACATGGATGTGGGGTTAGTATTGAATAACAGAACTGAGATCCTACCTATGTCCCCACTTCACTACATGTTATACTTGTAAAGGTACATGGAGTTCCGCTATTCCCCGTGTTCCCCTCTGAATAGATGTCATCTGTTGGCAAATGTAATCCCACCGACAGGTTTATCACACCTCTTAGGGCACGCCCCTTATGGAAATACCCACAGAGTCACCAGGCGAATGACTAGAAGAGGTGTCCTCTCGGGCCTGATGTTATCGGACACAGTATTGACGTCAGTGAGCCTTCTGAATGTCCGACTGACCAGTCAATCTATTTTTCTCGATATTGGCTCTCACACGAGATTTATAGAAGATATCTGTGGAAGATCTGATGGGCTACATTATGAACAAGCCCTGAGTCGGCAAAACACACATCTTTGAGCGGTACCCGGTCTGCGGAGATGGGACTGCAAAATCATCACTTTGAACGGAGCAATACAGGCGCGCTCTCATCTGGTTTACAGGGCTGTCCCTGCAATGCAATAGTATAAGAGAGCCATTTGGCTAACTTCATATATACAGCAGAAGTGCCTCTCTCTATTTTCCTTCCTGCTCATGTGCCTTATCCTAGGGTTCTCTCATCCACCGTCCAATGCCCAAAGGCAAATAGTTGGACAGCAACAACCTTGAAATATACTGTAGGTACAGATCCCTCTCAGGGGAACTCTGCCTATGGAATCCTATGGGCTTCTTAACGCAATGGCATCTATAGATGGCGCTGCCTATTGGGAATAAGCTCCAGAATGTATCTCTTTCCAGTGCTTGAGACCGGGACACATTGCAGCTCCATAGAGTTCTACGGAACTGCAGTACTGGCAGACCACAGTGAATAGATCCAATATCCACTAAAAACCACTTTCATGTGGTGTTTGCGGCAAACCAAACTGAATTAGTATTCTCAAATGCTTATTTACCAAAGTGTTTCCAACCTGACCTACTGTGACAATTTGACGTAATATATGTCCACCACATACCTGTGATACATTATATTCTGTTACTTGTTCAATTAATTAGAGAGTTTAGATTCTGACATCTCAGAAAAATGGTGGTGATATATGTTGGAACTTGGGTCTCTGTGGGCTCTCCATTACTCGCAGTACCTCAGGGGCACACCCATAAGCTTGTATGGACGGAAAGGAAGAAGCACAGTGTAGCTGCGCATACACGGAAGGTTGGAGGTCGCGCCTTTTGTAGAAAGTCGCTCTGGGTCCTAGTGCCTGCCGGCTACTGGCAGTAAACAGAGGCAGCGTGGAGCTTTCCTACCATATGTTTACAGTTTTGAGGTTCTGTACCTGATCAGTAATATGATTCGAGCGCTTACTAAAACGTTTTCAGGTCCTCCAATCTCTAGTTACACCCTGGATAAACTTATATTGATATTTGATATTGATGTGTTTGTTAAAGTTTACTTAAAAAATTTAGGCATTCTAAAGGATTGATAGCAAGATTACAATCTGGAAAGCTGCTCATTAGCTTCAGTTATTCCCCTAGAAATTTGTGACCTGTGTTGTGGTTTGCATAAAAATAATTGGAATACTCTTGGCTAATTTTGCAGCGAGTATCTTGAAGAACATCAAACACAGCTGGATTTCCTGGCCAGCCAACAAAAAGACATAAAAAGGAACTCCAGACTGGTAAGCCGTAAGGGTTTTCAGCAACACGTTTAACTAGAACACTGCTTCAGGCACATGCTTCATGCAAGCAATAAATCGTATTTTTATCAAGGTGTAATAACTTGGA
Organism: Taudactylus pleione; assembly: GCA_031769625.1. Taxonomy (NCBI): domain Eukaryota; kingdom Metazoa; phylum Chordata; class Amphibia; order Anura; family Myobatrachidae; genus Taudactylus; species Taudactylus pleione. The sequence continues at coordinate 800,920 of JAUIMM010000120.1, forward strand.
AACTAGACGTCTCTCTTTAATAAGACTAACCTTGATGACACCACAGACTGAGTAATTTCTCTTATTTTTTAGCCCCATGTCTTATTTAAAAAAAAAATATTTTCTGTCCCCACAAGGTGTCCCAACATTTAGCTCCTAATGAAATTGTGTAGCTGTGGGTGTAGTTTCATGTCTCTGTAAATGGCATTAACAGTGAGCAGCAGTAATTTGTGCTTTTTCTTCTGGCATTAAGGACAGTCTAGAAAATATGCTTTTGGATTAAAAGGTCTCAACCAAAATTAACTATTCACTCCAAAATCATTGGGACTCTATGTAGCCTTGGTCTCTAAAACTAAAATACAAATTGATAGCATATAACATATAACATTCACTGATGCACAGTATGTGCAGAACATCCCATACCATAATAGGAGTAAATATAAATGACCGAGATTATTGTATATAGTTATCTTATCTTATGTCACAGTCAGCTGTTTTTTACCGTTATCAACCATTTTTAGGCTCTCAAGGACTCCATGCAGTGACTTTTAATAGAATTACCAAGTTACAGGAAGTCTGGTGGTTAGCAAGAAAAATGTGTTTCTCATGATGACAGCCTTGTCGCAGATATATTTAGTTGTACATTTGTGAATGCTAGTTTTCATTTAGATCAACTTGCATTTTTTTAAAATGATTCCTAATTACTACAGTTTGATACAAAACCTGGAAGCCAGCATGCTAGGATTTAGGTCTCGGGGGCTGGAGAGCTGCAGTCTGCCCACCTGTGGGTTAATACTATTATGCTTACCCATCATGAATTATGTTAAATAGATTTATCCATACTTGCTGACATTTGCGATTTCGCTTTGGGATATCCAAGGGACATGTACAGGAGAGCATTAAGCCCTGAGTCATGGCATCAACCCCACTCCAACTTTACTAGGGAATTGCATAGGTTCCGGGAGGCTTCCCTGCTTTCCCAGGAGTGAGGGAGAACTCTCCAAAATTCTAGAGTGTCCCAGACATTCCGGAAGAGTAGGCAAATACGGATTTCTGCATTCCTTTAGCTTTATTGGAAAGACCCCATTAAGTTTTCGCTTGTGATGATTTGGTTCTGAATATAGTCACTGACTGACTTTTTCATGTTTTTCAGGGTTACTTCTACGATCTGGATAAAGTAAGTGTCAGCAATTAACCTAACCATATAACCCCCTTACTAGAGATCTTGTTATCAAAGACTTATTAGGCATATTGGCTACATGGTTCTTATATTCATTGTATCTGGCTGTATACTACTCAAACTTGGCATGTGCCGCCGGCTAACACCCCCTGCTCCTCTGTGATCCGGTCATCTGAAGGCTGTGCATGACTCATTTGATATCTGCAGTAAAGTGAGGCTGCTGCCGGAACTTCACAGCATCTTACCGAACAGATGACTGGGTCACTGAGGAGGTCACTGATCACCTGAACTGAGGTAAGTGTGTTTTTTTTTTTTTTTTATACTGTGATCAGCCTGTGGTCTATCAGACACACATGGTTGGTCACAATAGCCTACTCCGTGCTCTGCTCTCCCTGTCAGCAGGCAGGGAAGGCTGAACTAGAGTAGGTGAAGTACCTCCCTCCCGGTATTAAATCTGAAACATATCGCATTTCCCATTATAAGTATCGGAAATGCGATCTGCTTACTAAAAGAATGTGAAGTTAAGAGCTTGGAGTAGTTTTTTTACGAAAACTTCTCCAGAAGCCTTTTAAAACATTTAAGTGATAATAAAATGATGTGAAAAGCGTGTGAAAATGATATGCACCGACCCTCGTGTTTTGGATCTGGATCCCCCCTGGTTTGGGATCTGGATTGGTTTTGCCAAAACCTCACCCCGTGTTTTGTTTTTTCGTGTTTTGGTTTTGGATCTGGATTTTTTCTTAAATCATAAAAACCGCTAAAATAACATAAAATGGGCCTGTTTTTGTTCCTACAGTATAATTAACCTCAACAACATATATTTCCAGTCATTTCCAATCAATTTTGACCACCTCACAATATTATTTGCTTCATCTAGTTAAGGCCAAAAGGTTGCATCCAGCTAGCTGGCTGACTAAGCTAAGTGACACAGTGGGCGGCTCTAACGAGGCAGTTCAGCATCTAATTTCCAACATGGATACAGTGTGTTATACAATGTTGGTTGGATACACCAATAGTGCACTTACTGTGTCAGCAGAGCGGGGTTACTGACGGTGTCCTCAGTACATGGAATGGCGGTGCAAGGCAGTTTCCTCAGTGAAGGGTAACTGTGATGTCGGCAGTGCGGGGGTGCCGGCGGTGTTTTTAGTGCAGGTTTGCTGGCTGTGTCGGCAGTGCGGGGGTGCCAGCAGTGTCTTTAGTGCAGGTTTACTGGCTGTGTCGGCAGTGCGGGGGTTGCTGGCGTTGTCCTCAGTACATGGAATGGCAGTGCTGCGGTGCTGGCAGTGTTCTCAGTGAAGGGTACCGGCGGTGTCTGCAGAGTGGGGGTGCCAGCGGTGTCCTCAGTGCAGGTTTACTGACAGTGTCAGCAGTGCAGGGATGTTCTCAATGAAGGGTGCCGGCGGTGTCAGCAGAGCGGGGCTGCCAGCGGTGTCCTCAGTGCATGTGTGCTGACAGTGTCGGCAGTGCAGGGATGCTGGTGGTGTCCTCAGTGTGGAAGTGTCGGCAGTGTGGGGGTCGCTGACAGTGTCCTCAGTATGTGGGGCAGCAGTGCAGGGGTGTCGGCAGCGGTGGTGTCGGCAGCGGGGATGCTGCCAGTGGGGGTGCCGGCAGTGTCGGCAGCGGGGGGTACCGGCGGTGTCAGGCGGCGGGGGATGGCGGACGCCATCCTCTTTTTTCTTATGTGTGCATTTTCAATGGGCTTAACGCTGATTGGCTGAGAGCCATGAAAGACTGCTCTCTCAGCCAATCAACGTTAAGCCCGCTCAATACAAAAACCTTGCGTCCCGACAGCAGGGTCGCGAGGTTTGCCTAGGGTGAGGGATCCGGGGAAGGTAGGGAAATCCGAGCTTGGTTCCCTGGATCCCCGAAATTCTGGTGGGTTCAGTTCTCTGAGAACTGAACCTGCTCATCCCTAGTTATAACCGACAGAAATAGAAGGCAGTATCAACACAGCAGTTAGCTTCACTCAGATCGCCCCAGACCCCCGAAATTCGTGTGGGTTCGGATCTCTGAGATCCGAACCCGCTCATCTCTAGGAAAACGCCTGTTTTCACATTATTTTAGTAAAAAAAATATTGATAATTAGGCCCCATAGTACGTAAGATATGTCTCATCTCATCCTTCCAGGGGTGTATGCAAATAAGACAGCCAGATGGAACCTTAAGTGAAATATTAAAGTCTGGACATAACTATATAATACAGTATGTATCATGTGTGTGAGATTGATCTATTTTACTTTGTACTATATGATCTGTGGAATATCTCACATTTGTTTTGTTAAACCCAAAAAATTGTTTGTGTATTTTTTAAGGAAATTCGTTCTATTGAAAGACACATCAGGAAGCTGGAATTTCACATTAGTAAAGTAAGTTGTTTATTGTGGTGCTTTTTTAATTACATGTTTATCTGTTATAAGGCTTTATGTACAGTAATCTGCCCAGTTCATGGCAGAAGTATAATGTGTGATCTGGCGACAGCATCTTGTGACATCTGGGGGACAGATGTCGCCTGTACTGATGCACAAATTCTTTAAATATATATCCCATGACAAATGGATTCCTTCCATGCATTTTTAATATTTGTAGCTATGGCTTAGTACTTGAGGTTAACCAAGTTCCAGGAGCTATATACTTTAGCATTATCCAGAACTCAATGCAGATTGTTTTTAATAATATCGTACAATGTGTGTAAGGGTGGTGTAACCTGTAGTAACCAGATGGATCCTTTCATTTTCTAAGCTGCACCAGCAGAATGACAGCATGTGGTTGCTATGTGTTACCAAATATGTGTACATACAGTATGCACCAATGTGTTAGAACTAATAACAGTTAACAAATATGAAGAATAGAATTCCTGCTGTAATTTATAGTGATATCAGAGTTTACAGACAAGAGCGTGAGGTTGTAGGCTAGTGCTTTTGTGCAGTTTTCTAAAATCTCAGGTGACCCTAATATCCACAATTACTTACAGTATGCAATATTCCTTATATACGTAATATGAAGTGCAGGTTATGATAGTCTGATTTATTCCCTAGTGTTTCTCATTGTTGTCATTAAATAGCTAACACTATTATTATTTAAGTCAAACGAACATTTGTATTTATCACAGTAGTGTAATAGTTCTTCCAGGTAGAGATACAGTAATGTCTGGGGCCTGAGCTAAATATATGTATATTGAAGGTAAAGGGGGATGTCACAGACCAAGATTACCAGTGAGCATGTGACTATAGTACATATCATGAAAAAGGGGTAAACCAACCATTGTGTAATAGTTTTGGATCAAGCAGCACAGTATTTCTGTGTGTAAGTGGGTAATATGGACCCGTTTCAAGAGTCTATGGTAATGTAGCAACGACTGTGTCTTTTTACCCAGCGAAACTGCGTCTTTATGCTTATGCTGCAGCCGTCGATATTCGTATATAGGCTTCCACCAGCTGCCGCTTTGCTTAGGGTTAGACTGCGGGCTAGTCACTAGAGTAGGGGCGGGCAATAAGCGCTCCCCCCACCTGTTGTAGAACTATGCATCCCAGCATGCCCTGCAACAGTTTCGCTGTTCGGCCATGCTAAAACTGTTGCAAGGCATGCTGGGATTTGTAGTTCAACAACACTTGGAGGGCCGCTTTTTGCCCACCCCTGCACTAGAGGATAGAGTAGGGATTAGGGTTAGGGGATACTCTCCTGAAAGGACCTGAGGTCTGACGTTGAAATCAAGTCACATGACTGGCTGGGCTCGGAAGAAGCAGCTGCAGCCGTAAGGAGCTGGTAAGTCACCAATGGGCACCAGGGACGATATGTAGATATTCTAACATGTCGACATTGCATCACTATCTGCATGATGAATGTCCATATGCAGGGGGGTAGAGGGCCCAAGTGAAGGGGGCGAGGCCATGCCCCCTTGAGCTAAAGAAAAAAGAACCCACCTTTGCGCTGGGGAGAGGGGTGCTGTGAGCCCCTCGGCCCAGGGCAAAGCCAGAGGGGGGTGCGATCAGTGTGAACACTCCCCCCCACAGGCATAGGAGACTGCTGCGGCTGCTGCTCAGCAGCCGCGAGCACTCTCCCACTGCAGCGCTGGGCTGCTGTGTGGGTGGGAGGAGGAAAGCGGCGCCGGCGGACCCGGGCCCCCGTCGAGCCCCTCTAGCAAGCCCATAAATAGTACCTGCCCCCCCCCCTCTCGGCACCCCTGTCCACATGGTCAATGTCAAAATTCTAATTTCACACAAAGCTGGAGCTGCAGAAACGATAATCACGTCTGTCAACCTTTAAAAAACCGTGGTGACGGCAAGCTGTCCTATTCCTACAGATGGTCCCTGTGATTTCATTCCCCAAATTATATGCTGGAAAAACCTTATTATTTATTGCACAATTGCAGCAGCACCCTCTTATGTGATAGAGGGATAATGAAGGAAAACTGAGGTCTGGATTTGCAGAATTGCTAATTGAGAAAAATCTTTATTTTCAGTATATGATGTATGAGGTGAGCTACCTAAGAAAGAGAAATGAAACACACATATGGGACCTGATTCAGAGGCGCTCGCTATTGCAGCCGCAACTGCCTCTTTTGCCATAGAGCGACTGCGTCTTAAGATGCAGTCACTGACCGCGACTTTCCCACGACTGGCTATCCACCCCCGTTACCACCCAGAATCTCCCACCGAAATCCAAATTCGTTCTACACCTCCAGGCGGTAACCCTCAGGACGGATACGCAGTGTGACTCAGCCACTTGTGTTCAGCATCGACACTGCCTGCACCCCTGAATCAGTCACATAGTATGTATAATATACTGTAGCAGTAATACAAGTTATCACCAAACACGGAATAATTGTTGCTATCTTTAATTCTAGACCCAAACCCCAAGTATTGTTGATAAAAACCATTAGTTAGAAATATGTGACTGCTACACATATAGGAAGCTCACTCACCAAATGTCCCAGATAGAAAGAATTTGCTATTTCTAATCTATAATTATACAATGATTTTTTTTTATTCACCTTGATATCATAGGTTTTAGTAATGGTAGATCGGGTTCAACCAAGACAATCTCAGATGTCTCGCTTGGCTTGTTTAGTCCTGTATTTCATGGGTTCGTTGAGCAAGTCTTTCTATAGAGGGTAAAAATCTTCTCTATTAGCACTGTCATCAATATAATGAGGCAGTGAAATGCTTTATTAAATAAAGTGTATTGGGGAACTAGGAATGCAGATTTGTATGCCACAGATTTATTTAACATTTACCTACCGCAATTTGCAGCCTTCCCAGGCAAGACCATCTTGAGAGATTATACTGCACCATATCAGAGCATTAGTAGTTCTATCTGATCCCCAAATCATGGCTACTGTGTGTTATACCTTTTGTCTGTTCATCTCTATTTACAAACCTTAGGAATGGTGCTTAATTGTTTGCTACAGCTGAATGAGTGCATGTGATAAGCGAGGAGCCTAAATTACAGTCGTTTATAAATTCTGTTACAGGAAAACGGGTACTGTGTGACAGTGATGCATGACTGCACTTTATCTTAGTTATTTGTTGCAAACTTATCTGCAGTTTTTCCTCTATTATATTGTAACCCATAATTTAGGAGAGTCCTTGTCATCCATTTGTCTGACTGGAATTTGAAACTATTTTCAGGAAATTGATTTGTGTTACCCTGTAATTTCAAGGTCGCCAGTAAGATAAGTCTCTCTTCTGCCGGATTCCAGAATGCCAAACGTGACCATTAGAACATTGTTATAAATGACACGTCTTCAGACAGTACACAGGCCCACTGTATAGTTTCATGTTACAAAATGATGATGTTGTCCTTTCTCATACAGAGAGGTGCACTCGACCCCCTCTCCTTCACCTATGAAGCTGATTATCTCCAGAGCTTGTCTACACTCTGTATTATGAGCAGTAGATGTAAACCAGGGATTGGCCTCTGGCTGTCAGCCTGGCACCTGCTGCTTGCATTCACTCAACCAAATGGTTCATGTCACTTTTTGCTTTTGCCTTTGGTTGTGAAACCAATTTTGGACAAAGTAATTTAATACTTTGGGTTTGTTTTATATCATTTAAGACCTAGGGGCATATTCAATTTGGAGCGTCATCACAGTTTTCAGGGTCGAAAACTTATCGCACTTGTCCCCGCGTATCCCCTTATTCAATTCCAAATTGGTGAAAACGAGACCCGGCGAAACTGAAATCAGCGAAAAGTCCTGTCATTTTTGGGAAATCAGCTTGACACCCCCCAAAAGATGCTCAGACATGGGAGTTCACTATGGGTACCCCCGAATAGCTCTGCTAAAGGTATTTGGGGTCTTTAAATGGTCTCAATAGGTGCTATTTAGCGTCTTTGGGAAAGTGGTGAAGAATAGCATTTTGCTACTTTTTTTTTTTAAATAATAAGACCCATCAAATTTAGGGTGCATGAAAATGGTTACGAGCATATTTTAAAGTGGCTAATGTGAAGTTTTAAGATACGTTAAAAATCCACCTACTGCAATAAAAAAAAAACACCTGGGGCATACTTGGGGACCCCCCCTAAGTCTATTTCGCTAGTTTAGAAGTTTGTCCCCCAACTTTTTTTTTTTTTTTTTGCCCCAAAACGAAAGTACTTTTTTGGGGTGTCCTAAGGTACTTTTTAATTTTTTATTGAAACAGAATACCTTTGGGGGACTGTCCAAGGGGCGCAGGGTGGTTTTTGGAAGTCTGCACCCCAAAACCCCAATTCTGCACTTTTTCTCACCACCTATTCATAGGTGATACTTTTTCGCTGAATACAGGGATAACTCAAATCCTCAAAAATGAGGTCATCGGCGAACAAGTTTCGCCAAGAACGGCTTTTTCGTAGCCTAATTGAATACGACCCAAGTATTCTGTAGAACAAAACTTGTATTGTCGTAATGTTCTTTTATAAGATGCTCCTTCCTCCCTGTGTACCCGATCAGTGTCACACCTGTTTGTCTGCCAATCCCCTTTAGAATGTAAGCTCTTACGAGCCAGGGCCCTCTACCCTCTTGTGCTTCTACTAGGGCACCGAACACTTGGTTGCTTATGCTCTGTTGCTTATCTGGGTGTTATGGTCGCTAATGTAGCAATATATATTATATTAATCTATTAATATATATATTAACCTATTTGTTTATATACTTTGTAAGGCGCTGCGGAACACTTGTGGCTCCATATACATAAATGATGGTAATAATAATACTAATAATGAGTGTCAGGTCGTTGAGATAAATTAAATATCATTCACTGATTCTAAAAAAAAACCCCAGAAACACGTGTCCAAAATATCAATCAGTGGTAGAATAGGTGATTGGCTTTACCAAACCATAAACAGGACTGGTCCTACACATTGCCCCCTAACCTTGTGTAGCTAAATTATGAAGATAATAAACAACAGTTATGGTGGGTACACACTACACGATATGCTCCCTGAGCGATATCGTGTAGTGTTGTCCCCGGCAGGCTGTGCTCAATGTCGTTCATGACATTGAGCACAGCCGCTGAACGATATCATTAACGATATCGTTCAGCGCCGGGCTCTCTCCCCCATTCCCTGACATGCAGCAACCTGACGAGATCGTCAGGTTGGCCTGCATGTCAGCCCGATGAACGATAATGACGAACGACCCGAGGGAACGCGCATCGTCGTTATCGTTCATCTTTTTGGGGTTAAAAATGGATGATAAAGTGGACGACTGAACGATAACGATATCGTTATCGTTCAGTCGTCCACTTTATCGCCCAGTGTGTACGCACCTTAACTGTTATATTTCCAAAAACTGTTATTTTCTTCATTAGTCTTAATGACTGTCGCATCTCATTGTATGGCAGACATGCTCGTCATGTTCGCATTAATTAAATTAGGGTTTAGTCTGCAGTTGGAGCAGGTCTTATCCTATAGTGACACCCAAAGGCTCTTAATAATGAGGATCAGCACACACAGTGTTTTAATTGCAATTTAACACAACATAAGAACCTCAGTTTGATGCTTTATTTTTATGCTATTCATATTGTCACATGTTTAAAAGCAGAAAAAAACATTACTTCATGACCGTGCCACGGAAATTCATTTTTTTGGGATAATGGCTTTTATATCAGGCAAATGCAGGATTTGTAGAGGGGGATTCCGAATGCTTCATTTTAGAGTATGTGTGGCTAGCACATGAAGAAATAATTAGCATGTAACAAGCTACAGTCGGCCTCACACACAGTGCAGTGTATATAATATAGTCTATACTAGCTGAAGTACCCGCCGTTGCCCGGGTTTAAATCATCTAATTAATATGTTTTATTATGTGATGTCGTCTAAATCCATCCAGTAGAAGGCCCAACACAGGGTCCTTGGGTCAAAATTCTTCCCAGCGCACTCCTCCATGAGGTCTGACCAGGACCCCAACCACTCCATTGGGCATCCCAGACCAATTGCCACCCCACTGTGAAGTTTTCATCCAAGGCCATCCAGTGGAAGGCCCAGAACAGGCTCCCTGGTTCAAATTTCTGCCCAAGGTACACCAACGGGAGGTCCGACCGGTACCTCAACCCCCTAGTATGTCTTCTGCAATCCAGTTTTACCACTCTGTAAATTTTTGTTCAAGTGATTGTGATGTCGTCCAAATCCATGAAGGGGAAGGCCCAGGCTCAGAACAGGCTCCCTTGGACAAAGTTGTGACCGGCGCACTCCACAGTGAGGTCCAACCAGGACCCCAACCACTCTGTTAGGCATACCAGACCAATTACCTCCCCTTTGTGAAGTTTCATCCAAATCCATCAAGTGGAAGGCCCAGAATAGGCTCCCATGGTCAAAGTTCTGCCCAGCGTCACTGGGTCAAAGTACTGCCCAGCATACACCAAAGGGAGGTCCGACCGAGACCCTAAAACCGGGCCAGGATCTAACCGGACCACCTCGCATTGGTTTCATCCCAGTTGGTGCAGTGGTGTCCGAATGCATAACCGGACAGAGACAAACAAACAGACCAGTGAATTTTATATATAAGATCTACAGAACCAGCAATCACAATAAGCTGTGTGATGCAGTAGTAGGGCCAGCCATACATAGTGCAGTGTATGTAATATATCAGACATATACTGGACCAGCAATCACGATCAGCCCTTACATGTGGCAGTAGCGCCATCCTGTCTGAGCTAAAGGTGGGCACTATTCCACAAGTCCCCTACTCTGTGCAGAAGAACCTAGCACTGACCCTGGAAATATATGTACACATTGGTCTCCTTATACACTTAGTAGTGTTTGTAATACAGTCTTCATAATTAACTCTGTACAGTAGATGGTCTATATTAGTGTTTCCAAAACTCTGTCCTCAGGGACCCCTAACAGTGAATGTTTTTCAGATCTTCTAGGTGGTGCACAGGTGTATCCATTACTGGCAGACAAATTTTAAAAGATATACTAATGGTGTTAATTTATGAACATGAGATTTGTAAAACATGCACTGCTCAGGATAACCTATTTTATATACATTAAATAACATAATTGACATAAGTAAACTTCTAGTGACTGCCACTAGACATGCATAGCAGCTGTTTTCCGTCCCTTATATTGTGGGTTGTGGCTGCAGTTTAGGTAAAATCGTATTGTACAGTATACTACTGTTATCATAGTTCTGATTTGAGAAAGTTTCCGGGTAACTGGAACCCCCCACCATTATTTAATATCTCATGACTCCTATATATAATTGATAACTTTTCTTTGTATTAACTGCTAATTAAAGAAATAAGTACAAGCATCCTCTGAGGGTGACCATGGATCATCAGTGGTTAAAAACGATCAATGGTGGAGATCCGATGGGTCTCTGCTATTGATGGCAGAAAAGACAATGTTATTAATTTTTTTTTTTCCCGACACATTCCTACCTGTCGGTTAGCCATGCCCCTGCTCAGGAGAAATGCCAATCCCTATGCCCCTGCTCAGGAGAAATGCCAATCCCTATGCCCCTGCTCAGGAGAAATGCCAATCCCTATGCCCCTGCTCAGGAGAAATGCCAATCCCTATGCCCCTGCTCAGGAGAAATGCCAATCCCTAGCACCCTTATTCAATCCGTTTATAACATCATTTGCATTTTGAGCACAGGATGGAATCTTTACTGTGCTGCAGTAGGTTTACATGTCTCTGGTGTGCTGTCCTTTACAATTCAGGGATTACGATGTGAATTTAGTGATAAGTCTGTATAACAAATTATGTATGTCCTGCAGATCGAGGAGCTATATGAAACATACTGCATACAATGGCGGCTTCGGGTTGGGGCTTGTAACATGAAGCATGCTTTCTCCCTGTCTCCATCTACGAAGGCATCCAGGGAGAGTCTCATAGAGCTGTACAAGAACTTCCAGGAGTGCACAGAGGTAATACGATTATGTGCTCAGACCCAGTGTCGGACTGGGGTATGAAGGGAACCACCGGGGGAATAAAGTGGTAGGGACCCATGCGGTGGCGTCATACTGGGGGTGCGGGCCACACCTGGGTATCACCCTCGGAGGGGATGACACTAAAATGCAGGCTCCTCTGCAGTGCCTCTGGGCCCATGCTTATGGGGTGTGAGTAGCCTCTAGAGGGGGAGTGGGCAGCTACCATTAGAGAGTGTATGGTCTGGGCCCATATATATATATAAATATATATATATATAGTAAATACTGATAGTGCATGTATGATTATGTACCAGATTAATAACTACAATACATTGTAGGGAATACACCATAATCCTGGAAATGCAGTATAATATAAGATATGTACAGTCTGTAACCAGACCCCCTAGGAGAGGGGGTACGCCCTCAGGCAGTGGGTCCCATTGGGAATTTTTCCTGTATCCCTGTGGACCAGTCCGACCTCCTCAGACCCTATGAAACTCACAGAAGATGGGCGGTCATTTCAGCTTGGTTGGCTAAGCTTGCACTTGTGTGCTGTACCCTGTATGAGGCTGCAAACATTTCATCAGGTACCTGGGGGTCACAAGAATTATTAAAAGGTGTTGCCTGTATTCTGCCAGTTAGACAGCCTCATTCTGTGGCTAGAGATTGAACCTTTTGCGTCCATAAGGCCAATGAGATCTATTTGGTTTTGTGCAGCACTGAAGCTCAAACCTAATGTAAGTAGATAGATATAGTTAGCAAATTAAGTCTGTAGGTTTCAGCTACAGGTCAGCCTACTACAGTGAACTGTCCAGTTATACACAGGTAAAACAGCTTCTGTCTGAGCCGAGTCATGATGATGTCCTTAGTGTGTAAAAAAGAGTCTTTGCTGACAATGATAGTTCCCCTATAAATCATGTCCTCTTTGGGAGTATGCAAGGCATCTGCTTTACATTAGCGGAACAGGCTGAAAATGTCCATAAACATTGCAAGACATGCCAGATACACGTGTGGAGAATGAGGGAGCGAGGAGGGATGACAGATGTTATTTATCTTTTGCATCTTAGAGCTCAGTCTTGATGGGAATAAGCTGAAAGCTCCTACAGCCGGGTTATTAATAGGAATGGCTGGCTGTCCTTCACTTTATATATGATAACATCCCCCATTTATTTTGTGCTATGGATAACTTGTCTATATAAAAGTAAAGCATTTCGTCATTAAGTAATGACTTTGATGTCATCTATAAGGCTTGATTTTAAGCTGCTTTGTATAAAAGAACTATTAATATTTTTAATAAATATATAAAAAACCCAGTCGATTCTTTTAACTCAAATTGTCGCTACATGTTAGGATGAAGTGGGGTAGCATTTTGCCCATGTAAACGAGACTCTGCCTCAGTTTCCCTGTTCATTGTAGATACTTGAGAGCAAAGGTGCTCTTGGGTTTGGCCTGGTGAATATCTGCCCAGTGGCCCCTAGTCTACATACCCAGGGTCTTCACTACCACTAAAGTGATAGGATAGCGAAGAACTTGGGTACCTAGACATGGGTAGATATCTCACTTGGGGGCTGATTGGCTCCCGATAATGAAGTATCCCTCTTGCTGCAAGCTGTGGTGGCAGATAGTTGTGTAACGGAGCAATTCCCTGGTTGTGGGACAGTTGCTCTGAAAAGCAGCTGTCCCATGATTCCTATCACTGACCCTAATAGGTAATTACTAACTCTGCTGGCAGTGTAAGAGGACATGTATGAAGGCGTACACGCGTGTGCACAGAGAGGGCCACTGGAGGTGGAGGGATCCCTTTACGCACTCCGGAGTAGGCCATTTGGAACCAACATGATCTGAAGATAGAATCCGTTCACTGAGCAAATTCCGAAATCTTTCAGCCCCTAATAATGAATGGTCCCATTACCTAATAGATGTGCTATCTAGTGTAACGTGCCCATAAGGGATAATGAATAAACCTCTCAAACATTAAAATGAAGAATTAAGTGTTAAAAATAAGCTATCCACAATGGCCTTAGTAGAAATACAAATGATACATAGATAATTTTACATAGCATCTACACACTACATAGGGCTATTCAGAACTATAATCCGTTCCTCTCCCCATAGAATTTGCAATCTACATTTTTGACCACATGGATACACACGCATACTAGGGTTATTTGGTCAGACACCTGCAATGTACTTTTTATGTGGTAGGAAGTGCTTGCAAACAGTGGCAGAACATACAAACTCCACATAGATAGGGCTTTGGTCAGAATTGAACCCATGACCCTAGCGCTGTGAGGCAGTAATACTAAGCACTGTGGCGCTCATGGCTTCTGTACAAAAGATTGGCTTATTCTTCCTGGGTCCTACTGTCATATAGGGCAGCATCTAAGACTAGGGGGCTTATGTAAGCAGATACAGGCTCTGGTGAGATTCCAGCGAGCCTGCCTTTAAATGTAAGCAGCAGCAGGTTGGTGTTGCCTTTCAAATGGTTGCTGCTTTAAAAAATCGCCAGAATCTCACCAGAGCCTGCATCTCGCATGCTATTACATAACCCCCTAGATGTCTAGCAAATAGCAGCTTGCACACATCAGTATGATAAGCCTCCTGTGCTTCATAATTCCCAGACAGACCCAAGCAAGCAAAATCCATCTATCAGTGGATTTTCTCACCCTTTGACATCTTGGGCATTGAGATCAGCTTCCCTAGGGGAGTACTGGCCTTGGCAACCACCTTACAACCCTTTTTGGTTTATTTGAATGGGCTTTACTGATCTGTGCAGTTGTTCAGAGGAAACAGTACCTGGTAAATACCAAGGGTCAATAGCACATAAAAAATTAGAGGGCATGGGGCCTGATCATTTTATTTCTTCGATATTCAAGAGGTGCCGCTTCAGCACTTCCCCCTCTGCCGGGTCATGGACAACGCCATCTACACCTCCCAACAGGACATAGACTACTCACCTGGACGGCCAGGTGAGTAGTCTATATCCCAGAGGGAGGGGGGGATAGGGTAGTCCATGACCTGGCAGAGGGAGAAGGTCGGAAGGGGCACCCCGTGTGGCGGCACCTGTGCATGCCTATGTTCCTGCACCTTCCCTGGCACTTGCATGCACAGCCTGCTGAGACCTAACAGATTGAACAGTCTGCTCGTTCACACAGGTTATGCCAATCTACAAAATAAGGTGCTTCCGAATATTGGCTGAAATGGAGCCTCAGGCAGAAAGAACTTTTAATAATATTCTACTAGTCTTTTGCTAACTTTTTTTGGGCAAATATTCGCAAACAGGAATCTTTTGCGAGAGATTGCAAGAACTCTCAGATTACAAGTGGTTCTGTTGGTTCCCTGTGTTTACCCTATGCATTGCCATTTGGAGAACAGCCGATAACATGGTGTGCCACTGTATACATCACCGTGGCGCTTAACAGAGGGATCTTTGGCCCTTATTCAGCAAATCAAAATTAGGACACATTTGTAAATAGAATACAATAATACCCAGCGCTTCTCTTTTTGCCATAGCTTTTGGTTTGGAAATGCTGCATTTTTCTAATCTCTCTGGATATTTATGCAGTTATCTATCTTCTTGAAAAAGGTGTTTTGTGCATTTGTTCAAAATGTATGCAAGAAAAATTAATATTTAAGAATGTAATGCGAATCTGCTGTCAGAATATCTCTGGAACTGGCTGGTGCAGTTTATTTTGGAATTCCTGTGAAAGTCATACACACAGGTCCTTGTAGCTGGTCAGCAAATGTTCTTGTATTGGGAGTTTGTCCCAGGAATGACTCTAAAAATTGTATCTGAGGGAGACCACTTTGATCTTATGGATGAAAGCACAGATGTGGGAATACTCCCTGGTTTTACCTACAGTCTTAAGACATAAGTCTAACCGTTACTTAAGACATATTAAAAGATACCCTTTAGACAGGCAGTATATATATCTATTATTTTATTTATTATTTTGGGGGGGGGGGTTATGTATATTCCCTGTGATGTTAACGGTGTGGTTTTTTTTTCTTCTCTAGGATATGTGCATGATTGAAGGGGCACTGGAAGTACATCTGGGTGAATTCCTCCTTAAGATGAAAGGTAACTCCAGAAACTGCTGTAACATATAGAATTCACAGATCTGCCTACAACTATAAAATTGGTTTGGAGCTATCTGATTTGATTTGATGATAACATTTCATGGACCTGTGCATGTCACATAATGCATATATCCCCTATCACACACAAGAGAGAGGGTCACTAGAATTCCTAATGTTGATGAAGCCTATCCTGCCTCTCGGCACAAGCACTCTAGTGCATATGTGGCCAAATTGCTTGACATTGGACTAAAAGTTGTAGATGATTCTGTCATTACTGGGACCTTTGACTGTAGCTATAGGATCACTGCGCATACAGGTCAATAGGGAAAGACTGCTGACCACATTGACAAAACTGACCAATAATGATCCAATAGATTACATTAGTGTCTGGTTATCTCCAGAAACCATGTGCCAGTTGCCTGGTATTGGCTGCAATATTGACAGCGAGTGTGGCCAGCATAAGACATATAAGGGCACATTACAAAGCTTCTTGTGAATCATGCAATCATTAGAAATATAGAGACTATGGGCAGATGATCATGTATCAAACCTTAGCGGTGAAGTTGCCCATAGCAGGGAGAACTTGGGCTTCCTTAGCGAGTAATAATTGTGCTTGCATGTGTTTTCAGTGTGGTATTTCAGCATTGTACACTGCATATTAAACCCTGATAGACTAGCTTGAAATACATATTTCCTTTTCCTAAAGGGATATATAGTTTAAATATGGACTATTTTGTCATATTTTCAAAAGTATTGATAGCTGATTATGGGCCTAATTCAGAGCCGCTCGTAAGCGGCCGCTCGTTCGCTCCAAGCGATGTTTGCCCAACTGCGCATGTGCACGGATCGTTATACGCATGCGCGAACCAGTCAGTGCGGTCGAACTTCATGTGCTCGCAAAATAGCGAATGCCTGATAATTTGAGTGACAGAAAGAGGCAAATGTGGGTGGTAACAGGGGAAGGTGCTTGAAAACGGGGAGTGGAGATCCGATCGCAGGCGTGCTTAAAGGTCAAAACGGGCGTTTTATGGGTGTGCATAATTAAAACAGCAGCGTCATTGTGCACGTCACTGGGTTATTTTATAGCCGGAACTGCTCGCAAAATTGTGGTAGCAAAAAGCAACCACAAGAAAAGCGAGCAGCTCATACCCTGGTCAATGTACTCGATTAATCTAATAAATAGCGGACATGACGTAGGATGCGAGTGGCCAGGGGGCGTAGTTTCCCAAAAAACGACCGCAAGTTTTGTTCGCTCGTTCAGACCTAGAGGCGTGAACAGACCGCAAAGAGCGAACGGTTTATTTGAATAGCCACCCCTTTTTTTTGAACGAACGACCGCAAATAGCGACCGGCTCTGAATCAGGCCCTATATCACACTGATTATAATGCTGTAACATAGTAGGCCAGAGGTATACATAACACTAAACTCGCTCAGTTCCCTGAATTTATGGAAATATTTATTATAGCATAGTAGACATTTATGTAAATAAGTGACTCCAAAAATAGACAGAAAGTTATAAACGCCCTATTGGCAACTGACACTAGTACATTAACTTAATGCATATATAAACACTTCCAAACATGAACTTATTCTAATAATAATGACACGGAGACAGATGTGGCGTTTTAAACTGGTCGGCCTTTTTATTAATTATCAATCAATCACTTAACTATGGTGGCGACCGAAAGAAACAGCAGCCATCAGAGGTCAGTGACTACCAAATCAGATGACTAGAAAAACTTGCAGGGCCAATTGCCCACTCAGCAAGTCCATAGGTCACATGAGACTGCCCCCATACCTTCCAACACATGGTTAGACAACCAAAGGCTGCTGACCCTAGCAGGGACAATCAGCCAAAAGGTATATCAAAGGGGAGCAACCTATCAATCAGCTGCAGCTCTTTCCCACTACGCGAGGCACCGACCAGGAGCCTAGCCCGCCACCATAAACTCAAACTAAACAATCAATAACCCTAAAAAACACACTCCAAAAATGGATGAACCCCAACTGCCATAACATGGACCCCATCCAGCAATAAGAACACTACCACTGTATCAGCAAAGCCAACGCCTTTCCCATGTATAAAGGTATTGCAAACTCACACGAACCCACTGAGCCATCGAAACAGAAACTAAGTAAAGAGAGACCCCAAACTATCAGGGAGAATTACCCTTCGCAATGGTAAGTAACTAGGATCACACAAACACATTAGTAGGGCCAATTGCCCTTTTCAACAGCCAGCAGTAGGGTCTAAGCCCCCTGTACGAATACACCATCTAACACCAGCCAGATAGCTGGTGCTTCTGACCCCAAGAGGGTGAAATCAGCCTACCTGGTGTATGGACAAGCCCTCTACACTAAAATAATGCCCCCTGAACCCAAGATGGCATACATCCCAAAGACCTCCCGCAACATCCCATCTAAATGAGGGAGAAAAAATTCCCTACCCAAGGAGGGAAAGGAGGGGGGAAAAGGGGAAGGGGGGATAACTTGGCCCGAAGTAAAAACCTAAAAAAAACCTGCCAGGAGTACCACAGCCAATCAGTGTCCATGGTTCAGGGCAAAATCCCTCGAGGCCCCCACCGATAAAGGTGACAAGCACCCAAGTTAATACATTTAGAAAAATGCCAATGTAAAACAAAAAAGAAACTCAGATAGTGACTGATAGTAAACTAAAAGTGGACCTACGGTGCACCAACACCACTATCACCGTTACCGGAGGACCGTGAGAGAATAAATGTAGTCGCCCACCCTGGGAAACGAGGGGGGTCGCATAAACTTTAGGGAAAGCCCAAAAGACAGCATACGAATACAGTATTGAAAGACCCAACCAGAAACGCCAGCCCAGGACCGCGCCATCGGGCAAGACCGGGAGTCAACACAGGGAAACGAGAAACTCAATGATCACAGCCTGATCGGTTAGGCATTGAACGCAGCAACCCGCACCTATGCAACATCATCAGGCCCAACAAAACTGCAAGATCGCGACCAGGGATCCATCAATGCATCAACCATGCGCTCTCAACAGGATATCAAACTAACCAAGAGGCCTGGGTCAGTGCCACCCGTCCATCCCGGAGTTAGCACAGTGATGCAGGGAAACCCAACAACCACAACTCAGTCGTTCAGTCCTCAAGCGGTGCAACCGACACAAACCGCTTCACAAATCGGGGCGGAAGGCCTCAGAGAAGGTGGGAAACAGACGATTGCTAACACTACAGTACAATAATACTAAATCGATATAGGCCCTCACCCTGCTGGCAGCAAAAAAGCAGCTAGAAACATGACCTAAGCTGACTGTGTAACCAATCTCTGCAACTAAACCTTGGTAAAACCTGACCCGACCACCCGCCAGTTAAAGACGAGCACGCTGAAGCTGCGCAAACTGCTCCTGCGGCAACTGCAAATGCATCAGTGAAAAAGAAAATGGATCAAAGTAATATCCACTAGTAGACTACACCACAATGTGAAACGAGTGGCTTGCCATGGTAAACAGCACACTCCCGTTGTCTGCACCCCATCACCAGGAAGTGATGGATCGCAATCTAACAGCATATAACGTCACTCCAGTGGCCCTCACTGCATCTGGCAACAACAATAGTCAAACTCCAGGCATGGTAGGACACCAAATATAAAGGCATATGGCAAATAAAAAGTGTCTGCCGTTAAATAGGAATTTGATGACCTGAGTGAAAAGTAGCATCCCCACTAGAAGTGTGTCTATGTCAGTGCAACCGACTATACATAGTGAGCTAACACCCCATCCGGAAAATTTGCATAGCGATCACCTGAGGACCTCCGACATGGGCCCCAAAAGAGACGGAGAAGACAACTGGATAGCTGGAACACCAAACAGGATACCACGATCCACATCTGAAAAAGAGGAACGGAAGAGAGACTCCAGGAGAGGGAGTAGTGACAGAAGAGAAAAAGCAGTAGAGGGAAACACATATAGCTAAAAATCCTGCGGACATATGCGCACACCACCCGCCAACCTACCACTGCCCACAGAAAAGGAGACAGGGCGCCCACAATGGAAGTAAGCAGGCTGTCAACTGATCCCAAATGCAGTAGCCGTGTGGAGCCATGGCCAACAGTGCAGCCACCGCATACAGTAACAACTGCACCTGACCCGCTTTCTAACAGAAACAAAGGACACCTGTGTCCTGCCTGCCCCTCACCCCTGGAGAACCACTGTCACCAAAAACTGCCACCAGCGCCAGTGGTGTCACAAGGGGGATGCGGGCCACGCCCCCTTTTTGGTGGCACCCGCACTGGCTGTCACCGCAGGGAGGGACGCCACTGTCCATTGCAGAGACTCCAGCAGAACGGGAAGATCCCCAATCCCGCCGGCCTGCGCTGCCAGAGGGCACCGGGGACAGCAATGCCTCCAGGGGACCTGTGTGTAATGGAATTTCCGACCGCAATAAAGGCCGCAAGGCCAACCAGTCGCCAGGGGAGAGGAGGGAATACACATAAGCCTCAAAACGAGGAGGGGGCCCTTGCAAGTTGGTAAATAGAGACCCATCCCAGGTATCAAAATACCCTCAATGATGCCTAATTCTCATGTCATAGAAAAACACCCTTAGACAATGATCGTGGGCAGACACACTATACATTACACTATAGATTTATATAGACAACGTGAGGCATAGGAAAAAGGTGCAAGCAGCTAGAAACCCTCAATGTAGCATTATACATAGAGAACCAGAGGGTGGCAGTGAATGGAGGAAAGGAGTATAGAGGACAGGCGTAGATACATATAGCTGGTTAATGCAGATAGCCAATTATTTATTTATTTACTAACAGTTATTTAAAATAGCACACACGTATGGTTAGACAGATTACAGGGAAACAATGACATAATGAAGGTACGAAATACACAATGACCCTAATTCCAGCATCATTGCCATGCAGACGGGTGACACGCATATGACTATGGGCCACAGGGCAGGTGTGACCAGCGGAAGGGGACAATGCAAAGTGACAAATTCAGAGTCAGTAAAAATTCTAGAAAGACCTCTGACCATAGATTATAACACCGCAATGCATATTAATTCATCTATCCCCTCTAATCACATCCCAGAACAAGAAATGACAAAGGCCGTACGATGATAACGATATAATAGGACAGCTGTAAATTAAAAGAATGGGAACTGACGGCAGCAGCTTTAGGCTAATATATCAGTAAATAAAAGCTAGCTCAGGAACAGAAAATTAACAAATGGCAAGACCCCCATTTGGAAACGGATAACATGGTACGCAGATGGTATCACAAATACAAACTACACACTGCTAGGGACAGGATGGGAATAAAGCCCATGACCACCGTGGCGCGAGCCATAGAGCTAGCCAGACCAATGCGGTGCTAGGCAGTAAAGCTGATTGGTGCTGCAGTATGAAATGCTGAGCAAATGTGCTTAGGAGTTTAACTAAAACCTCACCGAGAAGGCAAAAAACCTGTATAAGCAAAATAGTACAGCATGTACCAATGAAGCGCTGGGCATCCACCTATCCTCCGTATACATACGCCCATAGTGAGACCACAAGCCAAAGAGCACACAGACAAAACACACTGCACCGATGCATAAGAAAAACCATACAGTATGACAAACACAGAATACTATGCGAGCATCGATGCAAATGAAACCACACCCAAGCTATAAAATCACATCCCAAGCGATCACACAAATCCATGACACATATACATAAAGCATAAAAACATGACAACCAGCGACAGGCAGTGCCATAGCCATGTGCTAAGCCCACGGCAGATGCAGACTAAGCCCTGCACTGAAGCATGAAAATAATACCTATATACACAAACTGTACAGACATATGAAACAGCACAACTATACACACACCATAAACAGGTACATACACAAATCATCAAACCACGTAAGAATAATGCACATAAACAAATATACAGCAAATTGTACAAATGCCTGATACACACATACTACCAGGGTAATCTATAATAACAAGTAGAATGGGTGAGGCCAGGCAACCAGATTCCCAAGCCAAGGGTGGCTGACTATGGACACTGCATGTTCGATCTCGGGAGGGGCCCCCCATCCCCGGCTGTACAGCCAACTTGTGAGTGGCCAAATTTACTGATCTATATATATGTGTGTGTGTATGTGTGTGTGTGTATATATATGTGTGTATATATATATATATATATATATATGCGCACACAGCACACAATAAATAACAAAGGCGCCTCCTAGTGCTATAGAATGCAAATGTCACCAATGTGACATGCAAGATAGGGGTAGTGCGATGAGATATAGCTCCGGACGAAACGCATTGGGTGTATCTGCTAATCTAATCTGAAGCTGTTATTTTCTCTAATTATTGTACGAGCAATTATATACGTAATTGTGTTGTCATTTTTAAAAACCATTTTGCACTATGTATGTTTTGGAGTCCTATTAAACCCATGAAAAAAAACCATACTGTAGATGACTTCTTGTGGACCTATATGAAACTTTGAGATAAGCCTAATTATTCTATTCATATGGTACAGGTTCACTTATAAATTGTATTCAATTCACATTGGTGACATTTGCACTCTATTGCACTAGGAGGCGCCTTTGTCATTTATTGTATTTCAGATTGGAGGAGGTGGTGTGGATCCTGACAAAGAGCTTGGCTGTCCTAAACTTGGATTTTGTTGGACCCTTTTTTTGGACATTTTGGACCATTTTTTGATTTTTTGAATTCACTGCATTTCCGTTGTGTACACTTTTTTTTCAGCACAAATATATATATATATATATATATATATATATATATATATACACACACACACACACATACAGTGTAGGATGGCGGCATTCCAAAATAAATACTTAGATCAGCGTTGAGATATCCACGTTGCAGCACTTTTATTAGAGCCTTTGTCAGGAACAGCATTACAAATAGACAAACACTTACCTTAAGTACCCGACCACCAAGTTTGCTAGACGCCGCTGCCCGGGATCCAGATGCTGCGGGTAAGTGACATCAGCGGAACTTGCCCTGTTGCTAAGCAACCTAAACAAATGCATACATTGTGGATAAAAGCATGAGGACCTAAGATATTGGTAGGCTGCGTACTAAATACAATCTAGACACAGCATACAAAAGTGGATTCGGGTACTTGAGGATTCTAATCTATACATAATCAAACTAATTACCTAATATATCTGACACATTTGTATCTACTGTAATATAGAGCCTATTTTCAATAGGTTTGTGAGTTCCTGAGGTGTTCCACATCTTTTGAGGCCTTCGTCTTATAAGAAATGTGGTCTAATATGGATGTTTTCTTTGTCCTGTCTAGGCCTGGTGGGTTACGCTCGCCTCTGCCCTGGAGACCATTATGAGGTACTGTAAACATTTGTCTCCCTATCATTTATTTTTAACCTGATAGTTGATGATAGAAATCAATTTATTGTTCATACAAGAGGGAATTATTTCCTATCACTGAGGCTTTAAAATGAGCTAATTCTCAGTAATAATCCTCCACAGTAACCATCTGAAACCCCCTGGTAATATTGCTGCCAAACTGCATACAAATAGATCAATGACTGACAATTCACAATAATAGCATTAGATGATCTATTTTGTATCTGAAGTTGCACAATTGTAGCAGTGATGTCATTTGGAGCTTTCCAACAGTCCTTGAGCTGAGCAAGTTGTTCCCATGTTTCATGATTCCTGAAAATGTCATCAACTATATACTTGTGAGAGCATGGACAATAACCCTGTTTTAGCAATGTAGGGAATTAAAAACTGTCACAATGAAAATAAACATGGTCTAATCCTGTTGTCAGGTTCCAGCTAACATTTATATTTTATTATATAGTAAAGTTAATTCGTATTAACTGGTCACATCTGTTGCAATACGCAACTTTAATTATTTTAAATATTATTAGGGACGGGATGTACTATGCACTAAAATGCGGTCAAACCTCCGAGTACTGCCATTTTCGGAGGCTTGCCGCAATCCCCATATGTATCAAGCTCCGCAAAGCTAAACTTTTTCGGATCTTGTGTACGATGGGCAACGCCATCTATAGAAGCCTGTGGGCTTGTTTTCGCAGAAATTCCCAGAGAGGGATCCAAAAGATTTGGTGCCGGCAGGAGCCAGTTGCACCTTTAGACGGGGGACTGCATTATGCAGCCCCAAGCTTTATTTCTTAGTTGTTGTTTTTTTAATTGTTTCTCAGAGCAAGCAGCGCTGGGCGTCCTAATAGGCGCCTGCGCTGCTACTCCAACAACCTCGACTGGCGCCGCAACACCGGTGAGCAGTTCAGTGATTACGGCAGGGCTCAGCTTGCCACTCCAGGGCTGCAGCCGGACAAACGAAGAGACAGCTAAGGTTATTCAATCACATCTTTGGCAGTCCTTACCTCCTGTGGACACCACCCGGAGGATGCTGCAGTGGGGCGTCCGGTTCTCTGCACCCTCACTAGACAACCAGGGCACTTAATTTCTGTCATCAGGGACCATTGTAGAGGCCAGCGGCCCCGGCGATGAATGCAGCAGTGGGGAAGTAAGCTCTCCCCTGGTAGCTCCTCCTCCAGCTCAGTGCGTGATCCCTCATAGGTTTCCAACCTCTGAGCTGCTCCTCCTCCCATTGTGAGACACTCAGCAGCCATTATTCACAGCATAACTGATGCTACAAGTCTCAGAAGAATCTGGTCCAGTCTCCCTATATACCTCTCCCCGGGGCCGGGTTATACAGCGCTCAATCCTATCAGCCTAGTTAGGATTCAGTAGTTGATTTAGTGCCCATTGCAAGTATATATTTATGCATTGTATGTGACTTGTGCTAGCTCTGCTGTAGTGATATATTGTCTTAACTTTCTGACTGTCAGTTATCTCTATTCCTGCTGCTCTTTCTTAACCCTCAACTACCAGGTGTGTAGGGGTTCATTATTGCTTCACATTTATCTGTATTTGTGAAGGGTGTCACATTGCATTACTTGCTATACACTTATTGTGTGCTACTTGCTGGCTATTACTATGTCTTCTAAAGGCAAGGGTAATAAGGAGGCTTGTCTCCTCAGGATCTTGTGCAGGATGGTGTGTGTGCTAATTGTTATGTACCACCTCACCAGTCCACCTTACCAGCTCCTGTCCAGGAGCCACCTTGGGTGTCCTCTTTATTGTATGCTATGACGCAGTTAGTGGACCGCTTATCAGCCCCACGCTGCCTCCCACTATGGGGTACCCTCAGCAGTTACAGCCTGCTATGTCTGTCCCTCCTATGCATCCTATGCATCCTCCTTGGATGGATGTTTTTGCCCACTCTGAATATGGCTCAAACGTCTGCCGCCTTTAAGCAAATGTTAAGAAATATGGAGTAGTGTCTTTTTATCCTCTCCCACCTGGCGAGTGTACCAAGTGTCAAGTCCCCTTTACCGTTGAGTCTCACGTGGCACTCTTAATCAGAAGCTCTGCGCTGCCTATACCGTCCGCATCCTCCCTTAAAGACGCAATGGATAGAAAACTGGAAACTTGTCTCAAGTCCGTTTTCTTGTTTTGTGGCACTATTACTGAGCCAGCTATGGCCACGGCCTGGGTAGCTAAGGCTATCGAAGGATGGACGGATGCGCTTGAAGACAGCCTGCCATCAGACGCTACCAGGGAGCAACTGGCCTACATCTCCCATATCTGGGACACAGCCTTTTATTTGGGAGAAGCTGTGTTGGATACTGGACTCCTTGCCTCTAAGGCATCTGCGACCTTGGTAGTCCCACGCCGGGTCCTTGGGCTACGATCCTGGAAAGCAGACACGAAATCTAAGAAGGCCCTGGAATCTTATCCATTCTCTGGAGACATTCTGTTCGGTGCAGAGTTGGACAAAATCGTGGCTACCATGGCAGCCTCAAAATCTGCTTTTTTGACATTAGCAGCAGCCCCTAAGCCTAGACCGCCCTCCTTTTGGTCCTTTCGCCACCAAGGTAAGGCAAAAGGACAGTCCTTTCCCAGGCAGCCTAGTTCACACAAGACCGCCAAGCCTTGATCCAAGCAGTCTTGGTTGGCCAGACGTCCAGCTCACAAGTCTGATGACAAACCCTCTGCCTGATGAGGCAGGCCTCTTCCTGGGGGATCCCAGGATGGGAGGCTGACTTCTTTGATTTGCTGACTCCTGGCGTCTAACAACAACGGACGCCTGGGTCCGAGACGTGGTCTTTCATGGGTACGCCCTCACCTTCCTAAGGTGTCCACGCCAGCAATTTTTTGTACAGGTCCTCCACCAGACTGAGTCAAGGCCCTGGCCCTCCAGGAAGCCATTCACTCCCTCCTGTGTTCAGGTGTGATAATACTGGTTCCTTCGGCTCATTGAGGAACTGGTTTTTATTCCACTCTTTGTTTTGGTTCAGAAGCCCAACGGGTCTCATCGGCCTATTCTGAATCTCAAATCACTCAACAAATTTATCCGAGTGCCCAAGTTCTGTATGGAAACTCTATGATCAATTGTCCTGGCATTGGAACCTGGGGATTTTATGGTTTCTCTGGACATTAAGGATGCATACCTGCACTTGACTATTACTACAACCCACCAACGGTTCCTATGGTTTGCTGTTCTGCGGCAACGTTACCAGTTTTCAGGTGCTGCCCTTTGGTCTGTCATCGGCCCCTCAGGTCTTTACCAAAATAATGGCAGTTATGCCGGCCCACCTCAGATGTCAGGGAGTCAGAATTTTGCCACGACCTCTTAATTTTGGCACATTCACAAGCTGTTTTACAACGCCATCTCCAGCTGGCCATTGCCTGCCTGCAAGCACACAGCTGGCTCATCAATTGGAGAAAGTCCTCCCTCTCGCCAACACAGCGGATGGTATATCTGGATGCACTCCTGGATTCTCAAGCACAAAGGATCTTTCTGCAGTGGACAAAATTTCAGCACTGCACTTGCGCGTGCGCAAGTTGCTCTGCAATTGAAGGGTATCCATTCACTCAGCAATGCAGGTCCTGGGGTCCATGGTATCCACCTTTGATATGGTGGAGTACGCCCAGTTCCACTCCAGGCCCCTTCAACAACTGATTCTCTCCTGGTGGGACTGGCAGTATCCTCTGATTCTGTCCCAGATGATCCACCTCCCTCCAGAGGTCCGACTTTCCCTCTCATGGTGGCTGCAGATGTCCCATCTAGATAAGGGTCGCCCCTTCTGGATGCCAGATTGGGAGCTCCTCACTACGGATGCCTACCTTTGCAGATGGGGCGCGGTGACCGGTCATCATACCCTTCAGGGACAGTGGACAACCCAGGAAAGTCGCCTGCCCATAAACATTCTGGAGCTTCGAGCAGTGTACAGAGCACTCACTCTGGTGCAAGACCTCCTCCGGGACAGGCCGGTTCAAATCCAGTCCGACAAGGCGACTGCGGTAGTTTACCTCAGCCATCAGAGAGGCACGCAAAGTCAGGTAGCCATGCGGGAAGTAGCACACATCCTGGTCTGAGCCGAACATCATCTCCCGGCAGTGTTCATTCCCGGAGTCCTCAACTGGGAAGCAGACTTCCTAAGCCGTCAGGTTGTACACGCCTGAGAGTGGGCTCTCCACCCGGAGGTCTTTCAACTCCTGGTAGACAAATGGGTCCTACCATGGACCTCATGGCCTCACGTCACAACCACAAAGTCCCCAGATGGATCCAGGACCAGAGACCCCTCAGCCACCTTCGTGGATGCTCTGGCAGTGCAGTGGGTCTTCAATCTTGCATACCTCTTTCCTCTGTTCTTCCTCCTCCCGAGGGTTCTCTGAAAATTCAAGCAAGAAGGTGGCACAGTGATACTGATAGCTCAAGCCTGGCCCAGACGCTATTGTTTTACCGACCTATGGATGGCTCTCCATAGACACTCCTTTCCGACTTCCTTTACGACCAGATCTGTTAGCGCAGGGTCCTTGTCTGCACCCGGACCTACCTTGTCTGTCTTTGACGGCGTGGCTCTTGAGTCATCCCTCTTAAGAGTCAAGGGTTTCTCTTACTCTTTGGTCCAGATGATGCTCAGGGCACGTAAGCCTTCCTCAGCCTGAATCTATTACAGAATTTGGCACTCTTACTTTCAATGGTGCTCCCCCAGAAGCTATGACCCTACAGTTTTTAAGGTTTCTCTGGTGCTTGCATTTCGCCATGCTGGATTAGACCTCTGCCTCCACCTGGCCTCCCTTAAAATTCAGTTTTCTGTGCTGTCAGTCTGGTTCCAGTGAAGGCTCGCTCGCCAGCCTGATGTAGAACGTTCCTTCAGGGTGTTCCCCATCCCTTTGTCCCTCCGGTGTCCCCATGGGATTTGTCCTTGGTTCTCCGGGCTCTACAGGCTCCTCCGTTTGAACCTCTAGACTCAGTAGACCTCAAGTGGCTGACGGCGAAGACGCTCTTTCTCCTCGCTATCTCCTCTGCCAGCAGGGTATCTGACTTGGCAGTTCTCTCCTGTCGCTCCCCCTTCGTGATCTTTCATCCGAACAGAGCTGTCCTCTGTACCTGTCCCCTGTATCTGTACCTTAAAGTGGTATCCCGGTTCCATTTGAATAAAGAGATTGTGGTTCTGGCCTTCCAGTCCGCGGACCTCTCTGCAGGTGAAGCCTCCCTGGATGTGGTTCGTGCTCTTCAGCTCTACGTGGATCATATCAACTCCTTCAGGAAATCGCATTCTCTCTTTGTGTTGTACGGCTTTAACAAACTGGGCTGGCCAGCTAACAAACAGACTCTGGCCTGATGGCTCCACATAACAATATCTCAGGCTTACACACAAGCTGGTCTTCCTGTTCCAAATACGGTTACAGCACATTCTACTCAGTCTGTGGGACCCTCATGGGTGATTCTCTGTGCCGCTTCTGCTGAGCAATTGTGCAGGGCAGTCACGTGGTCTTCTGTCCACACCTTCCTCAGGTTCTACGCCTTTGACACCTTTGTCTCTCAGGATGCTTCCTTTGGGTGCCGGATTCTCCTTTCTGCTCAGGAACCTGCTTTATGACATGCCCATGTTTATCCCTGTGCATTCCAATGACCCTGAAGAAGAAAATAAGAGTTATAGTAGACTTACCTTTTGTTAACTCTTTTTCTTTGAGGTCCATAGGATCTGGCTTCATTGGGTATTTTCCTCTTGGTCACTGATTCCAGTATCTTCTGTGAGAGTGTACTGTTCTTCCTACTCTTTCCTGCTCCTGCCTTGGGCTTGTTCACAAAAACTGTTTGCCTTTGGCTGGGGTCCGGGTTATAGTGGAGGAGGATCGGTGCATTCTGGGATCTGAAACTTTGACTGTTTGGTGCCCGGTTAGCTCCAACCACCTACACCTCATGGTTTTCCCTGTGGATCCTATAGACCTCAAGGAAAAAGATTTAACAAAGGTAAGTCTACCATAACTCTTATATATATTTATATATATATATATACATATATATATATATATATATATACACACACACACACAAGCATGCATACATGCACACACGTAGCATACACACACATTTATGGCAAACATATACAAACACACATAGCGTACAGTGATTCAGACACTGGCAAAGATTATTTTAAGCCATCAAAGCTTGAAAACTCCTCATTGCAAATGCGCATTAGTCTTCCAAACACTGATCTTGTTAGTGATCGATATGGTATGCCAAATAGGGAAACTGCTGCCATATCAACTGCAGTTTTGCAAGACTTACAGTAGGTCTCATCACTCCCATTGACACCTCATCAGTCATTGATCACTCCAAAGTGAAGAAAACCTCAAAACTGTCTCAGAGAGCCAATCAGAGCGCAGCCATCGCCCAGCAGCAGTCACTCACACAGCACAGAGAGACACTCTCACACTGTCAGTGCCAGCTGTGTCTCTGCTCCTCACTGCCTGGCTGTAACACACTGGACTCGCTTCAGCGGCCTCCCCACCAGTGCACTGACAGTGTGAGAGTGTGTCTCTGTGCTGTGTGATGGACTCTGGAGCCGGACTGTATATGTCTCTGGAGCCGGACTGTATTTGTAAATATAGTGTACCCTTCAGTCCCCACAGCACAGCAATGCTACTAGCTACACTAGACAGGACACAGTATGTATGTTGCATCGGGCCACGCCCCGATCCCACCCTCTGCCAACTGCCCTACAGTATATTCTGCGTATGTGCAAATCATATAAATAGTTTTTACCATTGAATACTTTTGATGCGATGATTAGTTACCATCGCATCAAAAGTTTCAATGGTGGAAGTCCAGCCATTATTTGATGGTGGGCTTCTTATGTCAATCCCTACTCCCTACCTCCTAGATAATAATATTTTATAATTCAGAATACCTGAAAATAGTGCCAGTCGATCTCAGGAGCACACGCGGCAAAGATGACATTTCGTGGAAAATTTTAATATTTTCACCTTTTGTTCGGAGGGGGGGACCCCCTTATAAACATCTACCCCGAAGGTTTGTGTCTGAGTTCAACTGAAGCGTTTTCACCTAAAAGCAACTTCATTGCCAAAATATGTGACCCAGAACTGTGCCTTCATCTGATTACAAAATTTCCTAATTTGTGTCAAATTTTAAAAACTTCAAGTGCCCGCTGGGGATGGTAAAACTTAATTGACCAAGCTGAAATTTTGCACACAAATTATTTTTAAAACAATATTCCTCTAGTCCTAGCACTCAGCACTGGGACTTAACTCTTTTGGTTCTGCAACAGATATTAAAATTATACATACTATATCATTACATATGCAGTTCACACTACAGATGTGTCCTCAGACATGATTGCTGCATCGCACCAAATAGCCCCTCTTGGTGCCTGGTCCTATGCAATTCTGCTAGTGCCAGGCATCTCTTTTTTTTTAGTTCGTTGAAAATGCAGCTTAGTCACAATGTGATGCGACTAGAATGCACCAGGAGACTTCGCTGATTATTTGATATGTGACTGAATATCTGAATCTACTCAGTAGAACATAGATATTCCAGTGTTTCGCTTAAAAAATTAATTCGCGCAGTCTCCTGGAGCGTCCTAGTCCCATCGCATCGACTAAGCCAATCTGTAGGTGCATAGCGGCGAATTCCTCCTACTTGGCTCTGCAACACTAAATTATATTCAGTGGTGTTCATCTTAACTGCATGCCTTGGGTCCCTGGATAATTATGGCATTGGCTGACAGAACTTTGCATCCTGACCAATCACAACTTGATTCCTTTTGAATATTATTAGGATTGAACATTTGTTTTAGCCTGATACACGTGGTGACCTAGGCCCAATGTTGTCAGTATTGACTGAATCGGATTTTGACACCTTGGCATAGTTAAGTTGCCAGCTTTACAGCTTGGCCAGATGATAAAATCTTTTTTATATTTTATTTGTTTTATGCAAGATAGGGAAATATTTAATTGGAAATAATAATTTGCAATAATTTCAATGGTTTTGTCACACATTTATTTCTACAGCATGAAAAGGTAATGCACACAGATCATTATGTGCTTAAAACTGCTGTTCTGACAGAGTTCCCATAGTATTAGTACTGCATTGCAATTTGATGCTTTAAAAATAAAGGATCATACTAATTTACAGGCGAGGGTCGTAGGTTCAGATCCCACCAGGGACAGTGTCTCATAAACTCACAGCCTTGATTTTGCTCAACCCACACATAGGGGAGTAATTATAGCGCTGAACAATACATACAATGTAAAGAGCAGGCTGCACACACACATGTAAAGAGGTGTTGTCTGTATTCCCCGTATAGCTCATTTCTCCGTTGTTTTCTAGGTGTTAATACGATTAGGTCGCCAAAGGTGGAGGTTAAAAGGCAAGATTGAAACAGATGATGGCCAAGTGTGGGATGAAGAAGAGAAAATATTTATACCCAATCTCTGTGAGAATTTTGATATCAAGGTATGCATATTGTGGCAGCCTTTCCAACTGTTGCTGAAATTCAATGCATTCTCCTCCCAAGTGCTGCACTCTCCAATACAGTGTCGCTGACGTACTGAAAGTGCTATAGGTGATGGCATAGGGTAATAAATAAATACAAAATAATCTAAGACTCAACTGTACAATGTATCTACTATCTTGGGTTGGGTACGGGATCCTGATGGTCAGAATCCCGACAGCGGCATCCCGACGGATTTTGGCAAGTATTTTAACCTCTACCCTAACCTTCCCCCTAACCCTAACTATGACCTACGGTGAGGTAAATGGCTGGGGAGGCACTGGCTTGTATCAGAGCCAGATTTACAGATACATATATGAACCCGAGGGTTCATGTGGGCATTATACAAAGGTGCAGCGGTATATAGTGCTGGAAATTTGGTGTGTTTTGATCTGGGATGTGTGGAAAAGGTAGACAAAGGAGGCAGTGCCTCACCTGCCATACACTTTTTACTCCAGAGTTTTGATTAGAATAATACAAAGAAAATATACAGTCAGGTGCATAAATATTGGGACATTGACAGAATTTTCATATTTTGGCCTCTATTCACCACCACAATGGCTTTGAAATGAAACAAACAAGATGTGCTTTAACTGCCTACTTTCAGATTTAATTTGAGGGTAATTACATCCAAATCAGGTGAACGGTGTAGGAATTACAACGGTTTCTATATGTGCCTCCCACTTTTTAAGGGGCCAAAAGTAATGGGACAAACTAAACAATCCTAAATCTAACTTTCACTTTTTAATACTTTGTTGCAAATCCTTTACAGCCTGAAGTCTGGAACGCATAGACATCACCAGACGCTGGGTTTCATCCCTGGTGATGCTCTGCCAGGCCTCTACTGCAAATGTCTTCAGTTCCTGCTTGTTCTTGGGGCATTTTCCCTTCAGTTTTGTCTTCATCAAGTGAAATGCATGCTCAATCGGATTCAGGTCAGGGGATTGACTTGGCCATTGCATAACATTCCACTTTTTAGCCTTAAAAAACTCTTTGGTTGCTTCTGCAGTATGCTTCGGGTCATTGTCCATCTGCACTGTGAAGCGCCGTCCAATGAGTTCTGAAGCATTTGACTGAATATGAGCATATAATATTGCCCGAAACACTTCAGAATTCATTCTGCTGCTTTTGTCAGCAGTCTCATCATCAATAAATACAAGGGAACCAGTTCCATTGGCAGACATACATGCCCACGCCATGACACTACCACCACCATGCTTCACTGATGAGATGGTATGTTTTGGATCATGAGCAGTTCCTTTCCTTCTCCATACTCTTCTCTTCCCATCACTCTGGTACAAGTTGATCTTTGTCTCAACTGTCCATAGGATGTTGTTCCAGAACTGTAATGGCTTTTTTAGATGTTGTTTGGCAAACTCTAATCTGGTCTTCCTGTTTTTGTGGCTCATCAATGGTTTACATCTTGTGGTGAACCCTCTATATTCACTCTTGTGAAGTCTTCTCTTGATTGTTGACTTTGACACATATACACCTACCTCCTGGAGAGTGTTCTTGATTTGGCCAACTGTTGTGAAGGGGTTTTTCTTCACCAGGGAAATAATTCTTCTGTTATCCACCACAGTTGTTTTCCGTGGTCTTCCGGGTCTTTTGGTGTTGCTGAGCTCTCCGGTGCGTTCTTTCTTTTTAAGAATGTTCGAAACAGTTGATTTGGCCACACCTAATGTTTTTGCTATCACTCTGATGGGTTTGTTTTGATTTTTCAGCCTAATGATGGCTTGCTTCACTGATAGTGACAGCTCTTTGGATCTCATATTAAGAGTCGACAGCAACTGATTCCAAATGCAAATGTCACACCTAGAATCAACTCCAGACCTTTTACCTGCTTAATTGATAATGAAATAACGAGGGAATAGCCCACACCTGTCCATGAAATAGCTTTTGAGTTGATAGTCCCATTACTTTTGGCCCCTTAAAAAGTGGGAGGCACATATAGAAACCGTTGTAATTCCTACACCGTTCACCTGATTTGGATGTAATTACCCTCAAATTAAATCTGAAAGTCTGCAGTTAAATCACATCTTGTTTGTTTCATTTCAAAGCCATTGTGGTGGTGAATAGAGGCCAAAATATTAAAATTCTGTCAATGTCCCAATATTTATGCACTTGACTGTGTATAATATTTTCTTTACATTTGTCTTATAATTTTTATAGTCAAAACTCTGGAGTATACCTAAGTATGACAGGAAAGGCTCTGCCTCACCTGACCGCACATCACTGACTCTAACATCCCCGGCAGCCTAACCGTCTTTTTCCACAGCCTAACCCTCCCCCTCCCCCTAGTGCCTAACTGTAAATCTAATCCTAATATTTACCATCGGGATTGTGAGCGTTGGGATGCCGCTTGTGGGTATTGTGACCGTCTGCATTCTGACGGTCGAGATCCTGACTACATCCCATATTGTTTTCTTGCAGAATCATGTACTATAAGATATTTACAGTAGACAGTTCCAGCCTGATGATGATTGGCGTGTGATAGCAGTCGGGGCTAAGTGTAGTCTGAATGACTCCACACAACATTTAGCAGCGAAAAGTACTAGTCAGATTCACTGATTAGGATTTAGAAGACAATATATTTGTTAAATAGACACTTCAGATTAATTTTGCATTCTAAATGAATGACATGACCAATCTATAAATAACGTACACTGCATTGTTCCTGTAAAGAATGCAGAATTTTCTATCATTATTGCCTATAATTTCTAATTCTAACATCAGATAGACAGACGCTGTATCATTTGAAGCTTCACCTCTCTCCCAATGTACTGTGTACCTCTGGACACTGATCAGTTGCCTCTGGTTGTGCCATTGGCCATCCCATTTTCTACTCTACGGTGTAAAGCTGGCCATCTACTATACAATTTTCTGTCAGATCTGTCCAGTCTGGCTGGTTGGAATGAAAACCTGGTAATGTATGGGAAGAAATTACAGTCGTCCATTTGCTCACAAACGCTGGAAAATTGCCCAAAATGGTTGTTCAGACAAATTGGTTAAAACACAAATTTAGCCAATTTGAACAATTTTTTTTGTTCTTTTTTCAGTGTTTAAAACCGTATGATCAGTTGTTATTTGCTCCCATACATTACCAGGTTTTCATTCCAACCAGCATGATTGGACAGATATCTGACAGAAAATTGTATAGTGTATGGCCAGCTTTAGAGTCCCATATAATGTATTATTGTACAGCATTATAGAAACTTCTACCACTATATTCTAAAGCCTGATACATTTGTTCAGCTCACTGCCCATAGTGGATGCTGTTCTAGAGAACTTGAAGTCTTATATAATTGAAGACCCAGTGCAGGGATCTTGCAGTCTTGTTATGTAATGAGCATCTTATACATACAGCTTATTATTTTCTATAGGAAACCCGAAGTAGTACACAAGTGATGGTAATATGTATAAATACCTGTAATAACTATCCGTATAAACAGTGAGTTGTCATATCATAGCTTATTGTTGGTAAGTTCTGATGTCGTCGCTTCCGGAATAACATGCTCTATTACTGTAAATGGATGAAAGGGCTGATACTTGTGCTTCTGTATGATCATGGAATACCTAATATCCCTATCACTTATTGTAGGGACTGTATTATTCTATTTATTGTATATCATTTACTCTTCAATAAACATTTATTGATGAACCAGCCGCTTTATGCTAAAGCCATTTATTATCATGATAAATTGCTGACTGCACAGAGTAAACAATGTTTTGCTTGGAGAGTTACAGCCTTGCAACAGTTAAGCCCCCCCATCCAGATGTCTAGAAACATATGGAGCCTTAAAGGGGTATTTATGGGATCTGGCCGCCCTCCAAGACACCCCTCAGTGTTAAAGGTCTTTAGGGTAAAGAGGTATGCATGCTTTACATTACATAGCTGTACCCATGCATAGATGGCTGTGTTGTGCACAGTGGCAGGTTGCGTGTAATTACCAGCACATCGCCTGCATTATAAATCTGCTCTGAAATCCTGGAGAGATATCTGATAGGCAGAGAATTTATTGCAATTTCTGGAATAAATCGGGGTCCTTTTATACATACCTCTGCATGGTGTACACAAATATATATGCTTTGTAAATTATCCTAAACAAATATATGCACTATTATTTATAAGATTAAATTGACTTATATGGTGTTATTTAGGGAAAATGTGAGGTTTTCTGCTGTTACACAGTCAGCTTTCTGGGAAATGAGGTTACTCCACCAGGACAGATTATTACAAGATCTCCCAAGACATGTGGCCAGCTTTTGTACAGTGTGTGTAAAATGATTTACAGAGGAGTGTTGAGGCGTAATAACTGCAGATGAAGGCTTATTGAGAACTGAGTATGGGGGACGCTTCAGTGGCACTTGCAGCATGTTTTGTAAATATATCTTTGTATGTAGACCGTAGCCGTGGGATTGCTATAGAAATTGTATGACATGTATGTAACGGACAACTCTGAAATGAGGACACTGAGGAAGTAGTCTGGGGATTATTTAGAAGTAGAATGAAGGAAGATAGGGATGGACATGTACTGCACTTTTTTGCCATTTCTGATCAACTTCAAAGGTTGATTTATATTACCAACTGTTTTGTGCTCACAAATGCAACAATTCCCGGCCAATTTGTACTTTGATTTGATGCATGTATTGACCAGACATAAGCCTCAGGGTCGTAACTAGGGTAGTGCGACTTGTGCCATGGCACAGGGCACCGCAGGCAGGGGGCTCTGTTTGGGCTTGTCAATTTTCCTGTTTACTATCATTCTCACTTGTAGCTTCCTCTTCTTTTATCCCCAGCATCTCCTGACTGGCCCAGGAGTACCCCTATATCTCCCCTGGCCCTTCCCCATGAAGCCATGGCTCTTTATCAGGTGCACTATCTGATATCCATATTTAAAAAAAATTGGGGGGGGGGGGGGGTGCCAATGCTCTATCTGGCACAGGGCTCCAAAAAGTCTAGCTACGGCTCTGATAAGCCTGTTCAGATTGAATTAGCTTTGCGTCTGAACATCAAGCAACAGAAATAGATAATACTTATTGAAAATTCATAGTCATTTAAAACAGTGTTCTAGATTTGTACATAAGGTCATTAAAACATTCTAACAATCATTATTGTCTCTGCAATAACCGTATGCAGCAGTCAGTCCCACCTGGTGATTCTCTTAATCCTTTCACTTTACCTGTGTCAGACGTCCTGTACATTATTGGCTCATTAGTGTTAATCTGATCACCAGTTGGATCTTTATAAGAGCCTGATACAGCGTCATCCTCACCCAGTGATATCTCCTAATTCATTCACATGTTGTCATCATAGCTCAGATGTCCTAGACTATACACAACGCTATCAGCTTATTGTTGATAATACAGCCACCTATCATTGGCAGTACATACTGTCACTAGTGGTGCCGCAAGTTTGCACTACAAGTCTTAGGGGTAAATTTACTAAAGTGAGAGTTTTTAGAAGTGGAGATGTTGCCCATAGCAACCAATCAGATTTTAGCTATTTTCTTCTAGAAGGTGCTAGTTAAATGTTAAGTATAATCTGATTGGTTGCTATGGGCAACATCTCCACTTCTAAAAACTCTCACTTTTAGTAAATTTATCCCTTAGTCTCCTTGGTGTAATAAAAACAAGTTTCGCTCCTTGGCATAATGAAAAGAAAATACTGAATACATTGCTGGCCATGTGTATTTTGCCACTTGGATAAGGCACCCTTATGTGCAGGGCCTCAATAGATTTGGCCCTACTCATGCAATTTAGAATGTTTGAAACTGCTACATATCACTGCACAATATCCATGGTTTGGGTTTTCACCCGCCAACCCCAGGATAGTAAGTTCTGTGGTTTGAGCTTAAATATCGCTGGTTATGTGTCCTTGTTTTACTAAATTCCATCCCCAAATATCTAATTTCCTATTTCATACATTTGCACCATGTTATTTTATAGGTTATTGAGTTGCGCGGCCTGACCACCATCTTAGTCGGAGTTGTGACTTGTGACAGCGCTGACTTTTTTACCACCCGGCCAAGAATAATCATCGTAGACATCACTGAGCTGGGGACCATTAAGCTGCAGCTTGAAGTAATCTGGAAGTAAGTGGATTCTCATTGATGTCACTCCTGAGCTAATAAAATTTTTTCAGCAGAAAAAGGATATAAAACCAGCTGGCAACCTGACCATGCTGAGAAGATACAATGTTCTGATGAGACTATGGGGGCGATTCAGACCCGGACGCTAAGCCGTGATCGCTCGCATCCAAAAGGGGCCGGGTATGCAAATTCCGCGATCGCACTGTCTGGTGTAAGGACGCCCTTTATGTCTTAGAGAGGGACGGCAGAGTGAGCGCATGCCGGTATAAGACGCCCACTTTTCTTACTTAGCACATGTCATCTCCAGGAAGTGTATGATTAATCAGAACCATCGAGAGCCATCGGCGCTGCACGAAGCGCTTGAGGTAGATCCTACCCCGCCGCAAGCACTGCGATCACTGCAGGCTGAAATACAACCAAGTGACGTGTTCAATGACTCCTCCATGCTAATTATGCACACCAATAAAACTCCGTTTTGATGCCCAGACACACCTGCGTTCACAGTACCACTCCCCCGTTCACAAGCACCTTCCCGTTACCACCCACAAACAGCACTATCTGTCACTCAAAGTAGCGCTCAGTCTTTGTGCTATGAGAGCACAATTCCCCATCACAGTGAATGATTCGCGCACTGCAGTGCATATGCATGCGCAGATGGGCGACAATCGCCCATAGTGAGCGATCGCGGCTTAGCGTCCGAGTCTGAATCAGGCCCTGTGTTCTTATTTTGCATATTGCTGGTGCATCTTATCAACTTTGTGCTGGTTTATTTATTTTATGGTGTTCGGTTTTAAGTAGTTTACATTTGTACTTTTAGCTCTGTAATACATCTTATAAATGCAATTCACAGGACTAAATTCTAATGCTATGTTTCAAAATATTGTTTTAAAAAATAATATAAAGTTTAAACTTTTTGTACCAGACTGACATACATTGCTACTTTAGTTGGTTGGGTAGACTAATATAGTGTAAATCTCCAGAAATTGGTTTCCACTTTTTCAGTGGAAACCAATTTCTGGAGATTTACACTGGAATTTTTACCACAGTAGGCAATGCATGTCTTACCCAAAGTGCATGAAATGTATGCTGGGTATTCCTGCCTATCGGTAGTTTAAACAGGTTTTAAGAGAAACCACAGCAATGAGAAACCTCTATAATAATAGAGAATGTATGAAACCACCCACTAGTGCAGAAAATTAGTTTTAAATGTTATTTTTATAGTTTTCATGTTTTTTTTTGTTTGTTTTTTTGTCTTGGAAGGGCACAAGCATGATTTGGAAACAATACAGAACACCTTAAGTACATTAACTACACAGTCCATTTAAGTAACCAAGATATATAAACACACAAACAGATCAGGTTCATGTTTTTAGCTTTTAAGTCACATTCTGACGATTTTGAGAAGATCTGGCACCCCCACACGCAGGGTTGACAGTCGCAACTGTGCCACTATTAATAGATAAGCAGCCTAGTCCTGCTGGCTTCCGAACAGGTCTGCCACTCGGCGGCCAGTATAAGCCGTGACCTGATGGCATAGAGAAAGGAGCCGCAGCACAAAGCACCGCCATCCAGGACTGAGGCGGAGGATGCCACCATCACGAGAACACCGACTTGGGATGTCAATCCCAGAATGCAGGTGCTGACATGTTGACAGTGTTAACATGTTACTTCCAACATGTTAACTGGATCAAGAATACAACTTTAAACATGATGCCTAACCAGCATGTTTACAGTTGTAATGCCAATCTCGTTATGCTCTAAATAACATGTTAACCTTGTTACATGCCAGCATCTGCATTCTGAGATCACATAGTCAGTCGATCCCACAAATCCATCCCATTCAGTGCTCCCCGCTCTTTTTCACATCCTTACTCTCTCCCACTTACTCTCTTGTAAAATAGTGCTAGACACTGCCAATAGGCGGTGCTAGGGAATCAGTATAATTTACCGGTAGACGGGATGCCGGCAGTCAGAAGATCCCGACTGGGGCTGGTAAGTAGACTAAACCTCCCCCCCTAACCCTAACCCCCCCAGTAGTGCCTAAACCTAACCCTCCCTTCCCGCACCCTAAACTTAACCCTCCCCAGGCAGTGCCTAACCCTAACCTCACCCGGTGGTGCCTAACCCTCCCCGGTCGGTCCCTAACCCACCCCGGCAGGTCCCTAAACCTTACCCTCCCCCATCCCCGGCCTAACCCGCATACATACCTTTGGTATGCTGGCAGTCGGGATGCCGACATTGTTATCTTGATCCCTTCAGGATGCTGGCGATGGCATTCTGACGGATATCGGGATTCCTGCGTCTGTATCCTGACGTCCGTGTCTTGACTGGATCCCGGTGCGAGGCTTGCCCCTCCAGCATTGCACACCCTAATACTATTTGCTCAGCACGCCTATGTTGCCCACAATTGGTTTGTTGTTCAATAGAAAGTGATAGACTAGAAATAAACACAGTACAATTTAGATAAAACTAAATTTGGGGGACAGTTCACAAGCTATCTTCATTTCCATATAATTATCTTATAGGTGCACTAGGAAACAAAGGAAACACAGCTCCTTGCTCCCTTCCAGACCACTATTTGCCATTTTAAATAATAGAAAAACAACCTGGCTTTATGTCTGCCAATAAAAAAAAATTGACGATAAATGAACATCAGGATTGAAACTTTACCCTTAGCTCATCCATTTTCCTCAAGGGGTTTCCCATTCACGGTGAGAATACCGATAGTGGCTTTAGCATCTTGGGGATAGTCTGGTAAAGCCACCAGCTGGTGGTCTGCGCTTCTCTTATTTCCTGTACTGTATGGGTCTCAGTGACATTTTTCCACCACTATATGGTCTGGAGATACAACACAACAAGTGTCTGAGCGTATTAAGTAAGAGATGAATGATACAGTGAGTCATTTATAAGGAGAATTCAGCAGTCTCCATGGAAGAGAAGTGGGAAGCCTACGCTCTCTGATTATAAACAATATAACAGGTAATTCTGGCAGAATAAAACACTTGAAATTAGAAACCCAGATGTCCAGGAATTATGTGAATTACAGCTGCCAAAGCAGGATGATGATATTATTGCTGCCTAATTTTAGTCTCATGAGTAACGCTGCAGTCAACGGACGTAAGAAGTGTTTTTACAGCATGAAAACTCAACCGTAATAAAAGATATTGCCGTTTGCTAATGTAAAGAGACTTCCAAGAAAGTGTGATAAAGTAACATTGAGGACTGGTTTTTATTGTAACAATGATTTGCAATGGTGAGTTTTAAAATCCCCAGTGCTTCTCTGTATGCATAATCCCTTCAGTGGCTAAGAACCACACATGAGGGCCTGGGATACGGTTGGGTTGCCCATAATTGGCTTAGATGGTCTGTAACATACAGTACTTTCCTCACTAAGGGGCTGA
Source organism: Taudactylus pleione (assembly GCA_031769625.1). Classification (NCBI taxonomy): domain Eukaryota; kingdom Metazoa; phylum Chordata; class Amphibia; order Anura; family Myobatrachidae; genus Taudactylus; species Taudactylus pleione. The sequence goes on from JAUIMM010000120.1 coordinate 841,888, forward strand.
TCCTGACTATGATACAAAGTGGGTGTATTTGTGTGATGCTCTGGAAGCCTGATTTACTACCTTATGCTAAAGCAGTTTCCCTCCGGGCTAATACAAGGACCCAGGCGGTTTCCAGCAGAAAGCTTCTCTGCCCGCTGCTTTTAAATCTACATTCGCCACCTTCATCATTGGTAACTGCATTTGCACCAGCCCCATGTTAGGTGCCAGAGATCCATCAGAAACAGACTTCCCTTCCCCATACACACAACTCAGAATAGCACGGATCTATGCCCACAGCACTTCCATGACACCCCCACAACATAGTTCAGTTCCACGCGCTCGCATTGTTGCCGGCCACTTCCTGCCCCAAAACGCCCATTTCATGCAAAATTAGATCCGACACAGATATGTCTGACTCAGAATTGGACGGAGATGCGCAAAAATGTCACTTAGTTTGTGCGCGTACGCGTGTGCAATTTGCTAAAACTCTCAATTTACATCTGTACAAAGAGATCAGTCTGACAGCTTTAGCTAACCAGCCTGCACTAAGTACCTCATACAGTGACAGCAAATTGCATCCCTTAGTTGTGTCCAAGCCATCAGCTTCATTAGCAACACACGTATGTTGCAAAATAGGCTTCAGTTAGAATTCTGGGCCTGATTCAGAGCCGGACACTCTGAATCAGGGCCCTCCTACCTAATATTGGAGCGGCCCCCTGGCCGCTCGCATAGCTGTGGGTGACCACCCACAGCTTGTGAGCGGCCAAAAAGATGGTCGCGATGGTCAAGACCATCGCGACCATCGGGCTTGCGACGAGACCCTGCGGTAGGGTCTCGCTGCCGCAAGCCCAGGAGTGCTTTTGGCTCTATCAGAGCCAAAAGCACTCCCACTGACATCACTAGTGATGTCAGTGGGACCGGCCCCAGACGGTAGGCGTTCCCATGGGAACGCCTCCGTCTGGGCAGCAACGCCCCCGGCACGCCCACCAAAGGGGGCGCGCTGTCAATCAACATCGACAGCACGCCCCCTTTGGTGCGAGACCCATAGCGACCGCTTGGCCATCGCTATTCGGGTCTCGCGCATGCGCACGATGGAGCTCCCTCCGTCGTGCGCATGCGCACTAGGGCACCATCGACCCGCTTGCGAGCGGGTCAGAATCAGGCCCTCTGTTTTATGGTGAATGTGGGGAGATATGTAGGAAAGGCTTCTAAATATGTATGTTTCTAACAGGTTTAGCTGCATTCAGTTATAAGCATATTTTTGTGCCTCATATTCTTAAATAAGCATTAAAGTATCATTAAAGCAACAAAGATGTACAGAAGACATGAAAGAGCAAATCTTTGTCTTGGGACACATGAAAACGAAAATATTTGTCTTGTCATTACCCTTTGCTCTGAAATGTAATATAATTTATGACCTGACGTCACTTTTCGCATGCTACCAATATTAGAACTTTCTGCTGGCAGACAGTGCATTATTGTTTTACCGTAAAGCGTCTGGATAATTTCCTGCCAATTGTGTTGTTAGTAGTTTTTTTCCGGCATAGTTCATGGAGGACGTTCCACCCCATCTTCTCAGGTGGTATACCGACTTACGGTAGACAAAAGACGTGTCATAATGCTGTGTGAAGGACAGGGCAAAATAAGGCAGAATTCAAGAGGATCCAGGAAAGCTGAACCTCCATTCATATCAGTGGAACAGACTCTCATGGTTCCCCAGTCTGACCAGTCATGATCATGTCAGCATCTTGGCAGTAGTATAGGCAGATGTGACTGGGGTAAATTAGACTATGGTAAAAGGGAACAAATGTAGAGGGAGACAGGATAAGGCATATAATGAAATCAGGGCCGGTTCTAGACATTGTGGAGCTCAGGTCGAAAGTTCCCAGTTGCGCCCCCCCCCCCCCCTAAAAAAAAAGGGTTTACAGATGGGGTTCCTCTTCGCGCGCACTTCTGGAAAGGGGATGTGACCGATTGGGGAAGGGGCGGGGGGTGGTTAAGTCTAGGCTGCGAGATAGGTGGTTAGGCGGGAGGGTTAGGTTTAGCCAACCTGAGATACCACCGGCAGTACACCAGGTTGACTGGATTTGGGTAAATTACTGGGGAAGACGACAGCCACAAAGTTAACTGGTCAGTGCTAGGACTGATACGGTGGTTTCAACTGAAGGAGATACCGTAGTTGTTCCCACCTAAAACAATCAATTTTGGCAATTCTGGGACCTGTTGTTCCATTTTTACATTTTGTAGGGGTCTGAACTACAGTAGCGCAGTAACAGTAGGGCACCTTGGGGAAAAAAAATATATATATACAGTGTGTGTGTGTGTGTGTGTGTGTATATATGTATGTATATATATATGTGTGTGTGTGTGTGTCTGGGATGTGATGTGATCATACTGTATATATTTAAAGAGCTCTATGTCACGTCATGTGGATGTTTTTTTTTAAATATATATATTTAAAAGTTATACACACTAACAAGTGAGACAGTCATGCAGCTACTCTGCCCCTTCTCCCATTCCATGCTCCTGCGCTGATGGATGCTGGAGGCGAAGCCATGATGTGTCACTCGCGTGCTCCGCAATGGCCCATGGGAGGAGCTTTTGCGGCTGGGCATCCGCAGCAGCCCTCCCACAGCCGTTACACATTTAACTGCTGAATGAACTTCTGCGCTTGGTAACAAACTATTCAATAGATGACCATCGATGGTTTCACCAACCGATGGTCATCCCTGTTTGTTGATTGACTGGCCCGTGGGCCAATCAGTACTTGGGGATGGGGCTTTGTGGGGGCGGAGCTATGCTCCGTGTCCCGGCACCTTGTAAAAAAATATATTCAGTTATGCTTTGGCATCGATGATGGGAAATCATCTGGTTCTCCCCCATCGATGGCAAAAGCATTTGACATCAGCCATAAACCATTGATGATTATGAATTAACGATGTCGATGACCATCCCTATTCAAGACTGCTGCCCAGTCGGAGCTGAGCTCTGATCGCGGTAGTGGCCATGAGAGCCGCCGGCCAGTCAGACAGTGTAAAGCGGCACAGCAGAGTGGAGAGGGGACTGGCCCAGCGGGAATTTACTTGCTGTCCTGGTGGCCCAAACCGCCCATGTAACAAGAGGATGTCTCTCTTAGAGACATTCATATTTTTTTTTTTTTTTTATGTGGGGACTCAGTGGCGCCCTCCAGGGGTCGGCACTTCGGGTGACGGCCCTGTTAGCCCGCCCTTAGAACCATCCCTAATTGAAATCTACTTATGAAGCAAGTAAACAAGTTCTATTAAAATATAGGAAGCTCATTATGTTGCTCTGCTAAGCATGAATACTCCATCGAGCTAGGCATAGGCTGCCATGATTCATCTTGTGCCCACTCAGGTGGGGGAAGGGGTGGGGGCGCTGCTTGATCTCTAATTTTTAGGAATCTGGACATTTCTAGTGTTGTGGATATAGGAAATTTGAGATGTGTTTGAAAGGTGGTAGACAGAACCAGGAGTAATATGGATCTGTTGTAGTATACTTTAATACCGTGGCAGAAGTATTACTTACAGCAAATATTTGTAATTACTGTATTCACGTTAGTCATATGTCACAACTACTCGTATTATATAGTACATCTCTTTCCAGTCCATGCTGACTCTTTAGCATAACTCGGAACAATTGAAAGATGTACTGTTCAGTTTGGCTGGTGGCTTTTGTTACCAGGTTAGTCCTTTTTTAGTTGGATTCTTTTGTTTTGCTTTTGATTTCCATGGAAAACAGTTTTTCAAACCTATTCAGCCCTTAAGCATACAGAGGACAGGGCCTTTGTACTTTGCACATATTGGTGTGCTTGTGATTGCAGTTTCAGGACATCTGGGTACTGAGCTAGTTAAATGTTTTCCCCCATCTGTCTGTCTCAGTAATCTGTATGTCATCATGTCGGAATTCCAAGGTTTAGACCTAATGCTGTTGTTTGCTTTATGTTATGTGTCTGTGGGTAAGGTGTTAATTAAAAGTTCCAAAACTTGTTTATTTGAGTGTATATTCCATACCAAATGTAATCAATTTACATATGTAGGGAGACATGTGGAATGTTATGTCTACGATGAGCATTCCTTTCTTCTTCACAAGTCTCTCTTGTTATATACTAAACATTGTTTATGCGGCAGTTTGTCCATTACTGATGAAATGCGTCAGATTCCCGTTGATTGCTTTTTGAACAATTAGTGAGTTTAGCAGAAATGTGTTAGAGATTGTAGAACAATGTGTCTGATGCAGATATGCACATGCACCTTTTTGTGGGAGTGTATGTTACGTGTTTTCGCACTGTGTATGCTCTGGAACAGTGTACATAAGTATGGCCATAAGTATAGCAACGAAGAGTCGTACACATTTCAGTCTCCTCTCCACTAGCGACTGGAGACTTGTAACTCTGCTCTAATAGATTGATCTCACGTAGGCAGAGCTCAGTGAGGGAGTGTTGCAGGTCTGACATACTGTAAGCGTAAATTCACCTGATTGCAGGCATATAATTTGCACCATGTATAGACTGCACCATGATGATGAGCAGCAAACCAAGCGTATGGAATGGGGGGGGGGGTACATGGCAAGATTCATAGAGCTCTACATACGGGCAGACATGCATATTTATTTCCATGCACATAGGGCCGATTTGTATTCCCGACTGCATTAGGCTCAATGTTCTTTGATATCTTACTGACGACTGTCTATAAGAATCACATTACCTCATAAATACTAGTGCATCAAGCCTAGGAGAGTGATAAAGTGAAGAATTGCCTAAAGCAAAAAATCAGCCCTAGATAAATGACAGTTAGAACCTAATTGGTTGCTTTGGGTTACTTCTCCACTTAATCACTCTCCAAGACTTGATACATTTCCCCCTTATTTTGTTAGCACCTTCTCAAAAGTCTACTGAAACAAAAAAAGACTTCCCTGATTTAAAATCTATTTTTATCGCAGGTCTTTTTAGACTTGTTACCTACTTACATTGTGTTTGCAAATGTAAACCAGATGTAAAAATAGATATAAGCTCTATCTCTCCGATATGTGGTTCACATGTGGTGTACCCAAGGTTAGCAGTCCTTTGCAAATGCATCCAGAAGCAGGTGACCTGGATCTCTTCCCATTCATATCAATAATGTTTTCTGTACATTGAAACCCTATGGAAAAAATGAATGGGAGAAACTCTGCTATTAAATAATAATTCTTAAAAAATTGTGCCCCCCAAATATGTGTCTGGGTCTTACTAAAACACGGCACCAGGCTCCTGGGACTGGAACCTCCATGGAAATGGGGCTAGTGTGTATAACAGTCCGCCAAGCTTCCTCTCCCATCGACTACATGCAATGTGCTGTGGGGGGCCTGGGGTAATAAAAACAATGGGAGTTTTGGGTCTTAGTTTAGTGGACCAAAATAGTAAAGACAACAAAAGAAACCCACTGAATTATTTGATTAAAGCGCTCCTTACTTTCCCCTTATTTACCACTTAAATCTGAAATAAATTTGACTTTCTTTGTTCTGTCTTTGAATTGGATGAAACTTATAGTGCGATGTGTGAACATTATGGGAGGAATTTAAATCAGCGCGATGAACGCTATTTGCCGTTTCAGAACAACGCATTGCGTTCATCTACATTGCAAGTTTTGCCTCGCAACCCATAGAGGTTCTTAGGATGTTGGAGCTACGGTAAGTGCCAGAAATGTATTTCCCCCTAGGAAACTCTGCCCCGTAGTGCCAGCAATTTATTTCCCCCCTAGGAAACTGCCCCTGTAGGGCTCATTTCCAATGTTTGTCCTGCTGCTGCTCTCTGCTTAAGTATTATGAGGGCTGCTTGACTGCAGAACATTCCACCTTGCATAGCGACCATATTTATTAGTAATATATGGTGATCACAAAAGCATACAGAGCGTGTTCCATGAATTAATCCAAAGTGATCCATCACTCAGGTCACTACTAGTGGAAAAGCCAAAGCTCTAGCTAGCAAGTGTGTTTCCATTAGGCTATTTGTGCGAGAGGAACAGTTTATCAGTGGAGCTCAGCTCACTCACAGCTGTACAGGAAACCTGATGTTTAATGAGTTTAGAAGCCAGTTTTGCCGGAAGACTCTATGAAGTGTCCCTGCACAAAGAGATTAGGGCCCAGCCACTCGATCTTGTATAGTCATGCTTGTAGAACATTCTTAACATGATCCTTTATTTATAAACATGACTTTGTGTATTTAGAAGGCTAAAAAAAATATTTTCCACTATTGCGACATCTAATGCAAATGGGAGCCGTGCTCTCTGCACATAGTGGCACTTTTTTACGTGTCATTATTATTTTCCCATTAACTTCAAAATGCTGAGCTTTTGTATTGGAAACGTATGCCATGTTCTAAAAGCTACTGTAAGAGTTAGTGCAAGACCCAGAACATCTGACGCAAGGCTTAGTGATAGCTGTCAGTCTTCCCTCCAGGCATTCGTTTATATACATGCAGGAAGAATAAAAGAGTAATTGCTTCTGTTATACAGACAATAATCGGTGTGTAACCCCTCTATCTGTGGTCAGTGTAAGGAGAGGAGCGTCTGTGGGCCATTTCATTAGGTTGGTAATGCAAAGGACAGCATGGGACAAGGCCGGACTTTTTTAATCCATTTTGTTTATTTATATTTTGTGGCTGTAAGCATGGTGCTTCAAAGTGTACAGACCCCTTTATCCGGAAATCCCCAGGTCCCGAGAAGTGCTGGCAAGAATATACCAGGCCGTATAAATATACAATTTATAGATATCTTTATACACAATGGACTCCAGAACTCATAAATTACTACTTTGCTGTTATCCTACCTTTTCTGTACAGCTTACATGTGTAAAGTCTCTTTCCTGTCTGCTGATTTCATAGATATCGGGTTCTTCATAGGCAGCTTCTTGCCTCCGCTCTCAGTGTTACATTGTGGTTGTAGTGTGTTGTGTACCCTCATTACATTCTGTGTTGTGCTTCTCCCTCTCCGCTACATCTCCCTGTGGGATCAAGCAAAGGATCAAATATCAACACAAATCTGGAGGAGATTTCATGGGTTTCATATATCCTCTGCATAGAAAAAAAGGGGTATGAATGAAATATTAGTCCTATAGGGGGGTATATAAACCAAGACCAGGCTTAGCCAATCTGGGGCTCTCCAGACTTCAGTGGAGGATTATAATGAGCCTTGAACTCAGAGGTGCCATATACACACGTATACAGTATGATATGCCCTGGCTGTAATGTTATTCCTGCCTGTGGAATTCAGCAAACAAACTGAAATAGAGCAGTTAATGTGTGATTTATGGGGATGACTGGATTGCATTTTGTTAGTAAATTACCCCTCCAATATCTATCAGAGAGCCATGGTTCTCCCAGCATAGGATCTAGCAGCTTCTGTTGCCAATGTCACATCTAAATTTAGAAGGCAGGTTCAGACTGGAGATCTGTGATTCTGAGCGATGGATGCGTGTGTTTGGGATTATTAGTGGGCTGGCTGGGCATGATAACTCACCACCAATGGCAACAATTGTGAGTCTGTTACACTTATGCATGTCTTAGGGGTAAATTTACTAAGATGGGAGTTCTATTAAGAAGTGATGTTGCCCATAGCAACCAGTCAGATTCTACTTCTCATTTATCTAGCACCTTCTAGAAGATAATACCTGGAATCTGATTGGTTGCTATGGGCAATATCACTTCTTAATAGAACTCCAATTTTAGTAAATTTACCCCTCAATGTTGTAGTGACAATAAATCAATTGAATCTTAAATGTTCTTGGGTGATGTACATGAATGTTGTTTATCATGCTTTTTATCCACGTCTGGTCCTGGCAAAGTGGTAAACAGTATAGATAGGACCAAGGTATATTACAGCAATATTACTAGTAACCTGATGCGGGGAATGATATATATTTTTGTGCATTACAGCATACTAAAATTATTACATAAGCTGCTAAATTAATTATTACAATTTTTTTTTTATGTAGAACTCTCCTTTGCGATCTCCAACCATGCCCCAAGTCCTCTTAGAAAAATGTGGCTTCTCATTGCCTTGGTGATCAGTTACTGAAAGTACTGTGTGGAACCGTTCTAAGCTTTGCCTGATGTTTTCCTTTTTTCAAGTCCACCCAAAGGGACATTATTATCTTTAGACCTCTATAGACATAACTTACCTGTGACCCTTTAATATGTATGAAGATAGCCCTTCTATATGTTAAGTGGTGTGACATTAAGTAGTTTCTACATTAGAGAGTAGCAAACTTGTTCCTGGTTTAAAAATGTAAATATGTCCTGCGCTATAAAATTGAATGAAAATACATTTTAATCTTTCATCCATAATTTAATCAGTCTAATAATGTAATGATTTTTGTTTGTTTGTTGTTTTACAGTTTGTAGCTAACGTCTAGAATGATCTGATCCATGTATGGGCGGTTTTGAGAAAACATAGAAATAAATACTTTATTATCCTCTGTATTATAGAACTATGGGCCTGATTCAGAGATGTACACTAATGCCGCCTCAGCTGCGAATTTGTACGCAGCGGCTGTGGGAAAATATACAAATGTAGCAGCCGCCGGGATTTGTGTAAAGACTCCTACCAGCGGCTATGCAAATGCAAGTGCCTGTGTGCATAGACGCAGATCAGCTTATTATTGGACTTCTGAGTAACCCTATGGTGGTGCACAATGGCCGCGGGAACTGAGACGCCGGAGTCATTTTCACTGTGTACGGGATCCCAGTCACCAGCAGAAATACGCCTGCTTTTGGGTCACTACCTCCGCGTTGCTGCAGTACAAAAGGTCCCTGCCTGTCAATCACTTTGAATATAAATACTCACTGCAACAACCAAAATGAAACATGGCGCATGAGAAGTGTGAATCGTACATACAAGCAGATTACCGATAATCACTTCGGAAGAATTGGCATTGCGTCCAGCTCTGAGTTAGACCCTATGTCTGTAACTCGGGCTCTGTTACTTGAAAAAAAAATAAAATAAATCTTAACCGTACACTGTACCATTGTTTCTAGATTACTATTCTACATTACATCTTCTTGTACGTAGTTCATAGTTGCCCATTCTGACCTCCTTCTTGGATGAACGGAAACATAGTGAACACCAGAGACTAAATAATCTTCAAGGTCGGTGAGTCAAGTGAGTCAGGCCTGGTCCATGAAAAGCACATTCATGTTGATTCTGCCCAAGGAGCTAGGATGCGGTATGATCTTCCCATGCTAATGTGTGTTTCCTCCCAGAAGCCATAACTGGTTTCTTGATTTAGTTTCTGTTATAATTTGTGTGTCTCTGGCTGGGAAATTAGAAGCACTAATGATGATTATAGTTTTAATTCTATTTAATTCTTCATTAAACTTATTGCTCTCTTTGGAAATTACATGAGACTTCTTTCTGTTCCCAGGGCTGCCGAGAGCTCCACTGGCCCTCGGTACTGGGAGGGGGGTATGGCCAACTTGTCTAGGTGTGGCCAGGCCCCCTCCTTACAAATCCTAAAAATATTTATAGTATGTGTGGGCGCACGCCTCACAGGGAGGGATGGGGGTGGGGGCAGAGTATGCTGCAGCAGCAGTCTCCTCTCTCTCCCTCCCCTAAGTGGCTTCCACATCCTGTTACGTGGGCGTGGGGTGTCACTGCAGGACCCGCTTCCCCACTCTGAAAAATGTCAGGAGCTGATTGGTTGGTAGTTTATCTCTCTCTTAGTACATAGACCCCTTAATATATTTATTTAAAATAGAATCTTTTTTTTTTATATATATATAAAATGGAACTGTCCTCAGATTATACAGTAAGCCTAGTGAAAATGTAATGTGCGCTATGCAGTGTTTAAATATACAATTTTGAAAACGCAAACTTAGCCATCAGAAAATCGTTCTTATACTGTAATTTCTAGATGTCTCCAAATTCTCTAGCCCAGAGGTTCCCAAACTTTTTGGAATCATGGCGCCCTAGAGTAACAGCATTGTATTCACGGCACCCCTAAGCCAATCATTTGTTATTGAGAAATGCAGAAAATATTTAGTAAAGTAATAAAGTGAAGTAAATTGTGGTTTACCGGTCATTCTTAGGCTCAGTTATGTGGTTGTAGGCCGGTTTGAGCTTCTGTTTGTCCACATATTTACATTACACTGACCATAAATAATTAGATTTGGTGCTGGACCACCAACCTGAGGCACCCCTGCAAGTGTCCTGGGGCACCCCACGGTGCCACGGCGCACAGTTTGGGAACTACTGCTCTAGCCATTTTCCATTGACAAGTGGCCTTAAATCCAGTCAATCCCTAAATAGTTACTATATATTTCCAACTGTCCCGACTTCAGGACATACCCGGTTTGGACTCTTTACCAATTGCTGGTGGGCAGGAAGTTTGGTAGGTATGTCCCAAACTGCACATTGCAATGACCAGGTGGTTTTGGGGAGTGGGTGGCGTAAGTGGCAGATTAGACCTTTTCAGTACTAGTCACACCCACTTTGTGACATGGCCACGCACCCTGCCCTGGTTCAAGGATCTGCAATGCTGAGTGGTTGGTTACTGTACATATATAAAGATGCTGTATTTGCGCCTTATCCCATCTGCAGCATAATGCGTATCCTGTGATTCTTGGGTTGCATAAGATAACAATTCTATATTCTACAGTTCTATAGTTACTGCAAACTAATATAGTGCAAAATAAACCAAGTTTTATTTACTGATTTCCCTTTTTAGGGTCAGAAAATTAAATTAAATCTACATTATTAAAAAATAAAGATTACGGAATTCCTGGGAACTATTTTTTTTAAAACATTCCAAAGGCTGTAAACCAGCAAGTATAGTTTTGCACCAGACGTCCTTAGTGTTGTGATACAATAAGAGTTAAACTCTTTATCTGCACTCAGACAGTGCAGAACTATGTACATACTCCAGAGCTCACTTTTTGGAGTTTATCCAGATTATTAAGTGATGGCAAATGAAGATTACTGTGAGCATTGAGCCACTGAGGGCCCGGTACTCTGATATGACATGCTGGGCCTAGCTCTCTTGGTATGGATGCTGTCCATCTTTCTGGATCAAGTGTCCCCATTGCATATTCATGGCAGTTCATTGTAATTCCAGCAAGCGGAGAATGTAAATGCAGGGAGCTATGTCACGCTCTCTCAGACCTTTGATGTGAGCTCCACATGGAATCCTACATTGCCATATCCATTTTGCTCCCTGCCACCGGGATACCTTGCTTTATTAGGGTAACTAGATATGTTTTACAGGACAAAAATAATAACAATGTGATCAGTAGTGTTCCCTCCTAGGATGACCAATCCGGAAATCAAAGTGTTCAAAGGTTAAACTAATGAAGACTTCACTCAGTGATTTATCATGCTATAAAAATACTTGAGATTGTAAATAAAACCTTCTAACTCTATAATTTCCAGTATTAGTTTGAACAATGGCAGATACACTATAATGTTATTCCTGGTAATCAGTAATATCCAGTGTAAATATTAATAGATATTCACATTTGCTGCTGTCCAGAGCTGGATTAAGACTTCATTGGGCCCTGGGCACCATACTGATTTGGGCCTCCAACTTTCAAGAAGAACGCAATTCTTTAAATACACTGAAAGCCCACGTGTTTTAGAGTTTGCCCTACTCCTGCGCAAGCCTCTCTGGTCTGTGCATGTACAATAAAAGAAATGTAACATGAAGGCCATACAGCCTTTTGCTGGAGCATTACCGGAGATGGCAATTTTAGGCCTTTAGATCGGCTCCCAAAATTTTGCAATGAATTGCAAGGGTTGTCTTTGCCTATAATTCCAGCGATACAACATTCTGTAATGAGTTTGTCCCTGTTTTTAACACAGCCAGATAAACAGATGGCGATTTTAATGTAACATGAAATAAACAAGTAAATGAGAATAACATTATTTTAGTGATATACTCTGCGTGTAGCTCACATGTCACCATCAGTCACTGGACGTAGGTGAAATGATCCCAGTTAGTGATGTTGGGAGGATCCTGTGGGACTCTGTCTCTCTCTGCCTGGATTACAGTAATGAAATGATGCGATAGTCAGTACCAAGAACACATTTTTCCGCACTGAGCTAATCTCCACAGAAAGCTTAATCTGCCACAAGATCCCAGGTTTTCCTCATTTGTCATTTTATGTGTGAAGTATGCTGTTATCCCAGCAGCAGAATACAGAGAGGTGGAATGGTTGTTTGGCTGGCCTTTGTAGCATGCAATCACCAAGAGGCTTTCATCTTTTTTTGTCATTTCTGTTGTTCTAAAGCAAAGGCCAAACTTGCGTTACTCCAGCTGAAACCACAAGTGCCAGCATTCACGAATGGCCAGGTAGCTGACTTTTGCTGCAAAGAAAATTTGTAATATTTTTATTCTCAGTATAGTGATTTTATTAAGATAAATACGTGTCTCATGTTTTGTGTTGAGACACAAAAATTCAAGTACAGATGTGTCCTTGTACATTGTTGCTGCAGTCACACCAAACAGACCCTCTTTCTACACCTGGTTCCGTGCGATTCTGTCTGCGCCCAGAATAATTTTTTGCATCTTTTTCGCCCAGAATGCGTCTTGGTTGCAAAGCGATGCTACTAGGGCACACTAAGAGACTGCACTGATTAGTTTGATATGTGATATTTCTAAATCTGTACTTTGAGTGCTACGAAGCAGTGGCCGCTGCTTTTTTCCATGCCAAGTTCCGTTGTGCTTCATTTGCAGAGTGAATCACACACAGATATACAGTATCGCATATCAGATTATTCCGTGCAGTCACCTGGTGTATCTTATTCACATCGCATTGTGACTAACGGGTAAATTTACTAAGAAACGTGTTTGGGCGAGTTTGCAAACTCACGCGAGTTTTGCCTGTTATTCAAACTCGCAAATTTACTAAGACCAAACAGGTGTGAGTTTGGAAGTGAGTTTTCTGTTTTCACTGTTGAAACTCATGTGAGTTTGCAAACTCGACTAAACTCACCATCGGCCAAACTAGGAAGTACTTTACATGGAAAAGATGCAACTCGCAAATTTACTAAGAATCGAGTTTACAAACTCTGGTGAGTTTGTAGCAAACTCACTGTTAAATTGAAGTTTCAAATAGGCCACCTCCTGAGCTGCAAGTTTGGCAGAAACATACACTGATCAGTATGATTTGTGTATGTTTCTGGCTGTTTTTTTATTTATTTATTTTTCATATAAAAAAAATTACGTAGGGTCTCCCCCCCACCGCCCCCCCCCCCCCCCCCCCAAAAAAAAAGCATAGCCAGCCCCGGACTGCAGGGCCAGTCATGGTTTTACATATAGAGGGGAAAAAAATGCGTAGGGGTCCCCCTATATTTAAAACCAGCACCGGACAACCCTACCGGGGTGGTCAGGCCAAGCCGGGGATCTCAGGGGAGGTGGGGGCCCCCCCAAAAAAGGGTCCCCCCCTTGAATACCCCAGGCTTGGTCTGAAGCCTGGGGCTCTTCCCCACACCCATGGGCTGCGGGTATGATGGTAATAAAGGGTTAAATAGTAGTAAGCTATTGTATTTTACAGTTGGACTACAGGTGCCAGCATGCCTGGCCTTTGGCACTTGTGGAACTACAAGTGCCAGCAGACGGGCGGCACCCGTACCCCGATTGTAAAATAGTTAAAAAAGCACAGTACACACACCGTGACAAGTAAAAGTTTATTGCATACACCTACCCACTCACTCATACTTACTAGCTGCCAGGTGATCACGTCCCCTTCTCCAATGTAGAAATCCATAAGGAGTACCTCAAAGCCAATCAGCGCCCTCTAACTGTAGAGCGGACGCTGATTGGTTCCGGCTTCTGACAGTTGCCACGTGGGCTGGTCAGTGAGTGAGAAGCCGGAGCCAATCAGCGCCACTCTGGCTGCCGGCTCCTGACTCGCTGATCAGTCGGGTGCAGGTTAGCGCTGTGTGTTTGTTGTCACACACATACAGCGCTAACCTTAGTAAATGGTTCGGGTATCCATTTTTTGTTTTGCCAAGACCCCCCTGGATGCTACGGAGACCAGCGCGATGGAGGAGGTAAGTATAGGATCTTTCTTCGCAGGTACACCTTATGGATTTCTACATTGGAGAAGGGGACGTGATCACCTGGCAGCAGGTAAGTGGGTAGGTGTATGCAATAAACTTTTACTTGTCATGGCGTGTGTACACTGAGCTTTTTGTAACTTTTTATTTTACAGTGGGGATACGGGTGCCGCCCGTCTGCTGGTACTTGTAGTTCCACAAGTGCCAAAGGGCAGGCTTGCTGGCACCTGTAGTCCCAAAATACAATAGTTTAGTACTATTTAACCCTTTATTACCCCCGTACCCACAACCCAGGGGTGCGGGGAAGAGCCCCGGGCTTCAGACCAAGCCTTAGGTATTTTTTGGAGGGGTGGGGGGGGGGCATTTTTTGGGGGGCCCCACCTCCTCTGAGATCCCCGGCTTGGCCTGACTGGCTTCGGGTTGTAATGCTTTGGTCACGAAGCCCTGGTGAAAGGGTGTCCGGGCTGTGGCATTACACCCCGGTCGGGTTGGTCCGGTGCTGGTTTTATAGGGGGACCCCTACGCATTTTTTTCCCACCTATATTTAAAACCAGGACTGATTCCTAAATTACGGTGGAACCCTACTCGTTTTGTTCCCCGTAATTTTAGGAACCAGGACTGGCTGACAAGTCCGGGGCTGGTTATGCTTTTGGGGGGGGACCCAATGTCATTTTTTTTTTCTAACATTTAACAATTTTTTCACAGGTTCAGTACAGTAGTATTTCACTGATATGTGCAGGCTGCTTGCTCGGGTGAGTTTTGCAGAGAGAAAACACTGCAATCTTCAGTAAGTAATCTCATTTAAACTCGCAATTTTGGGGAAAAATCTCTGCTTCACCATTGGAATACTCACTTTAAGCTATACTCACTTCTTAGTAAATTTGCGAGTTTTAAAAGGGAAAGCTCACCCGAGTTTTGGTGAAGCAAAGTGAGTTGAAAAAAAATATAAACTCGACCAAACTCGATTCCTGGTAAATTTACCCCTAAGATTCTTTTTTTTTTGGGTGAGAAAAAACGCTCGTCGCTAGCAGAGTCACGCAGGACCTGGCTGCTTACTCACGTCTCGTGCCTAGATGTATGAGACCACATCTGTACATTAGACATTACAAGAGAATTTATGTAATGATGAACTTATACACTAGTCTAATATGCTGTATCTTAAGTAAAATTATTTGTAATCTTACAATGCAGCCTCATGCTGCAGACCCACAAACAGTGTGATTTTGTTTTGCTTACAACGTAAATCAAAGGTGATGCAGAAAGGGAAATGTTTGCTTGACAGACAAACTAATATATTATACTGTTTGGATTAAATAAGACATGTTATAAATGAAAATAGAGTGAGAAGGTGCAGGCTCTTGTTCCTAATCTTGTCTGACTACACTTAGCGAGTTAAGCTTTCCAGCTGTTAGTTCTCGTGATCGATTGGCTTCAGCTGCTGGAATACTGTAATACTTTGTGTCACCGGGATGACTTCAGCATCATAATGCGTTTACTGTATCAGAAGTGTACGACAGGGCATGTTTATAATGTACGGGGTATATGATTCAGGTCCTGATAGTATTGCACAGCTGCAAGGAAGCGACTGTGTAATACCGTCCAGCAAATAATAAACTACTGTAGGAGGCGTCTTTATTCATTATTATCCTTTTATATGGCGTCACAAGTGTTCCGCAGTGCCTTACATAGTACATAAAGTGAACAAGACACCAGTGAGTTATAGGACATAATACAATGCATAAAACTCAAATAAGTAACAGGGCGTAAGTGTTAGGTGCCCTAGAGGGGAGTTAGGAGTAGATGAAAGTATAAGTAAGGAGGAGCACAAGAGGATAGAGGGCCCTGCTCGTGAGAGCTTACATTCTAATGAACAGAAGCAGACGCCTCCTGACAGTAATAGCGATCTGTAGACGCAGCCTCGGATCACCATCGCGACCAGCTTACTCTGGCTGGCAGCCTGGAGGACAGGAAATCTGCATGCAGACCCTGGCCTTGGCACTTCCGGAAATGCTGGCCAGCCACACCCCCGACTGCTCCCCAAACGCTTGGAGGATCTGTGAGCAAGATCGCATGACCTGTTCTACATATGCACAGAGAAGGGACCTGTGCATGCACAGCTTTCTGATAACCAGAAAACTACTTTAAGCCACACATTAGCGTCCGAACCTGAATTAGGCCCATAATGTTCCCCTTACTATAAATTACAAGGAAGCCCCAGAGGCTTCCCTGAAAGTTTAAAGTTATAGATATCAGACGGGTCTCAAAGGTGACATCTAATACAGAAAATGTGTTATTTACAGTATTGGCTGCTGTATTTTTATAATTTAGTTTTAATTACAAAAGATAACTTCTCTACCTCAAGTACACAATGACAGATTGACACACAGACACATTCCAGCACACAGACAAGTATTGACACACGTGGGGAGAATTCAATTCCAGGAGATATCCACAATGTGCTGACTGGTCACAATGCTGGCACCTAATGGCTACCAACCTGGATAATTTTTTCCCTTGCACCCCATAATAACGTGTTAGAAACTTAGCAATATTAGACCACATTGCGGTGACACATCACTGACAATTGAATTATCATTATAGTGGGAGGTTCAGTCCTCCACAATGTGTGCACAGAGATTCATGCATTTGTGTTCTGAAAAATGAGCAATGTTGCCGGCTACGAAGTGCTGTCACCCAACCGTTCCAGAGGCATTTTGCAACCACTGTTTAGGATTGAATCTGCCACATACTGTAGAGAAAATCCCCCACAAGTGATGCTTGTCCCCTGCCCTTCCGTCATGGCCCCAGCATCATTCAATCCTCAAGACGCATGCAATCATGAGCCATAGTAAAGAGAAGGACTGGTCGGCCTATAGTATGTATAAAAAATTGCAGGTGCCGCAATTTTTTTCAGTCTATGGGGCCTATTTATCATCCTTAATGAGTCCATTACATGTGCAGAAAAGTTAGTTTTAAGTAATGGGCCCATTCATTATTAGGGGCCCGATAGGGCTGACTAGTATACGGCTATTTCTGAAAACTGGAGTTTGCTGCAGGAACCTTCTATAGGAAGAAGGTGCGGAGTTGCGAAGAGTGATCCGAGCTGATCCCTCCACTGACTCCCCACTCATGCCCTGCGGCAACGGAAATGCGGGTACAGCTGCTTTTCGGGAGCAGCTGTCCCTGTACCGGAGCAATACTAAATTGCTCCGGTAATTAAGTATCCACTGCACCAACTCGCCGTGAGTTGGATACTTAATAATCAGGGCCATACGGCCCCCAATTATGAATAGCCCCTGCTATTGGAGCAGGAATAATTATTTTTTGCGTGATTATCCTGCTATGTGTTAACCATTTTTACAGGGACTGTGCTTTCGACAAAGTGTTGTCTCTATGAAATACTTCTTGGCACGTTGGAGGAGTTTTTCGTGTTTTTGGAAGATTCCTTCACAGTGACTTAAACTGCGTATGTGCACAGTGTCAGTTTGTGAAACTCCTGGACAACCATTGAAGTCTGCAGAAGGAGCGCAAGATCCCCCTCCTCCGAAAATGCCTCCATAGTCATAAAGCCGCTACCTCCATTGACACAGCTCCAAAAGGCTATAATTTTTGGAGCTTGATACAAAGGGATCAGACTGCGGTCCCTATTCACAATATTGGTGTCTGTGATCGCAGCGCTAGTTAGCCTTATCTCTGTGAAATCTCCTGCATTAGGCTGTTACGTAGCAGTGATACATGAAATGATGCAAAAGCTGACGTTTCTGCATAATGTTCTGAAAAAGTTTTTAGTGAAGCATCTTCAGTGTTTAATTGGCTCATTCTTATATCTGACTGTGCCAGTTGTTAAATGTGTGTAGAAATATCATTGGATTAGGTCTATCACTGTGTTTTATATAGGGTTTTATGTGCCTAATTGTTTGGGAATAGTGTTTTTTTTTTATTCCTGTATTTCCTTTTTGGTGTCAGGGGTGAAAGTCATCGGGAACAGGGTGCCAAAACAGAATGCCAGGGGACAAGGGCCCTCATTCAGAGCCGTACGCTCTGAGCAGAGCGCACGCTCTGAATGAGGGCCGGCCTCCATGAAAATGGAGCGTCCTCCTGGACGCTCGTATAGCTGTGGGTCACCACCCACAGCCTATATGAGCGTGCATTTTGATGGCCGCGATGGTCGTGACCATCGCGACCATCGAAACTGCGAGCCGGAGCCTGCGGTTGAGGTTTTCAACCGCAAGCTCCGGAGTGATTTTGGCTCTATCAGAGCCAAAATCACTCCCACTGACATCACTAGTGATGTCAGTGGGCCGGCTTCTGACGGGAGGCGTTCCCGTGGGAACGCCCCCGACAGGGTGGCACGCCCCCAGCACGCCTACCAAAGGGGGCGTGCTGTCAATCAACATCGACAGCACGCCCCCTTTGATCAGACACAACGAGCGAAGGACTTTCCTTCGCTCGTCGCGTCTGGCGCATGCGCACGACGGAGCTCCCTCCGTCGTGCGCATGCTCAGTCCAGAACATCGACCCACTTGCGAGCGGACAGCCGCTCGCGAGTGGGTCTGAATCAGGCCCAAGGTGTCCAGACTTGGGAACAAAATAGGTGATTGGAAGGAATAAGCTGCTTACCAGAGAATGCTGGATGTGTTGTCATCGGGGAACACTGTGTAAAATTGTAAACATCACTGGGAACACTGCTCCCAATAGCGCACTCTGTAAAGGTCATGAGCCAAAAGGACTTGGTTTATTTTTGCAGACATTGAACTTTCACTTCATTTTACAATTTCACATTTGAACGGGCTGAAGAAAAGGGCTAATTAACTTTAGGACAAAGTTATAAGATAACATTCAGTTTTACATTGTAAAGTTATATTTTTTTAGCACAATTTTTATACAGGGCCTGTGTCTGAGGTGGACGCTAATTCGTACGCAACTGCGATTTCTTTCAGATTCCCTACTGTGATAATATGCGAATGCTAGTCTCGCTCTTCACCTTCTGTAATTGTGAGCACCGCACACTGCAAGTCCCGAGATGCGCACTTTCAATGTCAGTGCACAAGCACTCCGCCACCGTGATGACAATCAACACTTACGACGCCCTATGGCTGGCGCATCGTCTCTTTCTGAACATTCTCTAATCATTTCCCCTGTAGCGGTGGCTTTGTGTTTGAGAACGCAGCTGTGTGCCCTTGACACTCTAACAACACGCCCATGAGACAGCTTTTATTTGTGTTCACAACAGACCACCTCCCAGGAACGCCTGTGGCTGTCCGCCGCCAGCTCTATTACAAGTGACTCATTCGCAGTAGAGGTCTCTACGTACACTCAGTGGTATGCATGTGCCGTAGGGGTTTCTTGGACTTTTCACGCATGCACAGTAGCAAAAACAATCACTCATCTGCGCAAACGTCAACACTGTGCCCACTCCTGAATCAGGCCCACAATGTAATAATCTGTTTATTACCTTGAAAATATGTTAGAATTGGTGATCTATTCTCATAATGTCAGATTTGAACAATATCTGCAGTTTCAATCAAATAATACATTGTAATAATGACAATAAAGCTAATTACTACATTTTTATCATTTAATTGTTCTAAAAAAAAGGCTGAGAATGACTTGTTAGAACAGAGAACCTAAGAAGATAATACAGAGGGGAACAAGGGGCCTTAATCAAAGATGGACAGAGGTGTAGTAGCGGCTGCAACTTTATGCTAATGCTGCGGCGGTCTACTGAGACGCCCACGAACTGCGCCTGTAATCTGCTGCGGTGTGTTGAAAGTAACACCTTTGAGCAGACATCGGCTGCACCATTGGATATTAGAGCAACAATCTAGTTGCTCAGAATGTCCGATGGCACGTGAACACCGACACGCCTCCAACCCAGTGACCGCTCACGAAAGCCTATCAAAATTGCGTAGATCTCCATGCAATTCCGATATGCTGCTATCGACGGTAACCGTTGGGACGCATACACAGGGTATCTCGGACACAAGCGCAGATTTGAAACATCTTACACTCACCTCACCTTGCCTGAGTAGCAGGAGATATCCTCCCATCCAGAACTCCTGGCATGTAGCCCCTCCTGGTTGTTCAATATCCCTCTGCAGCAGACTGTGCCTAAATTCCCCACACTACACCTTGTGCCAAGTTATGTGCCCAAACTCTTATAGGAATGTCATGCAATTGGCAATGTTGATAAGTCTGACTTTTATTTCAATAAAGGTTTTCTTGGTTACCTGGACAGTGATGGTGCATACACACGGTCAGATTTTTCTTTAGATCTGAACGATAACGATTTTAAAAAACGTTCATATCGGAAGGAAAATCTGACATGTTTGTCAGATGAACTATGCGCGTTCCCGCTTGTCAGATAACAATATCTGACATCTGATGTGTTTGCAGTCAGATTTGGACGATTCCATTCATTTTAATGCAGTCAAAAATCGTTCATAGTTCAAATCGTTGATCAAATCGTTCAATCGTTCATCTGACACATCTGACAAATTTGATCGTGTGTATGCACCTAAAGTGTTGCATGCTTCTTTACTGTAAAGCTGCAGGAAAAACACAGAATAGAGATTCATACGCCAACTAATACACACTAAAATAAGATCCGTTGTTGTAACCTTCCACTGGAATACATATACAGCAATGGGAACTATATACACCACAGTGATCATTTGCTGATCTGGAGTTGGGCAGAGGGAAAGATGCTTTGAAAATTAGCAAGGGACATGTGGGAATGCATTCCCTGAGGAATCAGATTTCAGTCTTATTCAGTTTTACTACAATATCAAGAAATCCCACAGTGATTCCGTTAAAACCAAGACCGGAATCCTTAATTATATATACAGGTTGAGTCTCCCATATCAAAATATTCCGAAATACAGAATTTTTTAGCAGGAATGAGATAGTGAAACCTTTGCTTTTCGATGGTTCAATATAAACAAACTTTGTTTAAGGCACAGAAGTATTGAAAATATTGTATACAATGACCTATAGGCTGTTTGTATACGGTGTATATAAAACAAATGCATTCTGTGTGTATATTTGGGTCCCATTCTCAAGATATATCATTATGGTATACAAATATTCCAAACTACGGAGTATTCCGATATCCAAAATACCCCTCGACCCAAGAATTTTATTTGGAGTGTTCTAGTTGTATTGCTTTGCGTAGGGGCACACATGACCAGCAGCGCTATAGAGACTGGTGACAGCAGCACCTTCACCCACCAATGTCACTGTGTGCCCTGTGCACAGACTGCTATGTAGCCTTTACTATTTACGTGACCGCGGGCCCAAAGCACCTCTTCTCCCACCCCTCACCGGCCGTGTGCATGGTGCCACACCTATCTCTTGCATTGATGATGCCAATACATTTTATTTTTATTCTTGCTCAGCTTTACCTTGACGGATTGAGATGAAACACAGTGCAGGTTATTTCTAGGAGTTTCCACTAAAAAATTATGCAGTTTTCATGAATTGGTTCAGTAGCTTTTGCACCAACTTGGAACAAATAGACAGACACAACATTTATATAATATTAGTATAGCTAAGTGGTCCTGCTTGTGCCATTGCCTGATATGAAATGGTAGAGTTAAAATGAATGTAAAGAACCATGGCCCTCATTCAGAGCCGTACGCTCTGAGCAGAGCGCACGCTCTGAATGATGGCTGCCCTCCATGAAAATGGAGCGTCCTCCTGGACGCTCGTATAGCTGTGGGTCACCACCCACAGCCTATACGAGCGTGCATTTTGATGGCCGCGATGGTCGTGACCATCGCGACCATCGAAACTGCAAGCCGGAGCCTGCGGTTGAGGTTTTCAACCGCAAGCTCCGGAGTGATTTTGGCTCTATCAGAGCCAAAATCACTCCCACTGACATCACTAGTGATGTCAGTGGGCCGGCTTCTGATGGGAGGCGTTCCCGTGGGAACGCCCCCGTCAGGGAGGCACGCCCCCAGCACGCCCACCAAAGGGGGCGTGCTGTCAATCAACATCGACAGCACGCCCCCTTTGATCAGACACAACGAGCGAAGGACTTTCCTTCGCTCGTCGCGTCTGGCGCATGCGCACGACGGAGCTCCCTCCGTCGTGCGCATGCTCAGTGCATAACATCGACCCACTTGCGAGCGGACAGCCGCTCGCGAGTGGGTCTGAATCAGGCCCCATGTTTGTGTTTTGGCCTAAATACAGCCACCATGTCTCTTTCTATGTGTATACTCTATGTGTATGTGGGGTTTTCTTACAGTATGTTGTGTAATGAATGATATCACATTCCACAGACATACTCATATGTTAAGTGGCTTCTGGCAAAATTACCGGTTGTGTGTGTAAGTGTGATAGAAAACTGTAAGCAGGGAATGATGTCAATTATTACTCTCTGTAATGGGCTGTGTAGTATGTATGTGCTATATAAATCAATGCTAATAAATAATATGCCATAATATTGGGTAGCGGGATTGCCATCTCCTGGATGTGGCATGCAGCAGCAGTCGCTCACAACTTACTACAGTCAGTTTCATTTTTATTTATTTTTCAGTCTGCATTATAGAAAAAAAAATAATATAATATATATCACTCTAAATAAACAATCCACATTCCTGTCTAAATAAATGAGAGCTGATTACCCTGTGAATTACACTTTTTATTTACACACTTGCTGAATACGCTTCAGGTTGTCTGCAGCCGAATGTGTCAACTGCGCAAACCTGACCCTCTACCTATTGCAGCTCAGGGGAAGATCACTTGTTCACTGTCATGTAACACAATTCCTGCTTTCTTACATTGCATGTAATAGAAATGTAATGTACAGTTGTACACCTCTAATCCTATGAGTACCCCAGTGTACCTCTCACCATATGTACAGTATATGTATGTGTATGCATGCAAGCATCGCTAATTAACTTCCCGCAAAGCAACCTACAGTAGGCTCTTGCCTAAAGCTTGTCATTTTGAAGGGATATGAAATCTGAAATCCACAACCGTAGGGCATTGCTGATGATGATATGGACTATAGCCGGTGATGTTGCTATTCTTGGAAGTGGAATACGTTTGTGTGTGAACTGGGCTCTGCACCCTAAAATTTCTGTTCTACACAGGAATTTAATTTGTTCCATAGATTCTCATTACAAATGGCCAGTACACTGTTTTGCTAACTATTTTTGATGACTGAGAGCTGTGTTGCAGACCTCCTGACATGGGCGTAACTACCATAGGTGCTAGGGGTGCAGCTGCTATGGGGCCAAGAGCTGAGGGGGCCCCATCTTCCTTGTCAGTTACATGTGTTTTATATACATTTTTCACCATTGGGTGGTACATAGGGGCCCTTACAAACTTTTTCTATAGAGCCTTCAAATATCTAGTTACGCCATGCTCTCCTATGTTGGTCTGCAATGTAAAAAAAATGAAGGCTGCAGATGTACTGTAAGGTCCATTCTTCAATCCGGGCAACGCCCGGTATCCCAGCTAGTATTTAATGTGGAAGGTTATTTTAAGCTTTATGGAGCTGATGCAAAGTTGGAAGTAAAATGTGAG
This sequence comes from Taudactylus pleione, assembly GCA_031769625.1. Classification (NCBI taxonomy): domain Eukaryota; kingdom Metazoa; phylum Chordata; class Amphibia; order Anura; family Myobatrachidae; genus Taudactylus; species Taudactylus pleione. The sequence continues at coordinate 865,446 of JAUIMM010000120.1, forward strand.
TAAATTGCTTGAAATGAAACATTCTTGCACAAAAGTGTATTTTAGTACATAAGCTGTGCTTGCCTTTGCATAGGGAGCATGTGCAGCTATTTTCCGACAAGTCATCATATTCAGTGTGTTCTTGCACCTCCCTATAGCAAATGAAAATCTGTTCAATCTAAAAAAGCACATTTGCAATTATTTACCAGTCTGTATGGCCCAGTTTTGTCTGACCACGCCATCACTTTACTTATATGAAAATGCCTCTTCCCACCCTGTTCCTTCAGTTATAGGGGTCAATGCATACAAATTGCCTATGACACTGCAGAGGCACGTTTGTAAGCGATCGTTTTCTGAGCATGCATAAAATATATTCATATACAATTCATAGACAATGCACATGGGTGTACACTGAACTTTGCATCAGCTTCTATGTATTAGGATACAGTAAGTGGGTTTACAAATAAATTTTCCCCTGCAGCTAGTTCTGGAGCTGAGTACAGCCTGCAGATCTTAGGAGGGTATAGACTTGGGCATGTGGTATTCTTTTTGGTTAATGCTGATCTCATCAGGGTATATAATTCAGGATGTAGTTATGAAAGCCGCCGGTCTCAATCCCAACGCTGGAATCCCAACATGGGAGTTAAGAAAGGCGTTGAAATACCGACACCTATCTTAATCCCGATCCCGGAATTGAGGAGGACACGTGCTAAGCCGGGGCGCCCTTAGTGTTAGCCACAGGGGGGAGGGTTAGGTTTAGGTAAGTTAGAGAGGGTAGCGTTAGGTTTTGGTGGCGGGAAGTTAGGCACCCTTGGGGGGGGTTAGGGTTAGGCACGAAGTGGGGAAACTTAGGTTAGGGTTAGGCTAAAAGGGAGGGTTAGGGGGAGAAGGGGGAGGGTAATTATACTTACCCGACCCATGTCGGGATACCAACCATCGGGATGCCGCTGTCAGTCTTGTGACAGGAGGCATCCTGACAGCCGGCCAAGGTCAGTTCTGTTTAGTTTGATTTATCTTTATAAACAAAATATCTGGACGGTGAATGACTAAGGTTTGGGCTTTTGTGAATTGTACTGTACTGACATTTGGCCCGGGCACAAGGGATTCTATTTGAGGATGGTTAGTTAACTCCATTCCTTTATAACGTGATATTTGCTCTTACGTCATAGCTTTCTCTTTATTTGCAGCCCCTTTGATAATAGCAAGACCCTCTCCACACCTGGAATGACCAACAAGTTTTCAAGTGTCAAGAAAGTCTCATTATATCACTGGACACCACCCAACACTCCTGACTTCCGAGACAAGTTTTACCTTGTAAGTATTAGTAGCTGTGGACACTGCAATGTTTTTGCAGCAATTTTATGTCAATAGAACCTGTGAAATGGGATGTCTTCCACTCATGTGGAGATGGAAGGGGAGGGGTGTTAAAACCATGTAGACAACCCTATATCTTTAGCCATGTGGTTTATGTGAGGGATATCTGTTTCTATGCTAACATTTATTTATTTTTTGGCAGCAAAATGATATGGACAGCACATATCCATCTCTTGAGAAAGATATCCAGACACCATACATACTGAGTTACCTGGCCAGCAGTGGGTTAGTCAGAGGCCATAACACTCTAGAGCCCAATATGGAACTGAACAGCACAGACAGTCTGAAGAATCTGGATGGGACTGAAGATGAAGCTGCCTCACCTCCCAGCCCACCTTCTTCGTGTGCGGAGACTGTGCCATATTCTTCACAAGAACTGCAGAGAAATGTCAGGCTACTGGACAGTATCAGTCAGCCCCTAAGCCATGAAACTTTAGATATTCTTAAAGAGACACCTAATCACTATAGTGCCCATCAGACTATAAAGCCTGCAAGTCTAGAATTTGACAAAGATACCAACACGGGGTCCATGGTGGAGAGCATTACAGACATTTCACTTCTAGAGAAGAGTACAGAAAAGTCAACCTGTTGTGCTGAAAGTGACAAGCGAGTTTCACTAGCACGTCAGCTGGAGGAGGTTCTAGATTTGCTTAGGTTGGAGGATGTTACAAGGCGAAAGATGAAGGAGATGGAGGAATCTGTTTTGAGTTTTATAGAGAGAGTAATGGTAAGTGAGGTCTAGGTTTATATGCCATGAATGAATGCAGTAAAATAAATGATTCATGTAGGGGCCACACTTGCTCTTCAAAAACATTAGATTTCAGATAACTTTAGGATTGAACTCGCTAAACTGATATTAGAACAAGGGTCAATGACCAGCATTCCATAGTATCAACTTTAGAATGCTGCAACCCTTCAAATCTGCCAGTATATCACTCCTAGTGGTGCATGTTAAGAAAAGTATTTCTTTAGAGTTTGTTTACGTTAAAATAGAATTTAACTGAATTGCTTATGTTTAGATGGTTTCCATCATGAAGTCTACATGTTTACATTTAATTAAAAACAAGACAAACACCCACACTTTAACTACATCACTACCAGAGAATCCAAAGCTTAACTACTGCTACAATTATGGCACGTTCTAGCTCATTATGTCATGCTGTATACTGTTATATTCTGTATCAATTAACCTAATGACGGGCTCATTACTTTGACTGTTCTCCAGCAGCCGACGAGCCACGGGCAGCAGTCTTCCTCAATGGACAGTTTGATGGTGGAGACGGCATTGGAAAGTTTTGACTTCTTAAACCAAGATTTCAGTACAGATGACATGTCTCTGTTTGGCAGTATTCGCACACACAGCAAGAGGTAAAATACACATTGTTTCTATGTAGCACATCCAAATATTCCTAGCATTTCCTGTGTGATGTGCTGGGAACTGCTCAAAAACTGTCACCCCCCGCCTTCCACAGATTTTAAAAGGAATCAAAATACTACTTCATCCAGTTCACAAATGTATATGTAAACTTTCCCATACCTTAAAATGTTTGAAATAGTTTATATGGTTTTTTTTTGTAACTGCAATTTGGGATTGCTTTTGTAGACTCTGCATGGATTCAAGCAGTGACTTTCAATAGTTTAAAATATAGCAGTCATCCACACATTGCAGGGGCAGCCATTTTGAGGCCCGAAAATGTAGTCATGAGAATTTGGCCTGTCAATGCACTGAGAACCTTTGATAACACATAGTGGAAAGTGGTCTGCCCACAAAATAAAATATAAAAAAATTGGCGTGTAGGCAGACGTGGTCTACCGCATTATTTTAATATGCAATGCTGGGGAGGGTTCATCAGGGGTGAGCCAGGAAGGCTACATCATTGTGAGGAGGCAGGGTTCAATAGTGATTTATGCAAGTATTAAGAAAACACTTGAACTAATGCTATTTGAACCTAGGCAGAGAAGGTAACTCATGGGAGCAGTGTTTTAGTGCCCATTGCATTCTTTGTCTTTCAGTAACAGTACCTTCAAGGATGCAGCAGAACAGACTTTCAGCTGTATAAGTGAATCTGAGCGGGATGGATGGAGCACTGGACACGAGGACCTGGACACACTTCTATCCGTCCATTTGGAAATATGTAAAGCACTGTTAAAGGTAAGAGAGTCCCCTGTAACAATAAACAATCCATGTTTCTTGCAACAGGCAGAAAGTGATGTGGTTTGCTTTGCATGGTACCGAATACATTAAGGGCTAAAAGAAATTAACAGACTAAAATTAATAAATAAAACAAATCAGGGGCTAGAGCACTAATTAACTAGTTATGCATATAAACTAGCTAATATGCACTGAGCTGCTGCCTCTATAGAGGACCCTGTAACTCCTCTACATAGGACCACCTATAAGATATATATATATATATATATATATACATACACAGTCAGGTCCAAAAGTAATGGGACTATCAACTCAAAAGCTATTTCATGGACAGGTGTGGGCTATTCCCTCGTTATTTCATTATCAATTAAGCAGGTAAAACGTCTGGAGTTGATTCTAGGTGTGACATTTGCATTTGGAATCAGTTGCTGTCGACTCTCAATATGAGATCCAAAGAGCTGTCACTATCAGTGAAGCAAGCCATCATTAGGCTGAAAAATCAAAACAAACCCATCAGATAGATAGCAAAAACATTAGGTGTGACCAAATGAACTGTTTGGAACATTCTTAAAAAGAAAGAACGCACCGGAGAGCTCAGCAACACCAAAAGACCCGGAAGACCACGGAAAACAACTGTGGTGGATGACAGAAGAATTATTTCCCTGGTGAAGAAAAACCCCTTCATAACAGTTGGCCAAATCAAGAACACTCTCCAGGAGGTAGGTGTATATGTGTCAAAGTCAACAATCAAGAGAAGACTTCACCAGAGTGAATATAGAGGATTCACCACAAGATGTAAACCATTGGTGAGCCTCAAAAACAGGAAGAGCAGATTAGAGTTTGCCAAACAACATCTAAAAAAGCCATTACAGTTCTGGAACAACATCCTATGGACAGATGAGACAAAGATCAACTTGTACCAGAGTGTTGGGAAGAGAAGAGTATGGAGAAGGAAAGGAACTGCTCATGATCCAAAACATACCACCTCATCAGTGAAGCATGGTGGTGGTAGTATCATGGCGTGGGCATGTATGGCTGCCAATGGAACTGGTTCCCTTGTATTTATTGATGATGTGACTGCTGACAAAAGCAGCAGAATGAATTCTGAAGTGTTTCGGGCAATATTATATGCTCATATTCAGTCAAATGCTTCAGAACTCATTGGACGGCGCTTCACAGTGCAGATGGACAATGACCCGAAGCATGCTGCAAAAGCAACCAAAGAGTTTTTTAAGGCTAAAAAGTGGAATGTTATGCAATGGCCAAGTCAATCCCCTGACCTGAATCCAATTGAGCATGCATTTCACTTGATGAAGACAAAACTGAAGGGAAAATGCCCCAAGAACAAGCAGGAACTGAAGACATTTGCAGTAGAGGCCTGGCAGAGCATCACCAGGGATGAAACCCAGCGTCTGGTGATGTCTATGCGTTCCAGACTTCAGGCTGTAATTGCCTGTATAGGATTTGCAACAAAGTATTAAAAAGTGAAAGTTAGATTTAGGATTGTTTAGTTTGTCCCATTACTTTTGACCCCTTAAAAAGTGGGAGGCACATATAGAAACCGTTGTAATTCCTACACCGTTCATCTGATTTGGATGTAATTACCCTCAAATTAAATCTGAAAGTCTGCAGTTAAAGCACATCTTGTTTGTTTCCTTTCAAAGCCATTGTGGTGGTGAATAGAGGCCAAAATATGAAAATTCTGTCAATGTCCCAATATTTATGGACCTGACTGTGTGTATATGTGTGTGTGTGTGTGTGTATATATATATATATATAGGCAGTCTCATCAGAGGCATTTGCCATGTAAACAGTATTGTAGATCAGGGCATTAAACACCATATTGTACAGTACAAGGTGTGAGATGGGGATGTAGTCATGTTCACAATGTCGACAGTCAAAAGAAAGACTACATAATGTCGACACAGGTAAAATGTTGACTATACAATTTTTAGTGTTAGGCTTAAAATTCGGTGTCGAAATTATATACCAGTCGACATTTTGGCTGTCAACATTCTGAACATATCATGATTTAGTCTGTCAATATAATGTACATGTTGACATTATCTAAATAATGACTGTCAACAAAACAGATTGAAGACCTGTATGTTACCTGTATGTAATTTTCACAAGATTTTGTAGAAATTAAGTGATGATGAATAGACCCCCTAGTGTACAAGGTATAAGTGACTCTTTATCATACTTGCAGACTTTTTTCATTTCTCCTTTCCCGGGGAGGAGCTACAGATGACTACTCCGTGGGCGGGGCCAAGCTTTTCACTACTTAGGCCCCACCACTAGGGCTAAAATAATGTGATCTGCATCATTTTGGCCCTGTCCGCTCTCTATAAACCTGTGATTCCCAGTATTATCTCCCCATCCTGCCTACTTCATTAGGATGTGGGGGAATGCCAGAAAAATTGGAAATCTCCCGGACTTTCCGGTAAAGTGGTTAAGTATGCACTTTATTAAATGCTAGCTGAAGTACCTGGTGTTGCCCGGGTTTAAATCTTCAAGTTATTAAGTTTTATTATGTGACGTCGTCTAAATCCATCCAGTGGGAGGCCCAGAACAGGCTCCAAGTCAAAGTTCCGCCTGGCGCACTCCACCGTTAGGTCTGACCGGGACCCCAACCACTTTATTAGGCATCCCAGACCATTTGCCAGTGGAAGGCCCGACACAGGTTCACTGGTTCAAACGCCTGCCCAGCGTCCACCAATGGGAGGTCCAACTGGGACCCTAACCCCGCTAAAGCCTTGCGTTGGTTTCATCCCAATTGGTGCAGGGTTGTCCGAATGCATAACCGACACAAACAAACAGACCAATGAATTTTATATATAAGATTTGTCGCCCTGTTGCTATGTGGTCTAATAGCTTACTTTTTTTATACTAAATGACTATGTAAGATTTTCCAACTTTACCTTGAGAGTTGTGGAAGATATTCGCCAACAAACAAAGAAACTTCTTTGGTTATATATATATATTATATTATAGTAGGTGAGCGGATTAAGACATTGGATATTTTTCTTTTAGAAACTGACCTCGGCGAATACAGCCAGGATTATACAGAATCATCTTTTGGAGGAATTATCCTGGCAGAGAGAGATTCTTGAGGATTTGTCCATTCTTTATATCCAGAAGGCAGAAGAGAAGGTCTCCATTGAGGACAGTATGTATCAAACTGATTGTTCATATTATGATTTTGAATCATATAAAGTGCAGTAATTTCGGCAATTTAGCTGTGAGATTTAAAGGGGCTAATTTTTTTTTTTTATTACAGTTTGAAATCTCGCAGCTAATATTTCTGAACTTTCCAAATCCTGCAGGCTATTTACCCGTAGAATTTAACCATGATTTGCTCAAATGGAGGTGGGAAGTTGGTTTTATACAATTGGGAAATATGGACTATAACTATATTATGCAAAGTGAAAGTATATTAGTATGATATAAATATGTTTTATAGAGGTACAACAGATCAAGAGACATACACTAATTTACATATGTAAATAAATATGTAATCACATATAAGCATCACAAAAAATGGCGCTAAAATAAAAGTCATACATGGGACTAGGATGGTGAGGGGAGTTGGGTAAGGGTAATGTTGCAGCTATAGACACAGGTGATTTTTCCCTTGGTCACCGGTATATAGATATGTAGTGAGAAAATTAGTGTCTATTTATTAGCGCAACATATGAAAGATAATGAGTTGAAATCAACCACAGTACAGTAAAAAAGTAATAATGATTTAATAATATCAATTAATTCAGAAAGTTATTAAAAATTGTCAGTAATAAGATATATTAGCATAATTAAAAATATACACAATCTTAAGCGAGATAAGTCAAAACAGAACAAAAATATGTAATATGATAACATATGTGTGTGGTCACAATTGTTGCAACCATATGAAAGATGCAAAAGGCCACGCCCCCCGTCTACACGCTTAAGATTGTGTATAAAGTCAAAAATGAGATGTAAGATCTTATATGTATTTTCAGGGAGGTGAAGCATAAGCAACAGGCCACAAAGTTGGTCAGCAACCTTAAGGTCAGCAGGACATCGTAGGCGAATAAAGTGATTTTGTAATGGCGATACCTGACCTCAACTCCCAATATGCCTTAATTTTGATACTAGAAGGTTCAATAGTTAATGCAAATATTAAGGGTGAAAGATGTTGCTGGCAAGTTATATTGCTTATTATAAACACTTGAAGTGGGCAGGTTACTGTATAATGCCATAATGCAATAGCTTGGCTTATTGGCTCTAGGTCAGTAGACACTGTCATTAATCCTGCTGGTGATGGGGTGGTAGTGCCATATCAAGAGAATTAACCCTTTTGAAAACTGTTACACTCCTCCTTCAATTGCTTCCAGTTCCTGTGTAACAGTGACTTACTGTGGCTTTTACATTGTAGTAATTATTTTCAGAAAAGAAAGAACAAGTGAAGCAACAATTTGACTTAAGAATACATTAAATGTTGTGCATTACTGAGGTGTTTCTTTGTGTTAAGAGGCCTACATTCTGTCTCCCTTAACATAACTATCTCTGGACTACCCCTCTTCAATCATTGGCAAGCCATACATGACAAACCAAACCCAAGTCTGCTCAGCAATAACATATTAACCAAATACTCTCTGCCCATTTTTGTGGTTAGCAAAGGCTTAGCTTTGGGGGTTTAACTTCCCTCTTGCTTATCTTGGCCTTCAGTTATTTCAGAGCTTTAGAGCATTGGCAAGGTAACAGAGCTGCAGTGGAAACTTGGTATAACCACTATATATGCATTTTTACTTTTTTGGTTCAGATCTAAAACTTTAATTTTGAGGTTTATTGGTTATTTAAAACGTTCAGTTTGCTGCATTTGGTGTACACATTTGCTAGTAATTCAGGATGGTAGTGTCTAGATTCCCTTCGTAGAGAGGACCCTGACGTCATCAGCTACTATCCAACGTCATTCCCTACCATCCACGTGGACATAGAGGGGGAGTATAATCTTGTGGCGAGCGTACGACTTTATGGGCATGGAACCACACTTCTGCCCTCACTGCACGACACTTCCAGGTCCCTAGTGCGAAGGGGAAATAAGCTCAACAAATTCAAGATCCCATGAACAAAGTGACATTTGTGTCTTGTCAGTGGAAAAGTTACATTGTCTGTCTTAAAATCTGTCCTCAGTTTTCCCAAAGACCAAGAAGATCAGACATTTCCTGAAGCTGTGGAAGAACTGTATAAAGCCTGAATGTGTCTGGTTTTGCTCAACTGACATTTTCCTCAATCGACTCAAGAAAATGTTTATGACAAAAATCAAGGGGAAGCACCCAGGACAGCTGGAATCAGGTAAGATGCGTCACCACCGTGGCATGCTGGGAAAAGAGAGAGCACCTATCCATGCTTGAATCTCTGTTACTGGTTAAATTAAATCAAGAATGGAACACATTAAGAATTGGCTTTTTTCTGTACTTGGTTAGACTTTTTTTTTTTTTTCTTCAATTGTAATACTTTCTCTTTAGCTATTTAATTTGACTCTGAACACTGCACATGTTTTGCCTCATCTTGGGGTACAGTGTATTGTACATGGGGCAGAAGAGATACATGATGGATCAGTGCCATTAGGCAAAGAACAAGAGATTAAATATTCTGGAAAATATAGTATGATATATATGTCTTGTTTTTAAAAGGGTTAAGCTGTACCTTTAAGTTTTTTTTTGTTACAATCCCTAGCTGACTCCTAAAAAGGTTTTTGTCAGATGCGCGTCTTTGAATGCAAGCTTACAGCAGCCCTGATTCAATGGGAAAAGCGATTTTCATGTCACACAAGAACACATGACTGTATAGAATTCTGACCCTCAGTTCTATCATAGACAGTGAAACTGCTCAAAGATGAAGCCTCGCGCAGAGTCTTTTCTGTCCTCTGTTGCTGAAGTAGTTGTCGGTTTGCTTATAGAGTTGTTTTCTTTAAAGAGAAGAAACCCTAAAGTGTACTGAAGATGAGGAGCAGTAAAATGGTGCTTTGTCCGCTACAACGTCCCCTCGTACTTGTAGAACCATAGTTGAAATCTGAAACCCACATGAATTATCTCATTCCCAGAATAACCCTAATGTCCTGTAAGTTTCCCGGAGGCACACCCCAAAATAAAACTCAGATCCCTCACACCACTAAAGCCTAAGGTTATTATATGTATATTAATATGACATGGACTTATGGTATAAGAGAAAGGAAGGTGTATGTAATGTTAGTGTGGGTGTACAGTTCGGCTGCATCATTGTATCCAATCACAGACGCCCAGTATGGGGTGAGTTTCAGACATTACGTGTTTACTACTTTCTCCTAGATGCCACAGAATATATTATGCTTCAACGTAGTAGATAGAAAAGCTTGCAAAGTATATAATGACATTCAGATTCTGGGGGATATTAATGGGGCCTGCAGACGTCGTATTAGTGGAATTGACTGTCCATATGACTGTAGGTGAAACACGATGCATTTCCTTGCAGGGGAAGTGACATGTCCTACAGCCATCCAGCAGAGATCACATTACACTTGCTGTGTATGTACCTGTCTGCTTGTATTTCACAGACTCAGGATATCTGCTGAAATGAGCAGTGACGGCCCACACTGTGGGGTTCTCTGCGGGGGATGTGTTCTTTTCATGAAACAATGAGGAGTCTGCAGGAATCATCAAGCGGTTACTTTCTTCTGGCCCTCCTGTACATCTTCTATTACTTTTACGGATGCCCTCATCAGTGTTATACCCATTAGTCAGCCACTGAGTCATTGTAGTGTGCAGGCTAAGGTCCAGGCAGCAGATGAGGCCGTTATTCCAATATGTAAATAAAATCCCAGTTTACAGGATTTTGATGAGGTAAAAGTGACCCTGGAAAATGTTTCTACATTAAAATTTAAATAAATTCATATTGTCCACAGATGTCTACAAAACACTCGAGACACTGTCTGCAAACTATCATTACACAGTGGTGCGTTGTATGTGACCATATATAAATAACCCTTAATAAATGCCATGATTGAGAGTGTATGAACAGTAACTAATTCATTGATGTGGCAGCTGGCTGGTTTGTCACAGTTCAATGTAGGATTTCCCAGTTATGGGGAAAAAACACCACTAGACAATTTTTACTACAGAATGAACCAAATATAGAAATAACAAAATAAATACATTTCTGTTGGAGCCATCAAACACAGCCTTTATGTCTTCAAGATGGCGTCCTTCCATATCCGTAAGCAGCCGTCTCTACACATTAGAAAACATTTGTTTACTTCCGTATTGCATGCATGCGCAGCACATCACAAACTCCAGCCTCACATAACAATACACTGGTTATTTATAAGACTGAAAAAAAAATTATATATATATATATATAGTTTAATAAACATTTGCCTGGTACATTTGACACCGGCTTGTCCAAGGCCCTCCCATTGATAGTACAGCATTAAGGCTAATACAAATTTTAAATAATTAATATGAGTATTTTTAAAGAGCTATACTTTTTTTTGTTTCTTTTACAATAATGAAGGCATATAAAAACATGTTATTCACTTAAAAGTAAAAGTGAAACATGATTATTAAAACAGAGAAAGAGGACAGGAGCATATAGACAACAATCCTCAAATTGAACTGGAAACTTTGGGCACAGTTCAGTTAGTGGTGATGGGCACAAAGTGCCAGTAAAACGGTGGGAACCCTACACCAACATGGCACATTTTCCCTGGCATCCCATAGATGTTTTGGTAGTGTAATTCTTGGGGAGCAGTCGCACATCGCTGACAATTACCTTCTTTCTAACAAAAGTAAATATTATCTGTAGTGATACATTACAGAAAATCCCATAACTCACACAAGATGGCAATTTGGCTTATTCAAAACACAGTTTAATGCAATATAGTTCTTGTACGAGATATTGTATTTAGGAGAAATAGTAATATTCTATTATTACAGTTCTCATGAGTTCACTTTTCTGAACAGTTCCTGTGACTAAATTAATTTGTGATGTTGTTTCCAGTAATATAAATTGTAAGGCTATTAAGTTACAATGCAGAAAGCAGAGTGCTTTTATACAGAAATTGGAGGTGACTTCTAAATATCAATAACAATTTACAATAAGAATAAGTTATTTCTCATAATAAACAGGTAATCTGAATGTACCTGGACGTGATGACACCAGAACTCACTGTTTATGCAGATATGTTTCTTACATTTTTAACGTGTCCAAATCATGTTGAATACATATTAGCATATTTTGGATACATTTCTATGCCACACAAGAGTGCAATTCATTCACTCATTATTTCCCGCATAGATTATTGCAATAGGCTTCTTACTGGTCTTCCCCAAAACAGACTTTCACCTATGCAATCTATTTTGACTGCAACAGATAGAATACTCTTCCTTGCAATATGTTGTGTTGCTGCTGCTCTCTATCAGTCCCTCCATTGCTTGCCTGTATTTTACAGAATTGTTTATAAAATACTTCTACTTAGACATATGGTTATCAACTAAACTACAACAACAAACATATCTCTGCTTATCGCTCAAGCCCTCCGTTCTGAGCAAGATCTGTGTCTCTCATCCGCATTAATTTTATGCTCCTATTTAGTTACTCTTTTCAAGCTGTCTCCTCTCTGTAAAATGCCCTCCCATGCACAATGAGACTTTCCTGTAATCTCCAAACCTTTTGTAAAAATTCACCTCTCCAGGCAAGCTTATCAAATTCCAGAACAACCCCCATAAGATACCCAATTACCTCCCCACGTCACAGTATACACACAATTATGTATATTTTAATCCCAGGCCAACATTGCCCACCAAGAACCTCTGCAATTTGACTGAATCAATTTGCAAGCGCAACAGACTGTGCTAGAGCTATATACACCGATCAGCCATAACATTAAAACCACTTGCCTAATATTGTGTAGGTCTCCCTTGTGCCGCTGAAACAGCTCTGACCCGTTGAGGCATGGACTCCACAAGACCTCTGCAGGTGTCCTGTGGTATCTGGCACCAAGACGTTAGCAGGTAGCCTTCGCTCCTCACAAGCATCAGTGAACTTTGGGCGCCCGTTGTCCTTCCTTGGACCACTTTTGGAAGTAACCACTATATACCAGGAACACCCCACAAGACCTGTCGTTTTGGAGATGCTTTGACCCAGTCGTCTAGCCATCACAAATTGATCCATATCAAAGTCGCTCAGATCCTTGTGTTTGCCCATTTTTCCTGCTTCCAACACATCAGCTTCAAGAACTGACTGTTCACTTGCTGCCTAATATATCCCACCCCTTGACAGGTGCCATTGTTACAATGTTATTCACTTCACCTGTCAGTGGTTTTAATATATGGCTGATCAGTACATATGATATTATATAATATTTTATTTTTTTTCAGCGAGATACCTTTGCTTTCTGATGGCTCAGTGTGCACAAAGTTTGTTTAATGCAGACGATCAATCAAAATATTGTATAAAATTACCTTCAGGCTGTGTGTATAAGGAGTATATGAAACCTAAATTGATTTCACTGTTTAGACTTGGGAACCATCCCCAAGATGTCCCATTATGGTATGCAAATATGCCAAAAGAGGTGTTTGTATACGTGATATATATATATATATGTAATTTTTTTTATTTATTTTTTACAATAAACACATACGATACCTGTGTGCTCACCAGCGTGCTCCGGTCACAGCCACAACTCCCAGAGGAGCAACCTGATCTTCTCATATCAGCAGTTAACACAGCAGGTTGCTGTACCAAATATGTATACCTCGATTTGCTTGCTATGATCAGAAACGTCGCCTTACTATGTCAATGTGGTAACCTATTGACAGTATTAAGAGCAGAATTAAGGGTATGACTTTTGTGTAATAAATAGCATGAAAAACTTGTTAAGAATCTGGTGAGTGCCTTTTGTATCTACTGCGCACAGTTGGATGACTATGCATGTTTTGTACAGAACGTCCGTGAGAACTGTACACTTTAAAGAGTACCCCAGTGGTTGTATTGACTCGCAGAATCAATTGGAGTGTGTGTGTGTGTGTATATGTATGTGTGTGTGTGTGTATATATATATATATATATATATTATACACACACATACTGTATGTGTGTGTAATTTTGTGTGTGTGTGTGTTTAATTAATCCATATATTGACTGATACAGGAGTTCAGTTATTTGGGTAATACCTGCAAGTTTTTGACTTACAACATTTAACAGTACAGTAAAACCAGGTGATAATATTACAGCATTAGATTGAATGGAGAATTTATATTATTATGATGTGATCTAGTATAATCCATAAGAATCGGAGACCTGTCAGTGTAGTGATAGTTTGGCTTTTGCCTATGGGCTGTAGATGAGCTGGAGCATTAGTTCTTTTAGGGCTCTCTTACACTTTTATTGAAAACTCCTACTTAGCTTAATTTCAGGTGTTTTAAAAATGTGTGAGCTATGTGTGACAGGGTTACAGCCCAATGGTAAGCGCTGAAATCCTACTATTAATCTTACTTTAAAAAAAAACCAAAAACCTGCATTTTACCTTACATATTTTCAGATGAACATTTACCATAATGTAGGATACGTTCTAGTAAATGGTTAATGAATAACGATGCACGTTTGCTGGTACCCTGTCTTATGCCTAGTTTTCCCCCTCAGTTTTCAGAAGAGCACTGGAGCAGATATTTGGCTTCGGAGGGATACTGGCATTGAATGAGATTCCAGGAAATATTGTCACCATCTTCTTATTTTACGGCTATCTGCGGAAATACCATGTGTTGGACCTAGAGAAACACTTTGCAGCTCTTACAAGAGAAGGTAACAATTTCATTCCATAGGACATGGTCACCAGATGAGGCCACAGCCTGTATTAGACACTACAATTGTGTGAAAGATGGAGTGACTAATAGGTTTGTAGTGAATATAATACCTAATTGATCTGTGGTTGTAGTAAATCTGTCTGAATGGAGGACTATGGTTTCCCTCAGTTTGCAAATACGGAATATGAATTATGGAGCATACACACAGTCAGATTTGTCAGATGAACGATTTGAACGATTTTTTACTGCATTAAAATGAATGGAATCGTCCAAGTCTGACTGCAAACACATCAGATGTCAGATATCGTTATCTGACCATCGGGACCGCGCATCGTCCATCGTTCAGATATGTCAGATTTTCCTTCAGATATGAACGACTGAATGATTTTTAAATCGTTATCGTTCATATCTGAAGGAAAAATCTCACCGTGTGTATGCACCATAACACCTTTGTTACAGAGTAAAATGTAGCTACTCTGCAAACGCCATACAATTTTTTTTTTTTTTTTTTAATAGCTAAAGCAAAACACAATCGGGGGTATTCAATTTAGAGCGAAAAGTCTGTTTTTGCGATAATTTCGCACCGATGACGTCATTTTTGCTGGTTTTGGTTTTACACCGTATTCAATTTCAAAGACTTTTCGCAGGTTCGAAAAGTCTTTGAAAAAAACCGGGGATAACTTTTCACCACTGAATAGGTGGCGAAAAAAAGTGCAGAATTGGGGTTTAGGGGTGCAGGCTTAAAAAAAAATACCTTCAGAATGACCCCTTGAAACGATCTGTGTTAAAAAGAAAAAAAATAAATCTGGACACCCCAAAAAAAGCACTTTGAATTTGGGGGCCAAAAAAAAAAAAAATGTTGGGGGACAAAGTAAAAAAATAGCGAACTTCACTCAGGGGGGGTTCCTCAAGTATGCCCCAGGTGTTTTTTTCATTGCAGCTGCTTGCGGCAGGTGGGTTTTTCACGATTTTTTCAAGTCACTTTAGCAACTTTAAAATATGCTGACCCCCATTTTCAAGTACCCCAAATTTGCTGGGCATAGTTATTTTTCCCCCAAAAAAATTCTAAATGCTCTTTTGCATCACTTTCTTCAAAGTCGCATTCATGCACTTGCCGCGGCTATTAGAAACCCCGACTTCCTTCAGTAGTTAAAAATGGGGGTACCCATAGTGATTCTCCATGTCTACACATCTTTAGGGGGGTCCCTAGAATATTTCCCGAAAATTCTCGTTTTTGTTGAACCTGTAAAAAAAGAAAAAGTTTAAAAAATTTACAAAAAAATTACATAAGGTTCCCCCCCCCCCCCCCCCAAAAAGCCAAATCAGCCCCAGGCTAGCCAGCCAGTGGTGGTTTCTAAAAATACGGGGTACAAAATGTGTAGGGTTCCACCGTATTTTAGAAACCAACACCAGGCTGCAGGGACTAGTGCTGGTTTTAAATATAGGGGGCAAAAAAGACGTGGGGTACCCCCTATATTTAAGACCAGACCCAACCGACCGCGGTGTAATGCCACAGCCCGGAGACCCAATCACCGCGGCTCCAGGTCCAAAGCATTACACTCCAAGTCGGTCAGCACAAGCCGGTGATCTCGGGGGAGTCGGGGACCCCCCAAAAAAGGGTCCCCACTCTCCCGAGCACCACAAGCTTACGCTGAAACCTGGGGCTCTTCCCCATACCCCTTGCTTGGTGGGTATGGGGGTAATAAGGGGGCCAAATAATGTAACACTATTGTACTTTACAGTGGAACTACAAGTGCCAGCATGCCTGCCATTTTGCACTTGTGGAACTACAAGTGCCAGCAGACATGCGGCACCTGTAATTTCACTGTAAAATAAATAGTTAAAAAAAGCCAAAACACACACACTGTGTCCAGTATAAGGGTCTGGTGCTGGTCTTAAATTTAGGGGGTACCCCACGTCTTTTTTGCCCCCTATATTTAAAACCAGCACTAGGCCCTGCAGCCTGGTGTTGGTTTCTAAAATATGGTGGAATCCTACACATTTTGTTCCCCGTATTTTTAGAAACCACCATTGGCTGGCAAGCCTGGGGCTGGTTTGGCTTTTGGGGTGGGGGTGCAGGCTTATGAAAAAATATGAGATATGGTAAGAACTTACCCTTGTTATCTCTATTTCTACGAAGTCCATAGGGTTCCACAGGATACCTTGGGGTATAGGTGTGACGTCAGTCGCAGGGCACCAAAGAGTTAAGCTTTCAGCCTCCCAGGATGCACTAGGTCCCCCTCCTATACCCCGCCCCCGGGCCAAGGCACCTCAGTTAGTTACCAAGCCAGAGGCCGGAGGAGGAAAAGGAAGAGAGAGAACAAAGATCTGGACACATACAAGAATCACATTCTCACCAGAGGGAGACGGAAAACCGGTGACCAGAGCAAAGCCCATCTGCAGCACAGGTGCGACAGGGCGGGAGTCCTGTGGAACCCTATGGACTTCGTAGAAATAGAGATAACAAGGGTAAGTTCTTACCATATCTCATATTTTCTACTTCAGGGTCCATAGGGTATCCACAGGATACCTTGGGGATGTCCCAAAGCAGTATCCTTTAAGGGTGGGGACGCTCCTGTGCAGAAAGGATAATCCGCCGCCCGAAGGAAGCATCCTGAGAGGCGAAGGTGTCAAACCTGTAGTACCTCACGAAGGTATGGACAGAAGACCACGTAGCAGCCTTGCAGATCTGAACTGCCGAGGCACCACGTCGAGCTGCCCACGAAGGACCCACAGACCTAGTGGAATGAGCCTTCAGAGAAGGAGGGACCGGTAGGCCTTCATGAAGATAAGCTTCAGAAATAGCCATACGGATCCAGGCTGCCAAAGTTTGCTTTGAAGCAGGCCAACCCTTTTTACGGAAGCCATAGAGGACAAACAAAGCGTCCGACTTCCTAAACGAAGAAGTGCGGTCAACATAAGTCCTTAAGGCCCGCACAACATCCAAAGAGGCCTCACCCACGGAAAGACCCGGTGAGTTAAAGGCCGGAACAACTATTTCCTCGTTAACATGAAACTGGGAAACAACTTTGGGAAGAAACTCGGGCCGAGTGCGGAGCACTGCCCTGTTCCCATGAAAAACCAAGAAAGGGGGTCTACAAGAAAGAGCCCCTAACTCAGAAACACGTCTGGCCGAAGCAATGGCCAGAAGGAAAACAGTCTTAGCTGTTAGCCATTTAAGATCCACTGAGCCCAGTGGTTCAAACGGCGGTCCTTGGAGAGCCCTCAGGACCACAGCCAAATCCCAAGGCGCCACAGGTGGAACAAAGGGCGGCTGAATGCGGAGAACACCCTGCATAAAGGTGCGCACATCCGGGATTGTAGCAATCCTACGGTGAAACCAGGCAGATAGGGCCGAAACCTGTACCTTCAAAGAAGCAAGGCGAAGCCCATGATCTAGTCCCGCTTGCAGGAAGGCGAGAATCCGAGACAGACGAAACTCCCGCGGTGCATAACCTCTCGGTCGACACCACTGGAAGAACGTATGCCACACGCGATGGTATATCCTCGCGGAAGACGGTTTCCGAGCTCGTAACATGGTACGCACCACAGAGCTGGAAAACCCCCGGGACCTCAGCATGGCCGTCTCAACAGCCACGCCGTCAAAGACAGCCGAGTCAGGTCCGGGTGAAGGCAAGGACCCTGAGACAGAAGGTCCGGTCATAGCGGCAACCGCAGAGGACTGTCCACGGACAGACCCTGAAGGTCTGAGAACCAGTGCCGTCTGGGCCACGCGGGAGCTATCAACAGGAGCGTCCCTCCTTCCTGTTTGAATTTCCGGATTACCCGTGGAAGAAGGGAGACCGGAGGGAACAGGTATGCGAACCGGAACGTCCACCGGACGGACAGAGCATCCACCAGAGACGCCCCTTCGTCTCTTGTGCGAGACCCGTACACCGGCAACTTGTTGTTGTGCCGGGACGCCATGAGGTCGATTTCTGGAAGACCCCACCTGTCCACCAGTAGTTGAAAAACGTCCGGGTGCAGGGACCATTCCCCCGGATGAACGTCCTGGCGACTTAGAAAGTCCGCCTCCCAATTTAGCACTCCCGGGATGAAGACCGCTGATATGGCCGGAAGATTGCGCTCCGCCCAAACCAGGATCCGAGAGACCTCTACGAGAGCCGCCCGACTGCGAGTTCCTCCTTGCCTGTTTATGTAGGCCACGGTGGTAGCGTTGTCCGACTGGACCTGCACCGGGCGACCCTGGAGAAACCGCTGTGCCTGCTGGAGAGCATTGAAGACCGCACGGAGTTCCAAGATATTTATTGGAAGCTCCGCTTCTGTCGGCGTCCACCTGCCCTGGAACAAGTGTGGACCCGAAACTGCTCCCCAGCCCCGAAGACTGGCGTCCGTTGTCAACAGGACCCAATTTGGAACCCAGAACGGACGTCCCTTGTTGAGGTGGGTCGTCTGTAACCACCACGTAAGGGACAGGCGAACCTCCTGGGTGAGCACAATCGTCTGGGACTTCAGAGACTGAGTCAGCCCGTTCCACTTGGACAGGATCAGGTGCTGCAGAGGTCTGGAGTGAAACTGGGCGTATTCCACCATGTCGAACACCGACACCATGGAGCCCAGTAACCTCATCGCCGAGTGTAAGGACACCCGGCGGCTGTGCAGGCAACTGCGCACCCTTGACTGTAAAGCAGAGATCTTGTCCTCCGTCACGAAGATCCTTTGCTGTCCCGAGTCCAATAAGGCTCCAAGATGCAGAATCCTCCGAGACGGGATTAGAGTGGACTTCTGCCAGTTGATTAGCCAGCCGTGCCGTTGCAGCAGTGCAATGGTCAGGTCCAAGTGGCGTAACAGGAGCTCTGGAGATCCTGCCACCAATAACAGGTCGTCCAAATACGGTAACATGCAGACTCCCTGCAGCCGCAGAGAAGCCGCCATGACCGCCATCACCTTGGTGAAAACACGTGGTGCTGTTGCCAGGCCAAAAGGTAACGCCCGAAACTGGAAGTGGTCGCTGCGGATTGCAAACCTGAGGAACTGTTGATGGCGCAAAAGAATAGGGACATGCAGGTAAGCGTCCTGTATGTCCAATGACACCATGTAGTCCCCAGGTTCCAGCGCCAGAATGATGGACCGTAGGGTCTCCATCCGAAACTTCGGGACCCGCAAAGACTTGTTGAGTGCTTTGAGGTTGAGAATCGGACGATATGACCCATTGGGTTTCTGTACCAAAAATAGATTTGAATAGAAACCCTGGCCCCTCTGGGAGAATGGAACAGGCACTATAACTCCAGCCTGGAGCATAGTGTGCAATACCTTCCGCAGCTCCGTAGCCTTGTTCCGGTCTGATGGGAGACCCGTGGTGAAGAAGCGAGCCGGGGGTCTGTGCCGGAAGGAGAGGGCGTATCCGTGGGAAACCACCTCCAGAACCCAAGTGTCTGTCGTAGTGACCGACCAACACTGGGCGAACTGTAGCAGGCGGCCTCCCACCCTGGGATCCCCCAAAGGGAGGCCCGGACCGTCAGGCCGCAGACTTGTCATCTGGCTTGGGGGCCGGACGTCTGGTACTCCATGCCTGCTTCCGGGGCTTGACCGATTTCTTAGGGCCAGCCTGTCGAGGAAACGACTGTGGTTTGGGCCTGCCCTGGGCCCTAGATGACCGAAAGGACGATGGTCCCGAACCAGAAGGAGCAGCGGCCGACGGGAGACAAGCAGATTTGGCTGCCGCCAGCGTGGCCACAATCTTATCCAGATCCGGACCGAAGAGAACTTCTCCGGTAAACGGCAACGCTTCCAGACCTTTCTTGGAATCTGCGTCCGCCTTCCAGGATCGCAGCCACAAGGTGCGACGAGCAGCTACCGCTGCTGAAGAAATTCTAGACACCAGAGTACTAATGTCTAGAGCCGCCTCGTTGATGTAGGTGGCCGAATCACGGAGATTGCCAATCAACTCCGCCTGTTCAGCCGGACAGTCGGATTCAAAAGAAGCCTCTAATGAATCCGCCCAGCGCTCCATCGCTCTGGCAACCCAGCAAATGGCCATAGCCGGCCGTGCTGCCCCCCCTGCAAGGGAATAAGCGGACTTCAGGCAGATTTCTACCTTGCGGTCCATAGCATCCTTAAGGGAGGACATGGATGGCATCGGCAATGTGGCACTACGGACAAGACGGGTCACGTGAGAATCCACCTGTGGAGGGGATTCCCACTTAGCAAAATAATTATCCGCGAACGGATAAGCCACCGCCAGGCGTCTCTGCGGCTGGTATCTTTTGCCAGGTTGTTTCCACTCCTCCTCTAAATGGTCCACCAACTGACCCGAAAGAGGAAAGACTGTGGCATCGCCCTTCACATCTTTGAAAAAGGCATACTTAGATTTAGCCGCTGGGGGAACTTCGTCCTCAATCACCAAGGCTGTGCGGACCGCCCGAATAAGTCCAGGAATATATACTTTGGACTTAGCATCAGCGTCCTTAGTATGGAGAGGTTCCTGATCGTAAGGATCCAGAATCTCCCCATCATCAGACGTCCCTTCGTCATCCTCATAAGGAGCGGACAGAGACGCCACCGGCCTTTTATGAGGCCGCATCACAGACTCCCCTTGCAACACATCCGACAAGTGCTGTACAGAACTCGTCAGGGAGTTAACCCACGCTGGCTCCTGAGAACCCGGGAGCGGGGAAATAGGGAGACTGTGGGGTACCACCAAT
This sequence comes from Taudactylus pleione, assembly GCA_031769625.1. NCBI lineage: Eukaryota > Metazoa > Chordata > Amphibia > Anura > Myobatrachidae > Taudactylus > Taudactylus pleione. Next base: position 886,439 of record JAUIMM010000120.1, read on the forward strand.
TGTCGTGGGAACCCCTGCATGGGTGACGACACCACAGACTGCTGGGACAAACCCATCGGAGTAAACGCGGGCTGCGGAGCTAACTGGCCCACTAAAGCTGTTAACGCCTGAGCGAAACAAGCCCAGGGCGGCTCCTGTACCGGTGCTGTAACCGTAATAGGCCGCGCCATGGACAAACACTGCCGGCAAAGGCCCTCCGCGCTACCCTCCCCCTCCGCTAACGGTACTTTGCACGTGGTACACTGTAGCCGGAGGGGAAAATCACTTTCAGACATGATGGCACCACGTATGTGACCTCTCTCACCAATTAAGTATTAAATAGGCGAGAGACCACCCTGCAGCACCGCACCGCAAGGGCTTTAGCAGAAGAACAGGGACAGTAATAAAGCTGACAGTTTAGAGAAGAAAAGTTACAGGCAGCGCTAGCACAGTCACATACAATGCAGAGAAATAACAATTCCTGCACTAACAGCGCTGATTACTCAACTACACAGACACAGGGCCTGGTAGGACACAGCGCTGCATACACAGACCTGAGCCACAGCGGAGGAGAGGTATGCGGGGGGACCCAGACCACGATGCTTCCGTCCAGCGCTTCCAGCAGCGTTCACCATGCGTTCTGGAGAAGATGGCCGCCGAGGAGCAGAGAGGAGGCTGGCCTGGGGGAGGAGCGCTGCCACAGGACCAGTCGGCAGCATGCAGAGAGGGCTGTGTGCAGCGGGGGAGGCGCCGGCTGTGAGACAGGGAAGGCGCGCTCCCCTGGCATGCATTTAACCCCTGGGACGCCGCAGCGCTACCGCTCTGCTGCGGTCCGCTGTCCCAGGGGGTAGTGGAAGCGCAGGTTGGTCGCCTGGCTCCACACTGCAGCCAGTCCCCAGGGAGCCCCCTGCCTGGGGACTTAGGACCATGTGATCAGCGGGGACCCACCGCGGGACCCCGCTGCTTACCTCTGTCCCCCTTGAATCCGGCCATGGTCCGGAGCATCTGGGGTCACCGCTAGCTGTGACCCCAGACGCCCACCAGCATCCCCGGATCAGTACCAGCGTTCTGGTACCGGCGGGGTGTAGGGAAGACAGCATGGACGTCAGGACTGACTGTCCATGCTGTTCATCCAGATGTGCAGCCACAGCTGCATGAAGAAAAAGCTTCAGGGGCTCTTCTAGCCCCCACTCCAACAGGTGCACCCGACTCCGGCCGGGCACCAAACTAAACTGAGGTGCCTTGGCCCGGGGGCGGGGTATAGGAGGGGGACCTAGTGCATCCTGGGAGGCTGAAAGCTTAACTCTTTGGTGCCCTGCGACTGACGTCACACCTATACCCCAAGGTATCCTGTGGATACCCTATGGACCCTGAAGTAGAAATAGCCTGTACTTTTGGGAATGTCCCCTTAAAAAGGAAATGGTAAAAAAAAAAAAAAATCGGGACACCCTAAAAAAATAAAAAAAATGGTGAAAAAAAAAGGCCAAACTAAATTAATTCTAGTGGGGTCCCCAAGTATGGGGCAGGTGTTTTTTTTCATTGCACAAAGTAGCGGCAGGTGCATTTTTGCAGATTGATGGGACCACTTTTAAAAATGAAAAAAAAAAGCTAAATGCTCTTCTGCATCACTTCTTCAAAGTCGGGAAAAAAAACACCTGCCGCGGCTATTTAAAAACTCCGACTTTCTTCTGCAGGCAAAAACAGGGGTACCCATAGTGATCCCCAAGGTCTGGACATCTTTAGGGGGTCCTACAATTATTTCCAAAAAATTCCCCTTTGTTTTTGCCGATCCATGTATCGCCGGGTCCCGTTTTCGACTATTTCATATTGAATACGGGGATAAGCGGGGGCGCGCGCGCGATACTGTTTCGCCGGCAAAAGCTCCGATGTGCGGCGAAATTTTAGACGGCGAGGTTAACGTTTCATATTGAATACCTCTCAATGACTCTCTAGAGCACACTATGATCAAATAGGATGACAGGTTTGTTTTGACGGCCTTGTACAGAACATCTTATTTCCCTCCGCAGTCACCCTTATTGGTGATCTACAACTTCCCGGGCGTCTCAAGAAGATTAAAAAATTGAAAACAAAGCAGATTGCACGGCTCCAGCCTCTACCGCAGTTCCTGAGACTTGTGGCTGCTTTTCAGATCGATGAGAACTTGAAGCTGTGCAAAGTGACTGCAAGCTTCCTCTGCAGAGCAGCGGCAAACAAACGCTTCAAGCAGAAGGTATGAACCGTGACCCGACAGAGGCCATCATCACTGATCTCATCTCTATAATGAACAGTCTTGCTGCTATGTGCAGGCTTATAATGATCTAATTAAACCATGAAAACCAAATAACATCAGTTAGGTTGTCCTACAATGGACACTGAGGGGATGATCATACAATAACATCACTATCCCAGTGATCTGCCTTATTTTTTTTAATTCAATTAAAAATGTTTGCACAGTGGTTTTTACCTGCCATTCATTTTATTTGTAAATATTAATATTTGCACATTAATAAAAATATAAATTCATACCACATCGGTATGGAAGAATGTTTTAACTGTCCATAGATGAAGGTTGGTAGTCTTGGGCTCAATGATGTATTGCCATAAGGAGGAATTTGTATAAAAAAATAGATCATAAAAATTGTAGAACATAAGAACACACTATTATTATTAATAAATTATTATTATTATTATTATTATTATCAGTTCTAAAAGTTTTTTTATTTTAGTTACAGCTAAGCAAAAAATCTCCAGATTGCAAAAAGATGCACACAGGCTGGGAGATATATCAACCCTAATAAAGAGTGGAGAAGTTGGCCATAGCAACCAATCAGCTTCTAGCTAGCATTTATCAAATACATTCTATTGACGGATAGGTTGAAGCTGGGTGATTCCCATGGGCAATTCTCCATTCTTTAGAAGATTTGATCTCCCCCTAGGTCTTAACTGTTCCCCAAAATCACCACACACAATAATGCGTTGACCATCATCACCCAGCTTTATTGATACAGTAACAGTACATGCGAAAACTGGCAAAATGGGAAATTACATACACAGCGCGGCCTGGCAAAGAAACACAAACTGGAACTTGGCTACACTACAATTATATGCATGATGAAATTTTATCAATGACTTCACATTCACTAGATGGCAGCACAATTTGTGTTCTGTAGAGATAATGCAATTATTATAGTAATCTTTACCTTTTAGTGAATGAAAAAGCCATGAGTCTGCTTATTTGTGCCGTCTAAAATTGTTTGCAGTGTCCCTAGTAATGCCCCTTATGCAGTGCCCACAGTAGACCCTTATGCAATGCCCCCTGTATTAGAGCCACTTACGCAGTGCCCCCAGTAGTGTCCATTATGCAGTGCCCCTTGTTCCCGTGTAGAAGAGCCCGTTACGCAGTACCCCCAGTAGTGCCCATTATGCTGTGCCCCCAGTAATGACCCCCATCCTGGTATGGAATAGGCCCCACTCCCCTGTGCAGTACTTACCTCTCTTCACGCTGGCTGCAGGGTACCGCTCCCGTGTAGATGCTGCCGCTGACTGGATTTAACTAGATCCAGCAGGGCAGGCTCCTCTCATTGCGGGTGACGTCATGACGTCACCCGCGAACTGCATCACAGGGAGCGCTGGCCTCTGAAGCGATCAGAGACTAAAGTAACCTCTGATCAGTTCAGAGATCAGCGTTCCAACTTTTAAATAGAGTAAACACAAATATTATGTGGCCCAGTCACCCCTGCCGCGATCGGAGCTCAGCTCTGATCGCGGCCGAGGTGACTGGGCTGCATAATATATGTATTTGGGCCGCGAGTTTGACATGCCTTGTCTAGAGCCTGTTTTCACTGAATAGCCCCCCCCCCCGACAAACTGATCACCTGCTCCCCATCTTGAGACAGACATAGGAAATTTATGTAAATGCATGTTGCTGTTTTTTTTTCTAGGAATGTCATATATGAGAATTGGTTTGGAAACTTCCCTTTTAAGCTCAAATTAAGCCGATATAGTCATAGTTCAATTTTCTTACTTTTTTCTTATGTTTACTTAGTTTTATTTTATTTTTGCATAACTTCCTATGTCTGTACACAAAAAAATCCTGCACAGTTAGTGGGGTGTGAAATAAGAAATCCATTGGTTGAATTTTCCTCTAAGGAAGTGGAGTGCAGCAAACAGTGCAACTACTTTGACTGGTGAGGAAACTCATTTTTGGAAGTGGCAGTGTAACACACTGGGCAGGAGGTAAATGAGAATGCCTAATAACACATACTGGAGGCTAGACAGGATTTAGAAGAAACTTTTTACAGCTCTGTAAAGGAGGGCACCCAGCATGATCTCCTAAACCCTAAGCTTTAAGGTGCATACACACGTAACGATTTTTTGAATGATTTGTCGATAACGACGTCATTATTGTTAAATCGTTCAAAAAAAATTGTTCAGTTTATGAGTTATAACGATGGACAATAATCACAAATGCGCACTCCCATTTGTAGTTATCGTTCATCGTCCATTTCAGACTGTCCAACATGACGATTTTCATTAAGGGAAGGAACATTGGGCCTGATTCAGAGCTGAACGCTGTGACCAGAGCGCTCGCTCTGAATCAGGGCCCTCCTCCCTGAAAATGGAGCGTCCTCTTGGACGCTCGCATAGCTGTGGGTGACCACCCACAGCATATGCGAGCGTCCATGATGATGGTCTTGACCATCGGGCTTGCAACGGAGACCCTGCGGTAGGGTCTCGCTGCCGCAAGCCCAGGAGTGATTTTGGCTCTATCAGAGCCAAAATCACTCCCACTGACATCACTAGTGATGTCAGTGGGGCCGGCTCCAGACGGTAGGCGTTCCCATGGGAACGCCTCCGTCTGGCAGGCACGCCCCCAGCACGCCCACCAAAGGGGGCGTGCTGTCAATCAACATCGACAGCACGCCCCCTTTGGTGCGAGACCCGGAGCGACAGCTTGGCTGTCGCAGTCCGGGTCTCGCGCATGCGCACGACGGAGCTCCCTCCGTCATGCGCATGCGCAGTGGGGGAACATCGACCCGTTTGCGAGCGTCCTTTGCTCGCGAACGGGTCTGAATGACCCCCATTATTCGTTCAAATAATCGTTCATTACACTTCAAAGAATCGTTCACTTTTTCAAGGGAAAATCTGACAGATAATCTAAAGGCCCTCATACATCAGAGATTGATTGCTGCAATCGTGCAATTTGCAATCGATTGTGTACAAAAATCTTTCCCTTTTTCAATCGATTGTGGCAATTCTGCAAAGATTTTTATACACAATCAATTGCAAATTGCACGATTGCTGCAATCAATCTCTGATGTATGGGGGCCTTGACAGAAAATCGGTTACAAACTTGCAGCAAAAATGGTTTAAATCTGGCTATTGTGCACATAATGGTATCAGTGTGTTCTGTCCTGGTTTTTTATGAATGTTCTCACCTTACCAGGCAGTGCTGTATTACACGGGGCTCTTATCTGACAGTGACGTGAAACTGCAGAGGTCGGCTTGCCTGGCACTGAAACATCTGAAAGTAAGTGTCCATCCTACCATGGTGCAGTCTAGAAGTTATGACCATATAAGGGGGAATGTGTACTGAATATGCTTCAGCCATGTCAGATTCAATGTTCATTTTCATATTACAGTTTTATATCATAGATTTTTCCTGCATCACACAATGATTATAAACTGAAGAAAATTTAAGGGGCATACACACTAGACGATAAAACTGAACAATTTGAACAATAACAATTATCGTTCAATGATATATCGTTCATATTGTGTACGACAAACAATGAGCGCTCCCGCAGGTCGTTAACGATATCCCCAGTCGGCTGTACTTGCAGCCCACTCTGGGGATACCGTGAGCGATGCCATGCTGCTGAATGCAGCATGGCCCTGCTCCCCCCTCCACGCCATCGTCCGTCGCTGATCGGCATGGGCACGTGTGTATACACTTGCTGATGCCGGCACCCTTGCCGACGATATCATCGCATACACACTGTCTAGTGTGTATGTGGCTTTAGAGTAATAAGTCAGTGTGGCAGGTTGCACCAGTTAGCTGTGGCAAGTGGTGTTATAGCTGTTCTGCAGCATAGACTGTGGCCCTCTCCCTCTCCCTGACTGACATGTGTAGGGTTTTGAGTTGTTACAAAAGTTAACATTATTGAAAAAAACACATTGCAAAGAAAAAAGTTTGAACACTATAATAGTCATCTGTGCAAATATTGGAGGAAATATAGGAGGAAAGTAATTAGAGGGACAGTAGACAGCGTCTGGCACTCCAGCTGCTGTGGAACTACACCACCCATCAAGCCCTGACTGTTTTGCAGTTAGGGCATGCTAAAACTGTGGCAGGGCATGCTGGGATGTGTAGTTCAACATCAGCTGGAGTGCCACACATTGCCTACCCCTGAAGTCAAGGATTACAATAAAGTAGGATTCTATAAATATTGCAATTTTGCAGGACAAGGTGCTCCGTCCTTCCCCAAATGTTTTATAATTTGGGTGAAAAGTGACTATGAATATCACACACTGAACTTTTCAATTATTTATATATATCTTTTTCCATTGACAGGGCACTGCCAGCATTGACCAGATTGCATGCTTGTGCCAGTCAGAAGTAGAGGAGGTGAGAAACACAGCTAGAGAAACTATTGTGTCATTTGGTAAGTAAATAACAACCCAGATAAAGAACAGCTTAGACGTAAGCATTGATTAAATTCAATAGTGCATATGGGAAAGATTTCTGGACTGCACAACCTGACTCTATATATAGTGGGAGGTGCTACCTGATGAGACTAATTGCAGACACAGAAACACAAATCTCAGGTGCACAACTCCAAATTATTAATGATATATATAAATGCAATAAAATTTTGCAATCAATAGAGGTTTTTAGCATAATCATGGCCAAGCTTATGGGCCTACCCACCATATCCAGGTAACCTCTTTCGGGTAGGTCCCTAACATACCAAGGTTCAAATCCAGAGCGCAGGACCCCCCAAAAACTGGATTTGAACCTTGGTATGTTAGGGACCTACCCGCATTAATAATTTGGAGTTGTGCACCTGAGATTTGTGTTTCTGTGCCTTAAATTCAATAGTATCACTATAAGACGTTATGGTGTTTTTTGGGCTCTGCAGGGTTGTTTCCTAATAATGCAGCTTCTATAGCACAGGTTCTCAAACTCTGTCCTCAGGACCCCAATCAGTGCATGTTTTCCAGGTCTCCTCACAGAATCACAAGTAAGATAATTATCTCCACCTGTGGATCTAATAAAATGTGTCAGTGAGTAATGAATACACCTGTGCACCTGCTCGGTGACCTAGAAAACGTGAGCTGTGTGGGGTCCTGAACCACTGCCCATACTATAGAACCACTGTTCTATAGTATGGGCAGTATTAAACAGCGCCTACAGGAGAGAGATGACAAAACAGGATGAGCATTGCTTGGTGTGAAACACAAATTCTGTGCTAGATATGTAAACGGTAAGTCTTGTGGGCCTAAAGCATTACTGAAAATCTTTCTACAAAAACCATGTCTTATAGGGCCATTCCTCTAGTGATGTGATAATTCTTCTTTCGTAGTACAGTCCTAGGGCACCATAGACTTAGGGCCTGATTCAGACCCGGACGCTAAGCCGTGATCGCACATTATGGCCGATAGTCGCCCGTATGCGTCAGGCGAATTCAGCCAATGTCACAGGGACTTACTAAAAATCCCTTGCAGCTACAGAGCTTGCGATAAAGCTCTGTCCCTGCGAATCCCCTCCGCACACTTATCACAGTATTTTCGCAAAAAGTACTGCGACAAGTGCCCATGCATGCGCTGACCGGCCACCGCTAAGCCCCGCGACCTTTGCCCCCCTCACTGATTTGCACTTGCCTCCGGTGATCGTTCTCCGTCGATGTCCTCCATGGCTCCAGTCAGCTGATCTCCCATCCTGCACTAACTGGGTCCCAGTGCAGGATGGGAGACCAGCTGACCAAACAGGGGGACATCACCGGAGCACCGATCTCCGGTCCCTGGTAAGCTTTTTTTTTTAAAGCAAAGATCACCGTGTGGTCTGTTTAGACCACAGAGCTGATCACTGGGGCTGGCTCCGGGCTCTGCTCTGCCTGTTACAGTGGAGCAGGAGTCCGGTAACCGGGGGAGAACCTGGATAGTTATTATCACAGGGCTTTCCCCGGTATTTCTTCACAATTTATTTTTAGTAAATCCCAGACAGATCGCATTTCCCATTACAATGATGGGAAATGCGAACTGCTTACTAAAAATAAGTGATAATTACGGGTTGGAGTAGAATTTTACTAAGTCTACTCCAATTGTCCTTTAGTAACTTTAAGTGATACTAAAATAATGTGAAAAGGGTGTGAAAACACCTTTTTTCACTTTATTTTTGTAAAAATAATGTTAATAAATAGAGCCCTTAAGGTGCGTACACACTGTGCGATCAGGAAAGACAGTACGATTACGACATCGTAATCGTACCGTTGTTCCTGATCCCCTGTAGTGTCTGCACTGAACGATCAGTCGTTCAGTGCAGGCACTGTCCATCATTCCTGAACATGCCAATTTGTCGTTATCGGCAGATTGTGCTGTATGTTCAGGCGATGGACAATGTCGGAAACGACCAGCGGGAGTGCGCATCGCTGGTCGTTTCTGACATAAAAGCGCACGATTTGTGCACGATTACTGAGCGATTGCGCGATTACGATGTCGTAATCGTGCAGTCGCTTAGTAATATCGCCCAGTGTGTACGCACCTTTAGTGACACAGACACACTTACCTACACAGACACCTCTTACTGACACAGACTCCCCTTAAGGTGCACATCCACTAGGCGATATTAATGAACGATAAATACATTGTGCACTATAATGTCGGAAATGGCCAGTGATGCGCGCTCGCGCTGGTCGTTTCTGTCATCAATCATCGCCTGGACATGCCGGTCAATCTGCCAATAACGACAGATTGACCATGTTCAGGGATGAGGGAGGGTGCCTACACTGAACAACATATCACTCAGTGTAGGCACTGCCGGGGAAGAGGAACGACTGTACGATTACAATGTTGTAATCGTACTGTCGTTCCACTATCTGTTAGTGGATGTGCCTCTTTACTGACATGGACATCTCTTCCTGACAGGTACCACTTACTACCACAAACACACTTACTGACACCGACACCTCTTACTGACACGGACATCACTTCCTGACAGAGACACACTTATTGACACAGTAAGAGGAATCTTTCAGTATGTGGTAACTGACACTTATTGTACATACTCACAGACACCCCTTACTGACATACACACTTACTGACACACATTCATTTATTATGCATTCACATGGCACAGGAAGACACACAAACTCCCCTCCCCCTGGCTGAGGTCTATAGGATTAGCAGGTAGGTGCTGGAAACATCAACCAAACCCCCTCCCCTCCCTGACTATAGCAGGTGGGTGCTGGAATCGTTTACGTGCAGTTGCACAGCCATGGACCTGGCTCAGCTCTCCCCTCCTCATAGGCAGCAGCCTCCTCCCCTAATCTCTTTCCCTGCACCAGCAGCATTATGCAGGGCCCCCTAGTGGGAGTGCGGGCCCGCATGACGTCATGTGGTGCATGCTGTGCTCCTCTGGGAAGGTTTTACAGAGGCACAGCAATGGATTTCAACTACATGCCATTTATTGTAGTCTTGTGGGGCCCGGCCCTGGGACACGCCGGGCCCTAGGCGGCCACTTATGTTGCCTTGTGGCAAATCCGTGCCTGCTTACAGTCAGCTGACCATCAGTGTGCCTATTTAAACAGGACTCTGAGTACTTCTCAGTGCCAGAGTATTAAGTCTTCCTAGCTCCAGCATTTTACTGTGCTCCTCAGTATTAGTGTTTCCCATTGTTTCAAACTCAGCGTTTTGTGACCATTCTTCTCCTCCTGATTTGGTACCTTGCTTGTTTCGACTCGTCCTCTGCTGATTTGGTACTACAGTATATTGTGCTGCCCCATTGCTGTGTTTTTTTTTTTAATCCAATGCTTTTTTTATTAAAAGTTTTATACATTGAAAAAAAAATTCTAACAGTACATAAAAAAGAAAAAACAAAATATAATATATCTGTTAATAAACATATTGGTATGTAATAAAACAAAATATATATAAACACCATAATATGTGTGGTCTCGTTCCTAGCTACACAAGCATCAGATATAGCGATCATACAATAATATTAATCAATATATATCATAGTCCTACCAAAATACAAAAAAGAATGTGGCTTACATATACAATATCATATGAGAACAAATAGCTGGGCAAACGATATACAGTATCCACAGTACAAATGCATAGACAAATCTATCTAACTCCACCAATAGTATATAGATTAGGATCAAAGACCCCTCCCCCTTAACGATAGTCAGGGGAGTCCAGCCACCGTGCCCAGATGTCAAGATATTTTTTCTCTGTTTTCCTAGCCACATACAGATATTTCTCACGGGCAGCGACTGCGTTAACTAATGAAAGCCACATCCATAGGTCTAGGCCATTTGCCGCCATCCACATTCTTGCTATACACACTTTGGCAAGCATGCAAAGGTTTGGTGTATTTGTCTACTACATCATCATCTATTACAGCTAGTACACATGCTAGAGGGGTAAAATATGTCCTGTGGTATGCCTGTAGAAACAATGACATGGAATACAGCTTCCCAAAAGGAGATAACTAAAGGACAACACCATAATAAATGCCAAAAGGTTCCTTCAGACGAATTGCATTTAGGACAGTTTGAATCCATTCTTCCCCCTATTCTCAGCAACCGTTCAGGTGTCATATATACCCTGTGGGCTAAAAATAATTGAATCTGCTGGTATCTAACAGCTGGTACTAGCTAAGGCTTCCTTCCATACAACATCTGCAATTACCCCTATACCAGCTTCCCATTTCAACTTAATGGTTAGCAAATCAGTAGTATGGTGCATATTCAACAAATTAGAATAAATCACTGATATCAAATGTCTAGAGCCAGCAGATTGTAGTAAACTTTGAACAGGGGACTCCAGTAGAACCTGTGAATTGGGCTCTAAGAGCATGTCTGAGTTGAAGATAGCGATAAAAAAACGTTTAGGGTAGATCAAACTCTTGTTGAAGTTGCTGGAAGGACTTCAAAAGTCCTGTATGGTACAATTGTCCAAGCAACACCACACCCCATTCTCCCCAGACCTCTCTAACGTGCAATAAAGTTAGTTCCTGAAGTCCGCGAGCATGAGATAGGGCTGTATCTGGGTCTAAGCCCTCTGCTTGCATTATACGCGGGACCAGCCTCCAAATAAGAATAGCAGGATATGGACTATCTTTAAATTATCACTTAACAGTAATTGACAAGGTGATAACCCTGATTGCACTAAAAAAAGTGCAGGTAATGAGTCAGCTGTAGTATCATTAATCCATTCCCATAGGTGCGCTAATTGTGCAGCATAGTAATAGAATTTGAAGAAGTGAAGCGCCATACCTCCTAAATCACAGGACCTAGTGGGAGTGTCCAATTTGATTCTAACCCTTTTATTAACCCTGAGCAATGAAGACCGTAATCCAACTATCTGTTTAAAGACCTTCTGAGGAATATGTATCGGGGAGTGCTGAAGCACATACAAGAGTTTGGGCGGCAAAACCATTTTAATAATTAAGGAGTAATATTCTGTGATACATAGCGTTGGGGAACATTGGAAATTCTAACCTCAAAATATTTAAATGAATCCACCCATTTCAATGGAAGAGATACAAAGGGATTAATAGGGCAGGTTCCCCTGATGGGAAGAATACACGATTTATCCCAATTAATCAGTAATCCTGAATACTGGCCAAATGAGTCAATAATATCCAGGACCTTAGGCATAGAAATTTTATATTTTGTAATAAAAAGTAATATGTCATTGGCATATAGTGCAATTTTATCAATCCGGGAACCCAAAAATATCAGGACTAGATCTAATAAGACATGCTAAAGGCTCTATGGCTATAGCAAATAGAATGGGCGAGAGTGGGCAACCCTGCCGCGTTCCTCTAGATAGTGGGAAGGACAAGGAGATAAAGCCATTTAGAGATACCCTCGCCACCAGAGTTGAATATAATAACTTAACCCACCTCACATAGCCTGGACCAATGCCAAAGCAGTCCATAGTCTCCCACAAAAACGCCCATTCCACTGAATCAAACACTTTGGCGGCATCTATTGATACAATAATAGAGGTCTGAGCATCCTTGTGGGAGACCTGCAGCTGAGTAAACAAACGACAGAAATTAGCCAAGGTGGACTTACCCGGCATAAAGCCCGTCTGATCAGAGTGTATCAACCTGATTAATCCTAGAGGCCAGGCAATAGGATTCAGTTCGGGTAGGATCTTTGCCTGGTTTTGGTAGAACAACTATTAGTGCCTCTGACACTCTGGAGGATGTTACTTTCATAAATTTTGTTAAAGAGCTCAAGCAGCTGGGGCACATAAGTTTTTTTTATATAGTTCTAGAGCAGTGGTTCTCAAACTCGGTCCTCTGAACCCCACACAGGTCACGTTTTCCAGGTCACCCAGCAGGTGCGCAGGTGTATTCATTACTGAATTACACATTTTAAAGAATCCACAGGTGGAGCTAATTATTTCACTTGTGATTCTGGGAGGAGACCTGGAAAAATATGCACTGTTTGGTGTCCTGAGGACTGAGTTTGAGTACCTATGCTATAGAGTAATCCCATCGACCCCTGGGGCCTTTCCATTGGGGAAAGAATTTATGGCCAATTCAATTTCCTCAAGAGTTATAGGGGAGTCAAGAAACTCTCTTGCCTCTGGGGAAAGTGTTGGAAGAGATATATTCTGCAAAAAGGTACGCAGTTCCCGTTGAGTAGAAACTAATCTAGTACTATATAGTTGTTGATAATATCTCTCTGCTGCTATATTTGGAGTCCGCACACGAGCAACATTGTCAGAGCCAACTATTTTGACCACCATTTTCGACGAACACTCAGCCCCTGCCAGATGGGCCAAATAAGACCCAGGTCTATCACCAGACGTATAATGCAAATGTGTGTTAAACAACAATTTATAATGAGTCTTGTCCGTTAAACAGTCCTTCCACGCCTTCTGGGCAGCTAACCAAAGCTCCCTATTTAAATCCGAATTGTCAGAGATATAAGCTATTTCTAAGGATCTGCAAGAAGCTTCCAGGCCCAACTCACGGTTTTTATAGAAGGACTTCAGGCCAGCTACACTCTGTATTAAAGTCCCTCTAAGGAATGATTTAAAGGTGTGCCAAATAACTGAAATAGAGGTAGTGCCGCTATTTAACTCGAAAAATTATTTCCAAACGGCTTCCAGCTCTGCGCCAGTGCTCATACGCGTCAGCAAGAACTGATTGGGCTTCCAGAAAGTTTGGCCCTCTAAATACAAGCTGTCAGTGGTGAATGATCGGAAATACCCCTAGTTTAATATTGAACCTTGTGAACTCTTGGGTGTAGGTCACGTGTGAGCAGTGCCAGGTCAATCCTAGAGAACGAGAGGTGAGTACATGAAAAACATTAAAACTTTCACAGCAGAATATCTTGCCCTCCAGGCATCAACCAGACCAAGCCCATCAACCATACCCGGAAAGCCGGAACACCTCATACGCACCCCATCAGAGGACACACTATGCTTGCCTAATACTGGGTCCAGGACATTATTGACATCTCGTAAACATAGTGGCCGTCCCCGGTGACAAAGCCATGAACTCAGCCACCTTTTTAAGAACATCATGTGAATAGGGGGGAGGAATATACACCGCCAATAACAGTAAAGCTATCAAATGAATCCTACATTTTAAGAACTCATATCTACCCCAAGCATCGCATTGCACCTCTGGTCTAAGGCAAATGGAACAGATTTAAGCACTAGTATGGACCCCTAGATGCCGAAGTATGCGTTGAGTGATATACCCAACCAATCCAGGGCTTTTTTAATTACAGTAATTTCCCACTGACCAGATGAGTTTCCATAAGACAAACTATAACAGATGTATACTGCTTGACCTGTCTAAACAATAAAGATCGTTTGACCCGGTCATTTAATCCCCTCACGTTCCAAGTGAGGACGTTAATATTGCTTGACGCCATCACTTAATATCATATCTTGGACATCGTAGCAGCCAGGAGAGCCCACACCATAACCAATTGTAAATAAAACCATACCATTTCAAAAAAAGTAGAACAAAACGAAGCAACCTCCCCTAGAAAGGAACAGTGTGGTCCCACCCCTTAGAACACCTCTCACTCTGTATACCATCCCCAACCTTGGCATACCTTTTACCTAATTACCCTTTAAGCCTTACAAATAAAATAAACTAGATAAATAGAAATTACCTTACCTTAAACAAAATGTTGGAGTAATATATACAGTGACTACAGAGCATGACGCAGGGAGCCCTCGGGATAGGGAGTCGCTCCCTGGGCCCAGCAACCACAAATCTAAAACACAAATCTAAAACACTTTATAAAATATATAATAAGCAATCAAATGTGCCATACTATACTCCTACCAGATCAACCAGTGGCCCAAATTAAATATAAATATGCTGTGTATACTCGGAATCAGATATCAAAAATAGCAGCCCTATGGATACATAGTATTCCATTACATTTTTTGGCAGATGTAACATCCCAACATAGAATAACTGACATATATGGGCACCAAGGCCATTAGAACAGCGGGAACAACAATGCACATGACACATCACAGAATTAAAATAGAAGCATGAAAATTGCAAACATCGCTTAGTAGCAAACTCTGGAAGCAGAGGTGAGAATTGGAACATCAATCATTGGCCAAAACAAACCTGGACGGCCTGCGGCGATCCACCCAAAACGCCATCTCTCTCAGAGTCGTGAAGAAATTGGTTTCTCAGTCAGTGACTACTCGGAGATTAGATGGGTATAGCATGGCATAAGAAATATTCAGCTCACGGAGGCACCTTTTAATTTGGAGAAATTGGGCCCTGTCCTTCTGGACCTCCATAGCAAAGTCAGGAAATACCGATATCCGAATCCCATTCCATTGTAGAGGACCATTAGTGTGGGCCAGTCTAAGAACAGAGTCACTGTCACGGTAGTGAAGGAATTTAGCTATGAATGTGCGTGGCGGGGCTCCAGGAGGTAAGGCTCTGGAGGGCACACGGTGAGCTCTTTCCACAGTAAAGAATTATGAAAAGGAATGAGCCCCAAATGCGTCCAATAGTCACTTTTCTAGGAATTTCTCAGGGTTGTTACCTTCTTTCTTCTCTGGTAGCCCAACAAATCTTACATTATTTCGCCTATGACGCCCTTCCATATTGGACATTTTCCTCTGTATAGATAGTAGCTGTGAATCGATGGAATCAATACGGACACCTAATGGTGTGATTTTATCCTCCAGAGTGGACGTACGCGTTTCTACTTCTCCCACTCTCTCCAGAACACATTGTAGATCATGATGTATCATGGAGAGATCCGATTGTACTTTGCCTACTTTCACAAGCTGTCACTGCTTCAAGAACACTCTGAAGTGCAGCCTCAGAGGAGTCAGCGGAGGCTGAGGATTCTGAGGGAGATGCAGGAGGAGAATTGTCACTCTGACCAGCGGATGCGGACTGGGTACTTGGCACTCTGGAAAATTTCTCGAGCTTGACTGCAGCAGTAGGGTGGTGATGTTTCACCATTATGAATTGTATATCAATGTTCCCATTGGTATAATGAAAGGAAGTGCAACAGTAGAATATGGAAGACAATGTCCCCTGTATCTTCAGTACATGCACTGTAGTATTGAGCACAACACTCTGGGAATAACTAATATTACCAGCAAGAGAATGCAACACTGCTTAAGATCTAGAAATAAAAAAATAAAATGAAATGCAGCCAGAAACATATAAACTGTGAAAGCTGCAGACTCCTCAGGCAGGTATATAGGAGAACACTAGTAAAACAAGCAGGAGGGGGAGGTAAGCAAGATGGCCTCTTCTCCCAGCACAAGATGTAGAGTGCACTCACCAGGCAGGATAACAGGGGACCCTAAGGGCAGAACAGAGCCTATTTCAAGCCGCTGGAGACCAGCTGCTAGATGAGTGCCACACCCCGCTGTAAAGCCACAGGTCTCTGATGCAGGGCAATGGCGCTGACATCCCACGTGATCAGGCCTCTGTACAGGACACACCACCGCGATCTCCCCACAGCTCCCGGGCAAAGCCGGCTAAACACTGTCCCAGTTGATCACCACTTGTACTCACAGCGGTAGGCTGAGATCTGGCCCCGGGGGAACAAGCAGGATAGTCAAGCAGGATGTCAGAGCCCTAGAGCACACGGAGATGCGTGTTACGCCATGCTCTCCGTGGCCACGCCCCCCTGTGCTGCTCCATTGTTGACCATACTCCTTGCTGATTCATTACCACATTTTCTAGGACACCATTTATTCCACCCTAGGGGGTAGAATTAAGGGTTGCGGCAATCTGCAGACTCCTTGCAACGAAGCCCAAATTTCCTTGTGGATTCATCTGGTGAATGCCAGGGGTCTGTTAGACTCCATGCCTCTATTCTTCTATTGCCAACCAGAAATTGCACTGGGTCTCCAGATACTACTCCATGAAAATATACACTGGTCATGGATTCCGTTGGTTCCCATCTGCCAGGGATCTTCTGGCTTCATTTTCACATTGAAGCTTTAGTAGCTACATTATGGCAGGTTTTGTCCAAAAGGATTGATAATGAATTGGAATTCCAGAGGCTTCCACCTTCTTCGGATGAGTGCCCTGTGCAATGAAGTAGCAAATGTAATAGGTAGTCTGTTTTGGTAAATTGCGAGTTTGGTGCTAAACACGCAATTTTTCACAACTCTCCAATGTAATAGGGTGTCTGTTCACTAAAACTCGCATTTTTCAGAGTTACTAAAACTCTCCATTCTCAAACTCGCATCCAGATGTTTTCACATTGAAAACAATCAACTCGCCCAATGTAATAAAGTGTCTGTTTCAGACTCGCAAAAAAAAAGTTTACCAAAAGTCCCCAAATAATAGACCTGCTTCAGGCTAGCGAGTACATCCTGAGCAGGTCAGATTAACACAGAAACATGCACATATCCATGAGATATGTACATGTTTCTGTGTGTACTTATGTTAAATGTTTTTAAATAAAAAAAAAAAAACGTGCACCCCCTCCCCAAAAGCATAACCAGCCCCGGGCTTTATAAAGCCTGTTCTGGTTCTAAAAATACAGGGGCCAAAATGCGTAGGGGGCCCCTGTATATTAAGAACTAGCACAGGGCTTTGTTGAGCTGGTCCTGGTTCTGGAAAATCAGGGGACAAAACGAGTAGGGGTCCCCTGAAAATTCCAGAACCAGCACCGAACTCTTTCTAGCGGGGGGATAATGCCACAGCCAGGGAAAACCTTTCACCGGTTTCCCAGGCCAAAGCATTACCCCTGACCACTAGTCAGTCTAAGCCGGGGATCCCTGGGGAGTTGGGTACCCCCTCCAATAAAGGGGTACTCCTCTCCAGGGCACCCCAGGCCTAGACTGATAGCCCGGGGCTATCCCCGGCACCCTAGGGCGGTGGGTGCCGGGTTGATAGTGTAAAATTAAGTTTTCAATATTGTCTTTATTTGTAGAACCACAAGTACCAGCAAGCCTCCCCTGCATGCTGGTATTTGGAGAACCACAAATACCAGCATGCGGGGCACTACGGGCCCGCTGGCACTTGTAGTTCCACAACTAAAGAAATACGTAAATAAACAAACATACACCGTGAAAGTAAAATTTTAATAAAACATACATGCACACTCACACATACTCACCTAGTATCCGAAGTAATCCATAGGGGTGTACCTGAAAAAAAAATCCATACTCGCGACATTGTATCAGTGATGTAACCACAAGATTAACCTCAATTAATCTTGCGGCTACGATGTAGCGGTTCCCACAATAGACGTCTATGGGGATTTCTCACCATAGACGTCTATGGAACACACAGGCTGGCCGCATTCAGCTAATCAGGGAGCTGCTCCGACGGAGATGCTCCCTGATTGGCTGGCGGCCCCTTCACTGACGAGGCACATGTGTGCCCCGGTCATTTACGCGGAGCAAAGGTATGTGTACACACATACCTTTGCTCAGTCCGTATGGTTCGTTTTTTTATTCTAACCCCTGGATTGCCTACTCGGACAAGTGGACGTGATCTACGCATAGAAGAGGTGAGTATGGATTTTTTTTTTCAGGTACACCCCTATGGATTACTGCGGATACTAGGTGAGTATGTGTGAGTGTGCATGTATGTTTTATTAAAATTATACTTTCACGGTGTATGTTTGTTTATTTATGTATTTCTTTAGTTGTGGAACTACAAGTGCCAGCGGGCCCGTAATGCAGGGGAGGCCTGCTGGTACTTGTGGTTCTACAAATAAAGACAATATTGAAAACTTAATTTTACACTATCAGCCCGGCACCCACCGCCCTAGGGCGCCGGGGATAGCCCCGGGCTATCAGTCTAGGCCTGGGGTGCCCTGGAGAGGGGTACCCCTTTATTGGGGGGGTACCCAACTCCCCAAGGATCCCCGGCCTGGACTGACTAGCGGTCAGGGGTAATGCTTTGGCCGGGGAAACCGGTGAAAGGTTTTCCCTGGCTGTGGCATTATCCCCCCGCTAGACAGAGTTCGGTGCTGGTTCTGGAATTTTCAGGAGACCCCTACTCGTTTTGTCCCCTGATTTTCCAGAACCAGGACCAGCTCAACAAAGCCCTGTGCTGGTTCTTAATATACAGGGGCCCCCTACGCATTTTGGCCCCTGTATTTTTAGAACCAGAACAGGCTTTATAAAGCCCGGGGCTGGTTATGCTTTTGGGGAGGGGGTGCACATTTTTTTTTCTTTTTACACACACACACACACAGAAGCCATCACGGATCTCACTGATCTGTGATGGCTTCTCTAAAACTCGCACCTTTTAATGCTACTCGCATTAAAAGGTGTCAGTTTACATAGTCCTAAACTCGCAAATGCAGTAGCCTCGAGCTGAAAAGTTCGCAGGCTATTGAATTTGCGAGTTTCAGTACAAACTCGCACTTTCTAAAAGTGCGAGAAAGTGCGAGTTTGTACTGTTACTAAAACAGACTACCTATTACATTTGGCCCGATATCTACTTCAGGGACCAGACACAAGAAAAGGAAAAATCTCACGAGCCACCATTAAGGTGGCACCTCACTCTCAGATACTGTAGCACTACTTTGTTCGATTTGTACACTTCCACCTGAGGAGTCCATTAAGTTTGGACATTCTTGCTTATCTCCCGAGGAATGGAAGAGGAGATTTATGAATAATCTAATCATCTGATTGGAGCATGTATTAATTAGTTGCGAAACTGCAAATACTAGCTTGTACTGGAGAGCCCTTATTAGGTTACTATAATAACTACTCCAATCTCAACTCAAACCACTCCATTCCAGTAACCCTACACGGTCCCGGGAAAGTTATGCTCTCCAGCTACCTGGGTTCTGTGGCATCTGTGAACTTTATTACCTCTTCCCTGGTTTCTAGATTTGATATTACAATCTCAAATCAAGATCAGCCAGTTTGTCTTCTGATCACTAACTGCAGCTGCATTTCTGATGGTTGAGCAGAACCAGCCTGCTCAACCTACAAGCTGAAGTTTTACATAATGAATCTATTTGTTTTGGGGTTTTTTTCATTATCCCCAACATTCTGAGTCTTCCATGGCTGTCTTCATTTCCCAAATCTTGACTGGCATTCTGCTCAGGTTTATAACCTGGGGTTTGGGTTGCTATCATTAATGCCTTCAAAAAGTTACTTCTTATGCACATCTGGATCGGTGTTTTCTGAAATTGGTGTGTCAGCTGTCACCACATCGTGTATTCAGTAAAAGAAAGCTGAGAAATTACCTAGTTTCCAAACTAGATATCAGGAGAGCTAATACTCTCATTCACATAGAAAAGGGGGTTACACAGTAGATGCATTCAACATGCGGGATGGGCATTATTAATACCTAGTAATGCCTGTTGGATTATGCAATGCTCCCCCTGTATTCCAGAGTTTTGCTAACAGTGTTTTGTGAAGTACATTGTCTGTTTACTGTTTATATTGGGGCAACACCCTTCTCTCATGATATTGATAATCAGAAAGCATGTCAAAGAGATCTTAAATCATCTCAAAAGATAGCACTTTTACTGTATGCTACCTTTTCTAGACTATATTATCTCTGCGTTTTGTACTCAAGTGGAACCTAACAGCATCAAAGCAGTCAGATTGGACTCAAGACAACCCAGTGATATCTAGGATTTTCCAATCACTATCGTCAGTTTATTAAGGGCTACTCCACTGTGGTTGCATCCTAAGTCATCTCAAACTAATCAAAGGAGGCTTTTGCCTCTGCCCTAATTACAAGACAGCCTTACACTTCTCAACAAAGGTATTGATCAGTTAAAGCTCCTAAAGTGAAACTCCATCTCTGTGGATACTTTTCTCATACGTTACAAGTGGCTGAAAGCATCTACGGTATTGGGGATAGAGAACCATCAAATTAGCTGTGGAAGTGGCGTAATTTGCTCATGGGCGCTCTCTTCTCTATAACTATTTACAAAGACAATAGCTCCAACATCTATAATCTGCTCAGTGTTTGAAATCCACATGGTTACTTATTTTCACACAATTGCTGCTCACTTACCAACTTGGCCCCATAAAAAGGTAAATCTGAGACACCATCCCAGTTCTTTGTTCTCACTCATGTCTCAAATCCATTTATCGCACCAAGTTACATTGCTGTTACATTGCTATTACATCAGCAAGTAACATTTCAAAATGACAGGCATTATAAGCACAGGTGTCATTTCTTATCATATATGAAGACAATGTAGTTCTCAAGATGCATACACACGGTACGATTAAAATGAACGATAATATCGATCATATCGTTATCGTTCATGTAGTGCATTTCTCGGTGCCTCCAACCCACCAACGACCTGCGATGCACGGGCACGCATGGACGATAACTATATTGTCCATCGCCCATGCATGCAGGCCAACCTGGTCGATATCGACCAGGTTACTATAGGGACCTACGATCATTGATCGCAGGTCGTTGGTGGTGTGCTGGATTATCGATATTGATCATCCAGCACACCCTGGAGATCGTTCAGCGGTATCCTTATCGCTGATGGTCGTCCCATGCTTTTGCACCATTAGAATTAACCCTACATTTCCTCCCAAAGTGGTTTCTCAATTCCATAGGAACAGAGATGATTATTTTTCTTCATTATCTCCTAAGCTAGAAAGAAATTTCCATTCTGTAGATTGTTAGAGCTATTAAAATGGAAAATTAGGCAAACAAAAGAACTGTTTTAATAAGTGGTAGGAAGTACTGTAGACTCAAAAACATATCTTGCAACCTTGATAAAATCCTACATGCAGAAAATATATGCCATCAATAAAGTATGTTTACCAGATAGTAACATGATGGTACATTAATACCAGAGCTATAGTGGCATTTTAGATGTAGAGAGACTATGCATTCATTGAAGAATTTTTAAAGCTGGACCTCTATACTTACATTTATTAAACATTATTGAAACAATACTCAAGTATTAGTGGATGGAACATTTGGTAAAAAAGTGATTAATGCAATTAAAGTAAACAGGTTTTTTTTTTTAACTTATATGTGTTATTAAGCTTCAGCTGGACTAGATATCTCATGTGGCACAAAACAAGTAATCAGACATATACCTTCTTTTGCAAACTTGTACTAGAAAAATGACCGCTTGAATCTATTTAATTGCCATGGTCATTTTCTACAGTTAGTGTCTATTCAGTACTATGCAAGAGGACAGGCCTGAAAGTTCACAGTACATGGTTAGGTAATGGGTCTTAGACCTTTCCCTTTGTTCTACATAGGAAGCAGGTAAGAAAATAATGTTTTCCAAATGTGGCAGACAAAAGCCTCTGTACTTACATAAATCCTAGCCTCGTAGCCACACTGAATACACTTACAGCCATTATTTGAGTATGAAATATTATATGTCTAATGAGACTAAAATCTTCAAATACTGTGTGTGTGTTTGTATATATAGTAACTTGAACAAATATGGGTGTCTATTCTAACTAGTGATTATGTTCTAGGTCAAAAAGGAAGACAAGTTTTTGGAAAGACTGACAAGATCTGCCGTGAACTACAGGAAACGTTGACATTAGACGGAGAGATAGAGATCACCGTATTCTGAGGACTATGATTGGTAGAAGACTGGATAAAAATTCAGGACTTTTTTCCTTTAACATTCCTAAAAGAAAAGATTGTGTAGCGTCTACCCATTACAATAAATAACTATCGTCACTTTCAGTATCTTAGCAGCTGAGAATCGATGGCTGTAACCACAGCACAGTATATTGCTACAGCATGTCTAGTGATTTCCACTATTATTGATGATACATGTACAAAGTAAGGATAAAAGATTATAAGGCCTGACAATGCCTTTCAGAAAGGCACAAACAGTCAGAGCATAAAGCCTACAATTTGTCTCTGTAAAGAATGAATGTTCACGCAAGAAGTTGATATAGGTGATACATTGTTAGTTTGCCCTTTTTCTAAACATGTTGAACTTGAGACCCAAGGAGAGATGGTTCCCAGAGCTACAGTACATTGAGGGACCATTTGTCTTCTATAGATTCTTGGGGTACTGTTTTTATGTCTTCTCACTAGTTTGTTTTATGCTACAAGAGTCAAAAATTATTAAACAAAGAACAAAATGTGGCTTATGTAGCAGAGCGGATTGCTTCTCTACTGTACACAATGCTCTGCTGAAGCTTCATAAGTTTGTTGTGATATATTAAAAAGTCTTAACTTCCTGTTAGAACTGAAGAAAGAACGTGTACATAATGAATTGTAGTGAGAAATTCTGAGTGAGTGAATTAAGGAGGGGTGTTGGGGGATACATCCAGCCATTGGTGTTTGGTAATGATTGCAATATACATTATATATATCTGTGTATATTAAATCCTTATACATTCCATGTTGTATATTTAACTTTGTTACACAATATGAAATACATAAAGTTCATTGTTTTGAGTTAAGCTGTGTGAAATTAGTTTTACTGCTAGACATGCCATCATGAACTAATCGCCCTGTATGGAAGTTTGAAGCTCTATTACCATCTAAAATGATGAACCTCTTCTTCGGCTGTAGAAGGAAAATGTGTGTAGGAGAACGAATCACAAGCCACAATGTCCCCAAATCTCATTGGTACTCTCTCGCACCCCTTCCACAGCATCACATAGCTCTAGATTTCATCTGGGACTGAGCCCCAGACAAATGGCTGTATGGCACAATTCCTGTGGCTATAGAGAGGAGGCAGTTACTATTAAATGAAAATAATAAGAGTTATGGTAGACTTACCATTGATAACTCTTTCTTCAAGGTCAATTGGATCCACAGGGATACCATGGGAGATAATGTGGTTGGGGTGATCCAGGCACCAAACAGTTAAAGCTTTTTAGCTCCCAGGATGCCTTCGGTCCTCCTCCACATAAATCCTGCCCCTGGCCACAGGCATTCAGTTTTGTAAACAAGCCCAAGGCAGGAGAAGGAAAGAGGAGAAGGAAGAACAATTGTACACCAGAAACTCTCTCATACAAGCTGAGAGAATCCATGACTGAAAGACAAATTACCCAAAGCAGCCAGGTGCGTCAGGGTGGGTGCCCTGTGGACCCTATGGACCTCGAAGAAAAAGTTATCAATGGTAACTCTTATTTTCTACTTCAGGTTCCACAGGGATACCATGATATTTCCTAAAGCAGTTCCCCTAAGGGTGGAGACGCTCCTGAGCAGAAAGGAGAACTCATCGCCCAAAGGAAGCATCCTGAGAGGGAAAAGTATCAAAAGCGTACAACCTGAGAAAAGTGTGAACAGAAGACCACATGGCTGCCTTGCACAATTGCTCAACAGAGGCACCACGACTAAACACCCATGATGGCCCTACAGACTGAGTAGAATGTGCTGTGTTTGGAACAGGGTGATCAGCCTGTGTGTATACCTGAGGGATAGTCATACGTAACCATCTAGCCAGAGTCTGTTTGTTAGCTGCCCATCCTAGTTTTAGAAAATCAGATACTTTTTTTTGTGTTAGATGGTTTTCACAAAGAGTCTGTACGCTCCACATAGATACCTAAAGAAGGGTCTGAAGACTGAAAATCTGGAACCACAATCTGTTCATTCACATGAAAATGGGACACTGCCTTAGGAAGGCAACCCTCCCTTGTGCAGAGAACAGCTCTATCCTGGTGAAAAATAAAAAATGGGGAGCAACAAGAGAACGCTGCCAAATCAGAGACTCTGCATGCAGAAGAGATAGCAAGGAGAATAAGTGTCTTTGCTGTCAACCATTTCAAATCTACAGAGTCCAGAGGTTCAAATGTGGGAACTTGTAGCCCTTTGAGAACCAAAGACAAATTCCACGGTGCTACCGGTGGTACAAAAGGAGGCTGAACTCTGAGAACCCTGTGAAAAAAATTCTAACATCTGGTATCTGGTAAAGAAGCAATCTTTCTCTGGAACCAGACTGACAGTGCAGAAACATGCACTCTCAAATTGGCCAGGCAGAGACCAAGGTCCAATCCAGCCTGGAGAAAAGCCAGTACCCAGGAAACCCTAAATACCATAGGGTCACATTTTCTATGTGAACACCATTGACCAAAAGAATGCCAAACTCTGTAATAGATGCGGGCAGAGGAAGGCTTTCGTGCCCTAAGCATCGTTTGAATCACAGAGCTGGAGAAAGCCTTGGCTCTTAAGATGGAAGACTCAAGACCCACACCGTCAAAGACAGGCGAGGTAAGTCCGGATGCAGGCAGGGACCCTGCGCTAACAGACCCAGCCATAGAGGAAGAGGATACGGACTGTCTATGGATAGATTCCGTATATCAGTAAACCACTGACGTCTGGGCCTAGCAGGAGCCACTAGTATTACTGTTCCGCCTTCCTGCTTGAATTTCCTGAGAACCCTTGGGAGGAGGGAAATCGGAGGAAAGAGTTACGCCAGCTTGAAGTCCCATCTTACTGCTAGTGCGTCCACAAAGGCTGCTGAGGGATCTCTGATCCTGGACCCATACCTGGAGACCTTGTGGTTGTGACGTGATGTCATGAGGTCTATGTCTGGTAGGCCCCATTTGTTCACCAGGAGTTGGAAAAACACCGGGTGGAGGCACCACTCTCTGGCATGTATATACTGACTTAGGAAATCCGCTTTCCAATTGAGGACTCCCCGGATAAATATTGCAGAGATCGCCGGAAGATGACGTTCTACCCAAATCATAATGTTTGTCTTTGCGTGCCTCCCTGATGATTGAGATAGGCTACTGTGGTTGCGTTGTCGGACTGGATCTGGACCGGCCTACCCTGGAGCAGATCCTGTGCCACGATGAGTGCTTTGTATACTGCTCGAAGCTCCAGAATGTTTATGGGCAGATGACTTTCCTGATTTGTTCATCTTCCCTGAAAGGTGTGATGACCTTCACTGCCCTCTAATCTGCGAAGACTGGTGTCCGCGGTGAGAAGCACCCAATTTGGAATTCAGAATGGACGACCTTTGTCCAGATGATCCTTTTGTAGCCACCACAAGAGAGAGAGACTAACCTCTAGAGTGAGAAGGATCCTCTGGGACCTTATTAGATGATACTGTCCGTTCCAGCTGGAGAGAATCAATTTTTGCAAAGGCCTGGAATGGAACTGAGCATATCCCACCATGTTGAAGGTGGATACCATTGACCCCAGGACCTGCATCACTGAATGGATACCCTTCGCTTGCTTTGGTCAGTTGGAGAAGGTCATCCAGGTATGACCGTATTCTGATTCTCTGACGCCTGAGGTAGGTCCTCATAACCGCCATTATTTTGGTAAAGATCCGAGAGGCCGTTGATAGACCAAAGGGTAGCGCCTGAAATTGGTAATGTTGTTGCAGGACAGCAAACTGTAGAAATTGTTGGTGGGCTGACGTAATAGGTACTTGCAGATATGCATTCTGAATGTCCAGGGAAACCATAAAATCCCCAGGCTCCATTGCCAAAATAATTGATCGAAAATTTTCCATACGGAACTTGGGTACAAGGATAAACTTGTTGAGGGTTCTTAGATTTAGAATAGGGTGAAGAGACCAATTCAGTTTCTGAACCAAAAATAGATTGGAATAATAATCCCTTCCTTGCTGAAACACAGGAACCGGCATTATCATCCCTGCCTGCAGCTGGGAGTAACTGGCCTCCTGAAGAGCCAAGGCCTTGATCACATCTGATGGGGGATTTGTACAAAAAAAAACTTCTGGGGAGGATGCCTCAGGAAAGTAAGGGCATAACCGAGAGACCACTTCTCAGACCCAGGCGTCTGTTGTTGTTTTATGCCAGTAATCTGCAAATTGAAGAAGTCGGCCTCCCACTCTGGGATCCCCCAGGGGGAGGCCCGCCCCATCAGGCAGAAGGTTTGTCATCCAGCTTAGAAGCTGGACGTTGGCCCGGCCCAGACCTCTTAGGTTGTCGCCTGGCTGTCCTGCGAAAACTAGACTGCCTGGGGGACGAAAGGACCGAAAAGAAAACTACCTAGACTTTAATGTAGCCGTAGTTGGCAGACCTGCAGACTTTGAAGCTGCCAGAGTAGCTATTATCTTATCTAACTCTGCCCCAAAAAGTATATTTCCATAGAAAGGTAAGGATTCCAGAGCCTTCTTTGGCCCTGTATCAGCTTTCCAGGACCTTAACCAAAGGACCCTACAAGCCACCACTGAGGCTGCTGATGCTTTAGAAGCTAAGAGTCCCGCATCTATTGCAGCTCCTCCCAAATAGGAGGCTGCTTTCCGTCTGTGGGAGATATATGTGAGCTGTTTTCTGGTAGCATCTGGTAGAGAATCCTCCAATGCCCCCGTTTATTCTTCAATTGCTTTGGCTACAAAGCTGGACGAGTAATAGCTCCAGATGATTAAAATATTGCCTTCATGCTTCAAGTTTCCCATGCGTAGGATCCTTAAGAAAAGATGCTGACTAAATAGGCAACGTAGCATTCCTGACTAAGTGTGTCACATGAGCATCCACTGTAGGAGGCATTTTCCACTTAGTACATTCAGAAGCTGGGAAAGGATACAACAATGCTAATCTTTTAGTAATATAAAACAGTTTATCCGGGTTACCCCATGCTTCCTCCTTAAGTTCAGTGAGCTGCTCGGATCCAGGAAACTCAACTTTTACCACCTTCTGGTGTTTAAACACTGGAGCCTTCTTACTAGGAGCTGGATCATCATCCTGTATATCTAGGATTGATTTGACCACCCTCACCAAAGAAGGAACATCCACTGTAGAAGGATGGTCCTCCTCTGCCGAACTAGACCCCGAAGAACCCTGCGCATCATCTGCTTACTCCGATGATGCGTCTGAATCCATATGCTGAACAGACCAATAAAAATATAACTTCCATTTAGGCGCCTTAGTGACTACTGGTCTGCTCGCAACAGCTGACTTTCTTGAGTGGGCATAAGCATCCATCCAGGAAGGATGTATAGGAGGTGCAAACATAGCATGCTGTGGGTACCCCATACAAGGAGGCAGCGTGGGAGTAGCCATACAATCCACAAACTGCTTCATTACTTGAGACACCCAAGATATCTCCTGTACAGGGACTGGTGAGGTGGCTCTTTATAACAAGCAGCACACAAACCATCCTTTTATAAAGTCCTGAGAGGACAAGCCCACCAAACAGGGATTTACATGAAACCAGCACAGGGGCCTCCCCCTCCTGAATCCCTTTACTTTTTGACACATCAATTGTAAAAGGTAATAAATGCAAAGTAATGTATCACATGTAAGAAAAAAAAAAAAACCCTTACACCTGCAACAAAGGGATGAGGAGAAAAACTGTGATAGTTATAATAATTAGAGATGTGCACCGACCCTCGTGTTTTGGTTTTGGATCTGGATCTCCTCTGGTTTTGGATCTGAATCTGGTTTTGGATTTTTTTCCTTGGTGTTTTGTTTTTCGGTTTTGGATCTGCATTTTTTTTTTAAATATCATAAAAACAGCTAAAATCACATAAAATTGGCCTGTTTTTGTTCCTACAGTATTATTAACCTCAATTACATTTATTTCCAATCAATTTTGACCACCTCACAATACTATTTTTTCCATCTAGTTAAGGCCAAAAGGTTGCCTCCAGCTAGCTGGCTGACGAGCTAAGCGACACAGTGGACTGCACTAACATTTAGCAGTTCAGCTTCCAATTTCCAACACTGATACAGTGTGTTATACAGTGTGGGTTGGAAACACCAATAGTGCACTTACTGTGACAGCAGGGTCGGCAGAGTGGGGTTGCTGTGTCCTCAGTACATGGAATAGCGATGTTGGCAGTGCAGGGGTGCCAGCGGTGTCTTTAGTGCAGGTTTGCTGTCTGTGTCAGCAGTGTAGGGGTGGCTGACTCTGTCAATACGTGGAATAGCAGTGCTACGGGGGTGCCAGTGGTGTCCTCAGTGAAGGGTACCAGCGATGTCAGCAGTGCGGGGGTGCCAACGGTGTTCTCAGTGCAGGTTTGCGGATCGAGTCGGCAGTGCAGGAGTGTTCTCAATGCAGAATGTCAGCAGAGCGGGGGTGCCAGCGGTGTCCTCAGTGCATGTGTGCTGACAGTGTCGGCAGTGCAGGGGTGCTGGTGGTGTCCTCAGTGAGGGAGTCGCTAATGGAGTCCTCAGTACGTGGGCCAGCATTGCAGGGGTGCCGGCAGTGGTGGTATCGGCAGCGGGGGATGCCAGTGGGGGTGTCGGCTGCAGGGGGTGCCGGACGTGTCAGGCAGCGAGGGATGGCGGGCGCCATCTTCTTTTGCCTCCTGTGTGCATATTAAATGGGCTTAACGCTGATTGGCTGAGAGCAGTGACAGATGGCTCTCTCAGCCAATCAATGTTAAGCCCGCTCAATACAAAACCTCGCGACCCGACAGCGGCATCGCAAGTTTGTGCCTCGGGTGAGGGATCCGGGGAAGGTAGGGTGATCCGAGCTTGGCTCGGATCGCCCCGGATCCCCGAAATTCGGGTGGGTTCAGTTCTCTAAGAACCGAACCCGCTCATCCCTAGTTATAACTGACAGAAATAGAAGGCAGTATCAACACAGCAGCTAGCAAACAGTCACATAAAATGCATATGCAATTTATTTGCAATGGGCTCTGAATCAACTACTCAAAACATGATGCTTGGTAGGATATAGAGCACTATATACCTGACCCATGGGAGACCAACAGCTACAGCAGCGCACCGATAGTGGACTGTGAGTGTCATATACAAGAGGCAGGTAGGAGCGACCCTGACGCATGAAAACCTTTGAAGGAACTGCGTCTGGGTGGGGGGAGGAGCTGCCGGGGAGTGCCTACCTGCATCAACCAGCCGGGTATGCTGGCCTCATGGCAGCAGAAGCGTCTGCTGCCGATCCCCGGCGTCAGATGATAAGGCCCCACTGGTCTAGTGAGGACGCGGACTCTCCGGGCCCGCATTGCAGCTGCTTCCAGTGCGTCTCCGGAAGCAAGGACTGCCGCGCGTGATTCCCCTGTGACCTGCCAAAATCACCAGAGATGTTACTGGTGTTGCGGCCTGGCGGAGGTAGACTGAGTCACAGTGCATGTGTCTTAATTAAGACGCTCAGTACCGCTAACTCAAAAACATAGAAAATTAAAGAAATAATAAAATAAAAGCTTAGGGCTGCCTGAGCAGTCCCGTTACAACAGTGCGTCTGAATCCTGCTGCACCACCAAACAACTGGATGCCTGTGGCCAGGGGCGGGGTATATGTGGGGAAGAACCAGAGGCACTCTGGGAGCTGAAAGCTTTAACTGTTTGGTGCCTGGATCACTCAAACCACGCTATTCCCCATGGTATCCCTGTGGATCCCTATGGAACCTGAAGAAGAAAAATAAATTGCCAATATCCAATTATGGATGCTTACTGCCAGCTTTACTGTGCAGCAGCATTCTTGAAACTCTGTAATAGGATGCTCTTCCAAAACTCTCCAGTAGGTGGAAGCATAACATAAGACAGCATTCTGATTGTTAAGGTTTACTATTAACACGAAAAAATGTTTATCTATAGTTGCCCTGAAAGCATGATAAATTCATCGTCTACCTGTTTATTTTACAAATCCATTTAAAGTGTTTTTTCTGCTAAGAAGGTATTTTCTGACATGAAGCCTGGGCCTTTCATGTCAGAAGTGTCAAGGAGTAAACCAATTGTCTTCACTATGATTCTGCCCACTCAAACTCTGTGCAACCTAAAGAGATTCTTACTGTTTCTCAATAACTGCAGAACAAGCAGTTACTTGTTCTGGGCCCGGAAGTAATGTAAGTTAAATTACAGAAATCGTAACAATTACTAGATGCTTAAAACAAACTTCCAGCAGATTGAGAGAAACACCAACCACTGAATGTTGCAGGGGTGTAAGTTGGTTTATTAGTAGATGGAAACCGACAGAAACAGCTGTGTACATATGTCAGCCTATGCCCAGGAATGGTTTCATATACAGTCAGGTGCATAAATATTGGGACATTGACAGAATTGTCATATTTGGGCCTCTATTCACCACCACAATGGCTTTGAAATGAAACAAACAAGATGTGCTTTAACTGCAGACTTTCAGATTTAATTTGAGGGTAATTACATCCAAATCAGGTGAACGGTGCAGGAATTACAACGGTTTCTATATGTGCCTCCCACTTTTTAAGGGGCCAAAAGTAATGGGACAAACTAAACAATCCTAAATCTAACTTTCACTTTTTAATACTTTGTTGCAAATTCTGTCAATGTCCCAATATTTATGCACCTGACTGTAGATCCTTGGATACCAGCATAATCCACATTCAGTTTATATGAAACTGAATGTGGATTATGAAAACTGTCTCATTCAGCAGTAAAATGTCTCTTAGACAAAGGGAGATTGTGGGTGCAGGGGAAACAATATAATTACTTTTACATTACACTAAAATTAATAATTATGTAAATAACTCTTCCTGATTTAAAAACAAAATAAAACATGAAAACAAGCAAATAAATGCTCAGCAGTAGACTACAAAATGTTGGGGTACATTTACATCAGCCATAACATTAAAACCACCTGCCTAATATTGTGAAGGTCTCCCTCGTACTGCCAAAACAGTTCTGTCGCATTAAGGCATGTGCTCCACAAGACCTCTGAAGGTGTCCTGTGGTATCTGGCACCAAGATGTTATTAGCAGATCCTTTAAGTCCCGTAAGTTGTGAGGTGGGGCCACCAGTGATGTGTGGTCAGGTGAGGCACAGCCTTTCCTGTCATTCTATACTCCAGAGTTTAGATATATATTAATATATATATATATATATATATATATTTTTTTTAAATATTATAAATCTTTTTTTTGTATTATCCTAATCGTATTCATAGTGAAAACTCTGGAGTAAAAAAAAAAAAAGTGTATGACAGGTGAGGCACTGCCTCCTCTGCCTATTTTTTTTTGCACATCCCTGATCAAAACTTATTAAATTTCCAGCACTATGGGGACTAAGTATCAAGCCGGTTTTTTACATATAATTATGCAGAAGTCTACACATACTCCTCAAACCATTCCTGAACAATGTTTGTAGTGGCAGGGCACATTATCCTGCTGAAAGAGGCCCCTGCCATCAGGGAATAAGAAGGGGTCTAATATTTAGGAAGGTGTCAAAGTAATATCCACATAAATTTCGGGACCCAAGGTTTTCCAACAGATCATTGCCCACAGATTCACAATACCTGCCTTCTTCTCATAGTGCATCCTGGTATCATCTCATCGCCAGGTAAACCATACACACGCACTCAAACATCCACATGATGTAAAAGAAAATGTGACTCATCAGACCAGGCCATCTTCTTCCATTGCTCTAATGTCCAGTTCTAATGCTCACTTGGCCACTAGGCGCTTTTGGTTGCCGACAGGGGTAAGTGTGGGAACTCAGTCTGTGGCTATGCAGCAAGCAATGCACTGTGTGTTCTGACACCTTTTATAGTCAGCATTAACCTTTCCAGCCATTTGTGTTACAGTAGCTCTTCTGTGGAATAAAATCAGACAGCCTAGCCTTCACTCCCCACACACATTAATGAGCCTTGGGCACCCCTGACCCTGTCACCAGTTGTCCTTCTTTGGACCACTTTTGGCAGGTAGAAACCACAGCATACCAAAAACACCCCACAAGACCTACCGTGTTGGAGATGCTCTGACCCAGTCGACTAGCCATTACAGTTTTGCTACATGTAAAAGTCGCTCAGATCCTTACGTTTGCCCATTGTTTTTCTGCTTTCAATACAACTTCAAGAATTGACTGTTCACTTGCTGCCCAATATACCCAGCCCTTGACAGGTGCCATTGTAATCAATATTATTCACTTCACCTGTCAGTGGTTTTAATGTTATGGCTGATTTGATGTTCGTGTGTGTGTGTGTATATATATATATATATATATACATATATATATATATATTTTCCAGTTTTTTTACAATTCGGAATAAATAATAAAACAAGACTACGTAATGTAATGTTAGTGAGCCTGGCTCACAAGTTTGCAATCTATAGGATTACAGGGGGTATATTTACTATAGCCGGGTACACACTAGACGATATGTCGTCCAATCAGGCTGATCGGAAGAAATATCGTCCACATTGGGCAGTGTGTACCCGCTATGTCGCTGACTATGCGCGCACCCTCGCGTCGTCAGCAACATCGCCCATCGGACCTGCATGCAGATTTGACTGGCGATATCACCAGTGGGGGCCATGCTGCCGAATGTATACACTTGCCGATGCCGTGACCCCCGCCTATGATATCATGCTGGGTACACATTGGCGAATGTGTACTCAGCATTAGAATCTTGTCTGTCAGAGTTAGCATTCCTGTGAGAATTTCCCCTGATTTCAAACACTGAGATTTACTAAAGGCAAACATGGATGTAATAACATGAACCTATCTAAAATACGGCTGTACATACAAATAGAAGTTAATAAACCATCGAACCCACTCACTTGTCATAGACAGGAATACAACACTCTGATTTACCAAAAATAGTGTCTGCTAACATTATCGGAAATGGAGCAAACTCAAATTAGAAGGGACAAAATAGCTTACAGTAAAATAGACCCCTCACTCCCTCAGCAACGTGTTATGCAGAAGCACTACACAGAGCAGTGTGATCTGTGCAGGCTTCTGTGTTCTATACTGAAAGGGTGAAATGAAGAAGAAAAAAAAAGCATGGGGTTCCTCTCCCAAAAGCATAACCAGCCCTGGATCTCTGGTACAGGAAAATAAGGGGAAAAACAGACATGAGGTTCCCCCTATTTTCCTATCACCAGCACCGGGCTGCAACAGCTGGAGTGGTAACTGCACAACAGGGAAGGACACGGCTCCAGCCCCAAACTGGTCAGCCCATGGCTGACAATCTTTGGTAAGTTGGGACTGGTACCCAAAAATAAAATGGTGTCCCCCCTTCAGAGGATCAATCAGCCCAGGGATCTCCCCCTGCACTCCTGGTGGCAGTGAGTGCAAAGGTAATGGGTTAAATCAAGCACGAATATTGTTCTTCACAGTGGGACTACAGGTCCTGCAATGCACAGTGTGTTTAAAACTCGGACAGACACGATTTTTACTAGATTTACCCCCAGGAGTTTAATCCATGAGCATAAGTGCTACATAGTGTATATTGGTCCAGCCAGATTGTAAGGGCAAGAAATGGGAATTGGTATGAAATACCGCCGGCCGCATGGCAGCCCGACATCAGCAGAGATCCCGGTAGCGGAAGCCCGACAGCGCTGGAAATCCCCATCGTCAGGGGCTGGCTGGCAACTTTTGGCCTGGGGGGCAGACACAAGTAAGTGGCCCGATTTCTCCACCAGCGCATTGCAATGGAGAAAAGACACATGATAATAACATCTGTAAGTAAGGTGTGCCTAATGTGGGTGTGCTTTAAATAATGTAGAGAGGTTTGCAGTGACAGTCAGATCAGGGAGCGTCGCAGTGACATTATAATGCAGAGAGGTCACAGTGAGCTTCAGATCAGGGAGCGTCGCAGTGACTGCTAGATAATGCAGAGAGGTTCGCAGGGACCATCAGTTCAGGGAGTGTCGCAGTGACATTATAATGCAGAGAGGTCGCAGTGAGCGTCAGTTCAGGGAGAGTCGCAGTGATGTGCCATATAATGCAGAGAAGTTTACAGTAACCATCAGATCAGGGAGCGTCGCAGTGCCTGCCATATAATGCAGAGAGGTTCACAGTGACCACCTGATCAGGGAGTGTTGTAATGGCTGCCAGATAACGCAGTAATCACCAGATTATGCAGAAATCATCAGTGACCCACATATAACACAGGTATTATGAAAATACAGTAGCCCTCACACAAAATAACAATACCCCCCCACATTCACACACATTATTACATCACCCCCAGCACCGACAGTATTAAAACACCCCCTCCCCCCAAGATAAAAATAACTACAGCCCCACCATTGCATAAGTATTCCAACACCCCCCCACCTCAAATATCATTAAACAGGTACACCTTCCACTGGCACTTACCTGCCTGGAAGGCTGTTCTGTCTGTGGTCCCTGCGGAGCTCCAGGTCCAGGGTACAGGAAGAGATGACAGAGACAGGTGGAGAAAGAGCGGAGACTCTAGGTGAGGAGGCGGGGTCTTCAGCAGGGACAGAAGGAGATATAGTCAGACAGGGTAGGAGGGGGCGGGGCCTTAGCCGGGGAGAGGAAGGGACAGAGGACACAAAGAAAGCAGCGGAGCAGCCTTGGAAGGAGTGCTGCTCAGTGTGCAGCCACAAGCTGCATAGATGTGACAGACAGCCCGGTAACAGGCAGAGAGCGCTGCCCAGCCGCTGTGATGCTGCTATAGTCGGAGTGACAGAGCACTTTCTGCCTGTCACCCGGCCGTCGGTTATACAGTACATGTGCACTAGTACTGTATAACTGACCCTCTTTGAGGTAAAAGTCTACCAGCCCGGGGGGCATATGGCACCCTGCCCCCCGGCCCAGCCCGCCACTGCTGATCGTGGATAGGTAAGTATTGTCTAACCTAACCCTCCTTAGGGGTGCCTAACCCTAATCCCCCCTCTAAGTGCCTAACCCTAACCACCCCCTTCCCCGCTGCCTAAACCTAAGTCCCCCGAGGGGTGCCTATCCCTAACCCCCCCCCCCCCCGCGGCTGTCCGGGAAGCCGGCTGCCGGTATTTAGGCAGTCGGCTTCCCGATTGCATACCAAGAAATGATTGGTGGGCTATATAATCAAGTCACATAGCAATGTCAAATTGGGCTTAAAGGGCTCTTGAGTATAAAAAGAACACGTAAGTTTTGTGTGACCTATGTAGTAGGTATAACAGCTTAGGAAGGTTAAGTGATGGTTCAGGAATTTATATGTTCGTCTGGAGAGGTGAGTTTTCAGTTCATGCCTGACATAGACGAACAGTATGAGGGAGGGCAATAGTAGCATGCAGTGACTATGGGAGATATGTTGATACAAGTGAAGAGATGTATTTTGGTGCAGTTTTTGTTGATGGTTTGGTAGGTTATTAGAACCATTTTATATTACATTTAGTAAAATATAGGGTACCAATGTAGGATATGATAGAGCAGAGCAGTAGAATGTTTTGCAAGGAAAATTAATCTAGCTGCTTGTGAGGTGAAAGTCTGGTTAGGGAAGACCAGTAAGCAGACTATTGCAATAATCAATGCGGGAGGGCATGAATATACAGAATTATGGTATAACATACCTTGGATAATTATTTTTCTTCGAGGCCCATAGGGTCCACAGGATCTACCTTGGGATAAGTAGTTGGATCGCATCCAATGCACCAAGCAGCAAAGCTTTGGAACTCCCAGCATGCACTGGTCCTCCTCCCTATATACCCCGCCCCCAGCCACAGACATTCAGTTTGTAACCAAGCCTAACGGCAAGAGATGGAGAGTGGAGAAGGAAGAGAAATTGCACAAAAACACTCAACATACGAAGAGGGAATCTGTAAAAAAAGACTGAAGAACAGATCCCAACTGAGGCCAGGTGTGTCAGGGTGGGTCCCTGTGGACCTCAAATAAAAAGAATTATCGAAGGTATGTTATACCATAATTCTGTATTTCTTCTTTGGGTTCCATAGGGTCCACAGGATCTACCTTGGGGACATCCTAAAGCAGTTCCCTTAAGGGTGGGGATGCTCCTGCGCAGAGAGGAGAATCCACCACCCAAAGGAAGCATCCTGGGAGGCAAACTTATCAAAAGCATAGAATTTGATAAACATATTAACGGAAGACCAAGTGGCTGCCTAGCAAAGCTGTTCAGCCGAGGCACCATGTCTTACCAGCCACGATGGTCCAACAGACAGAGTGGAATGTGCGGTCACCTTGTTAGGAACAGGGAAACCAGCCTGTGTATAGAAGAAATGGTCATACGAAGCCAGCGAGCCAACGTCTGTTTGCTGGCTAACCTCTCTTGTGAAATCTATATAGCACAAAGAGAGAATCTGATTTCCTGATGGAACTGGTCCGATCCACGTAAATATGAAACGCTCGAACTACATCCAAGGAAGCTTCACCTGTAGACTAGTCTGAAGACTTGAAGGCCGGGATTACAATTTCCTCATTTATATGGAAATGGGAAACCACCTTTGGGAGGCAGCCG
Organism: Taudactylus pleione; assembly: GCA_031769625.1. NCBI lineage: Eukaryota > Metazoa > Chordata > Amphibia > Anura > Myobatrachidae > Taudactylus > Taudactylus pleione. The sequence goes on from JAUIMM010000120.1 coordinate 923,129, forward strand.
GCCTTGGTACGGAGGACCGCTTTATTTGGATGAAAGATCAAATATGGAGAACGACATGAAAATGCTGCCAAGTCAGAAACTCTGCGAGCTGAAGAGATGGCGAGAAGAAAGTGTGTCTTTGCAGTCAGCCATCTCAAGTCCACCTTATCCAAGGGTTCAAAGGGATGTGATTGCAGTGCCCCGAGAACCAAAGACAGATCCACGGTTCCACTGGTGGGAGAATTGGAGGTTGCAGCCGCAAAACCCCCTGTAAAGAATGTTCTAACATTCGGCAGAGGAGCAATCTTGCGCTGGAACCAAACTGTCAAAGCCGAAACTTGGACTCTCATGGTAGCCAGGCGAAGATCTAAATCTAATCCAGCCTGAAGAAAACCCAGTATTCTCGATACCTTGAAAACTTTAGGGTCATATTTTCTGTGGGAACACCAAAGAAAAAATGACCGCCAAATTCTATGATAGATGTGAGCAGAAGCAGGCTTCCTTGCTCTCAGCATCGTCTGAATCACAAAAGTAGAGAAACCTCTGACCTTTAAGATGGACGACTCAAGAGCCATGCCGAGGTAAATCCTGGTAAAAGAAAGGGACCCTGCATTAGCAAATCCTGTCTTAGAGGCAGTGGAAGTGGACTGCTTACTCCACCTTCACACTGGTCCGACCACCTTCCTTGAAAAGGTGAGATGACCCGTCACTGCTCCCCATTCTCGCAGACTTGTGTCCGTGGTGAGGAGTACCCATTACGGAATCCATAACTGACGTCCCTTGACCAAATGAGTCTTCTCCAGCCACCAAGCAAGGGAGAGCCGAACCTCTGGAGAGATGCGAATCATCTGATGCTTTATCCCAGGGATGGGGAACCTCAGGCCCGGGGCCTGTATAAGGCCCCCGGTATCACTTGGTCTGGCCCTCAGAGCTTTTTTTTTCTGCTAGCCTCATCTGGCTAGCAGTGTGCCTAGAATGGCACCCTGCAGCCAGAATCTATGCAGTGCCGCCTGGAGCGTCTTTAGGACGCTTCAGATGGTCACACCGCTGCCCTTAGAGCTCCCAGGAGCATCCTCAGGATGCTCTGGGCATTGCTGTAATCACAGTTGATTGTGGCCCCGCACCTGTGACATCACACGGAGTGGCCGTGGCCTGCACCAGGCCCACGAATGTTATATATATCAAAATGGCCCTCGGCAGAAAAAATGTTCCCCACCCCTGCTTTATCTGATGATAATGACCATCCCACTGGGCCAGGATCCACAGCTGTAGAGACCTGGAGTGGAACTGGGCATAAGCCACCATGTCGAGTGTGGCTATCATGGAGCCCAGAATCTGCATAGCCAAGTGAACTGACACGGTTTGCTTGCAAAGTAGATTGTGCACACGAGACTGTAGTGCTTCAATCTTGTCCTCTGGAAGTACCCTCTGTCCCAGAGAGTCCAGCAGTGCCCCCAAGTGCACCATCTGCTGAGTTGGAGAAAGAAAAGACTTTTTCCAATTGATTACCCAGCCGTGCTCTTGTAGGCAGACAATGGTCATCCGTAGATGACATTGTAACATCTCCAGATTTTGTGCCAATATAAGGTCATCGTCTAGATATGGCAGTATCCTGACTCCTTGTTTTCTGAGACAAGCCGTCATGACTGCCATTATCTTGGCAAATACCAAAGGAGCTGTGGCCAGACCGAAGGGTAGAGCCTGGAATTGGTAATGTTGCTAATCCACCGCGAACCTGAATGCCTGATGGGATCTTGCAATCGGGACATGCAGATATGCATCTTGTATGTCCAGTGAGACCATGAAGTCTCTAGGCTCCATTGCCAGCATAACTGACCATAGAGGTTCCATAAGGAATGTGGGCACATGGATGAATCTGTTGAGAGACTTCAGATTCAGGATAGGGCATTGGGTTTTTGAATCAAAATAAATTTGAGTAATAACACTTTTCCTGTTGCATCACAGGAACGGGGACTATGACTCCTGACTTCAGGAGTACCCCCAATAGACTCTCGGTAGGCCAAAGCTCTGACCGGGTCTGCCGGAAGGTTTCTAGCAACAAACCTCTGCGGGGGATGCCTTAGGAATGTGATGGCATAACCCTGAGACCAACTCTCGCACCCAGGCATCTGTAGTTGTCTGCTGCCAGGCCTGGGAGACCTGTAAAAGTCAGCCTCCAACCCTGACATCCTCTAGGGGGAGGCCCGCCCCATCAGACAGTAGGCTTAACATCTGGCTTGGCAGCTGGGCGTTTAGTAGACCAAGGTTTCTTGGGCTGCGGTTTCCTGTGGGACTGTCTGGCCGAGGACTGTTTCTTTGTCCTACCCTGTGGACGAAAGAACAGAGATGCCGGCTGCCTTCTAGAGGTAGACGTAGATGGCAATTCAGCAGACTTCGGTGTTGCCAAAGAAGTCATTAGGTTATCCAATCCTGGCCCAAACAATACCTTCCCTGCAAAAGGCAAAGATTCCAGAGCCTTCTTAGACCCTGCGTCCGCCTTCCAGGTTTTTAGCCAAAGGGTTCTTCGGGCTGCAAATTGAGTTAGCCGAGAACCTAGAAGCCAGGATTGCCTGCGTCAATTCCCGCTTCCCCCATATACATAGCTGCTTCCCGCATCTGGACGAGAAGGGACTACTGCTCTCTGGTTGGATCAACTATAGTATCCTCCAGAGATTTCATCCACTCCTCCATAGCCTTGGGCACTCCAGCTACAGCTGGCCTAGTATCAGCTCCAGATAGTGAAAACATTGATTTCAAGTGGTTATCCAGTTTTCTATCTGTAACCTCTTTTAAAGAGGATGCTGCAGGAATGGGCAATGCTCCTGATTAATCTAGTCACATGAGCATCTATCGTTAGGGGAATTTCCCATTTATTACACACTCCTGGTGCAAACGGGTACCGAGGGGTTATTTTCCTTGTGGCATGAAAATTCTTACTAGGAGTATCCTATGCTTCGGACATGAGATTTGACAGCTGCCCAGACTGAGGGAAATAATCCTTGGTCACCGCCTGACGCTTAAAGATTGGCTCCTTAGATGCCAACGATATCTCCTCCTCCATACTGTGGACAGACATGGCTGCTCTTACAAGAGAGGGAATATCCACCAGGGACTGATGGTCCTCTTTTACCGAGACAGACCCAGAACTCTGAGCATCAGAGTCTGATGAGGAGGTCGAGTCAGACTCGTGAGGCAACACGACTAACCTTTTTTTATGCCCTTGCTTTTTTACTACTACCGGTCTGTCGTGCATACACATAGGATGATGCACATGCTGTGCATACCCCACAGCATCGCTACAGCAGACGGAGCCCGTATCTCCGTGGCCTTGCCTATTAAATAGGACAAAACCTCAGGCATAATGGCCATCCACGATGACTTTGGTGCAGGTGTACCAGATATATTGGATAGCTGTTTGCAACAATTATTACACAAACCATACTGGTGTTAGGATTTGCGGTTAGCAAATCATCTTGGTGGCAGTTCCCAGTCATAGTTGTTACTGGGATACTGCATTATGTCCTATCCTTGTTCTGGCTTTTTGCAGGAAGCTGGAAATCCTGTCTTGTCTGTGTCAATTCATAGCCTGTCATTCATGTCTCTCTCTGTGTGTTGTTTCTCATGTGGTCACTAATTAACTAGCTGTCTCTCTACAGAGCAGGTACACACATGCCTTTGATTAGGAATTACTCTTCAGGAATTGGTTCTGATTGGACCCTGCTTCCTTTAAGTTTCAGCCAGCCTTTCACTCCATGCCAGTTATACTGTCATTACCAGTGTACGTTTGCTGTGTTCAGTTGCTAAGTGCTTGCCAGTCTACAGAGTACTTTGGTTATTGAATCTGGATCCTGTCTCCATTCAGCCCTGCAGTACTATACCACAGTCCTGTCTGCCTGCATTCATCTTGTTACCTGCAGTGTTTCCACCTAACTGCCTCCATTATGTGTTACTGCAGCATCTGAATCCACCTGTCTGCTGTTTAGGACTCTGCCTAGACCATCTCAGCTGCTTGTGTCAACCGGGTGACACAGGCCACATTACAGCATGTCTGTGGATTTCATCAGCTTAGCTGCATGGGCAGCTTTTTGTTCTCTCCATGAGATTGCTTCCATTCGGCTTCCTAGCAGACACCAAGCAGCTCCCAGGCGGCCAACATTCACCATACGGCTTCCCGGCCGCACCAAGTAGCTTCTGTGCTACCACCAGTCTCCATATGGCTTCCCAGCCGCAACAAGTAGCTCCTGTGCTACCACCAGTCTCCATACGGCTTCCCAGCTGCACCAGTAGCTCCCGTGCTACCACCAGTCTCCATATGGCTTCTCAGCGGCACCGAGTAGCTCCCGTGCTACCACCATTGTCCATATGGCTAATTGCTGCACCAGCCTGCAGGCTGCTTCTTGCCAATAACTACCCGTCTCTCAAAGCCGCATCTCAGCTATCCCAGCCGCACCTCAGCCCGCAGGCTGCTTCTTGTCAAGAACTACCCGGCTTTCAAAGCCACACCTCGGCTGTCCCAGCCGCACCTCAATCCGCAGGCTTACTCAACCCAGTATCAGCCGGCTCTCCAAGCCACGTCCCGGATGTCTAAGCCACACCACGGCCTCTAGGCCATGTCTAGTATCCTATGTTTAATTTTGTCATGTCCAGTCCTTGTCTGTTTTTCTGTCAGTCTTGTCATAGTCCAGTCTTGTTAGGTCTAGTCTAGTCTTGTCTTGTCATCTTGCTATTCACACTACAGTCCTGGTCATTCCTGCCCTAGTCCCAAGACATACCCAGACCATTATTTGTTTCGGAATTGGTATGATTTACCGCCGAACCCATGCCCGGCTGTTGGAATCCCGACAGCGGAGTAAATCACGATCGTCCTTAGGCAAGTATATACTAACCTATTTCTACCCCCTAACCCTCCCTTAGGGGTGCCTAACCCTAACCTTCCCCCCCAGTGCCTAAACCTAACCCCCCCTTCCCCACCGCCTAAACCTAAGTCCCCCGACAGGGGTGCCAAACCCTAAGTACCCCCGGGGGTGCCTAACACTAACCCCCCCTTTCCCTAGCCTAAACCTAACCTCCCGGAGGGTACCTATCCCTAAGTCGCCCATGGAACCCTAACCCCCCCCCCCCCCCACGGCTATCCGCACTCGGCGCCCCTTCGATCGGGATGCCCGGCGTCTGTCTCCCGGCGTATGTCTAATGACAGGCGTCGGCAAATCGACGCCTGTCTTTAGACCCTTGCTGGGATATGACAGTCGGGAAGCTGGCTGTCGGGATTAGGTCCGCCGGCTTCCCGACTGCATACCTTTGTTTTTGATAGTGTCATTTACTGCAACCACACTCCAGCTAGCCCTAGTAGTGTAAGGACTGCCATTCCTACATCATACCTTGCTCTGGTCAGCAGTCCTGCTATTTCTCCTGTGTGAGAGAATCGTAACAACTGGTTAACATCCTGGTCCGATAAGCCTGCCGAACAGGACTTACAGGAAATAAGCACAGGGCTCCCATCCTCACCTTTACCTTCAGACATGACAATGTATAAATGTTATAAGGTATACAATATAAATGCAATGTGACTTTGTATCAATGAGACACCCCACACACCTATAGAGGGATGAGGAGAAACAAGTGATAGTTGTACCCGACAGTTTTGAAAAAATTGGCAGCGTACACACAACAGCTAGCAAACAGTCACATACAATGCATAAATACGCATTTTTGCTCATGCAATATGGACTCTGGATCAGCTGACAAGCCCCGAAGGGGTAATGGTAGGATATAGAGAGAGTGCTATATGCCAAACCCAAGGGAGAGGTATATAGAGAGACAGACCGAACCTCTGAGACAAACTGCTTCAGTGCACGGACCAACGCTAAACTGCGCACGTCTCACACACAAGGTGGTCAATGACAGCAAGCCAGACGCAGGAATCCGTATCCAGAAGTTTGCTTCTGTGGGGAGGAGCAGCCGGGGGAGCGCCTATCTCCCCTAGGCTGTGATTTTGATGGCCGGGTACGCTGACCTCACGACAGCAAAACTTTGACTAGTGCATCTTACTACCCGTCCCCGGGGACAGACGATATGGCCCCAGCCGCCTTATAGAGGACACGTTGTACGAGGCCTTCACCTGCAGCCGCCTCCGATGCGTCTCAACACTGGAGGCAGGGGATTACTTTGCGCACTTTTCCCCAAGAAGATTTGCTTACCTGCCATCTCTGTGACCCGACCACAGTCGCAGGCCTCAATGAAAGCCGCTAGCCAAGCCACGCTGAGGCCTGCCGACAACCTCAGGGTGTATAGCGGTGCCGGTGTTTTGGCGTCAGCGGAGGTAGTAGTCATGGTGCCTGGTACCGCTAAACTCTGAAGTTCGAAAAACTTAAGGTAAAACATAAAAGAAAAAAGCCTAGGACTGCCTAGCAATCCGCCTGTTATAACAGATGCGTCTTGCTGCACATCAAATAGAAAAACTGAATACCTGTGGCTGGGGGATATTGGGAGGCATGCATGCTGGGAGCTCCACAGCTTTGCTGTTTGGTGCATTAGATGCAATCCAACTACTTATCCTAAGGTAGATCCTGTGGACCCTATGGAACCCAAAGAATTTTTATATTTTTTAAGAGTCTTGTGAGAGATATGTGCATATTCACTCACCGCAAAATCCTCTTCTTTGTGGTCCATCTGGGGGATGTCATTACTTCTGGGTTATGCATAGTGAGGTGTGGAGTCGGACACTAGCTCCCACCCCCTATATAACCCTTTTCTGCCCAACACTGGCATCCCTTGCGCCAAATATATGGAAGCGGTAACATTTTGTAAGAGTGTGTATGGATAATCAGGTAGCTGCTTTGCACAGCTACTCAACCGAGGCACCATACCCTACAGCCCAAAAAGCCCCTACAGCACGAGTCGAGTGGGCCCGAATTGGGGCCGGAACTGTAACATCCGAGGACAAATATGCCTGCTGAGTGGCAGAAGTGACCAATCTATCGATGGATCCTTTCGAGGCTGGCCAGCCTCTTTTTGGTAAAAATCAATCAACACCAACAGGGAATCCGTACGCCTCAAAGACGCAGTATGGTCCAAGTAAATGCATAACGCATGTACCACATCCAATAGTGTCGAGGAAGAATCTGCATTAGTTACTGAATCCTGGCGAAAAGCTGGAAGGACAATATCCTGGTTTACGTGGAAAGCTGAAACCACCTTTGGCAGAAATGAAGGTTAGTGCGTAACATTACCCTATCCCCAAGAAAGTTGAGAAGTGGAGATTTACAGGATAGAGCCACTACCTGGGATACCCTTCTGGCCGAAGCAATGGCCAAAAGCAAAAAAAAGCCTTCAAAATAAGAATCGCAATTCTAGTGTCCAAAAGCTCAAACGATGCCTTTTGTAGTGCCTCAAAAACTAAATCCAGGAACCGGCGGGACATAAGGAGGCTGTATGCGAAGAACACCCTGCAAGAAGGTTTGAACTTCGGGAATGGAGGCCAATTTTCTCTAAATAAATCGATAGGGCCAAACTTTGTCACTTAAGAGAGGACAATATAAGACCCTTAACCAACCCCTCTTGCAGAAAGACAAAGATACTCAGAACCTTTCAGGTTTGAACTTGTGTTTTTCACACTAAGAAATATATATCTTCCATATCGGATGATAAATCTGGGAAGTAACTTGTTCCATATTGTCTGCCCCCTGGACGCAGGGGCAGACAATTTCGAGTGTCTGCCAACATGGTCCAAAGAACTGCGTACCAATGATGGCGTGGCTAGTATGGAGCCAAAAGAATGACCGGCAGTGCCACTAATCAAATTCACTGAATTACCTTTGGCAACATTACCAGAGGAGGAAGATGTGCTGGACCACCCAAGGTGCTGTCATGGCATCCACCAGGGATACCCGAGAATCCCAGGACAGAGAGCTGTACCTTGGAAGTTTCTTGTTGAGACGAGAAGCCATTAGATCTATGGGCCTGATTCAGCTTTGGAAATACGAGTGAGATATCTGACTCAACTTATCATCTTGGTGAAGCCATGCTGCACTGCAGGTGGGGCAGATTTAAAATGTGCAGAGATTTAGATTTGGGAGGGAGGTGTACAAACTGACATGTAAATTGTAGAGTAATAATAAAGCTGTGCAGTATTTGTAGGCTACATTCAAAAGCAGCCAGTATTTACCCCACTTGCAAATTTTTTTGAAGTATTCACACCCCTTGCATTACAATATGGTTTGTCCAGGTTCACAGTTAAGTGCTATTTCTCACTGTATTCCCAAAGCTGAATCAGGCCCTATGTCTGGATATCCTCATCTCAACAACAGAGCAGGAAAACCCCTTATAAAGGTATAAGCAATAACCTTAGTTCACTGCTTAACTTGTCAACCTCTATCCCCCAGTATCTGCTGTGAGCTACTCCACATGGAAAGGGTATGTAATACCGGCATCCGGGATGCCTCTTGTCAAAATACCAACAGCGGCATCCCGAAGGTCATTATCCCGACATGGGTCGGCTAAGTACCTCCCCCTTCTCCCCCTAACCCTCCCTTCTTGTAGCCTAAACCTAAGTCCCCCCCTTTCCGGTGGTGCCTAACACTAAAACCCCCCCAAAACCTAACGCTAACCCTGCAACGCTGCCTAGACCCAACACCCCCCGCGGCTAACAGCTAAGGCTCCCTCGAATTACCTTTTCCAGCTTCTGTCTGTATTCTGGCATCGGGATTAAGATACAGATGTGTCCACATACATCTAGCCTCATTGAGTGTTAAACAACCCTTCTAATCGCAATTTGTATCAGACTGCGCTAATATAAAAAAATCTATTGCGAGGTAGCAGAATTCACATGCATACAAGAACCAGTCATGGCTCCAAACTGGGAAATATAAACTAATTTATTTATTACATTTTCAGTCTTTTATTATTAATAAATAATAATAAAATATACACATTAATATAAAAACAGAGATATCTCACAATAAATAAAATGTAAAATACATTGAAACAATAAACCTCTATTGATCATATAAATCTACACTAGAAACCACTAAACTACTTGTGCATAATATGACATCAATAGTTGAAATCAATATAAAGGTTGGATACCCAAAGCAATCCAATTGGAATGGTAATGATGTGTCCACCACAAAGACAAATAGATGTCATACAAAATGTTGCCAGCCGGATATTTGTATATCACTGTAATTAAATTGTACCTGTCCGTGGCAGAAAATCAGGCAGTACAGCGCCGCAATGTGCAAGAGGAGCTGGCCTCTCCAGTCGGGGTGAGCTGATGCTACAGCTGAGCTGGCTGAGAACAGACTACCATACAAACTCCCTTGGCTTCTGCTATGCTATTAGGAATGCTCGGCTGTCCATGATATAAGTCCAGCAATACAGCGCCGCTGTGTGCAGTGAGAGCCGGCTTCTCCAGTCAGGGTGAGCGGGTGTCAGAGCAGAGCTAACTTTGCGAGATATCTCTGTTTTTATATGAATGTGTATATTTTATTATTATTTATTAATAATAAAAGACTAAAAATGTAATAAATAAATTAGTTTATATTTCCCAGTTTGGAGCCATGACTGGTTCTTGTATGCATGTGAATTCTGCTACCTCGCAATAGATTTTTTTTATATTAGCGCAGTCTGATACAAATTGTATTTTTGGTCTTTCTATGGGTGTTCACAAATCCCATCATTCAAGACTTGCTGCTTTCGATTAACTCATAATTTTTGCACAATTGTTTGATATAATTTGACTCTTTAGATTAGCGCCGGGATCATTGATTTGTTGTGTAACCCTTCTAATCGCGCCATGCTGTGGTGTGATTCTGTAGCGCCGAGCGTATTTTTGTGGGACTTTTTACCTTCAAATGCATCTTATTAACACAGTGATGTGAATAGGACACACAAGCAGCTTCTGCTGATTAAAATGATATGCAACATGCCTATGTTCTCTGTAAGTCTGCAGGCTAAACACTATGTTACAGATTTACAGCCGCTGACACTAACGTAACATTTCACATGCAACTACACTTGCAAATTCACAGAGAATATAGGCATGCTGCATATCATTTTAATCAGCAGAAGCTGCTTGTGCTAGCTATTTGCATCACTATGTAAATAAGACACATTTGAAGGTAAGGTTGCACAAAAGATGCTCAGCACTACAGAGGCACACACAGCTTTCGTGGTGTGTGGGGCGACTTGTACCACATGGAGGATAGATGTATGTGGACACATCTGTAGGCATCGGTATTTCGACGCCTATCTTAAGTCCCGTGTCGGGCTTCCACAGTCGGGATTCAGACTGGTGGCATGCCGCCCGGTGGTCTGCTAACTACATCCCCTCCACACAGACTTCAGCCATTCTCATTCCTGGCTTTTCAGCAGCTTGAACTACTGATAATACCTTGGGGAAGCGTGGACAGCCGCGGCATCCTGCTGACTCAGGATACCTGTGTAAACATAGCCTCCAGCATTCCCCAGAGACTACCCGCGACCCAGCCTGATATCACCCACTGCGCTACTACATGTGCTGCGGTGCCTCTTGCTGGAACCCAGCAAGCTCCATCTCTCCTCAAAAGAGAGCATGTTGCTGCTTTGTAATCCCTCCTGTGGCCCTACAAGGAACTGCCGGGAACTGAAAGCAGCAGGGTGCTGTGAAAGCCCCCGGAGAGGTGCGAGACAGACTGGCTCTACACATGTCATGTCATGTGAGTAATAACAGGCCCGGCCAATATGCTCAAAAGCAGTGTGCTGGGAAACAGTACATAACGGTAATAGATATTAACACATTCTGTAACAAGTCTTACCTTCACTTTTCCAGCGGCCCCCTTAAATGTGTCTCTGGCATGGAGACCCAGGGACTATGTAGTTTGGTGACTCTCAGGGGCCGCCTTTAGAGTGGGATATAGGTTCACACAGACCTCTAATATATACAACTTTCACTCTGTTAGTGCTTGTTGTCTGTCGCCAGGAACTAAGCACCCAAGACAAACATCAAAATAAACAAATAATATAGAAGGTGGGAGCCAGTTTTCAACTCCACCCTTCACTATGCATAACCCAGATGGATGAAACAGGAACCTAGGAGATTTTGGTTTAGGTGTAGTTAGAGGAAGGTAAGGACTTTTTCCTCCTGTAACCTGAAAATTAATTTTAGTTAACTCTGAACCAAAGAACCTCCTTCAAAGGGCAATGCCTCTAAAGCATGCTCAGATTCTATGTCTGCCTTCCATGTTTTAAGCCATAATGAACACCTGGGGGAAATGGCCAAAGCTGAAATATGAGACTGTACCTGAATCTTATCTATTAAAGCGTCGCCTATATAGGTTAGAGTTATAGCTGGCCAGACTTTTGGACTCGGTGATCTACTTTTAAAAGTGATCGGTGATCTACCAAGCCCAAAAAAGGAGGCGTGGTATGCAAAAAAAGGGGGGTGACCTCACAGCAAGGTACGTCTGTCCTGCCGAAATCACACATAGTATCCCCAATTCAAATTACTTCACAGCAGCACAATCTTATTCACATTACACCACATAGTATTGCCCCTTATACACAATGCCCACAGTAGTGCCACTTATACAAAGACCACTGCAGTAATGCCCCTTATTCAATGCCTCCAGTAGTAGTGCCAGTTATGCAGTTTCCCCTGTAGTTGTGACAATTATGCAATGCCCCCTTTATTAGAGTCCATTATGCAATGCCCCCTGTATGAGAGCCCCTTATGCAGTGCCCCTGTAGTTGTGCCCATTATGCAAAGCCCTCTGTATTAGAGCCCCTTATGCAGTGCCCCCTGTATTAGAGATCCTTATGCAATGCCCTTTATGCAGAACCCCCCAGTAGTGCCCTTTATACAGTGCTCCCAATAATGCCCCTAATGCTGTTCCCCCAGTAATGCCCTTAATGCTGTGCCCCCTCCCGAGTAGTACTTACCGCTTCACGCGTAGACGCTACCTGCCGCTGACTGGATCTAAGTAGATCCAGGTGCGCAGGCTCTTCTCATCGTGAGAGATGCAGGTGACTTCATGACGTCACCCACGCACTGCATCACTGGCTTCTTTAGTCTCTGCTCACTTCAGAAACCAGCGTCCCCAGTTCCTGCAGCAAGTTGATCGCGATCTACCGGCAAGAGCTCCGCGAACTACCAGCAGGAGCTCCGCGAACTATCGGTAGATCGCGATCGACTTATTGGTTGGCCCTGGGTTAGAGCTTCCAAAATCTACAGTTAGCTTCAGACACATCCCGATTGAAAACCAGTAATCATCTGGTTCAACCAGGGACTAATGGCCTTTATTACCCAGGCCCTGGCCAGAATCGGACGCAGCAAAACTCCTGACAAAAGGCCTGATTCAGAAATGTACACTAACCCGATGGTTAGCGTACATCTCCGATGTTTGGAGGACTGCGCATGTGCAGCCCTCCGACTGCGAGCCCGCTCACAGTGTTTCTCAGCCGCAGCCTTGGGAGGCGGAGCGGGAGCGTTCCCTGGAGACATTCCCGTAAACGGGGGCATGTCGCCCCCGTTTACGGGAGGGACGAGGCCAGAGTCTGCATGGTACACGCAGACATCCTGGCCTCGCAAGCTGCCAGGACCCAGCTAGGCTGCGGGAAGCTTTAGCTCCCATAGCCTGGCCAGTGGAATATCAACAATCGCGACTGTTTCGATGGTGACCCCAGGCTGCGACCTGGGCCGCATCGCCGGGGTCACGCAAATGCAGCAAGGTGGTGTGTGACACCTCTTTCTGCATCTGCATTTTAAATGGACGGAATTGCACAGATGCTTGTGTGCGGCTGAGCAATTCCGTCCACCTCTGAATCAGGCCCAAAGTGAATAAAGATTTAAGTACAGCCTCATTCTTTGTATCCATAGGATCCTTAGGAATTACAGACAGTGTTGTGGGAATAACAGTATTCCTGACCAACCTAGCAATAGTAGCATCCACCATGGGTGGAATTTCCTAAGGCTTGGAAACCTCTTTTCCGAAAAGGATAAAGATACTTACATTTTTTCAGAATATGAAATTTGGAATCAGGTTTTAACCAGGTTTCTTTTAAGATTTCCTCAAAATTTAAAAATTCTGGGAAAACTGGTCAGTTTTTTTCTTTAAATGTAAAAAGAAACGTAACTAGTCTCTGGAACAGCTGCTTTCTGTAGCTGTAAAGTTTCCCTGACCACATCTATCAACATAGAAACTCCTGAATCAGAATGGGAGTCACCGTCCCAATCATAATCCGATTCCCCTTCTTCCTGGGAAGAGGTAATTGAAGCCTCTTCTCCAGGAAAATTCACTGAGGAATGGCCTGAACGGCTGTGGCTGCTGCAAGTTATTTTATTTAGGGGCGTCTCCATCTGAGAGAGACATAGTCCCATATTCTGGGCCCATCTGGGCTCCACGAGGGATCAGACAAAAGGAGGAGCTTGAGCGCAGGGTATTAAAATTTTCCTGAAAGTGACGTAATTCACCTATGACGTCAGCCATACGTCTGGCCCAATCAGGCATCACCAGTGTTCAGCCAAACTTCCTGTTAATGAAACCCCTGTGAACAACCAGCACAGAGCGACCCTGTGTCTGTACCTTTTGCCAATTTTTTCTCACATTTTCTAAGTATAAACAGTCACTGATCCCTCTTTTTTGGAACCCTTGACTGGCTTATCCATACTGAAAAAGAAAGACAAGTCTAACTAATACAGGTAGCTACATAAATTCCCATGGAACAAGTGTAGCACTGATTGAATAGAAAAATGAGAGGCTAATTAAGACTTTATTTACCAATCTGTTAAATGCAAAAAAACACTGGCTCTTAAAAGTCTAAATTCTTAGCAAAAGCCAAAACAAATATTATATACCCCAGTATGTTGCTGCCTAAATTCTTGAGAAAAGTGCAGTAAAAGATACTTATATATCTAAAAGCCCAGAAAACACCAGCTTAATACATATAAGTAATAATATATACAAATAGATACAGGAGAATTACGGATGGTGTAATGGTTAGCATTACTGCCTCACAGCACTGAGATCCTGGATTCGATTCCCACCATGACATTAACTGTGTGGGGTTTGTATATTCTCCCCGTGCCTGCATGTGCTTCCTCTAGGTACTTCAGTTTCCTCCCACAATCGAAAACTATACTGGCAGGATAATTGTCTCCTGACAAAAATTAACCCTAGTGAGTTTGTGTGTGTGTGTACATGTGGTAAAGAATATAGATTGTAAGCTCCACTGGGGCAGGGAATGATGTGAATAAATATTTTCTGTAAAAGCATTGCGGAATATGTGTGCGGTATATAAATAAAAGTCTTGATTTCAATGGAGACTAAAGTGAATATATTCTCACAGCCCAGAACATATCATGTTATGTAACTATATCAACTTTATCATGTGTCAATAAAAGCATGCCGATATCCAAACCATTGACAGCCAACAAAAGAAATATGTAACAGTATGAGCAAAAAACAACTATTGAGCTCATTAGAGAGATCTTTTTCATGTATCTAATACTCAAATACATACAATAAGTAGAAGTGCAGATTTACATTTTTATTTAACTTTTCTATTTGTGGTCTCTATTCCATAAAAGCTGCGAGGCCTGCTGGTTTTCTATATCCCTAAGCCTGGCAGAAATATCTGTGATCTAACCACGCCACAAAAAAGAGCTACATCTTGAGAGTAAAGCTGGGTACACACACCTAGCAGATATATCTGCAGACGATGGTTGTTCCATAGACACTGAACCACCATCATCTTCCTTCTGTCCGCGAGTCGCGCCACGATCCGCTCCCTGTGGCTGCAAGTGTACGGGCGATCAGCTGAGCGCCTGTACCCACAGCACGATGGACAGATATAAACTGCAGATATATCTGCCATTGCCTGTGCACATCGTTCACAGACATATCGCTGGTACACACTGGCTGAAGGGCATACGATATATTGGCCAATCAATTGACCGGCCAATATATCTGCCAGTGTGTACCCAGCATAAATTGCGCCAACATAGCCTGCTTCTCAATGCGCCTAAGGCTCCGTACACACCAATAGATATCTGTCTGGTGGGAAGGAAAATCTGGTCTGTTTTCCAGTGTTTGGGACCAAATTTCTATTGTTATTTGCTCCCATACATTACCAGATTTTTCTTCCTACCAGATTGGACAGATATATCTATAGGTGTGTACGCAGCCTCAGATTCATTCCCCATACACTGTGTAGGTAGCCATATGGTTCTAATTTAGGTACACAAAATGGTCACCCCCATTGTCTGTAGACCCACAAGTGCCTTTTAATAGCAATTTGATGTTGCTGTACGAAAAGATGGTTAGAAAATATAGAATTTGCTCTTTTGTAACTGACATCTACACTCTCCCATATCCTGTACAGACTGGGTCTAAACTATTGCCATTCTTCCCAATTATACTACAATGGCAAAGAAAGTAATTCTTAAAAAATGGACTTAGTCTACTTCTGCATCTCTTATGCAGGTCAAATCCGCCTTGTTAGGACTTCTATATTTTGAGGACAACGACCTTTACAGATGGAGACACCGAAGTTGAAACATTTTATGCTAAATGGGGCATCTACAGTCAGGTGCATAAATATTGGGACATTGACAGAATTTTCATATTTTGGCCTCAATTCACCATCACAATGGCTTTGAAATGAAACAAACAAGATGTGCTTTAACTGCAGACTTTCAGATTTATTTTGAGGGTAATTACATCCAAATCAGGTGAACGGTGTAGGAATTACAACGGTTTCTATATGTGCCTCCCACTTTAAGGGGCCAAAAGTAATGGGACTATCAACTCAAAAGCTATTTCATGGACAGGTGTGGGCTATTCCTCGTTATTTCATTATCTATTAAGCAGGTAAAAGGTCTGGAGTTGATTCTAGGTGTGACATTTGCATTTGGAATCAGTTGCTGTCGACTCTCAATATGAGATCCAAAGAGCTGTCACTATCAGTGAAGCAAGCCATCATTAGGCCGAAAAATCAAAACAAACCCATCAGAGAGATAGCAAAAACATTAGGTGTGGCCAAATCAACTGTTTGGAACAATCTTAAAAAGAAAGAACGCACCAGAGAGCTCAGCAACACCAAAAGACCCGGAAGACCACGGAAAACAACTGTGGTGGATGACAGAAGAATTATTTCCCTGGTGAGGAAAAACCCCTTCACAACAGTTGGCCAAATCAAGAACACTCTCCAGGAGGTAGGTGTATATGTGTCAAAGTCAACAATCAAGAGAAGACTTCACAAGAGTGAATAATATGAGATATGGTAAGAACTTACCCTTGTTATCTCTATTTCTACGAAGTCCATAGGGTTCCACAGGATACCTTGGGTATAGATGTGACGTCAGTCGCTGGGCACCATAGAGTTAAGCTTTTCAGCCTCCCAGGATGCACTAGGGTCCCCCTCCTATACCCCGCCCCCGAGCCAAGGCACCTCAGTTAGTTATCAAGCCATAGGCCGGAGGAGGAGAAGGAAGAGAGAGAAAAAAGATCTGGACACATACAAGAATCACATTCTCACCAGAGGGAGACGGAAAACCGGTGACCAGAGCAAAGCCCACCTGCAGCACAGGTGCGACAGGGCGGGAGTCCTGTGGAACCCTATGGACTTCGTAGAAATAGAGATAACAAGGGTAAGTTCTTACCATATCTCATATTTTCTACTTCAGGGTCCATAGGGTATCCACAGGATACCTTGGGGATGTCCCAAAGCAGTATCCTTTAAGGGTGGGGACGCTCCTGTGCAGAAAGGAGAATCCGCCGCCCGAAGGAAGCATCCTGAGAGGCGAAGGTGTCAAACCTGTAATACCTCACGAAGGTATGGACAGAGGACCACGTAGCAGCCTTGCAGATCTGAACTGCCGAGGCACCACGTCGAGCTGCCCACGAAGGACCCACAGACCTAGTGGAATGAGCCTTCAGAGAAGGAGGGACCGGTAGGCCTTCATGAAGATAAGCTTCAGAAATAGCCATATGGATCCAGGCTGCCAAAGTTTGCTTTGAAGCAGGCCAACCCTTTTTACGGAAGCCATAGAGGACAAACAAAGCGTCCGACTTCCTAAACGAAGAAGTGCGGTCAACATAAGTCCTTAAGGCCCGCACAACATCCAAAGAGGCCTCACCCACGGAAAGACCCGGTGAGTTAAAGGCCGGAACAACTATTTCCTCGTTAACATGAAACTGGGAAACAACTTTGGGAAGAAACTCGGGCCGAGTGCGGAGCACTGCCCTGTTCCCATGAAAAACCAAGAAAGGGGGTCTACAAGAAAGAGCCCCTAACTCAGAAACACGTCTGGCCGAAGCAATGGCCAGAAGGAAAACAGTCTTAGCTGTTAGCCATTTAAGATCCACTGAGCCCAGTGGTTCAAACGGCGGTCCTTGGAGAGCCCTCAGGACCACAGCCAAATCCCAAGGCGCCACAGGTGGAACAAAGGGCGGCTGAATGCGGAGAACACCCTGCATAAAGGTGCGCACATCCGGGATTGTAGCAATCCTACGGTGAAACCAGACAGATAGGGCCGAAACCTGTACCTTCAAAGAAGCAAGGCGAAGCCCATGATCTAGTCCCGCTTGCAGGAAGGCGAGAATCCGAGACAAACGAAACTCCCGCGGTGCATAACCTCTCGGTCGACACCACTGGAAGAACGTATGCCACACGCGATGGTATATCCTCGCGGAAGACGGTTTCCGAGCTCGTAACAAGGTACGCACCACAGAGCTGGAAAACCCCCGGGACCTCAGCATGGCCGTCTCAACAGCCACGCCGTCAAAGACAGCCGAGTCAGGTCCGGGTGAAGGCAAGGACCCTGAGACAGAAGGTCCGGTCGTAGCGGCAACCGCAGAGGACTGTCCACGGACCCTGAAGGTCTGAGAACCAGTGCCGTCTGGGCAACGCGGGAGCCATCAACAGGAGCGTCCCTCCTTCCTGTTTGAATTTCCGGATTACCCGTGGAAGAAGGGAGACCGGAGGGAACAGGTATGCGAACCGGAACGTCCACCGGACGGACAGAGCATCCACCAGAGATGCCCCTTCGTCTCTTGTGCGAGACCCGTACACCGGCAACTTGTTGTTGTGCCGGGACGCCATGAGGTCGATTTCTGGAAGACCCCACCTGTCCACCAGTAGTTGAAAAACGTCCGGGTGCAGGGACCATTCCCCCGGATGAACGTCCTGGCGACTTAGAAAGTCCGCCTCCCAATTTAGCACTCCCGGGATGAAGACCGCTGATATGGCCGGAAGATTGCGCTCCGCCCAAACCAGGATCCGAGAGACCTCTACGAGAGCCGCCCGAGTGCGAGTTCCTCCTTGCCTGTTTATGTAGGCCACGGTGGTAGCGTTGTCCGACTGGACCTGCACCGGGCGACCCTGGAGAAACCGCTGTGCCTGCTGGAGAGCATTGAAGACCGCACAGAGTTCCAAGATATTTATTGGAAGCTCCGCTTCTGTCGGCGTCCACCTGCCCTGGAACAAGTGTGGACCCGAAACTGCTCCCCAGCCCCGAAGACTGGCGTCCGTTGTCAACAGGACCCAATTTGGAACCCAGAACGGACGTCCCTTGTTGAGGTGGGTCATCTGTAACCACCACGCAAGGGACAGGCGAACCTCCTGGGTGAGCACAATCGTCTGGGACTTCAGAGACTGAGGCAGCCCGTTCCACTTGGACAGGATCAGGTGCTGCAGAGGTCTGGAGTGAAACTGGGCGTATTCCACCATGTCGAACACCGACACCATGGAGCCCAGTAACCTCATCGCCGAGTGTAAGGACACCCGGCGGCTGTGCAGGCAACTGCGCACCCTTGACTGTAAAGCAGAGATCTTGTCCTCCGGCACGAAGATCCTTTGCTGTCCCGAGTCCAATAAGGCTCCAAGATGCAGAATCCTCCGAGACGGGATTAGAGTGGACTTCTGCCAGTTGATTAGCCAGCCGTGCCGTTGCAGCAGTGCAATGGTCAGGTCCAACTGGCGTAACAGGAGCTCTGGAGATCCTGCCACCAATAACAGGTCGTCCAAATACGGCAACATGCGGACTCCCTGCAGCCGCAGAGAAGCCGCCATGACCGCCATCACCTTGGTGAAAACACGTGGTGCTGTTGCCAGGCCAAAAGGTAACGCCCGAAACTGGAAGTGGTCGCTGCGGATTGCAAACCTGAGGAACTGTTGATGGCGCAAAAGAATAGGGACATGCAGGTAAGCGTCCTGTATGTCCAATGACACCATGTAGTCCCCAGGTTCCAGCGCCAGAATGATGGACCGTAGGGTCTCCATCCGAAACTTCGGGACCCGCAAAGACTTGTTGAGTGCTTTGAGGTTGAGAATCGGACGATATGACCCATTGGGTTTCTGTACCAAAAATAGATTTGAATAGAAACCCTGGCCCCTCTGGGAGAATGGAACAGGCACTATAACTCCAGCCTGGAGCATAGCGTGCAATACCTTCCGCAGCTCCGTAGCCTTGTTCCGGTCTGATGGTAGACCCGTGGTGAAGAAGCGAGCCGGGGGTCTGTGCCGGAAGGAGAGGGCGTATCCGTGGGAAACCACCTCCAGAACCCAAGTGTCTGTCGTAGTGGTCGACCAACACTGGGCGAACTGTAGCAGGCGGCCTCCCACCCTGGGATCCCCCAAAGGGAGGCCCGGACCATCAGGCCGCAGGCTTGTCATCTGGCTTGGGGGCCGGACGTCTGGTACTCCATGCCTGCTTCCGGGGCTTGACCGATTTCTTAGGGCCAGCCTGTCGAGGAAACGACTGTGGTTTGGGCCTGCCCTGGGCCCTAGATGACCGAAAGGACGATGGTCCCGAACCAGAAGGAGCAGCGGCCGACAGGAGACAAGCAGATTTGGCTGCCGCCAGCGTGGCCACAATCTTATCCAGATCCGGACCGAAGAGAACTTCTTCGGTAAACGGCAACGCTTCCAGACCTTTCTTGGAATCTGCGTCCGCCTTCCCGGATCGCAGCCACAAGGTGCGACGAGCAGCTACCGCTGCTGAAGAAATTCTAGACACCAGAGTACTAATGTCTAGAGCCGCCTCATTGATGTAGGTGGCCGAATCACGGAGATTGCCAATCAACTCCGCCTGTTCGGCCGGACAGTCGGATTCAAAAGAAGCCTCTAATGAATCCGCCCAGCGCTCCATCGCTCTGGCAACCCAGCAAATGGCCATAGCCGGCCGTGCTGCCCCCCCTGCAAGGGAATAAGCGGACTTCAGGCAGATTTCTACCTTGCGGTCCGTAGCATCCTTAAGGGAGGACATGGATGGCATCGGCAATGTGGCACTACGGACAAGACGGGTCACGTGAGAATCCACCTGTAGAGGGGATTCCCACTTAGCAAAATAATTATCCGCGAACGGATAAGCCACCGCCAGGCGTCTCTGCGGCTGGTATCTTTTGCCAGGTTGTTTCCACGCCTCCTCTAAATGGTCCACCAACTGACCCGAAAGAGGAAAGACTGTGGCATCGCCCTTCACATCTTTGAAAAAAGCATACTTAGATTTAGCCGCTGGGGGAACTTCGTCCTCAATCACCAAGGCTGTGCGGACCGCCCGAATAAGTCCAGGAATATATACTTTGGACTTAGCATCAGCGTCCTTAGTATGGAGAGGTTCCTGATCGTAAGGATCCAGAATCTCCCCATCATCAGACGTCCCTTCGTCATCCTCATAAGGAGCGGACAGAGACGCCACCGGCCTTTTATGAGGCCGCATCACAGACTCCCCTTGCAACACATCCGACAAGTGTTGTACAGAACTCGTCAGGGAGTTAACCCACGCTGGCTCCTGAGAACCCGGGAGCGGGGAAATAGGGAGA
This sequence comes from Taudactylus pleione, assembly GCA_031769625.1. Classification (NCBI taxonomy): domain Eukaryota; kingdom Metazoa; phylum Chordata; class Amphibia; order Anura; family Myobatrachidae; genus Taudactylus; species Taudactylus pleione. The sequence goes on from JAUIMM010000120.1 coordinate 943,906, forward strand.
CTGTGGGGTACCACCAATTGTCGTGGGAACCCCTGCATGGGTGACGACACCACAGACTGCAGGACAAACCCATCGGAGTAAACGCGGGCTGCGGAGCTAACTGGCCCACTAAAGCTGTTAACGCCTGAGCGAAACAAGCCCAGGGCGGCTCCTGTACCGGTGCTGTAACCGTAATAGGCCGCGCCATGGACAAACACTGCCGGCAAAGGCCCTCCGCGCTACCCTCCCCCTCCGCTAACGGTACTTTGCACGTGGTACACTGTAGCCGAAGGGGAAAATCACTTTCAGACATGATGGCACCACGTATGTGACCTCTCTCACCAATTAAGTATTAAATAGGCGAGAGACCACCCTGCAGCACCGCACCGCAAGGGCTTTAGCAGAAAGAACAGGGACAGTAATAAAGCTGACAGTTTAGAGAAGAAAAGTTACAGGCAGCGCTAGCACAGTCACATACAATGCAGAGAAATAACAATTCCTGCACTAACAGCGCTGATCACTCAACTACACAGACACAGGGCCTGGTAGGACACAGCGCTGCATACACAGACCTGAGCCACAGCGGAGGAGAGGTATGCGGGGGGACCCAGATCACGATGCTTCCGTCCAGCGCTTCCAGCAGCGTTCACCATGCGTTCTGGAGAAGATGGCCGCCGAGGAGTAGAGAGGAGGCTGGCCTGGGGGAGGAGCGCTGCCACAGGACCAGTCGGCAGCATGCAGAGAGGGCTGTGTGCAGCGGGGGAGGCGCCGGCTGTGAGACAGGGAAGGCGCGCTCCCCTGGCATGCATTTAACCCCTGGGACGCCGCAGCGCTACCGCTCTGCTGCGGTCCGCTGTCCCAGGGGGTAGTGGAAAGCGCAGGTTGGTCGCCTGGCTCCACGCTGCAGCCAGTCCCCAGGGAGCCCCCTGCCTGGGGACTTAGGACCATGTGACCAGCGGGGACCCACCGCGGGACCCCGCTGCTTACCTTTGTCCCCCTTGGATCCGGCCATGGTCCGGAACATCTGGGGTCACCGCTAGCTGTGACCCCAGATGCTCACCAGCATCCCCGGATCGGTACCGGCGTTCTGGTACCGGCGGGGGTGTAGGGAAGACAGCATGGACGTCAGGACTGACTGTCCATGCTGTACATCCAGATGTGCAGCCACAGCTGCACTGAAGAAAGCTTCAGGGGCTCTTCTAGCCCCCCACTCCGACAGGTGCACCCGACGCCAGCCGGGCACCAAACTAAACTGAGGTGCCTTGGCTCGGGGGCGGGGTATAGGAGGGGGACCCTAGTGCATCCTGGGAGGCTGAAAAGCTTAACTCTATGGTGCCCAGCGACTGACGTCACACCTATACCCAAGGTATCCTGTGGATACCCTATGGACCCTGAAGTAGAAATAGAGGGTTCACCACAAGATGTAAACCATTGGTGAGCCTCAAAAACAGGAAGACCAGATTAGAGTTTGCCAAACAACATCTAAAAAAGCCATTACAGTTCTGGAACAACATCCTATGGAGAGATGAGACAAAGATCAACTTGTACCAGAGTGATGGGAAGAGAAGAGTTTGGAGAAGAAAAGGAACTGCTCATGATCCAAAACATACCACCTCATCAGTGAAGCATGGTGGTGGTAGTGTCATGGCGTGGGTATGTATGGGTGCCAATGGAACTGGTTCCCTTGTATTTATTGATGATGTGACTGCTGACAAAAGCAGCAGAATGAATTCTGAAGTGTTTCGGGCAATATTATATGCTCATATTCAGTCAAATGCTTCAGAACTCATTGGACGACGCTTCACAGTGCAGATGGACAATGACCTGAAGCATGCTGCAAAAGCAAACAGAGTTTTTTAAGGCTAAAGAGTGGAATGTTCTGCAATGGCCAAGTCAATCCCCTGACCTGAATCCAATTGAGCATGCATTTCACTTGATGAAGACAAAACTGAAGGGAAAATGCCCCAAGAACAAGCAGGAACTGAAGACATTTGCAGTAGAGGCCTGGCAGAGCATCACCAGGGATGAAACCCAGCATCTGGTGATGTCTAGGCGTTCCAGTCTTCAGGCTGTAATTGCCTGCAAAGGAATTGCAACAAAGTATTAAAAAGTGAAAGTTAGACTTAGGATTGTTTAGTTTGTCCCATTACTTTTGGACCCTTAAAAAGTGGGAGGCACATATAGAAACCATTGTAATTCCTACACCGTTCACCTGATTTGGATGTAATTACCCTCAAATTAAATCTGAAAGTCTGCAGTTAAAGCACATCTTGTTTGTTTCATTTCAAAGCCATTGTGGTGGTGAATAGAGGCCAAAATATGAAAATTCTGTCAATGTCCCAATATTTATGCACCTGACTGTACATTGAGTACTTGGACCCCACAATCCAGAGAGATATCATGAAATTATTTGATACCACTACCTAGTCTCTATATAGACAATTGTCTGCTTGCACTGATTCTGCCTCTACTTATATCTTTCACCGCTCTATTGATTGACTCTGACCAATTTTCTCTATAATTTGAGGAATGCACCAGTCAGACAGGATACCTCCACCCAAAGACACAATTATTAGAGTTAGGCCACCATTTGCCTGTAATACAGCTTTGATCCTTCTTGGAATAGACAAAAAGTTCTGAATCGTATATATTGGAATGTTGTATCTCACTTTCATAACAGGTTCAAGTTGCTTAACTAACAATTTTTTCAGCAAAACTGGTCAGAAATTGACAGATTCGCAGGAAAGTCTGGGCAGTCAGAGGAGATCCATTCTGCACGTGTAGAACACATTTCCTCTTCAAAAACACAGCGGGGCAGTGCTGTTGCACCTTGTCAGCTGAAGCACAGCTGGCTGCGTTTGCATCCCATATGACCACGTCAGTTAAGTGGTTAAGAGATGGTGAAGAGAATCTTCTCATTCATCTTAATACTCCTAATACCAAGACTGAACACTTCGGGGGGTTGGGGGTCTGTGATCTAGAAAATTTGCATCATTGTTGGGCAAAGTCGTCTGGACCATAAAATGCAACTTGTTGCCAAAAATATCCATGTAGTCGACGGCAGCAATTCGGTTGCCAGTCTGACCTAGGGAACGGTATGAACTCATATTACGTGTTTTCAAGCATCAGATGTCTAGATTTTATAATCCCGACACCTTCTTTCTTATGCCTTTTGTCAGATCTGGCACTTACTGTACACCTCTACTGTGGATTATGGATTTGTGGAGCTCTCGTCAGACTTTTTGTGGAAACTGGGACTTGAATATTGAGTTCACTTAGTTTTGTTTTTTCTTAGCTGATGTCTTCTCCTGCTCTGTTGTATGCAACGCATTGCTCTGGATATAATGACTATACAGCCATTTTTGTCACAGATGTGCCAGCTAACCGTGCTCCACCAATCTGCTCTTGTTCAAAATATGATGTCTCCCATTTTACAGTACTTCCAAACAAACTTTTACTTATCACAATCTAAAATGCATTGACACAATAACTAGACAACCTAAAACAAAAGAAAAACACAGATCAGCACAACAAATAGTTTAAAATGTCCATTACTTGTTCACCCCATGCACATGGAAGAATCTGAAACAAAAATATGAGATTTCAGCAGAGGTGGTACTTTTGTTTTTACAAGACATCCCGTCAGTACCTCTAATAAAAGGACACTACTGCGAGCGCAGTATATATAATAACGGAGCAGTAAGTTGTCATTAAGTAGGTAACCATTATATACTTAGCCGGAGCTGCACAATGCACATGCTAAGGATGAAATTCCAATACACATAACATTACTGTTTTATCCCAGATGATTTTGTACATTCATTGTGTTTTATAAGTTTCCTCTACTTATAAAGGTGTCATTTTTGGTCAAAGTCCTGACAATTACCAACATAGTGAGCTCAAATTTTCCACCAATCATCTGCTTATATGAAGCTTTCAAGTGCTAGATTTGTGAATTTTGTTACAATAAATAAATCTTGGGTCCAATTTCAGCTAGCAGCATAGTATGTCTCCATGATGTGAAAATTGCCCCCCATTGAAATTATTGATATACTGTATCACTCTTTAACTAAAACTTGGGGGGTCTATGTACTAAGCCTTGGAGAGAGATAAAGTAGATGGAGATAAAGTACCAACCAATCAGCTCCTAACATTTTTCAAACACAGGCCCGAATTCAGTTAGAGGCGAAAAGCCGTAATCGGCGAAAAAGTTTCGCCTATTGACGCTTTTCGCCTGTTCGGAACTTGCCTTCAAATTCAATTCCAGGCGGAATTCGCTTAAGCAGAAACTCAATGCAATGTAATAGGCTAAAAAGTTTCTCCAATGAATAGCAAGTGAAAAGAAGTGCAAAATCTTTATTTTGGGGTGCAAATGTGGGGAAACGACCCAGAACCCTTGGGACAGTCCCCCAAAGGACAAATCTGGCAAACAAAAAAAAACCTAAGAACACCCCAAAAAAATATTAATTTTTGTGGTGAAAAAGTAAAAAGTGGGGGGACAAGCATAAAAACTAGCGAAATAGACTTCTTAGGGGTCTGCAAGGATGGGTCAGGTGTTTTTGGGATTGCAGGTGGATGTAGCAGGTACGTTTTTGAACTTTTTTAAACATTCACTTTAGAAACATTAAAATATGCTAACACCCATTTTCAAGTACCCCAAATTTGACTGAACTACTTATTTTCACCAAAAAATACTGCTTAATGCCATTCTTCTCCACTTTTTCAAAGACGCTAATAAGAAGCAATTTAAACTACTTAAATACCCCAAACACTTATTAGGGCTATTACACATCTACATTGATTCACTATGTTAGTGCATCTTTTTTTGGGGTACAGACTGATTTCCCCACTTCTGACAGTACTTTCCACCTGTTCCGCTTTCACGTGTTTAGGAATTGAATATAGCTATAAGTGGGGACGCGCACGAAAAGTTTTCGCCTCTGAAACAGGAGAAGGAGGTGGAAAGTCGGACAGGCGAAACTTCTGACTTTTCGCCTCTAACGGAATACGGCCCCAAGTCTGTAAATTGGCAGTTATGCTGGGTACACACTGATTCAATTGAACGGCCGATATATCGTGTGTGTGTAGGTCAGTGTGTACGGACGATATGTATGTGAACAATGTGGTTCACAGACATATCACGTTGGTCGCGCAGCACAGCTCATGGCAGATATATCTGCACATTGTGCTGTGTGTACGGGCTGTCAGACAACCGCCCGTACACTTGCCGCACAGGCCAAGGCAATGGGACTCCTGGCCAGACTGCAGTGATGGTTGTTCAGTGTATATGAACAACGATCATCTACAGATATATCTGCAGATCAGTCGACCTGCAGCTATATCTATCTTTCAGGTGTGTACCCAGCTTTAGGAGCGGATGAGTTGTTACTTTATCTCTCTCCAAGACTTCGTACATAAACCCCTTGGACTTTTGCACATTGCAATGTAGGGAATGCCTTCAGGCTTATGCATCCTCCCACTTATAGCCCATTTATCTTGTTTGTAAGTATATCATTATTTGTATGGAGCATTCTGTTGTGGCTCATACTACAGAACAGCCCATTGCATCTCTGAAAAAAACTACAAAAGAGATGATCTCTCTATTTATATATATTTCTATATCTCCACAAGAAAGGACGATACTCCGGGACTTTATCCAGCAAGAATAAAAAAATATTTATAAATTCGTATTACATGTACCACCAACATTTCGGTGCACCGTCTTGAGGGTACTGTATAAGATCATGTAATGTAATATTGAAATACAAACATTATCGCGTTGTGATTTTATAAAGTACACTGAAGACGTTGCACTAGCTACACCAGAATGTTGGTGATATATGTAACATGAGTTTATTAAATATACTTTTAAAAAGAAAAAATACGATTAAGTCCCGGAGTGCCGTCCTTTCTTGTGGATGTATGCTGTACACAGCCAAATGGTGTTGGGCAGTACACCACAGCAGTTTGCATTTACTGAACTGTGGGGGGTGTCTTTACCAAGTCTTGAATGGAGATAGTGAATGGAGATAAAGTACTAGCCAATCAGCTCTTGTCAAGTAACAGTCCGTGTTTGAAAAATTACAGTTAGGAGCAGATTGGATGGTACTTTATCCACTTTATCTCCACCCAAGGCTTAGTAAATAGACCCTTGAGTGCTGGATTGCACAGATTGCTTTTTATGTAACTTCCTTTGGCAAATATTAAAAGTGAAGTGCATAAGAAATAATAAGTAGTCATACCTGTTTATATGACTATTCTGTTTATACAATGGTGCCACAAAGCCTGCTTTCAGAGCTCACCATTCTAGAGACTGGTCATTGTTAGTTTTCGCTTTCCCACAATTCTTTTATCTACTCCCAGCTCCCTCCTGTGAGCCAGATTCATGTGGGATATTGCTCCAAAATAAATTAGTTAAGGGTAATTGTTAACCATGAAGACAACTCACCCATCGGACCTCGGATCGCGTATGGAATGTTTTGGTTGGATTTTATGATCTAATTACAAAACAAACTCCCTTTAATACAGCACTTGGCTTATAAAATCGCCCACAATGAGTAATCATGTTGAACACAGAAAGATGGAAGGGAGAATAAAACTTTTTATTGGACCAGCACATAATACCAACACATTCAAGTGTCACAAGTGCATTTCTGTATTGCGTCAGGTTTAAACAGTATTGTAGAGTTCACTAAATATTATTATCCACCCCCGCCCAAACAGCGTTGGTTACACATCCCAACACCTGTACTGTGTATAAATGTAAAAGGCAGAAGAAAAAGCTTATACAAATTATAGACACGACTGCCATACATCAGACAGACACAGACCTTCCGTTGTGGTGGTAACTGAAACCACGTTTACATAAGACAGTCCCAGTAAGTGGTTTGAAACTCCGAAGCACCAATCATGGGATCTAAGAACAGCCACAGCATAAATATTGGCTTCGCTGGCGGAGAGAGGTTCTTCGACAATAGATCTCACACTAGGCAAAACGCGTGCAGTGCGATGTTTTAGCACTCCACTTCTGAGGCACCGTACGGTTGAAATGCTGGTGGATAACTCCTTTTTGTTTATTTGTAGCATTCTGCAGGAAAGCATGTATCAGTCAGTACTACAGTAGAACGTGCAAACAAAAGTCCAACATGTAACACAAAATAGAAATAAGAAAAACAATTAATGGGGAAAAAAATACTGTTTGCCCGACACTGAGCAATAGGGGGGGGGGAAGCTACTTTTCCTACTCTTTACAAAATGTGTGGAAATGACAACGAAGCCATTGTAACAGTTATATCGAGGTTAAGAGTCAGGCACAGCCCACAAGCTCAATTCAATTCCAAAAAAATGAAAATCTTCTATACAATTTCTGAGCCACTGCTTATACCCCATAGTCAAAACCTATAATAATACAAACCCCCCTATCTTCCTCGAAAGAGAAAATAAAAAATACATTCCTTTTATGTGTTTGATTTTGGGAGGGGGACATAAAGGCGAGTGAGTCCGATACAAAGAACCATTGATTAGGTTACAAGAAAAAATGTCACATGCTTGTATATCACTTGTGACAGAAAACATAGTAACACAAAATAAAAAAGGACACTCTTGTGTCTTCTTAAAAACAAAAAGGGAAAAAAACCTGATCGAAAAGTAAAAAAAAGCCCCTACAACAACAACAACAACAACGTGTTGTTATACAATTATTTTATTCCAAAAAAGAAAAAAAAAAATATTTGGCATTTTCTGTGTTTACTCCTGAATAGATGTAGGCCCTGAGATGTGAGTAATCTCTCCTTGGGACTTCAGGGCTCCTCGAGACCCCTTAGTGCATTGAGACTCTTGAGCTCGAGAAAAGTCCAGCTGTTAAAGCTTAGATCTGTGAAACTGAAGCTCAGCTTTAATATTTCTTCTACTCATAATTTGTTTGCAATTATGTCTCACTTGCTCCTGTGTGAAGAAATCTATAACAGACAGGGCAGAAACTGGAGAGTCCTTTAATGGTACCAAACTCTGTAGCAGAGGATAGCTCCGGCGGTCAGCACAGTGAACATGCAGATGTTTAGCACCAATGACTTCCATTCCTGGCTGTCACTTTTGTTATCTATGTTGTCAGACTTGATCTGTTCTTCTCTGTCAGATGAGGAGTGGATTTGATTGCCAGCATTTCTTCTTCTAAGTTCAGTGTCTTGACGAGTGCTGCAGAGTCAAAACAACATTTAGTTTTAGGAAAATAATTCATCATAATATGAAGATGTATAATAAATAAATACTTTTGATGGCAGTCCACATACACATCCTACAGTGGAAAAACCCTGTAAAAAAATCGAGTGGGGTCACAGCGCCACAAAGGCCAGCACCTAGCGCACTTACCTTTCAATTGGAGGTGGAGGAGGAAGGTGGGCTTTTCCATCAGGTACACTCTCCTCCACTGTACTGACTGCTTGTCTTATCACCTCCTCCACCACCTGTTGTGAGAAGAACTGTTCGTGCATTCTACCATTAAATGAGTCTGTGACACGTTTGGGAGGCCTGGGTGGAGGTGGAGTATGCTCTGGTGGAGGATCCATATCTTCATTGGACAACTCTTTCCATTGTTCCTGCAACAGCAACAGAAGCAGTTAATGCTGTGATCTGTTGGACTACAACCCCTCTTCTTACCCAGACATGAGATGCTGGAGCCTAAAGGTCTTAATAAATTAAAGGTGATGGAGTGTACGTTTTTGCATTAAAAGTTACCTCCCACCCCCCCCCTTTTAACTGATGGAAAGTGGTGTACGGTATGGAAATGTTGTGGTGAAGCTGATTGAGGCAGACATTGGTTCTGCCATGCACGGATAAGTTTGTGGTAATGGTGTGGATCGGTTGGCTGTGATCGGTGCCTAAAATAGAGTTCTGTATATCAATATACCAGTAAGATGACTCCTGAATAGTCTCAGCCAAAGTTACATCAACATATATCCACAAATCAGACATCCACTACTTTGGTGCCATTTCTTTCTAGTCACAGACTTAAGCTGGCCACACACTAGAACAACTTACATCCAACCAGCCAACTTGTTGATTGGTTGGAATGAAAATCTGGTAAGGAATGGGAGTAAATGATGATCAGAAATTTACTCCTAAATGCCAGAAAACAGATGAAAATGGTCGTCAGACAAGTTTGTTAAATGTTTGATTTAAACTATTTGTTTATACAACAGTTTTGGTCCATTTTTCAGCGTCTGGGAGCAAGTTGCTGATTGTATTCCTTACCAGATTTTCATTCCAACCAATCTACTAGTTGGCTGGTTGGACAGATAATCTTTAGATGTGTGGCCAGCTTTACTCTGGCATCCTATGCACTGAACTCACCTGCACCGAGGAGTCTCCCATGATAAACTTGGCCCCTTCAATCACAGCTAGGTAGGAAAATCGCAGCTGATCCGCTGTCTGTATGAGACCCATTCTGTATTTTCTCATTTCCAGCAAGACCTGCTTGATTTCCACAGAGGACGGATCATTTCGTTTGTCCATCTACACAAGGTCACAACATAACAGAAGAAAGTATCAATCTGTCCAAAAATACTTCAATAAATTAACAGTACATTATATATGTTACAAAGAATTAGCTCATTATTTTATATTCTACTCATTGAGGCACGTTTATGACAAGTTCACACATTGTTCTCTCTGTGGGCACGAATAATTCTGCTTACATCTCTAATAAAAATAAGAAGGTTAAGAGTAGTAGATGAAACTGACATGGTAAACATTCTACCAATATACGGTAAGAGCTAGGGTAAACACATACCATAACTTCTCTTTTACTTACATTAAGTACAGAGCCAGCAAACAACAAAAACTGATCCTCCTCTGGCACACATTATTCCTCCTTCCACGACTCCCCCATTGTGCCGGGCATACAAGGACTTGTACAGCCAAAACCCACCAAATGTATCCACCCCATCCCCTCCTTTTTGACAACAGGGAGTTGGACTCTTATAATATTGACCTCCAGCATTATTATAATGTTTTGAAACTACTTTACCAGAACAGGACTTTGGGAAAAAGAGTTCTGCAGCATCACTGATGCTCTTAACTAAGTTTTATTTTAATAATAATTGCCTTTAAGACAAAGTAGTCATACTTACCAGAAGTAAGCAAGTGTCCGCTAAACAGAAGGTGCCCGACCGGCCAATGCCAGCGCTGCAGTGTACCACTATGGGCCCGTGCTCAGGGTTGAGAGACCCTGACTCGCGCACCTTAAAGAGGAAGTTAAGGAATGATGCCGGAGATTCTGGTACCCCAAAGTCCGGCCACGTGGTGTAATGAAAGTGCAGGATTTCTCTGGTCTCCTGTGTCTGTAAATCAATGTTAAAGGATTGTAAATAAAATGGATCATCATGATGTTAAATAAATGTCACACACATACAATTATATTGTGCTGACATTCAGTGCCCAGAGAGTAGAGAGTTTGCTATCTGCTGTGTCTAGTCAGTCATGTGTAACCTTATCAGATTAATTGCTTTTATTAACATCAGTCTTTTAATCTTAAATTTTTACAGCTCAATATTATTTGAATGAACCAAGATATTTTCTAATGCTGGGTACACACTGGCCGATATATTGGCCGATCAATTGATCTGCCAATATATCGTGCACCCGTCGGCCAGTGTGTACAGACGATATGTCTGTGAACTACGTCATTCACAGACATATCGCATTGGCTGTGCTGCACAGCCAATGAACAGATATGTCTGCAGCCATATCTGTCCATCGGCAAGTGTGTACAGGCGATCAGCCGATCGCCCGTACACAGGGGTGCAGAGAGGGGGGCTGGGAGACTGTCAGAGGCTGCTAAAGCAACAGCCCGAGCAGTCTCCTAAGCCAAAGAGGGAGCGATCATGCTGATCGCGTCCCCCTTTGGCTGTGTGCCGGGCTGAGGGGCACACAGCGCCCTCCTCCCCAGCGTCGGAAATAGGGTTTTCCCCCCCAAAGGGGGTGTGGCCACGGCGCCTGCAATTAGGCCACGCCCCCTACCCGCCCCCAGTCCGGCTCGACCCGTTGCAGCAGCAGATAATGGCCGTTCAGTGTGTATGAACGACCATCATCTGCAGATATATCTGTTAGGTGTGTACCCACCTTAAGGATGATATCCAATTAGCCCTGAACATTATTCGGGCGCTAATGGCTTCCCCAAGGCTATCCAATTAGCCCTGAAAGCCGCAACTTATCTGGGATTATGTTCCATACTGCCTCAGGCAAACAGAACAAAATAAACCAGGAACGGCCCCGTTTTTGTGCTGGCGATTGCGAAAAGACACATGTTTCACGGATCCTGTGTGTTTTCTCATGAAAATGGGAAATTTTTCTTATGAAGAAAAAAAAAAAAACGGGCAAAAATCGCGATAACAGCCAGTTTCTTTCGTGAGAAAAATTATCGGGGCTAGTTGGATACGCCCTAAATATGCTAATATCATGCCCCCCTGGAGGGGAGCTTATTACCTACCTTTGCTTTAGAGGTAGCCTGCGCCCAAATTCTACACTATTCTGTGAAACAACATAAAAAGAAATGACCTTTCCTGGAAACCTTTTGTATATTTAATCATTGCTCCAGTAGAGGCGCCAATTGTTCTGTAAAACTGATGAATCACTTTTGCAAGCTTGAAATTCCAGCATTACATAATGTTCATATATACCATAGACATCTGAGAACTCTCACAACTTACATCGAGATTTTCCAGCTGCAGGACACGGATTGTGTAATACGATTTGACGTCTTCAGAAAGCAGGGTTAATTTCAAGTTCGCATCTTCAAATACCATTGGACTGTCCTCTCTCTTTGGCCAATACTGGGCACACTTGATCTATAGAAAATAAAATACATCCTCTAAGCTCTGAGATGGAAAGAACGCGGCAGAAACAGAGCAACCAACAGAATTACTGAACCATCTACCACTAATTGATGCCAGAGTGTGATTATTTCAAGGCTATGCTTTGCTTGTTTTGTGGAAGAAATAGGAAGACACTGCACATGGTAAATGGATTAATCTGCACCATATGTTACATTAATACGAGGCATTCCACGATTCCTAGTCGGTTTCATACATTTTCTGTATGAAGAATGATATAGCATTATTTATCATCATAGTCATGCAACAAAGAGGACTTTGGTGTTTACATTTTCTGCAACATTCAAGTTCTATAAAACGATTCTCTCTCCATGCCCTGGGTTTGCGTTGCACGCTACATGTACATGAAAAATCGCCTCCTAGCTCTGAGTGTGTCAGACCAGTCAAAGCAGAAGACATTGCAAAGTCTATAACCCGCAGTGAATCAGCAGTTTACACAGACTTATAAATACCTCACTAGGACAGTGCATTCAGGAAACATGGATAAAAGTATTCCAACCTCTGATAATCCCCCTGTAATTTCAGTGTGTGGAAATTATACAATTTCCAATAAGGCTGGTGTAGGGAATCATTGGGATTACCCTGCAGGGGAGACAGGTCTGAACTGTGACTACTCAGCACCAGCAAAACCATTACTGCGTGTTTAAGAATGAACAAGACTACAAAACCATAAATACAGAGAATGGCAGGGCTCACAGAAAAGTACACCTACTGTTGGACACCATACATACAGAAAATCACATGGATGTACAGTGATTATACAGAATTAAAAAGGTGCAAGGCACAGAAGAAAAATTAAGGGGTCTATTTACTAAGCAGTGTTAGGAGACAGAGTGAAAAGTGATAAGAAAGTGATAAACCACCAGCCAATCAGCTCCCAACTGTCATTTTTCAAACACAGCCTGTGAGATGACAGTTGGGAGCTGATATTTTTATAAACAAATTTTTTATTGACGCGTCAAGTGTCACATTTACAGACATCACAATGAACAATAATACAAATGCAATGATCACAGTAGTTGTACAGTAGTGCAAATGGTGTATATATTATCTGAACAGCAGAAGAGAAGAACCAATAGGTTCTATTTACATATGAAATAATTGCCATACATAAGAAATTTAGAATAGTACAACAAATCATTGTAAGGACATAGTAGAAATATAAATAAACTAGATCGCTAACAATCCCCCCCCATACTCCACCTTATCACTTTCCACTCTGTCTCCTAACACTGCTTAGTAAATAGACCCCTAAGTGTGTAAGAGGGGTTAAACGTGCAAAACGCATCAGTGCAGCAAAGCTGCTTTCTATAACAGAAGGGAAGTGTTTATTAAATCATTACAAATATAAAACTATTCTCCATCTATAGTTTTTATAAACTAAATGGATAATTAAACAAGGAATTAGCTTTTAAGGATAATGGTGCGGGCAAGTAATTAATTATTTCCCCCCCTTCTGGTCTATGAATTCTGAGACGCAATTATAAAGCCCTAGTATGTAAAGCTAATGTATCTAACTTGAACACTGGTTGCTTAAATAATAAACTAGATGTAGACTGTAAAAGATAATCAGCAACAACTTGTACGATTTACAGCCCTGTACGTGGAATTGCACTCAATACATGTCAGTACAGGCAGCTGTGAGACCAACTACACAGTGACGCCACACACTAAACACTGCCTGATATATGAAAGGTAAATTGTAATTTCCTAACAGTCATTGCTGTCATTCTTTGAGGATTGCTGGAATTCCTGCCTGAAGCTCTAATCGTCATCCCTTCTCTATGTAGCAGTGCTTCCTGCCATCTCCCGAGCCTCCTATGATGTAGACACACCAACACCATGCATGTACTATACCCAGGAATATATCCCAAGCATAAAGCAATGGCGAGTCAGCCCGTCACTGAACAGAAAACACATCATTATGCTTACTAACATTACATGAAAGTGCAAGTAACCAAATGCTTTAATTATCTAACTTGCACTAGACATTTAAATGCTAACTGCAGTTTGGTTACTGTGGTTCAGTTCATTTGACGCATGATTTTGTTAGACTCATTATAGGGCATCAAAGTTGCCATTTGCCCAGACCGTAATGTGCAGTGTTTGACCAGCATAAAACAGTTAATCATCATCTTTGGCTTTATACTGAGGTGCCACAAAGCTCTGCAGCAATAGACAGTTTGTTACAAAATCATACAAAATACAACTCACACACAGAACAAGTGAAGACGGGGTTGACAGAGGAGGTACAGACACGAAACAGTAGAGAGGGAACTGGTCATGAAAGCTTACAATCTAAAAGATATCATAGTGCAAGTCAATAAGAACTGACACTTCTTTTATACCTACTGTAGAAGTTAATTGAAGTTTACGATATGAGATGTCTACATTTGTCTCAAATTCATCTTGCACAGAAAATGTTGTCAGATCATATATGCCCAAATTGGCAAACCTTTCTCAATGCAGTTGACGGATGGCCAAGATCACTGGTCATCAGGTAACTGTGCTGATTGGGCTCCTATATTTTGCCTCATCATTGAACAAATGTATCTGACCACAAATACAGCCCTCTGGCCCAAACAAAACTTGATCAGCTCTAGATTTACCAATAAAGAAAATCAATCATCTGTTTGCAGTCACTAAAAGAAACTCTTTACTTGAATTATGGTGTATTCCCAGATTTAATCTGGGTCCTCAATTAAGATGGATTACAAATAATGGTCTTTGCAGCAGCTGGAAAACAAGTTCTGGTAGAACATACTGTGACCTGAAGCTCCACAACAGTTATCTATGCCTGGTCTAAACATTTTGTCAATTGCAGGTGACAGAGAGCCCTCTGATGTACAAGATAAAAATGGCTGCTCTCCTGGTAGTAATACTGTGCTAGTCACACGACAAAAGTGGAGCACAACAAGAGATGGTTCACTACGAAAGAAACCAGTTGTATGCCTCAAAAAGGATTATGCAGACACATTTAACAGTCAGTGTTAAAATAAATTAGGCCAATTATTACATTTGCAAACCTGCATGAGCTATACAGCAATATGAGCAGAGCAAGCAATTACATATTAGCAATTGAGGTTGCCATTACAGGTTATGTTTTTCTAAGCTATCAGCAATGTATGAAACAGTTGGGGTGACGACTGTGGTTTCTCTGCCATGTGTAATTCATCTAGCAGCAACATCATTTCAGTCCCTGCTGCCTGCAAATATCATTTGTATGTTGGTAGCAGAGGGAATAATGCGAAACCCAGTAACTCAATTCAAGATCAAAGATACTAAACAGTGTTCTGGAGTGAGATACTGGCGGAAAGAGCAGCAGCACATTAAAAGGACTATACCCATAAATCGGATTTTCCATTTAAGCTTTACTGATTTGGGATCATTGTACTGTATGCTATGGATCACCTTGTCTCTATAAGAACCTTGTACAGCAGTCAGTGTCACCTGCTGGTAGCTCTTGCTAGATTCACCAGTTATACTTGTAAATACTACGTAAACTATAGACAACGATATAAGCTAATTAGAAGCAATGCAGCCACCTAATGTGCCTCTATAAGAACCTAGAACAACAGTCAGTCTCACCTGGTCATGTACTGTATCTTGTACTAGCACTCATGCATCGTGGTTCAGACTACTAAAGACTAGGCACGCTATTAACGCTATTAACTAATTATTGATCTACTATTGTATAATTATAGAAACTTTGAACATATGCCTATATCAATTGGTAATATCGCTTGATTCATTTACTCAATTATCCCAGCCCAGACTAGCACCAAAGACTAGACCATCAAGTAAGTTGTGATAATACAGCCAGCTAATTTCTTGCTGCATATACAAAAACAACAAACTACTGTAAAGGTGCATACACACGTAACGATTTTGTAACCAATGATTTTCTGCCAGATTTTCCCTTGAAAAAGTGAACGATTTTTTGAAGTGTAATGAACGATATTTGGAACGATGAACAAATGATGTTCCTTCACTTAATGAAAATTGTCATGTTGGACAGTCTGAAATGGATGATAACTACAAACGGGAGTGCGCATTTGTGATTATCGTTCATCATTATAACTCATAAACTGAACGATTTTTCTGAACGAATTAACGATGTCGTTATCGACAAATCGTTCAAAAAATCGTTACATGTGTATGCACCTTAAGAGTTAACAAGTAAACAGCAGAATCCAACAATACAAGATTAGCTTTAAAAAACTTTTATGCAAAAAGGAGGTATCAACTTCACTTAACTTTCTTTGTAATCAGTAATCTATTTAAAAAAAAAAAAAATTCTTTATTCATGAAATGATCAAAATACAAAGATGGACAGCAAAAACATTACAATTAACAAAAGGCAAGAAGTAAAACAGCAAAGTTTGAAGAATAAAGCAAGGACCAAGATCATTGGATCCATCTTTCAATTTTCGGGAAGAAAACAATGAAAGGAAATAGAAGGATAGGCGAAACGGGTGGCGGCTAGTAAAACTAAGGTGATATGAGGAGGAAGAGAAACAAAACGCAGAAGATCCAGGTGACTTATAGCGAAGAAAACAATGGGTGGCAATTAAAGTGAGAAGGACAAAGTGGCCCTGATTCAGAGCCAGACGCTCTGAAAGAGCGCTCACTCAGAATCTGGGCGTTTTTTTTTTTTGTGTGGGGCCTCCTGGCTGCTCGCATAGCTGTGGGTGACCATCCACAGCTATTGCGAGCGGCCAGGATGATTGTCGCGATGGTCAAGACCATCGCGACCATAGGGCTTGAGACGAGACCCTTGTGGTAGGGTCTCGTGGCCGCAAGTCCCAGAGAGCTTCTGGCTCTAAGAGAGCCGGAAGCTCTCCCGATGGTCGCGATGGTCTTGTGATGTCAGTGGGGCCGCCCACAAACGGCAGGCGTTCGCTTGGGAACTCCTCCGTTTGTGAAGCCACCCCCCGGCCACGCCTAACACACGGGTCGAGCTGTCACTCACCATCGACAGCTCGCCCCCTTTGGTGCGAGACCCGGAGCGACGGAGCACCCGTCGCTAGCTGGGTCTCGCACATGCGCACGACGGAGCCGGCTCAGTAGTGCGCATGCCCAGTGGGCAAACATCGACCTGGTTGCGAGCGCTCAGTGCTTGCGACGGGGTCTGAATCAGGCCCAGTGTGCATGTTTTAAAAGAAAAATTTTGAGGAATTATGTAGGATGCTAGTCATCATCTCCATGCAGTATGTGTACCAGATTATTTTTAAGATTGACTGCACTGGGGGGTTATGCTGATCAGTCTACCACAAACTGACAGAAGCTACATGTCAAATTAATTTATATTGGTGGTACATGGCTGAAAGAATCCCATGAGACAGAAGGAAGAATTTGGTAGAGAGAGGAATATCTATCTGTAATAATGACTGTACTAGAGTGTTAATATAATTCCAGAAGGCCTGGAGTTTGTCCCAAATTCACCAGATGAGGTTGAACAAGCTTCTGCAAAGCATCCCCCAGGATACACTTGATACATCAGGGTTCATTTTATGAAGTCCTGAAGATTCTTAGTTCCACCAATATAGGAGCTTTTATGTATTTTCACAAATGACACTGGAAGCCACATTCACTCAGTCCCAAGCAAACACACAAGGTTTAAGGTCACCTACAAGGTAGAGACCAGCCTTTTAAGCAATGCCTGACTCCAGCATAGTGACTCAATGGTGGAATGTGGATGAGAAGTTAGCTGGTCTTTGACTTTGCCATGGAAGTGTTTACAACTGGAAACTACTCGGCACTTCGGTAATAATTTTACTTGTGGTAGGTATTTTTCAGGTGTTGAGCTCTAGTTGTGACTCAACACCTATCTGTTATGGACAGGTCTGTGTCTGTGAGATGTGGCCTGGACCCAGCCCATGTGGTCAAGAAGGTCGCTCTGGCACCGAAAGGCCTGCAGCGCCATTTTGAGTGTCTAATCGGCGCTATGTAAAAATGTGACAAACATGAAATTAATTGTATTTGCTTTAAGCCATATTATTTTGCAGAGCCAGGCCACAGTCTGACAGCTGCAGTAAAAGGGGCGATGTTGTGCCTGAGTAATGCCACCATAACTAGTGTTTCTTCGCCATTCTAACAGCTTATTGCGGGCATCGCTGAATTGGCCCCATGTGCCTTCAGTAAACTTTGTTTAAGAACATACATTTAGAGCCTCTTAAATACTCTTTTTTTAACATCTATATAGGACAAGCGTTCGACAGCCTCCATAGACAGAGGGGTCTTGATATGGCTTGTATCCCCATTGCCATAATAGAGGCGGTTAACCGGACCATGATATAGGAAAGAGAAAAATCTCTATTGTGCTGAAGTATCCATTCATCAGTTAGGAGAAGGATATTTACTCATTCACTGATATCCTGTGTGTTATGCTCAGGAGAGTGAAACACCTCATGGCTGGTCCACACATCATACAGGTGTTTGGGCACATGTTCTGATGCAGTAAAGAGGTTTCCTTTGATGTAAAGAAAAAAAAAAAAAACTTCTTTTGGAGCAAATAGCTGTAGAAATATGTTTTTAATAAGGAAGTCTGTGAAATTAATCTATGTGCAGATCCTAATCTGTAGGGAGGAGTTTTCCTAAGACTTCGTAAGGAGATCCGGATGTGCACAATTTCAGGAACCCCGCTAAATCAGATGTTATAACAGTGTGACCTCATCTTGGAGAGCCCTTTGGTACTCTTCCTAGATGCTGCGGGACCCGGCGCTACAGGGCAGACGGCTTCGGAGTATCAAGAAAAATGGCCCGGCACTCAGACATGAAGGCGACCTAAGCACCCTGGCAGCATAGAATGCTGGCACACCCGACATGAAGGTGGCTCTGGTGTTATACAGGCGGCTACATGGGAAGCAGAGTAGAAGACTGTCACACTGCACGTTCCTGCATTCTCTGACCAAGGAACAAGGTAAGTGTTTAATAAGCAGGTGGCAGGCGGACAGGGGTATCTTTTGGTGCGGTTTAGCTAATAAGACAAATAGGGTGGGGGCTGGGATGCCGCAGAGGCTAACACTCTGTAATTAATCAATGTGGCAGACGCGCAGGGGGTTCAGAGGGTAGTCCCACAGGACTGTCATTTAGTGTTCAGTCGGCACCTTACCTCTTCCCTACCCCCAGCACTTGCCTGCACCTAAAACCCCTCCTTGCCCCCCCAGTACTGTCCCAGCTGTTACTCTTATACTCTTCCTATCCCCAGCACTGTGTGCCCCTAAACCCTTCCTTGGCCCCCAGTACTGCTACCCTTATCCCCACAGCACTGCCTGCTCCTAACCACCTCCTTGCCCTAGCTGTTACCTACCCTTATCCCCCCCTACCTCCAGCACTGTGTGCCCCTATTCCCCTCCTTGCCCCCCAGTACTGCCCCAGCTGCTGCCCCCCTAGTACTGCCCCTGCTATCTACACTTATCCCCATCCAATTTCCAGCTCTGCGTGCCCCTAACTCCCTCCTTGCCCCCCAGTACTGATCCAACTGCTATCTACACTTAGCACCCTTCCTACTCCAACTGCCACATACCCTTACCCCCTTCTACCACCTCCCTGCACCAACTGCTCCCTGCCTCAACCCCCAGCTCTAGCCCAACTGCTGACTCCCCTTACCCCCCTCTACCCCATGTGTTACCTGCCTCCAGAACTGTCCCAAATGCTGTCTGCACTTACCACCTCCATATCCCCAACACTACCTTCCCTTACCCCCAGCTCTATTCCAACTGCTTCTTGCTACCTGCCCCCATCACTGTTCCAACTGCTGCCTGCCCTCACCCCCCTCCCTACCCCCAGCACTGCATCTGTTGGCTATGTGAGATCAAGGCAATGTAATATCTTTAATGACTTCACATAGTGTATGTGTAGGGCATGTGGGGTGGTCTGATGCTATGGAGCTCAAAAGCATAATATGTGATAGGACCCAAAAACTGTGGAGTAGGACCCCAATCTTTTAAAGTGAGGGGTCCCTGGGACCAACAATTTTTTTAGCAGAGCGTGATCACTACTTACACCGTATTCCTGTTCATGCGGTAAGTGATCTTTTTCTGGCTGCATTTTAACGATCCTATTGATTTGGATAGGGTCACTATCATGGAGCCAAAAATTGAGATATGAGGTCAATTGTAAGCACTGTGCATGCACAAGAAAAGGTCTGTATAAATTCCCAGCTGTAAACATTTTTACATATTTGAAAGTAAAACAAATATCTATAACAAAATGTCCAAGTCTTGCTATATAATCAGTCAGCTGTGTGCGGCCCATATAATTCTTAGCACAAACAATCTATGGGTGAACTCTTCTCCATACATGCAATACAGAAACAAAATCACTCCATCTGTAATTTATGTACAGCATGCAAAATGGTAGTAGACACTGTAGGGTTAAAGCAGCAGTAAAATACAGAGATCTGCCATCAAGACAGAAACAAACTCGGCCAAGTTTAGTTACAACATGTAATTTTATATAGCTCCAAGGTGTCATGGCACTAGGGATTTGTTGATTCGGGATGGGGACCCTTGGGCTAGCTGTAGGAGCTGGAGTGTGGATGAAGCTGGCTGGTTTAAGAATCCTCATGCAGGTTTATTAGTAGCAGAAGACTGATGCTGGAGCTTGGTATAGGATACAAATGCAGACTAGCAGGATTACCTGCGACAGCAGGATAGTGTAGAATGTTCAGAGGCAGACTGCAATGAACTAGAACTGGATGCGGCAAGTACAATTGAGTCAGGCTGCAGCTAAATATTCTGTGAAGCAATATTGGAGCAGGTTTTTTGGACAGCACTAAACAGAATGCTGGAAAAGGTTTTCTGGATAGCACTAAAAACAATGCTGTGAAGCAATGCTGGAATATGTTTTCTGGATCGCACTGATACTGAATCAGGAGCTAGCATACATATCCTCAGAGAGTGATGTTGTTCTGGCAATTAGTCAGCAGTTCCTGGTTTAAATAGAGTGGCATTAGAACCGATAGGCTGGATGAATCATGTGCCCAGAGTTGGTGTCTGTTTTGCCAGAGGATCATGTAATAGTCTGCAAGATGGCGGTGCACGTGATGAAGTTGGAACTGCATGCTAATAGGCGAGTGCCCACAGGCCTTAAAGATGCCAGCAGGGACATGGGTAACAGGAAGGTAACAGACCTGAACGTAGTAACAGGGACTCATATCACGTGACACATGGTAGCCAATATCATGAAAAAGGAATTGAATCATTTCATCTAATCAGCCATTAATACCCCTTTCAGACATACTGAAATTCCCGGGATTTTGGCCTGCCTCGGCCAAAATTCCCGGGTCTCATGTCTGTGTGAAAGGTACCTACCCAGGAACACGTTCCCGAGTAGCCGCTCCTGCAATCGACCAGGGTTTTTACCGGGACTTAAGTCCCGGGAAATTACCCTGCTTCTGTCTGAATGGTGCTACCCGGGAATTTACTACTCCCGGGCAGCACCAAGCAGCTTTTGCATGCAGCTGACAGCGCAGAGCGTCCTATAGGACGCTCAGCGCTGCTGCTTTGAGCTGACAGCGCAGAGCATCCTATAGGATGCTCAGCGCTGCTGCTTTGGGCTGACAGCGCAGAGCGTCCTATAGGACGCTCAGCGCTGCTGCTTTGAGCTGACAGCGAAGAGCATCCTATAGGATGCTCAGCGCTGCTGCTTTGGGCTGACAGCGCAGAGCGTCCTATAGGACGCTCTGCGCTGCTGCTTTGGGCTGACAGCGCAGAGCTGCTGCTTTGGGCTGACAGCGCAGAGCATCCTATAGGACGCTCAGAGCTGCTGCTCACCACCCCAAGCACCGGCCGGCTGTGCCACAGCAGGCCGCCCGCACTCCCACAGGACCACCAGGGAATTAAAATAAATGTTAAAAAAAGAATAAAAAAAAAAAAACTGCATTACGATTGGCCGCTTTTGGCTGCTGAATGATGACATCATCATCATCAGCCAGAGAGGGGATAGGCTAGGAGGAGCAGATGGCAGAGAAGAGGCAGGTAAGCAGAAAAACCCTGCTCTTCTCTGAAAGGGGTCTACCTGGGAATTTCCCGGGTAGACACTGTAGTGTGAAAGGGGGGTTTCGACCAAATACCCGGGAATTTGCACAGGAGAAATTCCCGGGTCTGAGCAGGAAATTTCCAGGATTGTATATCTGAAAGGGGTATAAAATGTTTTTTTTTTTCTTTGTTCTGGAAATGAAGTTAAGTTGTATTACATCTGTAAGAACTAGTGAACCCTAAAAATGACCCGGACTCCTTCAGCCATGTCAGAGAAATGTTTGTGTAGTTCGGATTATTCCATTAGCTGCTCTAGGTCAGCCGGCATGTCCATCAGGTAAGTGCAGCTTAGACAACAAATGAAAGGCATGTCCATCAGGTAAGTGCAGCTTAGACAACAAATGGAAAAGTTATCTTGGGAAAAACAATACTTACTGATCCTTTTTCAACAACTCTGTTCAGCATGACAACCCCACTGCTCTTCTTCTCCCACACCATCTCCCAGAAGTGACCACAGGTATTTGGCAATGGACCCTGAGCACAAAAAAGCAACAACTTATTGTTTTACTTGAGTGAACACAATCAAAGAAATAGGCAAATGTAGATAAACTTGTGAGTGTATAATCGAATACAAGTAATGTGAAAGGAGAACATGATTTAGGAACTAGTTTACAATCATGTAATAATAATTTGATTTGCATCCATGGATGTGGTTCTGTCATTCAGGGAACTCAAACTTGTAAAATTAGTATAAAACAGGTTTAGGCAGAGCCTGCACTTCTTCAGCTGCTGAACTACAAGTCCTAGAATGTCTTGCCATCCCTAAAGAAAACTGGCATGAAAAGAGCCCTACACACTCCCTTCTGCAGCCCTGGATTTGACATTTTTTTGGTGGCCTGTTATTTTAGATAGCCTGGCTCCATTTCTACAAACAAGATACAGTATTTGGTGTGGTCTTGGTGTGAATTATTGTATAGTAGTGCAAATGCAATGATGCATTCTGTAGTATCCAATACATTGCAAAATACTGTACATACAGCGCACAGGACTAAATATATTTGCTCTGACTTTCAAACAAAGACCGCGGTCAAAGTACTTTACATGCTAGCAAAAAATGGGCTCAACTATAAACTTTTTTTTCCCCATTACTATAATTTTTCAGACTTTTGCTATCCCTGTTTTACTGTATCCATTCAGGTCTAGGAAACACTGAATACGGCATTCCTGGCCTGATATTCCCATAAAACAACTTGATTCCATGTATCAAATACAGATAAAATATATAAAAAGCGTTACCAACTGTATGCAGTCCCTTTGATATTCAATCAGAAACCACTTACCTGTGTCAGTATGTAGCTTCGCTGTGCCTCCTCCATCTTGATCAAACTGGCGTTAATATAATCATTGTCCTCTCTGTGCAGTTTTATCCGGCTATGATCAACTGGGAGAGAAATGTAAAATGAGACAGCCAGATCAGGGGATAATTGAAGCAAAATGGGATAATATTTAGCTATGCAATGAGAGTACTTCATAACACTTTTATATTTGGAGGTGCAACTTTTTGAGGTCAATTGCTGAGAGTTGACCATGATTGTGACAATGCACTAGCTCTCATTGTTTCATAAATGTCACAGCAACTTTCATTACAATAAGGTGCTGATTTGTGCAGTGGATATAAAGAATATCTATTCCATGCCATGTAATAACCTGACCAAAATCAGTTGCATCATCACATATGCTGGTTAATGTGGTAGAAAGATGACAGCTACTGACCTTTAGTAATTGTCTAACGTTCTGCATTACTGCTGTGATACTGTAAATAATATGGTTATTCAAGCTGGCCATACACCAGACCTAGTTGTTTGTTCAACTAAAATGGTGCTCAACACATTTAACCAACTTTTTCATCAGACCAAACAACTTCTATACAAATTGTGATGTCACCGAAATGGACATTCAATTAACCGCACAACCCAGCGGAAGTACTGTGGCCCATGCCATGGACCACAGAGGCCTCACAAGGCACGTCGGAAACTATAGCCAGTGAAGGAGCAGAGGCAGTTCCAGGGAGTGGAGCTCGTTGCAGTAGCGACAGAAGTACAGCCGTAACAGCAGTGGACAGAGGTCCCCTTGAGAGTCTGGAAGCTGTCCCAGAGCAAAGAGCAGAGTGTGAAAAAAGTAGTAGGGGGGAGTTGGAACACACAAGTTCTCTTCAGAGAAAAGAATGTGAGAAAACCTCTCCAGTAATTAGTGCGATTATATTTTCTCCTTTTTATTTTGTTAAGTTAAGTGAACTCACCAAAACTCATTACCACAATTACTCTACTATATCGAACATTTATAGGTACACCTAATATACACAAAAATGCTCTGTGAAAAAAAAACAACAACATTGTATTCAAAAGGTCAACTTGTTTTTTCCCACCAGCTGTTTGGTGACGAACAATGCTGTTTCCAGCATGATGGAGCACCTTGCCACAAGGTAAAAGTGATAACTAAGTGGCTCGGGGAACAAAACATCGAAATTTTGGGTCCATGGCCAGGAAACTCCCCAGACTTTAATCCCATTGAGAACTTGTCGTCAATCCTCAAGAGGTGGGGGGACAAACAAAAACCCACACATTCTGACAATCTCCGAGCATTGATTAGGCAAGAATGGGTGGCCTCAGCTTGTGGCCCAGAAGTTGATTGACAGCATGTCAGGACAAATTGCAGGGTTCTTGAAAAAGAAGGGACAGCACTTCAAATATTGACTCTTTTACTTCAGTATACCATAGTAACATCTGACAAAAAGGTCTAAAAACAGTGAAGCAGCAAACTGTGAAAACCAAATCTTGTGTCATTCTCAAAACTTTTGGCCATGGCTGTAGATCTATTACCCCTAAAAGTTATGTGCCAACAGTACTTGATTTAACTTTGACTGAACTAGTACATTATGATTGCACTAGTTTTGTTTGTGAAAAACAAACATTAAACATTCATTATTTAACATTATACAGTATCAGATTTTTGGATGCACAAAAATTCACTGAGCATTTGTTTGAAGTTCCATATCTGGCAGAGACAGTGGGGGAGATGTATTCTAGCGGCACACATTTTGCCACTATGAGTGATCCAACATCGCCTCTTTACCGAGGCGAAGCAGGAAGCAATACCGATGAGATGTATAAACATCTCATTTGCTGGAGTGGGGCCCCCTCCGGCGATCCCTGCCAGAGCACACAGCGCATCAGCTTAGTGCTGATGTGATACGCCTCCTGGTTGGCTCCACTTGGCATGCGCGAGATATTGCAAGATTCGCAAAATGTCACGAGCAGTCTGGAGCCCGGCAGCCGCTGCGACAGATCGTTCCCCACTAGGCTGTTTCAGCAGGGCACCGCATTTTGCCCTATTTCTAAAGGGCAGAAAGCACCCTGCCCTCTGGCGCGGCGCCCCGCTGAAACAGTCGTCAGGTTCTGTCCCCTCCCGAGGGGCGCAGTGTCCTGCAGGTGGGGAAAACGGTGGTGCAGCGGTCATCGCCGGTGAATGGATGCCGGGCGCATGCCATTCACAGTGATCGCAGCGTTTGGAGGCTGCCCGGTATGTCCATAAGTGCCAGGCACGCCCCCAAGAGGTACGAAAAGGGGACACGTCATGCCCCCTTTTCGGGGGCACACGCAGAAGTGTCCTTTCTCTATGTCCGGTGCCGGAACTAGAGTGAACACTAGGGACTGCGGGGTCCCTGCTGCTGTGGTGATAGGGCAAGGACAGTTGCAGCTGTCGATATAGATAGCTGTCGGAACGGTCAGCACCGCTGACCGTTCATACATTGCCCATTACCCTATCTTGTAGATGGCAGCACCGATAATGACATAGCACCCCAGTCATTTACCACCTAACCCCACAATAATACATAAGCTGCTCTGCCCCTTCATACAGTACATCTCCCCCAGTGTGAGGTGAACTTAAAATGAGGAGAATTAGAAACAGGACATCTCCTATATTTTCAAACTAGCAATGATTTAAAATACACTCTTAAGATCAATGATCTGAACTCCTCATGGGGCTCTGCATAATCTGAAGTTTACAAAAGTATTTAAATATTAACTTGGCTTAGGTTTTGTGTTTTCCTGTTGCTGAATACACAAACAAGTATGCGTGGGAATGTATTTATTTTTGTCTTTATTGCACCCGGAGATCCTAAAGAGAATATCAGAAGAGAGCGTTATGAAGACAAAAGGGAGAGAGGAACTAGGCAAAGGTCTAAATAATTTACTGCAGTATAAAACCAAGTCAAACCTATGAGTAAAAGCGAGGACTTACAAGGACTAACGTCTCTGTAACGATTACGGGATTTATTTTCAGGCAGTCTGGCCACTTTACATGGAAAGTCGCTGGCTTCATGTCGGATTTCCTGCAAGAGAGAACAGGAAGCTTTTCAGGTCCCCAGTGCTTGTCAGTGCGAATGATGATGATGATTAAATAAAAAAAAAAAAAAACACAGCGATATTCCAGTTAAGGAAGTATTTAAAGGATAAATACACACTATTTCAAGTGCGTGTGTAAATAAATATTATATATATATTTATATATAAAAAACACGTTTGTCCCAATAGGGTTCAACAAGATTTATATTTGCATTTAAGAAACACAAGATACAAAATTAGCTTAATAGAAACGAGAACTAAACGGTTGAGTCTTCAGTCTGTTTTTGAAGGATTCCATGAGTTGGAGTCGTAAACCTAAAAAGCTTGACCCCCAAATAAATTAAGAGAAATTCTAGGTATGGATAATAATCCTTCATCTGCAGATCGCAGTAAGCCAACAGGGCAGTAAGGAATCAGAAGCTGCTTCAGGTACCTTGGGCCCTGGTTATGTCAGGCTTTGAAGGCCAGTAAGCCATTCTTTAAATAGATTTGCCATCTTACAGGCAGAAGAGAATGGGTTATGTGTGGCAGAAGCGAGGATGGTTAGTCAACACCTTGTCAGCTGCATTTTGTACCAGCTGCAAGCGGTGCAATTCTTTTGCTTGAAGACCCAGATTGAGGGCATTGCAGTAGTCTAAGCATAATGATACCAATGCATGTGTGACTTTAGGCAGATCATCTGAGGGAATTAAGTACATTTATACATACATAACATTTGTTTTTAAATATTTTTTTTTACTTTGACCATGTTGTTCAGGAAAGAAAACTACCTTAAAAAAAAGCAAACAAAAGCTATTGAAATTAGGTGCATTTCCCTTTAATAAATATTATGACAAAGCACACATGGGCTTGTTAGACCCTCAACAAATTATTAGTACAATTATCAGGATAAAATCACTAGAAAACTGACACAGATATGGCTTTATACACCATGGGGTAAATGTACTAAGATTCGAGTCTGATCGAGTTTTTTTTTTTTTAAATTCTATTGCCGAAACTCTGGTGATTTTCCCGTTTTTAAACTCACAAATTTACTAAGAAGTGAGTTTAACTGAAAGTGAGTTTTCCGATGGTGAAACGGAACAAGAGCAAGTTTAAATGAGATTACTCACCCAAGGTTGCAGCGTTTTCTCTCTGCAAAACTCTCAGCCAGTCCTGGTTCCCAAACTTACAGGGAACAAAACGAGTAGGGTTCCACCGTAATTTAGGAACCAGCATCTGGCTTCAGGGCCAGTCCTGGTTTTAAATATAGGGGGAAAAAATGCGTAGGGGTCCCCCTATATTTAAAACCAGCACCAGACCCAAACCGACCGGAGTGTAATGCCACAGCCAGTAGACCCTATTACCGAATCTCCATGGCCAAAGCATTTGCACCTGTCCGTCTCTATGCCCTATGCTACAGAATATTATAGATGGCCAATACCACCACCAGAAACAGCTATCCGCCGAGGCCATAAACACAGAACTAAGGGCCATATTTACAAAGAAGAAGCTTACTTACCAGTGGATTTGAGTTAAACTTGAAAGTGCTATTAATATTCATTGCAACACACAAATAGACAGATCTGGCCACACGACCTATCCCCCAAGTGTCTGGATCTATAGCTGTATAGACAAATTTGACAGCTAGTGCAATCAGAAACAGTGGATTCAATTCAGCGGAAATTTGGGAGCGCAACTAATTTTCATGAAGCACGCTCTCGCACCTCTCGCAATTCAATTTTTAACGGCCATTCCAGGGAATTGTTGAGTGTTAATTGAATTCTACAATTCTACAATGTACAACCTGGAAAAAGTGTATGAAAAAATGAGGAAAGCACCCTGAACCCCCCAAAGTATTTGATGTTCTTAAAAGGTGTCAAATGGTTGATTTTTAAATTTTTTTTTCTTCTTAGTAATGGTGGAAAAATGGCAAATCAACGCCTGTACAGTAGTGGTTTCCAAACTGGGTGCCGATGCACTTTGTAAAAAAAAAAAAAAAGTTGTGCACCATCGTTGCAACTACTGCAAAGTGGAATTTCTAATTGGAACTTGCATTTCTTGGGTGCATGCATTTGTGCGATGTATGCAAGTTTCATGAAACAAACTTACTCGAACGGAGCGACAATTACATTGCTCTATCAGGCGATCATTAGTTAAGGAGCTCGATAAAAGAATTGAATTGCTCCCAACAATTCTTTTACTAAATAAACATATTAGCTAGAACTTATATAAACTTATTGTGCATATTTTACCACCACTTGAATTTTAATCTCCAAACTTAAAAAAATAAATAAAAATAATTTGGCATTAATTCTAGGCTTAAAGTACAGATGTGTCCTCATACAACTAGCCTCCTTGCGCGTTAAACAGCCCTTCTAATCGCGCCATGCAGTGGCGTGACTCTGTAGCGCCGAGCGTCTTTTTGTGCGACTTTTTACCTTCAAATGCGTCTTAGCCACACTGCGGGTGTATATGCCTGCGAAACACTACGTTACAGCCACTGACACTATAACGTAGCATTTCACATGCAGTTACATCCATAGATGCAGAGAAAATGGGCATGCTGCATATCATTTTAATCAGCAGAAGCTGCTTGTCCTAGCTATTCGCATCACTGTGTGAATAAGACGCATTTGTCCTTAATAGAATACATTTCCAGTCTGACACCTAATAACTTACCATAGTGTTTGGTGCCCTTCTTTTTTACTTTAAATCAAGGAAATGTTATTACTTTTAAACAATAAGGGGGGAATTCTATTGTTTTTGCCAGCATTTCCACACCCTCCTGAGGAAGCGAGTGAAAATGTGCGATAAGTCCTGGTTTGGACACCCTTAACCTGCACTTTGGATTGTTTTATGCAGCTAATCCAGGTCTAATTGGGCACAAGTACTATAAATTAGTGGGCGCTCAAAAGCAATTGAATTTCATTGGGCACCCATTGATCAGCGCGCCTTTAAAAAACATTGAATCGCCCCCAGGAAAACACACAAAAAAGTATAAAAATAACAGACATACAAAATACAGTCAAAAGTAAAGAGGCAACCTGAAATCAAAAGAGGATAAAGCAGTGCAATTTTTACTTAAAAAAAGGCATAAAAGCAGAAACAGGTGAATGGATGCCGGGCACAAGAGTGACGAAAAGGGGACGTGTCATAAAACACGCCCCTTTTCATTGGCCACACCCCCTTTTGGGGGGCTCGCGTGCCTTTGCTCTTGGTCCACCGCTCTGCCTGCCGCCGGACATAGGGGCATATGTATCAAAGCTTGATGTGAGATAAAATTGTGAAATATATATCACCAACCAATCAGCTCCAAACTATCATTTCTTAAACACAGCCTGCAAAATGTAAGTTAGAAGCTGATTGGTTGGTGATATATATCTCACATCAAGCTTTGATACATATGCCCCCTAGAGTGAACACTACTGAGGTACTAATTAAGTCACCTGTGTTCAACCATGGATCTCTCTAAAACCTGAACTGTTGGGGAGCCTTAATGACCACGTTTGGGAACCTCTAGCATAAAAGAAAGAAAGAAAAATCCTGTGGAAACAGTAGTAAGTAGTGTTCCCTCTAGCTCCGGCGGCAGGCAGGGCGCCGGACCTAGAGAGGGCAATCTTGTGCGCGCGCCGAAGGCGTGTGCGCGCCCAAAAAGGGGGCGTGGTTATGAAAAGGGGGCGTGTCTATAAGACGCGTCCCCTTTTCGTCATACTTGGGGGCGTGCCCGGCGCTTACGGACATGCCGGGCAGCCCCCAAGCGCTTGCAGAATGGGAGAATAGATGCCGGGCGCAGGCGTCTATTCTCCGGCGGTGACCGGATCACTGCATGTTTGTCCACCCGCGGGACACTGCGTCCCGCGGGTGAGAACGGCTCCCGCAGGCTGTTAGGGCAGGGTGCTTTTTGCCCTCCAGAAGGAGGGCAGGGCGCCGCGCCCCGCTAAAACAGCCTAGCGAGAACACTAGTAAGTATGCGTCGACTAAAGTCGCGTATCCATTTGCCGATTAAGCAGAGTGATTGAACGATTACGACATTGTAATCGTTCATTAATCGTGCATAAACTCTGGAAGTTTAATGTTGAAAACGACCAGCTATGCCCGCTCCCGCTGGTCGTTTCCGACATCAATCATCGCCTGAACATGCCGGTCAATCTGCTGATGACAGGTTGGCCATGTTCGGGGATGAGGGAGGGTGCCTGCACTGAACAACATATCATTCAGTGTGGGCACCTATAGGATGAGGAATGACTGAACGATTATGATGTCGTAATCGTTCAAACATTCCTCAGTCGGCAAGTGGATACGCACCTTTAGAATTACTGTTCTGAATTAAAATAATACATCATATAACATCAAATGGACACAGAAAGGATGCAGGGTATGACATCAGGGAATCAAGTAAATACAGATCAAAGGGAATTATCTCAGCACAAACCTAATCCTCACCAGCATCAATGGTCCAGAATGTTATGCTATTTGTGGACTGCATTTCGAGTAGTATATACAGTATACATGTCATGATCAACTATCATTCACAGGTGTCTTCCATTTAATTTAGTTACAATGATTCACCCTTGCCAGTATGGAGTAATCCCTGTGTGTGGATTTCCCTCTTTCTATTACCATAGTATGGTTTGTATGGCATACTTCTTTATTATGCTTATCCTTAGTCCCATAGGTTTTTTATACACTGATTTCTAACAAAAGACAGTCTAACGAAACTATATATACCCACATGTGAGTTTGAATCAATCTAAGGCAGGGGTGGGCAATAATCAGTCTTCCAGCTGCTATAGGACTACACATCCCAGCAAGTTCTGCCACCGTTTTGCTATCAGGACATGCTAAAACGGAGACAGGACATGATGGGATGTGCTCAACAGCAGCTGGAAGGGCCACTTATTTCCAACTCCTGATAAGGTCTACTTAATTTGTGATTAAATCTTTATGTGATATGTACAATATTATTGACCCTATTGTGTTTTAACGTTTGTTCATTGATCGCTTTTTTTTTTTTTTTTTTAATCTCACTCCATTAATTATAAAAGTATTACAAAAATAAAAAAGCATGGGATACACTAGATACTCCAGTTATCCTAGTTTCACTATTATAACAGTATTTGCATAAGATTAAAGCAACATCAGTGAGAACCCCCTTGGGAAACAATGAAACCATTTAACTAAATGAAGTCAAATTCACCACAGAAAATAAGTGAAATAACTCCTGCAGCTCCATCTCTGTAATTTATGTTGTTACACAGGGGCCTATGTATCAAGCCGTTTTTTTACATACAATTATGCAGAAACTACAGTTTCTGCATAATTTTATGTATTGATCCTATGTACTGATAGCACAATGCAGGAGGTTTCACAGAAATCTCCAGCAAAGTGCTAAGTAGCACTTCAGATCGCAGTTTTCAGTATTATCAATGAGTACTACGATCTAACCCCTATGTACTAAACTCCAAAAACCGAAGCTTTTCGGATTTTAGCCCTGGTAGTGTACAGCATCTGAAGATGGTGTAAACTACTGTTTTCCTATGAGGGCTCCAGGAGCAGGAGAGAGATCTTTCGATCTCTCCCCTGCAGCCACCGGCCAGTTCCGTTGTGCGCATGCAGTGTCTGCTTCCCCTGTGGGAAGATTTTCACTTCAGTGAAAGACTTCTCCTAAATGCCGGGCACATATCTCGGGGACAGAGGTTACCGCAACCGATGTCCCTGTGAGTTCCCCGTGGTACATAGCCGGGATATTTTCATTTTAAAATTAAAATATTCCTGGCGAGTTAGGAACATAATAATCGACAGTACCGCAATTATTATTACATAGACCCCACAGAGTTAAAACCATGCTTTTGTTTCATTGTTTGGATTTCATTCTACTTACAAAGCTTAGAATGATGCACAAAACTGTATCAATGGCGATTCAGTTTCTCGTTTAGGAGTGAAAAGCAGAAGTTATGATGAGGTATGCGACAAGAGGTTAATGAAGAGTGACTTCTACAGAGGATGTTTTGGGAAGTGCAAGTAGACCTTCCTCCTCTGGGGCTCGTCATGCGTCATTTATGTAAATGTGGTCATTTATGGGAAATATCTCAGCAATATATAGACGGATGGCAGGAAGATTGAGCAAGCTGCATAGTGAAATATCCTGCTGCAGACCAGCAACAAGATTACATACAGAATGATAGCTGCAGTGTGTGAATCTTACTTACTGTACATCACACCTTACCATATACATGTACAACTACAAAATACCTTAAAAAAAAAAAAAAAGCAAATTCCTGGCAATATCAATCCTACCCACTCACCTATGGTACCAACAGCTATACCCAACACAGTTACACACAATATATTGCTTTATTACAATTAAAGTGCCTGCATACTTAACATTGGGTAAGTAGTGCTAGGAACATATTAATTATGGAGGATTTTCCTCAGAGAATTACAAACAATAGGTATGGGCTCATGTAATGGATATTAGGTGGGTAGTCCAAGGAGTTGTATAAAAATGCTGTAAGTTATGGCAACCCATCAGAACATTTTTATTTTTAAAACTGGTATGGAATGGAATGACAACTACAACCTGAATAATTGCTTGCTGTGAGCATCTGCATAGTAAATGCAGTGTTACCAATTCTGATAAATGCTTTGCAAGGCGAGCTTTAGCAGCCGGAGTGCAGGTTCCTACATGTATGAGTGTCACAGTAGTCATTGGAAAGGGAGGAATGCAAGACAAAAATCCCAGAAATCTAGCACTTACTAAGTGGTAATAGCAAGCAGCATTTTAGTGCAAGAAGACGGTGACTTTGTACATGTCAGCTATCAGAAGATTTGACAACCATATTATGTTTTCCAGAAAAATATTACCGAAAAAAAAACCTAACCTGAATGATAGTTTATTTTTATGAATGCCAAATGGAGTATATTCAACCTGGGTTTTGTTTTCAATAAATGGCAAGAGAATTATAGGAGGGTAAAATTAACTTATTGGCAACCAAAAATGAAGTATTCAAAAACATTCTCAGCTTTGAACTAATCATATGCAGCGCTGTACATAGAATATGTAACCATTACCCATCGGGCCATTTTGTCAGTAGCTAATAAACTTGACCATATATTTTTAGCGTGTTGGAGGAAAGAGGAGCAACAGATAACACACGCAAACACAGAGAGAACATACAATAAATCTGTCTTTCAAAGGAAATGATAATGGAACAATGTTTTCTAGACACCCTCCTCTAGCATTTCTTGTACTACTGCCGGTGCCTGTGAGCCTCAATGGTTCCTGAATAATGAATCAATCTCCCAAATGGCTCCCTCAACAAATGTTGAAGACACAGAAAAAGTGTAGCTACAGATGTGCCCTTACACATCTTTGCTGCAGTCAAGCCAAAAAGCCCCTCTCAGTACAGCAGGTCCCGTGAGACTCTGCTAGCGCCAGGCGTCTTTTTTGACAAAAATGCACCAAAGTGACAATGCGATGTGACTAGGAAGCACCAGCAGACTGTGCTGATTAATTTGATATGCGACACTTGTATATCTGTGTTCAACTGAGTCCCTGAATATGTATACAAAGTGCTACAATGTAGCGCCACAACTTTTTTCCACTCCAAGTTCCATTGTGCTTCTTAAGATGCATACACACGGTACGATTAAAATGCACGATATGTACAATAACTATATCGTTCATATCGCGCATTTTTCTGTGCCTCCAACCCACCTACGACCTGCGATGCGTGGGCACATATGGACGGTAACTATATCGGCCCATGCATGCAGGCTAACCTTGTCTTTCTGACAACAGTCAATAACCTTTTGCCTGAGTATTACCTCCATCAATACTAGGTTTCCATTGGAAAAAAAATAGGATTATGGTACTTACCGATAAATCCCTTTCTCCGATTCCACAGGGGACACTGGAGCCTCAGTACAATGGGGTATAGGAGTGTGTTAACCGGGAACTGGCACCTTTAAATAAAAAACTACTGGTAGCTAGCTCCTCCCCCTCTATACGGAATACCCTTCTTTCTGAGGACGGCCCTTTCAATAGCCAGGCTGTCAAACGAAGCCGCCTTAAGTCGCGATAAACAAATGGATCCTGACGAAGGAGGTCGTCCTGAAGAGGCAGTGGCCACGGCTCGTCTATCAACAGATTCTGTATCTGGGAGTACCACGCTCGTCTGGGCCAATCTGGCGCTATCAGAAGCACCTTAATCCCTGCGTCCACTGCAGCTGCCCGTGGATCCCTTGTTCTGGAGTAGTAAACTGGTAGTAGGTGGTTTAACCTTGACGCCATAAGGTCGGCTTGAGGACAGCCCCACCTCAGAGTTAGTTGCTGGAACACCTGAGGATTGAGTGACCATTCCCCTAGATCAGTGTTGGCTAACCTTGACACTCCAGCTGTTGTGGAACTATATATCCCAGCATGCCCTGCCACAGTTTTAGCATGCCCTAATAGCAAAACTGTAGCAGTGCATGTTGGGTTATGTAGTTCCATAACAGCTGGAGTGTCAAGGTTAGCCAACACTGCCCTAGATGAACGTCCTGCCGACTGAGGTAGTCGGCCTCCCAGTTTTCTACTCCTGGGATGAAAATCGCAGAAATCGCTACTGCGAATTCCTCTGCCCAAAGCAGAATCCTGGTTACCTCCCTCATGGCGGCTCTGCTTTTTGTGCCGCCCTGCTTGTTTATATATGCCACTGCAGTGGCGTTGTCCGACTGGACTCTGATGCCTGCCCCTCCAGCAGCGGATGCGCCAGCTGGAGAGCATAAAATACCGCTCTCAACTCTAGGATATTTAGGAGCAATCTGGCTTCCTGATGCGTCCAGTGCCCCTGAAAATTCTTTCCCAGAGTCACTGCTCCCCAGCCCCTCAGACTTGCATCCGTGGTGAGGAGGGTCCAATCCCACACCGCAAACCTTTTCCCCGCCCGCAGGTGGGAAGGGTTCAGCCACCAAATGAGAGATGTTCGAGTCTGAGGCGCCAGGAGAACTCTCTGATGGAGAAAAAGGTGGGATCCTGACCACTGGGAGAGGAGAACCAATTGAAAAGGACGGGCATGAAATCGTGCATACTGAATCGCCTCGAAGGCCGCCACCATCTTCCCCAGAAGGCGAATTCAGAGATGCACAGAGACTCGGCGATGTTGTAAGACCAGGCGCACCATATGCTGAATGGAGGCAGCCTTGTCTTGAGGCAGGAAAACGCTTTGCTGCACTGTGTCCAGTATCATTCCCAGGAATAGTAAACGTTGTGTGGGGATCAGGGAGGACCTTTTGAAATTTAGTATCCAACCGTGTTGTAGGAGGATGCTCTGAGTTAAGCGAATGTCCCTTAACAGCCGAGCTTCCGAAGAGGCCTTTATCAATAGATCGTCCAAGTATGGAACAATGACGACCCCCTGACCATGCAGTAGGGCCATCATTGCCGCCATAACTTTTGTGAAGACTCTTGGAGCTGACGAAAGTCCGAAAGGTAGGGCCTGGAATTGAAAATGCGACTCTAGGACCGCAAAACGAAGAAAGGCCTGATGGGGATGTGGAGATAAGCGTCCTTTATGTCTAAGGTCACCAGAAACTCGTTCCTGTCGAGACCCGCAATAAAGGATTGGAGAGATTCCATCTTGAATTTGAAAACTCGAAGGTGAGGGTTTAAATCCTTGAAATTGAGTATGGGTCTCATGGAGCCGTCCGGCTTGGGCACCACAAACAGGCTGGAATAAAACCCTTGACCTCTCTGATGGATCGGAACATGCACTATTACCTGGGACAATAACAGTTTTTGTATTGCCCCTAGAATTTCTCCTCGTTTTTCTGCAACCAGAGGTAAACCGGTTTTGAAAAAACAAGAAGGAGGATGGGCCCTGAAGTCCAATTTCAGGCCGTGAATAATGATGTCCCTGACCCAGGCGTCCTGGCAAGACTGGATCCAAATGTCCTTGAAACGTAAAAGGCGCGCCCCCAACCCTGGGATCCCCCAAATGAGAAGGAAGGACGTCATGCGGCAGGCTTGGAAGCTGCCTTGTCCTGCTGAGTATTGGAGGCGGCTGATGCTGAAGCTCTACCTCGGCCTCTGGAACCTCTGGAGAAGGCCGGACCTCCTCTGGAACGCCCCCTAAATCTTCCAGAGGCACGAAAGGATCGAAAGGAGGGACCCACCAAAGATCTTCTAGTAGGAGGAGGAGCTGCAGATGGGAGGTAAGTGGATTTCCCACTTGTAGCTTGTGAGATCCACTTATCTAATTCCGATCCGAAAAGAACCTTCCCAGTAAAGGGAAGGGCCTCTACCGCTCTCTTGGACTCTGCACCTGCCTGCCATTGACGCAGCCACAGAGCCCCTCTAGCAGATATAGCTAATGCAGAAGATCTGGCGGATAGATTACAAATGTCCTTAAAAGCTTCTCCGAGGAAAGCAGCCGACTCTGCGATCTGTTCGGCTAACTGAATCAAGTCGTCAGATTGCGTACCTGTCTTAATCCCCTCTGCCAGCTGCAGCGCCCAGGCTTCAATGGCCTTAATCACCCAACAACTGCCTAGTGCTGGCCGCATCAAAACCCCTGCAACTGTATACAAGGATTTCAATGTGTGTTCCATCTTCCTATCTGAGGTTTCCTTTAGGGAAGCACAGTTTTCTTGGAAAGACGGGCTACTGACGGGTCCACTGCTGGAGGAGTTTCACATAATCTCCTACTGTCAGGTGGGAAAGGGTAATAAGACAGATATTTCTTAGAAATTTGAAATTTTTTGTCTCTGTGATTCCATGCGGAAAAAAGAATCTCATCCAGCTCTTCAGATGCCGGAAAGGTAACAGACTGTTTAAATCTTTTACCAAAAATCAACGGTTTTTCTGTAACCTCTAAATCCTCTACATGCAACACCTGGCGTACTGCTGAAATTAAAGCATCTAGGCCCTGAGATGCAGGTTCGGGGTCTTCAGGAATGTAGGTTTCCTTTTCCTGAACCTCGCCCTCTTCAGTGTCCTGCAACTCCTCATCTGACTCATCCCAGTGTAAGGGATTATGAATCAATCTCTTACTAAGGACTTGAGCAGGAGAAGAAGCAGCAGGTGGAGCCTGGGACATTGCTTTTTTAAGTCCCTCTACAGATCTGGCCAGAGAGCGAGCCCAATCTGGTTCAGCTGCTGTTTGTCTCAGCCTCTCCCTGTCCTTACGAGCTGCTTCCAGCTCTGATGACAGATTTGATATAACTGCAGTCAATTGTTCAGACCACCTAGGCTGGACTTCAAGATTAGTATCCTGAGGTAAAGACACACATTTATCACAAGGTAAGGAAGCATTAGATTGTCCCTGTGTGAATTTTTCACCACAAGTCTTGCATGAAAAAGACTTCTGTGCTGCTTTTGACCCCTTGGTAGACATGTCTGTTACAGACACCACACCCACACAGAGAAAAGGACAGTAATGCAATAACAGATTTTTCAATCACACCACACAGAGACCTGAAAGGGGCACAGAGGGAGATAAACTATAATGCTTGCAGCGCTAAGCGAATAGTGCTGATAACAAGAATAAAAAATGCAATTGCTGATACAGAGAGTACTAGCCTGACTCCTGCACAGCTCTCTCTCCACCCTGCAGTGCATGTGCCTTGTGCTTAAAATGGCCACCAGGGTCCTTCTGGAAGCGCTGAGGCTGCTGGGAGGCAGGAGCAGAAGGGAAACTTAGGCTCCGCCCCCCCCCCGCTATGGCGCTCTCAGCGCTAGCGGAGCGCACTGTGAATGCCCGCCTAAATAGAAGTCCTGGCTCCTCTGCTAACCAGGGAGCCAGGAAACACTAACCTTAGCCCTGCCTGTGCTGCCGGCGGCGGGCATATGCTACTGGGTCCCGTGACGTGCACTGCATGCAGCGCGTCTTTGGGAACCCTAGAGACTGAGGTCTCTGTAGCAGGAGACCTCAGCGCAAACCGCATGCAGCAGCGGTGAGGATCTCCCCGGCAGCTCCCTCGTCGCAGACAGACAGGGGCAGTAGGCTACCTGTCTGTCCTCAATGCTTGAGTATTTTTCCGGAGCCCTAAGGAGGCTTACGTCC
Organism: Taudactylus pleione; assembly: GCA_031769625.1. NCBI lineage: Eukaryota > Metazoa > Chordata > Amphibia > Anura > Myobatrachidae > Taudactylus > Taudactylus pleione. Next base: position 982,188 of record JAUIMM010000120.1, read on the forward strand.
AGCTCCCAGGGCACATTTTTTAGACTGACCTGGGGGGGGAGGGGGGTATAGAGGGGGAGGAGCTAGCTACCAGTAGTTTTTTTATTTAAAGGTGCCAGCTACCGGTTAACACACTCCTATACCCCATTGTACTGAGGCTCCAGTGTCCCCTGGTGGATGAAGGAGAGAAAGAAAAAAAGTCTGTAACAATATAATAAGTTAACCATAAGCTATACAAATTGGTGGCAGCCATTCTATTGACTGAACCATTACTTAAATTGGTAACTACACTGAGGAATGATGTGCTTTTGTAGCCTAGTGGATAAATGAGTCTTATTCTCATATATATTGACTGGTTCAGCGGGACGTGGTCTCAACCCATTGAATAATAACCATATTATGCTTACAAGTTTGGTCTAATTTTGGGGGAAATTCAATTAAGCGGAAGGTGAATAGCGCCGGGAAGTTGGTCCCGGAGCTCTTCAATTCACTGAGCTGTTTAGTCCGGCTATTACAACTTTAGTCGGAGAATGCTGGTTTCCGCGACATAACCTGGATGTTTAGTGGCAAGAACCAGCATTCTACAACTAAAGTGCCGACCACGAGGTTGTTAGCGCCACAATAAGCCAGAAAACAGCCTTGTGGCCGGGACAGAGGGTGCGAGAAGAAATCCTTTAGTCGGCCTAACAGCGCGCTGAATTGAATAGCTCCGTGAACTCCTTCCCAGCGCCATCAACAGCATGCTTAATTGAATCGCCCCATTTGTTACAGTTGTTTTTAATTGTAAGCACTGTGGAATATGCAGGCACTATATAAATAAAATAATAAATAAAATAAATACTCATGTCACTAGTGTAAGTTATTTTAAAATTAAAAATCACTGGCGGCGATTCAGCCGGCAATGTGATTTTGCGTGTAAAAGTCGTCTCCAGCAATCTTGCAATTCCCCTCGCGTTACAGAGATTGGGAAAAGGTGGGGAAAATAAAAATGCCAGGACACAGTGCAGAACCTCTGGTACACCACTGACAATGAATAACCAGGCATTTAAACAGAACAAAATGGCTATTACTGGCAAGACAGTGTTCAGATGAGTTTCTCTAAAAAGCTAAAAAACTGAGTAAATTATTGCAATTATGGGAAAGTGCTTTTGAACTTGCATGATTTTTCTGACTTCCTTTTTTGCCTTTAAACCATGTAAGTGCCAAAAAATGCAGCTAAGTGTCAAATCCCTTTGGGATAGAGCATAAAACATTTGACATAAAAAACATGGCTGATAGCTCTATTCATTTAGTAAGCATTACAGAAGGACTTGTACAAGACTGATGAAGCACACCTATATTTGGAATGAACATCCGTAACGGGATATGGTCAATATCCTGACAGTCGGGATGCCGATGCTTAGAATACCGTTGTCAGAATTCCGACAGCTGTCAGAATCCCGGTGCCAGCATCCCAAAGGTAAGTAGCAGGGTGAGGGTTAACGTTAGGTAGTGTTCACTCTAGCTCCGGTGGCAGGCAGGGCGCTGGAGCTAGAGAGAACAACTTTGTGCGCGCGCCGAAGGCACGCGCACGTCCGGAAAAGGGGCGTGGCCATGAAAAGGGGTGTGTCTATAAGATGCGTCCCCTTTTCGTCATACTTGGGAGCTTGCCCGGCACTTAGACACGCCGGGCAGCCCCCAAGCGCTGCAGACAGTGAGAATAGATGCCGGGCGCATGCGCCCGGCGTCTATTCTCCGGCGGTGACCGGGTCACCGCACATTTCTCCACCCGCGGGACACTGCGTCCCGCGGGTGAAGACGGCAGCCGCAGGCTGTGAGGGCAGGGCGCTTTTTGCCCTCCTTCTGGAGGGCAGGGTGAAGGAGGGCAAAGCGCCGCGTCCCGCTAAAACAGCCTAGCGGGAACCCTACGTTATGCACTAAGGGGGGAGGCTTAGGTTTAGGCACTAGGGGGAAGGTTTGGTTTAGGCACCGGGGAGAGGTGGAAGGTTAGGATACCTACTGACAGGTGTCTGTAACCTAACCCTGTCGGGATGCCGGCGTCGGGATTTTGACAGCTGGAATCCTGAGCGCCGGCAATCCGTACCCAACCCTCTGTAACATCCCTTCCGATGAAAGGTAGATCTACAATATTTCTGCAGCACAAGTACAATGGCCGCTCCCAGTCAACATAATAAAATGCATAAAGTGGAGAAACAATTTTCTCTCTGTAGATTAACTTTAGTATAAATGTTTTACTGAGTATTTAGGGCAAAATAAGAAAATAAACACAACTTTTTAACAGAGTACAAAGTAACAACAGTAGATTCAGTTTTTCTTTAAGACATTTAAAACAGTTTACTGGAACTTTGCTGTAAACCACAATAACCCGAGTTCTCAGTAAAACATAAAGAGCAGAGATGATAATTTTTCTATTCCTGGAAAGCAGATCGGTCAATAAGATTAACATCTTATTAAAGGGCAGTTATATGAAAGAGTCTGCACAGGCATATTTGGGGCAGGCATAAAATGAGCTCAGTCTGCATGCAACAAACTAAAAAGGTGTTCCTAAAACTTTCCATTTCAACATCCAACCAGAGGCAGCATAGGGTTGGAAAACCCTGATCCAGAAATGTATTTTACTGCCTTTCAGATGTTTTTTGCCTCTGTAGATGGTAGAAATAATCCAGGGAGGAGGACAGCTTGGCGTCGTTACTTGTAAACTATCCAACACACCAGAGGACTGTCTATCTGTCCATGAAGTTTAGTAAATACGACAAGACAGGTATAAAGGGCCACCTGGCAATGAAGTTTGTCCTAGAACTTTGTGAGCCCTTACAGCTTGAGAGAGTTCAACCACCCAAAGGGGGAATTCAATTCTGTGCGATGTCTGGCTGCATGTAGATATCAGCCCGTTACGTTTGTGCCGACAAAGGAAAACCTGCGACGACAATGGACGCAATGTGCCATTGCAGACCACCACATTGCGTTAGATGCCAAGGAATTGTTAGGTCAACATGAGAATGTCCACATGATAGAAATTTTGAAATGCAGTATGTCGATATTCATCCCGTCTACATGGATATCATGTTGACTTGATGGAATGTTGACCTGACGCCCCTGGTGGCCCATGGTCACTTACATGGTCCCAGCGGCTGCAGCAGCACCAGCATCTACCTTCAGGTCCTGGCTGGCAGGTAAGCAGCAGTTCCGGCAAGTATAATCCCTGCTCCGCCTAAAGGGTATGTCTTAGAGGAGCCCGTGACACTTTGCAAAGATTTCAAATATACTTATCTATATGCCATGGGACCCTTTTCTCTGCACCAATAAGCTCCCTGTAGTATTCTGGCTTCTTAGGCAGAAATGGATGCAGTAGTGTTTACTACCAATTCCAACCTTCACCATCATATCTAAAAAGTGAAACAGCACTAACACGTACCACAATATTATTTTCAAAAGTCATAACATGGGAAAGGGATGTGGTGACAAAATGCAGATAGAAAATTTAAATGTACAGTAATACAGCCAATAGATAACAGAAATATTAAAGACTGGTAACCTTTAAACCTCTTTAAAAGGCATTGTGATGTGTGTGAGACATTGACTTCTGAATAACTTGTATCTGGTTTATTCCTAGTTTCTGTAACTAGGAATAAATGTTTTTTAAAAGGACAATTTTGGAGTTAATATACACTTGGTTTCAAGATGCCTGCATCTGCTTGTATCCTATAACTACCAGATAAGCGCTTATCACTTATCACACCCTGGCTGTCCCAAATTTGATCCCAGTATCTCCAAACTCACCTTCAGCTTGTCCATAGTAAGGAAACAGTGGGCATTTAGCCATCACCATCCTGGAGCTGCTCAGTTACAGATTATGGAGCATGGTGGTGGTAGCAACATAGGGGGGGGATTTAATTAGCTGTGGTAACTTACCGCAGGCTAATTGATCCCCCAAGGCTATCCAATTAGCCCCGAAGTCAGCCCACAGCACTGCACTTAATGCATATTTCTCTTCTCTCTGAGCTATAGTTATCGGGTGCAAACAGTAGCTTAACACAGTAGTGTTAAGGCCCGATAACAGATAATTTATTGGGCAAGAAAAAAGGGCTGTAATTGAATAGTCCCGGGTGTTAAAGCCAGAGGCTACCATCTTTCTTCACCTCTGATAAATTATCAGGGCTAATTGATTTCTTGCCTTAACCTCTTACAACGTAGTGGGAGAAGCCACTAACAAGCAGTTATTGATGGTGAAGGGGAATCCATATACCAGAGCTGCCCATCCAATTACAGTGACAGATCCTCTTTAAATGTCTATTTAGCAACCCTGCAAGAGTTGGTGTGTATAAGAGAGCGAAAGATAATCTGGTAAAACAAATACTGGAGATCAGAAAACAGAAATGGGGCCAAGAGCAGCCAATGGGTCTAGAACCCTGAGGTATAAACCTGCATAATAAACAAGGTGTGACAAAATGTAAATTTTCCTCTTACATACACAGCATCTGCTACCAAGTTTTCTTACTACCACCTCAAATCTGAATATATATACATCTGTCTCCTTCCAACAAGATTGCTTAAAAAGGAGTGCAGCGCTGACTGCAGATGGTACAGAATGTGGCAGCCATGCTCTTAAACAACCATCATTATTGCCAGACATAAAGCTCTTATCAGGGAACCTATCATATTTAAGATTATTTTGGTTCCTCATATCACCTACATTGGTAGCACTGCCAGTCTCAAAATTAATCAAGTTCTCTGAAGTATTGTGGCGACTTGAGAGAGTATTTCAGACATATGCACAGGATGGCACATTCTCCATTCAAGCTTCTAGGAGAAGAGAAGCATATAAAGCCCAGTGGATCCCTTAACATCTATAAAGTGCCACCTGTTTTGCTGCTCCCTCAAGCTGGAAAATCTCACCTACAGCTGTCAGTTTTATTACAATATATTGACAGAAACATTAAGGCAGAAGTGATCTGAATCATATGGGAGAAAATCTCTGTATAAATATAATTTTTATTTCAAATCAAATGCAAAATAAAGTCACATATTGCAAATATATGTTAATAAAGTTAAAAGTACTGTTTTCAAGCACAACCTATCAATTAAGTAATAATCTTTCTTACTTGGAAAAAAACATTACAACAGCAAGCATACTTCATGCATGAAACAACCCAGAGCTTGCTGTTCTTAGTGTAAAGTTACAAATGACAGCCTGTGAGCTGAAGGCACTGGCACAATATTGGTGAATTATCTGCTAGATTTAAAGCAGCAATTATTTAAATGACACAACTAACCTGGTTTTACCATTAAATTTAATGCTGCTTTAAATTTAGTGACTAAAATAGTTCCAGGGCCTGCAACTCGCAGGAAATTACATTCGGACCAATCCTCAGTACTGTCATCTCACAGACCTTTATGCCAATTCTATCATTAGTATGTTCACGGGCCGATTACCATCCAAAACCACAATATTATCTCATCATTGAGCTGCACTTTTTAGCATAGCCAATACCCAACAAGGCAGCATTAAATATTCATGAGAGTACAGCCAATCAACTTGTTAGGAGCTAGTGATATACTTTGCATGATTATTGACTGTGACCATAAAACGGGCAGTTCAATGTGTATAGGCAACAGATATGGTTTAACAATGTTTAGGCAAAATACCCTCGCAAATACTCAAAGTAAGGACCCTCTCCGACATTGCAATTGTTGGTTTTTCAAATTGTGAAAATAGTCTTTATTTGGAGAATAAACAACTCTCAGTCATGTATCAATCTGTTCTTCACAGCGGCTAACAAGCTACTGCCATGTACAGTAGTAGTGCCAGCCATTGCTTGAATTAAAAAGATGGGTCCACTTAATTCTCCTAAGTGACATGGAATAAACCAGTTTGATACATGTGTAACAGACCAAGCAATGCTGCATTCCACAGACAGAGCAGCAAAAGCTCCCTTTCTCCTTCTGCAAGAGGAGCACTGACAGTACAAGCTTAAACTTGTTTTTTTTTATTGTACAAGAGAATCTTGGATCATCTCCAGTATTTGTATAGGTTTCTCTGTAGAAGTGCACAGGAAAAAACCCATTGTACAGACCTGAATGTTTTCCTAATCTGCAACAGGCTGTGAATCTACTTCAGAGCAAATAAAGTTACTGTTTCAGCTAAACAATAAATGAAGGGTAAAGGATAAATTCACATATGGAGAACACTACCCACCTGGCATGTCCTGACACCAGGTAGTGGAAAGGTTTTTGCTCTGCATTACCTTAATACCACGGCTTCACAGTTCCTATAGGCTTCATCCCACCAGCTGCCAAAGTGTATTATATGAATTAGAAAGTCTAGGTGGCACATGAAGGAATGACCGTGTGCTTTGGCCATAAAATATGAAAGTCCCAAATACTAAAATGTGGAAATTGTAATTTGCTGCCAATAACTTATGGAGCATACACACGGTCAGATTTGTCAGATTTCTCAGATCTGTCAGATGAACGATTTGACAGATTTGTGACTGCATTAAAATGAATTAAAATGAATGGAATCGTCCAAATCTGACTGCAAACACATCAGATGTCAGATATCGTTATCTGACCATCGGGAACGCGCATCGTTCATCGTCCATCGTTCAGGCATGTCAGATTTTCCTTCAGATAGGAACGATTTTTTAAATAGTTATCGTTCAGATCTGAAGAAAAATCTGACCATGTGTATGCAAAATTAGAAATACATGCTTAAAGGTCAGATCCTGGTGGAGCTCCCAAGTGAGAGCCACGGATTGCATTCAAACCAGATCCGTTTTATATACAAATACCACTCTAATATTCTTATTAATCTAAGACATAAGCTAGGGCTGCTCTTCACTGTAACCAGCATTAATGGTGAAAACCCCAGGTAGCCAACTATAGTGAGCACCAGTTCAAACAAATATCACAAAATGGAGTTGTTAATGCTGATAGTAGGTGGGACATTATTTGACTACAAACCATCTTTAATACAATGTTAATTTTAAAAGTCACAAAGAAGTGGAAATTAACAGTTACCATGCTATTCTATGTGCCTTGAATAACTGACGAGGCCTCAATTATTTCTATTTGGTAATCTTCTATACAAGTCTCTGCCTGTTCTCCAGAAACACACTTCAAAGAACCATTGAACATACAATTAAAGATTTTTGTGAAGCTCTATTACCTCCCCACTCTACTACAGACAGCTGACGTTCCCAAATTTCTAAAATGAATAGGTTAAAAAGCTTAAAATGCTCCAATTTGGGTGCTGTAACATAACCGGACACAGTGGGGGCAATTCAATAGCTATAGACGCCCCCTGCTGGGCATCTATACGAATAGAAGCCAGATGGAGCAAATCAATTGTTGCTCCGTTCGGACTCCTAAAGCTGCGAGGGGGGACACATTCCTTCTCGCAGTCTGCTGAGGAGCGATAAGAAATGTGTCTCAAGTCCGTTTTTTGGGGCGCCCCGACGGTGGTTTGGGCGCCCTAACCACTACTTTAACCATTGGCTAAATCCGGTCCTTGTGTCCTTTAGAACTACTTATGGGCGCCAGAATGGAGAAACAATTGAATTGCTCCAACGAGCGCCTATTAGTATAGATGCCCAGCAGGGGGCATCTATAACAATTAAATCGAGGCCTATGTACGAGTCAACCAATAATCATAGTGCATCGGCCAGAGTGGTCGGTTATACAATGTTTTCTAGAATATGAGAATAATTATTTCCTAACTTGGCAGCCTTCTGCAAAGACGTAGAAAAGATATTTCATGTATATTATTAATTGAGCAACCACCATTTGCATCATATGCAGCAAGGCAAATACATAAAATAGTCAATTGTGAGGACAAATGTTGCTACATCATTGGTGAAGGCCGTTAGTGGACAAATCTGTGCTTTTTAGCAGTGGGAACATGAAAGCCCAGTTTCTTGGTTACCACATTACATAAACATCACATACAGGTCCTACAGCATACTTCCAATGCAGAGATATGGTTTGTTGTACAGGTCACTCTCATGTGACTATCCCAGCACCCATTCATTTTATGGCTGAAGGGGTCTTTAATGTAGCACCAATCATGGATCATACGTACTACTATATGAATGCCCAGGGTTTGATATGTTTAAAAAATGTAAAACATTTCCCGTCTATGTAAAACCACTTAACTAGACTAGAAAGAATGACTGCAAAACTTCAGCAGATCACATTTTTTTTTTAATTTTAGGTTTGTTTCACAGAAATATTTTCTTGGAATGGTGAGCTGTAGTAGCATATTCATATGCTAAAGTACAAAAAAAAAAGTTATTTATGCAAGTAAAAATTATTTATATATTCCTGCCGATAGTATGGTGGCACAGTGGATAGCACTGCTGACACACAGCTGAGGAGGTGGGTTAGAATCCAACCTAGCCATTATCCGTGCAAAGTCTATGTTCTTCCAGTATTTGTGTTGGTCTCCTTGTGTATAAGCTTTAACTTGGCATGGACGATAATAATAATTAAATATTTTGTATCAAAAACTCCATGATATGGTGGGGTGATACAAAATAAAATCAAGCAAAGTAAAAAAAAATATATATATATAACAATTTAAAACTTTGCATTAAAATTAGAAAATGTAGCTGAAAAGGCACAATATACCCAGACAAAAGCAGCGATAACCGCAGACATCTATCCAGTCTACACAACACACTCTGGCATTACAAAGTGCTAAGAAAATATTTCTTTATACATATACTTGGGACTTGACTTTATTTTTGCTGCTTTGAGAAAAATGCCCCACGTACATAATATTAATACACAGGGATAGACTACAGGCCACTTAGGCCTGGGGCTGAAATCGATCAAGGGTCTATTGTGAAAAGAGGAGAAGCGGTGACCTGTGCTTTGTGGGTGTGGTCTGTGCCAGTACATGTACACCCCTTACACTATTAGTCCCAATGTCACCCCAAATTATTAGAGGTAAAAAAATTGCATAATTTGCAAGCAAAACAGAAATACAATTTTAATACATATGATTTATGGCCAACTGGGTGGCTAACTAGGCAGCTAGACTGTATTATGCAGTCATGACGATGGGCTGATTTATATTTATGTGGAGGCCTGGAGCTGTAGTCCCAACAGCCCCTTTGTTAATCTGGCCCTGTTTATACACTGAAGTTTTCAAGAAAGAAAAAGTACATCATAAACATTGCCAACATTTACCTCTATCACAAAGGTTTCTATGGGGGCGTTTCAATTCAACGTAATGCTGAATAGCCCTGGGAAGGATTTCCCGGAGCTATTCAATTGACCGCGCTGTTAAGTCCGACTAGAACCACTTAAGTCGGAGAATGGCGGTTACCGTGCCTTAACTATATAACTAACTTAATTATTTGGTTGCGGTAACTGGCATTCTCCGACTAAAGTGCCGGTCGCGAAGCTGTTAGTGCCGCACTAAGCCGGAAAATAGCATTGTGGCGATTTCTGCTAACACCCTCAGGAGGTGCGAGAAGAAATCCTGTAGTTGGACTTAGCGCAGACAATTAAATAGCTCCAAGAACTCCTTACTAGGGCTATTCAGCAACCACTCCTTTGTGTCTGTCAGACGCAGGAATACAATTCAATCTAATTGTTCTAACCATTCAGAGAATATAAAAAGGGGCTTCATCCAGAATTATTTGCCTCCACTCTCCTGTTTAACCTCTCCAGTATGAGGAATGATCCTGAACTGTACAGTAACAAAATCCTTTCCTAGTTGACTTGGAATGGGACCAGCATGACTCCTCTGGAATTTCCTATCATTTCCCTTGCAGCTAGAGGACAGGGCTGTTCACAAAATGCTTTTCTTAGAATTCATGTTATACCAACATCCGATTAGAACTGCATCTGAAAGAATAAAGATACCTATTTTATGATGGTGCACAGCCTATTCTGCCCACAGTGGGACATGACTTGCCAACATCCTCATCCTGTTCTTTCAGCAGCATGCCCTTTGAACCTTTCCAGCACATTTAAGAGGAACGTGCATTTTCGGATGCATTTCAACCAATCCAAAGAAGAAATACAAATATACCTATAGTGACCAGAAATAATCAATGCTCTATTGTCTGCCCACTACTATGATTAATTGAAGACATGCATTAGGTTAAACTGAGCATTGTAGGAGATAAATGTAAAAGGTTAAACTGGATGAAGCAGGGATCCTTTAATATTAAGCTTTTAAGTAGCACAGGGCTACACAACATTTTTATCCAAGTCCAATAAAACTGGCTAATAAAGGAGGTGTAATATATGTGGCAGTCCACCATGAGCACAAAAGGAATTATATTTGTTATAGCGCACAGTGACCCCACTGATGAGATTACAGGAAAACGCTAATGAAGATATCAGACAAGCAAATAGCAGAGTTGGTCATTGACCATGTTCCTGTTAATAGCATAGGTTACGACGCCAATTGCAAATGCTGTTAGCTATACTAGGACAACTGTGCTGTAAAATATATATATTTTAAATATAACTACACAAACAAACACAGTAACAATGTATACATGTCTTTACTTGTAAAAACTTGGACAGCACAAAACTGCTTGTTGACAGTTAAAAACCAGTAGACAATGCGAGGCAAATATGCCACAGGTAACAGTACAAGAGGCCCATAGCAACTGCATTCCAACCGACATTTCTTCTAGTGAGATGAAAGCAAACATCTCTCCATACAATTACGTGAAGATACATTTATAGATGTTACTAAGCTATGATCTATTCAAACTTATACAGTATGTTCTAATCAATGTAAGTTATTCACTGAATATAGTGATATTGGTAATTTTAGTAGCAGCTTTACTCAGATAAAAGCAGGAGAAGGTCCTTAACTTTTGACCAGGAATTCAACACTAGTCACCTGGTATTCAAGAAAGCTTGGAGGGTGATAACATTGTGAAAGATAAAGTGCCAACCAATCAACTCCTACCTGTCATTTTTCAAACACAGCCTGTACGACGACAGTTAAGAGATGATTGGCTGGTACTTTATTCTCCCACAATTCATGAATACTCCCCCAAGCCACAGTGCACTCTCTTATACCCCTTTTACACCAAAATCCCGGGTCCGACCCTGGAATTTGAACACTGGTCAATCCCAGGTCGAACTCGGCTTCAGACCCAGTTTACACTGCAACTTGACCCGGGTTATTCTCGGGTTTGCCCCGTTCACACTGAACCCGGGTAATCCCTGCTTTTCTCTATAGAAGTCATTAAAAATGGTCTGTTTTACGGTCTGACAAAGATGGTCACAAAAGAGAGGGGTGGGGACTGATTACAGCATTGCTACAGGGTGCTGTTCTGGCTGTGGCAGGCTGTTGCGTTTGTGGCTGCTGGTCAGGCTGCAGTTCTGGCTGTGGCAGGCTGTGTGCCTGCCTGCTTTTGTGGCTGCTGGTCAGGCTGCTGTGGTGCAGGAGGTTAGGCAGGCAAGCGATGGCTTCATGTGCATCTCTCTGCAGGGCACTGACAAATTACATCATCTGCCAGTGCCCCAGAAGCTCCAATCAGCATCTTTCAGAGCTAGCCGGGTCAAATAAGCAGGGTAGCACCCGTTCACAATGCCGCATGACACGGGAACAACCCGTGTTCAACCCTGCTCTCAACCAGAGTAAGATTTCCAGGTAAATCAACCCGGGAAATTTTTCTGGAAGCCGTTCACACAGAGCATCGACCCGGGTCACAATAACCCGGGTTATTCGGTTGGTGTAAAAGGGGTATAAATAAACATAATGACCAACTGCAACAGGACTCTACTATTTATTCTATTTAAACCCCTCCAAGTGCATGATTATTAATAAGGGTAGGGACGTGTTTACTGAGGTTCTATACTGTGTCCTAACATTTTTATCTTAAAACAACGGCTTGAGGGGGGTGCTAGAAAAAAAACAAAAAAAAACAATTTTACTTTGACAATTGTCTTGTTTGGAATTAAATTACAAAGAAATTGCAGACATGTCTGCTACCTGCAAATTAATTTTGCGCAACCAATTTCTCGGCAAATCAAACAGAACTGAATCACCCCCCTAGTTTGGTCATTCTGCTAATGATACTAAAATTTTGAGAACAGCAGCTTCATGTGAATTACCTTCCACCTTACAGTTTGTCTCTATTACTGACTGAGGGCCTGATTCAGAGATGTATGGTAATGCCATCTCCGCTGCGATCGCGTGTGCAATGCTGTGCGAAAATATGCTAAATGTGTTGAGACGTCCATTGCGGCTGTGCAAATCCAAGCATCTGCGTACAAAGCAGCAGAATCGGTCGCAGATAATTAGATGATCGATCTTCTGAATAACCCTATGGTCACACAGAATGACCACAGGAACAGAAGCGCTGGAGCCACTTTTATTGCATACAGGATCACAGGCTGTGAAATGCCCCGAAAATGGTCGCGTTAGTACACGCAATAGTAATTACTGATAAACCATGGAAGCTGCGGATCATCGGTAGCTTTGTAAACTTGACAGATCGTAAATCTACTCCCAAGTGTGAGCTAGATAGAAGGGCAAAAAGCAATGAATATTATATTGTTCTATGCTTTCTCGCTTTGAGTACTGGTTGTAGCCCCAAAAAGAGGCTAGGAGCCACATACATTTTCCCTACTCTGCAGTCTTACCTTAAACCTCCACTCTCAATTGCCTGATATGCCATCCTCCACCAGTACGTTATACTCCTCCACTGCCACTGCAAAAGGGTCTTTGAAAAAAAAAGCTGGGAATTCAACCCTGGACGCAACCAGGGTTTAACCCGGGAAGGGTTTGGGTAACAGTGCAAAGGTCATTACTCAAACTAGCGGATTAACTGCCTTCAGTAGCGTTCGGAGAGGACATCTCAAAGCATCCATTGAAACGCCGGACGACCCGGGTCTGGTGTGAAAGGGGTAAAACCCGGCTCCAAGCCAAGCTCAGTGTCCCAGGTTGGAGACAGGTTTTCGGTGGAAAGGGATATAAATGTAAAAGGTTTTTCAGTTTTCCCGCCACTCTAATGGATGAAAAAGCGGGCACCTCTAATTATCCCTCAGCTGAAACACAGCTATGACTCGCATATAAAGAAATGACTGTAGACAGAAGGTGTGATGGTTGCAACTCACAATCATGAGCATTGGTGATTAATTCTTTGATTGTCCTGAAATAAAAAAGGTGGTTTCCGCACGTATATAATGCAAACATAATACCAGGGTTGAAAAAAAAAAAAAAAAACTTTTTTTTTTGTTTACACCTTTTTTTTTGCATTAATGTTTTACTGGAAAAAAAATAATCCTGCATAATAATACTGTAAAACATTGCTATGTATTACAGGTTGAGTCTCCCATATCCAAAATGCTTGGGACCAGGGGTATGTTGGATATCGGAATATTCCGTATTTTGGAATATTTGTATACCATCTTGAAATGTCTTAGGAATAGGGCCAAAACCTAAACACAGAATGCATTTATGAATCATATACACCTTATACACTCAGCCTGAAGGTAATTTTATACATTATTTTCAATAATTTTGTGGCTCAAACAAAGTTTGTGTACATAGATTAAATTAATTTGTGTTTCATATACACATTATACACAGAGCCTGTAGGTAATTTTATACTTTATTTTTAATAATTTTGTGCTTAAACAAAGTTTGTGTACATTGAACCATTAAAGCAAAGGTTTCACTATCTCAGTCATGCTGAAAATATTCTGTATTTCGGAATATTTGGATATGGGAGACTCAACCTGTAGAAATCTTGATCAACTATGATTTAATGGTTTCTAACCAGGGTTGGGGAAAAAAAAAACCTTAGTGTATCCTCTCAGCTGTTTTAGAAGGGATCCTGTTTCCAATCTTTTGGAGTTTAGAGGTGGAGCTTCGATCCCAAGTACAAACTAAATTAGTTTGTGTGAGATCTAAAGATTATTTTGCCCCCTAGACTCGGACGGTAGAGCTTGGAGGGGACCAAGTTGCCTGCACTTTTAATTGTAGCTCTAGGTTTATATTTTTTTTCTGTCTGGTTATATAGAAAATAAATATTTCAATAGTGTCTACAACTTTATGATGGTTTGCAAGTGTTACACCTTTTACAATTCCCAGATGTTTGAATAGATACAAATATAGATTTTTTTATTCTTAAAAAAATAAACCCTTGTTGCCTAGATGAACCTCCCTTCCTACTTGGTACCACTTACCTCCACCCATTTCCTCAGGATAAATCATATTTATGACCGTCCAATCCTTGATGTGCTTTACAACTGTATCTAATCTACTCCCATGTCAATTTTTAAAAGGGATGTGAGGTTTTAGAAATGGTCTTTTATTTTAGACATAAAAAACAATTTAAATGGTCGAAACGTAATAAGACAGTTGGAAACCAGAATTAAGGAAGATTGTGTGTAACCTCAAACAAGTTCCCCATTCCTGAGATACATTTGTTTTTGCTATTTATAAAATTGCACAGGTTAACAGCAGCATTGTGTGATTAAATAAAGTTTCCCAGTAATTAGTGGAAAGCGGAACAGGCTGTGGAAAGTCCGGTCACAAGAATTTGTATAGACAACAAAGAGGTAATTGTGTAACATTTATTATAAAAATAATAATAATGCATTTTACAGTATAGTTTTAACACCTTTATTTTAGAACTCTACTTAATGTAAATGATCAAGAGTAATCACTACATGCTCCCAAATTAAGGTGTCTATCCACTAGACGATTAAAATGAGCGATTGAACGCTAACGATATCGTTCGTTCGATAATAGTTTGAAAATCGTTTGCAGATTGTTTAAAAATTGGTCTTTTAGACAGCTATCATCGTGCAAACATGCTGGTCAACCTGACGATAACGTCAGGTTCAGCATGTTTACAGATGATTGATTGTGCCTACACTGAGTGACTGCTCGTTCAGTGTAGGCACATCACAGACTGACAAACGAGTGGATAGACACCTAACGCCACTGGTTCCACTTGGTATGACATCTTCTTCCACTAGACTACCATACGATGGGATTTGGACTTTGCCTCTCACTGGTCAACAGATTCGAGATCAGAGAAATAGCAGCAGATAATTCCACAAAATAAAAAATAAAAAAACTTGTATAACGCATTTGGTAACAATTAATTACAAAACTCACCCCTGTAGCCAAAACTCCTACTCATCTGCAATGAACAAAAGAGTTCAGTTAAGAAAGTAGAAATATGGGCTCGATTCAATTGAACGTGAATTAAATAGCGCCGGGAGGGAGCTCCCGGAGCTATTAAATTCAGTGCGCTGATAGGTTGGAGAATACCCGTTCTCCCGCCCCTCGTGCCTTAAACAGGGTGTTTAGCTGTGAAAACGGGCATTCTCCGACTAAGCTGTCCAGCGCGATGCTGTCTTCGCGGCGCTAAGGACAGAAAACAGCATTGCGCCTGTACTTTTGTCGGATTTCTGCTCGCACCCAAAAGCACCAATGTATGGGCACTAACCAACTTTCTGTTAACTGGCCTCTTGGGTCACCAGTTGAAACATAAGATACTACAGGGTTGTAGAGAAGGGACACAAAGACAAGACCAAAAGTTAGTCGCCAACAGTAATTGTTTAGGCACACTTGTTATCTGGTTCCTGGGATTTAGCTAGCCCTGGCCTAAATGGTCAAACACAGAAGCCAAGTGGGCATACACTTTATTCATAGCTTTTAATGTTTCATAAAGCCTTGTATAAGCCAATTCAAGCTAAGTTACTCACTTAATAACTATGTTTTTGAGTTTGTACCCACAGACCCAAGGAGCTGTCAGGGGTACAAAATGTGGTTGAATATGGAGAACCTCCTGCAAAAATGTCTGAACATCAGGAATCAAGGCCAACTTGGGTTGGAAGAAAATAGATTAAGCAGAGACCTGGACCTTCAAAGATCCAAAGCGAAGGCCCGCATCCAAGCCTGACTGTAGATACCGCAAGAGGCGGCCCAAACGAAAGACGAGGTAGACAAACCAAGCCACGTAAGATTTCCAAATACGATGATAGTGGGCTGAAGTCACCGGTTTCCTAGCCCCGAAGCATGGTAGGAATAACAGCCCGCGGGATGTCCTTACGTCTCAACAGCTACGCTGTCAAACGCAGCCGCTGTAAGTCGGGGAAGCGGAACGGACCCTGTTGAAGGTCTGGCAGTAGCGGCTGAGTCCAGGGATCGTCTGCGAGGAACATCTGCAGGTCGGAGTACCAGGCCCTGCAAGGGCAGCTCGGAGCCACCAGAATGACAGTGGCCCTCTCCCTCTTGATGCACTTGAGCACCTGAGGGAGAAGGAGAAAAGGCGGGAAACCGATAAAAACAAATTGGAACTCCCACCGAGCTGTCAGTGCATCCACTGCCGGATCCTGGGTGCGGGAGCAATAACGAGGACGTTGATGGTTGTGTCTGGACGCCATGAGATTTTTTTGAGGCGTGCCCCAACGCTGAACAAGCTGCTGAAATACTTGAGGATGGAGATCCTAGCGGCTGATGCAATCAGCTTCCCTGTTGTCTACCCCTGAAATGAAGACTGACGGACAGCGCTGCAGTGGAACCACAAAAAGATTTGAATATATTACCTCTTTGCGCTGGTGAAGTGGAACCGGCATGAGAACCTCTGACTCCAGGAGTTTGGCGATAGCCTGCTGAAAGACCTTCCTCTTCAAAGCTGAGGATGGGAGACCGGTCGTGAAGAAACCAAGAGGATGAAATGCAAAATCTGTTTGGTAACTCTGAGAGACCAGATTTCAAACCCAGGCGCCGGAGCAGGTCTGTAACCATACGTCCTTGAAACGAGAAAGACGAGTTCCCACCGTGGGGGCCCCCAGCTGGACAGGCAGCCCGTCATGCACTGGTTTGTCGACAGGCTTAGGGCCCTCCCTCTACCCCTTGCTCCTCTAGTAGCAGAGGAGGAGCCTCTTGCACGACCTATAAATCTAGTGGGTAAAGAAAGTTCCTGAATAAATTCTCCATGGTATAGAAGCTGAAGAGGAGGAAGAAGGCTGGAAAGCCGACTTGCTCCCCATTGCCCGAGAGATCCACTTGTCCAATTGAGGGCCGAAAAGAATATTGGCCTTCAATTGGAAACTGCATAGTTATATGGAACTTCTTGTCCGGATGTTTCCAAGAAGCTGAAAGTTGTTCGTCGAGCTCATGGGAAAAGGGAAAAGTAATAGAAGACTTTTGTGTTTTAGCAAAAAGGGACGCCTGAGCCGGAGACTCTACGTCAGTCACCTTAAGAACCTGACGTACAGCGATAATGATGGTCTCCAATCCCTGAGGGCCCACATCCACCTCCTGAGGAGAGCTCGGAAGGAGCTCCTCATCTGAGTCCTGTAAAAACTCTCCTTCCTCCATAAGGGATGACCGGTCTTCCTCCGACTCTTCGGACTGCAAAATTGCCAGCAGAGCTTTTTCTCTGGGCGGCGGTTGTGGTGGTGCCCCTTGGACCTGCGAGGAGGAAACCACCTGAACCAAACTTACGATAGACCGGGCTAAGGCTTGAGCCCAGTCCAGCTCAGCTGTCTGCCAGGCCGCTAAGGGTCCTGAACTGGTACAATGCGGTCTAGATGCTAACTCTGCTAACTCCACAGAGAGATCAGACAGGATGCCAGTCAGAGTACAAATCCAAGGAGGGGAGGGGCCCTGGACTGGGGTAGCCCCAGCAGGAGCAGGTTCCCCCGAATCACAAGAATCACATAGCAGAGCCCCCGTGTATTAGAGTCTATATATCCATATTATTTGAATTATTGTGTGAGCCCATCATCTACCTCATTTGATTAATCTCAATATATAACTTATGGTACTAGTTTAAAAGAGCTGTTCATCTATTGTACCCCCTCTGAATAAGCCTGAGTGAACTTAAGAGTTACACTTCTTATAGGTATAAAGCTTCTGTGAAAGCCATACTTAGGAGCATATTCAATTCCAAGCGAAAAGTCACGGATTTTTCGCATGCAGGACTTGTCGCCAACTTCGCTGGTTTTCAATGCGGAAAAGTATCGCGTGCGTGTCCGCTTTTTGCCGTATTCAATTAGAAATCGGCGACAACAGGAGCCGGCGATACTAATAGGTGAAAAGTACTGTCAGATTTGGGGAATTCAGCCTGACACCCCCAAAAAGTTTGTGACATTGGGGATCACTCTAGATGCCCCCAAATAGCCCTGCTGAAGGTATTTGGGGTACTTACATGCTCTCAATAGCTGCTAATTAGCGTCTTTGCAGAAGTGGTGAAGAATAGCATTTAGCAGTTTTTTTTTTTGCAGAAAATAAGTAGTCCCTGCAAATTTGGGGTACATGAAAATGGGTGCCAACATATTTTTAAGTTACAAATGTGTACTTTTATAAATCGCTAAAAATCCAACTGCCGCAAGCACCTGCAAACTTAAAAACACCTGGGGCATACTTGGGGACCCCACTGGAGTCTATTTCGCTACTTTTTAAGTTTGTCCCCACACTTTGGACTTTTTCGCCTCCAAAACGAAAAAGTACTTTTTTGGGGGATGACCTAAATACTTTTTTCAACGCAGTTTACCTTTAGGGGACTGTCACAAGGGTGGAAGGGGGGTTCCCACAGCTTTGCACCCCAAAACCCAAATTCTGCACGTTTTTCGACACCTATTCATAGGCAAAACTTTTTCGTAGGTCCCATTGTATTGAGTTTCCGCACCGGCAAAAGTCTTTGGAATTGAATACGGAGGAAACTTATCACATGGTGATATGATGTCACTCGCAATACTTTTCCGTAGAGATAGACTTATCGCGGCTAATTGAATACGGCCCTTAGATGGCAAATCTGTACCTGCCGTAGGGCTGTTGCAAGTTTTTATGGTGCGACCAATGGTGGCGTCCAAAGACGTACCTGGAGGTAAAACAGCATCTACAGATGCTCACAGTGGGCGTCTCAGTCCTTGCACATTCCTACAACAGAGATGGGCTTTGTTGCAGTATTTGCATAAAGTCAGACGGGCAACTGCCAAAAGCCTAGTTGCATCTGAGTTTACCTCTGAATCAGGCCCAATGTGTCAATAATGGCAATATAGATTGAAACTATTCCTGGGTTTTCTGCCTACAGAAGAATCAATTCCAACAGTGGTGTGCAACTGCCCAACATCATTTTACGAATGAAATGTTTCATTTACCTACAGCTGAATATTTGCGATTTAACCATTTTCTGTGGCTAATTGCATTTTGCTGGTGTCACGTAGCATGACTATTTTAGGTATAAGGATGTTTATTCCTTTAAATAGTTTATTCCATGAAAATTTGTGTTTTCCAGTGATCGGTCAGTGGAAGAAACCATGAATTCCGATCCCCAGCATTTATAAACATACTGATAGAGTCTGCTACAAACTGCTATCCCCCACAAATAAACAGATCTGTCGCCTGTATCCTCTTACATTTTTTTTCCGATAAGCAATTTAGTAACAGTTAATCTTCCTAGTCCTTGAAACAACCAACAGTTTGTGTTGCATGTAGAACCAGTGATAACCTTCAACTGTTCGAGGTAAAGGAAATCAATGCACTTCCACAGAAAAATACACATTTCTTTTGAGACAGACGCAAAGAAATAACTACCAGAGTAAGTCATACATACAATTCTGGACAGGCCAAATGGATTCTTAGAAAATGTATTTATGACCAGCTCCAGATTCAGTCTGCATTTCTGTGTATAGAACTACAGTATATGCATGCAAGCACATCTCTGCGGCCGGACAACCTTTTCTGTATGCTTGGTTTGATACTGATCATCACCATCAATGTGCACTAACAGCCTTATCCTTAGAGTAAAAGATCTAAGGATGAAAATATGCTGAAAATATGCTAATTTATGCTTACACACAACTGTGTGTAGACCAGAAATCTAGCGACACGATCTCAGGGAACTTTGCCTACGTGAGAACACCATGTTAAAGCCCAGTTACTGTATGATTCTGTTTCGTCCACCGTAGCGTATGTTTATTTCTGGAGTATGCACAAAGAAAATGGGATTTTGGTACCTACCAGTAAATCCTTTTCTCTGATTCCACAGGGGACACTGAAGGTGCTTAGGAGATGGAGAACAAGCGGAGAGGAGAGTAGAACACACAATAACTGAATCAAACAACATACGGAACAAGCCGAATAGGCAGGCCAAGAGCGCAGAGGTGGGTGTCCAGTGTCCCCTGTGGAATCAAGAGAAAAGGATTTACCGGTAGGTACCAAAATCCCATTTTCTCTTTCATCCACTAGGGGACACTGAAGGTGCTTACGCTGGGGACGTCCCAAAGTTTTCCCACGGGCGGGAGCGCTCTGCGGCACCTGCAGAACAAGGCGGCCAAAACGGGATGCCAAAGTAGCAAACGTATCAAATTTGTAAAACCTGACAAACGTGTGAACTGAAGACCAAGTGGCCGCATGGTATAATTGTGACGTGGAGGCTCCTCTACCGGCCGCCCATGACGCACCCAGAGAACGTGTGGAATGAGCAGAAATGGACGAAGGAGGCCGACGGTCGGCACTAACATAAGCCTGATGAATAGTCAGCCGGAACCAACATGCCAAAGTCTGCTTAGACGCTGGTCAACCCCTCCGAACAGCATCATAGAGGACAAAAGGCAACTCAGACTTACGGATGGATGCTGTCCTGGCAAAATAGATGTGGAGAGCCCTAAACACATGCAAGGTAGAAGAATCACCAGAGTCCTCTACCAACGATAGTACCACAATTGATATGGAAAGCCGACACAACCTTAAGAAGGAAGGCGGCTACCATACGGAGTTCCGCCCTATCAGCATGAAACACAAGGTAAGGTGGCTTATAGGACAGAGCACCCAATTTCAAAACTCTACGAGCCAAAGCGAGAGCCAGGAGTAGGACCGTCTTCCCAGACAGGTACTTAAGATCAACCTCTTCCAAAAGGTTCAAACATGGGCGACTGAAGAAACAAACACTAAGCTTAGGTCCCAGGGAGCTATTGGAGGTACAAAAAAGAGGCTGCACGCGCAAGACCCCTTGAAGAAATGTCTGCACCTCAGGAATGAGGGCCAATTTCCTTTGAAAGAAAATGGAAAGGGCAGAAACCTGCACCTTTAAGGTTCCCAGATGAAGGCCAGAATCCAGGCCCGTCTGAAGGAAAACCAGAAACCAGGACAAATGAAAAGTCCTAGACGGAAGACCCCAAATGGAACACCATGAGATATAAGCACGCCAGATGCGATGATAATTCACAGCCGAAATTGGCTTCCTGGTGCGTAGCATGGTGGGAATAACCGCATCTGGGATTCCTTTGCACTTTATGATATCGGTTTCAAAAGCCACCCCGTTAAATGCAGCTGTGCTAAGTTGGAGTGTATGAAAGGGCCCTGCTGTACAAGCTCCGGGCACAGGGAAAGGGGCCACGGATCATCTGACAATAGGAACCGAAGGTCCGAGAACCAACTTCTCCGAGGCCAGTTCAGAGCCACGAGAAATACAGAGGCTGACTTCTTTTATCCTCTTTAGAAGACTAGGAAGAAGTGGAATCGGGGGAAAAAGGTAATGGAAGTCGTAGACTCACGGACTTGTCAAGAGCGTCTACTGCTTCCAGCTGCAGATCTCGAGTTCTTGACACGTATACTGGGAGCTGACGATTCAACCGTGATGCCATGAGGTCCACCTGAGGACATCCTCATCAACGTATCGGCGTGTTGAACCCATCTGTATGAAGCTTCCATTCCCCGGGATCGATATCCTGTCGACTTAGGTAATCTGCTTCCCAGTTGTCCACTCGGGATGAATAACGCCGACAGGATTACTGGTTCTCGGCCCATGGCGGTATGTAAGTGAAAGGCGTCATGTTGTCGGACTGAACTCTTACCGGACGAGCCTTTAGAAACTCTGTTGCCTTTATCAGAGCATTGTAAAATCGCTTTGGAGGTCCAACACATTTATGGGCCACTTCTGTTCTAGAGGGGACCATCGACCCTGAAAGTGGTAATCGAGGACTACTGCTCCCCATCCTCGAAGGCTGGCATCCATTGTTACGATGATCCAGTCCCACACTCCGAATCTTCTGCCCGCTAACAGATTGTTGGATTGTGTCCACCAAAGAAGGGGCCACTCTGGTAACCGGGCTCAGATGGATCTGTCGATGTAGAAGCAGATGAGACCCTGACCCCTGTGCTAGCAGGTCCAGCTTCAACACCCTGGAGTGGAACCGGCCAAACTGTAGTGTCTCGAAAGCAGCTACGATCTTCCCCAAGGGACACAGACAAAGAAGTATTGACACCTTCTTTGGTCTGAGGACCAGCTGAACTAACAATCGGATATCCCTGGCCTTGTCTGTTGGAAGAAAAAATCCTCTGTGATTAAGTATCCAATATCATGCCTGGAAACAGAAGTTTCTGGAGCGTATTGAGATTCGACTTCTTGGAGTTGATTAGAGTTGGATTAGAGTGTGATATGTCAGTAAGGCATGATGTGATAGAAGAGATACCAATGGAGCCTTGAGTAACAGGTCATCCAAATAAGGGGTTATGTTCACTCCTGATGACCGAAGGAGAGCGATCATGACTGACATGAGTTTGGTGAAGATGTGGGGAGCCGAGGATAACCCGAACAGCAATGCCTGAAACTGATAATGATCTTTCAATATGGCGAAGCGCAGAAAGGGGTGTGGTTCCCAAATGGGAACATGGAGATAGGCATCCTTGAAATCCAGGATAGTAGGAACTCCCCTGGTGCCAAGCTTGCTATGACTAACTGCAGAGTCTCCATTTTTGAAATGATACATCTTCAGATACAGAATCAAGAGGTTTAAGCTGGGCCTGACTGAACCATCCAGTCTGGGCACTACAAACAGGTTTGAGTAAAATCCCAAACCTCGTTGATGCTCTGGAACTGGCACAGGTGATACTATTAGAGACTGGATTGCCTCCTGTAGAACCCTCTTGTCTGCAGGTACTGGAAGACTCGTAGTGAAGAACCGAGGTGGAGGGGGGACATCGAAGGTACTCCAGGGAAATTAGTCTCCACGGTTCTAAAGAGGTCTGGTTCCGAACTTGTTGAAATTTCTGCAAGCGGGCTCCCACCGCAGAGGACCCCAGGTGGGACGGAAGACCATCATGCCACCTGTTTCTCAGCTGGTTTAGGCTCCTGTCGAAAAGCAACAGTGTGTGGTCGACCTCTACCTCTGCCGCTTCTTGCTTGCGTGGGAGCATCTCTGGCTCTACCACAAAAGGAATGTGGCGCACGAAAGAAATGAAGGTCCAGTGTAAGATCTTCTGGGAGCCGGAGCAGTAGAAGGGAGGAAAAAAACTTTACCCCCATCCCCCTCCAATTTTCGGGCCAAAAAACAAGTCACCAATGAATGGTGAACACTCCACCGCATGCTTGGATTCTGCGTCTGTTTTCCAAGCGCGCAACCAGATGGCTCTACGGGCCGTCTCTAGAGGCTTCTCCCAGGTAAAATGCAGACTCACGTATGTGTGCTAGTAGACATAATTCTGCTCTGGAAGGACTTGGGTCCAAACCTGTATCAACTGGTCCGCCTGACAAACCACAGCCCTGTTAACCCAGGCGGTAACAAGGGTAAGTCTAAGTTGAGCTTCCACTGCAGTATAGATAGATCTTAGTGTTGTCCCATTTAGAATCCGAACGGTCTTCTAGTACAGTAGCTCCTGCTACTAGAAGTGCTGTTTTCTTAGAAACGGGAGATAGACGCATCTACATGAAGAGACGTTTCACACTTTTCCAACCTGGACGATGGAAAATGATAGCCAGCCGGAAACCGACGTGGAATTTTGAACCGCTTATTCGGCTGTTTCTAGGTCACAGAAAGCTGCTGTGACAACGGAAAAACAGCCGAGTACATGAAATAATTCATACTCTGGGACGCAGGAATTATATCCTTAGGTAAATTGAGGATATAACTGACTGCCAAAATTAGAGATTCCACCCCGGGAGAGGCGGACTCTAACTCCCATTAATGGTGTGAATTGGAGGGTACAGACACCACTGTACCCATAACCTGTACCATAGTGTCTAGAGACCTGGTTAACCCAGCCACCCAGGGAGGAAATAGTAGACGCAGATATGCGTGTACTGATAACTAATATCGAGACCTGCGTACCTCAGCTAACTGTCAGTCATAACTCCTACCATGTCAGCGGCCCTTGGAGGTGAGTTAGTAACTGCCATAGATGGATCCATTGTTGTACAAGCGTCACATGACGTGGACCCAGCAGCATGCGTGTTACACTTAGAACAGACAAACAGCTTTTGAGAAGACTTTGTGTGTGGGGGAGGTCGGAGTGGGAAATGTGCAGCCATTACTCACTGCGTTCCCCGGAGGCTCTCACAGCTGCAGCACACTCTTTTTCTTGTTAAGAGTTGGGCTGTGGCGATAAGGAGCTATCAGTGCTTTTGTAATAAGCACTGTGCACTCCTTCCTGTTCTACTAAGAACAGGGCGCCAGGTACCCGGACCCCACCTTTAGAGAGGTGGCGAAGGGTACCTAATATAGTGCAAAAGGTGTACAAAAAATAAATAAACCTAAAAAAATAAAATAATAAACATATATGTGTTGCTGGATCACAGCAGATTGTGACCAGCTCCAAGAGGCACATTTTCTAAACTGAGGGCTGATGGGGCATAGAGGGGGAGGAGCTTCACACTACTAAATTATTTAAAGTGCCAGCTCCAGCTATCCACGCCTCTATACCCCAGCGTAAGCACCTTCAGCGTCCCCTAGTGGATGAAAGAGAAAAACACGCGAGATAAGCTCTTCAACGAGAACTGCATTCAACTCTGCCTGTCTGATACGATGTATTGTCACTATGCGATGTGCTATAAATTAGGTGGCTCTATCACCACAAATGTTATCTATAGACCAATTCTTCTGTGTTATGGTGGGTACACACCTGACAGATATCTGCAGATGATGGTCGTTCATGCACACTGAACGGCCATCATCTGCTTGTGCCCTCGGGTCCCGGCGGCCAGGGGGCGGGACCCGGTGGCTGGGGGGCATGTCTGGGCCGTGTCCCCCTCCCTACGGCTGCCGCTGTGTGTGTACGGGCGGTCTCCAGACCGCCCGTACACACCTGCCGATGGACAGATATGTCTGCAGACATACCTGTCCATCGGCTGTACAGCACAGCCAATGCGATATGTCGGTGAACGACAGTGTTCACCGACATATCGCGGGTACACAATGGCCGACGTGCAGCAGATATATTGGCCGATCAATTGATCGCCCAATGTATCTGTCAGTGTTTACCCAGCAAAAGACTTATAAAGACACAGGGGACCAACACACAAGCAATTCAAAATACATAAAATACAGTAGGAAATTATTTTAGATTACCTGGTGATTGAGGACTACTGTACTATCACAGCTCTGTCCTTGCTGCGGGGGCTGCCAGCTCCAGGGCTGCACGCAGGATCTCGCAATATTTGCGAGATCCTGCACATGCTCAGTGGAGTCGACCAGGACTGAGACACAGCGCATCAGCACTAGGTAGGGATCGCCGGAGGGGAGAGTTACCACTCCCCCGCTTCAGCCGATGAGATGTTCATACATCTCATCGTTGATGCTTCCTGCTTCGCCTCAGTAAAGAGGCGAACCAGAAAGCGTTCTAGCAGCACGTGCAGCTATAATACATCTCCCCCAATAGCTCACCAGGTGATAAACATGTATGTATGTGTATATATATATATATATATATATATATATATATATATATATATATATATGTGTGTGTGAGTGTGTGTATGTATATATTTTAGGCACTATTTCACTTGAAATTACATGAGTGAATCACATTTAGCAATGTGACACAGTGCATGGATAGGAGAATGCGGCTTCTCAGATATTAAACTGGAAACCGTAGCAAGCTTTCTACCATTTGCCTGGTCTACAAGATAATATAATTTTGTTCAGTAAACAGCAGTTTTCTGGTCTTGAGCGCTCTAGTCGCCAGCAACTCATGGTTAAGGCACCGCTACCTCAAAGTAAGCACTACACTGGCATTGTAAAACCCCACATTAGAAAATACTCTAAAAGATCATTCCATTAGCCATTTTACCACCTATTGTAGCTTTTTTAATCTATTGCATATAATGCCTCTTAATTTACATATTGCAACCCAGTAAGAAAATTCTGTAAGATCACAAAAGTACAAACCCTAGGGCCTTTAACCTCCCCTTTCTGTGTCAAAAGCGATATCTCCATAGAGTATTTATGGTGACCTTAGCAGCTGTGGGGATGTAGTAATAATGGCAACATTCATAATGTCGACTTTGTAAAAATGACGACATTATTAAACTGTTGGTCCATGTACAATGCAGACATGTGAAATGATCGACATTTTGCATGGTCCGGACGGGGAGGGTTAGTGACACTGTACGAGTGGAATGTTAGCGTTACGCTACGGGAGGACAGGTTAGGGCTTAGCGATATACTCACTGCCGGAAGCGCCACTGGAAGTCATCCACACCTGACCCGGAAGACACCTCTAGACCACCAGGAACATTTTGTAGAGATTCTAATCATGTTGACATTTCATCAGTGTTGACGTGGTCAACATGCTGCAGGTCAACATCAATGTCAACAAAACATACCATACCCATGTAAGGGAACCTGCTTACTTCTCATAGAATTAAGATATTCTTTGTCATTCTTTTAGAGTTTTTCTTCATCTCAAAAAGCTAGGGGCTAGTACACTGTATTTTGTAATTATTCCATGCCTTAAAAATAATAATGGGATACTTGGGAAGAAAAGCCTGAAGACATGCATCCTGCATAAGGATCGAAAAATTATTCCTGATTTTTCTTAACCTCATACAGTATATGCTGTATTATGTTTTCAGGTAAATGAGACTCCAGTTAAAATGATCGTTTCAATTGTTCAGCTGCTGTATAGCTATTGCTTTACTTTTATTTTTGTATCCATACTCTGTAAATTCAATATTCCCTCCAGAGATTTTCAGAGATGTTCTCTCCATTTCACACAAATGCTTGGGTTACTAATCTGGGAATGATGCCCCTTCTCAAAGTTCAACATCACTTCTAATACTGGCATCTGAAAGTGCTTCACTGTACAGAAGTTGTACTTACTGTGCATCAAATGACCTTCAGGTACATTTCCCTATTTTCTATAGTGAGTACTTTCATAATGTAGACACTAACTTGTTTATACTGGTTTTCTATTTGTAGCTGTGCCAATACAAATGTCAACATCTAGTGTCAAGAATGCATAGTGTTCTTTCCAATGTCCCTTTTTAAAAACCTTAACAAAATGTGCTTAATCTAGGATATAAGACCTCAGAGAAGGGACCTTAGGCTGTAAGACAGAATCAACTTTAAGAGAAGGTGGAGGTAAGGGGAAAAACGGGAAGCCCAGTAGCTGAAATTAAACTCTTATAGATTTTGGTAAAGTGATAGTACACTGGGAAAAAACCCAGTTAAAAATTTGCCAATCCTTCTGGATATTACCCACCAGCCAAAGCACCGTCTAATTCTTCCTTACAAAACAATTTCTTGCTATAGAGTAGCCTGGAAGCTTCCATTCTGGAATCATCCAGGTCCTCAACAAGTTTACAACAATGTATTTTCTTTTTACACTGCCCACTATCGCCTTCCTTAAGGACAACAGTCTTTTCCACAGGGATAGGGATTCATAAAAAGTCCTCTGGTGCAAGTAGGTGACTGGTTCTACAGCCAACATATGAATAAAATAAGGGAGGACAGTTCACCTAAAACAAATCTTGTTCCCTTTGACTCAGTAGTACAGATTTTAAAGGGCTTATCCACATGAGAAGTTTCTCAATCTGCCTCAGAAAAAGCATGGCACAGAAATTATGCTCAGTCTAAAAGTCCTAAAACAAACATTCTGTGTGTAGTTAACAGACTCTTTTTCCCCTGTCTGCATTATGATCTATTGATAAACATTTCACTCTTCAGAACTGTGGGGCTGCAGAGGTTTTTTTCACACGTTTCTCATATCTGTCCCACTCATCCACTCCATCACCCATTTTTGTCCCCTTGCCGCACTCCCCATCTCTCTGTACCTCATCTCTGTCTCACTCACCAACCTCCCATCTCCTCTCTATACCCCTACCTCCAACTCATCTCATAATCACCCTGCCTCCTTATCTCTCATTTCTGTCGCCCTCGCCTAATTTCCCTGGATCTCATCTGAACGGCTCACCTCCCCCCATCTGTCAACTCCAACCATATACCTACCTTTAGGTTTCACTCAACTCTGGTCTCGCTGTCTTGTGCCCCCCCCCACCTTCCCTATCTCAGTCCCCTTCACTTTCCATCTCCCTCTCATCTCTGACCCTAATGTGAGTCTCTCCCCCTGGGGCATGTTGAGGGAGTTCCAAGGACAGGACTGTTCCCTCTTGTCTGCAACCCCTCTCCACAGCGGACCGCAGGTGGGGGGGGGGGGTGCTGGCTGTAGCTGTTGACAGGAAGGAACAGTCCTGTCCTAACAGCGCTGGGGACAGAAGTGAGGAAGAGACTGAAAGTCTGCCAGCGAGTGAGACAGGCACTCTGACACTCCCTCTGCATAAACTCCTGCCGCTGAAGGAGGGAGAGGAAAACAGAGCTCCTTCAAAGTAGGGGCCAGTGCATTTTTATTTATTTTGTTACTGTGGGGGACAATGTGCGTGTAATTACTATGGGGGGCCAAAGTGTTTGTTTTATTACTGTGGGGGCCAATCTGTGTAATGGGGGCCAATGTGTGTAATTACTGTACTGTGGGGGCCAATGTATTTAATTACTGTACTGTGGGGGCCAATGTGTGTAATTACTGTACTGTGGGGGCCAATGTGTGTAATTACTGTACTGTGGGGGCCAATGTGTGTAATTACTGTACTGTGGGGGCCAACTTTGTTATTACAATGGGGGCCAATGTGAGTAATTACTGTTGTGGACAATAACAGTAAGGGACATTTCTTTATTACTGCAGGGGACAATTTTTTGCTGTGTGGGGGGGGCAATGTGTGTGCTTGTTTTTCTGTGGGGGCCAACGTGCGAGTAGTTTTTTCCCATCGGGCCAACGTGTGTTTTTTTATCATGGGGGACAATGGGTGTGTTTTTTTTCCCCATGGAGGACTGATGGTGTGCCCCAGCAATTTTAAAATCTTGTTTGGTGTGCCGTCAGTTGAAAAAGGTAGAAAATCACTGCCATATTTATTTTAGCAAAACATATTCCATTTCTTTATCTATGGGTCAATCCAAATAGGTGCGAGTTGGATCCTGCGAGACACAGGGCCCGATTCTTGAATCAGGGCGTTTTTTTGTTTGTTTCGGCCTCCTGGCCGCTCTCAAAGCTGTGGGTGACCACCCACAGCTAGTGCGAGCGGCCTGGCGATGGTCGCGATTATCGCTACCATCGGGCTTGCGTCGAGACGCTGCGGGAGGGTTTCGGCTCCCGCAAGCCCGAGTGGACTTTCTGCTCTAATAGAGCAGGAAGTCCACTACTGACATCATGAGTGATGTCAGTAGGGCCACCCACAAACGGCAGGCGTTCCTAAGGGAACGCCTGCGTTTGTGCAGCCACCCCCGCTCCCAGCCTACAAAACAAGGCTAGGTGTCAATCAACATTGACAGCCGCCCCATCTTGTAGTGAGCCCAGGAGCGACGGAACTGCCGTTGCTCGCTGGGGCTCGCACATGCGCCCGCCCGAGGTGGCGCATGCGCAGTGGGGGAACATCGACCCGCTTACGAACATTGTGCGCTCGCGAGCGGGTCTGAATCAGGCCCACAGTGCAGAACCCTCTGGTACATCCCTCCCAATTAATAATCACACAATTGGTGGGGTTTAAATAGCATAATTTGGCCAATGACAACATATCAGTTTTCAGGCAAATTTCTCTAAACAGCTCAATAATGGGGTAAATGATGTGGAACAGGTATGTGGAGATGTAAATAAATAGCTCCCGGGCACTTTCCACATTTAGCCATAAGGCCGCACTTAGGGCCTGATTCAGTACAGGACGGAATTGCAAAGCTGCACGCAAGCAGCTTTGTAATTCCGTCCCTGCAATTATGGTACTGCAGGAGGAGTCATGCCTACTGCATGCATTACTTATCCGAGCTGCTTCCAAGGACGCATCAGATCATCGGCAATAACATCGGCCAGCTAAGTTACCCATGGGGACATGCAAGCTGGCCACCGCAGTTACAAAAAAAACAGGAAATCTCAGTCAGCTGACGAAGCTCCTAGCAACAACGGCGACACGTCTCCGTTTTGGGAAACAGAGGCAGTCGCCGCCCCCTCCCGCCCACAGACAGCAGCAGACTGTCAATCACTTACAGTCTGCACCGATCTGAGTGCGATCACGCTGGACTGTACTGCACATGCGCAGTGCGGGTACGGCACCTGCGCAGATTCCCGACCATCGTGCACTCCTAAACCAGGCCCTTTCTAAGGTACGAGCAGAAATCCATGTTACATAGGGTTTCCAGGCCAGTCATGACCTAACCACTGCATCATGCCCAGCAATTAGCCCTGGAGCTGCAACTTAACTGCAGAATCATTTCAGTTTGGGGGCTATTTATTATGTGGGTACCTGCTGTGACCCCTCTGTTTAGATTGCAAAAATTAGTCCCCATAGCTTTCTATGGGGATTGCAAAAGTGGCTAATTTACTAAGCTCAGAAAATATTAGCTTTTCAGAGCTTGGCCTACATATCTCATGCCATCTTTAGATGGTGTTAGACATTCTAGCCTATATGCTACAGTATTGCATTTTTTAATGGAGAGGGATCTACGGATAGTTCCATGGTACCCTAAACTTTCACATTAATGGCCACAGCACAGAAAACAAGCTGAGTGTGAACCCAGCTACATCACTTTAATATTTACACTGGGAAAAGTAAAAAACACAAAAACTTTAGAAGTTTGATTGGTGTTTTACCACTTATTTTTTCTGCTAAGGACCTGTGTCGCCATAGTGCCAGGCCGCCAACAGTCTTTTTACAACAATATCTTTCTTGGGTAAAAGTAGCAGCATGATGTCATGAGGCACAAGAGATTTGAGAGATGACTGAGGGACAGATGATTGCTGCCAGCTGACTTCCCTACGCTGAGAGTGGCATGTATTAGTGTCAAAGCAGGAGTGTGAATACAAAAAGACTTCTGTATTACAAAGAAGGAACCAGGAATAAGGGACATGTGCAAGTGGACTCACTATAAGCAGCCTAAAACTAATATACACCAAAGCCAAAGTGGCACATGAAGTGAAATAAGCAGTAAGCCCAATAAAAATATTATTATGTAAACTGCTAAATTTATTTTTGTTTCTTTTTAAAGTGGGACCGCCAAGTACACACTGACGGCTTTAGTGGCGTCACTAGCTCCTAGTAAAATGATAGGCAGCATTCATTTAACAGTGTTCTTCCCTGAAACTCCGGACAGCAGCATGAGGAAACAGGGGAGTGATAGAAGCCACCGTCTAATTTAACCAGTGCTTGAAGACACAATACCACCACACCTCAGAAGTCTGCATTGTAAATCCGCTCCCGTGGTCTTCAGGATAAGGAATAATGAGACAAGGGCACCCATAGACAACGTACCAGAGAGTTAAAGTTATATCACACTTACATAAATGATTATCACCCACTAATGGGACATTTCTCGAAAAAGCGGTTGCAATGCCTACAGAGGAGCAGTCGGGTATAAACATCAGCCACACTCAGGCAGGCACCGCAAATCGCCAGCAGGTTGGCGCTAAGACAAATTATACTGTAGGTGGAGAATAAGCCGCATCTTCCAA
Source organism: Taudactylus pleione (assembly GCA_031769625.1). Lineage (NCBI taxonomy): Eukaryota > Metazoa > Chordata > Amphibia > Anura > Myobatrachidae > Taudactylus > Taudactylus pleione. The sequence goes on from JAUIMM010000120.1 coordinate 1,013,884, forward strand.
GTAGGCTACAGCGCCTTGCTGCTGCGCCTGCTTTCCAAGGAAGGTGGTGCCCTAGCCATTACAGTGCTTGCAGCCCACCTCGAGCACAGTGTGGGTCGGGGCCCAGTGCAGTGAGCACCTCCAGCCCGGGAAGTGTAAGAAAAATGCCGGACAGAATGCAAAACGAAAAAGACCCTGTGGAGGACACTGCATAAATAACTGTTCAACCCACAACAGGCTGCTTCCATCGTGTGCAAGTGTCAGGTATTAATTGGACAAAGCAATAAGCAAATGTACTGTAATGTAGTCTATATTCTCTTTATGAGCAGCTCTGAATGAGAGCAGAGGGTGCTATATCAGACCTGGCCAATCTATGGCTCTCCAGCAGTTGTTAAACTGAAAGTCCCAGCATGCATTACCAGATGATCGGTGAGAGGGTATGCTGGGACTTGAAGTATCACAACTGCTGGGAGAGCCACAGGTTGGCCAGGCCTATGCGAGCTACTTCCTTCACCAGTAACTGCTTACCTCCACTAACACAGTTCACGCATTTCTCCAAAGCACAGTGAAGAACATCCTCTCCCACATATGAACACTTAGTTCTTTATTTCCAGATCTGCTTATTTCACACGGTCAAACTGTACGGTTTTTGCAAAAATTCAAGCATGCTCAAGTCAATCATTAACCAGAAACAACTTAAAATTATGTGTACAGACAAGTAAAAATTCCAGACACAAGAGAAAGAAAACAGGTTATCTGATAGGGTACAATTCTAAAACTGCTAGAGAACAACTCAAATAGGGAAGTGAACATTTAAAGATGTATTTTTTTTTGTAATTCATCTCTTGATCCTGATTGATAGCAGTATTATTGTCCTGATTGATAGCAGTATTATTTTCAAACATTGCCTTTCATTTCTTATGCAACTTTAAAGCCCAGACACACAGGCATTGGATGAAAATAAAACCTGATACTTGGCCTTCACTAACAGTGTGTTCTCAGGCTCCCTTAACACTGCTAATAATATTTGCAAAGAGAAGCAAATAGGTGCACACAGTGCATGTGTACGGCTTTGCTCACTTACTTTTTAGGTCGATCAGCATTTGAATTTCTAACTTCTACATCCTTCTGTACAAGCCCTTGCTGCAGTGGTTTCCAAGCTCTTTCAGGGGTTCCATCGATTGGTGTTGCAGGACCAAATCATAATTTTTTATGGTCAATATGATAGTCAAAATCAGTACTGGGGGTTGCCAATCATACAATATGTGGACAAACAGAAGTAAGGCCCTGTCCATCACCACATATCTGAACCTATAGATGAAAATTTACTTAAGTTAATAATTTTGCTTAATTTCTCAATACAAAACTTTAGGTCTAAGTGTGGCATGAAAAAAATGCCGATACTATAGAGCACAGCGATTCAAAAAACTTTGGGAACCACTGACTAATGCTGGTTACACACTGCACAATATATGGATTGTACAGCCAACGAACGATATATATTTTTCAGTGCATCCACAGGTGTGTACACACGATAAATCTATGACATTGTTCACAGATGTATAAGAATTCAATCGTTTCCAGCCCTCTTCGCCTCGACGGAGCTATTCAATTCTTGCTCCTGTCGAGTACGATCAGCTGCCAGCGCACCATTTCAGCTCGCAACCTCCAAGGAGTGCGAGCTGAAATGGGCGAAAAGTGAGCTGTGTGATCGCGCCCAGCTCTTTGGTCGAGGGTAGCCGTTTTATGCGGCTAAACCTGACCTCATTGAGTGCGATCATCGCGATATTCTAATCAATTGAATCTCACCCCTCGATCTCCCGTCACTTTAGATGGGAGATCAGGCGCGAGAAAACAATTGAATTCCGCCCATAGTGTCAACTGTGTTACATAGCTGATGAGATATATCTGAAAGATAAATCATGCACATCTGCCTGTGTGAGACAAATGTGACCAGTTATGCTGGCCGCAGGAATTAGCAACAATGATATCACAACTGGACGGGCAAATTTAAATGCTCATAGAATATTAGATAAACTATCTATAGTATAGGTGCAGCTCACTCACAGGGGATACCACAAATTCCACAAAAAACAATAATAAAAGAATATGTGAATAAGCGCTCCCACTGTTGGGATTAAAAGTCAAATGCTGCATACACATGGTCAGATTTCTTATCAGATCTGAACGATAATGATTGTAAAAATCGTTCAATGCCAGGGTTGCAAAAAATTGGATTTTTAAAAAAAAAAAAAAAATCAAAAACGGATTTGATTTAAATCAGATTTTTTTTGTACTTAAAAAAAATTATTAATAAAAAAATCCTATTTAAGTAAACGTTTTAAATGGTTAACGTTTATTTAAAAAATAAAATAAAAAAAAAATCCCATTTAAATCAAATAAATCCGTTTTTGATTTTTATTTTTTTTTTTAAATCTAATTTTGTGAAACCCTGGTTCAATCGTTCATACCCAGTGTTCTCCCCAGGCTGTTTTCTGCGGGCGCATCGCCCGGCAGAAACAGCCTACTGCCCGGCACTTTCCCCCGCCGACCCCTGCTGTGTAACGCTGGCCTCTGAAGTGACCGGAGGCTAAAGAAGCCTCCGATCGCTTCAGAGGCAAGCATTCCTAGTGATGCAGTACGCGGGTGACGTCATGACGTCACTCGCAACGTAAGGAGCCTGCCCCGCGCCTCCTGGATCTAGTTAGATCCAGTCAGAGCGAGGCAGCGGGAATGCGAGCGCGAGCAAGTTAAGGTAAGTTCTGGGCTGAGGCTGGGACCAGTCTGGGGCACTGCCTAAGGGGCACTCTTTAAGCCTGGGGGCACTGCATAAGGGACCAGCCTGGGGGCAATGCATAGGGGAAACTATTTAAGCCTGGGGGCACTGTATAAGGGGCCAGTCTGGGGGCACTATTTAAGCCTGGGGGCATTACATAAGGGACCAGTCTGGGGGCACTACTTCAGCCTGGGGGCATTATATAAAGGGCAAAGCAAAACTACAGAGGGCACTGTATAAAGGGGAAAACTACAGGGGGCACTGCATAAAAGGGGAAAACTACAGGGGGCACTGCATAAAAGGGGAAAACTACAGGGGGCACTGCATAAAAGGGGAAAACTACAGGGGGCACTGCATAAAGGGGAAAACTACAGGGGGCACTGCATAAAGGGGAAAACTACAGGGGGCACTGCATAAAGGGGAAAACTACAGGGGGCACTGCATAATGGGCACTTTTGCCTGAGAGCCAGTGGGGGATCAGCCTGAGACATGTCACGCATAAATGCGAAGGCCCCCCACCCGGCTACGTCTTGATGCCACCCCGGCTGGAAAACATTTCTGGCGAGAACACAGATATCTTTGACATGTTGGGCATGCATCGACCAACAATACGCGTTCCCATATGTCAGATAACGATATCCGACATCGATTTGCAGTTAGATTTGGGCGATTTCATTAATTTTAGTAATGTCAGAAATCGTTCACAAAATCGTTCAAATCGTTGTTGAAATCATTCAATCGTTATAGTTCAACGAAATCGATGATCTGACAAATCTGACCATGTGTATGCACCATAAGAAACACTGCACAGTTCCTTTCAATCTCATTTGGAGAGTCTTCAATCCTCCTGGAAAATCTTTCTGATTTTTGGTTCCAGCGTCACTTAGATCTCAAAAAAAAAAAAAATCAGAAATAGATGCTTCCCATAGTGTAAAACTATTTTCCATTTATTGCACAAAGTTAAATATGTGTCAAGACTTACACAGTTGAAACGCGTTGGTGGAACAGGAGGACTGCTGCCTTAAGGGGACACTGGAAGGTTTTCCATCTGAAACCTGGAGGTGCTGTACCCAGGACTTAACCCTTAATGCTTTTCACATGCCTTTATCCAAGGTCCTTTCTGGTACGCGGTCATTTCTATTGGTGGAACGAATACGTTTTTAATGGTTTATATATTTACCTATGTGCAATAAATGGAAAAAAGTTTTACACTATGGGAAGCATCTATTTCTAATTTTTTTTGGAAGTCTAAGTGACGCTGGAACCAAAAATCAGAAAGATTCTCCTGGAGGATTGAAGACTGTCTCCAAAGGGGATTGAAAGGAACTTTGCAGTGTTTCTTAGACTTTTAATCCCAACAGTGGGAGCACTTATTCACATTTTTTTTTGTTAAAAGTTAAATGCTCGCCCAGTTGCGATGTCTGGCCAGATATATTGAGTGGCTGATCAGTAAATGTGTATGCTTACAAAATCGGTCACTTGGTCGGCCACTGCATTGGTCAGGTGTGTAAGTTAATACTGAAACCTAAGGGGGGTATCCACTAGGCGATTTTAGCAAGCGATTGCACGATAACGATGTCGTTATCGTGCAATAGCTTGCAAATCGCGCATGCATCGGGCATGTTTTGGTCAGAAGCAACGAGCGATGCGCGTGCACGCTGGTCGCTTCCGGCATCTATCATCGCCCGTACATAATGGTCAACCTAACGATCTCGTCAGGTTCAGCATGTGAGGGGATGATGGATGTGCCTGGACTGAACGAGTGAACGTTCAGTCTAGGCACATCACTAAATATACAATCGAGAGCACGATTGCAATGTCGTAATCTAGTAGTGGATACTTGCCTTTAAAGATTACTGCTACAGAAAAGCTACAATATTGTTTCAACAATATAAATTAACAACAAAAATCCTGGATTCTTGCCAAGTTGAAGTCATTTGACATCTCCAACATACTAATAGATGGTTGCAAAGAAAATATAATTTTCTCATCTGAAAAGGAAATGTAAAGTAAGCTCTCTCAGTTGGGGGATTAGACTTTCCATAAAGGGTGGCCTTCACATTGAAAACCTATGCTGCATACACACGGGCTGATTTTCCTGAGCGATATAAACGATAACGATATAGTTCAAGGATCATTCATATTGTTCATTTTCATGCAGTGAACGATCGACCAACGATGCGCGTTCCCACATGAACGATATCTATGGTCGACCGTACATCCAGGCAACCTTGGATGATTTTGTCAAGATTTGCCTGTAAAGACATGACTTCACTGAAATGTCTATCATAGATATCAGTGTACACCCAAAATAGTTTGCCCTGCACTACAGAAAGTTGGAGGGAAATCTATCAGCGATACCTTTGGTTGTGCAGCTTGTACCATGTGTATGCAGCATAAATCTGACTTCTGTCTTTTTATCCTACAATGGGAAAATAATGAAATGTCACTTGTTAAAAGTTACAACAATGGTGTCTGCCTAGTTACACACTTCCATATCAAATATGTTTTCCCATAATAGTACAGTTTCGCAACGTAATACTTAAGTCAGGTATCAACTGAGTTATGTAACTAAACGCTGCCACCTAATTTAAATTCCTATCATAGTTATGCATTAAACAAATCAACACTAAAGGTTATAGAAGGAGCCAGTGTTGTGAAATAACACCCTACCATACTGCAACAAGCTAGATATAGCCAAATGCATGAAGTTTTCCATACCTTGAAAAGTGATGATGTTGTCAGACGCTGAATAATTATTCAGCATTTTTTGTAAACACGGCCATAAAGATTTTGGAAAGCTAGGTTCAACAAAAGAAAAGTATATGAATACATTTCCTCAGAATATATGATGAATCATGAAGGTTGACTGCTTACATCTTTACAGACTAAGGGCCGTATTCAATTAGAAGTGAAAAGTGGTTAACTGCTAAAAAGTATCGCGGGATTGGAACTTATCTCCGTATTCAATTCCAGCCGGTTTTTGTCTATGCGGAAAGTAAATACAATGTAAAAAGATTCGCCTCTGAATAGCTTGTGAAAAGAAGTGCAAAATTTTTATTTTTGGGTGCAAAGGTGGTTAAACCACTCAGAACCCTTGGGTCAGTCCCCAAAGGACAACTGTGTCAAAAAATCCCGGTGAAAAACTTAACACCCCAAAAAAGTACTTTCATTTTGGGGGTGAAAAAGTACAAAGTGGGAGGACAAGCACAAAAACTAGCGAAATAGACTTCTTGGGGTGCTATAAGGAGGGGCCAAGTGTTTTTAGGATTGCAGGTGCATGTATGAGGGTGTTTTTTTTTACATTTTTTAAAAGTTCACCTTAGAGAAATGAAAATATGCTAGCACCTATTTTCAGGTACCCCAAATTTGACAGGACTACTTATTTTCACCCAAAAAACTGCTTAATGCTATTCTTCACCACTTGTGCAAAGACGCTAATATGAAGCTATTGAAACAACTTAAGTAACCCAAAAAGTTTTATTAGGGCTATTCGGACACATCTACATTGATCATGCATCTTTTTGGGGCTGATTTCCCCTATTCTGACAGCACTTTCTGCCTGTTCTGACTTCACCGCTTGCCGTTTCCGTGTAGTTTGAAATTTAATATGGCGAATAGCGGGGACGTGCACGATAAGTTTTCGCCTCCAAAGCATGCGATGTCCGCGGAAAGTCAGACAGGCAAAACTTTTCCGCGGAAACAAAACTAATTGAATACCGCCCTAAGCCTAGGAAAATAAGAAAGGCAAAGACCTGCTTTTCCTCCACGTAGTGTAAAAAAAAAAATTAAGCACAGAAGAGAGGACAAATCACTTGTCAATGAGATGTGGTGCTAATGCTTCTCAACAAAGTCTTATTACACTATGCTTCGCACCAAGGTCTTCTAACACACATACGGTCTTGCCATTACAGGCAACACTTTACCTCCAATTTTAGGACCGCAGACTAAATGCATTGTGATTTACAAATGTTGTTCCCTACTATACAAAGGGAGATCAGGTTTCTTTACAAAAATAAAAATAATGCATCAGTGCGACATTCCACATACTTGTTCATTATTGCAGTACTGCAAACTGAGGAGACTCGCTGGGGGGGGGGGGGACTATTGCTTTTTAGCACGCTTCTCAGTAATGGGCGCCTGACAGAGCAATTCAATTGTTGATCCATACGTGCGCACATATCTGCAGGCGTTGACATTCTGCTTGCAGCCTCATGAGGTTGTGAGCTGAAATATGCGAAAAGTCTGGTTTGGGCACCATAACCAGGACTTTAGACAGTTTTGTCTGATTTACGCGGCTGAACCTTGTGCTTTTGGGCGAAAAAAAGGGCGATAACTAATGGGCGCCCAAACAATTGAATAGCTTCTTTGTTCACCCATTAATTATCTCCGCCCAAAAAAACAACTGAATCGCCCCCTCTGATAAACATTTAGTCACATGTGGCTACACTTTAAGAGAAAGGGATGATCCTTGAGATGACAGCTCTTGAGGTTATATAAAAATAATGCAAAAGCAATAACACCATTGCTCTAAGCACTGTCAGGTGCTTAAAATATCTGGTCACCAAGCACATCCCCCACCTTCTCCCCCTTTCTAATAAATAAATCACTTTTGCTGCCTCCCAGCGTCCATCTGCTTTGCTACTGGCTGAAAATGTCATGCTTCTTGCCCCAACCTGAAGGCCAAATTATAGGAGATCATGGCAGGAAAAAAAAGGAAGATCTCCAGCACGCAGCTATGGCATATGAAAGGATTAAGAGAGGTCCAGTTAGAGAGTATATTTAAAATTATATTTTGGTGACATATTCTAGGTTTATGAACAGATTCTAGCCCCTACTTTTTGGTGTAGATTGTTCGATATTGGACCAATTTCTTGTGTTTTCCGACAGTCATTGTTATGGTATGTTATGTTATGATAATTAAAGAGACTAAAACATTTTCCCCATCCATTTCCACTACAGTACTGCAATTCATATATTCCTGATTTTGAAGTCTACCACATCATCATCCTCAGTTAGAGGACACCTTAGTGGGTAGTCAAGGATGGTGCTAAAACAAAAATTTACTTCCTTACAAGGGCTAAAATAACCCCATTATTTTAACATTTGCACTCCATTTTAAATTATATAAGCACATCTTTCCAAGACTGACATGAAGAGTGCAGTCATGTGAAACTACATTTTGCACAAACTAAAGTCATAAGTCATCCAATCCTTTTTGCGTCACCTGATGGAGAAGATATTGTAGTAGAAATTAGATCAGCTTCCAAAATCTCAGTAATCATCCAGTTGACAAAAGCAACCCAGCAGACATTCTGCTAAGCCATTACAGGTGCTCATACAACTAGACTTGCCTCTTGAAAGAAGAGAAACCAGTATAAAAGGTGCACCCGTCACACACATTGGGGGGCTGCTGTCGATGATGAGCGCCCGATGGAACAATTCAATAGTTGCTCCATTCAGGCCTGATAACCGCCAACGCTTACATTTTTGTTCGCCGCCTCCTTAGGTGACAAGCAGAAACGTGCAATTAGTCCATGGTTTGGGTGCCCAAACTCCCGTTAGGGTGCCCCAACCAGGATTTCAGTCGGATTTAGCCATTTTACGTGGATAAACCTGGTCTACTAGGGCACGTTAAGCATCATAATTGTTGGGCACCCAAAATCAATTTAATTGATACACTGGGCGCACATTAATTACCACGGCTAACTAAACAATTGAATCACCCCCATAAAGAAGCAAACCTTGGTATGGTCTAAGAAATGATGAATGTGCTACCTTGGTATGGTCTAAGAAATGATGAATGTGCTACCTTGGTATGGTCTAAGAAATGATGAATGCGCTATGACGTAATATACTGTAACTAGATCGTAGTTCATTGGTAGTCTACATTTTCAATAATAACGTTTGAATAACATTTTCAGGAAAGAAGAAAAACATCATATCCAACACAGGAAAACAAAAGAGACTGAGGTGGAAAACCTACTGTAAAGATTCCACAGACAAAAGAATCTGAACACAAAATTCTAATTATTACGGATGCAGAAGTTAGAGTAATGAGCACTGCAGCAATGAGCTCAATTTGTTTTACATATGTTTATGTACAATGAACAAAGCACAGCAAAGGGCTCCCAACAGCAGCCATATGCAATTTAATTTCTATCTGATATCAAAGAAAAAGGCATAGAACACATTATGGGAGAAAAGTTAGCAAATGCTTGAGAAGAGTTGGAGTGTGTGGTTAAACAAAGGTTTTACCAGTTATGTAAAAATTTATGCAATTTTCCACATTAAATACATGTGAAAATCCAGGCACAAATGTAGCCAATTTTGCCACACACAAGGCCCGATTCACAAGCGGACAATGTTTTCATGTCTGCGCATGTGTCCTCATTGTTACTGCACAAAGACGCAGACCGAATTGCAGGAAGATTCATTTCTGGGACGTAACAGCGGTGGCTAGCCCGATGTGGGAGTGTCGCTGTCAGCTACTGCATATTAATACGCAGTTGCACTCACCTCGGCGCCCATGTTCAGAAGGAGAAATTGTACCTGCCATAGGGTAGGTGCAACCCCCAATGGTGCATATTAATAAACACGGTGGCGGATTTGCAATGCAGCCGGTGGTCGTCCCTGTAGGAAGCCCATCTGCTGCGGCATTAGCATAAAAAAAACAGATGCGGCTGCAATAGCGTCCACCTCTGAAACAGGCCTACAACCTTTTGGCCTTGGATTACAGCATATCGCTAATAAGTACAATAAAATGTATATATTGTACATTTAGTCTTCCCACTAGGCTGTTTTAGCAGGGCGTCGCGCCCTGCCTGGTTTTAAAACGGCAAAACAAGCCCTTACCTACCTGCTAGAACAGCCTGCTGAGTGTGCGGGGTACCGTTCCCACCCGCTAGCCGCAATGTCCCGCAAGGGGGGGGAAATTACCGGTGCAGCGCTCACCACCAGTGGATAGATGCATCAACTAACAGTGAGGGGAGTGCTTGGGGACAGCCTTGCATGTCTTAAGAGCACACACCCACACACCTTTTCTTGTGGCCATGCCCCCTTTTTGGACGCGCTCCGATAGTGCCTTTTTTACGGTACAGCACCTTGCCCAGCGCCGGACATTATACCCTTATTCGGTCTTATCAATGGCACATAAAATGCAGATATAATGCTACCAGATAGTACTATACTCAGCACTAAAGCGGCCCATACACGGTGCAATATGCCCGGCATATTGGGTGGTCCCACACATGGTGCGATGTGGTGGCCGACCACCCGATATGCCGGCACCTTCCTCCCTCACCCGTATAGCGCAACATGGGGTCGTACATTGCAATTCACCTAATCGAGTGAATTTTCCGTAAGATCCGTGGATGCGATGTACGACCCCATGGAAGCACGCACGGGATGATGTCATGCCCATACACAATACGATGTAGCAGCTATATCGCACCAATCCATCAGATCGGCTACTATATCGCACTGTGTATGGCTGGCATAAGTCAATATCTGACATACTCTACAATATATTGTGCTGCATTATTGACACTTCTAAAGGGAGAGAAATATCACCCAACTACAAGTGTGTAGCCACATGTCCCCGTTTTCCCGTGACATCAAGGGACTGGAGAAAAATAGTAGCACAGTGAAGGAAACTTATTTATTACCAGTTATTTATATAGCGCACACATATTCCGCAGCGCTTTACAGAGAATATTTGGCCATTCACATCAGTCCTTGCCCCAGTTCAGCTTGCAATCTATATTCCCTAATTGTTGTTGGGAGCCAAGTAATCTACCAGTATATTTTTGGAGTGTGGGAGAAAACGGGAGCACCTGGAGGAAACCCACGCAAGCACAGGGAGAATATACAAACTCCACATAGTTACGTAGTGGGAATCGAACCCATAGCCTCAGTGCTGTGAGGCAGTAATGCTAACCATTACACAGTCTGTGCTGCCCCGTCTGCCATCTATGAAGCTAATCCCCAAAAAACACATTTCTTCCTTCTGAACTTAAGGCATGGGGGGTGATTCAATTCAGCTCGATGTCAAATAGCCCCGCTGTGAAAACAAACTAGAACCATTTAAATCAGCGAATGCCGGTTACCGCGCTTTAAGCGGGGTATTTAGTCGCGGTAACCTGTATTCTCCGACTAAAGTGTCGGCCGCGAGGCTGTTAGCGCAGTCCTAAGCCGAAAAACAGCATTGCAGCAGGCACTTAAGTCATATTTTGCACCCAACACAATAATGACCCTCACAGCACAAGTCATTTATTTTGCACCCAACAAAATACTGATCCTCACATCATGTTAATGTATTATAAGCATAAATATGTTACGGGCTTCTAGATGCATTTAAATGTGGCTAAACAACAACAAATGGAGGGGGGGGATTAATTTGGCACAATGTTCCACTTATTCACACATATTGGGCCCTTACGTTAGTGCTGACATCGGCAGGCTGAGGCTGCAATATGCCGTTCTGGGAATTCAAGAGTCACAATTTACATCAAAGAAACTAGTTCCAAAGCACTGTGTGGGGTTGGTCTGCTCTCCCCGTGCATGAGTGGGTTTCCTCTGGGTGCCCCACGTTCCTCAAAGTTCAAAAACAGACATTAAGGTTAATTGGCTTCTGGCAAAATGGGCCCTAGTGTGTTGTGTGTGTTCTGGCAGGGAAATTAGTGTATGTTCCAATGGAGCAGGGACTGAGGTGTTTTCTCTACACAACAATGTGCAATATAAAAGCTATAGAATTAATAATATTGATAATAAAGCAGACACCTTGACTCAGCAGATTTGTCTAGCCCTTAAGCTGACCTTACATCAGACCAACTTTCCTCCAACTAGTTGCTGATTGTCATTTGCTCCCATGCATTTCCGATTTCATTCCAATCAACCAACTAGTTGGATGGTTGGAGGAAAGTTGGTCTGGTATATGGCCAAGAAAACAGTAATACAGGGTGCAGGGCCATCGCAGGCTGTATGCTCTGATTCATGTAGTCTATCAAGGTCTGTAATTGTGTATGAGAGACGCAGCAACAATCTGCCACCGTAAAGTCCCTCAATTGACTGTTGAATGGTTATGGAGAACACTATCAGGTGTTGCTCCACAACATCCCTTAAATGCCTGACAGGATTCCAAACTGGTGACTGAAAATTACATATGTATAACATCAGTGTTACCATCAAACCAATGAGTAAGTACATATGCTCTGAGGGTATAATCTGTCTGGAAGACATCAAAGAAAGACATGCTTCATCGAAGGAGATGGACAAGGTTGATTACCATACAATAGCAATTAGTATTATCGAACAATCACAACCCTTAAATGTTGTAAGCAAGCATTCAAGGCTGTAGATTCTTTAGTTTGAAGTGCACTCATTCATTACAGAATACGGCGGATGATTAATCTGACACAACATCCTCACCTGCACACTTAAGGTGCCTATCCATTAGGCGACCTGAAAGTCTGAAGGTCCAGCGTTCAGACCTTCAGGTCGCCGAGGTACGGGCGCCGCACTGAACGGCGTTCACTGAACGTCATTCAGTGAAGTAGGCTGGCCTATCTCTGAACATGCCGAATCCGACGAGCGTCGTCGGGTTGACGTGCATGTTCAGTAGATAGTCGGGGTCGGCAAGGACCAAGTGTGCATGCGCATCGCTGGTCCTTGCTGGCTATCCATTACCCGACTTTGTGAACAATGCGACCAAAACCTCCTGCTTTTGGTCGTATTGTTCACAAAGTCGGGTAATGGATAGGCCCCTTTAACCTGGGTACATACTAACAGATACATTGGCCGATCAACTGATCAGCCAATGTATCTGCTGCCCGTCGGGCAGTGTGTACCCACGATATGTCGGTGAACGTCGGTGTTTTTGCAGACATATCTGTCCATCGGCAGGTGTGTACGGGCGGTCTGCACACCGCACGTACACACACAGCGGCAGCCGCGAGGAGGGGGCGGGACTCGCAGCAAGACACAGATGATGGCTGTTCAGTGTGTATGAACGACCATCATCTGCAGATAGATCTGTCAGGTGTGTACCCACCTTTAGTGCTGCAAAGAGCAGGTGTGGCAAGCACAACAACACAATTAGGATAACCTGGGCATTATAATGCTCATCTAAACATTTATGATCATCACTCCACATTCAAAAAAAGGTTACATCTTGCAGCCATAATAGTCTTTAACTACAGGCAAAAGGGATAGTCCAGACCAAACATTGTATTGATAAAGATTTCCTTAATTATATAATGCGCAATACCTGGGTGAAAGCACTTGCTTTCAATCTGTATGGTATCGCCATTCTGTTATACCCCTTTTACACCAGAGCTAAAACCCGGGTTATTGCAGGGTTAACCTGGGTAGCTCCATGGTGTAAAAGGGGAAAGGGTTGGATTGCCAGGTCGAGTGACCCGGCAACCCAACCCAGGTAACTTGCAGGGTTTAACACCGAAATAACCCGTAAGGGTGACCTGGATCGTGCTACATGCCTGCCGATTGGCCGGCTTCAGTGGCGCTTGGAGATGACGTAATCTCCAAGCGTCCACTTCAATGCCGGATAAGCCGGGTCTCTGCAGACCCAGCTCCGGTGTGAATTGCGCCGATTCGGGAATATCCTAGGTTGGCGCCGGGGAAATTCCAGATCTGATCTGGATTGGAACTCTGTTCCAACCTCCGGGTCAGATCCGGTATAAAAGCGGTTTTACTAACAAAGTCTGCAGAAAGTGGCAAAACACTAAAGTAGAAATCATCACTATTCACTACTGAAGCACATTCACAAAAGATGATATTGTTAGATGCAACAACTTTATACAGCCTTTGACTGCTTACAAAAATCAGTGATTTGCAGCCAAGTACTGTTGCTTATAACACAACCTATAGTAAATGCATTACACACTTGAACACCTCCATAACAGAGAAATGAAACTGGCACATACAACATTCACCACAAATGTGCTGTGCCATCAGAAGCAATTAAGAGTGACATATTACTGGAACAGGGCTCTGAGTGGTGCTGGTGATGACAGCTTGCTATGTCTCAGCATCCTAATTACCCGAGAGAAGGGACTGCTGACATCAACACATCCGCACCTTCTAAGAGCTGAACTGAATGAAATTAGCAGCACATCAAGGACAATAAAACCAAGACAGTAAGCTGCACATATCACAATGACAATATTCTTCAAAGAAAAACTGAAACCAATTAAATGAGGCTGTTTTACGCATCTGAAAAAGGCCACTAAGTCCCAAACAAGAGCTGATTCAAAATGAAAGTGCACAGTGATCTTGGCAAAATGCAACATAATATAGGTATTCCTGCTATATAGCTGAGTGCAAACTATTGTTTTCAGGAAACAGCAATTATGGACATTTGTATGGAGCCTTGCGGTGTGCACTAACCACTTAACTTTTCTAAAAAACGCTCAGAAATTGTTGGGGATTTTTTATGAGCGAATTAGGTGAAGAACTACTATTTCAACTTATCTGAAATGATATCATTAAAGAAAAAAATTGTTTTTTTTTTAAATATTTGTAACAAATCGTTTTTTGAAACATCGGACCTCCATCGGAACACCTGGAACATTGGGACTTTCCATTTCAAAGCGGCTTCAGGCACCAGGTACACTTGGGGGCGAGTGGTGTTTGGTTTACCATTTCCCAGCGGCTGCTAATCTCTGCAGCCGCTGGGTGGGGTATCCTGTTGTGTTGACCGAACAGCAATGATCTGCAGCATAGCAGACACTGGGCGAGGATGCAGGCAAGCAGAAGGACTGGAAGGTCTCTCTGATAGCAGCAGCTGCAGTAAGATTCTCTTCCTGCAGCCGCCCACGCTGTTTACCTGACTGGTCGAAATATTGCGACTGGATCAGATAAAGCACCGCCTGGTGTGGTCGGAACAATGTGACCATGCCAGGCAAGTGGTTAAAGGATTTACGAATAGTAAAAAAGTATTCCCCTATAATAAGCTAGTGTTCATTCTAGCACCCTGCACCTGTCATAACCTGTGCAGTTCCTCTTTCCTGCCTGGAGTGTCACATTCTGTTCTGATGCTTCTAGCACACTCTGGTCTGTATCTTAGCAGTTTGTTGCATCAGCTGAGTGTGCTAGAAGAACCAGAGCAGAGAGCGACACCCCAGACAGGAAAGAGGAACTGCACAGGTTGTGACAGGTGCAGAGTCCTCGAATGAACTATAAGCCATGCTGTATCTGAATTCCCTATTTTGATACTAATGCAAGCAGACAAGAATATTGGCATTGCATTTGAAACAAAACTCCACGCAAGTATACTGCTAGGTACATATGGTAGGCAAGAGATCCAATGATCATTATACCATGAAACTATTATTATCATCATCATCATTTTCTTATATAGCACAACATATTCCATTGCGCTTTACAACTGGAAACATTAAAAGAACAAAACTAAGTAATAACAGGCAGAGGTAGGAAGGCCCTGCTGGCAAGCTTACAATCTATAGGACACAATAAAAACTACATGCTGCGGACACAATTTTTCCTGTGATAAATAGATACACTTGTGACACTATACATTGCGATACGTAGTCTTTTGTGAGCAAACCGTTAGCACCAACATATTCCCGATATGTCTGCATATATTATACATTTTTAATAAACTACCCATTACAGATATACACACACACACATACAAGTCATTAATCCTACCACTATATTTTCATCTGTGACACAAGGACACAGATCAATAACTACAGAATAACTCTTGCACACACTAGTGTATTGGAATACAATAAAATCAATCATTAGCCTTTTCTACAAACTCCTTCAAGCAACATGTGTGACCTGATGAGAAGTATTGCAAGACCTTTTTTTTAATAAGATGCTTCATTCAAGTAACAATTATGTATACCTACTGGCTTGAAGCTTATTTCAAGAAACTAATTTACTGTATACTAACAGCTTCTCTTACTATTTTGGTCCTTGAATGATTCATGTACCAATAAGTTTATTGTGTGGATCTCTTGGCGTTAAACATAGCACAACCTGCAGCCGATTATATCATTATATGCAGATATCTGTGCAGAGATCATCTGACTCGAGAACTGTAATCTGTGGCCAACTCTCTCTCCCCGTAAAACCCTTTTTGTCTCCCAGTAATGAAATGGTTACAGTAGCAGGTATGTTACGGATGGCCTGGGGAGATGGTAATTCAGTATTTAATTATTTATCACTTCCTATACTAGGGGTATTTAACATGTGGCCCTCCATCTCTGTGGAACTCCACATCGCAGCATGCTCTGCCACAGTTTTGCTACTAGGGTATGCCAAAACTGTGACACGATGGGATGTGTAGTTCGAACGTAGCTGGAGTCCGCATGTTGCATATACCAGTCTATACCATTGATTATATGGCCCCCTCTACTGGCCTCAAGTTTGCATTCCCTTTTACATTGTATTGTCTGTTTATTACACGTCTCCTTCATGTTTAGCACTATTTTCCTGTATTTATTGCATGTGTGGAACCTGCAGATCCTTTCCCTATGTTCTATTTCTCCCTCTCCCCTTTCTTTTGTTCCCTGACATTGCTTCAAGACACCACTCAGAACGGGCTTATAGCCTTACCCTGTCAAAGTTCGTGACTTCTGAAACTGTTGTACGCCCTGGTCTCCATCGGGGCTATTCAATTCACATACAGGACTTTAGCTCCCATGCTAATTGCCCAGGATCTATTCAATTACTACCCGCGACGGCCAGTACTTCCCACAATAATGCCCGGGGTGAGCTGCCAAACATGATGCAACTGTCATGTAGCAACTAAACCCGAACCCTTACTTAACGCATATTTCTGTTTGTACCTGCAAAAACCTGTGATAAGTGCAGTCTCAGGGCTAGTCGTGGGAAGTAATTGAATAGCTCCTGGGCCCTTATCCCGGGAGCTAAATTCTCGCATAAAAATGTAATTACCCCCTAGAACAGGAATGGTAGACAATGCTGCCACTCCTGTCCACTCACAGAACCTTGATAGGCCTACTTAGGACACCAGATCTTGGATCCACCTTTTGACTCCCCTATCTATGCCATGTTATAGCATTGTTAACTCTATTGCTCAAGAGCTCAGCCAGTGTGACACCCATTGTTACGTATGGGGCTGCATCTAGTTGCCTCAGGTGTCATCACGTCCGCCTTTTCATGATAATGGGAGTTTGGAGCCTTACTTACTGCTGTAGGTGACCCTGATCCCTTACAATAATCTGGCTATATCACTGAGGCTCTCTCACCTGCTGGTGGAGGCTTTCTGCTCTACTGCATTCCATAAACTAGCATAGGTTCCTTAACAAGGAGGCGATAGATTTATCCTGTTTTGGTAGCAGCTGAATGCTGAGGACTTCGGCTGTTCCCCTGACCCCGGAACTAGTCACTGACTGCTCTGTGAGGATGTGTTACCTACAGCTGTAATATGTGATTGGGTATTCAGCACTGAAGCATGTAGTTTGGGTGTGCTGATACATGGCTTTGGACTTTCCTTCATCAAACAAATTTCCAGGTATGACTTTAATTAACATTCTAGAGCTAATTAAAGAAAAGTTGTGAAAGTTTTTGTCATTTTTCATAAAAAGTTTGTGAAAAAGTTGTGTGGGGACTGATAATACTTACGTCTTATAGCAGAACACACTTTCCCCACCAGCAGCTACAATTTTTATTCCGCTGCCCGACGTACCAATTGTTAATCACACCTCTTAGATTGTAAGCTTAACTGGACAGGGCCATCTTTACCTTCCATTTCATATCATTATATGTATCATGATTATCCATAAATGTAAAGTGCTTAATAAATAAGCACTACAATAATAAGTGCTACAATAATAATGGTGTAGACAATGATCAGATTCCATATAGGCAGGATTAGGATGTGTAGTTTGTAGATAAAACAGGATTTTGGTACTTACCATTAGATTCCTTTCTCCGATTCCACAGGGGACACTGGAGTCTCAGTACAGTGGGGTATAGAAGTGGGATAACCGGGAGCTGGCACTTTAATAAATTTGAATAGTAGCTAGCTCCTCCCCCTCTATACCCCCCCTACAGGTCAGTCTAAATAAACTGTGCCCGAGGAGAGCTGGAAATAGAATAACAGAGGAGAAGAGAACTAGAACATACATAAACAACAAGCAAATATGCAAACAAATCAAGCAGACCTTGAAGAAAAACTTGACTGTCCAAACCTGGCAAAATAATAACAAGTGCAGATGGAACAGCGCCGGGTGGGTGTCCAGTGTCCCCTGTGGAATCGGAGAAAGGGATTTAACGGTAAGTAACAAAACCCTGTTTTCGCCTTCATCCACTAGAGGACACTGGAGTCTCAGTACAGTGGGGACGTCCCAGAGCTCACATCCCGGACGGGAGAGCGCTGAGAACCCTGCAAAACAGCACGGTCATATGGTGAAGCAGTAGCCGCAAACGTGTATAACTGTAAAACTTAGTAAAAGTATGCCGGCCCGACCAAGTGGCCGCTCGACAAAGCTATGTCAGGGAAACCCCGCAGGCAGCCGCCCACGAAGAACCCACCGAGCACGTAGAATGCGCTGTGATTGAAGTAGGTGGTTGCTTTGATGCAGCCAGATAGGCTTGTCCGATTGTCAGACGAATCCATCTAGAAATAGTAGCCTTAGAAGCCGACCAGCCTGGCCGTGCCATATCATATCGAACAAACAGCGTATCCAACTTCCGGAGGGATGCTGTGCTATCAACATAAATCCGAAGAGCCCGGACAACATCTAGGGATCTGGAAGCCGAAGACTCCTCTTTAAAACACCGGTACTACGATCGGTTGATTGATGTGAAACGCAGACAAACGCAAAAAGGATAACTGCGTCCGTAGCTCAGCCCTATCCTCATGATATATTAGGTAGGCGGACGACAAGAAAGCGCCCCTAGCTCAGACACACGCCTAGCAGAGGTAAGCACCAACAGGAGAACCACTTTCCATGATAAAAATTTTAATTCCACTGTTTGTAAAGGTTCAAACAGGGAAGATTGGAGAAAAGAGAGGACCAAATCTCATGGGGCCGTAGGAGGTACAAACAGAGGTTGTAATCTGACAACCCCTTGTAGATAAGTCTGGACATCCGGTAATAATGCTAGTCGCTTTTGAAAGAAAAATCGACAAAGCCGATACTTGAACTTTTAAAGATCCCATACGAAGACCTGCTGATAAACCAGCCTGTAGAAAAAGAAGCAGCCTGGCTAAGTTGAGTTCTGACGGTGGTGCACCCTTGCACTCACACCAAGCAACATATGCCTTCCATATGCGATGATAGTGCTTAGGAGGTAACTTCCTTTCTAGCCCTTAACATAGTAGGAATCACCCTGGAAAGGATACCCTTCTTTCTTAAGATAGCCCTTTCAACAGCCACGCCGTCAAACGAAACCGCTTTAAGTCCTGATAAATAAACGGACCCTGTTGCAGTAGATCTTCTTGCAGAGGAAGAGGCCACTCGTCGTCTATCAGTAGAAGACGTAGGTTGGAAAACCAGGCCCGTCTGGAGCCACCAACAGACCTTTACCCCTTCTCGTTTGATTCTTTGCAGCAGACGAGGAAGGAGTGGGAGTGGTGGAAACAGGTAGACAAACTGAAACCGCCAAGGAGCTGTTAGAGCATCCACCGCCACTGCCTTGTCCTGCTTTGGATCCCCTGTCCTAGAGCAGTAAAGTGGCAGTTGATGGTTTAGTCTCGACGCCATAAGATCTACCTGAGGGAGACCCCAACGCTGAATCACTTGTTGGAAGACCTGCGGATTGAGCATCCACTCTCCCGGATTAATGTCCTGTCTACTGAGATGAAAATTGTTGATATCCCTACCGCATATTCCTCTGCCCAGAGAAGAATGCGGCTTACCTCCCTCATGGCGGACCAACTCTTGGTACCACCCTGTATTTGATGTATGCCACAGCCATGGCGTTGTCGGACTGCACTCTGATGGCCTTGCCCTTCAACAGAGGATGTGCCACCTGAAGAGCATAGAACACGGCCCTTAGCTCCAGAATGTTTATGGGCAGTACTGTCTCCAGCCGAGTCTTCCATGAGTCACTGGCCCCCATCCTCTTAGACTGTGGAGTCTGTGGTGAGGAGAATCCATTCCCAAAATGCAAACCTCTTGCCTGCCAATAGGTGAGAGGAATTCAGCCGCCAAAGGAGAGATGTTTGAGTCCTGGGTGACAGTTGAACTCTCTGGTGAAGGAATAGGTGGGACCCTGACCACTGAGAGAGGAGGTCCAGTTGGAATGGACAGGCATGGAACCTCCCGTATTGGATGGACTCGAAAGACGCAACCATCTTTCCCAGAAGGCAAATACAGAGGTGCACTGACACCCTGCGATGACGCAGTACCAATCGCACCATGTGTTGGATGGAGGTGACTTTTTCCTGCAGAAGAAATACCTTCTGCTCCACTGTGCCCAAAATCATCCCTAGGAAAGGCAGACGCTGTGTAGTCTGCAGATGAGATTTTTGGTAATTCAGGATCCATTCGTGTTGCAACAGCAGACTCTCAGGGGTATTCAATATGGGTGCGATAACATAGTTTTTGCGTTAATATCGGAGCTATGACGTCATTATCACAGGTTTTAGTTTTACACTGTCTTCGATATCAAAGACTTATCGCAGTTTTGAAAAGTCTTTGATAAAAAACGGGGATAACTTTTCACCATTGAATAGGTGTCGAAAAAAAGTGCAGAATTGGGGTTTAGGGGTGCAGGCTTAAAAAAAATAGCCTGCACCCCTGGGACTGACATTTAAAAAAGAACTGTGTCAAAAAAAGTTTTAAAAAAAAAAATAGGGGCACCCCAAAAAATTGATTTAAAAATTGGGGTGCAAAAAAAAAGGGGGAAAAATTGTTTAACAATAGGGAAATAGGTTCAGGGCTATTCTGCAAGTATGCGGCAGGTGTTTTGAAGAATAGAATTATAGCGGCAGGTGCGCAAATGCAGAATTTTTAAAAACTTACTTTAGGGACATCAAAATATGCTAGTACCCATTTTCATGTACCCCAAATTTGATGGGACCACTTAAAAAAACGAAAAAAATAACCTAAGTGCTCTTCTGAATCACTTCTTCAATGTCGGGAAAAAAACACCTGCTGCGGCTATTTAAATCCCCGACTTTCAATTAAAGGCTAAAACGGGGTTACCCATAGTGTTCCCCCATGTTTTTACAACTTTAGGGGGGTCTTACAATTATTTTAAGGAAAAATTTGTAACTTTACGCAAATCCAACTTCGGAGTTTCCCGTTTTCGTTAACTTTATATTGAATACGGGGATAAGCGGGAGCGCGCACCATACTTTAACGCAGGTAAAAACTCCGATATGAAACGTTAACTTCGACAGTGAAGTTAACGTTTCATATTGAATACCCCTCTCTGTGTTACCCGGATGTCCTGCAGTAATTGAGAGATTGACGGAGCCTTGAGGAGTAGGTCATCCAAGTAAGGGACGGTATGTCTAAGGATACGAGAAACTCGCCCCTCTCTAGCCCTGCAATGACGGATTGCAGGAACTCCATCTTGAACTTGAAAGTCCGCAAATAAGGATTGAGATGTTTCAAGTTCAGAATGGGTCTCACCGAGCTGTCTGGCTTGGGAACCACAAACAAGCTGGAATAAAAACCTTGGCCCTGCTGGTGGATAGGGACATGCACTATTACTCGAGAAGACAGTAGCTTTTGTATTGCCTACTGTATAACAACCCATTTGTCCGCAGATGCCGGCAAACCGCAAGCAGCGGCGGTGAGGTCTCTAGGCAGCTCCAACGAAGCAGACCGGCAGGGGCAGTGAGCTGCCTGCTCATGCTGATCAAGGATCCATTGATTTTTAGCAAAGAGCTCTTGTATGTGACCAGCTCCTTTGGCACACTATTTGGCTACTATTCAAATGTATTAAAGTGCCAGCTCCCGGTTAACACACATCTATATGGAGACTCCAGTATCCCCTAGTAGATGAAGGAGAAAGTAGATTTATATGGCAGCGATGTCACTAGTTTGCAGTGACTGAACATGCTGCATTTTCATTTATATTTATTCAGCGGAAAATAATCCTGCCCTCGCAGTGTAAAGCTGGCATGTAAATTTGAAGTCAGAAACCGATCAGTGAAATTGAGGAGCCAGATGGATATTTTTAAGGTGCCAGGATTGATGAACCTCCATTTACATCAAGGGGTGCTTCCAAAAGTTAAGACGCAAACATTACATTTTGGCAAATTGACTACCTGGCTCCTGGTATTTGTAAAGCCTTGTTAACAATCATACTCCCAAATCAAACAAAAAAAAGTGTTAGAACACAATTATCTAGCCGATCCGCGGTATATCAGCGGATTGCCCACGTAATTATAGAGTGTTTTGCCATGACTGACCACTAAATGGTCTGTCAAACATGCTGAAATTATCCATCAGGTCTGAAAGATTTCATAATTAGTTGGCCGTATCTGGCAGCATATTCACTGCTGTGGCTGACATTTCCCATGTTCCTTCATAGGGGAGAAACAAGGAAATGTTTCCTACCCTGTGAAGAAATGCATATATTGTGACCGTAAAGTGTGAAATCTGTATGGCCACAATATCTGCTGCTTTTAGCTCATCGGATTTAGGGGACGATTCATGTGATTGAGCCGACGGCTGTCAGTGCTGGGCACACGTTGGAGCAATTCAATTGTTGCTACTTTCTGGACAAACAGCGGCTGCCGGCGGATTTTTCTCCCCCCCTCCTGAGGAGGCATGCAGAAATGTGTGAAAAATCTGTAGTTTGGGCACCCTAACCAGGACTTTAGACAGGTTTGGCTACTATACGTGGCTAAACCCTGTCTATCTGTCAGTGCAATAATTAATGGGCACCCAAAACAATTGAATCACCCCCAACATGTCCATCGGTCTGATAGACATTTTATTTCACAATGTATGCCCAACATAAATTTAAAAAGGTTTGTAATAGTACAGTACAAACAATAGTTTCCAGTGATAATAATGTAAACACATATCTCTCAAACTTCTATGGGGGCGATTCAATTCAACGCGATGTTGAATAGCCGCGGGAGGGAGCTCCCGAAGCTATTCAATACACCGCGCTGTTTGGGCGTGCTAAAGATTTTTTCTCGCACCCCCCTGGGGATGCGAGAAGAAATCCGACCAAAGTGCCGGGCGCGCAGCTGTTCTTCTGCATAGCGCAGCGCTAACAGCCACACGCCCGGCACTTTGGTCAGAGAATGCCGGTTAACGCGCCTTAACACCCTTGTTAGGTGCAATAACCGGCATTCTCCGACCACACAGCGCACTGAATTGAATAGCTCTGGGAGCTCGCTCCCGGCGCTATTCAATTCACATTGAATTGAATCGCCCCCCTATGGATTAATTTTGTATTTTAGATTTAAAGTTAATGCAGGGATATATGTTACCACATGAAATGTGATGGTTTCAGTTGAGAACATGTGGATTCATTGCTCTCGTCACCACACAGAAGTCAGTTCACCTCACAGGGGGTTAGTGGAGCATTGCTTGCATCACCAGACATACAGTCAACTAGGAAAAACACTTTTGGTTTTCAAATGACAACAGAAAACACAGGCAGGACCCTTCAAAATAAACCTTGTGTAAGACCTGTGTAGAAGTTTTGTGTATGAGAACAATATTTCACTAATATGAATTCCACTACAGTGGTTTAATGAAAATAAAGTAATTCCCAGCAGGTATGCATGTAAACATTGGGGGGGGGGGGGTTTAATTCTTGGCAATTTGTCACACAGTGCCTCTGGTACAGTCATGAAGGCATTCAACAGCACTGTATCTTCGCCCAGTTTTCCTCATTCCCCATAGAAGTGCGCAGCTAAATAAGCAAGGATTCAGTACTATTATAAACATAAATGAGTTTGTGCTCCCGAGATGATATAATTGCAATATTTTAAAGCGTTTTAATGAACTGCATAAGAATAATAAAACCATGGCGAAGTGAATTTTGTGGGGGGGAGGGGGGTTAATTAATTTCTCGGAGCAGGCATGTAGCTTCCAGGTTAAGTGTCCGGAGCTATACAATCCGCAACTAGCGAATCTCTGCTCACATCCTCTTGAGGTGAATAAAGAAACCTGTGCTAACTACTGCCTCGGGGACTAGTTGGGGTAACAGCATTGCGCCCGCCACTTAAGCCGGGAGCTGCACCTTAAAGCAGCTAAGCCCCGTGCATTAGTCACAGTAAGGAGCATCTCATGGCGTGAAGTGACAGGCGCGATGCAGTCAATTGAATAGCTCCAGGCACTTAACCCAAAAGCTATATCCCCAAGAAAAGAATTTAATTAATCCTAGAAATTCAAAACTCTTATTCCTAGTGAAAGCGACTTAATGGCAATTTCAAATTGCAGCCTCCAGATGTGGCAAGCAGAAATGTGAGAAAATTCGGTCTGTTTGGGCACCCAAACTACCATTTTGGCAGTGCGCCCAATAGTTTAAACGGGTTGCATTTGGTCAATAATACCCTTTTCAGACAGAAAACCAAATTACCGGGTTAAACATTTCAAACCAGTAATTTGATTTACACGGAACCTTTTTCTGTCAGAAAGGGTCATCCCAGGTCTAAATTCCAGGGACTATAGACCAAGGTATTTACCAGGGTCGGAGACATGGGAATTTAGTCCCTGGTTGACCCTTTCAGACAAAAGAAATACACGTGTAAATCAGTAATTTGCTCTTCTCTCTGAAGGGGGGGGGGGGGTACAGACAGAGATTGGCAATACAACTCGGTATGCAAATGTCGTGAAAAATAAGTAATGGACACTCGTGCCTGCAGTGACAACAATTGAATAGCTTTGTCAGTTGCCCATTCTTTTAAATGCACAAGAAACAATTGAATTCTCTCCATAGAATGAACACATGTAACGAACACATGTAATAATAATCAAATGTAAAGGTTATAAACAGGCAGATCAATCAACTTACTGCCAGCAAAAGATGAAAATCCAGCAGTACCATACATTTCAGAAACATGCATGTAACAGCCATTTGACACATTTTAAGAGCCCAAATACTTTAATTAGGGCCACTCATAAACATGCGGTTATCTTTATGAGTTTTGCTTTTTTTTTGCGGTACAGGCAGATATCCCCATTTCTACCTATACTGCTCGCAGGTACCATACCACCGCAAAAAAAAGTTGTTAAAGCCATATAGATATTTGCCTTCACAAATTACTGTTAGGAACACAGATTTACAAGTAAAATCACTAATAGATTCAGCTTCATATTTACAAATTATAAAAAAAAAAACAACTTGCTGGTAAAGGAAAAAAAAACAAATGCGGGATTGCAAATTTAACATATATAAGACTTGTCACATTACTGGCTTATTTCAGTAACTTTAACATTTTAAGATACAATCAGAACAAATGAGATGTACTTGATGTAGCCAATTAGAGCATCAGAAGCAATTTTCTGCAGAAATGTTATTAATTTTCCTGTGCCAACAACAACAAATGAGACTGAAATGATGCAGAACTATTAAGACATTCTGTAATTATTCTAAAAACAATACCAATAGCAGCTATTGATTGCTTATTCAAATGAGCTCCGTTTGCAAAATCTAATCTGAACATCCCAAAAGGATATGGCGGTAGATATCAATGGAGCGGCTGTAACTCACTTACTCAACACAGAAACGGGAATCACTGTCAAAACAGCAAACAAAGCACACAGCCCCGTCCATTAGGGAGTCATAGAGAAAATTGATTTCACAGTGAAAGATAAAAAGTGCCAGTGCAACACAAGGCCTAGGAGGAAGATCAATGGAGAAAAAAAAAAACCTCAACCCCATCTATCAATAATAAAAAGGCTTTGTCGGGGGGGGCAGGTCTGATAAAGCTAATTCAATCACGGAAAAGACAGAGTTTGGTCACTCCATCATCTAACAATATTGCTGGAAACCGGTGATCAAGTTAGCTATTAAATATGTGCAGAAAAACAGCAGTCTGTCACTGTAAGTAGAAACTGATGAGAAAGTCACGGTTACTGTTCTTCCAGAACTGAAGTGGACATAAAGTAGAATCCAGTGACATCTAGGAGGAGACAGTGAAGATGAGCGTCTATTTACATCAATAAGACAAAAGCCTGTGGCAGTAATTTGTAGTCTCTTATGACTAGTCCAATCCTTATTCAAGTGTCAGACTAATGGTGCATACACACGGTCAGATTTTTCCTTCAGATATGAACGATAACGATTTAAAAATCGTTCAGTCGTTCATATCTGAAGGAAAATCTGACATATCTGACATGCCTGAACGATGGACGATCAACGATGCGCGTTCCCGTTTGTCAGATAACGATATCTGACATCTGATGTGTTTGCAGTCAGACTTGGACGATTCCATTCATTTTAATGCAGTCAAAAATCGTTCAATCGTTCAAAACTTGGTAAAATCGTTCAAACGTTCATCTGACAAGTCTGACAAATCTGACCGTGTGTATGCTCCATAAGATAAATTACCTAGGAACTACATATAATGCGGTCAGCCTTTTGTGGGTTGAACCAATATTCAAGCCTATCAATTTAATATGAAACAGTGACAACAATGGAGGCATGAGGTACAGAGTGAGGCCACTAGCACCTAATGGTATGAGGAGCTTCCTTTTGGAAAACTTGTACACTGGAGTACACCTGACAAGACAGGGACAATGGCCTTAATGATGACAACCGTCACACTGTCAGTAGTGTAAACATATTCTGTTGCACAGCAGATTTACTAGCTGAAAGTGAGTCTGAAAGGCTGTGGACAAATATAACACAGGCTGACCACAGAGGTATTAGGATACCGCTCAGATCCCAAGGAATGTTATGAATGAAGACCTACAACCAGCTGAAGATGAAATGCCAGGAAACAATAGAGATCGCTTCCATTGCTGTAGCCATCACTTGCAATGACCTCAGCTCCGTACTCAGCTTTATGAACACAAAGCAGACACTACATAACTGGAAAGTACCATCACCGGAAATTTTTTATTTGTTTTCGGGATAAAACACATATATAGGATTAAATCCAATCTTGCAAACATCTAAATAAATAGCATTAATTAATTTGTTTTTATAAAATAGTCACTGAATCTACAGTACCAGTGGCCACAGAGCTTAATGGGCTCACAGTGCACTTCTTGGAAATACTCTTCCTAACAGCAAACTGATAGAGCTATATATGTGACAGGATATTACACATCTGCCTACAAAGCCCATCCAGTTGCAGCTGTATGCCCAGGATAAAGTACAGCCTGATGGGGCAATCTCCGTCACACAGCACAAAGAGGTGGCACATGCAGAATAATCACTCAGCCTCTCACTGACTGATGTACTACATACTACCAGGGCCGAGTGACAGCTGTCAGTCAGTAGCCCCCGTGCGTAGCGAGGGCAAGTGTGTGTGTATTTGGGGTGGGGGGAGCCCCTGGTCGACAGGGGGATGTGGGGGGGGGGGGGTGCGGAGGGAAGGGGAGGCGCTGCTCTTTACCTGGTAGATGGAGCCCCAGCTATTGTTCCTGTCCGCCTCCTGAAACTCTCTCTCTATGTCCATATCTGGGCGCCGCTCTCTCCTCTCCCTCCCGGCCGTCTCTTCCTCCTCCTCCTCCCGCTGCTGCTGCTACTGCCTGACACCACGGCACGCAGCCGGAAGCGCGCACTCCCACCTCCCTCACGGCCGGCCGCGTCACTTCCGCTCCAAGCGCAGCCAACCGTGGCAGCACGCGCGGCGGGGGCACCACTCACTTCCGGGAATTCCTCCCGTCCTATACCCGGGCTGCTGGCAGCTGCTGTCCCTCTGTGTGACTGCCAGCGCCCTCTACCTGTCACCCCTAGTACCTTCCAACTTGCCCTGCCAGTGCCACTGTGTCACTCCCTATATCTGCCCTGCTACTGTGTGACCCTCCCCATTACCTGCCTGTCACCGTGTGACACTCCATCTACCTACCTTGTTACTGTGTCATTCCCATTAGCTGACTCGTCACTGTGGGTTCCCAATACCTGTCCTGACATCCTCACACCTAAATATGTCTTATCTTTCTGTGACTCCACAATAACTCACCTATCACTGTGTCATCCCCAATCCCTGACTTATTACTGTATGACCTATATCTGTCACTGTCATGCCTATCAGCTGTACTATCTCTATGTTCCAAATAACTGGCATAGTATAGTGTACCAAATGCCGGACCAATCACTGTCATCCCCAGGACCAGATTAACAATGGGGTGGATGAGTCTACAGCTCCATGCCTCCACATAACAATAGTTCCATTATCAGCATGATGATGACCAACTGGTCCCACAGACAGCCATAAATTCTAAGTATTAAAATTGATTTTCTAGTTTTCTCACAAAATTATACTTTTTTTCTCCTATTTTTATGATAGAGTAGGGCCTCAGGTTGGTAGTCCAGCACCAAATCAAATAATTTATGGCCATTTTAATGTAAATATGTGAACAAACAGAAGTGTAAACCTGTCCACATAACTGAACCTAAGAATGACAGGTAAGCACAATTTACTGCACTTTATTATTTTACTAGATTCTTTTCTTAGTTTCTCTATAACAAACTTAGGGGTGCTGTGAAACCAATGCTGATACTCTAGGGCACCGTGATTCAAAAGAGTTTGGAAACCACTGGTGTAGGGGGTATATACATGCACTTGGCTCTGGTCACACCCACACAGCACTGGCTGCAGCTCCTCCCTTTCTCAGCATAGGCTCTTGAACATTTTCAGCCCCAGGCCTATGTGACCCTTAATCCAGCACTGAAAATGGTGACCTTTCTACCAAAACTGAGTGACATCACAAAGGCTGTTTATGATGTACTAAGTCACATGGTAAGTATACTCAGGTGAAAAATCATATCCTGCATGTATTTTACTATTGCTATCTTTTTATAATCTATCCTTTATGTTAAAATAAGCATACACTACGTACAAGGTCAATAGATATAATAACAGATACAGTTGAACAATGACAGTTCTAATGCAATTCACATGAGATTATAAATCACATCCTACCTGCATTTCACCATATGATCTATCTATTATTTAGGTTAAAATAATCTTATATTACACAGGCAATAAACATATTAACAGATACAGATGATAACTGAACGTTGTATTGCAAGTTACATGATCAGTCTTGATGCAATTCACCTATGCTATTTATTAATCTATCTAACATTATTTTCATATAACTTTTGGGTTAAAATAAGCATACCTTACATTGTGACATGTCATATCAGCAGATAAAGTTAATAACTGACAATTCTCAGGGCAATGCCGTATCAAATCAACACACTTTTTGTTAAAATATTACCTCACCAGCTAAGATTTTATTCAAATTTGGTATCTGGAGCAGTGGTCGAAGTGGGGCGGTATACGGTGGTATGACATACCGCCACTTCCCGGCCCCACTTCATTTTAAATGCAGATGAGAATGTACAAGCGCTGGGATCCAGTATGGGATCCCAGCGCTGGAACAGCGGCGGCTATGTGTAGAGATGTGTCCCGCAGGGGACACATCTCGATCGGGGTAGCGGAGGCGCTGGCATGTAGCCGGGACAAATTACCGGGTCCCGGCTGCACTAGAAGCTCCACCACCACGCACTGGGCCGCCTCCAGCCAATGAGGAGGCTCGCGGCCGCCAGCCAATGAGGAGGCTCGCGGCTCCCAACCAGTCAGGAGGCTCGCGGCCGTCAGCCAATGAGGAGGCTCGCGGCCGGCAGCCAATCACGAGGCTTGCGGCCGCCAGCCAATGAAAAGCTGCCAAATGGCAGCTTGTCATTGGCACGCATCGGCGCCAGATAACTGCAATGAGGAACAGAGGCTCACGGTGGCTCTATTCCAGCAGTGCAGGTCAGAGGGAATTAGAGAGAGGGGAGGGTGTGAGAGAGGGGCAGACGGAGGGAGGCAGGCAGTGTTAGTATTGTAGGGGGTGAAAGAGAGGGAATCAGTAAGTGAGAAGGACATGGTGTGAGAGAGGGGAGCAGGCAGGGAGAAGTGTGTGTGGGAGGGGGGTGAGACGAACAATGGGGTGTAATGGAAGCAGGGGCCCAAAGGGGGGGATTCAATCTCCATACCCCCACCTCTAAATTCCCACTTCGAGCACTGATCTGGAGAGTATATATATGTAGTCTGTAAAAAATACCAAATTTTATTTAACTATCTCATTCCGTTTCCAAAATGTGTAAAGTTTTCAAAAATCGGTCAAAAATGCACAACCAGCATACAGGTTGAGTCTCCCATATCCAAAATGCTTGGGACCAGGGGTATTTTGGATAACGGAATATTCTGTATTTTGGAATATTTGCATATCATAATGAAATATCTTGGGAATGGGACCCAAATATACACAAAGAAAGCATTTATGTATTATTTACACATTATACACACAGCCTGCAGGTAATTGTATACAATATTTTTAATCATTTTGTGGCTCAAGCAAAGTTTGTGTACAGAGATTAAATTCATTTATGTTTCATATAGACTTTATACACACAGCCTGAAGGTAATTTTATACAATATTTTTAATAATTTGTGCCTTAGACAAAGTTTGTGTACATTGATCCATCAAAAATTAAAGGTTTCATTATCTCAGTCATGCCAAAATTATTCCATATTTCGGAATATTTGGATATGGGAGACTCAACCTGTATTTTCAAATCGCCATAGCAGCTCTCCTAATTAAGCTAGAGAGGTGGGAGTGGTGTCATTTTGCTGTTTTTTTTTAATGCCTTTTCCTATGATATACATAACAATAGGCTTTGTGAGGAAAAACTTTTTCCAAATTCAAACTGAAATTTTTGATCATGATAATCTCAAAAAGTGCGTAGACAAAAAGTAAAAAAAAAATCTGGAAATAGTCTATACTAATGTTGAATGCTTGTCAAAATTTAAGAGTGGGAGGATAATGGGTTTATAGTTAAAAATAAATTTAAACAGGAGTAGGCACTACGTTTGAAAACATCAGGGCCTACTTTTAAATCCGGTTATATGAGGGAACAACTAAAATTAGCCCAACACTCAATATTTGAATTAAATAATATTTTATATTCTCACATGTAGAGATTGTCAAAAAGTAATTAAGAGAATTTACAAAAATTTAAATATTGAATGCCTAATTATAAAAGTTCCTATATGACTTTACTAACTAAAAACAATGAATAATGCTTGCAAGAAAAAAATAATGATCTTCAATAATGTTAATGCATTGTTTATGAATCATGCTCATGAATCATTGTTCTCATGAATCAATGATAATACACCAATATAGTTACCAACTTAGCGCAATCATATATAAAGGTACATATAAAAGTGTCAGGACTGCGACTATTTCATTACATAAAGATAGATTACTTTTTCCAAAGTTCCTTTGTGGTCGTTGAAGGAGCTATCCTGCTTGCTGGCGTTCTTCACATACAGGGAATAGAGAGTTAAGCTGGCCACACACTAAACCAACTTTCATCCAACTAGTTGATTGGTTGGAATGAAAATCTGGTAAGGTATGAAAGGAAATGACAATCAGCAATTTGCTCCCAACCGCCAGAAAATGGACAAAAACTGTTGTTTGAACAAATTGTTTAGATCAAACATTTAACAAACTTGTCTGACGTCCATTTTCATCTGTTTTCTGGCATTTAGGAACAAATTGCTGAACATCATTTACTCCCATACGTTACCAGATTTTCATTCCAACCAATCAACTAGTTGGATGGTTGGATGAAAGTTGGTCTAGTGTGTGGCCAGCTTTAAAGTGATCATCTGTTTCTAAGATGTTGTGGGATTCCTAGATTGCTCATTATTCAAACCTGATTCCATTTGGGTCACATGTTCTGAAACTTCCTATGGGTCTCAGACCTCTAGTATAAAGTGTCGAAGCTGGATTATTGGCTGAGACAAGATCAATTTAAAATTGAATCGCAGCGACGCCATCTTGCGACTGGCCGCAAGACGCCATCTTGGAAATGAGATCACAAGATGCCATTTTGTGAATGGCCGCCCAAGCGCCATTTTAGATAAACTCACACTTTAGTACATGTGGCGATATTACTATTAGCATCATGCGATTGCATCTTTCACCATTTCTCATACACACATTAATACGCACAATTGCGCTGTTAACTAGTCGCATATTAGCGAATGCCTAGGTCATGCACACGCATCTGCCCCAAGTTAACTAGCGTCTTTACATCAAACCCCACATACTCACACATTACATATTCACATACAGGGTTCCATAAGCTTTAAGGTATAAGATTCAAGTATGCACATTTACTATAATTGCTATGAAATAAAGATTATTTTGTAACTAAGGTTTTATACGTGATAAGTAAGCCATGTTTGGTATTGTACTGATGCGTACTCTCTAAACAGTATTCCGGTAACATCGATGTAGAGATCACAACAGGCATTCTCAACTTATGGACCGCAGAGACTTCAAGCAACAAAATGTACATTATATGACCAACTGTTAGGATTTGCTTGAGGCAGGAAACCAGAGACCACCAGTTGTTAGAGGCTGGACTGTGTCTATTTGAATTTTGAACCAACTTGTTAGATGCCTTGTAACATATGCCCTCTCCTTTAGGACCAACGGTATTAGCAACAAACTTCTCTATTGTGTTGTCTATTTCTGGGGGGTATAAATATGTGTGCTCTGACCCTGGGTTCCTAGTCTTCGTGCTGAATGCTGATTGACGGGTTTCTTGCAGATGCCTACATCTAGTCCAGAGCACTGCGTATGTATAACTGTACTTGGGTCTGTTTAATTCCTTTGCGCTAAATTGTACTTATAACTTGCGTGTAACTGACTGTACTTTTACTTGAATAATACTTTGTGCTTTGGAACCACAGGTTCTAGGTCTGGAGTCTTTATTTACTGTATGACTGCGTACGCAAAATTAGCATCATCCTTAGAGGTTTATAGGCAGGACATTAGAAGGTATAGGCAGGAGTGTATAGAGGTTCAAATATAGTTTCCTTAGTTGGGGGCTCGTAGTGAAATCACTTACCTACTCACACGGCACATTCGGTTATCGATATCTCACCAAAGGGTGGAGTGGCCGCATGCAGGGTTTACCTGCAACCACTCGGTGCTGAGAGATCGCTACCCGTTTTCATGTGAGCCAAGGACGCTGACTAGAATCCAGGGACAAGAGAAGAAAAAGTTTTCCTTTGTTGATAGAACCTAATGTTTAAAGGGGTGCCGCAGTATTGAACACGCGGCTGAGTCACAGTTTTGCGCACAGTAAAGACGCACTTTTGTGTACGCAGCTAAAGGTTGTTATACAATTGTGTGGTAGTCGCATTATTGTGTATGCGACTGGTTGCACAATAATGTATACGTACTTCCGGCTGTGCTGCCACGTGTTTAAACAAAGCCATTGAGGTTTACATTCTTTTCAATTGTTGCCAATAATTGGGTTAACCTGTAGTTTTCTGCACAGGAAAAGAGTGTGTGATTGTGAGTATTTGTTTAGGGTGTAACACGGGACCTAAAGGTTAAGGGTATTGTATGACCCTTAAGTACTAGGCGCAGGAGTTGGCCTAGTAGCTCGGTAAGTAGTGTACCGTTCTATACACATCAGCAGGTGTACATGTTGTCTTTGTTGTAGGGACCGGCTCTCAGTGTGATTGCAGTGTTCTATAATTAGGTTGAGTTATTTGAGCATTGTAGTTGAGCCACACTAAGAAACTTGTGATTGTGAGCTGAGAGATAATAGGTGAGCGGGGGCATCTAGAAATTTCTTCCATAGGTGAGCGGGGGCATCTAGAAATTTCTTCCGTAGGTGAGCGGGGGCATCTAGAAATTTCTTCCGTAGGTGAGCGGGGGCATCTAGAAATTTCTTCCGTAGGTGAGCGGGGGCATCTAGAAATTTCTTCCGTAGGTGAGCGAGGGCATCTAGAAATTTCTTCCGTGGGTGAGCGGGGGCATCTGGAAATTTCTTCTGTAGGTAAGTGAGAGTATCTAGACTGTCTTTCACCAATTTAAATCTTTATTGAAAAACTTGGGGTTCTCCCAGGATGAGGGCCAAGCAATCGGTAGAGATGTTAAATGATTTGCTGCTGTTGGAAGCGCCACTTGGGTTGGTGCGGCATATTATGCATATTAGGTATGGTGCCAATGCAACCAGGTATCGTGATTTATGGTTTAATATGACGAGGAAGAGTGTTAAACCATTTCTTAGAATTGGTAGTTTTGATAAAGATGTATTGAATAATGTCCGAGACCACATCAGTCTGATGCGCTCTCGAGGTAAAAAGGTAAAATATTATGAATGTTTAAAGTAGGGATGTGCAGGCTCGGATAGGTTCGAGTTTGCACACCGAGTTCAGATTTGACCCCAAAAAAAACGGAACTCAGAAAGAGGCAAAACGTCATCTTGCATAGACAAACATCATCATTCTTGGACTTTGAAGGGGATGCGTGGCTTAAAAATACGCAAGCGACACAAACTAGCGTTGTGAGCGCATTGCCAGAGAATGCATCCGCAACGCTAAATTGCAATACGAGCGAGCCGTAAAATGGCGGGCACGTGCAGCAAAGTAGCGTTGTAGAAGGTATTGCCAGCAGTTCACGCACACCACCTCCACCTTATGTGGATGGAGGTGCAAGTACAGTTATCAAAAATGCCCATAAAAATGTAACAAGTAATTTGTACCCTCTCTTAAGCAACTGTAAAGAAAATGTTCATGATGTGGATGATGAGCCTATTGTAATGTCTGCCATTTCCCATGCTGTACAGATGATAGATGCTGCACCACAACAATCACGAGTGGTGCCATCATCTCCATCAGTAACAGTAAGGGAAGTGCTAGCCCCCACTACACCCGTAGAGGTGTAGTGTTAATATCATGCGTAGCAGCAGCAGACTTAAACCCCCAGCCAGGTAACAAGGTCAAGGTAGCAGCGCTACCGGTCTGCATCCCATTCGGACAATAACTGTTCCGAATGGAAATGCAGATGCGAACGGTGTAGTGCCCACGAGGGAAGTGGTAATGCATTGTCCTTGGACAAGAGCAGAACTAAATTCCATCATAAATGATTTCCCCGATCCCAAAAAGGAACTAGCCAAATGTCATAGATTTTTGAGGAATTTGGGTAGTTCTCATGAGCCAACTAATAAAGATTGGCGAGTGGTGTTAAGGGCCTGTCTACCACGCAATATCGACGTGACAAAATTTATCACAGATTGTGTATTTGATGGTGATGTTCCCTTAACAGACCAAGTAAACCAAGGTAATATTTCCCGCATCATAACTCAATTGGGTATATATTTTCCAGTAGTAGTTAACTGGAACAAAATTTTCACCATAAAGCAAAAGGAGAGTGAATCTGCAGAAGATTATTGCGACTGGACTCTGCAGACTATCACCCAGTATACTGGGTTAGAAGATATTAAAGATAGCACTCATCACAGGGGAATGATTGTCACCATACTCATGGATGGCCTTAAAGAAGACTTAAAGACCCGGGTTCAGACCTCACAGCCTGGCTGGTAGGGAGTCACAATAGATACCCTCATAGAATCTGCCATAGAACATGATAAAAACATCTCAAAGAAGAGAGAGACCCAGAGCGAAAAACTAATGGCTGTCAGTATCCAAGCTCTGGAAGGAATGACTGTAACATCACAGCCAGTAGACACACCTGCACCTATACACACACTTGCACCTGAACAGTTACACGTCCTCACCAATCCCACACCACAGCAAACACATCCTTACCCCACATATCATACACAACCACAGGTCCCATGCTACCCACAAACTTCATACCTCCCACCATACCCTTATCCTCCATATTCCTACCCATACCCACCATCTTTCCCTCTTGCTCAACTCCCACAACAATCCTTTCATCCACCCCGTTCAAAAAGATGTTTTAACTGTCACCAAGTGGGACACATAAGTACTGCAAAGTGAAGAACACCACATATGAACACGGGTTTCCCATGGGTTCATAGACAACCCCAGTATCTTCTCCCAGGCCTTATAGGACTATTTACAATCTTTTTAACCTGCCAGTGGATCTGTTCTAATGTAAAATGTGGACAATTTATTGTATTTAGGTCATGTTTAAATGATATTAAACTGTTGTGCTTTATCTCTCACACACAGGACACTAAGGACAAACGGCAACCATGCCAGGCTAAGGTCATACTCGGAATATTGTCCAACCCAGAGGCTCAGGCAATATTTAGAGCATTAGATATTGATAACAGAATTTAAATTGCAGGAATTTGTGTACAAATACAGTATCCCTAGAATAATTGAATATAGGAGGGATACTCATTTCACATCTAATGTCTTCTATAACCTGTGTAAGGTGATGGGTATTAATATCAAGATCATCTCAGACCATCTGTCTACCTGTCCCGCTTTGAGATACTGTTTAACAGGCAGCCTTATGTGAAAATCTGATAATGAGGTTACTGTGCAGTGTCTCACGAAGATGAGTAAGAACAACTGAAATAGAAAATTTTATTTTCCAACATATCTGATGCAAACTATCATGATATCAAAACCTGGGGAAATAGTTATGATCCGAATTTTTTTAGCTCAGGTTGTTTGACTGATCGGTGGAAAGGTCCGTATCTGACTTTGTTGACAAAGTACCACATCCTCAAAGGGTGGCCGGGGAAGCTATGTGGGTCCATTCCACTCACTATAGGGAGGTTAACCAACCGGTGGAGTTACAAGGCGGAGACGAGGCCGATAACGTGGACCTGTCGATTGCGAGCTTGTGCCGGGAGGATTAAAAAGGTGACAGTGAGAAACCTGAGCTAAAAGAAAACTGTAGATCAGTGTCGCAGCAAGGGATTGTTCTGCTGTGTTCATTTTTGTATTCTATTTCCAGAGTTTCCGTCATCTTGGTTTGTTTGGGGATACCCAGTTTCTGTGATGGAGGACCGATAGAGGAGATAGGAGCTGATGAAGTGGAGTCAGGAGGAGGAGTGCTATGCCAAATCAGGGGAGTGTCTGACCAATCTTAGTATAGTAATTGTTATGTTATTTTGGAAGACTACTTCCAGAAATTATGACCCTTACACATGGTGAAATGCTTGGTATTTATAAAAACACACCATCATCATATCTTCACACGCAATATGAACACAGAGGCAAACGAAATATGATACCTGGTGACGTGCATAAAGCCACTCGGTTAATTAGTGAGACAATTGGCTTTCAAGTTTTAGTTGCATTGGATCCCACCAGGATCGCTCGGGGTACATTACATTTTAGATATATTCAGGAACTTGCTAAATTAATAGATAATATCACCGAGATGTACGATGACACATTCAGGTATAAAGGGAGAGAATTGCAAGCATACAAGAAAGAACTGGTGCAACACAGGCTAGTGTTAAATTATTTAACTCATGTTACTGGAGGGTATTGCATAACGTTGGCCACTCAATTTGGAGTAAAATGTTGCACCTATGTCACCAATGATACCAGCGACCCCAAGGAGGTGATAGTCCGAAAAATGGATGAAATTCTGCAGCTAAAATGGGAATTTCGTAAGAACCATAATGCT
Organism: Taudactylus pleione; assembly: GCA_031769625.1. NCBI lineage: Eukaryota > Metazoa > Chordata > Amphibia > Anura > Myobatrachidae > Taudactylus > Taudactylus pleione. The sequence continues at coordinate 1,051,201 of JAUIMM010000120.1, forward strand.
TCAGTGGCTGAAGTAGGGGAGAAGATAGAAGGATGGGTTTCATGGCTGAACCCAGTGAAATGGTTCTCAGGTCTAGGGGAATGGGTCCAGGAAGTGATCGCCAGCATAGGCAAATTCTTGCAAAACGTGACCTGTGTGGGGTCCTGAGGACCGAGTTTGAGAACCACTGCCTTATACTGATTGTCATCATAGTAATTGGCCTATGTGTCCGGTATGTTCCTATTGTATTGAAGTGTGGAAAATGTAAAAATAGAGTAAGATGAAAGAACGAAATTATGATGGTGGTCAGTAATGGCAATATGAATACTGAGGTAAATATAGAACTGCATTACAACCCTGAACTAGGAAATACCATCATCTAATGTATTATATTTAGATGTGCATAGAATGTATTATTGAAATGTTACTTTTGAAACACCTCAGATAATGAAAAGTCTCAGTTTCCCTTCAAGACTGCCTTTATAAGACTGGTGCATCCCCACACCTTTCACATGATCTTCCAAGATCCATGGTGTGCGTATAATAGTAGTTTTATGTCCCCACTCAGAGACACATTATTGATGGATTAAGAACCACCTTGTGCCATCCCATAATAACACTAAATAATATATAAATGTAAGCCTAAATTAAATTTTAAAATCAGATTGTGATAGCATGTTGTTCGCTATCAAAGGGTGGACTGTTGAAGCTGGATTATTGGCTGAGACAAGATCAGTTTAAAATTGAATCGCAGCAATGCCATCTTGCGACTGGCCGCAAGACGCCATCTTGGAAATTAGATCGCAAGACGCCATTTTGTGAATGGCTGCCCAAGCACCATTTTAGATAAACTCACACTTTAGTACATGTGGCGATATTACTATTAGCATCATGCGATTGCATCTTTCACCATTTCTCATACACACATTAATACGCACAATTGCGCTGTTAACTAGTCGCATATTAGCGAATGCTTAGGTCATGCACACGCATCTGCCCCAAGTTAACTAGCGTCTTTACATCAAACCCCACATGCTCACACATTACATATTCACATGCAAGGTTCCATAAGCTTTAAGGTATAAGATTCAAGTATGCACATTTACTATTGCTATGAAATAAAGACTATTTTGTAACTAAGGTTTTATACGTGATAAGTAAGCCATGTTTGGTATTGTACTGATGCGTACTCTCTCAACAGTATTCCGGTAACATCGATGTAGAGATTGCAGCAGGCATTCTCAACTTATGGACCGCAGAGACTTCAAGCAACAAAATGTACATTATATGACCAACTATTAGGATTTGCTTGAGGCAGGAAACCAGAGACCACCAGTTGTTAGAGGCTGGACTGTGTATTTTTGAACCAACTTGTTAGATGCCTTGTAACATATGCCCTCTCCTTTAGGACCAATGGTATTAGCAACAAACTTCTCTATTGTGTTGTCTATTTCTGGGGGGTATAAATATGTGTGCTCTGACCCTGGGTTCCTAGTCTTCGTGCTGAATGCTGATTGACGAGGGGTTTCTTGCAGATGCCTACATCTGGTCCAGAGCGCTGCGTATGTATAACTGTACTTGGGTCTGTATAATTCCTTTGCGCTAAATTGTACTTGCGTGTAACTGACTGTACTTTTACTTGAATAATACTTTGTGCTTTGGAACCACAGGTTCTAGGTCTGGAGCCTTTATTTACTGTATGACTGCGTACGCAAAATTAGCGTCATCCATAGAGGTGTATAGGCAGGAGTGTATAGAGGTTCAAATATAGGCCCTCATTCAGACCCACTCGCAAGCGGGCGCACGTACGTTAGGCGTACGTACAAAATTATTTAAATTCAATGGCTCGCTCGTATTTTCGTTCGCATCTAAAATTCCTCCCTAAACTCAGGCGACCCCTCCTCTAACTAACGAGCGTGCGAAATAGCGAGCGTACATCCCCGAAATGGCTTGAAGGGAACGCACGCACAAGTGAAACCAGAAGTGGCCTTGTTAGATGTCGATTACCTGCTCCTTTATTCTGCCTACCTCCCTCAATCGTATCATGCCAATCAATGTATAAATTAGCTTAATTGTTTTTTTTTTTTTCAACACAATGCAAGAAACTTTACTCTTGTCCGTGTTTGTGTTTACCCGCAGAATACGTACGGATGGAACATTCGCTTTTATTGTTCAAAAAACATGTGAACCACAATTAAACAATTGTTCTATTGGTGTGGATCCCCGCATATTTTCCGGGGTTCATTTCTTTATTTAAATTTGCAAACGCATGTCACTGCATCAAGCCTATCATAACTCTCCAGAGATTTCTGGCCCTGTTGAACACATGACTCATACACTAACCAATAAAATTGCTCCTGTTAATTTCCAAAATACATTAGCCAATCAGAAATTTTTTGCACACTTTATCAAAAATGTTTTGTATGAAAAACTCCATTGCCATCATGAGAGCCTCCGCATTCACCAGGCGCGAGCTGCTGGTGCTTACGGAGGTGATGGATCGCCGTATCACCAGCCAGCCTCCACCCATCACCAACCGGCAGAAGCGCTCCGCGTATGCGGAGGCACGGTCCCGCCTGCGGTCCTTGGGTTCACGCCGCAACATCGGGCAGCTGGAGCGCAGGTGGTCAGACCTGCAACGGCGAACGCCCCGCTTGCTGGCATGCTTTCGCATGCAGATCCTGGAAAGTAAGTGTTATGTATTGTGGTTTTCATGTTTGTGTTTGTGGGGCAAACTGCGTGTGCATGTTTTCCTGTCTGTCCTATTTATTATTTGTCCTCATATCTGCGTGTGCATGTTTTCCTGTCTGTCCTATTTATTATTTGTCCTCATATCTGCGTGTGCATGTTTTCCTGTCTGTCCTATTTATTATTTGTCCTCATATCTGCATGTGCATGTTTTCCTGTCTGTCCTATTTATTATTTGTCCTCATATCTGCGTGTGCATGTTTTCCTGTCTGTCCTATTTATTATTTGTCCTCATATCTGCGTGTGCATGTTTTCCTGTCTGTCCTATTTATTATTTGTCCTCATATCTGCGTGTGCATGTTTTCCTGTCTGTCCTATTTATTATTTGTCCTCATATCTGCGTGTGCATGTTTTCCTGTCTGTCCTATTTATTATTTGTCCTCATATCTGCGTGTGCATGTTTTCCTGTCTGTCCTATTTATTATTTGTCCTCATATCTGCGTGTGCTTGTTTTCCCTCTACTTCTGTTTTTTTCATTCTACTCCTATTTGCATGTTTTTTGTTGGTGGTTTTTTTTTTTTATTTGGGCCCCGGATTTGCCCAGAAACTAACCTCAATTTGTTTGACATATTTTAGGAGGACAGCTAAGACTACGCCGTCACCGTCCGGCCAGACGGCGTTCCCGGCCACTATCCCCAACCCCCAGCCAACACTCCACCCCAAATATTTCCCCTATACCCCACTCCTCCCCAGCCGTCCAAGACCCTCTCCCAGAACTGTCGGGCCTCCTTCCCCTCCGTCCCACTTCCCCCTCTCCTCCACCCACCCCTCTTCCAATTACCCCCTCCCCGGAGTCCGTCATTACCCCTCCCCGTTCTTTGGGGAATGAAGGCTCCTCCGAGGAGGAACATGGAGGGACTTCCGGAGCTCCCGTTTTGGCTCCCGGTATGTTTTTCTTTCACATTTTTTTTAACCACAAACTGTTTGTATGTAATCATGTGTCGTGCCTTTATTCGTGCTTGTTTGGTTTACTTTTGGTGATTTAGCAGTTTGCCTTTACCTCTTCCTGCTGATTTCAACATACACATATCACACCTGTGGGAATTTGTACATAGGCCTTGTATTTTTGGCAGCACCCCCTTTTTGTTTTGGTTTTTTTTTTTTAGGTTTAGGAGTGATTTCGTTGTGTTTTTGTTTTTTTAATGTGGATTCCCTATTGTTTTATTAATCCACACACTTTTCTCACCCACAGAGGAACAGAGGCGTCGACAAGAGGTGGACGAATGTGTTGGCCAGATGCGCCAACATGTCATTGGCATTCTTGTGGGCCTTGACCGGCTGTCTGGCATCCTTCGCCAGTAGTTTTTTTTGTTTATTTTCGTTTTCTAAATACATTTTTTAGTTCTAATATACGTTCTGGCTCATTCTTTTTTTCCAAAACAAAAATAGTTTTCCCTGACATAAGTAGACTGTTCCTGCAAGGATTTCCCTTTTTTAAAAGTTAGATTGTGTTTTGTATTTGTATGTTAAACAGCCACAAGAAACACATAACAGTAAGAATGTCATTTCCCTTTTTGGGTGTAGTGTCAATTAGATATTTCGACATTTTACAGGTTCCTAGTTGGTGTGCAAGCTGCTTAGGCCAATCTTCAAAATCCAAAGGTTTGGACAGGCTTCCTTTTGGTGTGGGTTGGGAACCTGAAAACATATTTCAGTTTACATCAACTGGTGTCAGTACTGGATTACCCCTTAGTCAAATGTAAGGTGTGTTAACCTGGTTACACTTGCTGTTAACGTCCAAAAAAAGGAAGACCATTTCACTCTCCAAACATTTATTCACAACATAAATGAGAAATCAAAGTGGTCACTCCCAAAAAAAAAAAACAGTGATAATCTCAAATACAACACATACAAATAAAATATTTATATAAAAAAAACAATCAAGAACTGGTTGACGAAGGACCATGCCAACATGATTCCACAAACATGGCGTTGCGATATGGGTTCCAGAATATATGCCCAAAATCACCAAATCCAGGTTTGGTAAGGGTAGCAGGAAGTAGTGAGCGTTGGAGTGGCAAAGATTATGTGAACAAACAGAAGATGGTGAAAAAAATAAAAATAAATTAGATGTTCGCAAACAAACACAAACACATTAGGTATAAACACTGTAGTTTGGGTCAAACTTACCTAAAAAATCTGGCCACCACATCATCGCGTATGGCCCCCCACATACTGACCTCCGACCAACCTCGGGGGGGCCATCCTCAGGTAAGGCATCCTCTGGCTGCATTGGGACACCACTCCTTATGGCGATGTTGTGAAATATCCCACACAGGACCACAATTTTCGACACCATATCCGGCAAATACATGAGCTCGCCACCAGAGCGGTGGAGGCATCTGAATCGGCCTTTTAAAAGGCCGATACAGCGCTCCACCACTTGCCTGGTGGCTGGAAGTGCGGAATTATACTCACTTTGTGGGCCTGGTGTGGGAGCCAAATAAGGAGTGAGCAGCCAGGACATGCAAGGGTATCCACTGTCTCCTGTGAAAAATAAGAAACAACATCAGGAACACTGTGTATCAAGCTTAACATTGTTATGTACTAAAGGTCTCCACTTACCCAGAAGCCACGCATCACCAGCTTGTAGGTTGGTTAATTTCTGCCATATCCCTGATTGCCGGATGACAAAGGAGTCATGTGCACTTCCTGGTAATTTAGCATTCAGGGACAGGATCTGGAGGGAGGCATCACATACCACCATTACATTCAGGGAGTGATAGTGTTTCCTGTTTCTAAATATTGCCTCCAGCCGTGCTGGAGGCTGAAGTGGTATGTGAGTACCATCCACAACCCCTATGATGTGTGGGAAGCCAGCTATTTGGTAAAAATTGGCCTTGGCCACACTAAGGGCACCCATATCCAAAGGCATTTGAATAAAATGATGGAGGTGCTTGAAAAGTGCCTCCATCACTGCCCTCAGGATCCGGGAAAAGGAGGATTGGGAGATGCCCGCCACTATTCCCACCATTGTTTGAAACGATCCTGAGGCACAGAAATGTAACACCGCCATAAATTGCGTCAGTGGTGGTATTGCTGTTGGACTGTCAATTTGCCGCTCAAGATCACTTTCTATTAATGAGAGAGTGTCTATGATGATTTTGGGAGGTAGACGGTAGCGTCTTAAAACCTCATCATCGGGCATTCCAAAAAGGGTGACACGTGTTCGAAATATCTGGGGCCTTGCATGCCTACGATGCCTACGCCTGGGATGAGATTGAGGTTGGTCGGCTTCCGGGAGCATGGCCAGAACAATCCGCCCCAGATCAACCTGAAATTCAAAGATTTCAAAGTAAGGCTTTTGACCCACCCCAAAACTATATTAAAACAACTTAGCTTGATGATACCATCCATTGCTGCTTACATGCCGGGGTATTGTGATGATACGTCCAAACTGAAAATAAACACCAAAATTACTTGACACATTTCACTCTGTGCATTTTTGTTTCTAAATTTTGTGCTAGACCAAAGTTAAAATATGCCAAACACCCATTTAGCAAAACCAGAAAGCGACATTTAACACAGTACATCAAAACGGGTCGAAATGTTGGCCCAAAAAGCGAAAGAGAAACCACCAAAAAGTTAGAATGATTATTAAGCTGTTAAAAATGCGCTAATTAGTTCGCTAATACAAGTCACAAGAGTAACTACTAAAAATGCGCTAATTAGTTCGCTAATACAAGTCACAAGAGTAACTACTAAAAATGCGCTAATTAGTTCGCTAATACAAGTCACAAGAGTAACTACTAAAAATGCGCTAATTAGTTCGCTAATACAAGTCACAAGAGTAACTACTAAAAATGCGCTAATTAGTTCGCTAATACAAGTCACAAGAGTAACTACTAAAAATGCGCTAATTAGTTCGCAAATACAAGATAAAAAATGGACTTACCAAGATCAAATATATAAGAGTCAAAAACAAAAGGTCTTTTGGGTCGAAAATTAACAAAATCTAAAATAGAAGAAATTATGGATCCAAAATTTAAAAAAAATAAGAAACACAATGAAACAACAATTGAACAAAAGTTAGACTTCACAAAACTTACCAAATCAAGAAACGAGGTCCCAAAAATATAAACCAACAAAGATAACGGAAAAAAAAAACGCAAATCAAACCAACAAACGAATCTACAACCGTCAACTCCTTTCTACGCAATCAATAAACTTCAGCCAAGATAACCTCCAACAATCCAAAAACGCCACCTCGACTTGAGACACACCAAGCCATAAATAGTGTTTCGTTTCCCGCACAAATTAAGGAGGGATCATAGGGCCGCACAATCAATGATGCGGCCGCAAAATAAGGACGCATGTATAAATACGTCACGAAAACACATTCAAATTCTGGTGTATTTCTTGTTTGGACCTCAGACATGGCGACAGACCAGGGAAAAAATGCCCAAGAGTCAGGCGGTAAGTCTTTCATGCATTTTCTATCAACGATTAATTTGAAACATAAGATTAGGCAAGTTGTGATTTTGTGAATTGTGTAAATTTACACAAATAGGTGAGGAGGATGACATGGAAGAGGCTGCTGGGCCCAGTATTCCGGCCAAAGCGGACAAAAAAAAAAGGCAGCCACATTTCACAAGAAAGGAGATGGAGGTTTTGATCCAGAAGTGTGTGGACATCCTGCCACAGGCAGACAGGAATATGAGTGTAAGCCAGAAGTGGAGAATGTGGGAAGAGGTAGCCGTTGCTGTCAATAGGGTGGGTGATTATGTCCGTCTAGCCCGGGATGTCAAACGGCGGTAAGTAAACCCTTGCCCCCCCTAAAAACAAACCCCATTTTAAACCAAAGGATAATGGCTTCCATTTTTCCCCACAGATGGGGCGACTTCAAATATCGCCTAAAGCAAAAACTCGCGGACAGGGCTAGGCATGCAAGGGGGACAGGTGGGGGTCCCACCCCTGTGTCATTGGAGTTGACGGATTTAGAAGAGCTGGCACAGGGGTGTGTGCAGCCTGTGGAGGTGTTTGGCGTGTCCAACATGGATACGGACATGCCAGACTTTGCGGCTCCTCATGTTGGCCCAGGTAAGTATTGTGATGTCACCAACTCTGAAATGCTATTGTGCCAAAATGTAGATTCTAATGTGACTCTTTTCTCATTTTTCCAACAGAGACACAGGCGGATGAGTCTGCTCCAGAGGGAAGCCTTGGCCGCAGAATTTCTGCTGGCTCTGCAGGGGAGGAACCAGTACATCCGGCTGAGGACCCTGCAGAAGCCAGTCCAGGGCGTGCCCCCTCGCAGGCAGTGGGCCTCCTCACAGAACTCAATTTAAAATCGGATTTCCATACGGAGATTCTGCAGAGGATGGACGCCAGTCTGATACGGGTGGCTGAGGCCCTGGAGCAAAATGCTGCGGCCAACGTGACCATTGGTCAGGCCCTGGCGGAAAATACCAGGGCCAACATCCGCATCGCCGATGCCCTGGAGCAGCTCGTTCGCCAGCACATGGTGGAGCCGACCTCCCTTCCTGCCGGAACATCAGGATCCTCCACCTCTGGCACAACATCAGCCAATCCTCCAAATGTGCCTAGCCCTGTGCCTAGTCCAGAGGCCACAACATCTGCCTCTGGACAGGCCAGCCCGATGGCATCCCGGACCCGGTCTGGCGCCCACCCTCCCCCATCCAAACGGGCGAAAAAACGGTGACAGCAATGGCGACTTTTCCCACACTCCTTCTGTGCTTGGCTCATATTCCTTTCTGGTCAAAACTTCCCTCTCCTTTCTTGTGAAATGTTTTTAATTTATTTTTGTACGTTTATGTTAGCAGTTATTGATTATTTATTTTTGATAAAAAGTATCTTTGCCAGAAAAAAAGAAAACAAAATATTATGCCAATTGGTTTGTGTTTAAACAATAAATTTATGATAAAAATCTGACATTGTATTGTGACATTATTGTACAAATGGGTTACATTTAATCCTGGCCCTAAAGGCAAAAAAGGACACAAAAAACCATTTCATTTGTAAAAAAAAAAGGCCTCTTGAAGGAACGTTTAAAAAATCACATAACGATGCAAATTCCACATTAAAAAAAAAAAGGGGAGCTAATTAAAACATGATGACATTATTGTCACAATAGGCCATAAACAACAAATTGAGGCCAAAAAAAAACCCAAAACATGTACGCCAATTGATTGTGTAATCCTGACATTAGCAGGTATGATTTCCACCTGCGTACGGTTTTGTGCTATCCCAATAAACTGCTTTCCAAACACATACCAAGCCGGTTTTCAATACAACACTAATTGCTTTTGTGACCACCCGCGATTAATCGCTGCAACATCATGGAGTCCCGGGACGGAGGAGAAGGCCATCGCCAATGTGGTCGAGTAATCCAGACCCTAAACTGTGCGAGCATTTTGAAGGGAAAGAGGATGTTCCAGTGACGTATGTGACGGTCCGAACACATTTGACGTTCGCATCTGCTAATGTATGTACGCCCCAAAAACGCCTCGCCACGCCTGCGTTTTTCCATCTCCACCCCCGTCAACACCCAAAAACGCCCTGTTCTGTCAATCACATTTGACATGTCACTTCCTGTACGCTATTTTAGGAACGAGAGAAAAAAAGCTCGCAATCTGCCGTACGCACATGCGCAGTGGAACACCGACGCATGCGTGGTTAGTCAACATCGGAACGCAACGAGCGTACTGTTGGTAACGTGCGGCTCTGGATGAGGGCCATAGTTTCCTTAGTAGTCTGTTACTAACTGTGTCTCAATGTCTGTGCAATGTTACTTTCAGGTCTTTCTTGGACTCCTGCCAGATCCCTGCTGTGCCTGTGGGTTGCTGTGGACTTTACTATATCTCCGTTCATGTTCCAGCTAAACTTCTGATGCCAGTTACCAGCCGCACTACAGAGCTCAGCGTAGCCATTGCCTAAGTATTGCTTTCTGCTCCATTGCTGTGATTTCACCTTCTGCTGCACTATTTACTTTGGCTATTTGCCTCTCACTCCTATGGACATTGAATTCATCTTCGTTACAGTTGTCAACTGCACCATTACAGTTATCATCACCACATCGCGGGGCTCAACCCCGTTCCGGATTCTAGTCACACCGCAGGGCTCAACCCTGTTCCGGAACCACACCGCTTACAGGGCTCAACCCTGCTTCAACCTTCTTTGCATCGCGGGGCTCAACCCCGCTCCGGATTCTAGTTACACCGCAGGGCTCAACCCTGTTCTGGAACCTCATCGCTTCACAGGGCTCAACCCTGCTCCGATCTCACCGCATCACAGGGCTCAACCCTGCTCCGACCTCATTGCATCACAGGGCTCAACCCTGCTCTGATCTCACCCCATCACAGGGCTCAATCCTGCTCCGACCTCACTGCATCACAGGGCTCAACCCTGCTTCAACCTCACAGCATTACAGGGCTCAACCTTGCTCTGTCTTTCACTGCATCACAGGGCTCACTCTGCTCCGGATCTCCATCACTACAGGGTTCCACCCAGGTGAAGCTCCTCTATACCATCCTGAGGTGTTAGCCTCATACTGGACTAGGGTTCCCCACCATATTAACTTTTCTGTGTTAAAGACTGTATGGGGGGTTTTCTCCTATACTCATTATTGCTTATGTGAACCTCCGTGTTGTTGAGACTTTATGTGAGACGTTGCTATTATATTTCTCCTGTGAATAAATTCTATTTACTTTATTACGTGTTATCGAGATTTCATGAAAAGGTCATTCCTAAAGGCACCCCAGTTTATTTTCCCTAGTAAGCCTGCCTACTTCCTGTTTTATTCCCTTGTCACGATCAGTATTCCTTAACATCGATTAGTGATCTCAAATGAAAGAAATTTGCAAGAGATAGTGCAGTGATGTCTTAAAAAATATAACAATTTTATTTATAAGATAAACTCACATTCTCAATTAAATACATAAGCATATAGCATCACCAAAAGGATGCAATACAATAGGATAGGGGTACCAGTGATGTTTTTCTGGATGTAGCCTAGTGGGGAGTGGTGGTCCCGGTCACCAAACGGCACCTCAATTGATCCACGATTACCCCGGGCACAATGTCCAATGTTTCACCACCTTAACGCGTTTCGGACGTCTCAGTCCTTTGTCAGACACATGGTGAGTGCTAATACTGCAGGCTTTAAATACCCCTAAGTAATACAAATCCCTCCCACAACATCGTCATCAATTCCCGCCTGCCAAAAAAGTTTGGGGACTGCGCATTTTCCCCGGGGTTCTGACACCCATCTCACCACCGGGGCTGGTGCAGGATTATCACACGCGGGCATCAGGCAGTGGGGTCACCTCACCCTGTGGATATAGGCATCTGGAGCCGCCTGGGCACAGCTGCCCCTAGTGTGGGCTCTGGGATATCTGGCTGGGGCTGAGGGGTAAGTGGCACATTAAATTTATGGGGTAAAAACTGCTGGGGTGGGAGCTCCTGTACTGGGCTCACAGCTATAGGGGCTCCACACTCCCTGGTATCTCATATAGGGGACCAGGAACTTATAGATACCCTCCAATGCCATGCTAACTCCTGGGGAGTGACCTCAACACTGTAGCTAATGGGGGTTATTGACATATTCTCCCGAGTTTTGCTTCGCTCCTTTTTGGCAGGGGGGAGCAAAGTGTTTTGTTACACCACTGGCTGTTTATGATGTAACAAGTCACATGGGCAGTATACTGAGGTGAAAAATCACATCCTGCATGTATTTTGACATTGCTATCTATCTTTTTATAATGTATTCATAATCTATCATTTAAGCTAAAATAGGCTCTAATTACAAGGTAAGTAGGCATATTAACAGATACTGTTGATAACTGACAGTATATATATATATATATATATATATATATAGCAATAGCAAGTCACATTATCAGCCTAAGTAGGTTATAAATCGCATCCTACCTGCATTTCACCATTATCTATCGATCATTTAGGTTAACAGAAGATTAAAATATACAGTCAATAAACATATTAACAGATATAGCTGATAAATGACAGTTCTATTGCAAGTTAAATTATCAGTCTATTGAGGTCATAAATCACGTCATAACTGCATTTCACAATACTATCTATTTATTTATCTATCTATCTATCTATCTATCTATCGTACCAGTCAAAAGTATGGACACACCTTCTCATTCAATGGTTTTTGTTTATATAAATTATTTTCAACATAGTAGATTAATACTGAAGACATCAAAACTATGAAAGAACACATATGGAGTTATGGGCCTGATTCAGAGCCGTTCGCTATTTGCGGTCGTTCGTTCAAAAACAAGGGGTGGCTATTCAAATGATCCGTTCGCAAATTGCAGTCTGTTCACACCTCTAAGTCTGAACGAGCGAGCAAAACATACGCTCGTTTATTTGATAAAAACGCCCCCTGGCCGCACGCACCATACGTCATGTCCGCTATTTATTAGCGTATGAACTGCTCGCTATTCTTGTGGTTGGTGTTTTCAACCGCTATTTTGCGAGCAGTTCTGAGTTAAAAAAAACCAAGTGACGTGGTCAATGACGCTGCTGTATTAATTATGCACTCCCTTAAAACGCCCGTTTTGACCTTTAAGCACGCCTGCGTTCGGATCTCCACTCCCCGTTTTCAAGCACCTTCCCCTGTTACCACCCACATACGCCTCATTCTGTCACTCAAAATAGCAGGCACTCGCTATATTGCGTACCAACGATTTTTGGCCGAACTGACTGGTTCGCGCATGCGTACTAAAAACCGTACGCATGCGCAGATGTGCGAACATCGCTCGGAACGAGCGTACTGCCGCTAGCGAGTGGCTCTGAATGAGGGCCTATGTTGTATACAAAAAAGTGTTAAACAAATCAAAATATGTTTTATATTTTAGATTCCTCAAAGTAGCCCCCTTTTGCTTTGATGACAGCTTTGCACACTGTTGACATTCTCTCAATCAGCTTCATTAGGTAGTCTCCTGGATTGGTTTTCCAACAGTCTTGAAGAAGTTCCCAGAGGTGCTGAGCACTTGTTGGCTGCTTTTCCTTCACTCTGCGGTCCAACTCATCCCAAACCAGCTCAGTTTGGTTTAGGTTGGGTGATTGTGGAGGCCAGGTCATTTGATGCAGCACTCCATCCCTTTCCTTCTTGGTCAAGTAGCCCTTACATAGCCTGGAGGTGTGTTTGGGGGTCATTGTCTTGTTCTAACAAATAAATTACCACCTCTGTGTTGCAGCTTAACTTACTTTGTATTTTGTGTGTTGTGGCCCCTTGTTTTGGAGACTAAATTATTGATTTGTTTCGTGGTGGATTCTCTCTCCATCCCAAATGAAGAGGACATCATCTATGAATCATATCCACTTCATTAGCTGTTCTTTAAAGGGATTGTTGGTCCAGATAGTGTCATCCTCCCCTTTAGTTACAAATAAATTTGCGTAACTTGGCGCAAAGTGACTTCCCATTGCTGTCCCAGTTACTTGTTTAAAAAAATTATCTTCATACCAAGACGTTGCATCCCCCCAGAATCACGTATTCCAATGCAGAAGAGAGAAGGGTTCATGTACTGCAATAATTGTGTAGGATGCAAAAATAAAAAAGAATCCACCAGGAAACTAATCAATAATTTTGTCTCCAAAACAAGGGGTACAACACACAAAATACGAGGTAATTGTATTTGTTAGAATGCTCCTGTGGGCAACAATATGTGGGTCGCACGAAACAAAAATTAAAAATTAGGATAGGTGAGCATTTAAACAACATCCAAAAAGGCATACGCACTCATAGTGTATCTAATAATTTTCTCACTGTACATAATAAGAACCCTAAAGGATTAAATTTTCTGGCAATCCAAAATGTGGAGCAAGACTGGAGAGGCGGAGACTCTCTGGATAAAATCTCAAAAGTAGATACAGAATGGATATATAAAATGAAAACTCTACACCCAGATGGCTTAAATTTGGATTTTGACCTGGGCTCATTCTTGAATATATGAATAGATTTTTACTTTTACTATATGACTCTGAATATGTGTCTTAGTGGATTTATATATATGTATATATATATATATTTTTTTTTATTTATTTATTATTTTTTAGTTATATATTTTATTTCACCCTATTATTACCTGCTCATGTTTTAAAATACATTTTAATAGGTTCTATACATTTTAGCAACAAACTATTTTAATATGGTAAATAGTGCACTTTAAATGGATCTGCTATAATGTTAGTGTTATAGAGACTACTGACATCTATAACTTTTAAGCTTAGTTTTATGTTTCCTTTTTTCAACTAACTTTTCATACTTTAGATCAAAGAATCTTAAACTGATAATTTTTGAAGCTTTTAGAAGTTTTTAAACAGCTCTAAATAAAGTCTGATTTTAATTGAAAGAACAGGGACTGCCTTAGAATGTAGCCAATGGCACACTAACAGTCCTGGTTTTAGTGATATCCATGGTTAAGCATGGATAGTTAAGTCAAAATAACTGAGGTACTAATTAAGGCCCTCATTCAGAGCCGTACGCTCTGAGCAGAGCGCACGCTCTGAATGAGGGCCGGGCTCCATTTTCATGGAGCGTCCTCCTGGACGCTCGTATAGCTGTGGGTCACCACCCACAGGCTATACGAGCGTGCTTTTTGATGGCCGCGATGGTCGAGACCATCGCGACCATCGAAATTGCGAGCCGGAGCCTGCGGTTGAGGTTTTCAACCGCAAGCTCCGGAGTGATTTTGGCTCTATCAGAGCCAAAATCACTCCCACTGACATCACTAGTGATGTCAGTGGGCCGGCTTCTGACGGGAGGCGTTCCCGTGGGAACGCCCCCGTCAGGGAGGCACGCCCCCGGCACGCCCACCAAAGGAGGCGTGCTGTCAATCAACATTGACAGCACGCCCCCTTTGATCGGACACAACGAGCGAAGGACTTTCCTTCGCTCGTCGCGTCTGGCGCATGCGCACCACGGAGCTCCCTCCGTCGTGCGCATGCTCAGTGCATAACATCGACCCACTTGCGAGCGGACAGCCGCTCGCGAGTGGGTCTGAATCAGGCCCCAAGTCAGCTGTGCTCAAGTATGGTTATCCTTAAAACCTGGACTGTTAGTGTGCCTTGAGGACCGGGGTTGGGAACCCCTGCGGTAGGGTAAGACAGGGAAAGTTTTTGAGTACATATTGTGCCAGAACCCGAGAGGTTAATCACCACATTCATACAAAAGGGGCTATAAACATCTTTTTAGTGTGCATTTTATGTGTGTCCTATTAACTCATTACACCATGCGGATCCATTTTATTGGACATTATATATATATATTTTACTTTTATTTATATAAATATATATCTTGATATTTTTATAATTTTTTAAAAAAAACTTTTTTTTTTAAGACATATTTATTGTATTTATTACACTTAATTTATAGCGCTTTCTGGTCCCACACATAATTTAAGACTATTTTGTTTAAGAAAGCTGCTTTGGTTACAAATTAGAAGCGCTTGACCACATTCTATGTGACTGCTTCTTATAACTTAGCCCAGGCAGTCGGACGCTGACTTCTCTGCCTCTAAAGCCTTTTAGGGGAATTCAATATGGAGTGAATACTCAGTTTTTGTGTTAATATCGCACCTATGACGTCATTATCGCAGGTTTTAGTTTTACACCGTATTCAATTTCAAAGACTTTTCGCAGGTTCGAAAAGTCTTTGAAAAAAAACGGGGATAACTTTTCACCACTGAATAGGTGGCGAAAAAAAGTGCAGAATTGGGGTTTAGGGGTGCAGGCTTAAAAAAAATAGCCTGCACCCCTGGGAATGACATTTTAAAAAGAACTGTGTCAAAAAAATTTTTTACAAAAAAATAGGGACACCCCAAAAAATGTATTTAAAAATTTGGGTGAAAAAAAAAAATGGGAAAAAGTGTTTAAAAATAGGGAAATAGGTTCAGGGCTATTCTGCAAGTATGCGGCAGGTGTATTCTAGAATAGGCTATTAGAGGCAGGTGCATAGTTGCAGAATTTTTAAAAACTTATTTTAGGGACATAAAAATATGCTAGTACCCATTTTCATGTACCCCAAATTTGATGGGACCACTTAAAAAAATGAAAAAAATAACCTAAGTGCTCTTCTGCAACACTTCTTCAATGTAGGGAAAAAAACACCTGCTGCGGCTATTTAAATCCCCGACTTTCATTTGCAGGCTAAAACGGGGGTACCCATAGTGATCCCCCATGTTTTTACAACTTTCGGGGGGTTCTACAATTTTTTCAAGGAAAATTTCATAGTTTATCGCAAATCCCACTTCGCCAGGTCCCGTTTTCGTAGATTTTATATTGAATATGGGGATAAAGCGGGGGCGCGCGCCCGATACTTTATCCCTGAAAAATCTCTGATGTGGAGCGAAAAGTCCAGCACGGACTTTTCGCTCCCATATTGAATACCCCTCTTTGTCTTTTGTATGCAGATGCTGACCTCTCTTCTGCCTCTGGGTGGGGACTGGGGAAGCTTGGACATGTGAGATTCGCAATCTCAATAGCTCCGAGCTCCTCCACGGGTGGGCCACTCACTTGCCGACAGGCCACCTGTCATACAAGAAGGGTGACACACTACTTAGGGAAGTGGCATATGTGACAGATGGCCCCAAAGTCCCATCAGCCCACTGGGAATCATCCCGCTGAGTTACAGTATACGCCCAATCCGCCCATGTATCTATTTATCTAACATTATTTTCATATAACATTTAGGTTAAAATAAGCATACATTACATTGTGACATGTCATATCAGTAGAAAAGTTGAAAACCTACAGATCTCTATAAAACGGTGCCCTTTCTACCAAAGTTGAGTGACATAACAAAGGGGTTTATGATGTAACAAATCACATGGTTAGACATTACTATCTATCTATTATCTATCATTTACTTTTAACTACTTGCCTGGCACGGTCGCATCAGATGCGACCACACCAGGCTGGGCTTTCCCTGACATGGTCGCATCTGATTCGACCAGTCAGAAATGCTCACTAGGTGGCTGCAGGAAGCTAATCTTCCCGCAGCTGCCTATATCAGGGACATCCAGTCCCTCTGCAACCCCGGCTCCCCCTCCTTTGGGTCCCGATCACTGCTGGCCACAGTGATCGGGACCCAGCGGTACCCCCTCCCAGCGTGGCTGCAATGGCAGCCGTGACTACCATAGAAGCAGCAGCTGCGGCTCCTGGTAGCTGTGGCTGCTGCCATGTCCCAATCACTGTGGCCAGCAGTGATCCGGAAGCCAGCCTCCCCATGCTCGGCGCGACTGCAGGGCATCTGTCACCCAATTAGAAAGCAGCAGCCACGGCTCCTGGTTGCTGCAGCTGCTGCTGTGTCCCGAGTACTGTGGCCAGCAGTGATTGGGAAGCCAGCCTCCCCCTGCCTGGCGCAACTGCAGGCCATCTATTACCCCCGTAGAAAGCAGCAGCCGTGGCTCCTGGTTGCCACGGCCACTGCCGTGTCCTGATCACTGTGACCAGCAGTGATCGGGGAGCCAGCTGCCCCCTTCCTGGCTCGACTGCAGGGCAGCCACCACCCTCACAGAAAGCAGCAGCCGCGGCTCCTGGATGCCAGCCGCGGCTGCTATGTCGAGCCGTCAGCACCTCCGTTCGACTACATTGTAGAAGCGCAGCTAACTCATCCCCATTACTTCCGGCCAGCAGCAGCTCCGCCTTTTCTGTCATGTATATATGTGTGTGTATATATATATATATATATATAATTTTTTTGTCAGTCAAATACCAAAACTGAATGAAGTACAATAATAACAACTTTCTGTATGTTTAAATCATATTTTATATTTTCCATTATACTTAAATATTGCTTTTCAATATCACGCATTATTATATATTAGTGTTTATATTCTTTACGATATTTGCACAATTTCCAATATAACAGTGTGTAAATATAGCACTGCACTTCTATGTATGAAAATATATTTGATTTTGTAAGTGATCACAGATTTGTGATCACTTATTTTATTCAACATTGCTTGTAGTTACAGCTTGTTTGGTAAATGCATATGTTTTCCATAAGAACCTGTATTTAACTGTAAACTGTTATCTGCCACTTTCCCACTCTGAGTGGCGAGCGCCTGAGGACATAAACACACATGGATACAACAATGATGACAAGCAAGAGGTTACCACAACTCAGGAAGACAGTTGAAAGCTTGACCAGTTGCATTGTTTTTACCTGTAATCTATTGTGTAGTGACCAGTTTATTTAAACTGTAATATATGTTACTAAGGTTACTCCTATATGGTTTGCTGTTTATAAAGGTACCACACTGACCCTTACAGTCAGTGCGTCCAGAATTGAAGCCTTGTGTTGGTGCCAACCATGCATGCACATTGTATGGGTGGTACTCTTTATATTTATTTAAACAAATAAATATTTTTTACTTTGGAACTCCAAGTAAGCTGATCGGACTTCACAATTATTTTACTTTAATAATTGGGGGCTCGTGAAACGTACTCTCATTTCTCTCATTTCTACTCGTAGCCACATGGAATTCGGAGTATTAAAAAGGGTGTAAGAAGCATTACAAAAAAGGTAAGAACAATTTGTTCTCTATCTTAAACCATCTGTGTTGATACACTGAACTCCTGCTGTCGAAGCAGGATGATTGGCTGAGACCAGATCTTAAGTTAATATCGGGCGACACCATCTTGTGTTGCCCCTGATGACGCCATCTTGCGTCATCAGCGTGAAACCATTGTGTGCGATGCTATATGCGATTATTAGCGTTGTGCATCTGCATTGCTACCGCATATTGTTGAAAGTCCTACCATACCCCATACGCGCATTAAATAAAACATAAAATATATATGACGCACAGTGCACAGTTGCACTGTTTATCAAAGCACTCTACACATAAACACACCACGCATATTAGCGACTTTACGCAATATTCTCACACACATACCAAAACTTATAAAAAGGTTCCTCCACATTAAAAGCTAAATATTATAGGTTTTATTAGCGAATACTTATGTTGTGAAATGTAATGTATACGATATTTAAGGTACATAAGCTAGTAGACATATCATGTTTGGTACCATTCTAAATCACTGTTTATTTGCAGATTTCCGGTTCGACCCACAAGGAAGTCGCATCATGCGTTCCCAAGATATGAACTATATGAAATAGTGGTTAGAATGTGAAGCTGTATGAAGTGTTTTTTTACTAGTTTAAACCAGTTCTTCAGCGGGAAAACCACACAAAGCAACATCTGAGGAACTGGGACATACCCCTAGTGATGCTGTATGAACTGTCCAATGACCTGCATTGTACCAGAATGTCCAGGAGCATGACCCAATGGAAACCTGTTAACTAGTTTCATTGTTCTTGGAGGGTATATAGCTTGCATACTGGTTATAGCATACAGCCATTCTTCTTGGATGACCACAGGCTTTTGGACTGATGACTGGATGCTGGGACCAGTGCGTACGCGTATGTATTGGGCTGTATTGTATATTCTGTATTTAATTGTCTTTGCGCTAATTGTGCTAGAAGAAAGCGTGTAACTTCTATTGCAATAAGAACTTTTTGTGCGTTGGAACCACAATTATTTGTCTGGACAGCAATTTAAGGGTATTCATACTGCTTTGTGAGTTGAAAATGTGCAGAGAAGAATTTGGGAATAAGGTAAAATAAATTACTTACAGTAGTTACAAATAGAGCACCAATCCCGCAGCAACCATCTATTATGTAATTTATAGTTTACAGTTTTGTTTGTCCTCTCTCCAATAAGCTGTTACTCAGTTCATCTGTATCTATAGATTAAATATAAAGCTTGCTGAGGTGCTACCCTCTACTTAAACATTATAGAAGTCACATATACAAAGAAGAAAAGTAAGTAGTTTTAATGGGTGCACTGGGACCCACGTTGGTAATTTAAATTTAATATTTTTAATAGGTATGCATTAAAATATCTCACTGTATTAAATTTGTTAAGATGGTGAAATATAAAAAGATAGAATTGTGCAAAAGAGATGAAAATTAATGTGTACAATAAAATATGCAAAACGAAACCGTTGTCAGTTTGTCATTCATTCAATATGATCAGTGTTTAGTAACACAGTAGTTCATTACTTATTATAGTTTATTCTGTTTATGTTGCAAATGATTATTTCTTAAGGCTAAATGCCTTCATCGGCTTCTAGAATAAAGTATCAAATTGTATCAAACAATGCAGTGACTAATAATGTGTATAGTCAGTATTCCAAACTGATAGTCTCTTCTCTTCCTATGCTTAGATGTTTTTCCCTTTTGTATTGCCATGCAATGCTTATAGTATTAATGGGTCTACACTACATGTTATATATATTAGTAGTTCCCATTATATCATATGTGTGTGAATCACATACAATGAAAAAGGTTTTATAGGTAAAAATGTTAACCTTTGCAGCTCTGAGTATTCATGTATACAATAATGCAGCTGAACCTTTAGGCAATTGCAGTCATTCCCAGCACTGCGTATAGGACATGTATCATTTTATACATCAGTAGCTAGAGCATAGTCCTCATATATTTAACATAGCTTTCAATAATCTTAGGCAATAGCAATTAGTCTCAGCACTATGTATAGCGCATAAATCATTTTAACTTAGACATCAATGGCTGGGGTTTATATCCATTTAGCAACATGGCATGCCTTGAGAAAGCCTGACTGGTGAAACGGCCGTAGGCTATCTGTAACCGATTGTTAATGTCATATAACTATATTCAATGTTAATATGTTGCTAAAAGGATATAAACCCCAACCATTGATGTCTTAAGTTAAAATGATATATGCGCAATACATAGTGCTGAGACTAATTGCAGTGGGGTATTGATGTGTGCTAACCGGGAGCTGGCACTTTAAATTTAGAAAGAGTGACTAGCTCCATCCCCTCTATATTCCCCTATAAGCCAGTCTTAGTATTGTGCCCAAGGGAGCTGGTCAGACTTTTGGCTTCTCCTTACAGCCAAGCATTGAGGACATGACAGGCAGCTACTGCCCCTGCCTGTCTGCGACATTGAAGCTGCTGTGGGCACCCTTGCGGAAGGGTCCTCGGCCTCAAGAGATCACTATCTCTGGGGTTGACAGGACGTGCTGCATGCAGCGCACGTCGCTGTCCCCCATTAGCCTTACCGCCATCGGCAGCCTTGACAGTTACTGTTTAGCCTGGCTCCCCAATTAGCGGGGTTGCCAGGCACAGAAAAACAGTGGTGTTTGCTAGCAGGGCAGTCCGCGCAGCCCGTTTAAAATGGGCGCCATATCAGGTGGCGAAGCCTAAGGCGGAGTTCTGTTCTTGCTCCCAGCTGCCCCGGGCCTTCCAGAAGCAGAGCCGATGACCAGCTAGTGCTGCTAGCTGCACTGAACAACAGCACTGAGACAGTCTCCCCAGGATCTTAAGTATCAGTGGGGTTTAGGCTAGATTGGAGGCACAGTATAATTATTACTGTCATTATACACAGCGCTTTTGGCACTGCTAACAGCGCTGTTTTTGAGGCGTGGCTCTCTCCCCTCTCTGCCCTTAACTCCTTCCTATCTATATCATATCTCAGTCTCTATTATTACACTGTCCTCTACATTACTGTATTGTTTGTGTTTCAGTGTTTGTGTACAAGTCCTTTTCTTGCAAGAACTGTACAGAAATGTTTACACAGGGACAATCACCTTGCTCCCTGCTGTGTGACACATTGATTCAGAGTCTCGGGGCTCAAGGATCACTCCAGACACAGGAACAGCTTACTTTGGCGGCACTGTCACACCTGTCTGCAGAGTCTTCTCGTAGGTTTCCAGATCTCAGACGTCTACTATTTCTCTACCTGAACCAGCCTGGGCTCGTTCACTAGCTAAATCAGTGGAGGGGCTCACAAAAGCCATGATGTCCCGCATCCCCTCCGCGGGGACTTCCCCACAGGTCTCCAATAAAAGGCTGTTGCCCTCAGTCTTACAGTTGGATAACTCTGAGGATGAGGATATGTCCCCTCTAGAGGAGGGAGAGTTTCAGGATTCTGGGGAGGAACAGGTCCCGGAACCTTTGTCCAGGGCGCAGAGGCGTTGATTTTAGCAATCTGCCAGGCATTAAAAGTGGAGGAAGCAGATCAAGGTTCTGCTCGGCCCTCTGTCTTTAGTAAAAAGCAAAGAAAGACTGCCTCCTTTCCTGCTTCAGGGGAGCTGGATGCTATCCTCACCTCTGCTTGGAAACACCCGGATAAAAAGTTCCAGGTCTCCCGTAGACTTTTGTCCTCTTACCCTTTTCCTGCAGACAGCAGCAACTTATGTGAGACACCACCCTCGGTAGATCCCTCAGTGTTTCGTCTGTCAAAAAAAACGGTTCTTCCAGTACCAGGGGCCATTTCCTTAAAATAAGCATCAGACAGGAAGTTGGAGAACCCCCTAAAGTCCATCTACACAGTAGCAGGTGTGATTCTTCACCATGCGCTAGTAGGCTGCTGGGTCAACAAGGTGAGTGAAGCCTGGGCAGACAGATTTCCGAGGGATTAAGGCAAGGCTTCCAGCTGAAGATATAATTCCTTTAGCAGAACAGATCGGGGAGTCGGCTGATTATTTGGGCGAGGCATCTAAAGAGGTATGTAATCTTGCCTCTAGGTCTTCTGCTGTAGCAGTATCATCCCGCAGAGCTCTTTGGCTGTGACAGCGGCAGGCTGATGCAGACTCAAAGAGGGCGGTGGAAGCACTTCCATTCACTGGCGATATCCTGTTCGGGCCTAAACTGGACAAGTGGATCTCTCAGGCTATGGGGGGTAAGTCAACTTATCTGCCCTCAGCTGCTCCGGCTATCCGTAAGCCTTCTTCAGGACCGTCCTTTTGTGCCCCAGGAAGATTCAGAGGCTGTTCGAAAGGAGGACCTACCATTTCTCGTGGCTCCAGAGGTAGGGGTAGAAACACAGCAACCTCTACACTCCAGGACAATAAGCCCTTGGCCAAACCCAGTGTATGACAGGTTTCCCTCTCACCTTGAGGACCCCAGGGTCGGAGCCCATCTTTGAGATTTCAGGGTAGAGTTGATAACTGACAGTTTTGTACAAAATGGTGACCTTTCTACTAAAGCTGAGTGACATCACAAAGGCTTTTTACAGTGGCATAGCAACGGTCCCCGTAGACCCTGCTGTGGCTTGGAGGCACCGGCAGGGCCGGATTATTGGGAGGGAGCGGGACATTGGAGCCTCAATGTTAGATTCCCGATATATACATCACACACAGCCCAGGTGTTGGATCCACGGTGGTGATAGAGTCCCGGCATTAGTAGATCCCCACTGGTGATAGATCCCCGGTATATACACCGCGCACCCCGCGCACCCGCCGATGTATTTATAACAAGCCTCATGGGCAGTATATTGGTGTGAACTTTTTTTTTTTTTTCAAAATTATGTGATGTCATTAAAATCCATCCACTGGAAGGCTCCCTGGGTCAAAGTCTTGCCCGGGGAACTCTGCCAGGAGGTCCGTGCGGTACCCCAACACTCCATTAGGCATTCCAGGACCAATTGCCACCCCTCTGTGAAGTTTTTTTATCCAAATCCATCCAGTGGAAGGCCCAGGCTCTCTGGGTCAAAGTTCTGCCCAGCATTCCAGGTTTAAAGTTCTGCCCAACGTACACCAACAGGTGGTCCGACTGGGACCCTAACACCCCCTAAATTCTGTCCATCATACAACTGGACCACCTTGCGCTGATTTCATCCCATTTGGTGTAGGTGTGTCTGAATGCATAACCAAGTAAACAGACCAATGAATTTTATATATAAGATTTCCTAGTTAAATAAATAAGAGGAAGCTCTTCAACATCTTTGCTTTGAGACAACACAGCACCTATCCCTAAATATGATGCATTTGTCTACACGACAAATTAATTTTTAAAGTCAGGTATCATCAAAACATGTTGGATGCACAACATTACCTTCAACGCCTGAAAAATCTTTTTTGCCTTAGGATTCAACTTAAAAATAACTGACTTTACCCTTGGAAAGGTCAGTCAGAGTGACAGCAATGGTGGCAAAGTTGTTTATAAATCTTCTTTAATACCCTGTGATTCCTAAAAAAGCTCTCACCTGCCTCTTATTTAGGGGTTGTGGCCAATTTTGTATTGCCTCAATTTTATTAAGTTGGGGCTTTATCACACCTCTGCTTATGGTCTATCCAAGATACGTTAATTTTACAGGTATGTCAGAAAAGAAATCTCTATTTCTTATGAAAAATTCTTTAGCCTCATGCTGTTGAATAGTTTGGCTACTGTTCAGGTACAAAAGGTACTGCGGTTACCGGAGAGATCGGGGTGGCTGACAGAGCTAATCTATTTTTCCAAGGTTTTATAAGATTTACATGGTATATCTATTCTGGCTTTCTTTTCCCAGGCTGGTACACCTCATATAATTAACCTGACCCACTTTTTCTATGATTTTAAATGGTCCTTACCACTTTTACAAAAATGTACTTTCTACAGCAGGAACCAAAATAAGCACTCTGTCCCCAGGAGCAAAAGTTGTATGTGCCTGTTGGACCTGTTCCAAATGCCATCTACTATCGGCACCACTGCAGCTATTCTTTCCTGCACCTGAGAAACATGCTTAATAACCATCTGGGTTGCCCCTCCCATTTCTCTTTTGCATTATCCATCAATCCCCTGGGGTGTCTCCCATACAGCAAAGCAAAGGGTGTGACCCCTGTGACCAGCAATAAATAGGGTAACAAATAATCCCAATCTTTCCCATCTTTATCCACCATGTTTTTTAAGCATATAAAACCATCAGTTTGAGGGTAATACATAAAGGTTTTTAGCTGAGTAACCTTAAACAGGCGGCACACCTCTTGTGCCGCCTGTTTGTCTTTGTTGACAATCTGTGTAATGGTATTGCTTCCAGGTATCTAGTAGTGTAATCCATTGCCAACAAAATATACTGATGACTCTGGGCAGACTTTATCCAACCAAATCCATAGCTATTCTCTCAAACAGAACCTCAATAATTGGTAACGGGACAAGCAGACTTCTATAATGTGACCTGGGAACTAGAGATGAGCGGGTTCGGATGTAAAAGATCCGAACCCACCCGAATTTGGGGGATCTCCCTGCCTGTCCCGGATCCCTGACCCGAGGCAAAACCTTGCGACCCCTCTGTCGAGTCGCAAGGTTTTGTTTTCAGCAGGCTTAACGCTGATTGGCTCTCCGTGAACGACTGAGAGAGCAGTCGTTCACGGCTCTCAGCCAATCAGCGTTAAGCCCATTGAAAACAGCATAAAAGAAGATGGTGCCCATCATCCTCCGCCGCCTGACACCATGGGCACCCCCCGCTGCCGACACCGCCAACACCCCCACTGGCAGCATCCCCCGCTGCCGACACTCCTGCACTGCTGCCCAACATACTGAGGAAACAGTCAGCGACCCCCACACTGCCAACACTCCCACACTGAGGACACCAACAGCACCCCTGCACTGCCGACACAGCAAACCTGCACTGAGGATACCGCTGGAACCCCCGCTCTGCCGACACCACCGGCATCCTGCATTAAGAACACCCGTGCACTGCTGACACAGTCAGCAACCTGCAATGAGGTCACTGCTGGCACCCCCACACTGCTGACACAGCCTGCAAACCTGCTCTAAAGACACCGCTGGCACCCCTGCACTGCCTACATAGCCAGCAAACCTGCACTAAAGACATCGCTGGCACCCCCACACTGCCGACACAGCCAGCAAACCTGCACAGACATTGCTGGCACCCCGCACTGCTGACACAGACAGCACACCTGCACTAAGACACCGCTGGCACTGCCGACACAGCCGGCAAACCTGCACTAAAGACACCACTGGCACCCCCGCACTGCCGACACAGCCAGCAAACCTGCACTAAAGACACCGCTGGCACCCCCGCACTGCCGACACAGCCAGCAAACCTGCACTAAAGACACCACTGGCACCACCGACATCACCGGTACCCTTCACTGAGGACACTGCCAGCACCACAGCACTGCCATTCCATGTACTGAGGAGGACACCATCATCAGCCACGCTCTGCCGACGCTGATGTCACAATAAGTGCACTATTGGTGTATCCAACCCACACTGTATAACACACTGTATCCGTGTTGGAAATTAGAAACTGAGCTGCCACATGTTAGTGCCGCCCACTGTGTCACTTAGCTTAGTCAACCAGCTAGCTGGATGCAACCTTTTGGCCTTATCTAGATGAAGCAATTAATATTGTGAGGTGGTCAAAATTGATTGGAAATTTCTGGAAATAAATGTTATTGAGGTTAATTATACTGTAGGAACAAAAACAGGCCCATTTTATGTGATGTTAGCTGTTTTTATGATTTTTTAAGAAACAAATCCAGATCCAAAACCAAAACACGAAAACAAAACACGGAGGTGAGGTTTTGGCAAAACCAATCCAGATCCAAAACCAGGGTAGATCCAGATCCAAAACCAAAACAAGGGGGTAGGCGCACATCTCTACTGGGAACATGGTACTGACACTCAGAGCAGGATGCACAGTGGTCAGAGTCATCTTTATGGATCCCTGGCAGAAAAACCACTGCAATATTCTCTCTGATGTTTTTCTACCCCTAGATGTCCTGCAGTTATGTGCCCATGAACCAGGTCTAACTCCATTCTTCTGGACATTTGATACAACAAATCTTGACATACTGCCATGTGAGGGTATGACAACCTATTATCTGGCTCCACTGGGTTTTCATCAACCATTTTTACATTCTCTCTAGCCTTTACCAGAGTAGGGTCTTTTAACTGTTCTGAGGCCAAAATATATTTTGTCACTTCAATGACAGGCATATAGTCAAACATTTTCTGCTTCAGTAGGGGGTAACATCATGCTTCGCTCCACTGCTACTCTCATCATTTTCCGGCTTCTCAATCATTCCTGGAAAAGAGAATACTTCAGACTTAGGGAACATTCCCAATACCACTGTATGAGTAACATTAATGGGTCGGGTATGGTATAAAAGATCGACAATATAAAAGTTGAGAGTCAATAGGTCGATAGGTACAAAAGGACAATTGACAAAAGGTTGACAGGTACAAAAGGTTGACAGAGTTAAAAGGTAGACAGGTTCAAATGGTTGTCACACGAACGATTAACAACCTTTTAACCCTGTCGACCTTTTGCACTGTTGACCTTTTGTACATGTCGATCACCTGGAGTCGACCTAGTAACCGTTGACCTATTCATTGTCAAGCCTCTATCCGGATACCAACGTGTTTGGGTTATTTACATCTGTAACCAATTGGGTTTCCCACAGCTTCCAGAAGTGGGGAAAATCTCTCCCCAATATAGCATCAAATATCAAATAAGGAATCAATCCCACAGTAACTACCATGGGACCACACTGTGCTTCTATGTTCACTTCAGCCCATACAGATTTACACTGTTGTGGCAGGGTGGAAATCTGCCACATTTGAAGAAAGGGTTAACCAGTGCTTAAAGTGGACCTAGAGAAGTGGTGGAACTCACTCTTTCCCCCTTTAACAATAAAGGTACGGAAAAAAGAGACGTGGTCTTGAAAGAAAGGGGCATGGTCACACAATATTATTCCCAATTCAAATGACGCCACACAGTAGCACAATCTTATCCACATTACACTGCACATAGTGCCCCTGATTCACATTACACCACATAGTAGTGTTCCTTATTCATGTTATGACACACAGTAGTGCCCCTTATACACGATGCCCACAGTAGTGCCCCTTATACACAATGCCCACAGTAGTAGTGCCCCTTATACACAATGGGCCTGATTCATTACGGATCGCAGTAGTATGCTAATCCATTGCAATCGCAATGCAAACTCAGCACTACATAAGGACGCCGACTTTACATTGTATACATCCGTAATACTTAGCAGAATAGCGAAACCATTGGTACAATCGAGTACCATCACAGCCTCACGCATACTTGCACAAGCTCTGACCTTACTCAGAAATTGCTAACAACCACGCACGCTATGAGACCTCACACTGCGTATGGTATCGCAGTGGATAATTTATGCACGCCCCAGCAACGATGTGCGAACACACTGGCACGCCTGCGTTTCCCCGACCACCCCCCGTCACCACACACAAACGGTGCTTCCTGTCAATAACACTGCTATGGATCTTCGTAGTCACTGCAATCGCAGTCCCTATCGCAGGGGCCAGGTCGTGCACTGCAATGTGTACACATCCTTAGTGCGAAACAATTGGCCGATTGCGTGCGTATTCACAGTTGCGTATGGTAGTGAATCAGGCCCAATGCCCACAGTAGTAGTGCCCCTAATACACATAATGCCCACTGTAGTGGTGCCCCTTATGCAGTGCCCCCAGGGGTGGTTCCCCCTATGCAATGCCCCGAGTAGTAGTGCCCCCAATAGTAATGCTCCCTATAGTAGTGCCCCAATAGTAATGCCCCCTGTAGTAGTGCCCCCAATAGTAATGCCCCCTGTAGTAGTGCCGCTTACTCACACACACTTAAAAAAAACCCACAATACTTACCTTAAGCCCCGCTCCAGCGTCCGCGGCCGTCTGATGAGCTGCTCCTCGGAACTATGGGAGAGACGTCATGATGTTTCTTCCATAGTGTACACTCCGGGTGCCGTTGCCGCTGTGGGAAGGAGCCGGGCACCCAGCAAATGGAGCCTCCCTACGCGCACCGGGCTGAGCCGGAGAAGGCAGAACTGGTTCAAACAGAAGTGACGAAACGCAGTTCCTCCTCGTTTCGGCCCACTTTAAACCCTGGAGTTAACCTTCTGTGCTACTGATAGGAACTACACCCTTTCTTCAATTAAGAGTCATTAAGGTATATAAATCTGCTTGTATGGGTCATGCAGGGAGAGTCATGAGAGTGTGCGCCTTTGGCACCTCTCTGTACTGGATCTTGCATACCCTTATTATATTGCTGTTTTCCTGTGTTGTTATGTTCCTGAGTTGCTGTACCTTTTCGCTGGAATAAAAGCCTATTTGTTTTAAAGCACTTCATTTTACAGTGGTCACATGAATCTACCCACTACAAGTATTATGTGCTACTTCTCTTTTACATGCATGGAGCTATTAAAGCAAGTGAAACTGGTTAGACATCTCCATTTTTACTTCAATTGTGGGACATTATTCATTATTATTATTGTATACTCCCTTTGTTATATTGTGTTGAATTTTGGGAGTTTAGTGTCTCTCATTCTGTATGCATAGGGCTACTTTATTGGTTGAGTTTAGAGCATACTTGCCTACTTTTGAAAATTAGTTTCAGGGAGACTCGTGATGCGCAGTGCTGCACCAAGGGGGCATGGCCAGCTCCGCCCAAAGGGCGTGTCTAGCTCAACCTATGGGCATATTTATTGGCACTCAGGGGTGTGTCTTGCAGTGGAAGTTAAAAACCAAAAGCAGCAAACTGCCAGAGAAGGTTTCCCACACATTATGCTCCCCTTCCCCTATCCACATCCCACACTGTGCCACCTTTCCGCTATTCACATCCCACATACTGCTCCCCTTCCCCTATTCACATCCCACACTGTGCCCCCCTTCCCCTATCCACATCCCACATACTGCTCCCCTTCCCGTATTCACATCCCACACTGTGCCCCCCTTCACCTATCCACATCCCACACACAGTGGTTCCCTTCTTACATCCACATCTCAGTCACTGCTCCCCTTTGTGCTTACTGCTCCCCTTCCCCAATCTAACATGCTTCACTGTTCTCTCCAGTACTTCCACCTTGTGCTCCTCTGCCCTTCCCCTCCTCCTAATCCTATGGCTCAAAGTAACCCCACGCTCCCCCCTCTCCTTCCGTGGCACTTACATTTCATAGAAGTCACTGGCTGGAAAGGCGAAGTTGACCAGGGTGCAGCTGGCTTCTGCTGGGCCCTCCGACCCTGCCTGCTGCTGGCCTCTGCTGAGCCCTCCGACCCAGCCTGCTGCTGGTACTGAAACCGCTGACATCAGACACGGATGTAGTTACTGGCTCCGGGGAAGGCAGCAGCAGTGACTGAGACTTTGTGCTTGAGCCGGGCGACCACCGCGGGGATGTGGGTAGCGTACTAGCGGTGGCCGCCTAGCGAATGACTAGGGAATGATGTCACACGTTATGACGTCCTTTAGTATGGCCCCGCCCCAACAAACTTGCGCATGCGCAGTACGCAGTCTTGACAGGGCAGTGAGGAAACCGGTGAAACCTACATACTTTCCGGGGTAGTGGGAGCTCCTAGCTAATAGCTGGAGGCTCCCGCGGGAAAGCAGGAGGATAGGGAAGTGTGGTTTAGAGACATTTCCATAGCTTTGTTTTTAAATGATTATCTAATTTATAAATCCACAGCTCTCTCAAAAGATTCACTTCTATTCTTAAAGCATATTTACTGGTTGAGACATGGGGGTATATTTACTAATGTGTGGGTTTTTAGAAATGGAGGTGTTGCCCATAGTAACCAATCAGATTCTACTTATCATTTATCTAGCACCTTCCAGAAGATAATAGCTAGAATCTGATTGGTTGCTATGTGCAACAACCCCACTTCTAAAAACCCGCACTTTGGTAAATGTACTCCTGCAGTTAGTTAACAGTGAACCAAGAGTATATGCCTTTTCTTCAGCACCACATGGAGTCTGTTATCGTATGTTATCCCCTTAAGTGAATCAAAATTGCATAGAGAGTGAGAATATAATTGTCAATCTGCGCATGTGTCTTAAGTCACATTGCGTGTGTGTCAAGGTACATTACCTTAGTCACTCGCAGTGTCTATTTACTTACAGTGTGATTGACAGTCATGGAGCGTTTGAGGGAGAATGCAGGCGTGACGCGACCGTTTTGGAGGCATGTCACACACTGCGACAGCGATACAGTAAGTAAGGAATATGGCTCTGGCCTCCCAATTTCCGAAGTCATAGACCAGTGCTCGACAAATCCCGGGGGCTAGGTTGCCATGGCGACCAAGATTTTAGTCCTGGCGACTAATGTTTACAAGGGCCAGGTACTTCTATTAAAGCTAATTGTTAAAAAAACAAAACGCTCCCCTGAAAGTGGTTACAGGCATGGGCGTTTCATTATGTGCCTGTTATACGTAGTGTAGCATGTTCCCGCCCCATTCAATCAGTGTGGCTGTGAGCTCTGGATAAAGAGCAGCGCCAGCATGAGAGACAGAAACCTCTACTACGACATGAAGGATGTGGATTGTGGAGACCGGATGGGGTAACCAGGTGCTGCTGATCTCTTAACAGGGGGGATAGCTTGCTGCTGCTGGATACAAGTTAAGCGGCATGGGGTGGTGTGGGGACCGAGGGGAAAGGCATCCAGGAGAGCTGCAGGGAGAAGCAGGGGGCAAGCATGAGCTTGTTGAGAAAGCAGCTGTCTTATAGCAGCAGCCAATGCAGAGCAAAACTAGCTGTTTAATGTGCTGGAGAAACTCTGGGGCTGGGGTTTCATTTACCACGTATTCATGTGAGTAAATTTAATCACTTTCTGAGCTATTATGGATACTGATGTATCCCTGACTTATGTGCTATATAGTTATAATGTCATTTGATTAGCTGGGATACACCTGACAAAATGCACAATCACCTGGGATTTATATATATAAGAAGAAAGGCAAACCTTAGAAGTTATTCTTTATTAGCATGGCTCCCGTATAAAGTATTTATCCATTTACAACATGTGTGCTGTAATAGTTTGTTTTCTTAAATGTGTGCACTGATTAAAGCAAAGTCCCAGAAGGTTTGCCCTTGAAGGCTGCTCAGTGACCTGTGATCATCACACTGTGGACCAGGGTCCCTGTGTGGAAGTATCAGCTAGTTACGGTAGCATCTACTAGTGTGTCTCTGCCCCCCCAACCCTCCCCAAGTGTGCCTTGATCCCGCTCCCCAAGTGTGCCTCTGCCACCATCCCACCCTAAGTGTGCCTCTTATCGTCCCTCCCAATCATGCGTATGCTTCTTTCCTGCTCCCTCCCCAAATTACACGTCTCATCCTATGCTGACCCGCCAAGAGCCGCGGCGGCCCCAGGTAAAAGGGGGCGGGGCCTAATCGTGCCGACGTCCCCTTTGGTTTAAAAAAAAAAAGTAAAGTTTTTGATGCTGGGGAGGGGGTCACTCTGAGCCCCCTCGCCCGGCACATAACCAGTGGGGGCCGCGATCAGCTTGATCGCTCCCCCCACAGGCATACAGTAGGAGACTGCTGTGGCTGCTTCTTAGCAGCCGCGAGCAGTCTCCCAGTGCAGCCCAGCACACAGCAGCGTGTGCTGGGCTGCTGTGATGTAAGAGGGGGGGAAGCAGTACCAGACCCAGGGCCGGTTCTCCCGTTACGCATGGTACGCAGCTGCGTAAGGCGCCACATAGTGAAGGGCGCCTCAGCTGCGTACCATGCGGGCCGCGGTGCAGACTGTGTCTCTGTGACACAGCTGCACCGCGTGTGTAGCGCTGACCGGATGGCGTTCGGTCAGCGCTACACAGCACAAACACACAGCCGCCGGCGCCGGCAGCTGTGTGTTTGCTTTAGCAGCTGATGAGAGTCAGACAGACTCTCATCGGCTGCTGCTCCCACTGCCAGAGCCGGACATCTTCCGGCTCCCGCAGTGGGTAATGGGAATGACGTCACGTCACTCCCATAATGCAAAGCGGCGGGACGGAGGAGCTGGTATCGGCGGCGGGACCAGGAGCGTGTTTCAGGTAAGTGTTTTTTTTTTATTTTCATTACGTCTCTACTGCGGGGGGGGGGACGTGTAATACTACTGGGGGCACTACAAGGGGGGATTACTGGGGGGGAATACTACAGGGGGTAATACTACTGGGGGCACTACAAGGGGGGATTACTAGGGGGGGAATACTACTGGGGACACTACAGGGGGTAATACTACTGGGGGCACTACAAGGGGGGATTACTAGGGGGGGAATACTACTGGGGGCACTACAACGGGGGGAATACTACTGGGGACACTACAGGGGCTAATACTACTGGGGGCACTACAGGGGGTAATATTAATACTACTGGGGACACTACAGGGGGTAATACTACTGGGGGCACTACAGGGGGTAATACTACTGGGGACACTACAGGGGGTAATACTACTGGGGGCACTACAGGGGGTAATACTACTGGGGGCACTACAAGGGGGGGATTATTACTAGGGGCATTACAAGGGGGGGGACCACTACTGGGGGCACTATATACAGGGCACTGCATAGTGGGTACCACTACTGGGGGCACTGCATAGGGGGGGAGTACTACTGGGGCACTATATAAGGGGAATACTACTGGGGGCACAAGGGGCACTGCACAGGGGGGACCACTAACGGGGGCACTGTAAAAGGGGCACTGCATAGGGGGTACCACTACTGGGGGCACTGCATAGGGGGACTACTACTGGGGGCACTATATAAGGGGAATACTACTGGGGGCACAAGGGGCACTGCACAGGGGGGACCACTACCGGTGGCACTGTAAAAATTTGGGCTAGGGCCGGCCCTGACCAGACCCATCCCCTCCAGCAAGACCGGGCCTGGGTAATTAGTACCCGCCCCCCCCCTCTCGGCTCCCCTGATCCTATGTACTTATATTACTCATTATCCCACATTCATAATATGAATTTGGGTCCTACTGTGTAGCATAATATGAATTCGGGTCCTACTGTGTAGCATAATATGAATCTGGGTCCTACTCATTGGCATTGCAAGTTGTTTATAAATCTTCTTTAATACCCTGTGATTCCTAAAAAAGCTCTCACCTGCCTCTTATTTAGGGGTTGTGGCCAATTTTGTATTGCCTCAATTTTATTAAGTTGGGGCTTTATCACACCTCTGCTTATGGTCTATCCAAGATACGTTAATTTTACAGGTATGTCAGAAAAGAAATCTCTATTTCTTATGAAAAATTCTTTAGCCTCATGCTGTTGAATAGTTTGGCTACTGTTCAGGTACAAAAGGTACTGCGGTTACCGGAGAGATCGGGGTGGCTGACAGAGCTAATCTATTTTTCCAAGGTTTTATAAGATTTACATGGTATATCTATTCTGGCTTTCTTTTCCCAGGCTGGTACACCTCATATAATTAACCTGACCCACTTTTTCTATGATTTTAAATGGTCCTTACCACTTTTACAAAAATGTACTTTCTACAGCAGGAACCAAAATAAGCACTCTGTCCCCAGGAGCAAAAGTTGTATGTGCCTGTTGGACCTGTTCCAAATGCCATCTACTATCGGCACCACTGCAGCTATTCTTTCCTGCACCTGAGAAACATGCTTAATAACCATCTGGGTTGCCCCTCCCATTTCTCTTTTGCATTATCCATCAATCCCCTGGGGTGTCTCCCATACAGCAAAGCAAAGGGTGTGACCCCTGTGACCAGCAATAAATAGGGTAACAAATAATCCCAATCTTTCCCATCTTTATCCACCATGTTTTTTAAGCATATAAAACCATCAGTTTGAGGG
Organism: Taudactylus pleione; assembly: GCA_031769625.1. Classification (NCBI taxonomy): domain Eukaryota; kingdom Metazoa; phylum Chordata; class Amphibia; order Anura; family Myobatrachidae; genus Taudactylus; species Taudactylus pleione. The sequence goes on from JAUIMM010000120.1 coordinate 1,085,306, forward strand.
TAATACATAAAGGTTTTTAGCTGAGTAACCTTAAACAGGCGGCACACCTCTTGTGCCGCCTGTTTGTCTTTGTTGACAATCTGTGTAATGGTATTGCTTCCAGGTATCTAGTAGTGTAATCCATTGCCAACAAAATATACTGATGACTCTGGGCAGACTTTATCCAACCAAATCCATAGCTATTCTCTCAAACAGAACCTCAATAATTGGTAACGGGACAAGCAGACTTCTATAATGTGACCTGGGAACTAGAGATGAGCGGGTTCGGATGTAAAAGATCCGAACCCACCCGAATTTGGGGGATCTCCCTGCCTGTCCCGGATCCCTGACCCGAGGCAAAACCTTGCGACCCCTCTGTCGAGTCGCAAGGTTTTGTTTTCAGCAGGCTTAACGCTGATTGGCTCTCCGTGAACGACTGAGAGAGCAGTCGTTCACGGCTCTCAGCCAATCAGCGTTAAGCCCATTGAAAACAGCATAAAAGAAGATGGTGCCCATCATCCTCCGCCGCCTGACACCATGGGCACCCCCCGCTGCCGACACCGCCAACACCCCCACTGGCAGCATCCCCCGCTGCCGACACTCCTGCACTGCTGCCCAACATACTGAGGAAACAGTCAGCGACCCCCACACTGCCAACACTCCCACACTGAGGACACCAACAGCACCCCTGCACTGCCGACACAGCAAACCTGCACTGAGGATACCGCTGGAACCCCCGCTCTGCCGACACCACCGGCATCCTGCATTAAGAACACCCGTGCACTGCTGACACAGTCAGCAACCTGCAATGAGGTCACTGCTGGCACCCCCACACTGCTGACACAGCCTGCAAACCTGCTCTAAAGACACCGCTGGCACCCCTGCACTGCCTACATAGCCAGCAAACCTGCACTAAAGACATCGCTGGCACCCCCACACTGCCGACACAGCCAGCAAACCTGCACAGACATTGCTGGCACCCCGCACTGCTGACACAGACAGCACACCTGCACTAAGACACCGCTGGCACTGCCGACACAGCCGGCAAACCTGCACTAAAGACACCACTGGCACCCCCGCACTGCCGACACAGCCAGCAAACCTGCACTAAAGACACCGCTGGCACCCCCGCACTGCCGACACAGCCAGCAAACCTGCACTAAAGACACCACTGGCACCACCGACATCACCGGTACCCTTCACTGAGGACACTGCCAGCACCACAGCACTGCCATTCCATGTACTGAGGAGGACACCATCATCAGCCACGCTCTGCCGACGCTGATGTCACAATAAGTGCACTATTGGTGTATCCAACCCACACTGTATAACACACTGTATCCGTGTTGGAAATTAGAAACTGAGCTGCCACATGTTAGTGCCGCCCACTGTGTCACTTAGCTTAGTCAACCAGCTAGCTGGATGCAACCTTTTGGCCTTATCTAGATGAAGCAATTAATATTGTGAGGTGGTCAAAATTGATTGGAAATTTCTGGAAATAAATGTTATTGAGGTTAATTATACTGTAGGAACAAAAACAGGCCCATTTTATGTGATGTTAGCTGTTTTTATGATTTTTTAAGAAACAAATCCAGATCCAAAACCAAAACACGAAAACAAAACACGGAGGTGAGGTTTTGGCAAAACCAATCCAGATCCAAAACCAGGGTAGATCCAGATCCAAAACCAAAACAAGGGGGTAGGCGCACATCTCTACTGGGAACATGGTACTGACACTCAGAGCAGGATGCACAGTGGTCAGAGTCATCTTTATGGATCCCTGGCAGAAAAACCACTGCAATATTCTCTCTGATGTTTTTCTACCCCTAGATGTCCTGCAGTTATGTGCCCATGAACCAGGTCTAACTCCATTCTTCTGGACATTTGATACAACAAATCTTGACATACTGCCATGTGAGGGTATGACAACCTATTATCTGGCTCCACTGGGTTTTCATCAACCATTTTTACATTCTCTCTAGCCTTTACCAGAGTAGGGTCTTTTAACTGTTCTGAGGCCAAAATATATTTTGTCACTTCAATGACAGGCATATAGTCAAACATTTTCTGCTTCAGTAGGGGGTAACATCATGCTTCGCTCCACTGCTACTCTCATCATTTTCCGGCTTCTCAATCATTCCTGGAAAAGAGAATACTTCAGACTTAGGGAACATTCCCAATACCACTGTATGAGTAACATTAATGGGTCGGGTATGGTATAAAAGATCGACAATATAAAAGTTGAGAGTCAATAGGTCGATAGGTACAAAAGGACAATTGACAAAAGGTTGACAGGTACAAAAGGTTGACAGAGTTAAAAGGTAGACAGGTTCAAATGGTTGTCACACGAACGATTAACAACCTTTTAACCCTGTCGACCTTTTGCACTGTTGACCTTTTGTACATGTCGATCACCTGGAGTCGACCTAGTAACCGTTGACCTATTCATTGTCAAGCCTCTATCCGGATACCAACGTGTTTGGGTTATTTACATCTGTAACCAATTGGGTTTCCCACAGCTTCCAGAAGTGGGGAAAATCTCTCCCCAATATAGCATCAAATATCAAATAAGGAATCAATCCCACAGTAACTACCATGGGACCACACTGTGCTTCTATGTTCACTTCAGCCCATACAGATTTACACTGTTGTGGCAGGGTGGAAATCTGCCACATTTGAAGAAAGGGTTAACCAGTGCTTAAAGTGGACCTAGAGAAGTGGTGGAACTCACTCTTTCCCCCTTTAACAATAAAGGTACGGAAAAAAGAGACGTGGTCTTGAAAGAAAGGGGCATGGTCACACAATATTATTCCCAATTCAAATGACGCCACACAGTAGCACAATCTTATCCACATTACACTGCACATAGTGCCCCTGATTCACATTACACCACATAGTAGTGTTCCTTATTCATGTTATGACACACAGTAGTGCCCCTTATACACGATGCCCACAGTAGTGCCCCTTATACACAATGCCCACAGTAGTAGTGCCCCTTATACACAATGGGCCTGATTCATTACGGATCGCAGTAGTATGCTAATCCATTGCAATCGCAATGCAAACTCAGCACTACATAAGGACGCCGACTTTACATTGTATACATCCGTAATACTTAGCAGAATAGCGAAACCATTGGTACAATCGAGTACCATCACAGCCTCACGCATACTTGCACAAGCTCTGACCTTACTCAGAAATTGCTAACAACCACGCACGCTATGAGACCTCACACTGCGTATGGTATCGCAGTGGATAATTTATGCACGCCCCAGCAACGATGTGCGAACACACTGGCACGCCTGCGTTTCCCCGACCACCCCCCGTCACCACACACAAACGGTGCTTCCTGTCAATAACACTGCTATGGATCTTCGTAGTCACTGCAATCGCAGTCCCTATCGCAGGGGCCAGGTCGTGCACTGCAATGTGTACACATCCTTAGTGCGAAACAATTGGCCGATTGCGTGCGTATTCACAGTTGCGTATGGTAGTGAATCAGGCCCAATGCCCACAGTAGTAGTGCCCCTAATACACATAATGCCCACTGTAGTGGTGCCCCTTATGCAGTGCCCCCAGGGGTGGTTCCCCCTATGCAATGCCCCGAGTAGTAGTGCCCCCAATAGTAATGCTCCCTATAGTAGTGCCCCAATAGTAATGCCCCCTGTAGTAGTGCCCCCAATAGTAATGCCCCCTGTAGTAGTGCCGCTTACTCACACACACTTAAAAAAAACCCACAATACTTACCTTAAGCCCCGCTCCAGCGTCCGCGGCCGTCTGATGAGCTGCTCCTCGGAACTATGGGAGAGACGTCATGATGTTTCTTCCATAGTGTACACTCCGGGTGCCGTTGCCGCTGTGGGAAGGAGCCGGGCACCCAGCAAATGGAGCCTCCCTACGCGCACCGGGCTGAGCCGGAGAAGGCAGAACTGGTTCAAACAGAAGTGACGAAACGCAGTTCCTCCTCGTTTCGGCCCACTTTAAACCCTGGAGTTAACCTTCTGTGCTACTGATAGGAACTACACCCTTTCTTCAATTAAGAGTCATTAAGGTATATAAATCTGCTTGTATGGGTCATGCAGGGAGAGTCATGAGAGTGTGCGCCTTTGGCACCTCTCTGTACTGGATCTTGCATACCCTTATTATATTGCTGTTTTCCTGTGTTGTTATGTTCCTGAGTTGCTGTACCTTTTCGCTGGAATAAAAGCCTATTTGTTTTAAAGCACTTCATTTTACAGTGGTCACATGAATCTACCCACTACAAGTATTATGTGCTACTTCTCTTTTACATGCATGGAGCTATTAAAGCAAGTGAAACTGGTTAGACATCTCCATTTTTACTTCAATTGTGGGACATTATTCATTATTATTATTGTATACTCCCTTTGTTATATTGTGTTGAATTTTGGGAGTTTAGTGTCTCTCATTCTGTATGCATAGGGCTACTTTATTGGTTGAGTTTAGAGCATACTTGCCTACTTTTGAAAATTAGTTTCAGGGAGACTCGTGATGCGCAGTGCTGCACCAAGGGGGCATGGCCAGCTCCGCCCAAAGGGCGTGTCTAGCTCAACCTATGGGCATATTTATTGGCACTCAGGGGTGTGTCTTGCAGTGGAAGTTAAAAACCAAAAGCAGCAAACTGCCAGAGAAGGTTTCCCACACATTATGCTCCCCTTCCCCTATCCACATCCCACACTGTGCCACCTTTCCGCTATTCACATCCCACATACTGCTCCCCTTCCCCTATTCACATCCCACACTGTGCCCCCCTTCCCCTATCCACATCCCACATACTGCTCCCCTTCCCGTATTCACATCCCACACTGTGCCCCCCTTCACCTATCCACATCCCACACACAGTGGTTCCCTTCTTACATCCACATCTCAGTCACTGCTCCCCTTTGTGCTTACTGCTCCCCTTCCCCAATCTAACATGCTTCACTGTTCTCTCCAGTACTTCCACCTTGTGCTCCTCTGCCCTTCCCCTCCTCCTAATCCTATGGCTCAAAGTAACCCCACGCTCCCCCCTCTCCTTCCGTGGCACTTACATTTCATAGAAGTCACTGGCTGGAAAGGCGAAGTTGACCAGGGTGCAGCTGGCTTCTGCTGGGCCCTCCGACCCTGCCTGCTGCTGGCCTCTGCTGAGCCCTCCGACCCAGCCTGCTGCTGGTACTGAAACCGCTGACATCAGACACGGATGTAGTTACTGGCTCCGGGGAAGGCAGCAGCAGTGACTGAGACTTTGTGCTTGAGCCGGGCGACCACCGCGGGGATGTGGGTAGCGTACTAGCGGTGGCCGCCTAGCGAATGACTAGGGAATGATGTCACACGTTATGACGTCCTTTAGTATGGCCCCGCCCCAACAAACTTGCGCATGCGCAGTACGCAGTCTTGACAGGGCAGTGAGGAAACCGGTGAAACCTACATACTTTCCGGGGTAGTGGGAGCTCCTAGCTAATAGCTGGAGGCTCCCGCGGGAAAGCAGGAGGATAGGGAAGTGTGGTTTAGAGACATTTCCATAGCTTTGTTTTTAAATGATTATCTAATTTATAAATCCACAGCTCTCTCAAAAGATTCACTTCTATTCTTAAAGCATATTTACTGGTTGAGACATGGGGGTATATTTACTAATGTGTGGGTTTTTAGAAATGGAGGTGTTGCCCATAGTAACCAATCAGATTCTACTTATCATTTATCTAGCACCTTCCAGAAGATAATAGCTAGAATCTGATTGGTTGCTATGTGCAACAACCCCACTTCTAAAAACCCGCACTTTGGTAAATGTACTCCTGCAGTTAGTTAACAGTGAACCAAGAGTATATGCCTTTTCTTCAGCACCACATGGAGTCTGTTATCGTATGTTATCCCCTTAAGTGAATCAAAATTGCATAGAGAGTGAGAATATAATTGTCAATCTGCGCATGTGTCTTAAGTCACATTGCGTGTGTGTCAAGGTACATTACCTTAGTCACTCGCAGTGTCTATTTACTTACAGTGTGATTGACAGTCATGGAGCGTTTGAGGGAGAATGCAGGCGTGACGCGACCGTTTTGGAGGCATGTCACACACTGCGACAGCGATACAGTAAGTAAGGAATATGGCTCTGGCCTCCCAATTTCCGAAGTCATAGACCAGTGCTCGACAAATCCCGGGGGCTAGGTTGCCATGGCGACCAAGATTTTAGTCCTGGCGACTAATGTTTACAAGGGCCAGGTACTTCTATTAAAGCTAATTGTTAAAAAAACAAAACGCTCCCCTGAAAGTGGTTACAGGCATGGGCGTTTCATTATGTGCCTGTTATACGTAGTGTAGCATGTTCCCGCCCCATTCAATCAGTGTGGCTGTGAGCTCTGGATAAAGAGCAGCGCCAGCATGAGAGACAGAAACCTCTACTACGACATGAAGGATGTGGATTGTGGAGACCGGATGGGGTAACCAGGTGCTGCTGATCTCTTAACAGGGGGGATAGCTTGCTGCTGCTGGATACAAGTTAAGCGGCATGGGGTGGTGTGGGGACCGAGGGGAAAGGCATCCAGGAGAGCTGCAGGGAGAAGCAGGGGGCAAGCATGAGCTTGTTGAGAAAGCAGCTGTCTTATAGCAGCAGCCAATGCAGAGCAAAACTAGCTGTTTAATGTGCTGGAGAAACTCTGGGGCTGGGGTTTCATTTACCACGTATTCATGTGAGTAAATTTAATCACTTTCTGAGCTATTATGGATACTGATGTATCCCTGACTTATGTGCTATATAGTTATAATGTCATTTGATTAGCTGGGATACACCTGACAAAATGCACAATCACCTGGGATTTATATATATAAGAAGAAAGGCAAACCTTAGAAGTTATTCTTTATTAGCATGGCTCCCGTATAAAGTATTTATCCATTTACAACATGTGTGCTGTAATAGTTTGTTTTCTTAAATGTGTGCACTGATTAAAGCAAAGTCCCAGAAGGTTTGCCCTTGAAGGCTGCTCAGTGACCTGTGATCATCACACTGTGGACCAGGGTCCCTGTGTGGAAGTATCAGCTAGTTACGGTAGCATCTACTAGTGTGTCTCTGCCCCCCCAACCCTCCCCAAGTGTGCCTTGATCCCGCTCCCCAAGTGTGCCTCTGCCACCATCCCACCCTAAGTGTGCCTCTTATCGTCCCTCCCAATCATGCGTATGCTTCTTTCCTGCTCCCTCCCCAAATTACACGTCTCATCCTATGCTGACCCGCCAAGAGCCGCGGCGGCCCCAGGTAAAAGGGGGCGGGGCCTAATCGTGCCGACGTCCCCTTTGGTTTAAAAAAAAAAAGTAAAGTTTTTGATGCTGGGGAGGGGGTCACTCTGAGCCCCCTCGCCCGGCACATAACCAGTGGGGGCCGCGATCAGCTTGATCGCTCCCCCCACAGGCATACAGTAGGAGACTGCTGTGGCTGCTTCTTAGCAGCCGCGAGCAGTCTCCCAGTGCAGCCCAGCACACAGCAGCGTGTGCTGGGCTGCTGTGATGTAAGAGGGGGGGAAGCAGTACCAGACCCAGGGCCGGTTCTCCCGTTACGCATGGTACGCAGCTGCGTAAGGCGCCACATAGTGAAGGGCGCCTCAGCTGCGTACCATGCGGGCCGCGGTGCAGACTGTGTCTCTGTGACACAGCTGCACCGCGTGTGTAGCGCTGACCGGATGGCGTTCGGTCAGCGCTACACAGCACAAACACACAGCCGCCGGCGCCGGCAGCTGTGTGTTTGCTTTAGCAGCTGATGAGAGTCAGACAGACTCTCATCGGCTGCTGCTCCCACTGCCAGAGCCGGACATCTTCCGGCTCCCGCAGTGGGTAATGGGAATGACGTCACGTCACTCCCATAATGCAAAGCGGCGGGACGGAGGAGCTGGTATCGGCGGCGGGACCAGGAGCGTGTTTCAGGTAAGTGTTTTTTTTTTATTTTCATTACGTCTCTACTGCGGGGGGGGGGACGTGTAATACTACTGGGGGCACTACAAGGGGGGATTACTGGGGGGGAATACTACAGGGGGTAATACTACTGGGGGCACTACAAGGGGGGATTACTAGGGGGGGAATACTACTGGGGACACTACAGGGGGTAATACTACTGGGGGCACTACAAGGGGGGATTACTAGGGGGGGAATACTACTGGGGGCACTACAACGGGGGGAATACTACTGGGGACACTACAGGGGCTAATACTACTGGGGGCACTACAGGGGGTAATATTAATACTACTGGGGACACTACAGGGGGTAATACTACTGGGGGCACTACAGGGGGTAATACTACTGGGGACACTACAGGGGGTAATACTACTGGGGGCACTACAGGGGGTAATACTACTGGGGGCACTACAAGGGGGGGATTATTACTAGGGGCATTACAAGGGGGGGGACCACTACTGGGGGCACTATATACAGGGCACTGCATAGTGGGTACCACTACTGGGGGCACTGCATAGGGGGGGAGTACTACTGGGGCACTATATAAGGGGAATACTACTGGGGGCACAAGGGGCACTGCACAGGGGGGACCACTAACGGGGGCACTGTAAAAGGGGCACTGCATAGGGGGTACCACTACTGGGGGCACTGCATAGGGGGACTACTACTGGGGGCACTATATAAGGGGAATACTACTGGGGGCACAAGGGGCACTGCACAGGGGGGACCACTACCGGTGGCACTGTAAAAATTTGGGCTAGGGCCGGCCCTGACCAGACCCATCCCCTCCAGCAAGACCGGGCCTGGGTAATTAGTACCCGCCCCCCCCCTCTCGGCTCCCCTGATCCTATGTACTTATATTACTCATTATCCCACATTCATAATATGAATTTGGGTCCTACTGTGTAGCATAATATGAATTCGGGTCCTACTGTGTAGCATAATATGAATCTGGGTCCTACTCATTGGCATAATATGAATTTGGGCCCTTCTGTGTGGGATAATATGAATTTTGGCCCTACTGTATGGGATAACACAAATTTTGGCCCTACTTTTTGGGATAATATGTATTTGGGCCCTATCGTGTGGGATAATATGAATTTTGGCCCTACTGTGTGGCATGTTTGATATGGGGGCAGATATGGGCATGTAGCAGAATCTGATGACCATTGAGGGGGCATGTGTGGTGGTCTGATGGCATGTGGGGAGGTTGAGGTGCATTGAAGGGGCATGTGTGGTGGTCTATACAAGTTTTCATATATTTTGGACGCAAGCGATGGTCTGGCTTCTAAACTTTTAAACTGGCTCCTAGATTTTACAAACATTTGTCAAGCCCTACCATAGACTAACTCAGGACTGCAACAATGGAATGATCTGCGACCGATGCTGTGTCTTTGCATACAGATGCTACAACATTTTACGCAGATGCTTGGATTTGCAAAGCCGCATGTGGGCGTCTCAATACATCACTCAGTGGCTGCGACATTTGCCTATTATCTTATAGCAGCTGCATACAAAGACACAGCAGTGGCAGAAATAGCGTACAGCTCAATCAGGCCTATTGTCCCATTCTCCTGGACAGAGCATTCAGATAATCTGATTTACATTGTTATTTGATATCTTCTTTCAAGACTCTCCTCTCGAAGGCTAGGCAACACCATGTTGCTGTCCGGCAGTTTGTTCTGAGGTAGTAGATACAGTGAACAAATATTAAACTATAATGAAGAGATTGTAGGATTCTCACAAGGTAAATGGATTACTCTTGTTGCCTCTGCAAGAACAAAGGATCATGACTTCATTCAAAATCGGGAATCCCACATCTAGGCAGTATGGAATAAACAAGCTAAATATTCTGAGGAAATGCTCAAACTTTGCCATGAGGAATCTAACTCAATGCAATGCTCTCAAAGATAGCTGCCAAAATATTTAAGTGGGTTAACCCGGCGTCAGTACAGTAGAAAATTGTTACACCGGCAGTCAGGTGGGCCAAATTTACCCTGAAATATTTAACCCCAAATTTCTAATTTTTTTGCAAAGATTTGTAAATCCATCGGTATATTTTAGTTAAAAGACTCATAAAAAAGTTATTTATGTGAAATAAAAGACCTTAGAAGTCATCTTAGAAACTTTATTTTACTATTATGAAAAACTCTGAAATTAATTAACAAAAATAGACATCCTTAGTCTCACTGTTATTAAACTAGATAAAAGTCCAAAGCTGCATACACACATAAAGATTTTCTGTCCAACCATCCAACTAGTTGATTGGTTGGAATGAAAATCTGGTAATGTATGGGAGTAAATCAGTGATTCCCAACCTCGGTCCTCAAGGCACACTAACAGTCCTGCTTTTGGTGATATCAAAATCAAAATAACTGAGGTACTAATTAAGTCACCTGTGCTCCAGTATGGCTATCCTCAAAACCTGGACTGTTAGTGTGCCTTGAGGACCCTGGTTGGAAACCCCTGGAGTAAAGGATAATCAGCAATTTGCTCCTAAATGCCAGAAAACAGATGAAAATGGTCGTTCAGACAAGTTTGTTAAATGTTTGATCTAAATAATTTGTTCAAACAACAGTTTTTGTCCATTTTCCAGCATTTGGGAGCAAATTGCTGATTGTCATTTGCTTTCATACCTTACCAGATTTTCATTTCAACCAATCAACTAGTTGGCTGGTTGGATGTAAGTTGGTCTAGTGTGTGGCCAGCTTAATACTAATCACGTTCTTGCAGCATATCACCACACTTGCTGCAGTATGGAACAATATGTTCGGGGCATATAAACTTGTTACAGTTTGAGCATGTGTGGGTGGTCTTGCGATCTTTTTTAGCAGGACAAGCTTGATATCTTTCCCGTACACCTTGAACTTTTGCTGGTGGCTCCTCAGAAGCCTCCTGCTCTGTCTCACTCTGCTGGCTGCGTATACTATCGTGATTTTCATTTACCTCACTTTCTGTTGAATGGTCACTTTGCTCTGAATCAGATTCCTCTAAAAAAGATAAAATACTTTGCCGTTCACGTTCCTCGCGATTCATTTTGAAGAAAACCCTATAAATAACAAAAAACATAAACAATAAACGCTACACTAATTTGGCACAAAATTGTAACATCGACTGTAAGGTTGGGTCATATTTACCTTTTTGAAGTTTACACACGTCTATCTCCCTGCACAGTCGCACGTCAACTAAGCTGTGGCGAAAAACAAGAAGTGAGGGGTCTTAACTCCAGCTACTGAGAAGTTTTGGCAACAGCGCATTACATTACAAAAAAATACACACAAGTGAAAACTTGCCAGGTCATAATGACCCAACCTAATTGACGCCATATTAACGAAAGTTTTATAAAGAGAGGATTACATAGAGAACCTCATTCAGAGTCTGTCGTAAGCGGCCGCTCAGTCGTACGCCTAGCGATCGAGAATGTGAAAAGAAACCAATCGAACGGCCGGGCGATCGCAACCAAAGTGACGCCCGTACATGAACAAAGCACCTCCTCTAGCTAACGAGTGATAGCAGTTAGCGATCGAGTCAGTCGTTGTCAGTCGTTGTCTGTCGCTGTATGTTAATTTTCTTCTTATGGTTGCGGCCACTTGTGTTGGGTGCAAATTACACCAAAAATTAACAAAAAACTGCATAGAATAAGCCATCTCCATGAAATTATTATTCGCTAATGCTAACGCAACTGAATCAATTACAAGCCATTTAGCAGTGTTATTAGCTTCAACAATCGATTATTAGCTGCTTACATTGTGTGGCACAAAATAGAAACATCAAACATAACATCAGTCACATTCGATAGTATCGATTGTACTCTGGGGCTTGAGAGGTCACATACCCAACCTCAAGCTGTACGATCAGCCAGGCCTCTAACCTGCTTGCAGAGTGACGTTTTACTACTTCCGGCCTTCTATGTCGGTCGTAGCAGTAAATTTATGAACGCCCTGAAAACGGTGAGGAACGCCTGTGTTTTTAGACCACCACCCCCGTCAACACCCACAAACGGCCTTTCATGTCAATCAACTCTCCGGAGCCACTTCCTGCTCGTAAGCCGTACCGTCGACAGCATTTTGGATCGCAAGGTCTCGTATGCACATGCGCACAACTAATCGTACGCATGCGTGGTTTGGAAACATCGGATGCGTACGACCGAGCGGCCGCTTACAACCGACTCTGAATGAGGTCCAGATTCCCTACTGGCTAGTAGACTTTGCCAATATTGAACACATCATGTTATCTTTTCTAGCAGAAATATGGAGGGCCAGTAAACCCATGTTCCCCATAAAATCACAGGAGAATTACAACCTTTCTAAGTACATAAGCTTTATAACTGACAAAAAAGAGGTTTCCCCCTAGAAATTACAGAATAAAACGAATGACTATCTTGCTAGCTGTAGCCACTGAAGTTGGCTATATTGCTAGCTGTCACAGTTGAATTTGTTAATAACGTAGTCATGCATTTACTCTGTAGTTAGCTTCTGCTTCTGGACATGAAGGCTTCCTGCCCTCTTTTGTGAAACATTTAGTAATATTTTCACGCAAAAACTTGCAGATAACTTTAACTTAGACATGCGTGTTAACCCGCACTCACTCTCCACTCTCCACATTTTTGTTTGCACCCCTTGAAAAGGTGAAAAGTAGAGAAAATCCTTCAGCATCCATGGGACATAACCCCCAATGATGAACAGGGCACTACGAAGTTTTTAGTTAGCATATTTTGGCCAATAATATGGCCATATTTTCGACCGCCTTGGACACATCAACGTGCACAGGATCATCAATCGATCAAGTCACCGATTCTTCTCCCAATACTCCTCCCGCAAAAACGTAACCTGCAATTACAGGATACACATGAGAAAAACACAAAGGAAGGACTACTGAGGAAGCAGGGAAGTATGGGGGTGTGAGTGGCCAGAGCGGCGATGGCAGAGGAATGACCGACCGTGGCGTGGGCTGAAGAGCAGCAAAAAACTGCCTGGCCCGAGGGGGAGGGGGGGAATGGTGGAGGCATAAATAAGAAGAAATGGGGGAGTAGAAAAAAAAAGAAAGAGGGTTGGGGTGGGCGGTGAGGAGGAAGTGAAGGGAAAAGGGGAAATTGGCGGGGGGGGGGTGGTGGTGGGGGGAACGAATATAATAGATGATGTAGAAGGGAAACACTGAAACCCCCCACACAGGTAGAAAAAAGGGGGGGGGAGTGTAGATAGTGGGTCATGCGGGGGAGGGCCATGGAATAACGGGTGGCCGCTGCGGGGGAACAGGGGCTGTGTGTGAGACAAGGGTGGCCAGATACTGTACTGGCCGCACGGTGCTGAGGAGCACTGCTATGCAATATGGCCGGCGGAGTGTTAAAATTACCGCCTGGCCCGCCGTTTGGGTAGGGCGCCGGGACCACCTGAGAAGGTGGAAGCCTAGCCGCACACGTTGGGAATGAGAGATGGCACTAGCCGACGGAGGAGGAAGGGGGGTGCCCGCTGAGAGCACAGCGGGAGCTCCAGCCAGCATAGAGGGGCCAGACAGCTGGCGGGGCTGCAGAGGCAGAAGACCGCGCAGAGCTGGGGAGGACAGGAGGAGGTGAGGGAGGAGGGTGAGGATGGCCCGGGAGTGCGCAGCGGGAGTTCGGGGATGCGGGAGCTCCCGCCGGCGCACAGGGGCGAGTGTGCTGATGGGGCTGCTAAGTGAGAAGACCGTGCAGCCCCAGGGGAGACAGAGAAGGTGACGGAGGAGGGAAGGTGGCACATGTGGGAGCTGCTAATGCAATTAACATTGTTGGCGGGGGGGGGGGTTAGAGTGACCATGGTAAAGTGGGATGAAAGGGAATGCTGAGATTCACATTACAAAGGGGGAGAAAGGGAAGGCATTTTAAGAGGTAGTAATAAAATGTGGACAGCCTATATGAAAGGCAAAGCTACTCAGCCTCATCCTGTTTCAAAGATCCATAACCAAAGAGGCTGTCTTCATGCAAATGAGCCAATATATACTGATAAACCGATCACTTCCTCAAGCAATATCATTGGCTCAAACAAACATCTGACCAGCCAGCATTAGAAACTGCCCAGCAAAAAGGCTGTCATAAACAGCCATACAGCAAAAACACCAGTAATATTACATATTCTCACGCTTATCCAGCCTTCGCCTACTATTAAAGGGCAGTTGTAGTAGTTTTTTTGACAAACTACTCCAAGGCCCTTTAATTCTCATTTCTTTAGCAAGTAGATCACATTTCCCATGCTTGTAATGGGAAATGCAATCTGCCTGAAATTTACTAAGGGGGAATTGTGAAAAAATACCGGATGGGAGCCCTGCTATAACATCGCCATCCAGAGATGGCGTTAAGCAGGGTTCCCTTTGGCTCCTGCTCTGCTCTGACAGGCAGTGCAGAGCCGGGAGTTGACCCCTGTGATAAGCTTTGTGGTGTAAATAGACCACAAGCTGATTACTGTTAAATTAAAAAAAATTTTTTTTTAAATAACCTTAGACACTTACCTGCAGCCAGGGGTCCACTGATCGTGAGCTCTCTCCTCCGGACAGCTAGTCACCGGGACTCCTGTACTGTGACCCTGGTCAGCCGTGCTGTAAACTGGCATCTCAGTTTCCACTACACTAGAGGCCTAAAGCTGGTTACACACTTGACGATGTGCAAACCACGCAATGGTCGTTCCAATATCCCTTCATATCCACAACAAAAGATATAGGGCCTGATTCAGTAAGGATCGCAACTGCTAAAGCGTACGTAGATGTCCGATTGTTGTGTACTGTGCATGCATGTGTGAACCAGCCACTGAGATCGGGACTGCGATTGCAGTGACTACGCAGACCCATTGCAGAGTGATTGACAGGAAGCACCGTTAGGGGGTGGTAACGGGGTGTTTGGAGAAACGCAGGCGTGTCAGTGTGTTTGAACGCCATTGCAGGGGCGTGCATAAATTAACCACTGCGATGGCATACGCAGCATAGGCTCTCATTGCGTGCAGAAAAGATAGCAATTTAGTGGTAGGGTCAGACCTGCCTTAAATGTGCAAGTGGCTCCGATGTACTTGGATGGATTGCAAGGTATTATGGATGTGCAAGAGGAGAAGTGAGCATCTTCATGTTGTCAGTGATTTGCGATTACAATTATTAGCATACTTTCACCGCAGAACTGCGTACGCGATTGCTACCGTGATCGCAATAGCGATCCTTGCTGAATCAGGCCCATAGTGCATACACACTATACAATCCTTCAAATATCCGAACGATATACAGCTGTTTTCACATACATCTATCCTCCGTCTGTTACAAGTCATGTTACACATAACACGTGAGCGCGTGTAACTCGGTAGCTCCTAGCATCTTTTTGTGCAACGTTTTCCCTTCAAATGCATCTTATTTGCAAGTCAATGTGAATATGATGCACAAGCATCTTATGCTGATTAAAATGATATGCAGCATGCCTATATAGGTTTTTTACATTTTTTAAATTTTATCACTTTTTTTCACACAATTAAATTAGAGCCCCTGTTTATTTGTGCAAAATATTATCGGGATTAACAAGAAAACATATAGAATCCGTGATAAGTTCACAATCCTATGTGTTTTCACGGAATTGGTATGAAATACCGATGGACGGGATGTCGGCTGTCAGTACACTGACAGCGGCAACCCGAACGTTCAAATCCCAACAGGGGATCGGTGAACACTGTTCCCATGTCCCATTTACCCCCTAACCTTCCTTTTTTGTACCCTCGTACTAATCCTCCCTACCCTAACCCCCCCGGGAAAGTGCCCAAACCTAACCCTCCCCCCTTAGTGCCTAACCCTAAACCCCTCAGGTGGTGCCTGAACCTAACCCAACCTGCTTGGTGCCTAACCCTAACCTTCCCCCTCCCACAGCCTAATGCTAACACCGCCTGGGGCGCCTAAACCTAAGTCGCCACCCCCCCGCGGCTGATATTCACCTTTCCGCGGTGTTCTTATGATCGGGATGCCATCTGCCGGGATCCCGACGTCTGCATCCCAAGTCATGTTGGGATTTCAGTCCCGGTATTGTCTCGGTGTTCGGGATTCCGATGCCGGGGTTTCGGCAGACGGCATTCCGCTTGTCGGGATGCTCACCGCATCCTGTTTTCACTGGCGCCATTGCGAAAACAGGCTATCTATCGTGGATTTTTTTTCTAATTTGCTGAGGTCCCTGAAAAAAATCTACGATAATAGCTGCTGGCAGCCATGCTTCGGAGCTAATTGAATAGCCCCGACGGACCAATTTTTCTGTCGTAACTTACCACAGGTAATTGAATTCCCCCCCAAAGTCTGTTCTGTTCATTATGAGTATGTGACAGAATAGGTCTTAGCAAGGAATCAACATATGGGGCCAATTGTAATAGGGTGGGAGTTTAGAGAATGTGAAAGAAAACTCTCACATTTTTAAACTCAGCCAATGTAATAAACTCACAAAACATGCAAACTTGCATGTATGTTAGACTCAAAAAAACTCTCAAGATTTAGGACCGTAATCAATTAGGTGTGAAAAGCTGCTTTCGGCGAAAAAGTTTCGCCGATGACGTCATTTTGCCAAGTGAAAACTTATCCCTGTATTCAATTCCAAATACTTTTCGCGGATGCGAAAACGCAATGCAATGTAATAGGCGAAAAAGATTCGCCTATGAATAGGTGGTAAAAAAAAGTGCAGAATTGCGGTTTTGGGGTGCAAATGTCGGGAAACCACTCAGCACCCTTGGGACAGCCCCCCCAAAGCATAACTACATCAAAAAAATCCTAAAAAAATGAAGGATACACCCCAAACAAATTACTTTTAAAAAGTGGGCGAAAAAAAGAACAAAGTCGGGGTAGAAACTTAAAAACTAGCGAACTAAGCTTTTGGGGGATCTGCAAGTATGGGGAGGTGTTTTTTTGATTGCAGGTGCTTGCTGAAGATGTGTTTTTTTAGTTTTTTAAAACTTAACTTGTGATTTTTAATCATGCTTGCACCCATTTTCATGTACCCCATATTTGCTGGGACTAGTTATTTTCTAAAAAAAAACCCCTGCTAAATGCTATTCTTCCTCACTTGTGCAAAGACACTAATTAGCAGCTATTGAGAGCATTCAAGTACCCCAAATACCTTCAGCAGGGCTATTCGGGGGCATCTAGATTGATCCCCAATGTTAGTGAATCTTTTGGGGGGGTGTCAGGCTGATTTCCCCAAATCTGGCAGCACTTTTCGCCTGTTTGTGTTTCGCCGGGTCCCGTTTCGCGTCTTTTGGAATTGAATAGGGCGAAAAGCGGGGCCGCACACAAAACACGTGAAGGCGAAATTATTGTGGCTAATTGAATACAGCCCTTAAACTCTAGTGTGAAAGTTTTACAGCTAACTTGTCACATTTTCTAAACTCTCACCCTATTACATTTGGCCTATGAGGTATTAGAAAAAGGACCCACATTGGAATTTAAGGAGGAATTAGGAGACCTATTCAATACTGTCAGATTGAAGACATCCAAAATAGAAAAATAATTCAGTTATCTCAAACTCAAACCCAACTTCCTTATTCCAGTTTTCTATCAATAACCCAAAGCACATAACCCCTGTATCCAGGGCCGGTGCAAGGTTTCTTGGCACCCTAGGCATTTCTTCAGCCTTGTGCCCCACCCCCACCCTCGGATAGCTACACGAGTCCTTATACAGTGCCCCCAGTAGTGGTCCCCTCTATGCAGTGCCCCCAGTAGTCCGGCAGTACTGGTCCCTCCCCAATGCAGTGCTCCCAGTAGTGGTCCCTCCCTTATGTAGTGCCCTCAGTAGTGGTCCCCCCCATGCAGTGCCCCTTATATAATGCCCCCAGTAGTAGTTCCCCCTATGCAGTGCTCCATATATAGTGCCCCCAGTAGTAATCCTCCCTATGCAGTGCCCCCAGTAGTGGTCCCCCCAATACAGTGCCCCTTACATAGTGCCTCCAGTAGTAGTTCCCCCATGCAGTGCCCCCAGCAGTGGTTCCACCAATGCAGTGCCCCCAGCAGTAGTCCCCCCTATATAGTGCCCCCAGTAGTGGTCCCTCCGATGCGGTGCCCTTTATATAGCGCCCCTAGTAGTAGTACTCCCCCCCCCAGCAAGTCCAGACAGACACAAAAAAAAAAAAACACACTTACTTTAATCCTGCAGCACTGACGCCTTTGAAGTGCGAACCCTGGCGGCTGACGCTTCTGCTTGAGCCTGAAGGGGCTGGCCGGGGAGTGAGGACTCGGAGACAGTCTGTCAGACAGTGTGTGTGCTGCACTCTGATGCTGCAGACAGTTACACACTGTCTGTCAGACTGTCTCAGTCCTGACTCCCTCACTAGCGCGGTGGTTGCTGTCGATGGGCGGACACCGCTGGGCTGTCATCTACCGTCTCATGTGACTGTGCCTGCCGGCTGCAGCCCGAGTGGACTGGAGGATAAATGGTGGCTGCGGTCACCAGGCAGTCACCTGCTACAGACAGTCTCAGTCATGTGACTGTGCCTGCCGGCTGCCACCCGAGTGGCCTGGACTATAACATTATAGTGCAGCTTGCTTCTATCCTATGGACCTACAGGGGCGCCTGCCGGCATGGACATAGGGCCTGAATCAGTGCCCTCCTCCTTGAAAATGAAGCGGCCTCCTGGCCGCTCGCATAGCTGTGGGTGACCACCCACAGCATATGCGAGCGTCCATGATGATGGTCGCGATGGTCTTGACCATCGCGACCATCGGGCTTGCGACGAAGACCCTGCAGTAGGGTCTCGCTGCCGCAAGCCCTGGAGTGATTTGGCTCTATCAGAGCCAAAATCACTCCCACTGACATCACTAGTGATGTCAGTGGGGCCGGCTTCAGACGGTAGGGGTTCCCATGGGAACGCCTCTGTCTGGCAGGCACGCCCACCAAAGGGGGCGTGCTGTCAATCAACATCGACAGTACGCCCCCTTTGGTGCGAGATCCGGAGCGATGGAGAGCCCGTCGCTATCCGGGTCTCGTGCATGCGCACTACGGAGCTCCCTCCGTCGTGCGCATGCGCAGTGGGGGAACATCGACCCGCTTGCGAGCATCCTGCGCTCGCGAGCGGTTCTGAATGACCCCCATAGTGCGGTGGTTGTCTCCGCTCGTAATAAGTTGTCAATCACTGTCACTAACTATACGGTGCCCTCTAGTGGCCGGCACCCATAGGCAGCAGTTTAAAGCTGCCTAATGGAAGCGCCAGCCCTGCCTGTATCTTTCAGCATCATTATCCCCCACCCGTGTCCCTCAGCTTCATCTGCTTCACTGTGTCTCTCAGACTCATTCCCCACCCTATATTTCTGATTCATGCCCAAGTCCCTGTGTTTCACAGCTGCATTTTCCCCAGCCCATGTCTCTCATCTTCATTCCCCAGCCTCTGTGTCTCTCAGCATAATTTCCCCCAGCCTCTGTGTCTCTCAGCATAATTTCCCCCAGCCTCTGTGTCTCTCAGCATAATTTCCCCCAGCCCATATGTCTCTCAGCATAATTTTCCCCAGCCCATATGGTTTTGGATCTGGATCTTTCTTCGTGTTTTGGATCTGGATTGGTTTTGCCAAAACCACCCTTCCGTGTTTTGGGTTCTGGGTTTTGGATCTGTATTTTTTGAAAAAAAGCATAAAAACAGCTAAAATCACAGATTTTGTAGGTTTTTCTGCTCCTATGCTATTATTAACCTCAATAACCTTAATTTCCACTCATTTCCAGTCTATTCTGAACACCTCACAATAGTGTTTTTATGTCCAAAAGGTTGCACCGAGTTAGCTGGATGACTATGCTAAGCGACACGAGTGGGCGGCACAAACACGTGACCCATCTAGGCATGATAGTGCAGTGGCAGACAGGATGGCAGTTTGAAAAACTAGGCCCCAAACTGTACATAATGCAAAGAAAAAAAGAGGTGCAAGATGGAATTGTCCTTGGGCCCTCCCACCCACCCTTATATTGTATAAACAGGACATGCACACTTTAACAAACCAATCATTTCAGCGCCAGGGTCTGCCACACAACTGTGGCTGAAATGATTGGTTCGTTTGGGCCCCCACAAAACAAGCTGGCAATTAATGTGTCCCTGCACAAACTGGCTCTACGGAGGCAAGATGTCATCCTCATCCTCCTCATCCACCGATTCCTCACCCTCTTCAGTGTGTACATCCTCATCCTCACAAAGTATTAACTCGTCCCCACTTGAATCCACCACCACAAGTCCCTCTGTACGTTCTGGAGGCTGGTCTCCCTGGAAGAGCTGATAATTCATTTTATGAACATCATCTTCTCCACATTCTGTGGAAGCAACCTCCTACGCCTTTCGCTGACAAGGTTCCCGGCTGCACTAAACACTCTTTCGGAGTACACACTGGAGGGGGGGGCAACTCAGGTAAAATAGAGCCAGTTTGTACAGCGGCCTCCAAATTGCCTCTTTTTCCTGCCAGTACAGGTATGGACTGTCTGACATGCCTACGTGGATGCTGTCACCGATGTAATCCTCCACCATTCTGTCAATGGTGACAGTATCATATGCAGTGACAGTAGACATGTCAGAAATTGTTGCCAGGTCCTTCAGTCCGGACCAGATGTCCAAACTTGGTCCTACCTGCCCTGCATCACCGTCAGCGGGTTGCTTAGGATACCTAAGTTTTTTCCTGGCAGCCCCAGTTGCGGGAGAAAATGAAGGAGCTGTTGACGTGTCACGTTCCGCTTCAGCTGACAGTGTGTTCACCAGCAGGTCTTTGCACCTCTGCAGGCTTGTGTCGGCCGGAAAGAGAGACACCACATAGGCTTTAAACCTAGGATCGAGCACGGTGGCCAAAATGTAGTGGTCTGATTTCAACAGATTGACCACCCTGGAATCCTGGCAAAGCGAATGAAGGGCTTCATCCACAAGTCCCACATGCCGAGCGGAATCGCTCCATCTTAGCTCCTCCTTCACTTTCTCCAGCTGCTTCTGCAAAAGCCTGATGAGGGGAATGACCTGACTCAAGCTGGCAGTGTCTGAACTGACTTCACGTGTGGCAAGTTCGAAGGGCTGGAGAACCTTGCACAACACGGAAATCATTCTCCACTGCGCTTGAGTCAGGTGCATACCCCCTCCTTTGCCTATGTCATAGGTGGATGTATAGGCTTGTATGGCCTTTTGCTGCTCCTCCATCCTCTGAAGCATATAAAGGGTTGAGTTCCACCGCGTCACAACCTCTTGCTTCAGGTGATGGCGGGGCAGGTTCAAGAGTGTTTGCTGGCGCTCCAGTCTTCGGCACGCAGTCGCTGAATGGCGAAAGTGGACAGAAATTTTTCGGGCCACCCAAAGCGTCTCCTGCACGCCCCTGTCGCTTTTCAGAAAATTCTGCACCACCAAGTTTATTGTGTGAGCAAAACATGGGACGTGCTGGAATTTGCCCAGATGTAATGCCCGCACAATATTGGTGGCGTTGTCAGATATCACAAATCCCCAGGAGAGTCTAAGTGGGGTAAGCCACTGGGCGATGATTTCCCTCAGTTTCTCTAAGAGGTTGTCGGCGGTGTGCCTCTTACTGAAACCGGTGATACACAGCGTAGCCTGCCTTGGAACGAGCTGGCGTTTCTGAGATGCTGCTACTGGTGACGCTGCTGCTGTTGCTGCATAAGGTGATACATCTACCCAGTGGGCTGTCACAGCCATATAGTCCTTAGTCTGCCCTGTTCCACTTGTCCACATGTCCGTGGTTAAGTGGACATTGTGTACAACGGCATTTTTCAGGACACTGAGGACACTTTTTCTGACGTTTCTGTACAGTCTCGGTATCGCCTGCCTAGTGAAGTGGAATCTAGACGGGATTTGGAACCGGGGACACACTACCTCCATCAATTGTCTAAATCCCACTGCACTAATGGCGGATACCGGACGCACATCTAACACCAACATAGCAGTCAAGGCCTCAGTTATACGTTTTGCTTCAGGATGACTGCTGTCGTACTTCATCCTCCTCGCTAAGGACTGTTGGAGGGTCAATTGTTTAGTAAAAGTAGTGGTGTTCCTACTTCCTCTCTGGGATGATGAACGACTCACAGCAGCAGCGGCAGCAGTAGGCGTAGCAATGCAGGATCCTCCGGAGGAATCCCGGATAGGAGAGTCAGTCATGCCAGTGACATGGCCTGCAGGACTACTTCCGATCCTGACTAAGGAGGAAATTGACGAGGAGGGAGTTGACGGTGTGGTTTGCAGGCGCTTGGATACAACAGGACAATGGGATTTAGGTGTCCCTGGACTGCTTACGGTCTTAGCCAAAGTTTCTGAACTTGACAGTAACTTTTTATGAACGCGCTGCAGGTGCCGTATAAGGGAGGATGTTCCTAGGTGGTTGACGTCCCTACCCCTACTTATTTCACCTTTACATATGGTACATATGGCAAGACAGTTGTTGTCCGGATTTGGATAGAAATATTGCCAGACCAAAGAGGTGGAATGTTTGGTCTTCTGCCCAGGCATGACCGTGATGGGCTTTTTCATCCCACGGACAACAACTGTCTCCCCCGGAGCCTGATTTAAACAAACCACATCACCATCAGAATCCTCCTCGCCAACTTCCTCCTCAGCACCAGCTACACCAGTATCCTCATCCTGTTGTACTTCAACAGTGACATCTTCAATTGGCATATCAGCAAGTGGACTGTGGGTGCTCCTTTAAGCACTTGCAGGGGGCGTGCAAATGGTGGAAAGAGCCACCTCTTCCCGTCCAGTGCTGGGAAGGTCAGGCATCGCAACCACCACCACACTTGGACTCTCCTTGGGGATTTGTGATATCTTCTTAGAAAGCACAGTTCTTCGCTGTGCTTTTGCCAGCTTAAATCTTTTGATTTTTTTAGTGGGAGGAGGGCTTCCATCGTCATGTGAAGCTGAACCACTAGTCATGAACATACTAGGGATCGACCTTAGCCGTTCCTTGCCACTCCGTGTCGTAAATGGCATATTGGCAAGTTTACGTTTCTCTTCAGCTGATTTAAATGTTTTTTTCAAGGTCATTTTCCTGAACTTTGTCATTTGGGATTGTATGTGCCCTCTATTATGACATTGGGCATCGGCCTTGGCAGACGATGTTGATGGCATGTTATCGTCTATGTCATGACTAGTGGCAGCAGCTTCAGCACTAGGAGGAAGTGGTTCTTGATCTTTCTCTATTTTATTTTTATCGGAGAAAGTTTGGTCCTCCATTTATGTTATATCGATTTGATATATACGTGCGGCTAAACACAGAAAATATTTTTTTATTTTTGCTGGAGAGTAGTGCACTTTGTGGGTTACACCAGCCTTTAAGAAATGAGCCAGCCGGCTCTTTACTTATGGGACACAGGCGCACGCTTGGCGCTGCTCCTTTGTTGATGCACGTGCGGCTACTGCGCACACAATTCACAAACACAGAAAATAATTTTTTTTTTGGTTTGGACTGGAGTGTACTTTGGGGGTTACAGCACCCTTTAACGGTCAAGCCAGCCGGCCCTTTACTTATGACACAGGCGCACGCTTGGCACTACTTTGTTGATGCACATGCGGCTACTGCGCACACAATTCACAAACACAGAAAATAATTTTTTTTTTGGTTTGGACTGGAGTGTACTTTGGGGGTTACAGCACCCTTTAACGGTCAAGCCAGCCGGCCCTTTACTTATGACACAGGCGAACGCTTGGCACTACTTTGTTGATGCACATGCGGCTACTGCGCACACAATTCACAAACACAGAAAATAATTTTTTTTTTGGTTTGGACTGGAGTGTACTTTGGGGGTTACAGCACCCTTTAACGGTCAAGCCAGCCGGCCCTTTACTTATGACACAGGCGCACGCTTGGCACTACTTTGTTGATGCACGTGCGGCTACTGCGCACACAATTCACAAACACAGAAAATTATATTTTTTTTGGTTTGGACTGGAGTGTACTTTGGGGGTTACAGCACCCTTTAACGGTCAAGCCAGCCGGCCCTTTACTTATGACACAGGCGCACGCTTGGCACTGCTTTGTTGATGCACGTGCGGCTACTGCGCACACAATTCACAAACACAGAAAATAATTTTTTTTTTGGTTTGGACTGGAGTGTACTTTGGGGGTTACAGCACCCTTTAACGGTCAAGCCAGCCGGCCCTTTACTTATGACACAGGCGCACGCTTGGCACTACTTTGTTGATGCACGTGCGGCTACTGCGCACACAATTCACAAACACAGAAAATAATTTTTTTTTGGGTTTGGACTGGAGTGTACTTTGGGGGTTACAGCACCCTTTAACGGTCAAGCCAGCCGGCCCTTTACTTATGACACAGGCGCACACTTGGCACTACTTTGTTGATGCACGTGCGGCTACTGCGCACACAATTCACAAACACAAAAAAATATTATTTTTTTAGCACTTGGGGGGAGCACCCCTGATGGACAGAGCACCCCCTGGACAACACTACAGCACCCCTTTAGGACTGGGACACTGCACAGGACTTTGGAGTGGACACAGCCCCTATGGACAACTGACTGCACAACACAGTCCAGCCAGCCCCTATGGACTTTGAAGTAGTGGACACAGCCCCTATTAACAACAGCAGCACAGCACAACACAGCCAGCCCCTATGGACTTTGAAGTAGTGGACAACAGCAGCACAGCACAGCACAGCACAGCACAGCACAACACAAAACTACTCTGCACTACACTACACTACACAGCCCAGCCAGCCCAAACTCCCACCCTCCCTCTTCACTGTCCACAGCCGAGTGAGAAAATGGCGCCGACGCGGGTACCTTATATAGGATCCAAAACCCGCGAGACTCGGAAGGCGGGAAGATGACGTTTTGCCTCGATTTCAGACCCGAGTCAGGCGGGAAAAGTCGAGCCTGACTCGGATCGGGGGGGCTCGGGGGGGTTCGGATTTCAGAAATCCGAACCCGCTCACCCCTAATATTGACCAATTATTACAACCACTTTTTATCAAGAGAAGCCATTTCAAAGACACTACAGTATTGAAATTGGGCCTGATTCAGACCTGCTCGCTAGATGCGGCCGCTGGCTCCCAGTGTATGGAAATTCAGCTAAGTGACGTCAAGGCAGGCGATCGCACGGCAAGGCTTAAGCACGCCCACTATGTCTTGGCGAGCGATCACTTTGCGTTTACAGATGCCCACTAGCCTGTCTTTAGCCACCCACTAGCGTACGTCATCTGCAAGAAGTATATACAGCCATCGGTACATCGGGAACCGTCGGATCTGACCGCATCGCTTTCGGTTGACTGTACCCTACCGCAAGCACTGCGAGCACTTCAGTGTAAAAAACAACCAGCTGACGTGTACTATGACGCTGCCTGTTAATTATGCACGCCTCTGAAACGGCATTGAAACACTCTGGCACGCATGCGTCCGCAACTCCAATCCCCCGTTACTACTGCCTTGCCCCTGTTACCACCCACAAGCGGCCTCTCCTGTCACTAATTCCACTGGGCTGTCTTTGCAGGGCGAGCGAGCACATACCGATCGTTTGTACAAGTTTACGCAAGCGCACTGTGAACTATATGCATGCGCACATTAGCGAACATCGTCTGCAACCAGCGGCCACTTGCTAGTGAGCGGGTCTGAATCAGGCCCATAGTGCAAAAACTGATCTGGCAACTTGAGATGTGAAAGTTTTATATGAATACATAGACCACACTGTAGGATGTAATCGCATGAAAGAAAAAAATTGGAAACTTCAGCAACCCAACCCTCTTCACAAATAAACTTTCTGATTGACAGTATAAAAGAGTAAAGCTGTGTTGAGTTAAATTGTTGTTACTGTATACCATATGCCAAAATATTGTAGTTGTCTAAATAAGGGGGCATGATCACACCACATAAGGAGTAGAGTTTTCAAAGTGCTAGCCTGCCTCATACTACCCTCCTTTAAAAAGACCCTTGCATTGTTGTGCACACCTGCAGGCAGCCGCCCTAGCCAAATTAGTGCCCTAGGCAAGATTTTGGGTGGTGCCCCCCTCCCCATGGGATTCTAAAAAGGGATGTGGCCTCATGGAAGGGGCCCGCACCCATCACAGCACCCCCCATCCCAGCACAGCACAGTGTCAGCACCCACCACCCCTATCCCAGCAGAGCACCCCTCTCCCAGCAGTGAGCACCATAGCACCCCGGCCCTCTCCCAGTTCCAAAATTACTGTACATTAGCGCAGCCTGCAGAGTTGTCCAACTTAAGGTACAGCAAGTCGCAGGCAGCAGACCCACTTTTCCGGCCTCATGCTGGCAGACCACAGCTATGTGTGATACTTGCTGGAGGTATAGCCCAGAGGCGTGAGGTATGACTCACCACTCCGAGCTCCACAAAGTTCCATGGTGCAGTAGCCCTCCCGCGACCATTTACTTATAGTCCTGAATGAGCCACTGCCCAAGCGCAGAAGCTCATTCTGATTGTGTGAAGCCTCTGAGCTGGCCCGACGCTAACCACTATCTGGCGTCCAGGTGCCCCACCCCCACAAACTTCTGTCGGCTGTTCCGCTGCTGCCCGCTTACTCTTTGCTGTTGCCAGGTCCGATTGGAGCTGTCAGATGAGCTCCGATTGTGGACACTGCGCAGCGACAGTAGCAGTTGCCAGAGTCTCTACCCAGCTGGCAGGTGCCCCATCCATGCCTGCACCAAAACTTCCACCTGCCCTAGGTGGGCTTGGATGCCCCTAGGCATTCCAAAAGCCCTAGGCATTTGCTTAGTTTGTCTATGCCTGGGGCCAGCTCTGCCTGCAGGGATATAGAGAGCAATGACGGCACTGTGTGACGGGGGATGTGGACATGCCAACCAGGGGAAAAAATGAATGAAAACTACTATGCATGCAGAGGAGGGGGGCATTCTTCCTCTGCACAGCTGGCTCAGGACCCTTTAACAAGCCTGGGCGATTAATACCTGCATACCAGAAGTACAGGAATCTGATAAGATGATCTGGCCTAGAAGGAACTGTAGAGCAGGTTTAACTAAAACAGTTATAGGTGCAGCCCATAGCTGCTGGATCAGGTTATTAACACAGGATTGTAGAATCAGCAAACAGCATATTGAACCAGACTGGCTGGAACATTGCTGAGTAGCACAGTTGGAAAGAGCAGCACCACTGGTAGAACAGCGGTACTGTAGCAGATCATGGCAGCATTGTAGTTATGATGAAGGTGGGTGATAAGGGAAAAGAGGTTAGTGGAGTGAAAATATGATGATGGGAGAACTGATGTGTTAAAATTCACACACCTATGGTAATGAAGTTTCACAAGTAGAGAATGCTGCTATGTAATTGTGGCTCTCTGTTCTGGCCTTTGGGGTCTGAAAAGAAAAGGACAGATCTGTGGGCAGACTACAAACTGTGTATAGAGATGCATAAAAAGAAGCAATACATACTCCAATATAATGTCATTAAAATACTTTCTAATTAGAGAACCCTGCTGCAACATTCAGACCATTATCTGGTTTTGCACTAGCGGCGGCTTTTCATCTCTGAGGATCAACTCCATGGTATTGGTTCCAGCTCGTTGTTCTTACTTGTTGTGTAATTGTTAGCTGAGTCAGTTGTGGGTCTGTGCTTTTATTATAAAATAGTACAGTTGGAAAATGACATGTGTGGTCAGTGCTGTGAAACAACTGTGCCAATGTACAGACAATAAAAACACAGGCTCCTTGATACGGTATATGAAAGCTGGCTCTGCACATGGTAATAGGCTTCAAAGCAATACTTTAGGACACAGGTTCTCAAACTCGGTCCTCAGGACCCCACACAGTGCATGTTTTCCAGGTCTCCTCACAATCACAAGTGAAATAATTAGCTTCACCTGTGGATCTTTCAAACTGTGTCATTGTGAGTAATGAATACACCTCTGCACCTGCTGGGTGACCTGGAAAACGTGACCTGTGTGGGGTCCTGAGGACCGAGTTTGAGAACCACTGCTTTAGGACATAACGCTCCTAATCAAGTTCTGGCTGTGGCCAGGCTGATCAAAAAGGTGAATGTAGCACAGTTTCTTGCTGTTCTCGTTAAGATGTGCGCCCGACCATTTTTGCTCGTTTTGGTTCTAATTCATTGACCAGATTCGGTCTTGGTTCTGGTTCTAATTCGTTGGCCAGATTTGGTCTTGGGTTTGGTTCTAATTCATTGGCCAGATTTGGTTTTGGTTCTAATTCGTTGGCCAGATTTGGTTTTGGTTCTAATTCACTGACCGGATTTGTTTTTGGTTTTGCCAAACCGCCGAGACTGGTTTTAGTTTTTTTTCAAAAATTTGGCAAAGCAAAAATACTCTAGGAACAAAAACCTTTTTTTGTTCCTAGAGTATTATTAACCTCAATAACATTAATTTCCACTCATTTCCAGTCAATTTTGACCACCTCACAGCTCACAATATTGTTTTCAATATTCAATTTTGCGACTGGATGATAGCTGTCATACTTGCTTTCCCTGGAATTGTTTCACAGTCATTATTTTTATTTTTTAAATAGTAGTCTTCTTGGTCCCCTTCTGGGATGAAGATCCACCCCCAGGAGCAGCAGGCCTAGCACTCAAGGATTCTACTAAGGAATCCTTGATAGGGAAGGAGTCACCTAGCCTTAACAAATTGGATGCAGGACTACCTCCGATTATTACTGTGGATATTGAGGATGAAGGTGTTGGTGGTAGAGATTGCAGGTGCTGGGATCTAGTTGAACTTGAGAGATGCAGGACTGTTTGTTGTTATTTTTTTAGCACCAGTTTCTGATGTTGTCAAAACATTTTCATGAGTTCGCTGCAAATGACATAACTGGGAGGAGGTTTCTAGATGGTTAATGCCCCTACCTCTACTTATTGTGGCTTAACAAACGAAACAGGTAGCTTGACAATTTGTTGTCTGGATTTGGGTAAAAATAATTCAACACATAAGGAGTGCATTTGTTGGTCCTATACCCAGGCATTACAATTACCTTCCTTTTATCATGACCAAGAGCTGCTTCCACTGGTGCCTGACTTACACAAACAACATCCTCATCCTCAACATCCTCATTAGCGCCGGCGTCAGCTACACAATGGAGTCTGGACACAGCCTATACAGCAGAATACAGCACAGCAGTGTGCACCCCCCTATATACACATTAACTAAGCAGCACAGCCTATAC
Organism: Taudactylus pleione; assembly: GCA_031769625.1. Taxonomy (NCBI): domain Eukaryota; kingdom Metazoa; phylum Chordata; class Amphibia; order Anura; family Myobatrachidae; genus Taudactylus; species Taudactylus pleione. Next base: position 1,114,296 of record JAUIMM010000120.1, read on the forward strand.
AGCAGAATACAGCAAAGCAGCCTCATGAGCGCCGGCGTCAGCTACACAATGGAGTCTGGACACAGCCTATACAGCAGAATACAGCACAGCAGTGTGCACCCCCCTATATACACATTTATTAAGCAGCACAGCCTATACAGCAGAATACAGCAGCGTGCACCCCCTATATATAGTTATACACATTAACTAAACAGCACAGCCTATACAGCAGACTTAAGCGCAGCATACAGCAGCGTGCTTAACAAGAAAATGGCGCCGAGTCCCATCCGCGGCGCCTTATATAGAATCCAAAACCCATGAGAATGCGATGCCACGAGGATGACGTTTTACCTCGAAGTGTAATCCGAGTAAAGCAGAAATATCTGAGCCGTCGCTTGTATCAGGGCCGCAACTAGGGGGGGGCTAGAGGTCCACGTGCACCGGGTGCCGGAATGCAGGGGGTGAAAAAGGGATGACTCACAGTGGCTTGGGGACTGGAGAGTCAGAAAACGGCCATCCAAAAATGGCCGCCGCCAAGGAGGAGACAGATGCTAGAGGTCCTTACTGGACCTCTAGTGTCTGTTAGGCCAGTGCAAGTGCCGGGAGAAAAGCTGCATCTTCTCCCATGAAACCCCCTGGCAACGAGCATAAACCCCATGGCAACGAGCATTTAACCCCTGGCAATGAGCATAAACCCCCTGGCAACGAGCATGAAACCCCCTGGCAACGAGCATGAAACCCCCTGGCAATGAGCATAAAACCTTTGACAACAAGCAGGTAATTTTAAAGTAATTAGAAGCCTTACTGTGGGGCATAAAATGGTGTCGGGCAAATATGTAAGTGGCACTTTGGTAATAGGCATTTACAGTGTGTGGCATAATGTGTAATGGGCATTATGGTGTGTGGAATAATGTAAGTCACTATACCAGGGATGTTTGACTAGTGCACTGCCTTATGGAGGAGCAAGGACAAAATCCAGGTACGGGAAGGGAGGGGGCGCAAAATTGCTACCTTGCACCGGGTGACAGATATCCTAGTTTCGGCCCTGCTTGTATCTACTTGATTTCCCGAAGTTTGGGCGGTTGCGGATTCCAAGGTATCCAAACCGCTCATCTCTAGTTCTCGTTCTTCGTGAAAACACCTGTTGTGAGGCTGTAGTGTTTTTATTAGTGTTCTTATGAGTCCCTGACGAAAATATAAAAGAGTAACTGCAGTTAAAACTTAATTTATTAATGAACAGTTTGAAAACAAATCTAATAATGTAATTACATTACAGCATCCTGTCTGATGCATCTATTGCCACCTCAATTCACTGAGATTAATGACAAAGCGGTTGCTTGGCAAAGTAATTGCCAGAAATTACATAATTTGACAAGCTTCATTTACAGTTATAAGAAAAACCAAAGAAAAAAAGAGCATTTTTGCTCCTGGACAAACTATGTTGCCATCCAAAGGGTGCAAATGCATGTTTTGTTTTTTGTTTTTTTGCATACAGGAAAAATACTACATTCCTTGAGAATGGTCTTACCACATTCCTCTTTTCCTACTCCCTTTTCAACCTTCTTCAGTCTAGTTTCTGCCTCCTCCACTCTACTGAAACTGCCCTCGCAATGGTGACCATTGTCCTTCTCACTGCTAAATCTAAGGATCACTTCTTGCTCCTCATCCCCTTCTTATTCACATTCTCCATTCCATCGGCCTCCTTGACTGCCCTTTATTGGTTCTCCTCTTATCTCTCCAATCTGTCTCAGTCACTACCTATAACTCCCCTCATTTCCTCTACCTGTAGGTTTCCATAAAAGGCCCATCTATAGCCCATTCTCTTATCTCTCTACACCTCCTCCCTTTGAAATCTAATCAGCTCAGGGGCATATTTATAATGGGTGCAGGGTGTGCAGTGCAGGCCCCTGGTCCAGGGGGGCCCACACCGCACACCCTGCACCCATATTATACCTTCTACTCCGGAGCCCCATGTCGGCATCGGTGTCAGGGCTGTATCGGTGTCAGTGCTGGCCACCGCAGCCATTTACCTGGTATTTTGCGCATGTGCAGTATGGAAAACACCGGGAAAATGGCTGCGATGCCATTTTCCCGGTGACCTGCACATGCCCTGTAGACTCGGCACAGACTAGTATCCAGAGTCTACCGCTGTGCTCAGTGAGCTGCCGGCCGCCGGAGAGAGAGGAGGGGGCTCTGAACGGAGATTGCACACTGGCCCCCTCCTCTCTTGAAACATCCCTGCATCAGCTCCTTTGAACTCTAATGCCATCTCTATGTAGATGACACTGACAGCTAACTCTCCTTCCCTGACCTCTCTTGTTACAGTATGTCCTCTCTTTGGTCTCTAACTGCTTCTCTGCCATCTCATCCTGGATGTCTCAGCTCATTCTGAAACATAACATGGCTAAGATTGAACTCATTGTTTTCCCCTCTTACAGGATCCCTCTACCTCCACCCTCTCTCCACATTGATAATTTTACACTCTCTTCTGTCCCCTGTGTCTGCTAACTCAGTGTCAGCCTAGTTTCTCTCCCCACATTTAGGACGTCTTTTAGTCCTGGCACGTTCACCTCTGAAACATCTTTAAAATTATGCTTTTCCTCAACCTACTAAAACATTGGTGAAACATTGAGATCACATGTTAAAAACATGTGTTAGTAGTCATGTGAGTTCTGTGCACTAAACTGAGAAAGCATGTACGCAGTGGCGGTTCTAGGGGCAGGCTAACAGGGCTGTTGCCCGGAGCGCCAACCCCTAGAGGGCGCCACTGAGTCCCCAGAGAGAAAAAAAAAAATCCCCCCCCCCAAAAAAACCCCCAGTGCTGGTCCCCCCCGTGCTAGCCGCCGCAGGGAACTTTCTATTTGCCGGGCGCCCACTGATATTTATCAGCGGGTACCTGGCTCTCTCCCTGCAGCAGCAGCCGAAAGCCGGAGCTCACTCCTGAGCTCCGGCTCCAGCAGACACCACTATGGGAGGGACATCATGACGTCTCTCCCATAGATCTGTGGTGGAGCCGCGGTCTTACTGGACGGCAGCGGACGCCGGAACGGGGCCTAAGGTAAGTATTGTGTTTGTATTTTAATTGTATATATTTTCAGAAGGGAGGCATGGGGGCATTACTACTGGGAGCATGGCTGAAAGGGGGCATGGCTATAGGGGGGCATTACTACTGGGGGCATGGCTATAGGGGTGCATTACTACTGGGGACATGGCTATAGGGGGGATTACTATAGGGGCATTACTACTGGGGGCATGGCTATAGGGGGCATTTCTACTGGGGGCATGGCTATAGGGTGGCATGGCTATAGGGGCTATTACTACTGGAGCATGGCTATAGGGGGCATTACTACTGGGGGCATGGCTATAGGGGGCATTACTACTGGGGGCATGGTTATAGGGGGGCATTACTACTGGGGGCATGGCTATAGGGGGGCATTACTACTGGGGGCATGGCTATAAGGGGGCATTACTACTGGGGGCATGGCTATAGGGGGCATTACTACTGGGGGCATGGCTATAGGAGGGATTACTATAGGGGGCATGGCTATAGGGCATTACTACTGGGGGCACGACTATAAGGAGGAATTACTAATGGGGTATTAATATAGGGAGCATTACTACTGGAGGCACTTCTATAGGGGGAATTACTACTGGAGACACTACTATAGGGGGCACTACTAATGTGGGCATTACAACTGTGGGCACTACTATAGGGGGCATTACTACTTTGGGCACTACTATTGGGGGCATTACAAATGGGGGCACTACTATAAGGGACTTTACCAATGGGGGCATTAACACTGTGGGCATTACGAATGCGGCCACTACTAATGAGGGCACTGCATGGGGGGCACCACTACCAGGGCCATTGTGTAAGGGGCACCACTGCTGTGAGCATTCTATAAGGGGCACCACTGCTGTGGGCATTGTATTAGGGGCACTACTACTGTGGGCATTGTATTAGGGGCACTACTACTGTGGGCCTTGTGTATAAGGGGCACTAATTTGGGCATTGTGTAAAAGGGGCACCACTGTGTGTCATAACATGAATAAGGGACTAATGTGTTATAAAGGGAATTACTGCGTGTGGCACAATGTATTATACAGGGCATTACTGCATGTGGCATAATGTATTATACAGGGCATTACTGCATGTGGCATGATGTATTAATCAGGGCATTACTGCGTATGGCATAATGTGTTAAACAGGGCATTACTGCATGTGGCATAATGTGTTATAAAGGCCATTACTGCAAAGGACACGCCCCCTTTCCGGAAACGCGTGCACTTTCAGCGCGCGCAGAGGAACGCCATCTAAAAAAGTTTTTTTGGTTTTTTTTGCCGCAACTGTGAACTTTCGCCCTGAGCTCCACAATGTCTAGAACCGGCCCTGCATGTACGTGTGGGATTGGGCAAGTTATAATATGCCCAAAAGTGAGTCAAACAATGAGCAACCACTCAACCCAAAACATAAAACTGAGTAGTTCACTATTGTAAAATAGCATTTGGTGTATGGTATTTCCGAGGTCCGATCTGTTCCTGAAAACTCAATGACCTGTTACTGCTCTGCAATATGTGTATTCTGATATATGATCTACCATAATTGTAAAGTAATAATCTAGTGATGAAAATATAATTCCATGGATTTATTATACTAGAAATCTTAGGCCCTCATTCAGAGCCGTACGCTCTGAGCAGAGCGCACGCTCTGAATGAGGGCCGGGCTCCATTTTCATGGAGCGTCCTCCTGGACGCTCGTATAGCTGTGGGTCACCACCCACAGGCTATACGAGCGTGCATTGTGATGGTCGCGATGGTCGAGACCATCGCGACCATCGAATTTGCGAGCCGGAGCCTGCGGTTGAGGTTTTCAACCGCAAGCTCCGGAGTGATTTTGGCTCTATCAGAGCCAAAATCACTCCCACTAGTGATGTCAGTGGGCCGGCTTTTGACGGGAGGCGTTCCCGTGGGAACGCCCCCGTCAGGGAGGCACGCCCCTGGCATGCCCACCAAAGGGGGCGTGCTGTCAATCAACATTGACAGCACGCCCCCTTTGATCGGACACAACGAGCGAAGGACTTTCCTTCGCTCGTCGCGTCTGGCGCATGCGCACGACGGAGCTCCCTCCGTCGTGCGCATGCTCAGTCCATAACATCGACCCACTTGCGAGCGGACAGCCGCTCGCGAGTGGGTCTGAATCAGGCCCTTATTTCCTAGTGAATGGACAGTCTGCATTCTTAACAGACATTAACATAAACCAAATGCCTCAGCTGTGTGAAGCAATATATGCACTTTTGTTAATGTTAATGCATTGCTGGGGGCAGATAAAATGGCTTTTCAGCAGTATCATAAGTGTACTCAGCTTCATTGTCACATATACAGGCTATATACCATCCAAAATTCTCATGGTGCCATGTGAACAGGTCTCCCTTGAGTTTCAGAGATATACATAGCTAGTCCAGGAGCTACACAAATATACATAGATATACCCCGTACTTACAAGAAATAATGACTTTGTTTTATTATTTCTGCTACTGTCTAGAAGACAGATTATTATTATTATTATTTATTTATATGCAGTGTCGGACTGGAACATGAAGGGCCCACCGGGAAAAAAGCTTAAGGGGTGTGGCCAGCCATCAGAGGGGGTGTGGCCAGTCACCATAGATGCTTGGCTAACCAGTAGGCAAATCTTTGTGTAGTTTTTATAGGTAGGAACCAAGAACCCATGTTGATAAGTGTTACTACTCCACCAGGTAACTGATTATCTAATAGAGTAACAATGTATGATTTGAGGTCTGGAATCTGACACCTAGAACAGGTGGGTGGGCCCTCAGGCAGTGGGGCCCATCAGGGATTTCCCCTATACCCCTGTGGGCCAGTCCAACCCTATTTATATGGCACCACAAGTGTTCCGCAGCGGCTCACAAAGCATAAACAAACAGGTGACCAGCAACTTACAGTACAATACAATACAATGCAAGACCAGGACATGGATAATATACATTGCTACATTAGCAGCCATAACACCCACATAAGCAGCAGAGCATAAGCAACCAAGTGTTAGGTGCCCTAGTGGGGAGTAAGAAGTAGATGAAAGTAAATTAGGGAGAAGCACAAGAGGGTAGAGGGCCCTGCTCGTAAGCGCTTACATTCTAAAAGGGAGGGGCAGACAAACAGGTGTGACACAGATGGGGAGGAAGGAACATACATATAGCAGCAAGTTAGGATGAGAGCTGGAATCTTTTCGTTTTGTACATTGGTTATTCTTAAAGTTGCTTATTCTCTTCTAGCTGGAGGAACACCTCCTCTATTTTATTCATTTCTTACATACAACATGAATTCAACATTTCCTTCCTATATTGAAACATGGGGGCAGTGTTGAACAGAAGCATATCATACATGCATATATACACTAGATGGCAGTATATGACCATTCAATAATTGGATTTAGCATATGTGCATATTAAAAGGGTGAACAATACTATTTTTGAAATAGATCTATAAATATCTGCAAATTCAAACTGGGCAGTTATAGAAAGCTCACTGATACCTCTTATCCCCTAAGCTACCATTGATAAATTTGACAATTTCAGAGAGATTAAGAGGAGCTATAAATGGTGCACCAAATTAAATGTATGCAACACTGACATGGATTCTAGGGGTAAATTTACTAAAGTGAGAGTTTTCAGAAATGGACATGTTGCCCATAACAACCAATCAGATTCTACTTAACATGTAACTAGCAGCTTCTAGAAGATAATAGCTAGAATCTGATTGGTTGCTATGGGCAACATCTCCACTTCTAAAAACTCTCAATTTAGTAAATTTACCCTTAAATCTCAGTGGTGTTATTTTCGGGTCGGGTATGATATGTCGACAGTCATAATGTCAACATGAGAATGTTGACATGGTCTTAATGTCGATGTTGACCATGTCCATATTCATCGCATAGATAGTGATGAAATGTTGACATGTTGGAATGCTGAAATATTATCCCTGTGGACCAGCAGTGACTTATCTGCTCCCGACGGCTGCAGCGCTTACTTGCCTACTTTTGAAAAAGCATTTCAGGGAGACTTTGAAAGCAGCACCTATGAGCGTGGCGGTAAAGTGGGTGTGTACTGCTACATCTGAGAGGCGTGTCATAAACCTGACTTACATCCAAATGTAAATTAGCCCCAAAGCAGTTATTAAGAGCTACTTGTTGATGAAAACACACTGATACTTTTAAGAAAATGCATGTAGCCATAGGTATCATTGTGCTTTATAACCAATGCAGGGGAATGATACTAATGATCCCAACTGAATGTATATATCTGGTTGTTTTTTTAAATATAACAGCTTCATAATGGGGGTAAGGTGCAATCAGGGAGATTGCCACTATTTCAGGGAGTCTCCCTGACAATAAGGGAGATTTGGCAGGTATGCTGCAGCAGTGGTCATGTGACTATGACTTATGGGTCAGACCACAGATCCACTAGTGTTTAAGTGAGCATTTCTCCCCTAATCTCTACCCCTAACCTTCCCACTAGTGCAGGCCGTGCAGCTGAATGTTCAAGCACTGAAAAGCCTACCTTGAGTGAGTTGTTTTCTTTTACACAAGGCGCACTTGACGTCATGATGTCATGCGTGCCGCATCGCTGCAGTGAGGAGCCGGCCACAGCCGGAGCCAGAAGATATGGTAAGTATCTGTGTGGGCTGTGGGTGGCTGGAGGCTAGCTTGGGATACAGAAGAGGAGCAGCTAGGGAGACAGAAGGAGGATGGCTGGGGAGACAAGGAGTATGGCTGGGGAGACAGAAGGGGATGGCTGGGGATACAGAAGGAGGATGGCTGGGGAGAAAAGGAGTATGGCTGGAGAGACAGAATGGGGATAGCTGGGGAGATAGAAGGGGATGGCTTGGAGTCAGAAGGGGTATGGCTGGAGAGACAGAAGGGGGGTAGCTGGGGAGATAGAAGGGGATGGCTGGGAGTCAGAAGGGGTATGGCTGGGGAGACAGATGGGGAGTAACTGGGGAGATAGAAAGGGGATGGCTGGGAGTCAGAAGGATGGCTGGGGAAATAGAAGGGGTGTGCTGCCTGATGAAACAAATAACAAAAGTAGGTGCTCGCTGATGAAACATGGGGGATGGCTGGGGAGACAGAAGGGGGATGGCTGGGGAGACAGAAGGGGGATTGCTGGGGAGACAGAAGGGGAGATGGCTGAGGAGACAGAAGGGGAGCTGACTGGGGAGACTGAAGGGGAGCTGACTGGGGAGACAGAAGGGGGGTTGACTGGGGAGACGTTATAAATACAGGGTGTAATTGTTCAGAAATTATGGGGGGAGAGGGGCGCCAGTCCATTACTTTGCCAGGGGCGCTCGGACCCCTAGATACACCCCTGTTGCCTACTTTGGTTGGGAAATTGAGCAGTGCAGGGGGCATGGCGGCAAGTTTGCGTCAACCTGGCCCCACCCCTTGCTGAGTAAACAGGCAAACAGGGGGAGTGAGGCTACGATGACACGGACAGCCCACTTGTGCTCTATAAGTGGGCGGGTGCGAGGGGGTGTGAGCGGGTGGAGGAGGCCCACGGGGGTGCTGGTGATGGAGGGAACTGCGGAAGACTTGCCTACTGTTCCGGGTGGCTGGGAGCGCTAATAATATCGCCTGGCGGACCTGCATGCAGGTCCATCGGAGGATCTAGTTGATGACTTGCGGGAGCGCGCATCATCAGTGACGTAGCAGGTACACACTGGCTGATGTGGACAATATGTCGGCCCGATTCGCCGGATGGGGCGACATATCGTTTAGTGTGTACCCAGCATAACTTGCACCAGCCTCATGTGTCTGCATAGCCACCTCACTCTCACCTCTCAGTCCAGGGATGCCTAATACATTTCGAAGATTCTGTGCACACAGACTATGGATGCATGCGCAGTGTGACGTATGTAAATTACGTAAATCTCAGATGTTTGCAAATATGTGCAGAAATGTGCATGTGCAGGAGTCGCACTGCGCATGTGCGGATCTCTTTCTGCAATGTCAGTCGCCGTGCCCCAAAGCCACGGCATGTTTGACGTGCTGCTGGCATTCGGGGGTGCCGACAGGGAGCATTCCAGAAAACTGGTGTGTGGGCCCTGTTTCTGGGCATGCTGAAGCCATTGGCTGCGTACTTTTGCCGGACATCCTATGTAATCTAAGGGTTACTTAGATGTCCAATGTTCCTGCAGTTGATCCGATGCTGCAGTCCCATAAATGGCAAATATCTCTGGTGGCACAGACACGTTAAGGGACTGGTTCAAAATATAGGCTATAAATATGTTGAGTAGAAGGAAACATAATTGAACAATGCAATTGGTATGTTAAAATAGTGCCGTCGCTGTGTGTATTAGGACACACTATCGGCCACCAGGGGCGCAGAGAGGGGGGGGAGCGGGTACAGATTACCCGGGCCCGGGCTTCCTGAGGGGACCGGCGGGTGCCCGGCGGGGGCCCGGGTCTGATGCCGCCCCCCCTCCCTCACAGCAGCCCAGCACACAGCGTGTGCTGAGCGGCAGTTGGAGACTGCTCGTGGCTGCTGAGCAGCAGCCACAGCAGTCTCCTACGCCTGTGCGGGGGAGCGATGACACTGATCGCGTCCCCCCTGGCTTTGCGCCGGGCTGAGGGGGCTCAGAGCTGCAAATCTTATTATTATTATTTTTTGGCAAGGGGGCGTGGCCATGCCTCCCGAGATTAGGCCACAGCCCCTGTTACCGGGGCCCGCCTTGGCTCTTGGCGGCCCTGTCGGCCACACCATCGAAGATTGCACCAGTCCTATGGAAGCACACCATAGCACCGTCTGAACAAGGCCGTCTTTGTCAGTGCTACTGTATTTTTATACGCAGTCCCTGACAGCAATACGCCTGCGAATGTCTAGCTGCCCCCATGTTACCTCCCAGGAATAATCAATGAAATCTCCAGCTCTTGTGTCCAAATTTGTTCTGCAACTTCGAGCGTTAACCATTGGGATGCAAGTGCAGTGCGACTCTGGTGCACTTAAAAACCTGAAAACATCGTCTGCTTCCGTACAACATCGACACTGCGTCCACCAACGAATCAGGCCCTATATTTTTTTACCACTCAAATCCACCTAAAAGACCTACAGTTCAGTTGTGAATTTAAAATGTGACTTTAACTAGGGGAACTTCAGCTATAGAACTCAGGGAACAATTTAACAAAATTATGTACCAGTGACTTCTGTGGGATAGTCTTTCCTGGACCTATGGCAGAGTGCAGTGACATAGAACTATTAGTCAGAGCTGTTTTTTTTATTAATAGTGATGTACTCTACAAACATTTATTAAAACCATGTGTAAATTTTAATAGCATCTTTCCTTCTGATTCAGCAGAGATCGCAGCTGCGATTACGCACGCAATCGGCTGATTGTTACATTCTGCGCATGCATATGCATCGCAGTGCGCAAAGTCTCCACTGAGATCTGGATCACAATTGCAGTGACTACACAGACCCATCACAGAGAGATTGACAGGAAACACCGTTTGAGGATGGTGATGGGGGGTGGTCGGCGAAATGAAGATGTGCCAGTGCGTTTCAACGCCGTTGCAGTGGCGTGCAAAAATTAGCCACTGTGATGCCATACGCAGCATTGGCTTCCACTGCATGCGATGAGGTTAGCGATTTCTGAGTAAGGTCAGAGCTTATGCAAGTGTGCGTGAGGCAGCAATGGTACTCAATGTTACCGATGGTTTTGCAGTCTTGCTAAGTATTATGAATGTTTTTAAGGTAAAGGGACGTCCTTATGTTAGGCTTCATATGGCATTGCAAACGCAATCATTACCATATCTTCGCAGTGAGACTGTGTGTGTGATCGCTATAGCGATCACAGTTGTGATCCGTACTGAATCAGGCCCTTAGGGGGAGATTTAATAAAGCTTGGAGAGAGATAAAATTTGAGATAAATAGCACCAACCAATCAGCTCCTAACTGTCACTTTACTTTACAGGCTGTGTTTGAAAAATGACAGTTAGCAGCTGATTGGTTGGTGCTATTTATCTCCAATTTTCTCTCTCTCCAAGCTTTATTAAATCTCCCCCTTAGTACCTAATGATTGGGAGCCTTTAACTATACAGCTTATGCTATAACTGATTCTTATATCTCTCCTCTTATTGAGTACATACCTGCATTAGAAATGCCGATATGTACTTAGAAATGCGATTAAAATCACAAAGGACAACTCTCCCGATAAAAGTTGTCTTTTGCGATGCTAGAGGGACTTTCGGGTTTGTTACCTAGAAGTCCCTCTGCCCCAGTGCCGTAACTAGAGATTTTAGTGTCCTGTGCAAGAAAGACCATCCGTTCCTCCCCCTCCCAACTGATTGTAAAACTGGAGGGGCCATGGCCAATGATACTGTGGCAGTGTGGATCTGGGCTTCTTGGTCGTGACTAAATTTCAGTTGTTACTCCCCCACCAAACCCCCTCTGTATGGCTCATTCTCTCCAAAATTACATTTACGTGCCCATTAATAACCACCCAAACCCCCTCCCTATGCCTCTATTTTCCTCCTTATTCAATGATGATGTGAATATTACTGTTAGTAATATGTATATTTTTAATGTTAAATAACATTGTACAGCACTCCCATTTGTCCCTGGGTGCTGCACTGCTCCCTCCCTGCTGCTGCCTGGCCCTGTACTGTAGGCTCTCCGTCAGTCCAGGCATCACTTAGTTGAGCTCACTCTGCCTACATTCCAGAGCTTGGTACATACTGTATGAGAAATGCAGTCAAATCCTCCAAAACTGCGTTTTCGGGGGTTTAACCGCATTGTAACCCTTAATACATCCCGCCCTATGTCTATCTGTTATTACCCAGTCTTGTTTTATTACTGTTTGTTCCCAATTATAAAGTGCAACGGAATATACTGGTGTTGTATAAGGAATGCTGGGTACACACTGACAGATAATTATATTGAACACAGAAAAAAGAAAATTGCCCCCCAGCACACTGCAGATAAATCAAAAATACTTGGATCCTACATGATAATAGAAATTCAGAGGTATTGGTTACATACATTTGCAAATATATGAATAAGCGCTGGGCTGACGTCAAGGCTCCTCTATACCAGTGTCCCTAACATTAAGCGGTTCACGTCCGAGAAGCAAGGCAGGGAAAAAAGGTGATAGTGAAGTGTAAAAGGATAGATGTGTAAAGATAAATCAATAAGTGTTAATGTAATGTAAAAGAATTAAAATGACATAAATAATATACAAACGAATAGAGAAGTGAAAAAATATTCTATGTGAATTAAGTGGTGATGCCATGAGCAAGGTCCAGCCAGAATACCCCGGGGGCCCCACTCCCAAACGCTCACCCCAAAATAATTATTGCTACATAATAGTAGCACCCACTCTGGGTCATATAATTACAAATTGATGTACTGCATGATAACAGTACATGTATGAGCTGAGAGCTAACTTACCTTGGAGGTACCCCAAAAAACCTCCACATGGCACTATAAGGATCAGCACCTCCTCCTAATGCTGACTCCCTTCATGCCTCCAAACTGCAAGCAAAAAATATGGTAGTTGCTCAATCAGCTTAATTATATACTACAGGTGCTTGTAAAGGGCGGGGTTTACACTGAACACAGAAAAAAGAAAATTGCCCCCCAGCACACTGCAGATAAATCAAAAATACTTGAATCCTACATGATAGAAATTCAGAGGTATTGGTATTTGGTTTACATACATTTGCAAATATATGAATAAGCGCTGGGCCAGACGTGAACCCCTTAATGTTAGGGACGCTGGTATAGAGAAGCCTTGACGTCGGCCCAGCGCTATCTAATGAAGATGACATTTGCCCCCTGCTGCTTTGTAGTTAGTGTGAACATTCATCCATAAATATATATATTTATACTGTATAGTGTCACAATATCAGGTTATGGAGTACCGTTTCCTTGGGGTAAACAGCCGTACTCTGCATGCAGCAGCAAATCGGTATAACACCAGTCCAGGGCCTTGGCACAAGTAGCTGCAGCTAGTTTTATTTGTGTGGCAAAATAAACGCAATCATAAAAATAAATCCCAGCCTGTCCGGCTCTAACTAAACAGAAGTCTCCTTATCTAAACATTGGGGTGACAGATCTAAGAAATGACTCCAATGTTAAACACAATCGATTTATAAATTTGATTCCTTAGCCACCTGTGACCTTAATGAGTCACTAAGACTACACTAGTTTATTTATAAAAGTTCCACGTGTTTCATACTTGCCTCCCCTCCCGATTTGGTCGGGAGCCTCCCGAAAATCGGGTGCCGCTCCCGACCTCCCGGGAAAGCAGGCAAGCCTTCCTCGATCAGCGACACGTCCGCCCCCCCCAGCACTTACTATAAAAATCCCAGCAGCGGAGGGGCCAGTGACGCGATTCGCTTGTTTATCAGTGATCTTTATTAGTGGCATTTGTAATCAGTCTTCCTCATTTGGCTCTCATAATTTAACAATGGGCCTGATTCAGCAAGGATCGCAACTGCGATTACCCACGCAATCGGCCGATTGTTGCGTTCTGCGTACAGAGCCGGTCCTAGGCATAGGCATTCTAAGCAAATGCTTAGGGCATCTGGGCATTCCACAGCTCTGCAGCACCCCCGCCCCCCGCTGCCGCAGCAGTCAGCCAGTCATGTGCATGTCAGAGTGAGCTTCTGCACAGAAGCTCATTCTGGCTACACAGGAAACGGGAAAGATGGCCGCGGCTGTGGGACAGCATGCTGTGCATGCCCAGCCGCAGCCACTGCTCCCATGGTCCTTTGTGGAGCAGAGCCGTGAGTGACAATGCACGGCTCCACCTCCATATTAGCCGCCGCCCAGTGCCTGCAGCCCATCGGACCAGGGCCAAGCATTAGAAGAAGAAAAGACAGACAACAGTCCACTGGCCCAGGAGTCAAGACGGTCCCGGTGACTCCCACTCCAGCCTGGCTGACCTAAGACCAGAGACCACCTGATAAGAGTAAAGTCTCAGGGTAGCTCAGGCTGGGAGAGGGCCAGAGCACTCACTCGGCAGAGAGGGGTGCAGGCTATATGTGTGTCTGTAATATATATATATATATATATATATAAAATATACGAGTATTTATAGTATATATATATATATATATATATATATACACATACAGGTTGAGTCTCCCATATCCAAATATTCCGAAATACGGAATATTCCGAAATACGGAATTATTTTGGCATGACTGGGATAATGAAACCTTTGATTTTTGATGGTTCAATATACAAAAACTTTGTCTAAGGCACAAATTATTGCAAATTTTGCATAAAAGTATAAAATGACCTTCAGGCTGTTTGTATAAGGTGTATATGAAACAGAAATTAATTTCATTTCTGTACACAAACTTTGCTTAAGCCATAAAATTATTGAAAATATCGTATAAAATTACCTGCAGGCTGTGTGTATAAGGTGTATATAACACATAAATGCATTCTGTCTGTATATTTGGGCCCCATTCCCAAGATATTTCATTATGACATGCTAATATTCCAAAATACGTAATATTCCTTTATCCAAAATACCCCTGGTCCCAAGCATTTTGGATATGGGAGACTCAACCTGTATATATATATATATATATATATATATATATATATATATATATATATATATATACAGTATATATGTATATACACGTGTGAGTATGCTCTGTATGTACATTTATATGTATAAAGAGACAGAGTCCAACTGCTACACTCTGAGAAGTACAAGCACAAATTCAGTTTTACACTTTTGATTCATTGAATCGACTATTATATGGTCAGATATTAACCACGTATCGTTTTACACACATCAATTATGAGGTCTCACAGTATCTGATTCAGTGAATTGTCTAATTTATGGTCAGACATTAAGGGCGGAATTCAATTGATTTCTGCCCCCATCGCGCCCGACGGAGCTATTCAATTCTTGCTCCTGTCGGGCACGACCAGCTGACAGCTCTACATTTCAGCTCGCAGCCCCAGGGGGATGAGAGCTGAAATGTGCGAAAAGTGACATGTTTGGGCGCCCAAACATCACTTTTCATGATCGCGCCCAGCACTTTGGTCGGGTTTAGCTGCCTTACGCGGCTAAACCCGACCACTTTGGGTGCGATCAGCACGAAGATCTAGAACAATTGCATAGCGGCCCGCGAACTCCTGTCACTTTAGACGGGAGATGCAGGCCGCGAAAATAATTGAATTCCGCCCTAAGTGTTTGTGTTTACACAGATATTGAGATTTACCCCTGCAGAAGTCTCAGAATTGAGACGAAACGCATAGGGTTTTAAATGAAAGGTGGACACTACATTTGAGCATTCCCTTGATTGGAAGGTGTATGATATCTTTCTCCAAAGAGTGGATGGTTGCTTACTATCAAAAGTGTGTAAGATATTGTCCATCTGATACATTGTTACATTTTAATAAAGGAATATTTAAATTTTTAAATCTCTATTAATGTGGGTCTTGGGCCTATTTTTTGGGTGTTTCTTGGTATGAGGGCATCTTTTCTAGAACCTCGAGGAGGATTTAGAGCAAGCTCAATTTTAATCTATGGACTAATTTGATAAGAATTGAAAACAAGCAAGAATCACGGCAAAATTGCCTCCTCAAAAGGAAAGAATCAGGATCTATAAGCCTCTAGAGGCTTATAGATTGCATTGTTTTGTACGATAAACATATGTAAAATTGTGTTTAATCAAAGCGCCCCATCAGTAAACAATTTTTTTATTTCTTAGATTAGTCCTACTAACAGAGGACTTACTGAAGGGAGCTGCTGTGTCTAATTTTATTGGCGCAGGCTAGGATATTTTGTGATATATATATATATATATATAAATATATATAAAATATCTTTTGGCATCCGCGTATAAACACTGAGATTGGTGGTGGGATTATATGAACCAAATTGGCTAGGGCCGGCACTGTCTGCGTATACATCGCAGTGCGAGTGCGCGAACCAGCCACTGAGATAGGGTCTCGCTGCCGCAAGGCCTGGAGTGCTTTTGGCTCTATCAGTGATGTCAGTGGGGCCGACCCCAGACGGTAGGCGTTCCCATGGTAACGCCTGTCTGGGCAGCCATGCCCTCGGCACGCCCACCAAAGGGGGCGTGCTGTCAATCACCATCAACAGCAAGCCCCCTTTGGTGCAAGAACCATAACGACGACTTTGCCGTCGTTATTCGGGTCTCGCGCATGCGCACTTGGGCAACATCGACCCGCTCGTCTGAATCAGGCCCACTGTCTTTTATTTCTGTTTATCAATTATGACTATCACTATTTTTTTTTTCCATCCTTTGGGGTGGAGGTTTTTCTTTGAGTACTTCGAATTCATTTGAGATTTTGTGAAGGCTGTCACATACCATTGCATTTATTAACTTTCTGAACATGTCAAAGATAAAGGGAAACAGGAGGGGTAGCCCCCTGTGCTAGTTTCATGTAAATCATGTATGGCCTATGGGCGTGATTCAGAGCCGGACGCTATTTGCGGACGGTCATTCCAAAAAAGGGGCCGGCTATTTAAATTGAGCGCTCGCTCTTTGCGGTTTGTTGACGCCTCTATGTCTGAGCGAGCGAACGAAAAATGCGCTCGCTATTTTGTAAAGACGCCCCTTTGCCGTTCGCATCACACGTCATCTCCGGTATTTATTAGATTAATCGGGTACATCGAACGGCATCTGAACTGCTCGCAGTGCTTGTGGTAGGATTTTCTTACCGCTATCGCTGCGAGCAGTTCAGGCTAAAAGACAACCAAGTGACGTGGTCGATGATGCTCCTTTACTAATTATGCACTCCCATTAAAAGCCCTTTTGACCGTTAGGCACGCCTGCATTCGGATCTCCACTCCCCCGTTTTCAAGCACCTTCCCCTGTTACCACCCACAAACGGTACATTCTGTCAATCAAATTAGCAGCCCATCTCTGTTTTGCGAGTGCACGATTTCCGACCGCAATGACTGGTTACGACCGATACACATGCGCAGTTGTGCGAAAATCGCTCAGAGCGAACGAGCGGCCGCATACGAGCGGCTCTGAATCAGGCCCTATGTGTCCTAGGATGGTTTGTGCATTGTCTGTTATAAAAAGCCACCTCACCAGTCCAGTTTACCTGTCCCTGGACTAGAGCCATCTTGGGTATCCCCTTTGTCTCAGGTAATTAAACAATTTATGGATTGTATGGCTGCTCCCACAATGCCTCCTTGAATGGGGTTCCACAGCATGCTATGGTTGCACCTCCTATGCATCCTTCCTGGAAAGATGTTATGGCCATTCCAGTCAGAGTATGGCACCATCTAATGTTGAAAGCATACCGGTAATTACTAAGGCGCCTAAGCGCAAGTTATCTTTTTATCAGTCTGCTCAATATATGGATTCAGATGCATCATCAGAGGAATCAGATGATGCGCAGGTTTCTTCTCCAGAGTCTAGCTTGGAGGAGGAGGACCATCCATCCACAGTGATGTTCCTTCTTTGGTGAGGGCGGTTAAATCAATCCTAGATATTCAGGATGATGAACCAGCTCATAGTAAAAAGGCTCCAATGTTTAATCACCACCGGAGGGTGGTTAAGATGGAGTTTCCCTGTATCTGAACAGCTCACTGAGCTTATGGATGAAGCATGGGGTAACCCGGATAAACGATAGGGGTCTGTCACTATTCCGTCAGCATCTTCTCTGAAGGATTCCACAGGTAAGCAAATTGAAGCATGTCTTAAGGCAATATAATCATCATCTGGAGCTGTTACTTGTCCAGCTATGGCTGGAGCTTGGGTAGCCAAAGCTGTTAAAGAATGGATGGGGGCATTGGAAGATTCTCTACCAGATGCTACCAGAGAACAGAGGATGTATATCTCCCTTTTATGCGGGAAGCGGCTTCCTATCTGGAGGAGCTGCAGTAGATGCTGGAATTTTAGCTTCTAAAGCATCAGCAGCTTCAATAGTTGCACGTAGAGCCCTTTGGTTAAGATCCTGGAAAGCTGATACAGGGTCAAAGAGGACGCTAGAAGTCTTACCTTTCTATGGAAATGTACTTTTTCAAGCAGAGTTCGATAAAATTATAGCTACTCTGGCGGCTTCAAAATCAGCAGGTCTGCCATCTACAGCGACTATAAAGTCTAAGCAGGTTTCTTTTCAGTCCTTCCGTCCTCAGGGACAAGCAAGGGAACAGTCTTCATCTAGATCGACTAGTTTTGCGGATTATTGGCATCAAACAACAACAGATGCCTGGGTCCGAGAAGTGGTCTCAGGGGTATGCCTCCCCAGAAGTTCTTTTGCACAGATCCTCCATAAGATGCAGTCAAGGCCTTGGCCTTTCAGGAAGCCTTTCACTCCCTGCTACAGGCGGGGGTAATAATTCCGGTTCCTGTGTCGCACCAGGGACGGGATTATTATTCCAATCTATTTCTGGTGCAGAAACCGAATGGGACTTATCGCCCTATACTAAATCTAAAAACCCTCAACAAGTTTATCCATGTACCCAAGTTTCGGATGGAAACTCTCTGGTCAATTATTTTGTCAATGGAGCCAGGGGATTAACATTCAGAATGCATATCTGCATGTTCCTATTATACCATCCCACCAACAATTTTTATGGTTTGCTGTCCTTTAGCAGCTTTACCAATTTTGGGCTCTACCCTTTGGCCTATCTACTGCTCCCCGGGTATTTACCAAAATAATGGCAGTCATGAAGGCCTATCTCAGGCATCAGGGAGTCAGAATTTTGCAATATCTGGTCGACCTTCTGATAATGGCACAGACTCCGGTTGTTTTACAAAGCCATCTTCAACTGACCATAGCCTGCTTACGAAAGCACGGCTTGATAATCAAATGAAACAAATCGTCACTTTCTCCAACACAGCAGATGGTACATCTGGGAGCGTTTTCTGCCAGAGGACAAGATTTTGGTGCTGTCATTACGAAAACACAAGGAGCTACGCAAGTGAAGGGTATCCATTCTGTTAACAATGTAGGTCCTGGGATCAATGGTATCCACCTTTGACATGGTGGGGTATGCTCAGTTCCATTCCAGGCCTCTGCAATAGTTGATTCTCTCCAAGTGGAATGGACAGTATCATCTAATAAGGTCTCAGAGGATCTTTCTCACTACAGAGGTTCGTCACTCTCTCCTGTGGCAGCTGAGAAAGTATCATCTGAACAACGGGCGCCCATTCTGGATTCCAAATTGGGTGCTTCTCACCACAGACTCCAGTCTTCGCGGATGGGGGGCAGTGACAGGTCTTCACACCTTGCAGGAAAGATGGACAGATCAGAAAAGTCATTTGCCAATAAACAGTCTGGAACTACGAGCAGTGTACAAGGCACTTATCATGACACAGGACCTGCTCCAGGGCAAGCCGGGCCAGATTCAGTTCAACAATGCGACTACAGTGGCCTACCTCAATCATCAGGGAGGCACAAGAAGTTATGCAGCCATGAAAGAAGTGACAAAAGTTCTGATTTGGGCAGAATGTCATCTTCCGACCATCTCGGCAATATTCATACCGGGAGTACTCAATTGGGAAGCAGACTTCCTAAGTCGCCAGGACATACATGCTGGAGAGTGGTCTCTCCATCCAGGAGTGTTTCAGCTCCTGGTAAACAAATGGGGTCTACCAGAGATAGATCTCATGACGTCACGTCACAACCACAAGGTCCCCAGGTACGGATCCAGGTCCAGAGATCCATCAGCAGCCTTCGTGGATGCATTGGCAATAAGATGGGACTTCTAGCTGGCGTATCTCTTTCCTTCGATTTCTCTCCTTTCAAGAGTTCTCAGGAAATTCAAGCAGGAAGGTGGAACAATAATACTGGTGGCTCCGGCTTGGCCCAGACGTCATTGGTTCTCCGACATACAGAATGTGTCCGTAGACAGTGCGTATCCTCTTCCTCTATGGCAGGATCTGCTAACTCATGGTCCCTGTCGGCATCCAGACTTACCTCGTCTGGCTTTGACGGCGTGGCTGTTGAATCTTCCATCCTAAGAGCAGCGTGGCTCTTGAATCTTCCACCCTAAGAGCAAAAGTTTTCTAGTTCTGTAATTCAAATGATGCTTAGGGCACGGAAGCCTGCCTCTGCCCACAATCTTTTAGTCAAGGGTGTTCCAATAGGAAGTATGATCCTAAGGCGTTCAGGATTTCCAGGGTACTGGCTTTTCTTCAGGCGGGGTTAGACAGCGGTCTCTGCCTGGCCACTTTTGAGAGTGCAGTTTCTGCACTGTCAGTCTGGTTCCAGAGGAAGTTACCAGATGTTAGAATTTTTTTCCAAACAGTTCTGCGAGTTCAGCCTCCTTTTGTTCCACCGGTAGCACCATGGGATTTGTCTTTGGTTCTTAAGGGGCTACAAGCTTCCCCATTTGAACCTCTAGACTCTATAGATTTGAAGTGGTTGACAGCGAAGACACTTTTTCTTCTTGCTATCTCTTCTGCTCACAGAGTCTCTGATTTGGCAGCGCTTTCTTGTCGCTCTCCATATTTTATTTTTCACCAGGATCAAGCTGTTCTTCTTACAAAGGAGGGTTACCTTCCTAAGGTAGTGTCTCGTTCTCATGTAAATGAAGAAATTGTAGTTCCAGCATTTCAGGCTCCAGATCTTTCTGTAGGTGAAGCCTCCCTGGATGTAGTTCGTGCTCTCCGCATCTATGTGGAGCGCACAAACTCTGTTAGAAAATCAGATGCTCTTTTTGTATTATATGGTTTTCACAAACGAGGATGGCCAGTTAATAAGCAGACCCTGGTGAGATGGCTACGCATGACTTAGGTGTACACACAGGCTGATCTCCCTGTCCCAAGCATGGTGACAGCACATTCTACTCGGTCTGTAGGGCCATCGTGGGCATTTATTTATGGTGCCTCTACTGAAGAAGTGTGCAAGGCAGCCACGTGGTCTTGTATCCACACTTTTCTTAGCTTCTATGCCTTTGATACTTTTGCCTCTCAGGATGCTTCCTTTGGGTGACGAGTTCTCCTTTCTGCTCAGGAGCACCCCCCAGACTTAGAGGAACTGCTTTAGGACATCCCCATGGTATCCCTGTGGATCCCTATGGACCTTGAAGAAGAAAATTAGAATTATGGTAGACTTACCTAGATAACTCCTTTTCTTCAAGGTCCATAGGATCCACAGAGAACTCACCCTGGCACACCTCGATGCATGGGTAGATTTTTCTTTTGGTCACAGATTCCCTCATTTTGTGTAAAGGCAAACATCCACTAGCCGATTTCTATGAGCGTTTGAATGATATCGATATCGTTATCTTTCAATCACTCATGAATAGGCCACATTAATGTCGGAAACGACCAGCAATGCGTGCTCCTGCTGGTCGTTTCCGACATCAATCATTGGCCGAACATGCTGAACAGGTTGTTCAGCATGTTCGGCCAATGATTGAGGTTGAACAGCACAGACTGTCAAACGACTGCATGATTACAATGTCGTAATAGTGCTGTCACTTTTTGGTCTGCTAGTGGATGTGTGCCATAAGAGTTTTTCTGGTGTATGATTATTCTTCCTTCTCCACCTTTCCTGCTCCTGCCTTGAGGCAGGGGCATTTCTAGAAAGGAGGTGGCCTGTGTCTGTCAGGCGGCCGGCAGCGCACTGTGCTGTGCGTGGCCAGCGCCGCAGTTATAGACTCTGGGCACTAGAGTGTGCCCAGAGTCTATAGAGTATGCGCAGGTCACCGTGATAATGGCACCTACTGCGCATGTGCAAACGAAGGGAAAATGGTGGCGGCAGCCATTTTCCAGTCATCTTTACATCGTCCGACCCCTGCGCCGATGTGGGACTCCGGAGAGGTAAGTAATACTATGGGTGCAGGGTGTGCGCTGCGGGGCCCCTGCACCCATTATAGATACGCCCCTGCCTTGAGGCTTGTTAACTAAACTGAAGGCCTATGGCTAGGGGCGGGGTAATTATGGAGGAGGATCCGAGGTATCCTGGGAGCTGAAGTTTTAACTGTTTGGTGTCTGGGTCTCTCCAACCATAATATCCACATAGTATCCCTGTGGACCCTATGGACCTAAAAGAAAAGGAGTTATCTAGGTAAGTCTACCATAATTCAAATTTTTACTGCATGCGATGAGGTTAACAATTCCTGAGTAAGGTCAGACCTTGTGCAAGTGTATGTGAGGCTGTGATGGCACTCGATGTTACCGATGGTTTTGCAGTCTTGCTAAGTATTATGGATGTGTGTAAGGTAAGGTGGGTGTCCTTATGTTGTGCTATGAATGCATAGCGATCGCAGTGGATTAGCATACCTAAAATATCTATGTATGTGCAGAATTTTTTATTTGATCATTATTGGTATTATTGATGCTTCTATTTTATTATTTTGTATGATGTTTTGTAAAATATTGAATTGCCTTCTTTCCAGCATTTTAATTGTACTTTTAGCGTTACTATGACGTCACTCAAATAAGCTGCATTTTGGAGCTGATTCAAAGTTGGGAGCAGGGGCATATTAACGCCCGAGGGGGCCTGTGTGCCACCCCCCTCCTCTGAGCAATGCCCCCCTTCCCCAAGCCCCTCATCTTACCTGTGTTGGGAAGCGGGTCTCTCCTTCTCCACGGCACTATCTTCCCCGTGATTATCAATACAGCACAGTGCCAGAGTCTTTGCTTTTCCGTGCGGCGCCTTTTTACTGCAGATGTCTCTGGAAAGATGCTGCTGCTGCTGCTGCGGAGAGACTCGCTTGCTTGCACAAGGTAAGTATACTATGTGTGCAGGGTGTGTGGTGCAGGACTCCCTGCACCAAAGGGCCTGTGTGCATTCCATTATAGATACGCCTATGGTTGGGTGCAAATCATAAAAAGTAAGCAACTTTGTATCTGGAACAAAGCATGTTGCAAAGCAAGGGGTGCAAATAGATTTGCATGTGAGGTAAATACTGGCTGCTTTTGCATGTAGCTCGCCAATGCTTGGCAGCATTTTTTTACAGTGCAATTTAGATTTCAGTTTGGACACAATAAATGTGCTATATAAACAAGATAAAAAAAGAGAGAATAGAATTATTTTTTTAACGCTAGGAACTAGGTTATGTTCTAACAATTACAGGGAAGCAGAGATAGATTAATTATTGCAGTTTTACAATTGTATTCTTTTGAATCTCCTAGAAACTGATAAAACCATGCAATATCATAAGCTGATATCACAGTCAGAAGTTCTGACATTAAGAGGTATATTCAATTGTCCACTTTAATTTTTTCCCCCACAGCGCGAGAGTGGCTGCAAGAATTTCAGCCGCAGTAATTTCTATAGGATTTAATGCATCTTTTACTCGCAGCCCGAGAACAGGTGCAAAGTCGTTAAAAATCCTTACTTTAAGGTAATAAATGTCAGGACTTGGTTCAGAACCCCTGGGGAACTCCCTTTCCCATCATGATCAATTGGTCAATTACGTGTTTTCAAATAGTTTAATTCGGCCAATAGTGCAGAATAATCGATTAAAAGATGTGGGACAGGTATGTGGGGGTGATGTATGGATGAGACAGGTGTTTGTAACAGTGCAGGTGGGAGTTACAGGAATTTCTTAAATAATTTTTAAAAGTGGCTTCAAATTACTCATTTTACATTTCCCGCAGGTTATTGAAGAAAAAATGATTGCGCCCAATTTTTTTTTTTCATTTGGATAGCACGACAATCAGCAGCGCGCACAGCCGCATTAGTCGGAAATTGGCCATGATAGCCCCATTAAGTTTTGCTGCATAAATATTGCAGACAATTGAATAAGCCCCTAGGGGTGATGTATCAGAAATGATCTGGATTTCACTATATGCAGATAATTTCTTTTAAACAGTAAACACCAGTGTTCATGTCACTATTTTCTTGCCTCTTATTAAGTAGCTACAGTCAGTAATACATGTGAGGAGATATCCCTAGGACACTGTTTCCCTTTATGTCTAATTATCATCCAGATATACCGCTGCTCTATATAGATATTTTAATCGTTAGGAAGTCCTACAAGAAGAAATTATTTTGGTTCTGGTTGGCCACGTCCAGTGGCGTAACTATATAGGGTGCACGGGGTGTGCTTACTATGGGGCCCGGTGGCTTAGGGGCTCACTGGCCCAGCACCGATCGTAG
This sequence comes from Taudactylus pleione, assembly GCA_031769625.1. Taxonomy (NCBI): domain Eukaryota; kingdom Metazoa; phylum Chordata; class Amphibia; order Anura; family Myobatrachidae; genus Taudactylus; species Taudactylus pleione. The sequence goes on from JAUIMM010000120.1 coordinate 1,138,358, forward strand.
ATGCTAGAATAGTTCCAAATGGGCAAAAGGACCTTTGATTATGTCACAAGCATGTGACCGGCTGGCTGGGGAGGAGTCAGTGTGTCAGTCCCGCTGCAGCATGATGAGGAGCATGGAGCTGTGAGTGACACTGGCTGCACAAAGTAGCTGCATTGCATGGTGACAGATCAAGTACAGATCCCTCGGGGCCGGGTGACTGAGGTTATTAGTTGCTGTTGGTGGAGCCGGGTGTCAGTGACCGGAGAGATTGAGTGGCATACTATAAGCAGAGATCACTCACTGCCTGCAGCTCCCGGGTTCTTCATCCCTTATTACTCTGCTCTTTTGCCAGAGTGTCTCAGTCCTCACCCTTGCACGCTGTCTCTCTGCCCTATGGCTGCTGCTCCCTCCCTTGGGTGTCTCAGTCCTCTCCCTTGCACGCTGTCTCTCTGCCCTATGGCTGCTGCTCCCTCCCTTGGGTGTCTCAGTCCTCTCCCTTGCACTCTGTCTCCCTGCCCTATAGCTGCTGCTCCCTCCCTTGGGTGTCTCAGTCCTCACCCTTGCACGCTGTCTCTCTGCCCTATGGCTGCTGCTCCCTCCCTTGGGTGTCTCAGTCCTCACCCTTGCACTCTGTCTCCCTGCCCTATGGCTGCTGCTCCCTCCCTTGGGTGTCTCAGTCCTCACCCTTGCACGCTGTCTCCCTGCCCTATGGCTGTTGCTCCCTCCCTTGGGTGTCTCAGTCCTCACCCTTGCACTCTGTCTCCCCTATGGCTGCAGCTCCCTCCCTTGGGTGTCTCTGAGATCTCCCTTGCACGCTGTCTCCCCTATGGCTGCAGTTCCCTCCCTTGGGTGTCTCTGACATCTCCCTTGCATGCTCCCTCCCTTGGGTGTCTCTGACATCTCCCCTTTTGCTGCATCTCCCTCACTTGGGTGTCGTTAGATGCTAGATCCAAGTGGGCAAAAGCCAGTCGTGAGCCAATAGGAACTCGCGGACCAGAAGCCAATCAGCAGCGGCTGCTGGTCCGCAAGTTCCGATTGGCTCGCAAACGGCACCTGATTAAAAATGACATTGGCGCTGTTTCCCCATAGCTGTGGGGCATAATGTGTTATAAGGGGCATTACTGTGTATGACATAAAGTGTAAGGGACATAATGTATAAAGGGTACTACTACTGTGGGGCATAATATATAAGGGGCACTACAACTGTGTTACATAACGTTTATAAGGAGTACAACTGTGGCGTAACATGAATGGGGGGGCCACTTAAAACTTTTGCTATGGGGCCCACAAAGTTCTAGTTACACCCCTGGCCACAACCCAATACTGGCTTGTACTGTAATACTAATGACTCCAATGATGTACGCATGGACATAAATACTAATTATGGTTCTTGCTGAATTTAACCAACATTGATTCTGGTTTGAAGGACATAAAATTAGATTGCATAAGTAGCATTTAGGGTCCTGTTAGTGTATGTGGCCAAGTGATATACAGCGCTATGTACAAGTACTGCACATTTCTGGTTCTTTTCTTTCTCTGTGCTTTCTGCTCACTTTGTCTGGAGTGGTAAATTGCCAGAAAGTTGTAAAACGTGATGCAGTAAATAAATCTGATCACAACCTCATGTTTAGATCGGCCTTTTGGCTGAAACCAACATTTCTGAAACATTACTGGCGTTAAATGGATAAAAGAATAACTATTAAATCCATCACACTTTTCTGGCTTAACAGGTCTTTCTGTGCATATGTCTGAGAAACTTGTGAAAATAGACTCTTAACGACTGGCATTTATTTTAAGACATTGTGTTCTTGATCTGTTCAAAGGTGTATATTTTGCCAAAGATAACACAATGAGCTATTGTATTTTATGGGTGAGTCTGTATATTCTCAATTACATTCTGCCTATTTTATTAATAGAAATGTAACCATATAACATCAAATTCCATAAATATACAAAAACAACATACACTGATGCACGCAGCAGCATATACTATTGAACAATACCATATGGACCCAAATACAAAGAACTCTTCTATTAGTTAATTGGAAATGTGTCTGTGCATGACATTAAATCCAGAGAGGCCATGAGCCTGATGCTGATTAAACATATGCCAATTCATGGAAGGTTTCTGCTCTGCGCATGCTCTGGAACGGTGACTACTTAAGTTGGGTGACACAGAGTCATAAGCATTTCTATTGCTTCTACAATTACAACTGAAGAGATGTAAATGGGCTGTAACAGGGTGTTCTTACATTGGCAAGCTTCAGTTTATAGCTTACTAGCTTGAGTACCCGGCGTTGCCCGGGATTTTAAGAATGTTTGTTTACACATCATCCTCCAACAAACCTCTCGTTAGGCAGGCCTCCCGAAAAGTGTGACACACTTCCCCATCCACAGTCCTAAGGTCTTTGAAGGAAGTAGGACCTGTAACGGTGTAAATCAAACTTCGGAGATAGAACCATTCAAAATTTGTTGGATGTACAATGTAAACACGGCCAAGAGATTCTGTTGCTCTGATACCAGGATGACTGTGTACTTACTGGTTGTCGGATCACACTATGAAATGCACAGCAACTACTTCCAGTTCTTTGTGCAGCTGTTTCCGGCATTCAGGGTCTCCACAGTGTATAAGATTCATCAAATCGGTTTTACCCTTCAGGGGCTGACAAAGGAATGAACCAGAAGTATCCTCTGTGCATTCTATAGCAAGGAGGTAGACCAAAAAGTTTGGTCGCCACTGTTGACACCATCTAGTTGTGTAAGCTGATGCATGAGCAAGTATAAATAAAAATTTGTGCTGCAGAGCTGCGTTTTTGCATCCCAGTATAGTTGCCATCTTTATGGGGCTGACTGTAAATCAGATGGACCTCTCCTCATGGATGCAGATATCAATTTTTACCATATTCAGACTCATAATAAGCCTGGCTTAATATCAATAGTGGCTCCTCAGTGCAGGTTTGCTGACTGCGGCAGCAGTGCAGGGGTGTTCTCAATGCAGGGTGTCGGCAGAGCGGGGGTGCCAGCGGTGTCCTTAGTGCAGGTTTGCTGACTGTGTTGGCAGTGCAAGGGTGTTCTCAATGCAGGGTGCCGGCGGTGTCGGCAGAGCGGGGGTGCCAGTGGTGTCCTCAGTGCATGTGTGCTGCCAGTGTCGGCAGTGCAGGGGTGCTGGTGGTGTCCTCAGTGTGGGTGTGTCAGCAGTGTTGGCAATGTGGGGGTCGCTAAGGGTGTCCTGAGTATGTGGGGCAGCATTGCAGGGGTGCCAGAAGTGTCGGCAGTGGTGGTGTCGGCAGCGGGGGATGCTGCCAGTGGAGATGCCGGCGGTGTCAGGCAGCGAGGAATGGTGGGAGCCATCTTCTTTTGCTTCTTGTGTGCATATTAAATGGGCTTAACGCTGATTGGCTGAGAGCCGTGACAGATGGCTCTCTCAGTCAATCAGCGTTAGGCCCGCTCAATACTAAACCTCGCGACCCGACAGCAGCATCGCAAGGTTTTGCCTCAGGTGAGGGATCCGGGGCAAGCAGGAAGATCCGAGCTTGATTCGGATCGGCCCGGATCCCCGAAATTCGGGTGGGTTCGGTTCTCTGAGAACCGAACCCCCTCATCCCTACTAAATTCATACAGCATTTAAAAGTTACTGTAAACTCAATGTGAGAGCCATAGAAAATGATGTTCAGAGACTTAGATTATATGCTACAGAATAAAATTCCATAATTCCTTAGTTTTAGAATGTAAACTCTAACGAGCAGGGCCCTCTACCCTCTTTTGCTTCTCCCTACTTTAATTTAATCTACTTCTTACTCACCACTAGGGCACCTAACACTTGGTTGCTTATGCTCTGTTGCTTATCTGGGCGTTATGGTCGCTAATGTAGCAATATATATTATCCATGTTCTGGTCCTGTATTGTATTGTTCTGTAAGTCGCTTGTCTACAACTTGTTTATGTACTTTGTAAGGCGCTGCGGAACATTTGTGGCACCAAATAAATAAATTATAATAATAATAATATATAGCAAAATGCATGTTAAAAAATCTAATTATGAAATGAAACCAAAATAAAATTAATATTTTTATTATTGACCTTGCAGATGGCCCAAGAAGAATGGTGTCCAAATCTGCATCTAACAATAAACCAAACAGGACAATGCTTTTATTCTTCTTTGGTGTGTTAGGTGTAGAACCATGAGAGATCTTGGCTTGTAAACTGTGGGCTAAATCCTTTTTTAATTCCGTACCTGACCTGTAGATGGCGAATGCTATGCAAAAATTGTGTTTTTTAATTATTTAAAAATTAACAGTAATTAATTTGGATTTAAATTTTTTTTAGTTGCCTCCGCCGTGTTTTGATACGCTTGTATGTAAAATTTCACGATCTTAGCTTGTAAACTGTGGATTTGTATAGAAAGACAGAATGACAGAAGGACGAATTTTCATTTTTATATAGTAGATGTACGGTTGGGCATAAGTGTAGATATGCATGTTATCATTTGCACTTAGTATAGTGTTGTTGGTGATGATGATTGCTAGTGTCAAACCACACTGCAAGATGCATAGAGCTCTGTATACCAGCAAGATAATGTGGGAGTAAATATGGGTGATTTCCGTTCAGCTCTTCATCAGCTCCCATATCTTCATAAAAATGTCAATTGCCATACAACATAGTGAGCTTGTTAGTCCGAGTGCTGATTTAATCATGTTTCTAAATTGTCTGTGTTCACTCACAGGAAGATGAGGAAAATCCCACATGCCTGACAATATAACCTCAAACAAGGTCATTGGGACTCTACAAGAAGCTATGTCCCACTCCTAGGCATCACTTACCTCTTACAAGATACAGTAGCAAAAAGTAGGTGTTCCTCTCTGATACTTTCCACTTGTTTTTGTGCAAAAAATGTTTCAAAAGGGTGGTTAATACCACTTGGATATAGTACAGTGCTTTTATGTTTATAATTTCTAATAACTGCAAATTAACAAAAGAAATACATTATTGACTTTTATACATGAACATCCATATGTCACAAGCTGTGGCAGCGGCTTGTCTCCTTCCGACTCTGGACTTCCACTGACTGGCAATGCACAGGATTCCGCTCCGTTGGTTGCTAGGTGCTCTAGATGCCGCAGGGAGTGACGTATGGTCTCAGATGCTGCTGATTGGATCCCTCACCTAGTTGTATCATCTGGTCTTTTGCCGCCTCGCCGGTTAAAGCTTTTCCCATGATCGCCTGGCTTTGCTGCATGGTCAGCACTCCTGTGTTATAGTATTCCTGTTGCTCTTTTCATCTACGGCTTCTCAGCCTAGCTCCAGTCTGTTTCCGTTCCACTTTCCAGTTGGTTGCTTCATCCATTCTAACCATATTCACAGTGTTCCATTCGTCTCTGACCAGTGACTTCTACATCATCCACGAGCCGAACATTGTGTCAATCCGGCAGCACAGGTCGCACTCCAGTGTCCAGCTGCTTGTGCCAACCCGGCGGCACAGGTCGCACTCCAGCGTCCTTAGGGCCTGATTCAGAGCCGGACGCTATTTGCGCTCGCTCCTTCAGGAAAAAGGGGTGGCTATTCAAATGAACCATTCGCTCTTTGCGGTCAGTTCACGCCTCTAGGTCTGAACGAGCGAACAAAACTTGCGGTCGTTTTTTGGAAAACTACGCCCCCTGGCCGCTCGCATCCTACGTCATGTCCACTATTTATTAGATTAATCGAGTACATCGACCAGCGTATGAACTGCTCGCTATTCTTGTGGTTGGTTTTTCCTACCGCAATCTTGCGAGCAGTTTTGACTATAAAATAACCCAGTGACGTGGTCAATGACGCTGCTGTATTAATTATGCACACCCTTAAAACGCCCGTTTTGACCTTTAAGCATGCCTGCGTTCGGATCTCCACTCCCCGTTTTCAAGCACCTTCCCCCGTTACTACCCACATACGCCTCCTCCTGTCACTCAAAATAGCAGGCATTCGCTATTTAGCGAACAAACGATTTTCGGCCGCACTGACTGGTTCGCGCATGCGTATTACGATCCGTATGCATGCGCAGTTGTGCAAACATCGCTCGGAACGAACAAGCGGCCGCTTACGAGCGGCTCTGAATCAGGACCTTAGTACGCAATCCAGCGTATGCCCGCTTGTATCAAACAGGCGGCATAGGCCACACTACAGCATCAGCTGCCCATGTTAACCCAGCGGCAAAGACCGCACTACAGTGACTTCTGTGTGCAATCCTGCGTACCAACACCAGTGACTTCATTACAGCATTTAACTCCTGCTGCCTCATCTTGCCAAGTTACTCCAGCCCTCAAGGTTGCTGCACGGCCCAAAGGACACTTCACATTCTACGGCCCACCGGCAACAGCTAGCCAAGGCATACCAGCCCTCAAGGCTGCTGCACGGCCCAAAGGCCGCTTCATAATCTATGGCCCTATCTAGCAAAGTTGTTTCCAGCTCTCCAAGCTGCTTCACGGCCACATTTAGCCAGGAGTTCCAGCCCTCAAGACTGTTGCGGGACTAACAATACACCATTTCTCCTTACACGATCCTTCACTCTGCATGAATTCCCTCCTGGATTCGTAACATTATAACCGGCCACAAAAAATAAGGGAAAAAAAAGTGCTCACGCAAAAAGTTCAGGAGCTCACCTTACCTGTGGAGGACGTTCGGGCTCCAGCCACAAGTGTAGTCTCCAAGGAACCAATGATGAATCTCGCTGATAGATTCTTTGGAGATCGCATCTGATACTTGAACTTTCGGGAGAGTTGTAAACTCTATTTCTGTTGCAGACCTTTATCCTTTGGATCCGAGATTCAGAGAGTGGGTTTTGTGATCTCGCTCTTACAAGGAGATCCACAGATATGGGCATTCGGTCTGCCTCCAGCTTTGAAGAAGGCATCCACTTCAATCTGTCGATGCCTTCTTCAAAGCTATTGGATTATTGTATGCAGACCCAGACAGTAACTCTCTGGCCGAATCTAAGCTGCGGGCCCTTTGGCAGGGGAAAAGTCCTGCAGAAGATTACACTTCAGAGTTCCGGAGATGGGCGGTGGATTCAGGATGGAACGATCTGGCCTTGCGAAGCCAATTCCGTCTGGGTCTCTCGGATGCTATCAAAGACATTTTGGTGCAAGATCCGTCACCAGAGTCTCTAGATGACTTAATTTCTTCTGCCATCCATATTGACTGCCGTCTCCGAGAACGCAGGAGTGAACGCAGTCTCTCGGTGAAGTCACTTCAGTCACCTTCGTGGCATCTGACAGAAGATTCGGAGGAACCCATGCAATTGGGAGTTTACAGGCTCACACGAGGAGAGACAAAGAATACAGGGCCTGATTCAGAGCCGGACACTATTTGCGCTCGCTCGTTCAGAAAAAGGGGCCGGCTATTTAAATTGAGCGCTCGCTCTTTGCGGTCTGTTGATGCCTCTATGTCTGAGCGAGTGAACGAAACATGCGCTCGCTATTTTGTAAAGATGCCCCCTGGCCGCTCGCATCCTACGTCATCTCCGCTATTTATTTGATTAATCGAGTACATCGAAAAGCGTCTGAACTGCTCGCAGTGCTTGTGGTAGGATTTTCCTACCGCAATCAAGCGAACAGTTCAGGCTACGAAACAACCAAGTGACGTGGTCGATGACGCTGCTTTGTTAATTATGCACACCCTTAAAACGCCCGTTTTGACCGTTTGGCACGCTTGCGTTCGGATCTCCACTCCCCGTTTTCAAGCACCTTCCCCTGTTACCACCCACAAACGCCTCATCCTGTCACTCAAATTAGCAGGCACTCGCTATTTTGCGAGCGCTTGATTTCTGACCACACTGACTGGCTGGCGCATGTGCATTACGACCCATACGCATGCGCAGATGTGCGAACATCGCTCGGAGCGAACGAGCGGCCGCTTACGAGCGGCTCTGAATCAGGCCCACAGTCCCAAGGCCTCTGTTTTTATTGTGGAAATAGCTGTCATTTTTTTAAATCCAGTCCTCACAGACCAGTAAAAGGTCAGGTCTAAATGTAAGTGAGGATTTACATTTAGACCTGGCACCTATTTCCTCAAAAAAGTCAGTACTGGTTCCTGCGGTGGTGCATCTGTCTCAATCTGTCCATTCCATCTTGGCATTTGTGGACAGTGGAGCTGCTGGGAACTTCATGGACATTTCCTTCTTCCATTCCTTGGGTCTGCCAGCAGTTCCTTTGCATCAAGAAGTTCCTATCTGTGGTCTGGATGGTGGTTTGGTGGCCGACGGCATCATTAAGTTCAAGACACCACCTCTTTGTTTGTCTGTAAGGATTATGCATTCGGAGATGATCTCTTTCATATTGCTCCAGTGTCCTCTTGCTCCCCTTATCTTAGGGTTCCCATGGCTAAAACTCACAATCCCGTCATTGATTGGATCTCAGGGGATATCATCAAATGGAGTCCGGCATGTCACACCTGCTGTTTATCAACACTCATCCAGACGATTATTTCTTCTATCTCCGAATCTCTTCCTGGTCTTCCAGCTCAATACCATCAATTTGCTGATGTATTCCCTAATTCCAAGGCCAATTCTGTACCACCTCATTGTCCATACGATTGTGCCATACATCTGTTACCAGGAACCAAGTTACCCAAGGGACACCTCTATTCTCTTTCAATTCCCGAGAGTAAGGCCATGGAGGAATATATTGAGGATGCCTTGGTTAAGGGATTCATTCTTTGCCCCAAATCTCCAGTAGGGGCAGCTTTTTTCTTTGTCCAGAAGAAGGATGGGTCATTATGCCCTTGTATTGACTATAGAGCACTGAATTAGATTACCATCAAAAACTCGTATCCACTGCCCCTCATCGCTTTGCTGTTCAATCAACTCCGACAGGCCACCATCTTTTCTAAAGTTGATCTTCGAGGAGCTAACAATTTGATCAGGATCAAAGTTGGAGATGAATGGAAGATGGCGTTCAACATGCATACTGGGCATTACGAATATTTAGTTTTCTGTTTTGGTTGGCTAATGCCCCAGCAATGTTCCAAGAACTGATTAACGATATCCTCTGGGAGTTCCTTGGCAAATTTGTGGTAGTTTATCTGGATGACATCCTAATTTACTCTCAATCCATGCACTAGCATGTCCAGCACGTCAGTCAGGTCTTGCGTAAATTAAGAGAAAATTTGTTGTTTGCCAAGTTGGAGAAGTGTGAGTTTCATATGTCTTTTCTCGGATATGTAATTTCTTCTCATGGCTTCTCCATGGATCCTGGGAAAGTAAAAGTAGTGATGGAGTAGGTCCAGCCTACCACGTGGAACGGCATCCAACAATTCCTTGGTTTTTCCAATTACTATCAGAGATTTATTGGCTCTTTTTCCAGCATTGTTGCTCCCATAGTAGAGTAAACCAGGAGAGTGTGAGGTTCTGGTTTTGTTGTGGACCCGGGGTGGTGATAGGAGCGACACTGAAGCAGATTTAAAAATAAACGTGGAGCTTTTAATGAGTGGGTTAACAGACATGAATGTGGCAAAACAGAAAGTCCAGGTTTAGCACTAAAGTGCACTTGGGAACTGTAGTGATGCAATGGGAAAAAGTCCAGGTAGTGATAACAGAAAGGCAGTCCACTATTCCAGGTTTTGTGAGGCTGAAATGAATTGCAGGCTGAGGTGAATTGCAGACTGAAGTGAATTGCAGGCTGAGGTGAATTGCAGACTGAGATGAATTGCAGGCTGAAGTGAATAATGGCCAGAGGAAATGTGAGAGGAGGCAGGGTGCAGGGTACAGCTGACACATGTACTCAGGCAAGGGAGAGGCAATATGAGGAGGAAGGGGATTCCAGCAGGGTGTGGAGCAGGTCAAGTAAAGCATGCTTAGGCAGAGATCCAACAGGCAGGTGGACAAGCTCAGGAACTCTCTCTCAGCTTGCGCTGAGAAACACGTTGCACTGGCAATGCAAGGGAGCTCTGAACTCCCCTAAATACCCAGTGCTAAGCCGTGACTGATCAGAGAGTGAGCATGTGATATGCCAGGATTGGCTGACTAGGTCACATGGCTGAAAGCAAGATGGTGGCACCCATGCTGGAGTGGAACGGAAGCACCGCCAGGCCTACCTAGCACAGAGTGACAATATGCCCAAACAGGTCCACGCACAGCCAATGCTCCCTGCCAGGCACCAGCACCACCGCCAGATGCCCCCGCCACAGCATCCTCACAGGTAACACCCGCCGACCACCATGCCGAGAAACCCTGGTCGTGACTGTGAGGTGCGGACACCTCCAACTGGCCTTGTCAGGCTGTCCTGGCCTTTGAACAGCTCAAGCTTGCTTTCACCAGTGCTCCAGTCCTCAGGCATCTGGATCCAGACCTGCCTTTTGTGATTGAGGTGGATGCCTCTGAGGTTGGAGCTGGAGCTATACTGTCTCAGAAGGATCAGTTGGATGGCAAACTTCATCTGTGCGCATTTTTCTTTCACAAATTTTCCTCAGTCGAGTGCAATTACAACCTAGGCAACAGGGAGCTGCTTGCCATCAAGTTGGCTTTTGAGGATTGGAGACATTGGCTTGAGGGAGCCAAACTCCAGATCTCTTTCCTCACAGACCACATAAATTTGGCGTACATCAAATCGCCCAAAAGACTCAACTCCAGGCAAGCACGTTGGGTGTTATTTTTTACCAGATTTAACTTTCTCATCTCTTTTCGCCCTGGATCTAGAGACATCAAGGCTGATACACTGTCCGGGAGCTTTGCCCCAGTCCAACAGGATACTGTGGTTAAAGAATCCATCATTCCCAGTTCCTGTATCCACGTGGCTTTGTCTCGGAATTTGACTGAGGATCTGTCTGGATTTCAAGCGGATTCTCCTCCCGGTAGACCATCCAATCACTTTTTTGTTCCTGAGAGTTTGAGGAAGGCTGTCCTGCAGGACTTCCACATAAGACGGGTTTTCGGACATCCAGGCATCAACAAGACCACTGAGTTAATTTCTCGTGCTGTCTGGTGGCCATCCTTGTCTTTGGACGTTCGAGAATTCGTATTGACATGTGAGATTTGTGCTTGCAAAAAGGCCCCTTGGACTCCGCCTTCAGGATTGCTGCTCCCTCTTTCTACACCAAACAGACCCTGGACACACATTGCGATGGACTTCATTTTGATCTACCTTGCTCTACTCATTGTTTGGTAATTTGGACCATTGTTGACCAGTTCAGCAAGATGACACATTTTGTTCCTCTGCCCAAATTGCCATCTGCCAAAGAACTTTCTGTCCTGTTATTGGAACATGTCTTTCGTCTGCATGGACTTCCCAGTGACAATGTTTCCGACCATGGGGAGCGATTTGTTGCGCAGTTCTGGATGTGTTTCTGCACTTCGTTGGGCATCTGTCTCAGCTTATCTTCAGGATATCACCCACAGTCCAATGGGCAGACAGAGTGTGTGTCAGGACTGCGACTATTTCAGTACGTAAAGATAGACTACTTTTGCCAAAGTTCCATTGTGGTCGTTGGAGGAGCTATCCTGCTTGCTGGCATGCTTCTCATTCAGGGGATAGACTGTTAAAGTGATCATCTGTTTCCCATGTGTCGTCAGATTGTGGGATTCCTAGATTGCTCATTATTTCAAACCTGACTCCATTTGGGTCACATGTTCTGAAACTTCCTATGGATCACAGACCTCTAGTATAAAGCCTGTTACTAACTGTGTCTCAGTGTCTGTGCAACGTTGCTTTCAGGTCTTTTCTTGGACTCCTGCCAGATCCCCGCTGTGCCTGTGGATTGCTGTGGACTTTGTTGTATTCCAGATGAACTTCTGATGTCAGTCACCAGCTGCACTACAGGGCCCAGCATTCCTATTGCCTAAGTATTGCTGATTGCTCCATCACTGCACTTTCACCATTTTGCTGCACTATTTACTTTGCCTGTTGTCTGTCCGTTCCTGTGGATATTGAACTCATCCTTGTTACAGTTGTCAACTGCACCATTACAGTGTCATCTCTGCATCACAGGGCTCAACCCCGCTCCGAACCCTAGCCACACTACAGGGCCCAACCCTACTACAATCTTTTCTGCATCATGGGGCTCAACCCCGCTACAATCTTCTCCACATCCCGGGGCTCAACCCCGCTACAATCTTCTCTGCATCATGGGGCTCAACCCCGCTACAATCTTCTCTGCATCCCGGGGCTCAACCCTGCTACAATCTTCTCCGCATCCCGGGGCTCAATCCCGCTACAATCTTCTCTGCATCATGGGGCTCAACCCCACTACAATCTTCTCCACAGCCCGGGGCTCAACCCCGCTACAATCTTCTCCACATCCCGGGGCTCAACCCTGCTACAATCTTCTCTGCGTCACGGGGCTCAACCCTTCTACAATCTTCTCCACATCCCAGGGCTCAACCCCGCTACAATCTTTTCCGCATCCCAGGGCTCAACCCCGCTACAATCTTCTCTGCATCACGGGGCTCAACCCCGCTACAATCTTCTCTGCATCCCGGGGCTCAACCCCGCTACAATCTTCTCTGCATCACAGGGCTCAACCCCGCTACAATCTTCTCCACAGTATGGGGCTCAACCCCGCTACAATCTTCTCTGCATCACGAAGCCCAACCCCACTTCGAAGTCTAGCCACGCCGCAGGGCTCAACCCTGTCCTGGAATCTCATCATCTTACAGGGCTTAACCCTACTCCGATTTCACTACTCCACAAAGCTCAAGTTTGCTTCATCCCTCACTGCACCGCAGGGCTCGGTTCTGTCCCGGAACTATATTATTCTGCAGGTCCTACTCTGCTCTGGATTTCCATTACTACAAGGTTCTACCCTGGCAAAGGTCCTTAATGTCATCCCGAGGTGTTAGCCTCATTCTGGACTCAGGGTTCCCTACCACATTAGTTCTTATATGCTAAAGACTGATTATATATATTTGGGGATTTTCTCCTATACATATTATTGCATATGTGAACCTCTGTGCTGTTTGAGACTTTATTTGAGACCTTGCTGTTTCTAATTCTTATGTGAATAAATTCTATTTTACTTTTATCCTGTGCTACTGAGTTTTATGGAAAGGTCATTCCTACGACCACCACAGTTTATTGTGCCTAGTAGGCCTGCCTCCCTCCAGGAGTCTCAAGTGTCGGCAGCCGTTACAGTGTGCTAATCAAACCCTGGAGCAGTATTTACGTGGTTACATCTCAAAGTATCAGAACGATTGGGTGTCCTATCTGCCCATGGCTGAATTTGCGTTCAACAATTCCTGTCACTCAGCATCATCAGTCTCTCCATTCTTTTGTGTGACTGGGCAACATCCTCGAGCCAATTCATTTGATTTCAGTTTCTTCAGGTCATCTGATGTATTGGCTGTGTCCAGAATTTGTGGTATTTTGGCCAAGGGGCATCGTAATCTCCTCAAGGCCTCTCTCCGTTCTAAGAACTTGGTGGATAGACACCGGAGGTCTTGCACCTTCAGGAGGGATGACTTGGTCTGGCTGTGTACTAGGAATATCAAACTTTGGCAGCCAGCTCACAAGTTGGGTCCTTGGTTTATTGGTCCTTTCCGGATCATTTCTCAGGTCAACCCATTGGCTTTCAAACTCCAATTGCCAAGCTCGTTGAGAATCAACAACACCTTTCATGCCTCTTTATTGAAGCCCGTGCACAGGTCGGATAAATTTGGGGACAGGGTTTCTTCCAGGACTGCTCCGGTGGTGATCCATGGTCAACAGGAGTTTGTGGTGGAGAAGATTCTAGAGTCTCTAGGGGACGGTTGTAGTTTCTGGTCCATTGGACCATATGGTCCAGAAGAACGTTCTTGGATTCAGGATGATGCTTTACATGCTCACAGTCTGAAGAGGATGTTTTTTCGGGAGTTTCCCTTTAAACCAGGCTCTAGGGGTTCTTCCCACATCAAGGGGGGGGGGTGTACTGTCACAAGCCATGGCAGCAGTTTGTCTCCTTCTGGCTCTGGAATTCCACTGACTGGCAATGCACAGGATTCCGCTCCGTTGATTGCTAGGCGCCCTGGATGCTGCAGGGAGTGACATATGGTCTCAGATGCTGCTGATTGGATCCCTCAACTATTTATATCATCTGGTCTTTTGCCACCTCACCAGTTATAGCATTTCCCATGATCGCTCAGCTTTGCTGGTTTGTCAGCACTCCTATGTTATAGTATTCCTGTTGCTCTATTCGTTTATGGCTTGTCAGCCTAGCTCCAATCTGTTTCCATTCCAGTTGGTTGCTTTGTTCATTCTAACCATATTCACAGTGTTCCATTCATCTCCGGCCAGCGGCTTCTACATCATCCACGAGCCGAACATTGTGTCAACCCGATGGCACAGGTCGCACTCCAGCATCCAGCTGCTTGTGCTAACCCGGCGGCACAGGTTGCACTCCAGCATTCTAAGTACGCAATCCAGTGCATCCCGTTTGTGTCAACCCGGTGGCACAGGCCACACTACAGCATCAGCTGCTCGTGTCAACCCGACGGCACAAGTTGCACTTCAGCGTCTTTAGTACGCAATCCAGGTTATCTCCGCTAGTTCAACCCGGTGGCACAGGCCGCACTACAGCATCAGCTGCCCGTGTCAACCCAGTGGCACAGGCCACACTGCAGTGATTTCTGTGTGCAATCCTGCGTACCAATACCAGTGACTTTGTTACAGCACTGCACTCCTGCTGCATCTTGCCAAGTTACTCCAGCCCTCAAGGCTGCTACACAGCCCAAAGGCCGCTTCACATTCTACGGCCAGCGGCCATAGCGAGCAAAGGCACACCAGCCCTCAAGTCTGCTGCATGACCCAAAGGCTGCTTCATATTCTACGGCCCACTGGCCACATCTAGCCAAGGCATACAAGGGCTCAAGGCTGCTGCATGGCCCAAAGGCTGCTTCATATTCTACGACCCACCGGCCACAGCTAGCCAAGGCATACCAGCCCTCAAGGCTGCTGCACAGCCCAAAGGCCGCTTCATAATCTACGGCCCTCAGGCCCATCTAGCCAAGTTGTTTCTAGCTCTCCAACCAGCTTCGCGGCTGCATCCAGCCAAGAGTTTCAGCCCTCAAGGCTGTTGCGGGACTTACAATACACCATTCCTCAAGGGGTATCCCCGACCAATCTCCTTACACGATCCTCCACTCTCCATGAACCAGACTCGATTCCCTCCTGGATTCGTAACACCATAGTTGTAAAATGAGAAACAGATAATTGCCCATTTGGAAGAAATATTAGCAACTATGGGAAAAGTATCACTAGTAGGTCAAACTGGGGTTGTCTTAAGATACCTTATCTATAGGAAGAATACTGATAATATTTGTTTACTCATAATTGTTAAGCAGAGGAACCAGATTTGCTACAATGTCAGCCAGGAAGTGGTCTATCTCCAAGACCTTCTGGATAACTTGAGCTGGAAAGGAAAAGTTGTTTGCCTCCAGTAGCAAGCAATTAAGCCCGATGTGTTAAACCAGGTTTAAGTGTAAAATATCCAGCTGCTCCTCCATGAGAATTAGATGGAATTCCAAGCAACACCATCACGCAGATAGGGTAAAAATATATATATTTATATATATTTTATTAAAGAATGTTAAAACAGGAATAATAGATCAAATGCATTTTTCTAATAATTAAAATAAAGTAAATTGAACTTACATTAGCTAAGTAGCTGACTTCAATGATACATGTGATATGTGTTCCATCATCAAAGGGAATTGCCCTTCAGTAGGCAATCTGAAACACTCTATACAGTATACTAATGTCTATCATTTAAATACGAAAGCACAACCTATGCAAAGTGCCAATTAGCATATTATAAAGGAAACCTACTATAACATGCAAACATACAGATAATAGTCCAGCTATAAACCAGTTATATATCTTATATCAAATATGACATCACATAAAATTAGCAATACCCTTACATTCTAAAAACCTTCAATGTAGAAATGAGTTAAAATAAATATGATATATATTCCAGACATAAATTTTTTTTACATTTTACAATATAGAAATTAAATGTAAGGTAATTATAAATGTATAAATTGTTGAGGTAATATGGTGGACTTTGAGTATTAAGTACTTTTGAGTACTTTGAGTATTAATGAAAAAAGAAAAGAACAATTTTGTCATTAGTTGGGAAATATGAAAACTTTCTTGTCCAATGAAATAATATATGTCCATGGTACCGGGACTATACCAATGTATTTAATAAAAAGCAAGCGGGACAATTGCCTCCATGTAGAAAATATAATTGCTCTATTACGGAATCGGTACGTAATACCGGCTGTTGAGATGCCTCCTGTCTGAATGCCTACAGCGGCATCCCGATGGTTGGTATCAGGGGTCGGGTAAGTATACTTACCCTCCCCCCTTCCCCCCTTAACACTCCTTTTTTGTAGCCTAACCATAACCCTCCCTGTTAGTGCATAACCCTAAATCTCTCCTCATCGTGCCTAAACCTTACCCTCCCCCTTAGTGCCTAACCCTATCCCCCCACCAGTGGTGCCTAACCCTAATCTCCCCCCACAAACCTAACCCTAACCTGCTAGGCTCCCTAAACCTAACCCCCCCACGCGCGGCTAATGCTACGGGCACCTTGGACTTACCTCGTTTGGGCTGGTGTTCCGGCATTGGGATTACGATAGGCATCGGTATTTCGATGCCTATTTTAAGTCCCTTGTTGGGATTCCCCTGGTTCTGTATTGAGACCGGCGGCATCACGATCGCCGGTCTCATAACTACATCCCCTGTTGTCCCCGATGCACAAGTTCCTTTTGGACACATTTACTTGTTCTCTAAGGTCCGTATTAAATTAGGTGCGAAAAGCCAAGATCAACGAAAAAGTATGGCCGATTGTGTTTTTTCGCCTTTCGGAAACGTATCTGCGTAGTTCAATTCCACCTGCTCTTTGCGTACGCGGAAAGTCAATGCAATATAATAAGCAAAAAAAATTGCATCTGAATAGCAGTGAGAAGTGCAAATTTTGGATTTTGGAGTGTAAAGGTGGGGAAACCACTCAGAACCTTGGGACAGCCCCCCCAAAGGACAACTGTATCAAAAAATTCCAGAAAAAAAATAAAGAAAACCCCAAAAAAGTATTTTCGATTTGGGGGCGAAAAAGAACAAAGTGTGGGGACAACTTCAAAAACTAGCGAAATAAGGTTCTGGGGGTGCGCTAAGAAGAGGTCAAGTGTTTTTGGGATTGCAGGTACTTTTATGAGGGAGGAATTTCACTTTTATAAAACTTCACTTTAGAGACATTAAGAGATGCTTGCACCCATTTTCAGGTGCCCCAAATTTGCCAGGACTACTTATTTTCTCCAAAAAATACTGCTTTATGCCATTCTTCACCACTTGTGCAAAGATGCTAATTAGAGGCAATTGTACCAACTTAACTACCCCAAACAGTTTTATTAGGACTAATCGGGCCCTACTACTTTGATCCCCAATATTTCTGCATCTATTTGGGGGATTCAGGCTGATTTCCCCGATTTTGACAGCACTTTCCACCCGTTGTGTCGCCTCTTCTCTTGGAATTGAATACGGCGAATAGCGGGGACGCGCACAATAAGTTTCCGTGCCCAAAAAACGCGATATAGGTGAAAAGTCAGGCAGACGGAACTTTATTGCGGGTGCAAAACTACTTGAATATAGCCCTAATTCTGAATTGCAGACATTGATGAAATAGGCTGTATTAGGAAGTGGGTGTTCACTTTGTTGACAGTGACAAGATCAACAGCAGAATGGTAGCGGCAGTATCCCGATACTTAAAGTGTAAAATTCACACATTTATTGATATCAGCAGTTGAAATAGTACAATGCAATAAGTATTAGCTCCCTACAGAGAAAATATATCACAGTGAATGTACAATAGTTTAGCTCAAAATGAGCAATAATGTAAACATATACAACACTAATAAAAGGACAGGTTCATACCAGTCTGAGGAGGTGAGTGTCTTTTAGGGTAAAAAGCAACGGTGGGGATTCTCTGGATAAAATCCCACCAGACACATGTATCAATCTTAGTCCTGGTTGTAAGTCCTGCATACAGGTGGCCCAATGCGTTTCGAGCCTGCAGTGGCACTTCTTCACAGCCCCTCAGTACTATGCCCCCGCCCCCTTTCCATATGTGCACGCCTTTGATGCGCGAGATTTCCCTATTCTGGATTCTGCAATTTTGGGAAGTATGCAATAGGGAAGAAATGTCTTTGAATGTAAAATGATTTTTGTTATCAGACAGGATTGTTTGAGATTCTCTGCAATTGTTGATCCCCTTTTAAAGCACAACACTCTTTAGATTTTAAATAAAGTGCAGCACAAAACCAAAAACATCCAATGAGTTCTGTGAGCGAAAATACCCTCTTAATTAGAGAAGTTTAAGAAGAATGGCCAGACTGGCTCAAGGTGACAAGAAGGTGTCAGTAACTGAAATTACCATGCATTACAATAGTGGTACGGAGAGGAGGATTTCTGAATGCACAGCACATTAAAGTTTGAAGTGCATAGGCTATAGCAACTGCAGGGTCTGCTCCTGTAAGATAAGAACAGGAAACTGAGGCTACAGGGTGCATGCTCTGCAAAACTGGACATGTTGGCAAAGCATGACAGGTGGTAGGATCAAACTTAAGGTAAACAACAATAATGCATGGATCTGACCGAACGCAAAGGTTCATTGTTGGCAGTAGGGAGGAGACGATGGTATAACTGAAGGAGAGGAAAAACATATGCGGAAAGAGGGCCCTGCTCGTGAGAGCTTACAATCCTTTATGGGCACAGTCTACCCATCTTCAAAAGGCTACATCTATCAGGGTAAAGTACCATTTTACAAAGCATACAGGGTGCTCTAGACTGGAATTACACAAATTATTACTTAATTCTCTATTATGGAAGTTTTTCATTTATCAGCTGAAGTTAATACCTCATTATGTCCCTGCATACATCAGTCCTAGCTGGGGGCGGGGCTTCACGGGTGCAGGGGGGGCAAAGCTATGCTCTGTGTCCCAGCTCCTTATAAAAAAAACCCATTTGGTTATGCTTAGACATCGATGGTGGGAAACCATCTGGTTCTCCCCCATCGATGTCAAAAGCATTCAACATTGACCATAAACCATCGATGATTTTGAATCATTGATGGTCGATGGCCATCCCTACTCTGCACTCTTCCACTTATTGCTACCTCACCATGACCCTGGCTCCTCTCTTGCCCGCCTCCATGACTTCTTCCATTCCACCCCCCTCCTTGGAACTCACTCTCTCACCAAATTATACTTCTACCAGTCTCGCCAGTTTGAAATGTGCACTCAAAACACCTTTTCACTATTGCCTACCAGCCCTCCTCCTACATCTCCTCTTACCTCGTATACCTTCACAAGCCCTTTTTCCCAGCCTACCCTTCAACTGTTCAATCCTGCCCATAGTATGTAAGCTCTCATTGGCTAGATACTTTTTCCTTTTGCTCTTTTCTTAGCATTATCCATGCCAGTTATGCTCCTGTCTTTTGTCTCAATGCCGGCTCAGCAACTCTGATACTGTGTGCTCACACTTACCTTGTGTACAGGCTTTGTGAGTGCCGTACTGCTTCCCTTCTCTGCAATTTACCGCTGTCGGGAATGCGCTCTGATGCGCTGTACCGGTGTACTCCGAATATGTAGGGAGAAGCACTGATGCCATAAATGCATCCCACTTTCCTGTGCATGTTTATTACTACTAGTTGCTTCCACAGCAATTCTTTACTATAGACACAGATCTGTACCGTACTGTCATACATATGCTGTATATTTACCACGAGTTATATACCTGGGATATTTTCACTATTTATTACATGTATGCTCCATTATCCTGTGTACCAAATAAATCTGTGTTCCTGGTTTACTATGGAATCGGTATGTAATGCTGGCTGTCGGGATGCCCAATGGTTGGTATCCCGACAGGTTGGGTGAGAATGCTTACCCTCCCCCTTTCTCCCCCTAACCCTCCCTTCTTGTAGCCTAACCCTCACCTTCTCCACCCCGCACCCTGAGCCTCCCCGTTAGTGCCTAAACCTAAGTCTCTACTCTTCATGCCTAAACCTAACCCTCCCCCCTTAGTGCCTAACCCTAACCCCCTCCCAGTGGTGCTCAACCCTAACCCTCCCCCCTATGGGTGCCTAACCCTAACCCCCCCCTATAAAAAAAACCTAACGCTATCCCTGCATTGCTATCTAAACCTAACTCTTCCCCCTGCGGCTAGCACTAAGGGCGCCCTGGACTTACCTTGTTCAGGCTGGCGTCCTTCTGTGTTCTGGTGCCGAGATTAAGATAGGTGCCGCCATTTTGTCGCATTTTGGCTTTCAGTGTTGCGGTTGAGACTGGCGGCATGCGGCCACCAGTCTCATAACTACATCCCATTTACTACTTCTATGTGGACTAACCTCCTTTATCATTTACACACTGCTGCCCTCAATAACCACCACTTACTGTATAAGATAGTGAATATCCCTGCCCTCAGCCTTTGTCTGCATCCTACCTAATCTTTCATTTTATAGATGTTTACATATCCATCAGCTCTGTACATAAAAACCAGCAATCCAGTAAGTAAATGCACTAAACATGTCAAATGGTGTAATTAAACATAAATTATAGCATCAGTCTCATTATTTAATAGCCACACTTTGTAGGTGTCTAATAGCACTTTGAATTGGAAGAAATCAGACTGTACTACAATATCTGCCTTCAGAAATATAGTTTGACAGATTTATAAATTGGAACATACACTAGCATAATAAATAAATAAATGCTTGCACCAATGTGATTTGCCATTTCAGAACAGCAAATGGAGTCCAAGTTTTCCCCTAGAGGTACGCAGGAAAGCTTGCAATGTCAGGTACTGTAATTGGTTGATATGTGTCCAGTCAGGCAACAGGCGATGCCCTGTGGCACATTGAGATTACTCGAATTAACCCCTTAGATTGCCTGGCTCTACACCATGATACCAGTGCTGTCTCTCATCCTTAAGGGAATTTCCACTATGAAAACATTCTTCTGATTACAAGAATGATATCTATCTTCCTCCCTGCCTCCTCTCTCTCCACATAATAACTGCACTCTGTCATTGTCCCACACCCCCAAATAGTGCAGATAACATAACATTCTTAGGGCCTGATTCAGACCCACTCGCGAGCGGCTGTCCGCTCGCAAGTGGGTCGATGTTCTGGACTGAGCATGCGCACGACGGAGGGAGCTCCGTCGTGCGCATGCGCCAGACGCGACGAGCGAAGGAAAGTCCTTCGCTCGTTGTGTCTGATCAAAGGGGGTGTGCTGTCGATGTTGATTGACAGCACGCCCCCTTTGGTAGGCGTGCCGGGGGCGTGCCTCCCTGACGGGGGCGTTCCCACGGGAACGCCTCCCGTCAGAAGCCGGCCCACTGACATCACTAGTGATGTCAGTGGGAGTGATTTTGGCTCTGATAGAGCCAAAATCACTCCGGAGCTTGCGGTTGAAAACCTCAACCACAAGCTCCGGCTCGCAGTTTCGATGGTCGCGATGGTCAAGACCATCGCGGCCATCAAACTGCACGCTCGTATAGCCTGTGGGTGGTGACCCACAGCTATACGAGCGTCCAGGAGGACGCTCCATTTTCATGGAGGCCGGCCCTCATTCAGAGCGTGCGCTCTGCTCAGGCCCTCATTCAGAGCCGTACGCTCTGAGCAGAGCGCACGCTCTGAATGAGGGCCGGCCTCCATGAAAATGGAGCGTCCTCCTGGACGCTCGTATAGCTGTGGGTCACCACCCACAGGCTATACAAGCATGCAGTTTGATGGCCCGATGGTCTTGACCATCACGACCATCGAAACTGCGAGCCGGAGCTTGCGGTTGAGGTTTTCAACCGCAAGCTCCGGAGTGATTTTGGCTCTATCAGAGCCAAAATCACTCCCACTGACATCACTAGTGATGTCAGTGGCCCGGCTTCTGACGGGAGGCGTTCCCGTGGGAACGCCCCCGTCAGGGAGGCACGCCCCCGGCACGCCTACCAAAGGGGGCGTGCTGTCAATCAACATCGACAGCACGCCCCCTTTGATCAGACACAACGAGCGAAGGACTTTCCTTCGCTCGTCGCGTCTGGCGCATGCGCACAACGGAGCTCCCTCCGTCGTGCGCATGCTCAGTCCAGAACATCGACCCACTTGCGAGCGGACAGCCGCTCGCGAGTGGGTCTGAATCAGGCCCCTAGTCCGTAGAATTTTGTAGTTCCCACTTTTTAAGATGTTAACATTTTAAATATGAGCTTTGATTGTCACTCCAAGTTATGCCATACCACCGCAACCTTTTTTCTCTTTTGTACCCCTCCTATTTATTGGTAAAGCTATATACTCAAATTAAATATATTTACAGAATATAGAGAATCTAGAGAAAAAAATTGACCCAGCTGTACGTTTCACAAATACCGATTTCCTGTTTTTCCTAATATCACTGTTAGATATAACTATACTATATTGTTTCCTTTTTCTGTATCACAGTGAGTCAGAGATATGCGGGGTCTGATATACCCCTTTATTTTATATAGGAATAACATGCCTGGTTTAATAATCACACTCAAACCTTGGCAAGCTGAACTTTGGTTATAATGACGATCTCAGACCATGGTATTGGAGCTGAATAATCAAGAACATTGACCTGCCAACTATCGATCTTGCCTGTAAACGGCTTTAATATTTAACTTTGCTGATGCTGACCTATCTTTTTTACTAAGGAAAAAAACCTTTTTAGAGAACTTATGACTGCAGTTAAGAGTGAAATCTATGTAAAGTTTTCTGCTACAGCTCTTCCTCGTAATCAGCAGAGGATACCTGTCAGACAAAAGGACAGATAGGCAAGTTAGACCATCAGAAAACTTAGGGGTCTATTTATCAAGCAGTGAAAAGTGTGGAGAAATGAACCAGTGGAGAAGTTGCCCATAGCAACCAAATAGTTTTCAAGTAGCATTTATCAAGTACAGTCTATAAAATAATAGGTAGGAGCTGAGTGGTTGCTATGGGCAACTTCTCCACTGGTCTACTTCTCCACACTTTTCACTGCTTGATAAATAGACTCCATAAACATTTATTGAGATTAGTATAAATGAATCCCAGCCATGTTCTCTTAATACTCTAGTGTGAGTCACCCTTACCCTCTTTTGACTTTCACAGTATGATTGTGCTTGTCTCTGTTTTCTAGCTCCCTGCCATGGACCTGTGTCCCAGTGCCAGTACACTATGTTCTCTGAGTAGAGTTTGACGTTTGATGGTACCTGGCTGGTGTCCAGGGAATGCTACTGTAAAGGAATGAATGAATGCATTTGCCTGTGTAACATTACATTTTATCCAGCAGAGGGCGCAGGAGGTACATTTTTGAAAGACTAGCATTATGTGTATGTGCATCAGTGGTCAAGCAACATTTGTTTAACTGGTTAATTTGTATTGTTTAGGTTGAATTATATTTTTATGTTTTTATATTTTCGCACAATGTACAGTAATCTCTGCTTGTCAGAAATGTCTCAAGTTTCTAAAGTAATTTATGGTTACACAGACGGGTGATTATTATTATCAACTTCTATTTATACAGCGAAAGCATACATTATGGTACTTTACAATTTGGCACAAACACGGTAATAAAATAAGATATATTACCAGACCAATAACGAGGTAAGAGTACTTTATCCTGCTCGTGAGCTTACAATCTAAAGGTAAATAGGGGTTTTCTACATGAAGTTAAGTACCACATATTGGTTATTGGGCAAGTTAAGTTGCAATAGATATAGTACTTAATGTGGCTATATGATCCAGTCACACAACAATGTTGGATTGGTAGTTAGAATGTTGTTTAATTATGGAACGAAAACAAATTTTAGGTATTAGTTTATTGTGTAAAGGTAGATAACAAATAGCCTATAATGGTGTAAGAAGATGGTTTGGAAATTTGATAAGCTGCCTAAAGAGATGAGTTTTCAGGAACTGCTTGAAGGCTTGCAGGATACAGAAAGTCTTCTTGTACAAGTGAGGATGGCGTGGGAGGGAGTGGGTGCAGAGGGAGAATTGTCCTGTAGCCAATAGCGGGAGAAAGTAATGATTGTAGATGAGAAATTTAGATTTTGGGGATAGTGGAGGGTTTGAATTTAGAGGTATTTTGAGACAAGGGGAACAATAATAAATTTGATAAATTATGAGTGCATGAATTAAAGTTGTACAGTGTCTTGTGTGACATACAGGGACGGACTAGGGCCACACTACATGAGGGTGTGGTTACACTTCACGGAGACATACCATGAGTCACGGGTGTGTGGCCTTACAGCACGCCCCCGTCTCTCTGCATAACAGCATACTTGCCTAGTGTACTGGAATGGCCAGGAGGCTCCCAAAAATCATGTGGCGCCCGTATACCCCCAGACCCCTTGCACCCCCCCCCCCACACCCACCCACAGTGGGGGAGTGATGACGCGATTCGCCCTGAATCGCATCATTGTGACACCGCTCCCTGCTGTACACTTCCGGTAATCTTCACATTGTGCAGCGGAGGCAGGGCCATGATGATGTGGTCACTTCTCTGCTCTGCCCATAATGCTGCTCTGCCCCTTAGCTGTGTCGACCTGGCTGCCTCCTCCCGAAGGGGGCAGACAGAATGTTGGCAAGTATGCGTAACAGCCTAGCAGATTGCCGGGTGTCCGAGATGCTTAACCAGGCTTTTGGGCCATCGGCATTTGCCAGATCTAACATTTGCCAGATGTGCCAGATTGTCAGTTCTGCCCTGGTGACACCTATGCATATTCTGGAATGTTGGCAAGATTATTATCTCTGAGATTGGGTTGGCAGGAGGATATCCAAGACAATATGCAGAAAAATATTCTGCAAAATGGGCCTCCACAGAAAGATCCATAGAAGATAGATACATTTTGGTCTCATCCACATAGAAGTGATACTGAAATTCAAAGGAGAGGTGATGTTGGACAGAGAAGAGCAGAGGGCCTATGACCAAGACTTGCTGTACTCCAGCTTATAAAGGATATGGAGAGGAAGTTGGTCCAGAGAGACAAACACCGAAGGTTTAATAAGTAGAATAAGATCTTGTATAGTACAGAAATGACCTAGGAGATGCAGCGTTTGTACGAGAATGTATGAGAATTGAGTCATCTACAGGGCCACACAGGTAAAGTGATAAGAAGTAGACACTTCACCTTCAGCTATGTGTTGACAATTAGAGATGGTGCATGAAAGAAATTGAGCAGTGTGTTAATCGCGGAAGATTATACCATTGGATCCTGGCAATTGTAGCATTGATTTAGGGAGCAAGCTTTTGGCTA
Source organism: Taudactylus pleione (assembly GCA_031769625.1). NCBI lineage: Eukaryota > Metazoa > Chordata > Amphibia > Anura > Myobatrachidae > Taudactylus > Taudactylus pleione. The sequence goes on from JAUIMM010000120.1 coordinate 1,163,583, forward strand.
GTGATGGTGGTGAGATCTGTACGTGTGGGAGGACTGAGGATAAATTTAGATGTGTTAATTAGAAAAAATAGTTGACTCTTTCTACTGCTGACCGGAGACAGCTGGGCAATACATGATAAATGAAGACAATAGGATGTTTTCTATCACTGTGATGAACTGCAATAGAAAATCAGCCCTGTTGCATATATATATATATATAATAAGCGAGAAAGTGTGTGTGTCTGTCTGTTTGTCCTTTATGCACGGCCAGAGTTTTGTACCTAGCTCAACTAAATTTGGCATAGCGGTGTAGTTTGATCATGATTAGGTTTTTGCCTAGATTTGAACTTCATCAGGGCCACATTCTGTCACACAATCTGCTGCCATTTCTGGATGGGGAGGGGCGGTGAAGGTCTCAGTTTCTCAAAACGGAGGCGTGTAGCCACCATTGGGGTGATCCAGCTGCAGAGGGATATGCTATCACAGCAGCTAACATGTTAACCGCTGTGATAGCTGTAATATGGTAATGCAGCAGGAGGTGTCACGTCCAGCAGCATCGTATCATCTGTGATGTCTTCGGCCGGCTGAGTGACCATGTAGTCACGCAAGCCGGCCAATGTAGATGAGTAAAAGAGGCCAAGAAATCTCCGTCAGCTGATGGAGATTCTGGCCTCTCCACACTCCCCCCCCAATGGCAGTGACGCGCCTCTGTTTTGGGAAACAGAGACCGTTGCCGCCCCCTCCCCGCCTAGAAATGGCAGCAGACTGCCAATCATTGCCAATCTGCTGCTGGACTGCATGCAGGATCGCAGGCCTGTACTGTACATGCGCAGTATGGGTCAGGCGCATGCGCAGATTCCTGCATTCAAAACTAAATCACCCCCTGAAATCACTCTGCAGACCAACATTGAAGACCATGGATCTCATTCAGACCCGCTCGCAAGCGCTGAGCGCTTGCAAGTGGGTCGATGTTTAGGCCCTGCGCACGCACAGCGGCCGCACTGCCTGTGTGCAAGCCCCAGAGCGAGAGAGAAATACTCTCGCTCCGGAGCTCACTACAAAAGGGGCGGCTGTCGATGGTGATCGACAGCTCGCCCGTTTTGTAGGTGTAGCGGGGGGGTGGTTTCACAAACGAAGGCGTTCCTTAAGGAACGCATGCCGTTTTGTGGGCGGCCGCACTGACATCAGCAGTGATGTCAGTGGGGAGCTTCCTGCTCGATCAGAGCAGGAAGCTCCCTGGGGCTTGCGGTTGCCGAGACCCAACCTCAAGGTCTCGTCGCAAGCCCCAATGGTCGCGATGGTCTTGACCATCGGGACCATCAACCTGGTAGGTCGCTAAACTGTGGGTGGTAACCCACAGCTTAGCTAGCGACCAGGAGGCCGCACGTCAAAAGAGAAGTGACCGCTCACATTCAGAACGAGCGCTCACATTTTGTGAGCGCCTCTGAATGAGGGCCCATGTCTAGCTGGGCTGCTATCAGGGGGGGGAGGGGGAGGACTTTCGGGACTGGAGTCCCGTTCCCGAACGATAGGAGGCCCATCCGCAGTGGCACTGTGTGGCTGCGGTCAATCATCCCCTGCTGTTTGTAATCTCTGTATGCTAATGTTTGCCCGGATCAAAGATGTGGATTGATTATGCTGTCTGCCAGAGTCTGAATGTATTGAGTACTGACTCTGAGCTGCTCATGAGCCTGCCAGGAAGAGATGAGAGAGTGTGACAGTGTGTGTCCAGCAGCCTCTATCCTCCCCCTGTGTGCCATCAGCAGGTGAATTTGGTGCAGGGGCGCCAGTGCACCAGCATGAATCCGCAGCCATGGAGAGACAGCGCAGCCGTCATTCAAAGCTGTCAAGTGGAGCTCGCAGAACGGCAGCTGCTGCTAATCGGCTTCCAGTCTGCAAGCTCCGATTGGCTTGCGACCACCTCCAGATTCGAATGACAGCCGTGCTGTCTCTCTAGGGCTGCAGCTGCATGCAGGTGTGCCATCTGTAATCAGCTGGCGACCCGGCACCAAATTCACACTGCTGCCATCCGGGCCCCCCTCAGTGGCACTGGCTGGACCGGCCAATATGACCATTGGTCCTTCTGGCATTTGCCAGAACTGCCAGATGGCCAGTTTGGCCCTGTATGCGACACGAGAATTCTGTGCAGCATCCACTGCTTACAATATGTTGTAGTCAATGGGTTTCTGAAGAGAAATTAGAAATATGACCACAACTGTGAATCTGGGTAATGTAATAATTGAATGCATTATCTTCTGATGTTTTTACTTATTGTTGTCTCTGAGAGAAATGATTTTATCTGCCTCACTCACAGCCCATTTGTTTTGGGCAGAGACCCATAAATATATTCACACATCAGACATTGTGGTATTTTAACAAGTGGTATAAAAACACACGGCCTTTTGTTTCTTTATATTTGTTTCCAAATCAATAAAGTCTTCTGGCCACACATGTGTAGTGCGTGCTGTACCCATCTGCGGAGTTGTGTTTTGTTGGGTTCAGTTTCCATTAATGAAACATCTGCAAAATGTTTAACATGCTGCAGCATCTTTGTGCCTTTCTGGCAACTTGACATTGATGGAGTATTGTTGTTCAGGTATTATCGCATCATAAAATACACAGCAATTCTCAAACCACACTGCAGCGGGGTACTGGTGTTCTGGTATCTGCACTCAACATTGCCTCTAAACAAAGGCAGTTATTCATAAACTCATCTAGATCTGCAAGCAGTGTTGAAGTCCTAACTGGCCCGATCAAGCAGCATTTTTAATTTTTTACTTTTTTTTTTTTTTCTAAATCTGCTGACAAATAATTAATTATGAGTTTGAAAATGTACATCCTAATGTTTCATAATAAAAATACTGGGCCTGATTATGTGTCGGACTGAAGTGGGTTTATGGACACATCTCACGGATTTCAGTATGCTACGCATGCTCTGTAGAAAGAAATCAGCGACTGTGCAGTTAGAGATTGCATGTGCGGATGAATTGATCCGTGAATGGACATTTCTGGGCGGCAACCATCCAGGCACAAAGAACTGCTCCATCTAGTGGCAGTGATATGGGAGTGTTGGGGGTGCGTAAGGCAACTTCAGTATGGGGAGATGGGACACCTATTTCAGATAGATCTTTTGCATCCAGCATGGAGTGGGCACATGTCCAGATGATGATGACAGTTGCGGCTGCAGACGGAAAAACAGTGGGCGGGACGGCATTCTACATGCAGACGCATAGACTACCGGCATACATAGGTGGATTCTTGCATTAGCTAGTAAGTAGGCTGCCTACAATCTGTGTACTACTTGTGTCATTTTTAATACAGAAAGATCTGTTGCATTTTGTAATCCACTGTATGTTCTTTGCTGTACAACAGCCATTATTCATTTTGATAGAATTAAACTGTTATCTATATAATGATGTCGGCAGCGACCTTAATGTGTTACTTAGGCCTCAAATGTACAGAACATTTGGAGAAAAAGAGTCCTGGTGGTAGAACTGGATTTGATAGGAACTGTTAAATCAATGACACACTTGTACATGCTTTTTAATTTCCCATAGAAATTACTTTAAATATATTTCTTCTCATGACACGTCCATTATGATTGACAGCTGATAGATGATCCCACCACTGGTCCGACCACTGGGATCATCTGTCTTTTTGTGCCAAGACATCAAGCAGTTTGTGGCCCATTAACAGGACAGGCCTTCCCGTTATGATGACTGGCCTGCCGCCAGGACCTCTCAGTGCTGCCCCTCACTCTGCCACAGTCTGGTGGTGACATGCAGACACACAGGTATATATTTACTAAAGTGCGGGTTTTTAGAAGTAGAGATGTTGCCCATAGCAACCAATCACATTCTGGCTATTATCTTCTAGAAGGTGACAGATAAATGTTAAGTAAAATCTAACTGGTTGCTATAGGCAATATCTCCACTTCTAAAAACGGTCACTTTAGTAAATATACTCCACAGCCTCCCCTTGGCAAACGCACACGCGGAGCCCACCAAGGAGTAAGTAACGGCGTTGGTGTGCTGTTACAATTGATCTGCATCTGTGACATCCCTATGTGTGCTTGTAACAATGATTGTGCAGGAGCGGAGTTCCTGTAAAGTATTGTGTGCAGGAACAGTGAGGGATGGTAGAATGTGGTAACATTCTGCAGGTCTATAGAGTGCTTATGGGTCAAATTATCAAAGATCTAAAAGTCCTATTACTCATATTTGTTTAGCTAACAATAATGCGATTTCCCACTTGACCCTAACCACAAAAAGTTACCTGCAGCAATAACGCTGCATTACCTATTAAACAGATATTGTGGCAGTACTTGTATCGCCTTAATACCATTCTGTTATCGCCTTCTCAATATGGCAATAATAGATGAAAAATGCAATATTTTAATGTCTGTGGTTTGTAATTTATTTTAATATTTTTTAATTTCAGAAATGTAATTGATACCGCACTGCTGCAGAAACGGCGTAGCGCTACCACTGAGCTAGCCCGATGATAAGTGTTTGAGAAATTCCGGTGATAAAGGGAGATTTGTCTGTGTGTGTATATATAATAGAGGGACTGGGTGTATGCCCAGCTGCTCCTAGAGCACTGGGTATGCACCCAGCATGACAAAAATGGTGGTAAGTGTGGCTCGTGGTAAGTGTGGCTTGTGGTTTCATGTCCCAATGGCGATAATTAGGCTAGTCACCCATTTTTTTGAGATGAGCTGTCCAAATTGTTGTAATGATACCCCGAAAGTGTGTATGCTGCCCTTTTCTCGCAAGGCTTTCTGGTTGCTTGTGGTTTACCATTGCTGGGTCGCTGTATGTTAGGACACCCTGCAATTTACGTTCTGACAGCGGGTCCCTGGGGGTGTTACGGGTTGCTGTGGACAATAAGATTTGTTGGGTAGGTTGTAGGGCCCGTTTTCCTTGCCCCTCCCAGGCAGGATCTGTGATTTCTTCTTTGTAGGTGGTTCCCGTTTTAGGCCCCGGTTTGATATCTCCTTATTCAATATTTATCTTAGCCCGATGGTTTTTCTGTTAATGATGCCATACCAGAGTCGACTTGCAGAGTGGTTTTTATCAGTTGTTTGTTTGTTGAGGCCTTGTGGCTGGTTCGTAGTTTTGGTTCAGGTAATTTGTTTACTAGGCTAGTTATTGTATTGGTATCCCGGTTGTTGCTTTTCCATCCATTTGCATGCACTATATGGGTTCGTTGGGACGTGGTGTATTTGTTGATAACTGTTTACACATGGGCTCTACAGTCTACTGCACCTATTTTGAGAAATTAACTTCCTTTTACACTTGTGCATTTCCGCTGGCATTGCCGGGCCCGTGTTTCACATTTTTTATACCAAATTTCTCTTTATAGGGCCGAGGGGAACGATGTCTGTGCTGACCTCTTTTTTGCCCAGCTTGGTTTCGGATTTCGGGTTTTCCAGTATTGCATAATAAGACAGAGATTTTCTATTCATGCTTGCTTTCTCCGGGCACTGTCATTTGTCGGAGGAAATATGGTTGATTTTTTGTATCCTTTGCCTGTGGTTTGTAAGCTTATAGGTTTAAGCTTTGGCATTGGTGCCTATTGCTTACTTTAAAAGGATTGGTGGGTGCGAGTTTTGGTAGCGCTCCCTGCGTCAACCCGAAAATATTGTTATAGGAAAGGGGGCCCTAGACTGCACACCCTGAATATATATAATTTGAGGTGCTACCTGTGGAGTCTATTGTTGCAAACACAAGAAGAATACAAGTACAGGTGCACAATTCCAACATTACTAATTATATATAATACATTATGCAATAGAATTTTGCAATACATAGAGGTTTTATCATAATCATGGCCATGGTTATGGGCCTACCCACCGCGCCCAGGTAACCTTGTTTACCCGCCTTTTTTGGAATGGCTAGCATTCGATAAGTGGGGGTGTGAAGAGGTTTTTTAATTTTTCCTTCCGGAAACCTAGATCTGGCCCAATTTGTGTTCACGGGAGGTTTTTTAATTTTCCTTTTTCACTCGGGTTACCTGTTTCCCCCTTTTTGCACCCCTGCTAGGTAGTTGCTATGTTTTTTCATTTTGTATGCCTATGTGGCTTGGTTTTGCTGCGATGGCGCCCGGTAAAGGTTTTCTTCCTGTCAGTGGAAGAAACAGGAGACGAGCAGGTTTGGCTGTTGGGCCATTCCTACATGTTTTTGGGCTGAGTGTCATGGTTTGGCACATATTGCCAGTTTGTTGCATAGTGGACGGCATGTTTCAGTTGATGGGCATGCGTGGCCTCCGGTGTACATTTTGTTAAGGTTTTGTTGGTTGATTCGACATTTCAATGAGGTGCGCCTGGCTGATTGGTGCTGCATATAGGCTATCAAATTTGTATGTGAAGGGCGTGCAGCTGCTTGTGGGACTGCATGAGATTCCGGATGATGTCAGTTTGCTGTGAACAATTTTGCGCATTGCCTGAATGTATGTGAGGAGCGTGGAGCTGATTGTAGGACTGTGTGAGATTCTGGATGATGTTATTTTACTGTGACTGACTGTCCGCATTGTCTGATCAGAGATGGTTCCCCGTGTGGTGCGGCGGGGTGTCCGTAATCCTAAGGTCTTGTTTAGGGCCAGGTAAAAGTTAGCTTGGCTTTGGCAAAACATGTGTGGTCATGTGTAAGCTTGGTGGTTAGGCATAGCTTTTATGGCTTGGACCTTGGTTGATTTTACATCCTGATGAAGTACACCTTAATGCTGAGGGTTTGGGATGTTTATAATGAGCTGGTTGTTTTCCTTGGCTAGTTTCTTGTTTTTGTTGGTGGCGAGCCAGTTTTCCCTTGGAAGCGGGCTTTGGCGGGAGAACGCTGCATCTCAGTGTCTTTATTTATTAGTTTAAGCAAGTGTTAATTAGCGATAAAGCAATGGAGATCTTAAGTTATCAAACTGGTAGTCTGTATCAACGTGTGTATGCATCTTTAGACATTTCTTTTTACTTTTATGTAGCAAGTGCAAGCTGTAGTTTTTTGTTTTCAAACATTTTGTTTTACAAAAATGGCTAAAGCTGGCCACACACTAGACCAACTTTCATCCAACCAGCCAACTAGTTGGCTGGTTGGAATGAAAATCTGGTAACATATGGGAGTAAATGATGATCAGCAATTTGCTCCTAAATGCCAGAAAACAGATGAAAATGGTCGGTCAGACAAGTTTGTTAAATGTTTGATCAAAACAATTTGTTCAAACAACAGTTTTTAGTCCATTTTCTGGCATTTGGGAGCAAATTGCTGATTGTCATTTACTTTCATACCTTACCAGATTTTAATTCCAACCAATCAACTAGTTGGATGGTTGGATGTAAGTTGGTCTAGTGTGTGGCCAGCTTTAGGGTGACTACAGTGTTTTTCAATGACAAAATTGACAGGAAGCCCGGTATCCAAATAGCCGCGATTGATGAAAAACAGGGATTTTTCACTAATATGTACTCGTTTTTCGCCAATTTTTTTTATCCCCATATCCGGTATATTTGGGCCAAAAACACATAGGGGTATATTTACTAAAGTGAGAGCTTTTAGAAATGGAGATGTTGCCCATAGTAACCAATCAGATTTTACTTAACATTTAAGCACCTTCTCAAAGATATTAACTAGAATCTGATTGGTTGCTATGGTCAACATCTCCACTTCTAAAAACTCTCACTTTAGTAAATTTACCCCATAGGATCCATGATAAGTTCACAGACCTATCTGTTTTCGGCATTGTGGTGGTGAAAAAAACTGCAGTTTTCGTGGATTTTTTTTTAGAGACAAATCAGGCCCCCAAAAAATGCACAATAAGTGCTGGCGTTAGACGGCACATCAAGCTAATTGGATAACCCTATGACAATCCATTAGCGCTACTTTAGTGCTGCTAATAGGATACCTGCCGAAATCTGCTATATGACTGGGTGTTGGGAAATATGGCCCTCATTCAGAGCCGTTCGCTATTTGCGGTCGTTCGTTTAAAAACAAGGGGTGGCTATTCAAATGATCCGTACGCACATTGCAGTCTGTTCACACCTCTAAGTCTGAACGAACGAGCAAAACATACGCTCGTTTATTTGTTAAAAACGCCCCCTGGCCGCTCGCACCATACGTCATGTCCGCTATTTATTAGATTAATCGAGTACATCGACCAGCGTATGAACTGCTCGCTATTCTTGTGGTTGGTGTTTGCTACCACAAATTTGCGAGCAGTTCTGGCTCTAAAATAACCCAGTGACGTGGTCATTGACGCTGCTGTTTTAAATATACACACCCATAAAACGCCCGTTTTGACCTTTAAGCACGCCTGCGTTCGGATCTCCACTCCCCATTTTCAAGCACCTTCCCCTGTTACCACCCACATACGCCTCATTCTGTCACTCAAAATAGCAGGCACTCGCTATATAGCGTACAAACGATTTTCGGCCGCACTGACTGGTTCGCGCATGCGTACTAAAAAGCGTACGCATGTGCAGATGTGCAAACATCGCTCGGAACGAGCGTACTGCCGCTAACGAGCGGCTCTGAATGAGGGCCTATATCCCTTCCTCATAACTCCTATGACTCTAATTAACCCCTAAAAATTGTGAATGCTAGTAGTGTAATGGCACCCATACACCGTGCGATATGCAACTTGCGACGCGTAAGGGGATCCCATGGCCGACATATTGGGCGGTCCCCACACAGGGAGCGATTGGGTGGCATAATGCTGCATGGGATCGTACATCACATCCCCAGATCAAATGAACCTACAGTAAGATCCAAAGGTGCGATTTATGACCCCACGGGAGTGCGCACTGGCCAATATCATGGCCATACACGGTACGATATAACAGCGATATTGTACCGTCGGATCGGCTGCTATATAGCACTGTGTATGGGCACCTTAAGACTTGCAATCAGTGGTGCAGCATTATTTTGTGCCCCATATCACAGGATAATGCCACATAGTTCCACCATATCACAGAAAGATCTCACATAGTGCCCCCATAGCACAGAAAAGTGCCATATAGTGTCTCCATATCACAAAATAATGCCACATAGTTCCTTCATATCACAGAAAAATATCATATAGTGCCCCCATTTAACAGAGGAGCTCATTCAGAGCCACTCGCTGCTGGCAGCCGCTCGCTCTGAATGTGGGTGTGTTTTTTTAATTTATTTTTTTGGTCTCCAGCCACTCGCAAAGCTGTTCCTAAGGGAATGCCTGCATTTGTGCAGCCACACCCCCTACCCGCCCACAAAATGGGGCGAGCTATCAATCAGTATCGACAGCTGCCCCGCCTTGTTGCGAGCCCTGTAGCGACTGAACTTCAGTCGCTCAGCAGGGCTCGCGCACGCTGGACCCGGCAAATGCGCTGTGCGCAAACATCGGGCAGCTTCGGAGCGCACAGCGCTTGCGAGCGGCCCTGAATCACTCCAAAGTACCCCCCTTTATTGCAGTGCTTCCATTGTGCGCAGAATGTGCTTGACAGCCCTAAATAATGCTTAGCACACTGGTTGGCTGCTGGCTCCTCTCTGCATTCTCTCACTGTCTATGAGCTGGTACGCTGGGTGCAAGGGATACTGTAATCTGCAAACTACTTGCCACGATACAATGTATTCAAACAGTGTTGAATACACTTGTATCAACACTGTACCAACGTGTCACCTCGCAGATAGGGAGGGAAGAGAATGCAGAGAGGAGAAAAAAAGCACTCATCCCGCCCCCGCTGATGGTAGCCACAACTAGGTGTTGCTTTAAATAGTTCTTCAGCAAGAGGAGCGATCACTCCCCCTGCACCCACCCTCACCACGCCACCTTAAGTCTTATAAGTTAGCCACTATGTATTTTTACTGAGATTACTAGCGCCATTACAACAGACAGACAGGCCAGATCTCCACTTTTATAAAAGAGCTAATTACACATCTCCTGACAGCATAATTACAAGATCTCTGAGATCTAGCATTGCTCCTCACACAAATTTAATATATGTAGATTATTAAAATCGCAATTAACTTGATATTTCTTATATGGATGTGTCCACATGTATGGACCTAGGTCTTATCATGTCTTTAACATATGTTTCTGTTGTCATATTTACTAAGACATGATGATAGTGGTGGTTTTTCCATTACTGCTTTTCTCAGCATTACAAAACCACCTATTGCCATGCTTTCTCAATAAAATATTACTGGGGGAGATTAGCAACACTGGGACTGATTCACGCAAGTGGCTTTGCAATACTGTCCTACAAAGGTGCAATTGCAGCAGGAGGTGTCTGACTCCTCCTTGCTGCATCTGCAATCCCAGCACTGCGACCATCGTTACCTGAAGTCTACTGCAGCCTGCCTTGGCAGCCTGCGAGGCCATGAAGTCTGCGTCCATGGACGCAGAACCTGGCCTCACCAGTCCCGTAAAATGGGGGTGTCACACCTCTGTTTCCGGGAATGCAGGTTATCCCTGCCCCTGCACTGCACCGCAAACTCCTCTGCCTGTCAATCATCACAACCCAGACCTCCTTCTCATAGGGAAGGAGCGGGTTGCGATCCTGGAGCAGGAGCATTTGCCATCCGAAGATGGCGAATGCTCCCGCAGTCAAGCTCCGAAAATATTATATTTTCGGAGCTTGATTAATTCCGGCCCCATAGTAGTGTATGGGGACAGTGGGCCATTTCTCAAGAGGAAGGTAAGTAGGAGATATCTGCTTTACCTTCATGATGAATGGGCCGAACACATTTTTACAATGTGCATTTTCACCTGCTTTTTTGAAAATGAAGTGATGATGAATAAGCCCCTTAAGCTCCTGTTCATCGGTGTGTGCTTTGCTCTTTTTGATGTATCGCAGCTTAAATCTACATTCAGGGTAAACTGTAATAGGTACATCTGCACACTTGCTTGTTAATGCAAATATCTAATCATCCAATCATGTTGCATGTACACAATGCAGTAAAGCATAAATAAGTAATGGTCAAGAGGTTCAGCGGTTTAGACCAAACACCAATGTGAGGAAGAAATGTGATATAAGTGACTTTGGGGTACATGTATCAAGCGGTGTAAAGAGCGGAGAAATGGACCAGTGGAGAAGTGGCTAGATGTTCCCGGCTGGGGAAGTGCGGAGTGTAGGAGACAGGTAGCACTGTAAAGTACAACAGGATGACGGAGTACTTATTTTAATGTTTTATAAATTGTAACTTTTTATGTGTTTTTCTTTTCAAACTGTGTTTTTATATATGATATTGATCTATCTGATTAAACAAGTATTGCGATATTAGTACTGCATTTGTGTATGCAGTTTATTGCTGCTATATTTTGTTATTTTTTCTGCCATTCTTGGGCTTCTCAGCGCAGCTCATATAGAGTTAATCTGTTCTCCCCATACATTAGTATGGGGATATGGAAATTAGGCTATTCATCAAGTTCTGAAAATTATGTATTTTGGAATTTGATGGTGTTACTATACGCCACTCTGAGGTAACGTATAGCGGGTTACACTTACCTGCTTACCTGGTCCTCCTCCGGCTCCCTCCGTCGCTCTGGTCCCTTCCTAGGCTCCGGCTGCTGCTCTGTGCTCTCGCAGCATTGCATTTGTGAGAACAAAATAAAGTTACAAAAAAAAATTCTTCAGCCCTCTCTGCCTGTCCGAGCAGTCTGCTGCAGACCGGGGCTGTGCGGGAGGTTGGGATCTGTGGCTACAGCCATCCAGGAAAGAGAGGGGGGAGGGAGGGTGGCCACAGAATTATCGCAGGTGTAACCTGTCCTGCACATGCGCCACTTTTGTGAACGGAACGGCGCATGCGCAGCATTGGTTTCAGCTGCAATAAGGTATGCATAGGCAGGGAAAAGTATCTACTTCCCAAAAAGCTGTCATCGCAAAAATTACAGCTTTTCGGAATACCTGTAGATACTTAGGGAGAGGAGGAATGATGACTTCCTCCAGTAATTAGGTAGAACTCCATGCAAACCTAATTACCTCCAGAGAATTTTTAGTTATAATGAATAGGCCCCTTAGGCTGGATACACACTCAAGCGACCAGCCCTGCGACCGACCATCCAACCATCCGAGTGACTGATTTGGTAAGCTATACACACTTACCAATCGGCCACTTGCTATGTCTTGCCAGACATACAACTGGGCAGGGATTTTAATTTGCTTGCACAGTTGTGATGTCAGAGTCGTTGATCCTTGTGGTCAGTGTACGGGTCGGTCGGTGGGTCACCCATGCACACAGGCATATATACCGATGTATCTGCAAGATATATCGCCATCGGCTGTGCTGCAGAGCCGATGCGATATGTCTGAATGTCGTCGTTCACAGACATATCAGCTGTTCACATGGCCAGTTACAATATATCATTTATAGGCTGTACAAATTATATATCGTATTATGTGTACCCAGCATTGAGCTTTTGACTGTTTTGGAAAGGTGAACTGATGCACACGTTTGCTGTTGGTTCACTTTCTTACCATTTCAATTAAAAAAAAAATGCCATTTTGGAAAGTTTTTTTTGCATATGAGAATGAATAAGCAAATGAATTACATTATCTATAAATTCAAAATATTCTGAAATAAATAAAGGTATAATTTGTTTGGGTACTACATAAATAATTACTGCTATTAGTATTAATATTGGAATTTGAACAGTCCAAAGAGTGGCAGAATAGTTTCATCAGTGAAGGTGTAAAAAATGATGCCCCATTTTTATGCATTGGGCCAGTATGTTCGTTTGCCCCTTTCCCTAGAGGACCGGCACTATGCTGAATAGCACAGACTTATTGCACAAGTTATTTTTTTAAAATGTTTACCTCAGTATGACAGGCCAATGAGCTGCCTAGTCAGCCTGAAGTACCTCTATTGTGTGTTTGACGACGACTTATTACATCCAGCGATTAGTATTCTGAACTGACTATTGCAGTGAATTGTGTTTGAAAACGTCAAGTTTTCTTATGTTTCTTTGCTGATTTAGCTCAATTGCATTCAAAGATCATTGGTACTCATGAAATACCAAAATAAACATATTATTACTTAAAGTATGAAATTATATAGAATCATATATTAAGAAAGATATAGAAATATTAAGCAGCTATTATTTGTATTTATATATAGGATTTCTGAAATCCGAACCCCCCCGAGCCCCCCGATCCGAGTCGTATCCGAGTCAGGCTCGACTTTTTCCACCTGACTCGGAACAGAAATCGAGGCAAAACGTCATCATCCCGCCTTCCGGATCTCGCGGGTTTTGGATCCTATAAAAGGTCCAAAAGTTGAGGGTGAGAGCTAGGGCTGGCTGGGCTGTGTTGTGCTGCTGTTGTCCATAGGGGCTGTGACCAGTCAGTCCATAGGGGCTGACTGGGCTGTGTTGTGCTGCTGTTGTCCATAGGGGCTGGCTGGGCTGTGTTGTGCTACTGTTGTCCATAGGAGCTGGCTAGGCTGTGTTGTGCTGCTGTCATAGGGGCTGGCTGGGCTGTGTTGTGCAGTCAGTTGTCCATAGGGGCTGTGTCCACTCCAAAGTCTATAGGGGCTGGCTGGACTGTGTTGTGCAGTGTCCCATAAAAGCAGTAGTCCTAGAGGGGTGCTGTAGTGTTGTCCAGGGGGTGATCTGTGCATCAGGGGTGCTCCCCAAAAGTGCACTCCAAAAAATTTTTTTTTTTTTCTGTGTTTGTGAATTGTGTGCGCAGTAGCCGCACCTGCATCAACAAAGTAATGCCAAGCGTGCAGCTGTCTCCTCCGTGAACAAGCCATTCAGCGAAACGCGCGTCGGCAGGACGGGTGTCTGTGTGTGCGCAGCACATGACACTCCAACTACCAGTTTGTACCCCTTGTATTTTCTTCACACTTTTTATTTTATTTTTCACTTGCTTGGTCAGCATCATTCACACCTGATTTTTTCCACACGGACTCATATTGGTTGTTGCTCAGTGACCTACCATAGTTATTTGGGTTTAAGCACCTATTGCTGATTACTTTAACCCTATATGTACAATAGCACTTAATTTATATTAAAGGATTTAATGGTCCTGATCTGATACTTATTTATAGTACTACACTTTCATATATATTGTGTAGGTGATTTATTGCATATATTTTGTACAGGTTTTGATATGTGTTCATGTTTAAATCATTTTGTTTATATGGTGTAATTGTGTGTCTAATTGCATAGATATTACCATAAACGTACCGTTTAATGATATTACAATAAATTAATATATATCTAGGGAACCCAGCATAATATTTTCAATTGGTTGCTTATGTATAAAGAGAGTAATTAATTATTACCTTGTATTAGCAACAATCAACTTGGAGGACACCTATACATATGCACATGTTATTGTTAGCCCTGTGGTAATTACTAATCAGCAGCTATCATTGTATATCTCTGCATTAATTTAATAGTTATTTAGCTACGCGACCCCCGGCTATATAACTCTCTTATATTTTTGTGTCCTCTCTATTAACTGATGACAATCTCAATTAGAGTAACTCTCTCATTGGGGGTCCAATGCTCCTTTGTAAGACCCCCAACAGCAGAAGCGAAATATTGAGAAAAGTTGCGGTTATTCTGTTGTTTCTAAGGGTCAAACCGTTTCCAGGTGATCTCTCACTCCCTACCGATGACTTGTGGTCAAATAGGGAGAAGTAGAATCTAGAGAAACGGCATCTTTACCTTGACTATTCTGATATTTCACATTAATGAGAGCACTATAGATACAAACTGGTATTTTTTCTAATGATGCCATAGAGGCAATATATATGTATTATTTTTATTCTTTATTTCGCCATTATTTTTGATGTTTCGATATATCTCTAATTGTGTCATGTGATATTTATTTGATATTTTAGCTACATTTATTGTGCATCTGGCCTTAGATGCATTAGCAATCAGGACTTTATAACCTTTTATTTTATTTTCATTTTGAATAAACTCTCTCCTTTGTTATGTCTTTATACTTTTTGGTTATTCATATTTTTTCATATACTCTTTATGTGAGATATACCATATTTTGAATCGTGTTATTATACACAGCTGCAGGTAATAACATATTATATTTTATTGTACAGTTTTTCCAATAAAAGTTATGTATTAATTTATTTATATTTTCTAAAAACAAGAGTGCTCACCAAATAGAGTTTTTCCTTTTTTTCTTGTTTTGTCAAGCGTGCGCCTGTGTCATAAGTAAAGGGCCGGCTGCCTTGACTGTTAAAGGATGCTGTAACCCCCAAAGTGCACTCCAAACAAAATAAAAAATAATTTTCTGTGTTTGTGAATTGTGTGCACTGTAGTCGCACGTGCATCAACAAAGTAGCGCCAAGCGTGCGCCTGTGTCATAAGTAAAGGGCCGGCTGGCTCATCTGTTAAAGGGTGGTGTAACCCCCAAAGTGCACTCCAAACAAAATAAAAAACTATTTTCTGTGTTTGTGAATTGTGTGCTCTGTGGCTGCACGTGCATCAACATAGGAGCAGCGCCAAGCATGCTCCTGTGTCCCATAAGTAAAGGGCCGGCTGGCTTGTCCGTTAAATGGTGCTGTAAACCCCAATGTGCACTCCAAACAAAATAAAACATTATTTTCTGTGTTTGGGAATTGTATGCTCTGTGGCCGCAGGTGCATCAAAAAAGTAGCGCCAAACATGCACCTGTGTCATAAGTAAAGGGCCAGCTGGCTCATCTGTTAAAGGGTGGTGTAACCCCCAAAGTGCACTCCAAACAAAATAAAAAAATATTTTCTGTGTTTGTGAATTGTGTGCACTGTGGCTGCACGTGCATCAACAAAGGAGCAGCGCCAAGCGTGCGCCTGTGTCCCATAAGTCTGTTAAAGGGTGGTGTAACCCCAAAAGTGCACTCCACAAAAAATAAACAATTCTTTTTTTTCTGTGTTTGTGTGCGAAATGTATGCGCAGTAGCCGCATCTTGCATCAACACAGCAGTAGCGCCAAGCGTGCGCCTGTGTCATAAGTCAAGGGCCAGTTTGGACATCTGGTCTGGACTGAAGGACGTGCCAACAATGTCAATTTCTGACATGTCTACTGTCACTGCATATGATACTGTCATCACTGACAGAATGGTGGAGGAATTATTTTCTGTGTTTGTGAATTGTGTGCACTGTGGCTGCACGTGCATCAACAAAGGAGCAGCGCCAAGCGTGCGCCTGTGTCATAAGTAAAGGGCCGGATGGCTTGTCCGTTACAGGGTGCTGTAACCCCCAAAGTGTACTCCGAAAAAAATAAAAAATTCTTTTTTTTCTGTCATTGTGAATTGTGTGGGCTGTAGCCGCACCTGCATCCTCAAAGCAGCAGCGACAAGCGTGCGTCTGTCTGTTAAAGGGTGGTGTAACCCTCAAAGTGCGCTCCACAAAAAATTAAAAATTCTTTTTTTTTCTGTCTTTGTGAATTGTGTGGGCTGTAGCCGCACCTGCATGCTCAAAGCAGCAGCGACAAATGTGCGTCTGTCTGTTGGGTGTAACCCCCAAAGTGCACTCCACAAAAAATAAACAATTCTTTTTTTTCTGTGTTTGTGTGCGAAATGTATGCGCAGTAGTCACACGTGCATCAACACAGCAGCAGCGACAAGCGTGCGTCTGCCTGTTAAAGGGTGGTGTAACCCCCAAAGTGCGCTGCAGCCAAAATAAAATAATCTTCTTTTTTTCTGTGTTTGTGTGTGAAATGTATGCGCAGTAGCCACACCTGCATCCTCAAAGCAGCAGCGACAAGCGTGTGTCTGTCTGTTAAAGGGTGGTGTAACCCTCAAAGTGCGCTCCACAAAAAATAAAAAATTCTTTTTTTTCCTGTCTTTGTGAATTGTGTGGGCTGTAGCCGCACCTGCATGCTCAAAGCAGCAGCGACAAGCGTGCGTCTGTCTGTTGGGTGTAACCCCCAAAGTGCACTCCACAAAAAATAAACAATTCTTTTTTTTCTGTGTTTGTGTGTGAAATGTATGCGCAGTAGCCGCACTTGCATCAACACAGCAGCAGTGACAAGCGGGCACCTGTGTCATAAGTCAAGGGCCGGTTTGGACATCTGGTCCGGACTGAAGGATGTGCCAAAATTTCTGACATGTCTACTGTCACTGCATATGATACTGCCACCATTGACAGAATGGTGGAGGATTACATCGGTGACAGCATCCAAGTAGACATGTCAGACAGTCCGTACCTGTACTGGCAGGAAAAAGAGGCAATTTGGAGGCCCCTGTACAAACTGGCTCTATTTTACCTGAGTTGCCCCCCCCCCCCTCCAGTGTGTACTCCGACAGAGTGTTTAGTGCAGCCGGGAACTTTGTCAGCGAAAAGCGCAAGAGGTTGCTTCCACAAAATGTGGAGAAGATGATGTTCATAAAAATGAATTATCAACTCTTCCAGGGAGACCAGCCTCCAGAACGTGTATTGTGTACTGTTTGGGGCCTAGTTTTTCAAACTGCCATCCTGTCTGCCACTGCAGTGTCACTCCTAGATGGGCCACGTGTTTGTGCTGCCCACTCATGTCGCTTAGCATAGTCATCCAGCTACCTCGGTGCAACCTTTTGGACATAAAAACACTATTGTGAGGTGTGAGGTGTTCAGAATAGACTGGAAATTATTGGAAATTAAAGTTATTGAGGTTAATAATAACATAGGAGCAGACAACCCACAAATTCTGTGATTTTAGCTGTTTTTATGTTTTTAAAAAAAAAAAAATACAGATCCAAAACACAAAACCCAGAACCCAATCCAGATCCAAAACACGAAGAAAGATCCAAAACCAAAACACGAAAAGTGGCCCGTGCACACCACTAATATATACACAGCATGGGCATGGCCACATCCCAATTGTGTAGGGGCCATGTTGACAAAGTAGCATGTGTATGAAAGGGAAAAATTATATATCTGCAATATGTAGTGAATAAATCAAATACTATATGAACAAGAAAAATATTTACTACAGTCTACTTCAAGTCCCATAGTAACTTATTCTTGCAAATCCTTCTTGCTCTCTTAACTGTAAACGATCACTTAAGGATTATTGTAAATCATCCTCCTAATTTGCCTAGAATAAAACTGGAGATCAGACATATTAAGAGAGGAGGGATCCCATGTGCATTCCCCATCCAGGGCCCCCTCCTCTCTCCCCGGCGGCTGGCAGCGGACTGACCACAGGCTGTGCAGCAGTAGACTCTGGGCACTAGTCTGTGCCCAGAGTCTACTGCATATGTGTAGGTCTCATTTTCCTGCCGATTTCCACACTGGGCGCGTGCACAATGCCGGGAAAATGGTTGCGGCGGCCATTTTTCAGGCATTTTGTGCAGGGCTGTGACACCCGAAGTGGGACTTCTGAGAGGTAAGTATTAGAAAATATGGGTGCAGGGTGTGCGGTGTGGGCACCCCTTGGACCCTGGCCATGTAACCTGCACCCATTATAGATACGCCCCTGATAGCAGACTTTGTGTACCCAGCCGACCCACAATGCGATGGACGACACCGTACACACCACACAATCTGGTAAACAACTGCACGATATGTCATTCAGCAGCCGCATCTAGTAGCATGGGGTCGTACATCAAATTGACAGGTTAAGCATGCATGCAGCTCAATATGTCGTTGTGATGAACGACCCCGAGGGACTACGCAGGGTACGGCATAACGGGTACACATTTGCTGATGTGGAATGATATGTTGTCCCGATCTGCTGGATTGTGCGAAATATCACTAATGTGTACCCACTTTTACTGTAGTGTGATGATCCTGTGATAACAATACAATACCTTAATGGTGAGAGGCTTTTTTTTACTAGGTATATGTGGTACTTAATAATTGGAAGAAGAATATGATGTATATAAATTACCCGATCCTAAGCAAGTACAAGTCTCTTTAAACTCTGAGCTGTCTTGCAAGACAATGCAAAGCCACAGCATTGACGTCAGACATCTGCAGAATACGTTTTCTGAATTCAGTTTTGAAACCTGGTTTCCTATGTACTGTGAGACTGACATATACAGCTGTTGATGGCTATGCTGACATAGATTCATTAATTAAGAAGAATTGTTTGTTTGTGTGCTACCCCAGGAAACCACTAAAATCAGTGTTCTTTTCTCAGGGCTCGTGTGACATCAGAGTAAGGGTTACTGACCAGTAACCTCTCCAAGCACTAGGCATTAACTATTACAGTAGCAGCGTGGCATAGTTTAGAAAATAACATTAATTTTCTCATTACCCAAGTAATTGAAAAAACACACAAACAACATCAACTTAACTCTTCTTGGGCTAGTATGAAGGATAATAGGGAAGGTGCAATACGGGAGCAAACATGCATCATTAAGGCAAATATTCTATTGGTGCTTATTGCACCTATAGAAAAAAATATTTTTCTGAAATGTAATCTAAGAAAATGTCCCCAGGGCAGCGGAGATATATTCAGTTCCCCAGCAATACAGCCTGGCATCAGTAGGGGTGAACTGCTATAGTGTGGACGTATATACACATGTGTAACCCTACTTTTGAAAAATAATTTTAGGAAGATTGTAAAAAGCAGCACCTATGAGCCCAGCGATAAAGTGGGCGTGTACTGCTATATCTGAGGGGCGTACCATAAAATTGCCTTACATCCAAATGTAAATGAGCCCCAAAGCAGTTAGTAAGATCTATTTATTGATGAAAACACACTGATACTTTTCAGTAAATGCATATAGCCATAGGGATCATTGTGCCTTATACCCAATGCAGGGAAATTATACTAATGATCCCATGTGAATGTATATATCTCATTTTTTTATACATATATAACAGCTTCATAATGGGGTAAGGTGCAATCAGGGAGATTGCTGGACTCATCAGGGAGTCAGGGAGATTGCTGCTATTTCAGGGAGTCTCCCTGACAATGAGGGAAAGTTGGTAAGTATAGTGTAACTGCCACGATCCTTCTTAAATATGCTTCCTGGCAAATAGTTTCTCCAGCAGTAAATTTTATACAGTAAGAGAAAGCCCTGACTCCAGCGAAGAAAGGCTTATCTTCCACTGATAAATAGAATTAGCAAGAATTACTGCGCTGGTACAAAAAGTAAATGGTAAAGGTTGTGCTCTCTATTATAGACAAGGAGACTTGTTTAGTATACAATATAGATTTATTTCCATACACATGAAAAAATATAAATAAAAATACACATTTAAAACATCAATAAAATACTGAATAAAATCTGTTTGAGGTTGTAACCCACAATACACATAGAACATAATAATAGCTAAACTAATCCATGAACCTGTGACCCAATAATCATATCACAAATATGTGTATGGCAGTAATGAAGATATTATATCTATGAATGAAAATGCGAATTTGAATCCTGGTGAAAGATGTGCAAGAAGAATTCTAGCAGATGCTAGGACACTGTATCATGGCAGTCTGCAACAATGTATATAATGTAGTAAAAAATCCCAAAACAGCTATTCAAGTATCCATTGATAAATAGACCTGCTAAACTTGCATGACTTCCAAACAAGCATTTTATCTGGTAAGTACGCAGTATCTCTAAAACTCGTTGCGTATTACAATGGTGCTCCAGCAAATCAGCTCCCAACTGTCATCTGTTTGAAAAATGACAGTTGGGAGCTGATTGACTGGAACACCATTTAAAATATACGAGTTTTAAAACTTCTTGCGAATAATAAAACTCGTTAATAAATGAGGCCGTAAGTTTAGTTCCTAGATTATCTGTCATTTAGCATAACAGAGTTTTGATGTCATTTATAGTAGAGAGGGAGAAGCTATTTAACGTTGGCATACACGCATGCATTTTGTTGTCCAAGAAGGATAGCAGAGCCTTTGCACAAGTCTCAAGGGTTTCATTATGTAAGCCTACACCTGATTGTCTGAGTTAGGGAGCTCCCTTAACCCCCCTCCCCCCCGGGTTATTATAGATCAGTCAAGCAGTATAACAGGGAAGTCCTTAAAGAGCATCTTTCTGTAACAAATATATTTGAGACCCCCAAATTATCAACTGTGTGAGACGGGCCTCATAGTCTCAGTGTGTGTTATAATAGATACGTCAAGAGACTGAATATATGCAGTTATCCCTTGCTGAAAGTAACAACTGAAATTATTAATAATATTATATTCATGGTAAAAATATCATTAAACCATTATAAACATTTTCTACTTTGTTAACTTGCTAGTTAGGTTCCATACGAGATTCTTCAGATTCCCAGATTATAGGGGTGTATTTATTAAAATAAAGGCAATTTCTATTGCTGCAATTTATTATTAAGATACAATATTCAGCTGCCGGGCTGCTCAATTTTATTTCCCCAGAGCAGCACAGGTTAACTAGATAAATGAGAACTAGAATCTGTTTGGTTGATATGGGCAACATCACTTCTTAAATAGAACTCCCATCTAATACCCCTTTTACACCAGAGCAAAAACCTGGGTTTTTGCTGGGTCTACCCGGGTCGCAGCTCAGTGTAAAAGGGTCCCTGAAAAATAACCTGGGTCAAGTGACCCTGCAATCCAACCCAGGTAGCTACCAGGGTTGGACCCAGGATGGACCCGGGGGGGGGGGGGGGGGGAGGGGGATTTCTTAGGAACTTGGATTCCCCAGATTGATAAATTGTAGGTAAATGGCAATATGGAACACACACCTTAATTATATACTACCTCACAACTACCAATAATATTACAGCCTCATCTCTATTAATATGAGATATAGTATTGTTTAATAAGGCTTCCTTATCTGGCTAAAAGGAATAAAAGTAGCAATGATCGTGTAGATTATGATGCATAACTGCAATTCACAGTTGTAAATGCTACTATTTATTTCTGGCTAATATAGTAAAAATATCTATATTATAGCCCTGCAGCAAGAAACAGAAACTATGCTCTTGAGCTCCATGTGTTTGGAGCTGTAAGAGTTAATCTATACTAGGGGATGGACATCAGAAGCCCGGCATCGAATGGTTGCCGGGCTTCTGACATCAAATCCAGTGATGTGATGGCAACTAGCCATCGCATTGCAACCATTTTATAGTATAACCATCGCGATGGTTATACTTGCACCCGGAAATGGGGCGGTGTCTCTGAGAAAGGGGATGAAGCCTCATGCCACCCCCTTTCACGTCACTGTGAGGGCGTGCCTAGCAATCTCTGAGATGCTGCCCCCAGTCTCCCCCCTAACAGTGTGCACTGCATCTATTCACCTGCTGCGCTGCAGTGAAGTGCTCCCCCAAACAGCCAGCCATCGGATGTGCATCGGAAAGCTGCGTCTGATAGCCGGCAACCATCGAATTCCCGCTATTTGATGGAAAAAGTACTTCCTTCGAATGGGGACAGCGATGGTTGCAAACCATCGGTTTCCGATGTCCATCCCTAATCTATACATGTTTCCAGTCCTCAAGCACAAGCTCATGTTTTCTGTTTATAAAAACAGGATAATTGCTGAACCAACCAAGCAGACTAGGTGATATAACATATATTTTCTATAGCCACTTATTACAGCAATAGAAAATCAATTTATTGCAGCAATTTAACAAGAAAATATCGGCGGAGCAGCAGAGTGGTGCTCAGCTGTCCAGTGATGCTGGCTGGCCACGGTAAGAATAATGTAAAAAACATTACAAAGATTTCTTTTCAGGCTGTTGCAGTTGTGATATTTTTCTTCTGTTGTCACAAGATGATTAGTGCTCTGTTAATGACACAACTAGGGTGAAATTAGAAAACAGGAAGGAAGAACTCTGCTTTGTTTAGTCACTTTCTCACAGGCGCTATGGTCCTGTGGTTAATGAATGGCGTATGCAGCTTAAACTTTGTTTTGTAAATAGAGACCGCGCGCGCCATTACCTCCATCATCTAGAGCTAGTGTGTTTACATTTGTTTATATTCTTCTGCCTCTTATTTTTATTTAGTGAGCGAAGTGGAAATACATTTTTTTTTTATTCTAAATGTTGGTTACAGTTATCATTTTTCATTTAGATTTGTTTACAGCACAAATTGTAAAATACATAGCACTGGTAAAAAAAAAAAAAAGAATAAAATACATTATCTGTGACGTATTTAAGGGCTCACCTGAATATTGGGCAACCTGTGACTCTCCAGCTGTTGTGAAAGTCCTAGCAGCAGCCAGGCTCTGCTGCTTGAATGAACCTGATTTGAGCTCCTCAACAGCTGGAGACCCACAGAATGCTCACCTACACTTTACTGCAACTGTTCCCCATGGTACACGGACCAGGGCACCTGTGGAGCTGTTCCCCGTGGCCCGCCGACCGGTGCACAGGTTGGGGGGGAAAGATTTGTGGCGGGGATGCTAGTGCTGAAGGGATTGGGGGGGAGAGATTGGTGGCGGGGATGCTTGTGCTGAAGGGATAACCAAAGTCTCTGCTGCCAGGAAGTGAGAGGATGTGCTGCCAGGAAGGAAGCAGGGAGAGGTTCTGATGCATACTTACTGACTTTCAGGTCCCTCCTTCTGGGGGAGAGCTGTCAGGCTTCCACGGTGGGGGGCGTGTCAGTGCACAAAGGGGGCGTTATGCGGAGATGAAGCAGCATTGGGGGTGCTGCATGTGGTGTGACTGTGCGATTGTGTCATCATGGCCCCACCCCCTCTTAAATCTTGTTATTGTGAAGCAGGGGGCAGGGCCAAGATGACGCCATTCAGCGCTGCGGGGGTTACTATTGTAACCGCTGAGGGGGGTCGGACAGGTTGGCGGCCGCTGGGAGGCTTGCCTGCCTTTCCAGAGTGCGGGGAGCAGCACCCGATTTTTGGGAGGGTCCCAGCTGAATCGGAAGGTTAGGCAAGTATGCTCTGATGTGTCCTCCATGTCTCCATCAGTGCAGAGAGCAGCCATCCAGAAAGCTCCATTGTCGGACAGTGCAGTGCAGTCACACATCACGGTTCCCCCACTGGGCTCACACATCACGGTTCTCCCGTTGGGCTTACACATCACGGAAGCCAGATACAACCATAAGGTCAGCAACCTCCAGCGGGCACTGCTCATAGAAACAACCTGTCCTACAAGAACACACATGCTGGACTGTATACAACAGTGATTTGAAAATTTAAGGATTCCCACTACATAGGTGCAAGACAAGCAGCCACCACATTTCAACAAACATATAAAAATGAAAGGTAAAGGGACTGGACGATACTACACATTCCCAAATAATATATGTTCTTTTAAATCTAAACAGCATAGAAAGTCAATGAAACATGCAATGATGTTTCTGTTTCCATGATGACCTGCCCCCTGAAGCTTCTCGAAGAGTTCTCGAGTGACAACATAGATTAAAGATAATTTTATGGGAGTAGAACTGCATTTTAAACAGTGAGTAGTGTACGCTGCAATATTGTGTGGATCACTCTGTATGTTAAAGAAAACGTTATAAGCTAGTTCTGGTCTATACTTATAGGGGTCTATTTACTAAGCAGTGTTAGGAGACAGAGTGAAAAGTGATAAGAAAGTGATAAGGTGCCAGCCAATCAGCTCCCAACTGTCATTTTTCAAACACAGCCTGTGAGATGACACAGGAGCTCTAGAGTGAGCTATGGCTGCCTTTGCAGGGAGGGAGCCGGGTGCCCGCTGGCATCCATTCCCTCTAGTATCTCCTCTTCATGCACATCTCTCCACTCAGTATCCTTCTTTGGGAACATCCTACTGTTTGACATGTCCTCCTTGTATTACTGCAGCTAGCATCTCCCTCCAGTTCCGCCTCAGTGACTATCTATGAAGAGATGTTTTTCCTCTGCTCACCTTCTATGTCACAATACTAATAAAATAAATTGGTGTTAAGGCGTACCTAGCCTCCGCTGAGTTATTGATGCCATTTGGAGTGTCAAATTGTAGTCTGGTAGGTGGTTAGCTGCTGATGTTGGTGCCGTCTGAGAGCTTTGGGACTGAGACAGATGTAGATATAGGGCTGTATTCAATTAGTTGTGAATACGGATATTTTTTTCATCATAGGCGAAAATGGACGTTTTTCGCCAAAAAAAGGCGATATTTTCACCAAAAAACAGACGAAAACACAATTGGCAAAAAAAAACTGGAGAAAAGTTTTCTCCATCCCAGACAAAGCGAAAAAAAATGCAAAATCCCTATTTTTGGCTAAAAATGTGGGGATTTCTTTCAGAACCCTTTGGACATCCCCCCTAATGATAAATTACACCCAAAAAAATTTCGTACGTTGCGCACTTTGGTGAGAAACAACCGAAAAATTTTGGGTTAAAAAAAATAAAAAACTTTGAAAACGATACAAAGCAATTTTTGTTCCAGGAATTTACTGTTCCAAGTAAATTGGGGGTACGTTAAAATGGGTGCAAGTATATTTTCGTGTCGTAAAAACGCAATTTTAAAAACCATAAAAAACTGCCAGCTGCGACTGCGTGCGATATTTAAAACACTTCACACATCCATAGCGGCCCCTGAAAAATCAGACCCAATACATTAAAACCATTTTCAACGTTTTTTTTAACCCAAAATTTACACAGTCGTTTTTCCCCAAAGTACGCTACTTACAACTTTTTTGGGGGTAATTTATCATTAGGGGCTTTATCCCTCCATTTCTTACCTGTCCAGGAGGAGGAAGTGTTTGGTCCCTGCAAAGTACAGGAAATTAATTCAGAGACAGGATAGACTGGGAAATAGGCGGAGCTTCAGGGCAGGGGCATGGTCTTGGCAAGGGAATGGAGGGAGTAGATCAGACAGGATATATGAGTGGGCGGGGTCTCAGATGATGGGCGGGGCCTTAGCCAGGAGGGAGTGGTAGATGAGCGGGCGGGGACTTAGTGTAAGAGGCGGGGTCTTGGCTAAGGACAGGAAGTGAGTAGGTGTAGTAGTAGAACAGAGTCAGATTAGTGACAGTCAGGAGGGGGAGGAGAATCGCGGTGAGGGGCCAGAGCCAGACGGTCACTGGAGATTCATTCAAAAACAGTCAGAAGGGAGGGTTCCCTTCTCTGGGGCATGGCACTGAGCAGAAACTGGCAGAGGTACAGACTAGAGGGTGGACTCGGGACCGGAAGTAACCACTGGTGCATATGTGCAGTCAGGGGCTGATTGGGAACTTAAAGTGGCCCTGGAAAAAATTCTGAGAGTGGCCTCATTCAAATTTAAACTGCAGGTGCCCCAAAACAATCAGAAGTTGTGCTAGCAAACAGCCACCTTGACAGTCATACAATACAGAGCCATCCACACAAACAGCATCCCAGTCAAGGGTGTAGCTACAGTAGGAGAGTGCGGCTGCTATGGACACCCTCTCCCTGAGCCCAGACTTTTCTATTTTCACCAGAGTGATCCAAGCTACAGCCATCACTAGCTGCTGCCTGCATGCATTGTGATGTCACAATGCATGTCACAGCCCTATATACAGGATGCCCAGCTACTGGCAGCCATTTTGTGGTGACATTTTGTCCTACATTGATACTCTCTGAGTAGTTCCATTTTTATGTTGGCGACTTTGGATAACAACTACTGATATGAACTTTGGATTATATCTCCCAATAAGGTCCTGAACAGCAACATTTGCAGAAAAAGAATCTGAATAACATATTCAGGTAAGGACATTATAACAGATTTTGGCCTGTCACCCTTACCCCTTCAGACACCTCCCTCCATTTTATCTATGGTTTTTAATTTAGAAACAATGGATAAAGCAAAGCATTCATCTGATGTGACACTGCATGACTTAAGATGGATACACACTTGTTCAATCCGCTGAGGATTTAACTCCAGGCCAGACTGTTAACACAATATTACTGGAGACCTGGATGCAGATTCAGCACCCAGTATATGCCTACACACCTGTCCAATTTTGGAGCAAATCTCAGACAGTAGTTACAGAAAATGGGGCTGCTATGGGGCCCAGGCAGCCTTTGATTGTTACTGCAGGACATCTGCTGTCACTGGCCCAGCTGTCTCTGCCTCCATCTCTCTTCATTAACTGATTTATTAATGAATCATAGCCTTCTTATATGTTGTATAAAAAACATTTAGGATTACAGACTATTTTTTTTATTTATATATTTTTTGTTTATAATGCTTACTATATGCTAATTACCATTTATTTAACCCTGCATGTCAGCTAAGTAGGTAGATATTAGATCATTTACAATCAAAATTGATAAACTGCTAAATAATTTGTACGGGGGAGGGGAAGGCCTTTGGAAATTTTGCTATTGGGCCCCCATAGGTCTTGCTACGCTCCTGATCCCAGTAAACATCATACAGTACAAAGAGCATCTCAATCACCACCACAAGTATAGAGACCAGTTTGGTTACCACAATAAAGTACAGAGATTGTTCTAGCGACTGCCACACATTCAATTGAACATCCTAGTGACAACGCAGCACGATCAGCTACCTAGTTACCACCATACAGCAAAGACTACGGACCTTATTCAGAGGCGGCCGTATGGTCTACGACCGCACGGCCGCCTCGATGTTTTGCCAGTGCGCATGCGCACGAGGGAGCCGACAGCGCTGGTCGTAGCGGGTCTCTTTCCAAAGGGGGCGAGCTGTTGATGTTGATTGACAGCTCGCTCCGTTTGGAAGGCGGGCCGGGGGGGTGGCAGGCCAAACGGAGGCGTTCCCATGGGAACGCCTGCAGTTTGGGGGAGGCCCCACTGACATCACTAGTGATGTCAGTGGGGAGCTTCTGGGTCTGACAGAGCCAGAAGCTCTCCGGGGCTTACGACAAGTGAGACCCTACCCTAGGGTCTCGTCGTAAGCCCCGATGGTCGAGATGGTCTCTGACCATCGCGACCATCACCTGAGCGGTCGTTAGAGCTGTGGGTGTTAACCCACAGCCTAACGACCGCAACAGAGGCGGGCGGTCAGGATGCAAGTGGTCGCCCAGTTTCTGAGCGACCGCTTGCATCCTCCGACCGCCTCTGAATGAGGCCCAATATCCCATGATCACCATACAGCATCTCAGTGACTGCCATAATGTACAGACAGCACTCCATTGAATATCATACAGTACATTGAGCATCAAGGTGATGCCATACAGAGCATCATAATGTACACCATGTTTGAGTGACCCTTGTTGCCCAACTCCTGTTACATGTTGGACAAAACAAATTTAATACATCTACCAGTGAAGCCTATGACCAATCCACCCTACTAGTTATTCTAGTCTACTTCAGTATTTTAAGTAATTGTTTCCTATAGTTTAGTAAAATTAGCTAGTACTTTGGTTTAAGTTATTATATAGAGGTATGTTTTCTCATAACTTGCTACTAGTTAAAGTTGGGATTTTGCAGACTAGAGTACGAGAATGCCAAATTAAGTATGGCAGAGTGTAAAACCCCTTCAGTAGCTGTACCTGGAAGTGATGTGAGTGAGGGTGGAAGTGGATGTTTTTGCTCACACTTTCCAAGAAAATAAGAAATTCGGCCCCTTGCGGGCTCGCTTCACTCGCCATGCTGCAGGCATGGTAGCTCACTTCGCTCGCCACAGGATTATATTATATGCCCATTTGGATGGTAGGGAATGATGTTGGACATTGGCTGATGACGTCATCATACACAAACAGAATTGGATCTATCTCATTCCAATTAAGTATCCCTGAGTTGGTTTAATCACAATTGTATTTTGATCGCTGGCATAAATAGTGTGTTTCTGTTACTTTGATAAAGGGGTCTTCATATGTGCACTGTATGTTTGGATATTTATGTAATATTTACCTCACCCCATTTATGAGAGAGGATGAGTCAATTAAATGATGAGGAGGGGAGGTCTTGTTGGCTGGGACCCACTCTGCTAATTCTCAGAGGTGAATCCTCTAGCTCATTGGTAACCGAGTAGACAGGGCTTTCCTCTCTGTGAGGGAGTTTCCCAGCTGCTGGACTTGGGGTGTTTGTTGTACTCCTGTCAGCAGGGCCAGATTAACAATGGGGTGGATGGAGCTACAGCTTAAGGCCTCCACATAAAAATAGGTCTATCATCATGGCAGCATGATGACTAACTGCATCAAATAATCAGCCATATATCTTAACTATTAAAATGGTATTTATATTGTTTTCACAAAATGTTGCAACTTTTCTTTTTTTATGTATATAGGGAGACAGTGGGGCTCAGAGTGTAGGTGGTGGGCACATACATCACTGGTCACAGATTCTCCCCTTCTCAATATAGACCATCGAATATTTACAGCCCCAGGCCCATGTAGCCCTTAATGCAGCCCTGCCTGTCAGCCATGGTTAGGAGAAGCAAGGCTGCTTATTCTTCAAAGGGGGCAGGACCAGTGGTGACATTTCTGTGTCGTGCAGCCTGTTTGAATGGCTGCACATAGGGAAGTTACACCACTGGGCAATGTAAAAATATTAACAGTATATACAAAATAAAAACACAATGCAGTACACTGGGAATTACTGGAGAAGCTATGGGCAATCCACCCTTGCCCTCAGCAGAGTGTACAGCTGCCTAACCCTAGTGTAGTTACCCACTCAGCAGTGAGTGCTCATGGCTCCCCCCAGAATAGGTGCCCCCTGAGCAGTCAGTGCCAAAGAGCTAACCGGAGTGTATTGCCCTCTCAGCAGTTAGTCCAGTGTGCTGGCCGCAGTGTAGGTACACCTTCAGCAGTGAGTGCCCAGGGGGCTGGCCCCAGTGTAGGTACCACCTTTAGCAGTGAGTGCTCAGGGGGATGAAGGCAGTATAGGTACCCCCACACCAGTGAGTACCCATGGGGCTGTTCCACATGTTTGCAGACACTACTGGAGTTGGATTACAAGGAGTAGAGGGCACCCAGCTCCAAAGCCTCAAAATGTGACCAAGTCCTGTAAGGGCAAAGAGGGGAACACATAAACTGCCAGTCTATACCCTACCATACTTCCAGTCTGCCTGACTATATACCCTGGTGTACTTCCAGGGGCCTTTAATACAATGCAATGAAAAATGCTGCAGCCCTCACAGACAACCAGGTGGGTAAACACCCAGCAGTGCCCTAGACAGCAGCCACCCAGGTGCATGCACACCTAGGAATTCCAATTCCACAGAGGCATTCACCCAGCAACAGGAAATGCTTGGTGTCCACTGCTTGCTAACTCATGCCCGGTGATTAAAGAGAAGATGATCTCTGGCGGACTACAGGCAGGGGAGGGGGAGCAACGGGTGACCTCTGCCACAGCGACTGGGAGGGGAAGCAGCCATGAATCCCAGCATCCACTGAATAGATCAACAGGCAGTCAGTATACTGTATGTGTTTGACCCTGGCTTTGAGAGACTTTACTGCTCAACTCATATCCCTAGTTTCCAGCACCTGATGCCACTAGCAGGTAATCAAGGGAGGGTGAGTAGTGGATAAGTATGGGGTGGATTAATCTGTGGAGCACGGCCATAGGTGGCTGGTCCCTGGAGAGGGGCCAACCACCATGAACAAATCATGTCGGTTTCAGCCATTAATATGCCAGGGCCAACATGGTAGGTTGGGTCACATATTTAAAAAAAACAAAAAACAGAAAAATAAATTGTTTACAGTGGCCCCAAAAACTGTCCAGCCCACTGGGAAAACTTCCTGTGAGGTCTATGGCCAATTCACCCCTGAGTGCAATCACCCAGCTGTCAGTCATGCCCTGCAGCCCTCATTGAAACTACATTGTACTGGTCCTGGGGGACATCTGGAACCCTGCCCCCCCTGCACAGACCCGATCAGCACGGGGTGGGACAGTGTGAAGAGACGCTCAGGCTCAGCCACGCTCCCTGTAGCAGGCTGCCGCTGCCTGTCATACAGTTTGACAGGCATAGCGGAAGCCCCTGACTCAGCAGCAGCAGCTACAGGGAGAGCGCCTCTCCAGCCTGGCGCCTCCCTGCAGTGCAGGATCTGCTGAGTGGGTTGCACCGACCCTGCACCTAAGGGATGTTACTCAGATCCCTGTTTTCTTAATTAACTATAGTTCAATGAGCATCATTGCATATAGATATTTGGAGAACAAAATGGGAAAATGTATATAGAGCATGCCTGGGTGTAAAAGGTGAGGTCTGTGAGAGAGAAGCTACAGGTATAAAGTGGGAACCTGACCAGTCAATAGGAAAAAGCAATCTGATTTTCCACATCAATATTTTGTGGAACATGAGCATACAACATTGGCAGTAATAAAAGCATATAGTCAAAAGTGCAGGGAAAGTGGATGTAAGAAACTTTTGTTTCTGCAGAGAGTCTCACTACAGATGAGTTAGATGCTCAGTGGCGGGCTCGGCCGGGGGGCAGGGTGCCATCTGCCCCCCCAGGACGGTACAATTTTAATATTCCCGGGCCGCCAGGCTCCAGCAGGCAGGCAGTGGATGCTCCTGCTCCCTGCGCAGCTTGAGAGAAGATTGGGCCACCGGCGCTGGGCCGGTCCCATCATGTCCCCCTATGCCAGGCCGCCCCACACTTCCTACCCGGCCGCAGCTTCCCGAGCGGAGCTCTGATCGGGCATCAGAGTCCTGGCTCCATGCTTCCCTATACTAAAATAGCCACGGGAGGGCTGCCGCCATGCCCAGCCACAGCAGCTCTCCCCATGGGCCTTTGCGGAGCTTGTGAGCCACAACTCATGGCTCCGCCCCCATCCATGTCCGGTGGACTCCAGCAGCAGCTACAGGGCGTCCATGCACGGCAAAGGTATGGGCAGGGGATCTAGCATCAACCGTAAGGGGGGCAGTGGCACTTGAGTGTGTCACTGTCACACATATATTTTATATAATGGCAATGGGCTGCATACCCCCCTCCCCCGATCTCCCCCACCCACACACTCCAAGTCCTCTGCTTTAAGTGGTAAAGTCTCCCAGGTCAGTAATTGTCATTGTAATTTTTTATCATATATATGTATGTATGTGTATACATATGTGTATATATTGTGACACAGTCAGATTAGGGGTCCCTCTCCTGGGTAGAGGTCTCCTTCCTTACACACACACACAGCAGCAGGGAAGCAGCACACCAGTCTGGATGCGACTACAAGCTGGTCGGCGCCAGTCTTTATTGTACAGTGTCAGAAATAACATAAAGAAAACTTAAACATAAATCCTAGCCCTGTCGGGGCACTAACTTCACAGGTGGTTCCCTCACTACCAGAACCTGGCAGGGCCTAATGCCCTCACCAGCAACAAAGGCACAGCACAACACTCACAGTTAGGTTTTCCAGTGTCTCTGAGCAAACTCCCTGCCTGCTCTCCCAGGTGAGACACTCAGCCCTAAACACACAAGGCTTATATTGGCCACTCTCAGGTGGGAACCCTAGCAAGCCTGTTACCAGGCTGCGAGAACCAAAACCTGGAGTGGCCGTGGGTGGAGCCCTCCCTCTCCTCTCACCCACAACCCCCAGGTCCCAAACCGGCTTTTCAAAAAGCCGAGACTCAAGCCTGCTACACTGCAGACTTTCTCCTGGAGGTTTAAAACACATAAGACAGGAATCTGGGACAAATGTACCTGCCACAGACCACTTTACCAGTGATTCTATCACAATATATATATATATATATATATGTGTGTGTGTATGCATATACATATATATATATAGTGTGTGTATATATATTATTTATTATGTGTATACATATATATGTGTATATATGTATATATTGTGATAGGATCACTGGTAAAGTGGTCTGTGACAGGGACATTTATCCCAGATTCCTGTCCTATGTGTTTAAAATCCCCAGGAGAAAGTCTGCAGTGTAGCAGGCTTGAGTTTCGGCTTTTTGAAAAGCCGGTTTGGGACCTGGGGGTTGTGGGTGAGAGGAGAGGGAGGGCTCCACCCACGGCCACTCCAGGTTTTGGTTCTCGCAGCCTGGTAACAGGCTTGTTAGTTTTCCACCTGAGAGTGGCCAATATAAGCCTAGTGTGTTGAGGGCTGATTGTCTCACCTGGGAGAGCAGGCAGGGAGTTTGCTCAGAGACACTTGAAAAACCTATTTGTGAGTACTGTGCTGTGCTTTGTTGCTGGCGAGGGCATTAGGCCCTGCCAGGTTCTGGTAGTGAGGGAACTACCTGTGAAGTTAGTGCCCCGACAGGGCTAGGATTTATATTTATGTTTTCTTTATATTTTCTGTCATTGTACAATAAAGACTGGCGCCGACCAGCTTGTACTTGCATCCAGACTGATGTGCTGCTTCCCTGCTGCTGTGTGTGTGTGTAAGGAAGGAGTCCTCTACCCAGGAGAGGGACCCCCTAACCTAACTGTGTCACAATATATATATATTATTATATGTATATATACAAATATATATGCGTGCGTGTGTGTATGTATGTGTGTATATATATATATATATTAGAGTATTTCTGTAAACACTGAGTGCCGCCATTCTTGCTGTGTGTGTGTAAGTATATATGAATATATACATATACATGTATATGTATACACTGTATTTTTATTTTTTACACTAACTTATACATGAGCTAGATAGAGAGGATACAGTCAGTTTGCCAGCAGACGGGATGCCAGCTGATAAATCCCAGTGTCAAAATCCCGACCTGGAACTAAACATAGGTGTCAAAATTCTGACGCTAGTTTAGATACCGACACTGGAATCCTGTAGGTATAGCAGGGCGCCTTAGTTGTAAGTCGCGGGCAGGGAGGGTTAGTTTTAGAAACCACGGTGAGGGGGTTAGGCACCACTTGGGGGGGTTAGGGTTAGGCATTAGGGGGGACAATAAGGTTTAGGCATCAGGGAGGAAGGAGAAGGGGGAGGGTTAGGATACCGACCGACGGGTGTCGATATATTAACCCTGTCAGGATGCCGGCGTCGGGATTTTGACCGCCGGGATCCCCAGTAAGGGGGGGGGGGGTTGGGGGCCCCAGAGATATTAGTGTACCGGGCCCCAGAGATATTAGTGTACCGGGCCCCAAGGTTTCTGTTGCCAGCCCTGTGCATACTGTATGTATTATAAATACTGCTGGGGTCCTATGTGTTTACTAATTATATAAAATGTCATGCGTTTATGGTTGCACTTGCACATATATTTATTTAGGTGACATGTACATGTGAATGTCACCTAAACAATTACTACACCGCAAGTGCAACGTAAGTGCCACTGCCAGCATATTTTATATTAGTAACAGACACATAGGACACTTCACTATTATATATTGCAGGGGTCCTCCTATACTATATGTAATTATTTAGGCGATGGAATGATATATAGTGTAGGTGTCTTATGTTTTTGTTACTTATATATCATGCACATTGATATTTATGTAGGTTGTACTTGCACATGTGCATGTCACCTAAATAATTACTACATTTGCCCCCTACATAAATGTCAATGTGCATGATACATAAGTAACAAACATACGGGACAGCTGCAATATATTTCATCCCATTCCATAGATAGCTATCACATATAGGATAGGACCCCTGCAAAAAACAAAAAAATTTAATATTTTCTGCTCTACAGCGCCACATTACGCAAACCACACCCCCAACATTATTGTCACGCCCATTTTAAAATTGATTTCGCTGGTAGAAAAGCTGGGCCACTTGCCCTTGTTTGCCCCCCAGGCTGAAAGTTGCCAACCAGCCCCTGTAGATGCTCCACCACTGGTAGCAATTATTTTTTTTACTTATTCGCATCGTAGTCTCAAAGTCGCTTACAGTGTCCCTGGCACACTAGATTGTACGTAAGTCGCAAAGGAATTGGTATAAAGTTGCAGATTAAGTATAACGATATTGTACGTAGCACAAGGCATGGTGTGGGAACTCATGGCCTGATTCAAAGATGGATAGAACTGCAGAGCAACAAACAAGCGGCTGTGCAATTCCGTCCATCTCAAATGCAAATGCAGCAGGAAGTGTCTGTAGGAAACAACACCTTCTTGCTGCCTCCACGATCCCAGCACTGCAACCAAGGTAGCAGCCTGGGGTAACCATCGCAACTATTGGTCGCGATGGTTGCCCACCGATGCAGACCCTGGCCTCATCCCTCCCGGAAAACAGGGGCAACACTTCCCCATTTCTGGGAATGTCAATCATGCTGTGTCTTAGTCTGTGGGCAAGATTGCAGGGTCTGTGGGCAAGATTGCAGGACCTGTCCTGCACATGCGCAGACCACTCAACCTTCAGAGATGTACGCTAACCATTGGGTTAGAGTACATCTTTGAATCAGGCCCTCTGCCTTTTGCCTTTTTACCCAGATTAATGACTGAGTCGCACACAGTAGTACATAAAATACAAGTGTCAGTATTCAGTGTACCTTTGCATTGTACTTTTGTCACATTAGTGATGTGGCTAAGACACATATTTTGAGTTAGAGTCTTTGGCAGGACGTTTGGTTGCAAAGTCCATGGTGCACCAAAATGGTTATTTGATGCAATTTGAGCATAGATGTACAGCCATGGCCAAAAGTTTTGAGAATGACACAAGAATTGGTTTTCACAAAGTTTGCTGCTGCAGTGTTTTTAGACCTTTTTGTCTATGGTAAACTGAAGTAAAATTACAAGCATTTCATAAGTGTCAAAGGCTTTTATTGACAATTACATTAAGTTTTTGCAATTCGCCCTGACATGCTGTCAATCAACTTCTGGGCCACATACTAACTGATGGCCGTCCATTCTTGCCTAATCAATGCTTGGCGTTTGTCAGATTTTGTAGGTTTTTGTTTGTCCACCCGCCTCTTGAGGATTGACAACAAGTTCCCAATTGGATTAAGGTCTGGGGAGTTTCCTGGCCATGGACCCAAAATTTAGATGTTTTGTTCCCCGAGCCGCTTAGTTATCACTTTTGCCTTACGGCAAGGTGCTCCATCATGCTGGAAAAGGCATTGTTCCTCACCAAACTTGGATGGTTGGGAGAAGTTGCTCTTGGAGGATGTTTTGGTACCATTCTTTATTCATGGCTGTGTTCTTAGGCAAAATTGTGAGTGAGTCCACTCCCTTGGCTGAGAACCAACCCCATACATGAATGGTGTCAGGATGCTTTACTGTTGGCATGACACAGGACTGATAGTAGCGCTCACCTTTCCTTCTCCGGACAAGCATTTTTCCAGATGCCCCAAACAATCTGAAAGGGGATTAATCAGAGAAAATAACTTTATCCCAGTCCTCAGCAGTCCAATCCCTGTACCTTTTGCAGAAATATCAGTCTGTCCCTGATGTTTTTCCTAGAGAGAAGTGGCTTCTTTGCTGTCCTTCTTGACACCATCCTCCAAAAATCTTCACCTCACTGTGCGTGAAGATGCACTCACACCTGCCTGCTGCCATTCCTGAGCAAGATCTGCACTGGTGGTGCCCCGATCTCACAGCTGAATCAACTTGAGATGGTCCTGGCGCTTGCTGGACGTTCTTGGGCGCCCTGAAGCCTTCTTCACAACTATTGAACCTCTCTCCTTGAAGTTCTTGATCCGATAAATGGTTGATTTAGGTGCAGTCTTACTAGCAGCAATATCCTTGCCTATTGTGCGAAGCAATGATGACTGCACATGTTTCCTTGTAGGTAACCATGGTTAACAGAGGAAGAACAATGATTTCAAGCACCACCTTCCTTTTAAAGCTTGCAATCTGTTATTCTAAAGCTGCATACACACGTAAAGATTTTCTGTCCAACCATCCAACTAGTTGGCTGGTTGGAATGAAAATCTGGTAACGTATGGGAGTAAATGATGATCAGCAATTTGCTCCTAAATGCCAGAAAACAGATGAAAATGGTAATTAGACAAGTTTGTTAAATGTTTGATCTAAACAATTTGTTCAAACAACAGTTTTTGCCCATTTTCTGGCATTTGGGAGCAAATTGCTGATTGTCATTTGCTTTCATACCTTACCAGATTTTCATTCCAACCAATCAACTAGTTGGATGGTTGGACAGAAAATCTTTATGTCTGTATGCACCTTAACTCAATCAGCATGACAGAGTGACCTCCAGCCTTGTCCTTGTCAACACTCTCACCTGTGTTAACGAGAGAATCACTGACATGATGTCACCTGGTCCTTTTGTGACAGGGCTGAAATGCAGTAGAAATGTTGTTTTTGGGATTAAGGGGGTCATTCAGACCCGCTCTCGAGCGCAGGACGCTCGCAAGCGGGTCGATGTTCCCAAAATGCACATGCGCACGACGGAGGGAGCTCCGTCGTGCGCATACCCGAGACCTGAATAACGACGGCCAAGCCGTCGTTATGGGTCTCGCACTAAAGGGGGCGTGCTGTCGATGGTGACTGACAGCACGCCCCCTTTAGTGGGCTTGCCGGGGACGTGGTTGCCAGACGGAGGCGTTCCCATGGGAACGCCTACCGTCTGAGTCCGGCCCCACTGACATCACTAGTGATGCCAGTGGGAGTGATTTTGGCTCTGATAGAGCCAAAATCACTCCAGGGCT
The DNA here is from genome assembly GCA_031769625.1 of Taudactylus pleione. Lineage (NCBI taxonomy): Eukaryota > Metazoa > Chordata > Amphibia > Anura > Myobatrachidae > Taudactylus > Taudactylus pleione. The sequence continues at coordinate 1,200,758 of JAUIMM010000120.1, forward strand.
TGCGGCAATGAGACCCTACCACAAGGGTCTCGTCGCAAGCCCGATGGTCGCGATGGTCTTGACCATCACGACCATCTTTTTGGCCGCTCGCATATGCTGTGGGTGGTCACCCACAGCTATGCGAGCGGCCAGGAGGCCACTCCATTTTAAGGTAGGAGGGCATTGATTCAGAGCGAGCGCTCTGGTCAGAGCGTCCGGCTCTGAATCAGGCCCTAAGTTCATTGTCATGGCAAAGAGGGACTTTGCAATTAATTGCAACTCATCTGATCACTCTTCATGACATTCTGGAGTATATGCAAATTGCCATCATAGAAACTGAAGCAGCAGACTGTGAGAAAAGAAAACCAATACTTGTGTCACTCTCAAAACTTTTGGCCATGGCTGTATGTATGCAGACATTGAGACTAATACTTTCAAATTAATGTTTTGGCAAGTTTCTAGTTGTTTGATACATGTTATCAGTCCATCCCACTGTATATAATCCAAAAACAGTGAGATGCCTTATTATAATAGTGAAGGCATTTTTGGTTTTCTAGTAATGATTATATTGTTATCTGTCTTGTTGCATTGTTTTGTAGATGTTTGCAAGATGGGGCCGACAGGAAACTCTTTATTGCTACCATCTAGATTCTAAGCGCCAATATTAGAACTGAGGGCCGCTATTGCACTTTCAACTGCGCTCGCAATGTATTAAATAGTGTGCGACGGAAAGTGCAAATATTGCTACACCTACTTCACCTATCTGCATTGTGTACAATACTCCGTCCACCACACACTATCGATGCAACATTAGATGCACAGCAACTCCTCGAGTAAGTCCTGGGTCGTGCAGATTCAGGGTCAACTAGTGCCCTGACACTGGCCTCTGAGACTGTGGTTCTGCGATTGGGAACACAGCTGTGAGCGCAGACACGTTGCTGAAACCGCCAAAACACGCCCACGGTCCAACCCCTTTTTGCAAACACTTTTGCCCTCCTCCCCGACTCCATCCAGGAACGCCCATGGATCACAGTGGTCAGCTCAGAACCTTGTAATCACGGAGACATTGCGAATGCTGTCTCAAACTTTATTTGCGTGTGCGCAGTGGACCTTTCCATGGTGATTTGCGCTTACGCAGTAGCAAAAATCGCTCAACTGCTTGAACATCAGCATAGTGTACAACTCTAAAAGAGGTCTTGAGTAGCTAGGGTGACTATCAGTAGATAAATGTAACATTATCTAAGCAGTTTCAAGTATTGTATTTTCTTGCATCAGCTTGAACAGTAAGAAAACGTATGCAAGAAACTTTCTGTTCTTCAGTCTGACAGATCTGAGTCAGTTTTGTTTTCCTAGGAACTGAGCTAATATATGAAAGTAATAGTGTAATGTACTCATGTGTTAGTTAGCTAGCATGAAAGGAAACTTGGGATAGTCATAACATAATTTTACAATCTTGTGTCCTGCCCAAAAATCGCTATATTCATAATGAATTAAGGGCCTGATTCAGAGCCACTCGCGAGCGGCTGTCCGCTCGCAAGTGGGTCGATGGTCTGCACTGAGCATGCGCACGACGGAGGGAGCTCCGTCGTGCGCATGCGCCAGACGCGACGAGCGAAGGAGTTTCCTTCGCTCGTTGTGTCTGATCAAAGGGGGCGTGCTGTCGATGTTGATTGACAGCACGCCCCCTTTGGTGGGCGTGCCTCCCTGACGGGGGCGTTCCCAAGGGAACGCCTACCGTCAGAAGCCGGCCCACTGACATCACTAGTGATGTCAGTGGGAGTGATTTCGGCTCTGATAGAGCCAAAATCACTCCGGGCCTTGCGGTTGAAAACCTCAACCGCATGCTCTGGCTCGCAGTGGCGATGGTCGCGATGGTAACGACCATCGCGGCCATCAAACTGCATGCTCGTATAGGCTGTGGGTGGTGACCCACAGCTATACGAGCATCCAGGAGGACGCTCCATAATTATGGAGGGCGGCCCTCATTCAGAGCGTGCGCTCTGCTCAGAATTCTTTAAACCCACATTTGCTATTATGATTTTTAGGCAAAAGTTTTGTGCATGGCTAATGAAAACAAGGTTTCCTGCAGCTGAAGGATGGTGAAGAAGAAAAAGAAAAAATTAGGTGGAAAGCTCTGCACAAACACGCATAGAATCAGAAAAGTGTAATAAATCACTTTTTAATACACAGTAATACACAATAGTATGCTAATACTAGAAGATAAATGTCTGAAGTAGCATGGAAAACTGCTAACATAAATACATAATGTCACAATACCACTGGATACAGTAATAAAAATGACGAATAAGTAGTAGATAAAATGACTGAATAGTCCCTCCTACATAAAAATAAAGTCACTAGTAGGACTGTAATATTTGTCCATAGGAAAAAATTATTTTGTATATGCTAATAGGCCACACTAAAGATGAAGCGATGGTGGCTCTGCTAGATGAATGAATCAGGACAAATGATGGCTATTGTTAGCTGATGAAATGTCTACATATATTGCACATACCCACAACGTTTCCTCAGGTAGACAGATCCGTCACTGCCGCAATTGATATATTCTCCGGCAGCACAGTGGGATCGCTATTCCTACCAGCTGTATAATGACCCTGCGATCAGTGCTAGGACCCGTCCTCTCCTGTGTCCGTGCCGCACCAATGTGAGCCGTGTCCTCATAGCCGAAGTCTGCTGTATTGTGAAGAGGAAATTCTACATCACTCAGGGCGAGTGGGTCACGTCAGGAGTGTCAGCTATCCGACAGTTCAAAGAAGTGGCGCCGGTGAATGCGGCTCCACGGGACAACAAGCAACAGCTCCAGAGATGTGGGAATGCACAGGTTGAGCAATCGTGTTCCCTTTAACGCGTTTCACCGCTAACAGCGGCTTTATCAAAAAGGAAGGATGGTGTCAGAACTGGCTTAAGGGCCCCGCATAGAGGCATTTCCATAGTGTCACCAGCTGGGTTGTCTTAGCAGTGTGGGCCCTGGGCAAAGCAATGCAATGGGGCCCCTATCCACCCATTCACAGGAAACAAATGTAAATGGTCAATAAAATTAAACCCTGCTGCATGCCCTTGAGACCTCCCACACATGCTATAGAGACTCTGGACCTGATTCAGACCTGCTCACTAGCAAGCGATCGCTCGTTGCTAGCGATATTTGCAAATGTGCACATGCGTATAGTTCGCAGCGCGCGTGCGCAAACTAGTACGAACGGTCGGGATGTGCTCACTCGCCCTGCAAAGACAGCCCAGTGGAATGAGTGACAGGAGAGGCCATTTGTGGGTGGTAATAGGGGCAGGGCAGTAGTAACGGGGGAGTGGAGTTGCGGACGCAGGCGTGCCTCAGTGTTTCAATGCCGTTTCTGAGGCATACATAATAACAGGCAGCGTCATAGTACACGTCACCTGGTTGAATTATACACTGAAGTGCTCGCAGTGTTTGCAGCAGGGTACACTCAACCGCAAACGCTGCGGTCAGTTCCGATGGACCTCGATGTGCCGATGTTTGTATACACTTCCAGGAGATGATGTTCGCAAGTGATTGCTCACCAAGACATAGTGGGCGTTCTTATGCCTTGCCATGTGAGCGCCCGCCTTGACTTCACTTAGCTGAATTTCCATACGCTGGGAGTGGGCGGCCGCATCTAGCGAGCGGGTCTGAATCAGGCCCTCTGTCTGACTGGTCTGAAGCTGGCGGATGAAGTGAAACTGGGACTGAGGTGAGTACTCGTCACCAGGAGGGGGGGAATAGGGTGGGGGTAGTTAGATCAGAATACAGGGCATGATTCAGAGGCGCACACTATATGCATGCGCTCGATCTGAATCAGGGCATCCCTATTTTTTTAAATCCTGGCCGCAGGCTGCCTCCACAGCTGTGGGCGATCACCCACAGCTTGTGCGAGTGGCCTGGTGATGGTTGCGATTATCACAACCATCGACATTGCGAGGAGACTCTTGTGGTGGGGTCTCAGCACTCGCAATGCCAAGTGGACTTCCAGCTCTAATAGAGCCGGAAATCCACTACTGACATCACGAGTGATGTCAGTAGGGTCACCCACAAACGGCAGTCGTTCCTTCGCCTGCCTCCGTTCGCCTTCGTTTGTGCAGCCACCCCCCTACCTGCCTACAAAATGGGGCGAGCTGTCGATCAACATCGACAGCCGCCCCGTTTTGCTGCGAGCTCCGGAGCGAGTGAAGGTCTCGCTCGCTCCAGGGCTAGTGCACGTGCGTTGTGCATGTCGCGCATGCGCACTGGGCCACCATCGACCCGCTTGCGAGCACTATGCGCTCGCTCGCGAGTCTGAATCAGGCCCACAGTGCACTGGCGGCTTATAAAAATATCACAAATTTACCAACTGGCCGCAGCTGCAGGGGGGTGGGTTGGCCGGCCCCTACAAGCTTCAGGCCCTTGGGCAACTGCCCAAGAAGCCCAATGGAAGAGATGGCCCTGGTCACCAAGTGCCACTGTGAACATGATACAGTATGTGTTCTGGTATATTCTGAATATTGCGGTGTTGAATTCCTCTGTACTAAATGTTATACAATATTACATTATTGACTATAACTGGTCAGCTAAAAGTCAGAAATATATTTATATCTAATTATGACAGAAAAGGCATAAATACAGTTCACAAATAGTAACTCTAAGCACCACTTCTGGCAGTATTACACTGCTGGTTGATGTGTTAAATGTCTTAATCTAAAGATGTGAGATCTGTGCTTTTGCAGAACACTCCATTTCCCTACTGTTCGTGTGAGGACAAAAATAGTTGGTTTCCTGGCTCCACAACATGAATAAGCAGCAAAATCATGAGAATGTGTCTGGTCACAGATATGTAATGTAACCCACTGATGGTCTTGTAGTGATTAATGTAACTGTTACAGGACATTATAATATACCTCCTAGAATTAGATTGTGTCAATATACAAGGGTAATTAAGCTCATACTTGCCTACTCACCCGGATCGGCCGGGAAGCTCCCAAAAATTGTGTGGTGTTCTCGGCTATCTGCAAAAGTGGGCAAGTCTTCCCAGACGGTCCCCCCCCATGCACCCACACCCCCTGCAGCGGGTAGGGGAGATGATACGATTCGTGCTGATTTGCATCATCTTATCTCTACCCCCTGCTTTGATCTCGGCTTTGTGTAGCAGGGGCAGGGCCACGATGATGCGATTGCGCAGTCATGGTCCCCTGCTCCGCCGACTAATGCCGCCTAAATTCCCTTATGTTGCGCCACCCCCCTTGCTGTGTTGACCTGGCTGCCCCCTCCCGAAATGTCGGCAGGTATGATTAAGCTTACATAGGAAGGCTGTTTAGAGGCACTATTTGTGGAGAGTCTGGTGCTATAGCTGGTATATATTCCTGACACAACCCTCAGGACATTTGTAGGTGGGGGGACGTATACGGTTTTCACGCCGTGCAAGAACAATTTGTTTTTAAAAAGTTCCCATGAAAGTTGTTGCCAAGTATGTAATATACATTATAGGAGTAGTGCAGTGGCCATAGAATAAACCTATAACTGCCTTAGCAAGATAGAGATGGTATTGGCACCACAAAGTTGTATTGGAATCTGCAGCCATAAGGAGAAAGAGTCTCCCAACTACACCCTGGGTGTGTCTATAAAAGAAAAAGTACTCTCCAGCACTGATAGAAACACTTATAAAATACAGTATATTTAAAAATCAATTAGAGAGGTTGTCTATGACACTATAATATTTATAGTTGCAGTCAACAAAGCATGTGCAGATGCAAATGTATGCTTTTCATATCTCTGTCCATTCTGAGTAGGATGGAATTTGGCTGGATCTGTCTTTCCATGAAATGGGCATTTCCGGGCGGTATCATGGTAGCGACAATACAATTGCACTGAGCTGTTCGTTCTTGTGGGAGTGTCATCGGGGTATCATGGGCATGTAGCTTGACTTTCACGCTATTCTGAGTTGTGTGCACAGGGAAAGGAAACCTATTTCAGACGGATCTCTTGCAGCTAGCATGGGCATACCTGCACGCAGGGGGGGGAGTTCTGAGTGCCCAGAAACCCCCCCTGCCCAGCGATTAGTAAGTGTAGTGCAGACCGCAGTGAGTGCAGTTCGCACTACACAGTCACAAACACACTGCCGCCGGCAACGAGTAGTATACTCTTACTACCTGGCGGTAGTGTGTTTGTTTTAGCAGCCAATGAGAGTCTGTCTGACAGACTCTCATTGGCTGCTGCGCCCACTGCCGGAGCCAGGATGGAGCAGGTAAGTGTTTTTTTTTTTTGTGGTGTTTTTGTCCTATATATGTAAGGGGCACTGCATAGGGGGGCCACTACTGGGGGGACTACTACTGGGGGCACTATATAAGGGGCACTACTGGGGGTACTGCATAGGGAGGACCATTACTGGGGGCACTGCATAGGGAGGACCATTACTGGGAGCACTGCATAGGGGGGACTGCTACTAGGGGCACTACTGCGGGCACTGCATAGGTGGGACTACTACTGGGGGCATTGTATAAGTGGGACTACTACTGGGGGCACTGCATAGGGGACCACTAATGGGGACACTACATAGGGGCGCACTGTATATGGGGCACTACTGGGGCACTGCATAAGGGGCACTACTGGGGGCACTGTATAAGAGGCACTACTGGGGGCACTGTATAAAGGGCACTACTGGGGGAGATTTTTTTTTAAATAAAACATGCTGGCTGATGGGGCTGGTACAAGTGTGATGGCGGTCGCTATGGACAGAAAAGAGTGGGCAGGTTAACTTTCTTTGAAGACGCGTGGATCCTTGTATTAGCCCTACATAAACTTGCATTAGCATAAGGTAGTATATCAGGCTTCCACTGCCTCACGCAAACCCAGCCACTTTTTTACCGACTCAGAATCAGCCCCAAAGTGTGAAACAAGAATGTGCAAAAAGAGGATAAAAGTTGAAACAACAGTATATTTATTATTATTAGAGTCAAGAGAATATTCCTGGCTTTTTTAACCACTTAACTAGCATGGTCATAGGGGATGTGACCGCAGCCAGCTGTGCTTCAGCTGACAAGGCTGGATCCAATGCGACTGCACTGCCCTGCTGTGTCCCCTGGCTTTTGAAGAGGAGATCAGTTCTGCACATGTGCAGAACAGATCTCTTCTGACTCTCTTGCCCCCCAGACAGTGATGGGGCAGCTACTTTCGGGATTACACCCCAGAATGCCATGCAAACGGCAATCTGGAGCGCATGCGTGGGGGACCAATGTGTGAGAAGGGGATCTTGGTGATTGTAGATGTACACTATCCCTAAAATGTACAGGAAATCCTACCAGGGATACAGAGAGGATATACTGTATATGGGGGTTGGGGGATTGGAGGTTATTGCAAGAAACTTTTGACAAAGGGGGTTAAGTCATACTTGCCGACTTCACAGAACTCCTCCCCGGGAGCAGCCCGGATAGGAGATTCTGCAAATCTCCGGGTTGGGCCGGACTGTAGATATCATTAGGCCCCGCCCCCCACAACAGGATAAGACCTGTGATTCGCGTGTCCCCGAGGAGGTTGTGTGGCTAAATAATGTGATTCACATTTTAGCCCCACCCCCTCCAAACGGCCGTTAAGTTTCAAGTTTTAACCCCACCGGTTGCGTTACCTACCTCAAAACATGAAAAATAATTGTTCTACACTTAATTTTATTAAATAGATATTGAGATAAAATATTTTTCAGAAACGACCATGATAACAAGGAAAGTTAATTCTATGGGACCATGATTTATGCAGGATTATTGCAAGGTAGAAATGTATTAAGTTCCAGATTTGTAAAACCACTGATTATTGGCAATTTTGCTGGCTAAGGGTTGGATCACACGGCTGCGTTCGAAACGCAGCCAGTCGATGTTTGTGCTCTGCGCATGCATAGCATTGCTCGTGCGCGATCCGGCCGATGCGATCGGGAAGCGATCGCAGTGAGCACGCAGTCCAATCACATAATGATTGACATGTTTGACTGTTTGAGGGTTGAGAAGGGGGGTGGTCGGCGGAACACAGGTGTGCCTGTGCGTTTGAAAGCCGTTACAGGGGCATGCATAATTAAGAGCCTGCGATTGTATACGCTGGCAGAGGTCTAGATGGCGCCAGGAAGTTTAGCAGTTTGTGAGGTAGCGTCAGGTCAACCACAACTGTGCGAATGGTTCCGATGTTACCGATGTTTTCGCTGACTTGCGGATGCATGTCATGGGATGTGGGCGGCTTTATACAGTGACGGGCGTCTTGGTATAGAGCTACGGTTGCCGTGCGATTGCATTCATTAGCATATTATTGCAGCTATCGGGTGCATGCGGAGGTAGCCGTGCGATCCATACTGAATAAGGCCCTAAGTTTAAAATGAAAATGTTATTAATGGCAAAATCTGCCAAGTTGTTTGCAGTCATGAAATTGGCACTTTAAAAACAGCCATCAATGTGTACATATTTCATAGTTGAAAATATTATGATTTATTATTACATTATACAAACTGCCGGGTTTGATTTAGCAAGGATCGCAACTGTTATTATGCATGCAATCGGCCGATTGTTGCATTCTGTGCATATGTATGCATCACAGTGTGTGTGCGCGAACCAGCTACTGTGATCGGGATTGTAATCGCAGTGACTATGCAGACCCATCACAGAGTGATTCATAGGAAGTACTTTTTGGGCCAGGTGATGGGGGGTGGTCGGCGAAACGCAGGCATGTCAGTGCATTTGAATGCCATTGCAGGGGCGTGCAAAAATTAGGCACTGCAAAGCCATATGAAGCTTGGGCTTTCACTGTGTGCGATGAGGTTATCAATTCCTGAGTAAGGTCAGATCTTGTACAAGTGTGCGTGAGGCTCCAATTGTAGTTGCGATCCGTACTGAATTGGGCCCTGTATCCATTAGTGTATGTTTAAACCTTGTATAGATATCCAGTCGGCTAGGGAATGTATTACAATGTGACATTGTAATTTGACATCCGTTTTATATTGTTCTTTGTCTCTAAAGCAACTGACAACTGATTTGTATGATAGACGATACACTGCCTAATAATGTGTCAGTAATACCAGGCTAGGGTTCTTTAGTGTTTCAAGATAATTTGGCCACTAAGTGGCTCTATTTTCTTTAATATTTGAAGGGACCGACCAATAATTTTAAATACAAATTACCTTCTGTCAAATAGTTACTAGTGACACTATTACTTTATTGACACTTCAATGTTCTACTAACGGAATATATTCTCATTCGATTTTTAAGGGGGAAAGCAGCAAATGTTTGTATTTAATGTAATTTTTCTGTTGTAATTGTAATTAATTATATTTTATGTAGTACGTGCGAGTTTATTAATAACTGTCACGACAATATTAAATTTTGTGTTTATACAGTAACACTGTAGTTAATATCCCCACGATCGGGATGCCGGCTGCCGAAATCCCGGCACTGGAATCCTGATCACCGCGAAAACAATAGCGCCGGAATCCCGACATGACTGGGGATGCCGACGTCGGAATCCCAGCTGCCAGCATCCTGATCGTAAGAAGACCGGGGCAAGGTAAGTATCCCCCGCTTTAGGTTTAGGCACCCCAGGGGGACTTAGGGTTAGGCTGCGGGAGAGGGGAGGTTAGGGTTAGGTTCCAGACAGGGGTGGTTAGGTTTAGGCACCACTGGGGGGAGGGTTAGGGTTAGGCACTAAGGGGGGAGGGAAAGGTTTAGGCACTTATGTATGAGGGTACAAAAAAAGGAAGGTTAGGGAGTAAATAGGACAGGGGAACAGAACTCACCGTTTCCCTGTCAGGATTCGAACCATCGGGATGCCGCTGCCAGTGTACTGACAGCCAGCATCCCCTCCCTTGGTATTTCATGCCGATTCCATCTCTATGTTCTGTCTACACTTTGTCTAGACATAACATAGAGATGGTAGGTTCCCGAAGTCACTTCTCTTCTGTTTGAGTCTGCTACTGTTGAAAATGTACAACTCCTTGCAGCTGCTGCAGCTAGTCTCAACTGACTCCAGCTGCTTGCTTCCAGACACCTGTCCAGCCACACTCCACTTTGCTACTTCAAGACACCTCATCCACCACTTTCCCACTCTGACTGCCACACTCACATTCCCTGGTAACAGACACCCATCTTTGACATTCCCCTTCCTTGCATCCAGACACCCAATGGACACACTCCCTTTCCCTGCTTCCCCCTGCTGTTGCAATTTTTTCTACCACCACTCTCCCATACAGGACTCTAGGCTGGTCTTCCTCTACTGTATTAATATCTGTACCACAGAAAAAAAATAGGAATGAAGAAATGAAGGGAGTGATATATATATACATATATATATATATATATATAGTACTTGTCAAAAGTCTGAGCACACCAGTATATTTTAAGGCCCATGCATACCTTATTGCTGTGTTTGTAACACGTAGAAGTGGTTTTCTTACCGCAACACTACCACTAAGGCCATTTTCCTGCAAGCGCCTGGCCACCGTCCTATCGGACACAGGCTGGGAACGACTTTTCTGCAATGCCCTTCCTATTTCCGGAGTGGTCAAACATCTATTACGCTTGTAAGTAGTCACAATGAAGTTCTCCTCACGAACAGTTGTTGAATATATTAGAATGTACTCACCGGTCTTTCAATTCATAAAAATATCAAAATCTTTATTCCATCATATCAAAAGTTTTCACCAACGTTTCGGTCCTATCTGGACCTTTGTCAAGGTACCTTGACAAAGGTCCAGATAGGACTGAAACGTCTGTGAAAACTTTTCTATAGTATAGGACTGAAACATCTGTGAAAACTTTACTATAGTATTGGTCGACGTTTCAGTCCTCTTAGTGAGCATCATCAGGACCGTAACAAATTGTATGAACAGGTCAACTCCTTACAGTGTGTGGTGAGGAGTTGACCTGTTAATACAATATGTTACTATCCTGATGACGGTCCCTAAGGACAGCGCGCGCCGGGCCAGGTTTGCCTATTGTGACGTCACACTGGCGCCTAATTTGTAGTACCTCCCTATATAAGGACAGCTCTGAGCACTATTCAGTGCCAGATTATAGGCACCCTAACCTTACTCCAGGGTTCTTATCTGTGATACTGCTTCTCCATCCTGACCTTGGCTTAGTTCGTGACCTGACTCCATACTCTTCTCTTCCCATCACTCTGGTACAAGTTGATCTTTGTCTCATCTGTCCATAGGATGTTGTTCCAGAACTGTAATGGCTTTTTTAGATGCTGTTTGGCAAACTCTAATCTGGTCTTCCTGTTTGTGAGGCTCACCAATGGTTTACATCTTGTGGTGAACCCTCTGTATTCACTCTTGTGAAGTCTTCTCTTGATTGTTGACTTTGACACATATACACCTACCTCCTGGAGAGTGTTCTTGATTTGACCAACTGTTGTGAAGTGGTTTTTCTTCACCAGGGAAATAATTCTTCTGTCATCCACCACAGTTGTTTTCCGTGGTCTTCCGGGTCTTTTGGTGTTGCTGAGCTCTCCGGTGCGTTCTTTCTTTTTAAGAATGTTCCAAACAGTTGATTTGGCCACACCTAATGTTTTTGCTATCTCTCTGATGGGTTTGTTTTGATTTTTAAGCCTAATGATGGCTTGCTTCACTGATAGTGACTGCTCTTTGGATCTCATATTGAGAGTCGACAGCAGCTGATTCCAAATGCAAATGTCACACCTCGAATCAACTCCAGACCTTTTACCTGTTTAATTGATAATGAAATAACGAGGGAATAGCCCACACCTGTCCATGAAATAGCTTTTGAGTTGATAGTCCCATTACTTTTGGCCACTTAAAAAGTGGGAGGCACATATAGAAACCGTTGTAATTCCTACACCGTTCACCAGATTTGGATGTAATTACCCTCAAATTAAATCTGAAAGTCTGCAGTTAAAACACATCTTGTTTGTTTTATTTCAAAGCCATTGTGGTGGTGAATAGAGGCCAAAATATGAAAATTCTGTCAATGTCCCAATATTTATGCACCTGACTGTATATGCCTTAACAGGTGAACAGTAAGCTGTGAAATCAAATAATATGTATTATTAACTTCCTATCTGAATACGACAAGTGCACCTTTTACTGTTTATAACCACATAACTATGTACATTTGGAGGGCAGAGGTAACAGCTGTGACCTGAGCAAAGTAGGTAATATATTTTTTTGGTAAAGTTGCCTCATTGAGTTAAAAACAGAAAATAGGTCAGGTACAGAAAACCACAAAACAAACCCTTGTCCAGTAAGCCTCAGTCTGATGGTCTCCATTCAGCAATATGCAAATCAGTGACTGAAACATTCTAGGTTCTTTTCTTGGAAGTTAAAGAGAAAAAATGTACTAGTTTCATACTGATCAATTCATTATTCAGTGATAAGTTTCCCTTTCACTCTGCTGTCATCTAAACTGTACTGTGTGTGTAGATTCATTTCATGTAACTATGAAGTAGCTGTTTCCTTTCTGTCATTATACCATTATAAAGAATGTAACAGTGATGATGAAACTATTGTGTATGAAAACTACTTCATATCCGGCGGTTGGGATGCCGACGTTTACATTACCGGCGCCACAATACCGATGCCGGTCAGAATCCCAGCGCCGGCATCCCGACCGCCGGAATGCCGAAGGTAAGTAACGGGGTGGGGCCTGGTTTAGGGGTTAGGGTTAGGCACTACGGGGAGGGTTAGGTTTAGGGGTTAAGGTTAGGCACTAGGGGGAGGGTTAGGCACTAAGAGAGGAGGGTTAGGTTTAGGGTGAGGGGCGGTGGAGGTTAGGTTCAGACACTGGGGGGGAGTTAGGGTAGACACCAAAGAGGGAGGGTTAGGATAGGGAGAGGGGGAGGGTTAGCATACCGAACAACAAGTGTCGGTATATTAACCCTGTCAAGATCCCGGTGTCATGATTCTTACCACCAGGATCCCGAATGTTGGTATTTCATACTGATTCTTGTTTCAACATGCCAAAGAATTTTCCACCCAAATGCTACTAAACGATAGTGTGACTAAGCTATCTGCCTGCAGAATTCATTGAAAACATTAAAAACTGTGTAATTAAATTGACCTGTAATTTACAGATGGGTAAAAGATAATTTGCCACATTATGTAAAAACGTTATGTTACTAAGGGCCTGATTCAGAGATGCACACAATGTCGATGTTGGACGTAGTGGAGGGACTTTTTGCTGTCATGCATGCGCCAATGCTGCACAGTGATTGATTAGAGAGGGAGGTTGCAGGGAGGATATTTTTGCAAAGAGAGTGACAGGTAGTTAGCGTTTGGGGGAGGTAACGGGGGGGGTAGTAGCTAGAAATAGGCATTTGAGTTGGGACCATTTTCTGAAAATGTCCAAGAACCTAAGTTCACGCAAGAACATTACGCCAGTCTCGCAGTGAGGAGGCAGCGGAGGGATCTGCACGGATCCCTCGTCACAACCCCGGACCTCCTTCGGAAATCAATAACAATAAAACATTAAAGTTATTGAGCTTATCACAAACAAAACAAACGGCATTATCATCTAGGCCCCTTAGGGAGAAAAGAAATGCTGCATAAGTAAGATACAGTAATAACTGCATTTTGTGGTTAGATACAGCCATTGGAATATTCTAAGAAAGTTATCCATACCATTTCAGTCTTATGAAATAATGATGCCTCTTAACCCTAGCAGTAGCCCTTTCCAATTATCTACAAAATAGTTCTCCACCATAGTACAATATCATTTTAATCCCCTAGATATAACCCCTCTCATATTGCTTACATTTTAGCTACTCTTTTATAAATAGACCCATGTATCTGTTTCTCCTCATCGGAAGATGTGCTTCCAGTAAATGAGATGAACAGTAAATCATTTCTTTCTTTGTAATAATAAGGGACGTTGTGTGGTGGTTTGTGACTTTTAAAGCTGCCTCACCAACATTCTCATGTTTCACCGTAATTCAGGTGTCGTTCTCGTCTGGAAATCCTCTGTTTTTATGTGAGTGAAATGGAGAACTTGATCAGTTAGGATTATCCATCCAATTGTGGGCACATCACAATAAATCCAATAGAAACATCACTCAATAGTATAGAAAATATCAGTGGTACATTAGTGGAATGAGATATTGACTAGAAAAAAAGAATACATAAAGTTCAAAAATCAGAGTCCAGCTCTGAATGTAGCCCACCCACACTTAAAGATAAATCCACTATAAATATATTGAGATAATAACTCCAACGCACCAATATTTAAACAATAATCTTTTAAACACAACTAATAAGGGAGACAAGACATACAAACATGAAAACACAAAAGGAGGGATGGGAGGGACATAGGGAACAAAAAACAAATATCTTGACACCTTCCAAGGAAACAAAATTGGGGGACAACCCTCTGCAGCTGTCGGTTACATTTCCCAGTATCATAAACAAAATGGCAATAAAAATATCTATATTCTATGAGATCATAGAATTTCTAATAAAGAGATTTAAGTGAGCTGTCTCAATAAATACCAACTGGTAATTTCAAACACCTGTAGGATTTGAGTTTGAGATTGAGGTTGTAAATGTTCAATATACGGTCCCACTTCTTATAAAATCTCAGGACTTCCTTCTCAATGTCTAGCAATGATGCCCTCCTGTCAAAATACCGAATCTTGAGTAATAAATGCTGTACTGGTGAGAGGATAGATGGGATTTTACTGGTCCATTGAATCAAAATAGCTTTTCTGGCCGCAGTTAGAATAATAGAGAGTAATGGGATAATAGACTCATAATTCGGACCTAGATCCCAGTTAGCATAATAAAGACATAATATACAGTAGCTAAGGGGTCTGGCTGTAGATGCAATGAAAAAATCTCATTAATAAACATCACTATTTTGTTCCAGAATCGCCGAATCTTATCACACTCCCAAAAATTGTGATAAAAGAAGCTGAAATATAGCGGCATTTGAGGCAGTGACCTGTTTCGTTAGGAACCATATATTTCCTCTGATGTTGTGAAATATATGCTCTATTCAAAACTTTGTAATGTACCTCCTGAAGCATCGCTGTACGTAAATGTCTCATCGTGGAGTCAAACTGTGAAAGAAGTATATCAGGGTCAGGGAATGATGTTATATCTTTAGACAAGCTAGCACACATAGATTTCCAGATGTTGGAAGAACATCCTTTAATGAAAACAGCATTCAACAATCTAGTATAATAAGGATGCGATTTTACATGCAACAAAAGTGAGACTATAGGGCCAGACGTATCTTCGGAGGAAAAGGCTCTAGGTAGGCTATGAACATAATGACGTAATTGGAGGTACATATAAAACCACTTATTTGAAACATTAATGGTAATTAATCTCTCTAATGGTAACAAACAACAATATATTACCTATAGATAGGAAGAGATAAAAATAATGTTTGGTGAGCACTCTTAAGATTGGATCAATGACCTAATTAAAACATAACTGTTAATACATAATCATTAAAATAGTAGCCTCTTGACACCAAGCAAGATTGTAGACATACTTAAAAAACATTTCAAACATAAAATTCAAAATTACCATCCCTTGCGGGACCCGAGTAAAATCACATTAAAATAAAACATGCTATGTAAGTTCATGCTCACTGACCGCTCTGCTAAGACCGCTCTGCTATCAATGATAAAATAAGTACAATGCTAGTCATCTGAATATTCAATAGTCATGATGTTCATAGCAAAATATAGCATATAGTGAATCTAAATAGAACACAGCCCATAGTGGGCACTGTATGCCTGTGAGACCTAGGAATATCTATAGATAATCTAAATATGCGTGGTCACCAGAAGTATACAAACTTGTTGCTGGGGTGTCCTGTGCTGCGCAGCCAAGGACACCCTTGCCAACGCGCGTTCAGGCTTGTTCATGGAGGAAGTGAAGAATATTTAGACGACTAGCATTGTACTTATTGTATCATTGATAGCAGAGAGGTCAGTGAGCATGAACTTACATAAATGCCGCCCTCTTAGTTTTATTCTTTGAACCTTTTAATGTACATACCAACTGGCTTCAGCAGCAGAATTGGATGGTATACAATCATTGTGGAATATTAATGTGTTTAAAGGTTTTTTACAATACCTGCACAGGCACTTTACTTTCCTTTGCTGCTAGTCGGGCCGCTGTAATAGAGGGAGAGATCATAAGGGTGAAAACCTAGACTCGTTTACCTAGCCCTCATCAAATACACTCAGTACATCTGTTGTCACATGACTTGTTTAAATCTTGCACCAGCACTTTATATAGCAAATTGTGTTGTGTTATGCTGCTAAAACGGGACTCTATGTACTAAGTGGGGTAAGAATAGGAAGTACTGAGGATTCTAAACACACAGCACTAATATAAGCAACTATAGGGTTATATGAACTGTTTGTGGAATATTATAATCACCGATAAGGATAGGATAAAGTATAAGAACTACAGTATAATGAAAATATGTGTTGATGCTTAACAGTATAGGAATATATGTGATAATGTTTGCACTTCAACAAGCTGTATAGAAGTTGTGACCTGTGTTAGATTAAGCTTAATAGTAAGCTTTAACATTATCAAACGGTCGACATTTATGGACACAGTGTTCTAACTTATTTTCCTATTCCTCTATTGATTGGTGATTATTTCAAACAGAGTAATACTCTAATTAGAGGTCCGATGCCATTAGGTAAGACCTTTAAAAGTAGAGGTGAAAATTTGAGGAACATCCCTGTCACACTGTTGTTTCTAAGGGCCACCTGCTCTACAACAAATCTCTCACTCCTCACAGATGGCCAGAGGCTAAGTGAGGAGCAGCAGAATTAGGAACAGCAGTATCTTTACCCTGACCTTCCTGAATTTCCTTCATAGAGGTGACCGTACAGAAGGTACAAACAGATGCATTCAAATTTAGCTATTAATGCTATGCAAAATGTGGAATTATTCTAAATATTTCGCCTTAGATTTTGTGTGTATAGGGTGAGGAGGTAGTCACACCTCTTACGTTGCACATTAACAGTCATTTTCTGACTTATTTGTATGAAATGTCGTGTGGGACTCCCGTGCTGGCTAGCATATTTATTTTAATGTGATGTGGCCTTAACTATGCTGTCAATCATATGCCGGTAAAGAGGGGATATGACCCCCTACCTTGAATTACCCAACATACTTTTTTCTTACGGATTTTACTCGGGTCCCGCAAGGGATGGTAATTTTGAATTTGATGTTTGAAATGTTTTTTAAGTATGTCTAAATGCTTGCTTGGTGTCAAAAGACAACTATTTAAATGTTTATGTATTAAACGTCATGTTTTAATTACGTAATTTAGCCAATATTAAGAGTGCTCACCAAACAGAGTTCTTTTTTTCTCTTCCTATACAATAGTCTCCAACTCTAGTGAGCACCACCAGTACCGTCAACTGTCTAAGTATAGCACTATGGACAGGGAACAGTGTTTTTTTACTTTACATATATACCGACTGATATTTGTCTGTGCAACGATTTCCCCCTTCCCCCATTACCTATTATAGACAATATATTACCCCAAGGGTCAAATATATCATTAATAGAATTCCCTTCTGTTTCCAGTCAGAGAAACCCCTATTATCCATAGCCGGGGAAAATAACCTCCCCAACTCGGATTCCTCGGAACACTATGGAATGTCGCAAGGCTATGGCAAGCGGCTCTAGTGCAAGGGCAAATAGGAGTGTCGAGAAGGGACACCCTTGCCTTGCTGCCTTTGTGTATAAAAAAGGGATCAGAAATATAACCGTTACAAACAATCTGCGAAGATGAGTTTGCATATAATGACATCAGAAGCTTGATAAAGTCAAAAGGAAACCCAAAATGATGTAGTGTATAAAATAAATGATCCCAGGACACCAGGTCAAAGGATTTTTCAGCATCAAAGGAAAGAATTGTATGCCAGTCAGCGGTATCCGAAGTATGTATCCATTGAGCCGCCGCCACCACCCACTACGTATATTGGCCGTCAATTGTTTCCCCCAAATAAGCCCAGTCTGGTCCTCATGGATCAACTTGGGTAACAACACTTTCATTCGCTCCGCTAGAATTTTTTATAAAATGTTATAGTCGATATTAAGGAGAGAAATGGGCCTATAGGATCTAGAGCATTCCAGGTCCTTGCCCGGTTTGGACAAAACCTTAAGAAGCACTGGGTTAAAATGAGAGGGCAGAGATTTCGTAATCAGAATGCGTAGAAGTTAGAGTCTCCACAATTCTGAGAGAGAGAAGTTTATAAAATTCCCCACTAAACCCGTCAGGGGCAGGAGCTTTACCAGGTTTTATACCTTGTGTAGTTTTTGTACTTCTAATATGGAAATCCGGGTAGTCAAGTATGCAGCCAAGTCGGAAGGTATTTGGGGAGGAACAACAGGGACCAGAGTCACGGTTCGCCGCATCAGGGGCAGAGGAAGCTGATAGAGCCAAAATCACTCCGGAGCTTGCGGTTGAAAACCTCAACCGTAGGCTCCGGCTCGACCATCGCGGCCATCACAAAGCACGCTCGTATAGCCTGTGGGTGGTGACCCACAGCTATACGAGCGTCCAGGAGGACGCTCCATGAAAATGGAGCCCGGCCCTCATTCAGAGCGTGCGCTCTGCTCAGAGCGTACGGCTCTGAATGAGGGCCAATATCCTCAGAACTGTTAAACAGGGAGTGATATAGGAGTACAGCTCAATGGCTATACATAAAATAACGAGCAACATCTCAGGCCAGAGGCAAAATAGAGACAAGTTTCAACTGGGCAAAATATGATCAAACCACAGCGGAAGAGGCAGTGGAAGAGGGACCATCAGCCTCTTCAGATTCAGATAACTCTCATAGGTATACCTCGGCATCCGCATCAGTAGTAAAATCTTTATAAGTATCACCGCCATATAATCTCAGATGTGCCGGGAATAAAAGAGCAAAGCGACGACCGAGTTGAATCAAATTCTGGCAGATAGGGGAAAATTTTTTCCGGGCTTTGGTGACTTCTGTATAAAAGTCCTGGAACACAAATAGCCTGTGGCCTTCCCAAGATAAGTTGCGGTGTCTGCGATATGCTGACCATATTATATCTTTGTGAACAAAGTGTAGGCATCTAAATATTACTACCTGGGGCCTGTGGTCAGGGGTATTCCTTTGTGGACCCAGGCGATGAGCCCTCTCCACAATGATATCTTTACAGCCCTCAGCAACATCCAAAACTGCAGGGAGTGTATTGGTCAAAAGGTCTGGTCCTTTAAGGGTTTCCGGTTATCCTACCACTCTTAAATTGTTGCAATGCAATCTATTTTCAAGGTCGTCAACCTTATTAAGTAATTGTAAATGAGACTTATGCAGTGTAGCATAATCCGCCTTGAGAGTGTTTAGTTCATGGAAATTGTTACCTGAAACATTTTCAGTCTCAGAGACTCTCTGGGATAATTGTTGTAACTGGCCCTTTAAAACAGACAAGGTTTGCTGAAAAAGATCTGCCTGTTCCTGAAGCATGGGTGTCATAGCTTATTTAATGGCCTGAACCACATGCCCATAAGTAATAAAAGAGTCAGTGGTACCTGCAGCAGAGGTGGGAGAGGTCTGAGTAGCAAGCTGTGGAGCTGAGGATACAGAAGCTCCCAGCACTGGAATCGTAGCCGCAATCTTGGATCCGGAGGGGCGGTGGTCAGCGCGGTTTCTCTAAATTTTCCCCGACATTGGAGAAGACAAAAAGCGACCCATGCAGGTGAGGGGGGTCAGAGGCATTAGCAGGTGCTTCAGGGGGCAGATTGGCTATTACACAGCTATTTAACAGCCTCCAAATTGCTGTGTCCGGAGCGGAGCTGCAGCCAGACACAGCTCACTACATAGTGACACAATATTCTTTTTATCTATCTGTTAACATATTTAAGATTAGTTATCTGCTTAGAACCATTGATGTGGCCTGGATGTAAGATTCATTAACGTATTTTCCGGAATCTGTATGTAATGCCGGCAGTCGGGATGCCTCCTGTCAAAATACCAACAGAGGCATCAAGATCAGTAGCGGATTTGCCGCAAGGCAACATAAGCAGCTGTCTAGGGCCCGGCGGGTCCCAGGGGGTGCCGCCCTGTCTGTCTCACTGACTCAACTCTCCTCTCCACTGCACTACTGATGCGTGTGACCTGTTACATCACACGCTCAGACTCAGAGAGAGGAGCCAAGATTAAGCTCAGCTGTGGTGCGTGCTGCCGTTCGAGGGTACAAGAGAAAGCAGAAGGTGAGTGTCAGCGATGTTGGTTGGTGGATCATACAGTTCAGCTGCAGCAGCACTCACCAACTCTATAGTTGCTGTGGGATGGGGGGTCGGCCACGCTGGGGGAGGTGTCCAGCTGCAGGGGGGATGTCGGCGGGTGGTGGATGGCATTCACCAGCTCTAGTATAGGAAGGGGGAGGGGCTTATCACACTGGGCCAGGCCATGTTATACATTATATTAAATATGCTCAATATTAGTTACTATATTATGTCATTCTCCATACCCTTGATAAAATATAGAATGCAATAAACAGATGGAACCTTATTTGATAAATTAGTGCCCTTCTAATAAAGTACATTTTGGAACACATAAGGCTATACTGTAATTCTCTTGCTGAGTTATATAATGCTGGACCCAATGCAGAAGTCTCAGTGTTTCTTTATGAATACTGTATGGATTGTTTGAAATAGTGGGCCCCCAAATCAGTGTCTTGCTTAGGGTCCCATGAGGTCTAAATCCACCTCTGATGCTGATGGTTCTCCCCCTAACCCTAACTCTCCCTTCTTGTAGCCTAACCCAAACCCTCCCCATCCCACACCCTAACCCTAACTCGCCCCATTTACCTATCTTAAGTCCTGTGTGGGGCTTCCACCGTCGGGATTCAGAACGGCGGCATGCCATCCGCCAGTCTGCTAACTACATCCCTTATTTTGAATGTATCGACACAAGATTGCCAAGACTTTTGACGGTTTGGGGTGCTGGGGACATGGCCACTGTATACATTGCTCATTGGGGGCCTTGTTCACGACATCATACAGGGGAATGGTTACTCCACTCCTGCACTCCTACAGATGTCCAGGCTCGGGTAATCTGTACCCACTACCCACTTCCCTCTCAGCTGCCCTATATGGACAATTGCACATTACTAAGTGGCTTGTTCTGTATGCTTTGTGCGGTTCTCGCCATTTACTGTTGTCAATATATGGCATACTTGCCAACTCTGGGACGGGGCAGCCAGGTCGACTGACTCATCACAGCAGGGGGCTAGGCATCATCATAGGTGGGTACTATACAGTGCCGATATTACAGGAATTGTAAAGTGGGGGACGGGGCTAAGATGACTAATTCAGTGTGAATCGCATCATCACTCCCCGAAACTGCCCAATTTTGCTCAGTAACTGAACATGGGGGGGTGGTGGTGACGATATCCAGAAGACTTGCCTACTCTTCCGGGCGGCCAGAAGCTTCACCCGATTTTCGTGAGCCTCCTGCCCTTTCCAGGAGAGTAGAAAAGTAAGTTATTCGGACAACTGCACAAAACCACTTCCCTTGTTCTGTATGCTGAATGTCACTCTTAGAGGGGAATTCAATTACCTGTGAGGTTCACTCCATGGCTAAGTACATGCGCCAGCCAATTCAGTTAGCGGGGTTTACCCCCGCGTTAAAACCCAGATGTGGACTTTTCCTAGCGGCCTCAGGAGCTGCGAAGAAAAGTCCGTAAGAAAAGACATCCTCTGGGGTTTAATACGGAAGTGATAAATATTTTTCATGTAAACTTGCATCGTGAAAATTTATATTTTGACAATAATTTACCATTCTGCTCTTGCTGAGAGACGGCCTCCAATAAGAGTCCATCCGGCGAAGAGCTGGAAGCAGAGTGAGTGAGTGGACAGTGAGCTGAAAAAATCCCTGTTACAGTAGCCCATAGGTTACTATTACTATAAGCTAACGCCATCTTCAGATGGCATAAGCTATTGGGGCCAAGCTCCAGAATCCTACGCTTTCTGTAGCTTCTAAATCTGATAGCATAGCAGCCCCCATACAAACCTGTCGGAAATTGAGGTACAGCAGCAGCTATCAGAGATATCTGCAGCAATACCTCCATGGTACATCTGGGGATCCTTAATATTTGAAGGTACCACGCAGGGCCATATTAAGGCTTGTGGGAGCCCCAGGGCAACTAAGTTGTATTGTCCTCCACCAGTAAAATTGACACCCTGCAACCGTAGCTACCTCTACTACTGTAGGCCTCTTGCCTTGTCTCCAGAACTCTCCATTGACAAGCAGCCTAACATAGGAGTACCACTGCTAGCTGTGGCTGCTGTCACATTGAGCGGTGTTTGCTGGCTCTGCTTTCTGGTCACATGGTCGGGTTAGGGGAGAGGAGATGCTGTGTGGTGTTGGCCTGATTATGCTGCCGGGAGCCGGCCAGGAAGGGTGCAGGACAGGGCAATATTTGCATCACTGTATAATCCGGCCCTGGTACCACGCAGATAATAACACAGGTTTGCGATGAAGGAGCTTTTTTAACTAATTTATGTGATACTTATAGATTTTTGGCTTCTGAACACGAAAAGGACTCCCGATTTTGCATATCACATCACGTTTTTCGGCAAAACGTGTATTGATGAATAAGTAATTTTTTTCATATTCTTTAAAGTAATAAATGTATTCTGCCTACATTTATTATAAAACATTGTCTTAAATGAATTCAGTCGGTAGTATAGAAGGTTGCAATTCAGTTCTCGTCATAAAACTTCCCCCCGCCCAGTGCCAGATTAAGGTCCACATGGTCCTGGGGCTGAAATTTACAAAGGGCCTAAACACCATACTGTCTAAAGGAACATTGCACACACAGAACAACTACAACTACAAGGAGAGCTGGCGAAGGTGGAACCAAATACTCATTTTAACCCTTGCCTACCACCACATACACACACACAGTATACACTACACACACACACACACACACTACACTACATTACAGTTAAGAAGAGGGTGAATGGTTCCACCAAGACGTTAAAGATGTAGTTGGGATGTCACCATGATGGCTGACTACTACTGGATGATACACAGAGACGACACAGAAAAAGCTTATAAGCGAAAAGCGACAAAACTAAGTTTGAAGACAAAAAAAAACAAGATATTAACGATTTGTTCAATAATTATGGTTTTGTTTCTATTATTGTTTGACGTTATTGTTATTTTATTATGTAATTAAGACAAAAACCCAGTGATATCATCTACACTTCTTCGTATTTCACAATAAATATGCAAAAAAGTTTTTTTTAATATACTATATCTTGATGTACACAGGAGTATAATTAAGAATATAAAAGTATTATTAAAAAAGCTTTCAATACCTTAAATTTCGCAGACCTGTGTAATTGATAATTAGGCCCCATTATACTGTATGTATGGACAAATGCATAACACCACTTTCAACCTATCTTTTTACATTTATTCTGGAAGGAGCTCCTCCATCTGCAGCATACTGAATTACACATTCATACTGACAGTACCATGAGGTCAAAAGTGAAGCAGCATGGACATTACGACTTCCATCCTGTGTATTTTACAGCCATACACTGTATCAGGAAGCTGGGTTCCCATAACTTCCAGTTATTGCAGAGGAACTAAGACTGTATTGCACAATACTGTACATCTTTTAGATACAAGGAAATCTTAATTCTGTGTATCTTATTATACAAGCAGAGAAAAGGGAATTGGGGAGAGAAAAGTTACCTAAATTTGCATCTACTTCGAAATGGCCAAGTGCTCCAGCAACCAATTAGATATTTAACTTCATTGTCTATCTTGTACTAGACAGAGAAAAGATATTTGGGGCGGCATGTGTACACCCAAAAAGGGCATGGCTGTTTCCCACAGGAACGTACTCTTGTAAAGTGCTGGGCTGCCCTCCGACCCCCTAAAAACACTTTCACTGCCCAACAGTCATGGCAATTTGACCTTGGAACTTTGAAACATAAATCAGGACAGTAGGGACTGTTCGGAAGAGGATGCGGTCAATATCTCGGCAAAGGGAATGCTTAGAACACCGGTCGCCGGATTCCCGACACCTGTCTGAAGCCCGGCGCTGGCATCCCGAAGGGAGCACATAAAAAAAAAACAGAGTTTACCCTATTACACTTTAAATACACATAAAAACAAAACATTTTTAGGTATTTGAATATGAAAAAATATAGGGCCAATTGTTAGGGCAGTAAATTGTATTTGGTATTGGTATCTGTAAAGACATCACAATCATAATCAAAAAGAGCAACTTGAAAAATAAATTAATGAAGCTAAATAATGCATCTACTTAGCAATTATACAATGCAATGAGTAGCACCTGCTACTATTAGCTGTCTGCAACCATCAGCAGCGAAAACAACCATCGACTGCTCACGCAGTGCTTGTGGTAGGCCCTGGGCTACCGCAAGCACTGCGAGTGCTTCAGTCGACAAAGATGCCAGGTGATGTGTACAATGACACTGCCTTGTAATTATGGATGCCCATAAAACGCCGTTGTGACGGCTAGACACGCCTGCGTTTGCACCACCACTCCCCCGTTTACAAGCACCTTCCCCTGTTACCACCCACAAATGGCTCTTTCTGTCACTCAAAGTAGCGTCCATGTGAGTGTAGCGAGCACTCGAATTTTGCTCGCAGTGAGTGGTTTACGCACGCGCACTGCGACAAATACGCATGTGCAGTTTGCAACAATCGCCCGGCTGTGAGCGATCACTGCTTAGCGACCGGGTCTGAATCAGGCCCAGTGTCTTGACAGTGTTAGTTATAAATGTGAAAATCATATTTTCCATATAAAATGTAATTAAATAAATCACCCAGTCACCACCATGTCTATGGATCGCTGCTTCAAAAATCCATTGAATATCTTCTTTTGTGCAGTAAAATAAATCTACTACCTAATGGTGCATACACATGGTACGACTTTCATGAACTATATGAACGATAACGATATTGCTCATATAGTTATCGTTCACTTTTTCGCAGTCACCAACCTGACAACGACCAACGATGTGCGTTCCTGTTCCTGCATGGACGATAAAGATATCTATGATCGTCCGTACATGCAGGCCAACTTGGATGATATCGTGAACTTTGCCTGTTCAGAGATGTGGCAGGATGACTTCATTGAAAGATATCTTTCAAGTCATTGGTGGTTCAGATTGTACCGTGTGTATGCAGCTTAAGACTTGAAATGTATTATAGCTGCAATGCTAGTGAATGGCATATTGTCCCCATCAGCTGACAAAGGCGCACCATCAATCGGACATCGGCTGCACCATCGGGCATCCAAACAACCCTATGGTTGCTCAGAATTTCCGTCTGCACATGGCTGCTGACACTGACACCCCCCCTCCCGACATGCCCGCTCCCGTTAGTCACCACCCAGGAATGCCTATCAGAATCAGTCTGCCTCCCCCGGCAGTAACCATTGGGACACATGTGTAGTGCATCTCAGACGCATGTGCAGAAGTAAAACATCAGGCGCTTGCGTTCCCCTCTGAATCACCCACTATACCTAGGCTTATGTAAGTCTCACTAGGTTTTATATTCAGGGGTCATGCTACTCTTACTTGAACACATCCTTACAGAACTCAGATTATGGTGGCCAATCCCTGTCCTGTCTTACCGTATATACTCGAGTATAAGCCGAGTTTTTCAGCACAAAAAATGTGCTGAAAAAGTACCCCCTCTGCTTATACTCGAGTCAAGTGTAGCGCTGACCGGACGGAGTTCGGTCAGCGCTACACACTGCCAAACACACAGCCGCCGGAGACGGCAGCTGCGTGTTTGTTGTAATCAGCAGCCGCTGAGAGTCTGTCAGACTCTCAGCGGCTGCTGCTGCTCCCACTGCGGGAGCCATCTTCCGGCTCCCGCAGTGGGTGATGGGAGACACGTCGTCATGACGACGTCTTTCCCATGCAAAGCGGCCGGAGGAGCGGGCAGCGGCGGGACCAGGAGCGGGAGTTTTAGGTAAGTGATTTTTTTTTTTTATTCTTGTCATTTCTCTCTCTACTGGGGGGGAGGACTACAGGGGGCACTACCAGGGGGCGATTACTACAGGGGGCATTATCAGGGGGCACTAAAAGGGGGGATTACCACTGGGGGAACTACCAGGGGGGGATTACTACAGGGGGCAATACCAGGGGGGGATTACTACAGGGGGCACTAAAAGGGGGGATTGCCACTGGAGGAACTACCAGGGGGGGGATTACTACAGGGGGCACTACCAGGGGGGATTACTACAGGGGGCACTACCAGTGGGGGATTACTACAGGGGGCACTAAAAAGGGGGATTACCACTGGGGGTACTACCAGGGGGGGATTACTACTGGAGGCACAGCAAGGGGGGATTACCACTGGGGGCACTACCAGGAGGGATTACTACTGGGTGCACAACCAGGGGGAATTACTACTGGGGGCACTACCAGCTGCTGCCATTTCCCACACTAGGCTTATACTCGAGTCAATAAGTTTTCCCAGTTTTTTGTGGTAAAAGTAGGTACCTCGGCTTATATTCGGGTCGGCTTATACTCGAGTATATACGGTACTCTTAATAAGGCCATTAACATGCCTCCCTACAATTGCCCGTGGCAATTGGGATAAGAGCAGTTGTTGTGCTTTGCAGTATTGTGCACATGAAAAGTGGGTCACAGAGGTGTGGTCACATGCTGCAGGGCATGGCCACGCTCGCCATAATTGGAATGTACCCATTCACCACTGCTCAGGTACGCAGAGCTGTAGTGAATGGAAGACACCTTCCAAACTTCCTGGCAAATCGGACAATGCAGTTCTAATTGGGAGTGCAGATTAGAACCCTAAAATTGGGACTGTTCCATCAAAATCGGGACATTTGGGTAGTATACTATGGGATCCATCAATCCAATTAGGTGAAAATTGCTAGATGCAAGGTGTGAGTTGTTGTTTTCTCTGCGAATTTGCATTGCGAAATCAATACAATTAGCGACTCCCATTGAGAGAAATTGTAGGAAAACGTTTGTTTTAAAGTTAAAATGTCAGAATATCGTGCAGAACCCATTGGACACCCCCCTAATGACTAGCAATTGGAAGTTTCCTATTAGCTTAATTAGTCCAATAATTACGTCATTTTTTGGGGTTTAAAAAATGACCTCAAATTACTCCAAAATCAACTATTTTGTTGCTTTATGTACCACAAATTTAATCAGAGTATTAATTTTTTTTATAAAATAATTGCCTTTTACATATTTTTTTAAATTTTTTAAAAAGTCACCTCAAAGTACAGGAAAATCATCTTTATTCCTACTTTTTTTGCATTTTTTTTTTTTTGTATAAAAGTAAAAGAAATAAGTTGGCTTTTTTTTTACTTTAAAACAAAAATGCATAAATCAGCCATTTAACACTGCTTAGATACTTCCGGTACTTATCTTTTGCCCACTAACAACCTTCTGTATGATTCTGTAAACAAAATTGGCAGTTGTTTGGGGTCCAGGAAAGTCACCCCACTTTTTCATGCACTTCGATCACATTGCTTTTGGCTGACAATTTGTGGACCCTCGCTGCGAGTACCGAGAATGGGCATTATTAATTGGATTGGAGAATTCTCGAGTGCGCACATTCATGGGAGGTCTGCGAGTTTCATGAAATAAGCTCGCAACTGGCAACTCGCACCTAATTGGATTGAACCCTATGGGGTCTGTTTACTAAGCAGTGTTAGGAGACAGAGTGAAAAGAGATAAGGTACCAGCCAATCAGCTCCCAACTGTCATTTTTCAAACACAGCCTGTGAGATGGCAGTTAGGAGCTGATTGGCTGGCACCTTATCACTTTTCACTCTGTCTGCTAACACTGCTTAGTAAATAGACCCCTATATGTGCAGATTAGATATCTGTAATATCTCATGCTGTAACCTAACCAGGAATGTCTACACTAACAATGCTATGCATTGTGAAATGGGGCTCTATTTACTACAATCCGCATATTGAATGCGGATTGTAGTGTGATATTACCGAGTGAATTCGCATTGCGAATTCAGGTAATATCACAGGGATTTACTATAAATCCCTTGCAGGGACAGAGCTTGCGATAAAGCTCTGTCCCTGTGGATCCCATCCGCACTCTAGTCGCGGTATTTTCGGAAAAAATACCACGACTAAGAGCACGCGCATGCGCCGACCGACCACCGCTACTACCCCCCCACCGATGCTAAGCCCCGCCCCCGGCGCTAAGCCCCGCCCCCGGCGCTAAGCCCCGCCCCCGCGATCGCGGACTCCCCCCCGCGACCCCCCCCTCCCTTCATTACACTTACCTGCATCCTCCTGGCCTCCGGTGGTCTTCTCCGGGCTTCCCGATCAGGTGATCTCCCATACTGCACTGGGGCCCGATCACCTGATGACCGGGCCCCAGTGCACTGTGGGAGACCAGCTGACCGGAGAGGAGCCATCATCAGAGGCCCGATCACCGGTCCCTGGATTCAGGTAAGTGAAAAAAAAAAATGTTTAATTTTTTTTTTCTTTTTTTTACAGCAATCAGCTTGCGGTCTCTTTAGACCACATAGCTGATTACTGGTACCGGCTCCCGCCTCTGCTCACCCCGTTAGAGCAGAGTGGGAGCCCGGTAACCGGGGGAGACCCTGGATAACGCCACCTCCAGGTGGCGTTATTATCACAGGGCTTTCCCCGGTATTTTTTTACAATTTATTTTTAGTAACTTGCACACAGATCACATTTCCCATTACAATTATGGGAAATGCGATCTGCTTTACTAAAAATAAGTGATACTGGGGGTTGGAGTAGAATTTTACTAATTCTACTCCAATTGCCCTGTAATAAATACAGGTGAAACTAAAATAATGTGAAAAGGGTATGAAAACACCCTTTTTCACTTTATTTTAGTAAAAATAATGTTAATAAATAGAGCCCCTGGTATTGTTATGTAATGAGTTTTATCTATAAATACAGTATAAGCTGCATGACAGAGGCCTTATTATGCAAAACTGTTACAGAACTATGCAACATAAGGTGCTGCAACCCGGCCTGAAGCTACTGTAGTTTATTTTAATTTGTTTTTAAGTGTACTAGAAGAATGCCAGAAATTGCCAACTACCTGTGTACCTGACCAACCTGTGAATTTTATTCTACATAACTAAGCCACTACAAGGATTAAGTTGATATGATTTTCACTAACTGAAAGGTGCGGCTTCCCAGCTGTCATATAATGCACTGACTGTAGTATGAGGAAACTCTCCATTTGCCCAGTCATGTGCTGCTCTCTTGTGAATGGCCAAAGCATGACTTACTGACAGTTTCACATTCACACTCAACAGACACAAGTCCTGATTCAGAGCTGGTTGCTAATGCAGCCACGCTTACAGCTGCTTTCGCAATAGCGGTATAAAAAAATACTAATCTCAGCCTTCCCTTTGCATTCGACAGTGCGATGGAGTGTATGAGTGGTGAGACGCCCACTTAGCAGCTGTGTGGTCTGTGCATTTGCGATGGACATTGGTCGCACCATCGACATGTGTTAGCCTAGGGTCTACTCTAGCTACTCTACTCAAATCCAACTAAACATGGCATATGAAGCCTTACTTTTGCGATTGGGAACACAGCAGCTCTCCAGGAGACATCCATGACACTCCCCTAACACGCCCATAAAAGTGCCCCTTTGTGTGATTACTATAGGTCACCAGCCAGTCTCCATGCTGATAAGTCCAGGGATCGCAAAGCCCTTCTTATAGCGATTCTGTACACAATTGTAAATGCCATTGGACACTTCAGTTTGCGCGTGTGCAGTAAGGGATTCCTACACTTTTCGCCATACGCACTAGCATAACATTGCTCAACTGTGGGAATATCGTCCATCTCTGAATCAGGCCTGCAGATTGGTTATGTACTTATGACCTGTTTCTCTCTAAAGGGCCTGATGATTCAGAGGTGGATGCAGTACACGTCGCTGTTGCCGTCTCATAGCGGACTTTCAAAAAATATGCTAATGACTCAGCCTCTATCGTGCTCACATTCACCACTTACATACATAGGCGAAAACATTGGTTGCACATCATACCATGAAGCCAGGGCCTCTTCAGCTGGACACAAATTTACAGAAGCTCACTAGGACACAGAAAACAACACACCTGTATCTTTCTTAGCTTCTAACTTTCCAATTGTAATTATGCCTAAAATTTAAAGGGCAGTGATTTTACTAGCAAAACACGACTAGTAAAAGCATTACCCTTTAAATTTTGTGCATAAACAACATCGGAAGTGTCAGGTTTTAGAACCCGATGCTTAATAAATAATCCCCAAGTGTCTGGCGATTGTAGGCATATTGTGCAGTCTCTTTGTGTCCAAGACACCTAAAAAGTTTTATTGTTAGTTTCATGATGTAATAAGAAAAATAATATTAAATAGCTAACATAAAATAGAATATTGGGCCTGATTCAGAGGTTCATGCAGTGACATAGTGGTATATTTAGTCCAGGTGTGGTCACTTCTCATTCTGTTTTATTATCTGCTTTAAGCTGAAGTTCAGCAAGAGTAATCGGCCGCCAAGACTACCCACTTCACACGGGAAGTGGGCAGCAGCAGCTTCGGATCGGGAGACTTTAATACTCTTCCGGATGGCACCACCTGAGCCTCGGGAGTATCCCAGGCATTCTGGTAGAGAAGACCAGTACAGTATTGCTTTTAGCCTAGTGCTTGTTACCCCAAAATCATGGGGTCCTCCATGATCTCTGGTAGACCAGAACTGGGCTTAGCCAGTCAAGCAAATTATATAGGAGACAAATCTCTTTATTGGCCCAGAGTGCTGGGGGAATTTTTTTGTCTGTTTTTTTTCTTGTCGAAATTAACCCCTTCCTTACACGCACCTGTAACAGACTTGCCTACTCTCCTGAAACAGTTGGGAGGCTTCCGAAAATCAGGTGGAGCTCCCGACCGCCCGGAAAAGAAGCCAAGTTTCCTGGTGTCGGCTGCTTCCCCGGCTGCGGGCGCCCACTTCCGAGTTAAGTGGGCGGTACAGGCGGCCGATGACGCAAATTGCAGTGAATTGCGTAATCTTGGCCCTGCCCCCCGGCATAGATTGCCAGAAATCGGGGCATTGTACAGTGGAGGGCAGGGCCAAGATGATGTGAACTCTCCCCCGACACCGTCCACTGCAGCTGCTCCGCGCCCCCGCAGTGCGGACTGTCAAAGGTTGTCAAGTATGACCTGTAATGGGGTTATATATTGATTTGAGAAACCACCATTTTGAGGGTTAATAACACAAGCAGGTAATATTGACATAATGAAATGAAACAAATCTGTAAGCTGTATTATTACTATTGTTTATATAGTGACACATTATTATGCATTGCTGTACCAAGAAAATTTGTCATTCACATCAGTCCTTGCCCCATTGCAGCTTACAGCCTAAATTCACTAACACACACTGGGGGCTAGATTTACAAAGCGGTGGCTTTTGAAAGCTGCTGCTTCTCTTCAGGTTTGACCAGCAAATTTAAGTGCCAATAATATAAAATTTCCAGGCCAGGCCTGCCAAGAAGCCTTTTAAACATATTAATAGGATCCATTTTTTACCTACCGGTCTGGAGAATGGGAGGAATCCCACAAAACCACACGGAGATCATAGAAACTCCACAAAGATACTACAGTACTAATGCATCCATAATTGGGAGTCCCTCTGCTATTGTAGTGCCTGTGAGGAAGTGAGATGGAACTGAATAACACTGGGAACCAGAAGTCTTCATCTATATACTAACACCTCAGCACAACCAGTGAATGAACACAACTGAGCCATCTATTCTGCTGAACGTTGTTATGATACTCCAGTGACACTGTGTTAGGAGCCTATCTTGCTCAAGTATAACAGTGGTGAGATCAAACGATAGCATTGTTATTCTTTATTGTGCTTAGAGAGTACTAAGTGGTTGGAGATGGAGACACATGTGTACAACTTACATATAGTGTTTCCACCTTGGGTGATAGATAGATAGATAGATAGATAGATACTAATGGCCATGTGATACAGCCAGTGAGGATATACGTAACTGTATATCTGTCATTCTACTAAGCATTTATCTATGTTATGAGTAATGTCATGCCTGTGGGCAGAATGGGCTGATACATATTGACAGTGCACTTGGGGGTATTTACCTTGGGTAGATCAAAGCTAAAAGAAAGGTTCCTTTACTGTTGAATTGTGTCTTGTGACTGTGCGCTGTAATGATTCCATTCCTGATGTAAGCTAGGTAAATATTGCACATTCCACATATGTGAAATATTTAACTGTAGGACATTGTAACCCTAAAATGGAGAGTACACCAGTAATGTGACTCTTACAGTAATACTAGATGAACAATGACACTTACAATCTGCACAATAAAACAGCAATATGATGCCATTATCTAGTTTAAAACATGCAAATTGATCCTTTTAATAACCAGTGATCTTGTTTTCAAAGAAAATTTCAATGGACAACAATCTTTGTAATATTTATGAGCCTATAACAATGTTGAAATTATTTATTTAAGAATACTGCAGCAATTTCCTGAACTTGTTAATCGCTGTAGCCATAGTGCTTAGGGTGTGACTGTTCTTTTCTTACATTTTATGAATGACACAAGCTCACTTTACATTTATTTTCGGAATTTAGGGCCTGATTCAGAGACAGACACAGTGTCGACATAATGGCACAATTGAGAGATCGTTTGCTACTGCGCATGCGTAAAAAGTCCAAAAAACCCCTACGGTGCATGCGTTCCACTGAGTATACACAGGTGGCCTGATACAGCAGTGCACGATGTTAGGGAATCTGTGCAGGCACTTGACCCGTACCGTGCATATGCAGTACGGGTCCTGCATGATCGCACGCAGAGCAGCAGCAGACTGTCAGTGATTAGAGATGAGCAGTTCGGATTCTGTGGAATCCGAACCGCTCCGAACATAGGGGATCCCAGTCCACCCGAACCCTGTTCGGGTGTTCCCCGCCCGACATGGATCCCCGTTCGGGGCCGAACAGTGGCCTCCTGATGTCGGATTCTCGCGAGAGAATCTGACGTCAGGGCTCCTCTAGTGTAGGGCAGACCCTACACAGACACAAACACACCGCCGCCAGCGCCAGCTGTGTGTTTGTAATAGCAGCCAATGAGAGTCAGGCAGACTCTCATTGGCTGCTGCACGGAGGGAGCCGGTTGCAGCTCATTCATGAGCTCCGTCTTCCGGCTCCCTCCGCGCGTAATAGAGCAGCAGAGCGGGACGGACGGCAGCAGGAGCGGGGATTCAGGTAAGTTTTTTTTTTCTTTTTTTATGTGTGTGTTTTTAAGGGGGCGGTACTGGGGGGCATACTAATGGGGGGCACTGCTACTGGGGGGCACTGCTACTTGGGGCATGCTAATGGGGGCACTACTACTGTGGGGCATACTACTGGGCGCATGCTAGTGGGGGCACTACTACTGGGGGGCATACTACTGGGGGACATGCTAATGGGGCACTACAACTGGGGGGCATACTACTGGGCTCATGCTAATGGGGGCACTGGGGCGCATGCTAATGGAGGCACTGCTACTGGGGGGCATGCTAATGGGGGCACTGCTACTGGGGGGTATGCTAATGGGGGCACTACTACTGGGGGCATACTGCTGGGGGACATACTACTGGGCATACTACTGGGCGCATGCTAATGGGGGCACTGCTACTGGGGGGCATACTACTGGGAGGCATACTACTGGGAGCACTGCTACTGAGGGGCACTGCTACTGGGGGGCATACTACTGAGGGGCATACTAATGGGGGCACTGCTACTGGGGGGCACTACTACTGGGGGCACTGCTACTGGGGGACATGCTAATGGGGGCACTACTACTGGGGGCATACTACTGGGGGCACTGCTACTGGGGGGCATACTACTGGGGGGCATACTACTGGGGGCCTGCTACGGGGGGGCATACTACTAGTGGGGGCACTGCATAGGGGGCCCTACTACTAAGGGGACTGCATAGGGGGCACCACTACTGGGGGCATTGTGTAAGGGACACCACTGCTGGGGGCATTGTATAAGTGGCACTACTACTGTGGGCATTGTATAAGGGGCATTACTACTGTGGGCTTTGTGTATAAGGGTCACTACTGTGGGCATTGTGTAAAAGGGGCACTACTGTGTGTCATATCATAAATAAGAGACACTACTTTATGGTGTAATGTGAATCAGGGACACTGTGTAATGTGAATAAGATTGTGCACTGTGACTCCTAGGGCGGTAGCCCACTTTGTAAACAAGTACTGTGATTCTGCTGGCTGTACCCCACAGGGTGGGTGCACTACTTTTAATTTCTGCCACTGCTGTGTGGCAATGTGTCATAGATGTGCTTTAAACTGTGGTCTGTGCCGCTGCTTTGTCGCTTGGTAACCAGTCAGCTCACTGCAACCTTTGGCCAATAATGGTGAAAACTATCATTTAAACTGTGAAGTGGTCTAAATTGACTGTAAATGACTGGAAATTAATGTTATTGAGGTTAATAATACTCTAGGAAGAAAAAAAAAGCCCAATTTATGTGATTTTAGGTTTTTTTGTTAATTTTTGTAAAAAAATCCAAATCCAAATCCAGTCACCGCAGTTTGGAAAATCCAAATCCAAAACCGGGTGATGAATTAGAACCAAATACAAATCCAGCAAAAATGGTCCGGCTCACATCCCTATCAGTGACAGTCTGCTGCCGTTTGTGGGCCGGAGGGGGGTGGCGACGGCCTCTGTTTCCAGAAACGGAGGTGTGTCGTCGCTGTTAGGGGAGGGAGAGAAGAGGCCAGGATGTCAGCTGACAGAGATTTCCTGGCCTCTTTCTCTCATCTGTGGTGGCCGGCTTGCTGACCCCATGGGTCACTTAGCCGCCCGATGTTCTCATAGATTATCTGATGTTGCATTGTACAACACAGCTCGGATAAGTAATGCATGCAGGAGGTGTGATACCTCCTGCTGCATTAACATAATTGCAAGGACGGAATTGCAAAGCTGCTTGCAGGGCTGCCATCAGAAATCGTGGGGCCCGGGACTCACAAAATAGGCAGGGCCCCCTCACCTCCCCGTGTTTCTGCAACTCCAGCCCCGCAGTGTCTCCCTAGCCAGCACCCCTCTGTCTCTATACTGCCCCCTACAGCCCACAGACATTTACCTTCTCCTCTGGCTGTTCCTCCTCGTGCTGCAGCCGGATCCTCTGTCAGTGATGCGGCGTCAAAAAAAATAAAAACTTTATTGTACCAGTTGCAATCCCCCCACATTTCACTCTCTCTCAGCGATCCCCCCCACATTGCCCCATCTCAATGACACCCCCTACTTTCCCCTCTCTCAATGATCCCCTCCACATTCCCCTCTCTCTCCCAGCGATCCCCCCTACATTACCCTCTCTCAGCGACCCACCACACACACACTCCCATCTGTCAGTGACCCCCCACACACACTTCTCTGTCTGTCAGTGACCCCCCACACACATACAGTCTCCCCTCTGTCTGTCAGTGACCCCCCACACATTCACCTCTGTCTGTCAGTAACCCCACCACACAGAAACAAACACACACACACACACACATACACTCTCCCCTCTGTCTGTCAGTGACCCCCCCCCCCGCACACACTCCCCCTGTCTGTCAGTGCCCCCCCAGACAGACACACACACACACCCTCTGTTTGTCAGTGCCACACCACAGATTCCCCTGTCTGTCAATGCCCCCCCACACACTCATTCCCTTCTATCTTTCAGTGCCCCCCCAGACACAGACATTCCCCTCTGTAAGTGCCCCCTTCCTAGACATTTCCCTCTGTATCATTGCCCCCCCCCCGCCCCCTGTCTCTCAGTGGTGCCCCTCCCCAATTAACTTACCTCTGTCAGTGTCCTGAGAGGCCCTCCGGCTCACTTCCGTCTGATGCAAGGGGCTTGACTTGCAGAGAGTCCGTGTGGGCAGACTGGTGAGTCACACTGCAGCTCTCTCAGGCACATGCTGTCTGCTGAGCTGCTCTGTCTGTGCTCATTGTCAGGTGGTTAGTCTGGAGGAGGGGCCAGCCACCAGGAAGTAAAGGAGGCTATGCTTGCTCATTAATCACTGTCAGTGACAGATGCCGGCGCTGCGGTGCGGATCCTCAGTGAGAAGATTCTGCTATGTGCCGGGGAATACCTGAAGGCCATTACTCCCAAGGGGCACCTGCTGCAAGACTGATAGGTCTATCCCTGTGTGGGCCCCCCTTGCTGCCCAGGCCCGGGACTCCACACCCGGCAGTCCCCCCCTGATGGCGGCCCTGGCTGCTTGTATGCAGCTGTACAATCCCGTCTTAAGCTGAATCAGGCCCAGAGACCGCTGTTGTGAATGTAGTCACTAGTAATAAAGCTGGCGGCGGAAGCCATGGGCGTTCCTGGGAGGTGACTGGGAGGTTTTCTTTAGTGAATACAAAAAAAGCCGTCTTATGGGATTGTTATGGGAGTGTCAGTGACTGTGGCTGCGTTCTCAAAAACAGAGCCACAGGTACAAAGGCCATGATTAGATAAGTTCGGAATGAGACACTGCTCTAGCCATAGGGTGTCATAAGTGTCAATGGTCATCGTGATGGTGGCATGTTTGAGCACGGATTTCCACTCTCCACGGACATTGAAAGTGGGCATCTCAGGGCTTGCAATCTCCGTTGTATCTGGCTGATGATGTCAAGACAAAGATTAATAGGGTAAATAGTAGCCAGAAATCTAAAGCAATATATTTAGCATGTAAAAGCTTAGGTGGAAATCTCTTTTAAAGGACCACTAACATTAAAACACAGATAGCCGTATTCAATTTGAGGCGAAAAGTCTGTTTCCGTGATACTTTTTCGTCGATTACATCATTTTCACCTGGTTTGAGTTTCCTCCGTATTCAATTTGGAAGACTTTTCGCCTAGGCAGAAAGTCAATGCAATGTAATAGGCGAAAAAAGTTTCGCCTATGAATAGCAGGCGGAAAAAAGTGCAGAATTGCGGTTTTGGGGTACAACATTGCGGGAACCCCCGTGCAGCATTAAGACAGTCCCCTAAAGGTAAACTGTGTCACAAAAAGTTTACAAAATAATCAGGCTACCCCAAAAAATGTATTTAAAATTTTGGGGTGAAAAAAAAAAATGTAAACAAAATGCCAAACTAACTAAATTAATTCTGGTGGGGTCCCCAAGTATATGGCAGGTGAATTTTTCATTGCACAGAGTGTATTTTTGAAGGTGTATTTTTGAAGAACTTAAAAAAATACCTTTAGGGACTTAAAAATATGCTTACCCCCATTTTTATGTAGCCCAAATTTGATGGGACCACTTTTAAAAACAAAAAAAAAAAACCTAAGTGCTCTTCTGCATCACTTCTTCAATGTCTGGAAAAATAACCACCTGCCGCATCTATTTAAAAAGCCGACATTCTTCTGCAGGCAAAAATGGGTACCCATAGTGATCCCTGAGGTCTGGACATCTTTAGGGGGGTCCTACAATTATTTCCTGAAAATTCCCTAATTTTTTCGCCGATACAAGTTTCGCCTGTTTCCGATTTCGTCTACTTTGGAATTGAATACGGGGAATAGTGGGCACGTGCATGATACAGCGAAGGAGGCGAAAAGTCCAAATTGAATATGGACCAAGGTGATCTAATAGGGAGATTTTAATTGATTATGATGGATTTTAAATGGATGGTGTGTTTCTGGGGCAAATTACACATTTACTAATACTTAAAAAAAAACAAATAAAAAATGATCTGTTAGTAAATGTGTGACGTAGCCCCAGAAACACCATATCGACCATTAATAAATATACCTCAAGGTGTGGTATGAAAAGTCGACATTCAGAATGCAGGCAGCATGCCGACAGGTGCTGAATGTCGACAGTCAGAATATAGACATGGATATAAGGTCAAAAGGGTAAATGTCTACATTCACAAATGTTGTCATGTCAATAAATTTAACTTGTCAACACCAGAATGTCGACGTACAGTTTTTTTTCATATTTTTGCCTAACATTATCCCTAAACCTAATCCTAAAAATAACACTAAAATATACTGTCAACATTTTAACCATGGAAAAAAAGGATTTGCCCCCCAGCACACTAGCAAAATCAAAAATACTTAAATCCTACATGATAATAGAGATTCAGAGCTATTAGTTACATACATTTGCAAATATATGAATAAGCGCCATGCCAATCGTCAAGGCTCCTCTATGGTGGCGTCCCTAACATTAAGGGGTTCACGTCCGAGAAGCAAGGCACCACAAAAATTCCAGCCATGGACCATCCCCAGGGCATCACACGAAAAGGGGAAAAAAGGTGATAGTGAAGAGTAAAGGATAGATGTGTAAAGATAAATCAATAAGTGTTAATGAAATGTGAAAGAATTAAAATGACATAAATAATGTACAAACAAATAGAGAAGTGATAAAAATATTCTATGTGAATTAAGTAGTGATGCCATGAGAAAGGTCCAGCCAGAACAACCCCGGGGGCCCCACTCCCAAATGCTCACCACCAAATTAATTATTGATACATAATAGTAGCACCCACTCTGGGTCATATAATTACAAATTGGTGTACTGCATGATAACAGCACATGTATGAGCTGAGAGCTAACTTGCCTTGGAGGTACCCCAAAAAACATCCACATGTATGCTGAACGCATACCATCAGATATAATGAAGGCTCAATGTATATCAAACAAGCCTCAAAAAAACTGTGACTCATAATACAAACAGATGATAACCTTAATCTCTCTGATACCAGACGGGGTCGTAATCTTCGTCAGAGGCGTCACCAGGTCTGGTGACACCCGGTGCGCACTCTAAATCCCCACGCGCGGTGGAGCCGCACACGCTCAAAAAGAGGGCGTGGCCTACCATAAGGGATGTTTCCTCACAGGCAGGGTTGCATAAAATTGGATTTTTAAAAAATAAATAAATCAAAAACAGTTTTAATTGATTTAAATCAGATTTTTTGGATTTAAATATAATTTTTTATTAAAAAAAATTTATGTAAACATTTTACATTTTTAAACGTTTATTTAAAAAAATGTTTTTAATAAAAAAAAACATTTAAATCAAATAAATCCGTTTGATTTTTTTTTTATCTAAAATTTTATGCAACCCTGCAGGAGCTACCAATAGCGTCACTCCGGGGCCGTGCCCAGTATACCCGGACATGCTGGGTGGTCCCCGTAGACTGTGTCTGCACTGCTGCCTCCTCCTCTGTGACAGGAGCTGAGTGCTGCAGGAGAATGTCACACTGCAGCACCCTGCTCCTGCCACTGAGGAACTGACATTTTGGTGACAAGAGCTGACAGAGCCGTAACTAGATTTTTTTGGTTATCCGCACTGAGCAATGTTCTGCTCTGTGCAGTGGCACCGACCGCACCACCCTAGCTACGGCCCTGGGAGCCGAGTGCCGCAGGAGAATGTCACACTGTAGCACCCTGCTCCTGTCACTAAGGAACCAACATTTTGGTGTAACCCCCTACAAGGGTGACACCCCTTGCGGCCCGCACCCCCATAGTGACACCACAGATTTTCGTGATACCCTGGTAAAATCTAATGTTTCCAAAATGGGAATAAAACCCTCAAAACATTTTTTTTAAACATCTTTTTATTAGAAGTTTTGATACAATACATGCGGCATATATTCTTAAGTTGGGTACACACTAAACAGATATATCTGCAGATGATGGTTGTTCGTACACACTGAACAACCATCATCTGTGTTCTGTGTGTTGAAGGGGGGGGGCGGGTCGGCTGACCGCCCATACACACAGCACGATGCCCCAATATATGTGCAGATACATTGGGCATCGGCTGTGCAGCGCAGCCGATGCGATATGTCTGTGAACAACCTCGTTCACAGACATATTGCTGGTGTGTACCCAACTTTAGACTCCAAGTTACATAGTGGTACATAAACAATTGTAGAATTACAGTGTCAGTGTGGGTTGTTATAAATGTACCTGTGTAGCTTGCCAATGTTTGATCGCTGGTCATATGTTTTCACACCCACGTACGGGTAAAACTTTGTATATTAGATACTATTTAAACGGCAACTCTACTTTTGTAATATATCAATATATGGGCCTGATTCAGAGATGTACGCAATGGCGATTATGTATGCAGATTGACCTATTGTTTGCCATTGCACATGCATATAAGCCACACTGCGCGTGCACATCGATCACATTGCGATTGCGGACGCACAGAGGAGTCAGCATTTGGGGGAGGTAATGGGGGAGAAATCGCAGGCGCGTCTGACTGTTTAAATGCCGTTACATGTGCGTGCATAAATTATTCCTTGCGATCTCCTACGCAGTATGAGACTTCCCGCAAGGGCAAAATGGACGCTTGGAGTGCATCAATATTATCGATATTTACGCAGGTAAGCAACGTTGTATGCATATGAGAAGGTAGCGGTGGGTGTCCTTATGCGCGGGTAAGCTTTGGAACTATTTGTTTCTTTTTAGCAGCTGCAATTGCATTAGCGTCCATCTCTGAATCAGGCCCTACATGTCCATGCGGTCTTCTCTTATACAGGGAAAACTGAATGGAAATGTAAAGAATGGATGGTGCTGCACCGTTCTGCAATCTGTACAGCTTTTTTTAATACTGGGACAAGTGAGGTGCCAGTAGCTCGCCATTTTGCTGAGATGAGACATCCCCTGTCTAGTCTCAGCTATAGGATGGTTGACACATTCCTCCCCTCTCTAGGGGGTAAATGTACTAAGAATCGGGGCTGGTTGAGTTTTGCCATTTTGAAACACGATTTGAATCGCTGAAACTCGGGTGATTTTAGGCTTCTGAAACACTTACATTTACCAAGAATCGTGTTTTGCTGAGAGTTTGTTTTCCGATGATGTATGCGATCAAGATTTCTCACCCGAGTTTGCAGTGTCTGACAGCAGCCAAACACTCCCGAACAAGCAGCCTGCACATATCCGTGAGATATGTGAAGGCTGCTTGTGTCTTTTTAATGTGAATGTCTTTTTAATTTTTATAAAAAATTTATGTAGGGTCCCCCCCAAAAAGCATAACCAACCCCATGCTGCTCAGCCAGTCCTGGTTGCTAAAAATACGGGGAGAAAAACGAGTAGGATTCCTCCGTATTTTAGGAACCACCATTGGGCTGCTGAGCCAGTCCTGGTTTTAAAAATAGGGGGGAAAAAATTGCATAGAATTCCCCCTATTTTTACAACCAGCACCGGACTCAAATCCAGCCGGCCAAAGCATTTTCACCCCAAGCTGGTCAGCCCAATCCGGGGATCTCAGGGGACGTGGGGACTCCCCCAATAAAGTGGTCCCCCTCTCCTGAGCACCCCAGGCTAAGCTGAAGCCCGGGGCTCTTCCCTGCACCCCTGGGCAGTGGGTGCAGGGGTAATAGTATGGAAAATAGAATTAAAGTATTGTTTTTTTACAGTGGAACTATAGGTGCCAGTGTGTCTGCACTTTGGCACTTGTGGTACTACAAGTGCCAGCAGGCAGCCGGCACCTGTTCCCCCACTTAAATAGTTAAAAAACCACAAGACACATACACTGTAGTAAGTAGCATTTTATTACATACCTACCACACTCACACAAACTTACCTGCTGCCAGATGTTCGGTCCCCTTCTCCAAGTAGAAATCCAATGGGTTAAATCCTATACTTGCCTAAGTCCTTGCGCTCGTCTCCGTAGCATCCAGGGGTCTTCTCAAAATAACAAAATGACACCATGACCAGATCATACATTAGCGATGTCTGTGTGATCACACAATTCACTACCCGGCTAATGACTGGAGACCCCACGTGGAAACTGTCAGTAGCTGGAGCCGCCAGCCAATCAGCGGCCGTTCTA
The DNA here is from genome assembly GCA_031769625.1 of Taudactylus pleione. Taxonomy (NCBI): domain Eukaryota; kingdom Metazoa; phylum Chordata; class Amphibia; order Anura; family Myobatrachidae; genus Taudactylus; species Taudactylus pleione. The sequence continues at coordinate 1,242,557 of JAUIMM010000120.1, forward strand.
CAGTTGATCTTAGATCCATTCCATCCTGAGAGTTTTATTCAGGCTACGAATTCCACACCATCTATGACGATATATATATATATATATATATATATATATATACACACCTGGCTCACATTATGGGCCTGATTCAGAGCCGAACGCTCTGACCAGAGCGCTCGCTCTGAATCAGGGCCCTCCTCCATGAAAATGGAGCGGCCTCCTGGCCGCTCGCATAGCTGTGGGTCACCACCCACAGCACATACGAGCGTGCCGGATGATGGTCGCGATGGTCAATCAACATCGACAGCACGCCCCCTTTGGTGCGAGACCCGGAGCGATGGAGAGCCCGTCGCTATCCGGGTCTTGCGCATGCGCACGACGGAGCTCCCTCATCGTGCGCATGCGCAGTGGGGGAACATCGACCCGCTTGCGAGCGTCCTGCGCTCGCGAGCGGGTCTGAATGACCCCCTATGTTTGCCACCTACATTATGAGTGTCGTACAAAATGTCAATGTTCAGAATGTTAACATTCAAGATGTCGACATGGTCTGAGCGTTGACATTCACAATGTTGACACTGACTTAATGTCGACATTGACAGAATGTCAACATTGTTTATTTTGGCTGTCAGTATGTCGACATTGTGTTTTTACATTGATTAGTCAACTAACACAAATACTAACCGCAGCCTAACACTAAATTGTCTGTTGACATTCTGTTTGTCGTCGCTCACAATGTTGACATTCTGTCAGTGTTGAACTGGTGTCTTTAGGCTCCAAGGCATTCAGACATCAGTGGTAGTGTTGGGTTATGGCTGAGGATTTTCCCCGGGGTCCGTTTGGACTTCCATGCATGCGTCCTGACTCCTGTGTTAGCAGGTAGGGGTGCAGCCATGTTGGTTAATCTCACCTGATCAGTCTCCTCCAATGGCAGCCCTGCTAGACTCCTAGCTAATCTCATGATCCAATGACCAGCTGCCTAGGGGTATTTAGGTCTGACTCCTGCAACAGGAAGTGGTTACTGTGCTCTCTGGTGTTTCCCAAGAAGAACCTACAGTTTGTTGTTGCAGCCCTCACGCTGACCACCAGTGCTACTTATATTAGCTTCCATGCTAAATCCTTGTGTTACTTCAGCTCTCACAGAACTCCAGTGTTTCTTATAAAACCCTGTGTTGTCTTTAGTGTGCTGCTGAGCTCTATAATCACCTCCCTGTTTTCCTGTGGTGTCAGCTTTCATGCTAATTGCTAGTCAGCTTTCAGCTGAAGCTCTAGCTTTTCCCAGTACATACCTGTGTCCATTTCAGTTGTGCAAATCAGCACTTGGACCTCTAACTATTCCCAGTACATTCTCAAGTTCATTTCCAGTGTTCAAGTCTTCCATCCATCACCAGTGTCCAAGTTTTCCATTCGTCACCAGTATTCAAGCATTCTCAAGTTCATCACCAGTATTCAAGTATTTACTTCATCACCAGTGTTCGAGCATTCTCAAGTTCATCACCAGTGTTCAAGCATTCTCAAGTTCATCACCAGTATTCAAGTATTTACTTCATCACCAGTGTCCAAGCATTCTCAAGTTCATCACCAGTGTTCAAATATTCCGTTCATCACCAGTGTCCAAGTATTCCGTTCATCACCAGTGTTCCAGCATTCTCAAGTTCATCACCAGTATTCAAGTATTTACTTCATCACCAGTGTTCAAGCATTCTCAAGTTCATCACCAGTATTCAAGTATTCAGCTCATCTACAGTGTTCCCGTATTCAGTTCATCTCCAGTGTTTTAGTATTAGTTTATACTCTATTCATTTAATATAGATCCAGTCTCTCCCAGGTACCTATCCAGAGGGCCGTGACCTGCCCACTTGGTGCAGTGAAACCCAAATCCCGACTGGAGGGGTCACTGGAGAAGACCACCAAGTGGGTTAGACTCCGCGCCTCTGCATAGGTCTAGAAAAACCTGGTTTTGGTCGCAATTAGAAGACTTAGGCCCTCATTCAGAGCCGGACGCTCTGAGCAGAGCGCTCGCTCTGAATGAGGGCCGTCCTCCATAAAAATGGAGCGTCCTCCTTGACGCTCGTATAGCTGTGGGTCACCACCCACAGCACATACAAGCGTGCCGGATGATGGTCGCGATGGTCTTGACCATCGCGACCATCGCCAGTGCGACCAGAAGCCTGTGGTCGGGGTTTTCGACCACAAGCCCTGGAGTGATTTTGGCTCTATCAGAGCCAAAATCACTCCCACTGACATCACTAGTGATGTCAGTGGGGCCAGCTTCTGACGGTAGGCGTTCCCATGGACAGTCTGGAACTGCGAGCAGTGGGCCTGATTCAGAGCTGAATCAGGGCTCTCCTACCTTTTTTTGGAGCGCCCTCATGGACGCTCGCATAGCTGTGGGTTACCACCCACAGCTATAGCGAGCGTCCATGATGATGGTCGCGATGGTCTTGACCATCGCGACCATCGGGCTTGCGACAGAGACCCTGCGGTAGGGTCTCACTGCCGCAAGCCCTGGAGTGATTTGGGCTCTATCAGAGCCAAAATCACTCCCACTGACATCACTAGTAATGTCAGTGGGGCCGGCTTCAGACGGTAGGCGTTCCCATGGGAACGCCTCCGTCTGGCAGGCACGCCCCCGGCACGCCCGCCAAAGGGGGCGTGCTGTCAATCAACATCGACAGCACGCCCCCTTTGATCAGACACAACGAGCAAAGGAAAGTCCTTCGCTCGTCGCGTCTGGCGCATGCGCACGACGGAGCTCCCTCCGTCGTGCACATGCGCAGTGCACACCATCGACCCACTTGCGAGCAGACAGCCGCTTGCGAGTGGGTCTGAATCAGGCCCTTAGTCATTATCTTCCTGTAATTTATCTCACAGGTTATCCTAGCCCCCCCGGTTCTCGACCTCAACAGAGGTCTTCCTAGTGCCCGATCTTGACACCCTACATTATATAATACTTATCGACTTCCTATAAATCCTTTCTGGGAGCAGCCCAAAAAAAGTTACTGCTGCAAGCCAGTTTGGGGGGCGGAAAAGTCTACAAATTGCGGGTCCTCCATGAGGGGGCAGGGCTAAATGATGCAAATTGTGAAGTTTAGCCCCGGCCCCTCCTCATTGACTCACAAATTCCCCATTAAATCTCCCCGCATCCTGCCTGCTGCACTAGAAAGTGGCAGGATGCAGGAGATCTGCCTACATTTCTGGGGGTGTGTGGGGCTACCCAAAAATTGAGAGCCTCCCGTGACTTCCAGGAGTGGAGTTTAGTTTAGCTATTGACATATATTTGAAACTTTATTGAAGAAATATGTTATTAGAGAAAGTAATACAAATCAATACATTTAACAACACCCACACACTTCCTGGCAAACAAACTCTGGGCCTGATTCAGAGCCGTTCGCTATTTGCGGTCGTTCGTTCAAAAACAAGGGGTGGCTATTCAAATGATCCGTTCGCAAATTGCAGTCTGTTCACACCTCTAAGTCTGAACGAGCGTGCAAAACATACGCTCGTTTATTTGTTAAAAACGCCCCCTGGCCGCACGCACCATACGTCATGTCCGCTATTTATTAGATTAATCGAGTACATCGAACAGCGTATGAACTGCTCGCTATTCTTGTGGTTGGTTTTTGCTACCACAATTTTGCGAGCGGTTCTGGCTATAAAATAACCAAGTGACGTGGTCAATGACGCTGCTATATTAATTATGCACTCCCTTAAAACGCCCGTTTTGACCTTTAAGCACGCCTGCGTTCGAATTCCACTCCCCCGTTTACAAGCACCTTCCCCTGTTACCACCCACATACGCCTCATTCTGTCATTCAAAATAGCAGGCACTCGCTATATAGCGTACAAACGATTTTCGGCCGCACTGACTGGTTCGCGCATGCGTACTAAAAACCGTACGCATGCGCAGATGTGCGAACATCGCTCAGAACGAGCGTACGGCCGCTAGCGAGCGGCTCTGAATGAGGGCCTCTATCTGCTACCTCCCCCAGCATTACTACCATAGCTCTAACCTTCCCCAGGCCCCACAGCCGAAAGGTAAATCACACTCTCACCCACACAGCTTGGCTTCCATACCTCAAAAGCTAAGCTCACCTCCGTTCTCTACATTCCTCATTCAATGACAATTATCAAAAAACCTTGCAAGGAAATCTGTCGTTAAAGAGAAACTAAACATTTTACTGCTTTCATCTTTGTGTATGTAAAGGAACTGGGAGTGGCAGTGATCACCAGCTAACTGTGCTGTCAACATTTTTTAGATGAATGTCATTTTATTTTTAGATGTTCAGTGTTTCACTTTAAGTCAGTTTAGGTGAATCACTTGTCTTGTAGTGTGGAGCAATGTCAATAAGGTCACCATGCACTGTACAGCACCTTCTACATATTTCTGTGTAATTGTTTCAGCAGTTTAGTGTGTGCTGTGAGAGGCTGGATACACACAATGCCGATCAGTCACAGATCAGATAAATGCTCTGATCCTCTGAGCGATTATCTGATTAGTGTGAGCGAATTCTAGCTCAGTGTGCACGTTCTTCAATGGTTCTGGAGGTCTGGCATCTTAAATATTAAACTGCTCATAAGATCCAGATTGCAGGAGCACTTTAACCACTTAACTGACGAATTCTCTCTCCAAAAACCGCTCCGAAATTGTCGGGTTTTTTTATGATTGAATTAGGTCAGGAATAGCTTTTTAAAACTTATCCAACACGATTTTCTAAAAAAAACAAAATTTTTTAAGCGCTGTATACCATAAAAATGGCAATTTTTATGGTATATAGTACAGTTGGGCATCGATAGAAACATCGATTGTGACCACAGCTACTGATGCTTCCTTAACATCGGTTGGGGGCTGCCATCTATATACGTGTGTGTTTGTATATATATATATATATATATATATATATACACATATACATGCATATATATATATATATACGTGCATATATATATATATATATATATGTATATATATATATACACACACATATATATATATATATATATATACATACACACATATATAGATATATATATATATATACACACACACACATCTGTATATATATGTATATCTGTATGTAATATATATATATATATATATTATGGGCAGGGCTTTGATTTATTTATGGGGGTGGGGTTATCGTCAGAGGGGAGAGGCTGCTGATAGAGGGGGGGGAGTGAAGCGCTGCCTTCTCTACCCTGTCCTCTCGGCAGCCACCAAGGGGGGGTGGGTTCGCCGGCGCTGGGCTGGCCGATCACTCCAGTGATCGGCCCACGGGGAGGGGCAAAGTGTGCAGAGGGACCTGGAGGTCCCTCTGTGATTGGCGGCTGCTAGAAAATGATTTTCCAGCAGCCGCCCATAGAGCTTTTCTGACTGGTCGTATCAGATACGACCATGTCAGGGAAAGCCCAGTCTGGTATGGTCGTATCTGATACGACCATACCAGGCAAGTGGTTAAGCCATTTATCAGCTAACGCTCCTGCATACACACCTATACAATTATCAGGCCGATCAGCCGATATCGGTTGATCGGCCCTATGATTGTATAGGTGTGTACCCAGCTTAAGGATGTGCACAATATATTAGAATCAGCAGACTATGGGGCCTATTCATCATAACTAAAATATCCCTGGAGGTAATGAGGTTTAGAACTTGCTTGGAGTGCTACCTAATTACCGGAGGAATTCATCATTCCCTCTCTCCATAATTATCTATTCCAAAAAGCTGTCATTTATGCGATGACATCTCTTCAGAAAATAGATACTTTTCCCTGCCTATACATACCATACCGCAGGTGTAATTAGCGCTGCGCATGTGCCGTTCCATTCACAGAAGCGGCACATGCGCAGCACTTATTACAGCTGTGGTAACTGAACATAAAATTATATGTCCCCGCAACCCCCCACTCCCCATCTACCCACCTACCTGGCCGGCTGTCGGGCTGCAGCCGCGGCCCCCGACCTCCCGCCCCAGTGGCTACAATGACGGCCAGGCAGAGGGAGCTCTAGATTTTTTTTTTCAATATAACTTTATTATGTGCTCCCAACGCAATGCTGCTGCTGCTGTTGCCGGGCAATTTCTCCCCTTTCATCTGTTCCCCGATGGCACCTGTAAAGTTGTAAGTTCTTCTTTATTTAACTGTTTATAGTAAATAAACAGTTAATTGAAGAAGCAGTTACAAGTGCCATCGGGGAACAGAGGGGAGACGCTGTCCGGCTGCAGCAGCATTGTGGCATGGAGAACACACAGCCGGAGCCTGAGGGACCAGGAGCAATGGAGCGAGCCGGAGGAGGACCTGCCCACCTAAAAGCAGGTAACTATAACCTGCTATACCCACCTGAGAGTGGCGTATAGTAACACCATCAAATTCCGAAAAATACATAATTTTTGGAATTTGATGAATAGCCTAATCTCTACTGGGGAGTGTGGAAATTAACGCAGGTGGACTTAACCAGGAGATATCAGTGATAAATCATGTGTCAATGAATACTAAAAAAAACGGTAATTAAGGAAAATGTCCTTAAAAACGTTATTTTAGTGTTGATGAATAGGCCCCTATGACTACAGAGCTAACTTACGTGTTCCTACATGTGACTTAAATCAGACAGTTATCTGATTATCTCGCAACCTGTAATAATTGTCTTTTTATTATTACGGAAGAGGGATTTTTAAACGACAATTTATATTTTTATCCACCACCTACTATTAGGACATGGATTTGTTTTGTCAACATAATGTTAAAATGATAATGTCGATAAGGTCATAATCGTGGTGAGTAGTTCTCCTGGTCCTCTTTAACTACCCCTGCAGATAATCAAACAAACCTCCCAGAAGGCTCCCAATTTCCCGCCATTCTGGAGACATCCGCCACCGGAAGTGACATGGTTAGACTCTCTGTCACTTCCTTCTGGCGCGGATGCGTTCCTTTAATCATGTCACTTCCAGTAGCAGATGTTGATTGTCTGCAGGGGTATATAAAGCGGACCAGGATAACTACTCACCATGCTTCTGACGAAGTACTATTAAGTCAGAAACGTGTTAAGCGGGTGAGAACATACGCTTTGGGGAACATTGTGAACTGGGGATCCGTGGACCGAGTGAGGAGGTGGCTGGTGTCCAGGACCTTCAACTCTTCACTGTTTCCATCTGAGGCTTTCCGGTATCCCTATCATAACTGATCCTAAGTTTGCATCATATTGACGATGCTATATGCTTGTGTTTTTATTAGGGGTGTGCACCGGCCACTTTTCGTGTTTTGTGTTTTGGTTTTGGATCTGGATCTTTCTTCGTGTTTTGGATCTGGATTGGTTTTGCCAAAACCACCCTTCCGTGTTTTGGGTTCTGGGTTTTGTGTTTTGGATCTGTATTTTTTTGAAAAAAAGCATAAAAACAGCTAAAATCACAGAATTTGTAGGTTTTTCTGCTCCTATGCTATTATTAACCTCAATAACCTTAATTTCCACTCATTTCCAGTCTATTCTGAACACCTCACACCTCACAATAGTGTTTTTATGTCCAAAAGGTTGCACCGAGGTAGCTGGATGACTATGCTAAGCGACACGAGTGGGCGGCACAAACACGTGACCCATCTAGGAGTGACACTGCAGTGGCAGGCAGGATGGCAGTTAGAAAAACTAGGCCCCAAACTGTACATAATGCAAAGAAAAAAAGAGGTGCAAGATGGAATTGTCCTTGGGCCCTCCCACCCACCCTTATGTTGTATAAACAGGACATGCACACTTTAACAAATCAATCATTTCAGCGCCAGGGTCTGCCACACAACTGTGGCTGAAATGATTGGTTCGTTTGGGCCCCCACAAAACAAGCTGGCAATTAATGTGTCCCTGCACAAACTGGCTCTACGGAGGCAAGATGTCATCCTCATCCTCCTCATCCACCGATTCCTCACCCTCTTCAGTGTGTACATCCTCATCCTCACAAAGTATTAACTCGTCCCCACTTGAATCCACCACCACAGGTCCCTCTGTACCTTCTGGAGGCTGGTCTCCCTGGAAGAGCTGATAATTCATTTTGATGAACATCATCTTCTCCACATTCTGTGGAAGCAACCTCCTACGCCTTTCGCTGACAAGGTTCCCGGCTGCACTAAACACTCTTTCGGAGTACACACTGGAGGGGGGGCAACTCAGGTAAAATAGAGCCAGTTTGTACAGGGGCCTCCAAATTGCCTCTTTTTCCTGCCAGTACAGGTATGGACTGTCTGACATGCCTACTTGGATGCTGTCACCGATGTAATCCTCCACCATTCTGTCAATGGTGACAGTATCATATGCAGTGACAGTAGACATGTCAGAAATTGTTGCCAGGTCCTTCAGTCCGGACCAGATGTCCAAACTTGGTCCTGCCTGCCCTGCATCACCGCCAGCGGGTTGCTTAGGATACCTAAGTTTTTTCCTGGCAGCCCCAGTTGCGGGAGAAAATGAAGAAGGAGCCGTTGACGTGTCACGTTCCGCTTCAGCTGACAGTGTGTTCACCAGCAGGTCTTTGCACCTCTGCAGGCTTGTGTCGGCCGGAAAGAGAGACACCACATAGGCTTTAAACCTAGGATCGAGCACGGTGGCCAAAATGTAGTGGTCTGATTTCAACAGATTGACCACCCTGGAATCCTGGCAAAGCGAATGAAGGGCTTCATCCACAAGTCCCACATGCCGAGCGGAATCGCTCCGTCTTAGCTCCTCCTTCACTTTCTCCAGCTGCTTCTGCAAAAGCCTGATGAGGGGAATGACCTGACTCAAGCTGGCAGTGTCTGAACTGACTTCACGTGTGGCAAGTTCGAAGGGCTGAAGAACCTTGCACAACACGGAAATCATTCTCCACTGCGCTTGAGTCAGGTGCATACCCCCTCCTTTGCCTATGTCATAGGTGGATGTATAGGCTTGTATGGCCTTTTGCTGCTCCTCCATCCTCTGAAGCATATAGAGGGTTGAGTTCCACCGCGTCACAACCTCTTGCTTCAGGTGATGGCGGGGCAGGTTCAAGAGTGTTTGCTGGCGCTCCAGTCTTCGGCACGCAGTCGCTGAATGGCGAAAGTGGCCAGAAATTTTTCGGGCCACCCAAAGCGTCTCCTGCACGCCCCTGTCGCTTTTCAGAAAATTCTGCACCACCAAGTTTATTGTGTGAGCAAAACATGGGACGTGCTGGAATTTGCCCAGATGTAATGCCCGCACAATATTGGTGGCGTTGTCAGATATCACAAATCCCCAGGAGAGTCTAAGTGGGGTAAGCCACTGGGCGATGATTTCCCTCAGTTTCTCTAAGAGGTTGTCGGCGGTGTGCCTCTTACTGAAACCGGTGATACACAGCGTAGCCTGCCTTGTAACGAGCTGGCGTTTCTGAGATGCTGCTACTGGTGACGCTGCTGCTGTTGCTGCGTAAGGTGATACATCTACCCAGTGGGCTGTCACAGTCATATAGTCCTTAGTCTGCCCTGTTCCACTTGTCCACATGTCCGTGGTTAAGTGGACATTGTGTACAACGGCATTTTTCAGGACACTGAGGACACTTTTTCTGACGTTTCTGTACAGTCTCGGTATCGCCTGCCTAGTGAAGTGGAATCTAGACGGGATTTGGAACCGGGGACACACTACCTCCATCAATTGTCTAAATCCCACTGCACTAATGGCGGATACCGGACGCACGTCTAACACCAACATAGCAGTCAAGGCCTCAGTTATACGTTTTGCTTCAGGATGACTGCTGTCGTACTTCATCCTCCTCGCTAAGGACTGTTGGAGGGTCAATTGTTTAGTAAAAGTAGTGGTGTTCCTACTTCCTCTCTGGGATGATGAACGACTCCCAGCAGCAGCAGCAACAGCAGCAGCGGCAGCAGTAGGCGTAGCAATGCAGGATCCTCCGGAGGAATCCCGGATAGGAGAGTCAGTCATGCCAGTGATATGGCCTGCAGGACTACTTCCGATCCTGACTAAGGAGGAAATTGACGAGGAGGGAGTTGACGGTGTGGTTTGCAGGCGCTTGGATACAACAGGACAACGGGATTTAGGTGTCCCTGGACTGCTTACGGTCTGAGCCAAAGTTTCTGAACTTGACAGTAACTTTTTATGAACGCGCTGCAGGTGCCGTATAAGGGAGGATGTTCCTAGGTGGTTGACGTCCCTACCCCTACTTATTTCACCTTTACATATGGTACATATGGCAAGACAGTTGTTGTCCGGATTTGGATAGAAATATTGCCAGACCAAAGAGGTGGAATGTTTGGTCTTCTGCCCAGGCATGACCGTGATGGGCTTTTTCATCCCACGGACAACAACTGTCTCCCCCGGAGCCTGATTTAAACAAACCACATCACCATCAGAATCCTCCTCGCCAACTTCCTCCTCAGCGCCAGCTACACCAGTATCCTCATCCTGTTGTACTTCAACAGTGACATCTTCAATTTGCATATCAGCAAGTGGACTGTGGGTGCTCCTTTCAGCACTTGCAGGGGGCGTGCAAATGGTGGAAAGAGCCACCTCTTCCCGTCCAGTGCTGGGAAGGTCAGGCATCGCAACCACCACCACACTTGGACTCTCTTTGGGGATTTGTGATATCTTCTTAGAAAGCACAGTTCTTCGCTGTGCTTTTGCCAGCTTAACTCTTTTGATTTTTTTAGTGGGAGGAGTGCTTCCATCGTCATGTGAAGCTGAACCACTAGTCATGAACATACTAGGGATCGACCTTAGCCGTTCCTTGCCACTCCGTGTCGTAAATGGCATATTGGCAAGTTTACGTTTCTCTTCAGCTGATTTAAATGTCTTTTTCAAGGTCATTTTCCTGAACTTTGCCATTTGGGATTGTATGTGCCCTCTACTATGACATTGGGCATCGGCCTTGGCAGACGACGTTGATGGCATGTTATCGTCTATGTCATGACTAGTGGCAGCAGCTTCAGCACTAGGAGGAAGTGGTTCTTGATCTTTCTCTATTTTATTTTTATCGGAGAAAGTTTGGTCCTCCATTTATGTTATATCGATTTGATATATACGTGCGGCTAAACACAGAAAATAAATTTTTTTTTGGTTCGGACTGGAGTGTACTTTGTGGGTTACAGCACCCTTTAACGGTCAAGCCAGCCGGCCCTTTACTTATGACACAGGCGCACTCTTGGCACTACTTTGTTGATGCACGTGCGGCTACTGCGCACACAATTCACAAACACAGAAAATAATTTTTTTTTGGTTTGGACTGGAGTGTACTTTGGGGGTTACAGCACCCTTTAACGGTCAAGCCAGCCGGCCCTTTACTTATGACACAGGCGCACGCTTGGCACTACTTTGTTGATGCACGTGCGGCTACTGCGCACACAATTCACAAACACAGAAAATAATTTTTTTTTGGTTTGGACTGGAGTGTACTTTCGGGGGTTACAGCACCCTTAACGGTCAAGCCAGCCGGCCCTTTACTTATGACACAGGCGCACGCTTGGCACTACTTTGTTGATGCACGTGCGGCTACTGCGCACACAATTCACAAACACAGAAAATAATTTTTTTTTGGTTTGGACTGGAGTGTACTTTCGGGGGTTACAGCACCCTTTAACGGTCAAGCCAGCCGGCCCTTTACTTATGACACAGGCGCACGCTTGGCACTACTTTGTTGATGCACGTGCGGCTACTGCGCACACAATTCACAAACACAGAAAATTATTTTTTTTTAGGTTTGGACTGGAGTGTACTTTCGGGGGTTACAGCACCCTTAACGGTCAAGCCAGCCGGCCCTTTACTTATGACACAGGCGCACGCTTGGCACTACTTTGTTGATGCACGTGCGGCTACTGCGCACACAATTCACAAACACAGAAAATAATTTTTTTTTTGGTTTGGACTGGAGTGTACTTTCGGGGGTTACAGCACCCTTAACGGTCAAGCCAGCCGGCCCTTTACTTATGACACACGCGCACGCTTGGCACTACTTTGTTGATGCACGTGCGGCTACTGCGCACACAATTCACAAACACAGAAAATAATTTTTTTTTTGGTTTGGACTGGAGTGTACTTTCGGGGGTTACAGCACCCTTAACGGTCAAGCCAGCCGGCCCTTTACTTATGACACAGGCGCACGCTTGACACTACTTTGTTGATGCACGTGCGGCTACTGCGCACACAATTCACAAACACAGAAAATAATTTTTTTTTGGTTTGGACTGGAGTGTACTTTCAGGGGTTACAGCACCCTTTAACGGTCAAGCCAGCCGGCCCTTTACTTATGACACAGGCGCACGCTTGGCACTACTTTGTTGATGCACGTGCGGCTACTGCGCACACAATTCACAAACACAGAAAATAATTTTTTTTTGGTTTGGACTGGAGTGTACTTTCGGGGGTTACAGCACCCTTTAACGGTCAAGCCAGCCGGCCCTTTACTTATGACACAGGGGCACTCTTGGCACTACTTTGTTGATGCACGTGCGGCTACTGCGCACACAATTCACAAACACAGAAAATAATTTTTTTTTAGGTTTGGACTGGAGTGTACTTTCGGGGGTTACAGCACCCTTAACGGTCAAGCCAGCCGGCCCTTTACTTATGACACAGGCGCACGCTTGGCACTACTTTGTTGATGCACGTGCGGCTACTGCGCACACAATTCACAAACACAGAAAATAATTTTTTTTTGGTTTGGACTGGAGTGTACTTTCGGGGGTTACAGCACCCTTTAACGGTCAAGCCAGCCGGCCCTTTACTTATGACACAGGCGCACGCTTGGCACTACTTTGTTGATGCACGTGCGGCTACTGCGCACACAATTCACAAACACAGAAAATAATTTTTTTTTAGGTTTGGACTGGAGTGTACTTTCGGGGGTTACAGCACCCTTAACGGTCAAGCCAGCCGGCCCTTTACTTATGACACAGGCGCACGCTTGGCACTACTTTGTTGATGCACGTGCGGCTACTGCGCACACAATTCACAAACACAGAAAATAATTTTTTTTTTGGTTTGGACTGGAGTGTACTTTCGGGGGTTACAGCACCCTTAACGGTCAAGCCAGCCGGCCCTTTACTTATGACACAGGCGCACGCTTGGCACTACTTTGTTGATGCACGTGCGGCTACTGCGCACACAATTCACAAACACAGAAAATAATTTTTTTTTTGGTTTGGACTGGAGTGTACTTTCGGGGGTTACAGCACCCTTAACGGTCAAGCCAGCCGGCCCTTTACTTATGACACAGGCGCACGCTTGGCACTACTTTGTTGATGCACGTGCGGCTACTGCGCACACAATTCACAAACACAGAAAATATATTATTTTTTTAGCACTTGGGGGGAGCACCCCTGATGGACAGAGCACCCCCTGGACAACACTACAGCACCCCTTTAGGACTGGGACACTGCACAGGACTTTGGAGTGGACACAGCCCCTATGGAGAACTGACTGCACAACACAGTCCAGCCAGCCCCTATGGACTTTGAAGTAGTGGACACAGCCCCTATTAACAACAGCAGCACAGCACAACACAGCCAGCCCCTATGGACTTTGAAGTAGTGGACAACAGCAGCACTACACTACACTACACAGCACTAACTCCCACCCTCCCTCTTCACTGTCCACAGCCGAGTGAGAAAATGGCGCCGACGCGGGTACCTTATATAGGATCCAAAACCCGCGAGACTCGGAAGGCGGGATGATGACGTTTTGCCTCGATGTCAGATCCGAGTCAGGCGGGAAAAGTCGAGCCTGACTCGGATCGGACTCGGATCGGGGGGGCTCGGGGGGGTTCGGATTTCAGAAATCCGAACCCGCTCACCCCTAGTTTTTATATAGAATGTGAGTGCATTACTTTAATAATCTTTGTATTTCTTAAAATGTCCTTGCACTATTTTTCGCTATTCTTTCTTTATTTAAGAATCACAGCTGTGAAGGGACAGAAGAAGAGGAAAGTAAATCCCCTTCTGGAAGAAATTATTTGAAGAAACTAAACTCTTTGTTCTATATATGTTTGAATATTGACAGTGATATTGACAGTGCCTGAGTGGAACTATATATTTAATTTATGTGTCTTGTAAAGAGAAAAGTAAGGAGTCTCTTTAGTTTCCACTGGCCGCAGTCCTTTGCGCATAATAGAACTGTATTTGTATATCGATAAGGTCATAATGTCAACATTCAGCATGTCGACACTGACCGTATTGACAATGATGAATGTGAACATGATTAGAATATTGACAAAACTATCCTGGTTGTGCAGTAGTTTCTTCTGGATCCATCAGTTGCTGGTCCAGAGTTCCGGTGGTCATCTGATCCAGTGGTGGTGAGTCCACTACCCCTAACCTAACTCTAACCCTATATTTATATTTGGGGTTGGGGATGGGGAAAATACTCCTGCACTAGTAGGTAGTTGATATTGTTAATTGAATAACTCCAGTTATTTCAATCATAGATTTTAATATCTTTCAAATGGTTCTGGGGTGCTGCCAGAGGCAATAGATACATTTCCTCTTTCTTTATATTCTAACTCTAACCCTCCCTGACAAACTAAATATAAACACACCCTAGTACCTACCTAACCCTACCCCTTGCCACCCGCAGCCTAATCCTCCCCACCTTCAGCCTAACCCTCCCCACCTGCAGCCTAACCCTAACCCTCTCCTCCTGCAGCTAAAAAGTGCTTGGGGTCTTCCCTGGGATGTGGGGCAGGGGTAATGAGAAATATTGTTAATCCTGAAGTGACAGCTTTACTGCCTTAATGTTGCCACTCTAATTGTAAAGGGTCCCCAATGCACATGTCTATTAGACTAAATTAGAACTATTTATTCTCTAAATTTTTGTAGAGATGTGCGCCGACCCCCGTGTTTTTGTTTTGGTTTTGGATCTGTATCTCCCCTGGTTTGGGATCTAGACTGGTTTTTCCAAAACTGGCCCTCCGTGTTTTGTTTTTGGTTTTGGATCTGGATTTTTTCTTAAAAAATCATAAAAACAGCTAAAATCACATAAAATGGGCCTGTTTTTGTTCCTACAGTATTATTAACCTCAATAACATTTAATTCCACTCGTTTCTAGACAATTTTGACCACCTCACAGCTCACTGTATTGTTTTCATCCAGTTTAGGCCCAAAATTTGCACCAAGCTAGCTGGCTGACTAAGCTAAGCAGCAGCAGTGGGCGGCACAAACACATGGCAGTTCAACTTCCAACATGGCACATCAGGAAACAAATGTTTTTATTATTCAAGAGAGGCCTGAGGCAGTTGGAGTATGTATGTAGTTGAAGGCAGGGACAGGAAGGGTTTGAAAGTAAATTTAATAAAAAAATTTTATTCCAAAGTAAATTTATGAGGGAGAAGGGAAGGGGAGGAGGCATTTACAAAAAAATATTTTACTCATTCAAATGAATCCTTGCCCCAGAAGAATCTTTGAGCGCCATGCCTGCTGCTACTGCTGGGAGTGGATTTTCTCGTCCCAGAAGAGTACCAGGAAGACTTCTAGTAGTGCTTTCCACATGAAAAAGCATTTCCCAACCTATACAGGGACATTAAAAAAAACACAGTTAGTTAGTGGCCTCCAAACTGCCACTTAACCAGCACAAAGATATTAAGGGGTAAATTTAATTTACTGAAGTGAGAGTTTTTACAAGTGCGTTTTAGAAGTGATGTTGTCCATAGCAACCAATCAGATTCTACTTAACATCATTTACCTAGCACTTTCTAGAAGAAAATAGCTAGAATCTGATTATTTGCTATGGGCAAGCAACATCACTTCTAAAACTCACTTCTAAAAACTCTCACTTTAGTAAATAAAATTTTACCCCTTAAGGCCTTACGTTGTCTTTCTTGGGAATCCTGCACCTGCTTCTGCGGCTAGGAGTGGATTTTCATCCCAGAAGGGGACCAGGAAGAGTGCTTTCCAAAAAGAATTGACTGTTAAATAATCCTTTGCAAACCTTCTGAAAAAGCATTTTCCAACCTGTACAGGGACATTAAAAAAATCATAGTTAGTTAGTGGCCTACAGTTCAAACTGCCGTTGTACCCACTGTCCACTTAACCGGAGCAGATATTGTGGTCAAGCGGAACAGAGCAGCAAATGCAACATATAAGATGTAAGGTTTAAGTCTTACGTTGTCTTTCTTGAGAATTCTTGAGTGCCATGCCTGCTGCTAGGAGTGGATTTTCATCCCAGAAGGGATGAAGACATTGTTTTTTCTTCCCAACGGACACAAATCTGAAGAGAAAGAGATACATGTAAATAACTACTGGCAGGAAGTGTGTACTCAGAAAGAGTTTTCAGCACAGCCAGGAACCTTGTCAGTGATCGGCCTGAGACTACTTCCCCAAAATGTGGAAAAGATGATGTCCATCAAAATGAACTACAAATTCTATGAGAAAGACCTTTACCGTCAATTACATGCAAAAACTACAAGGCCACCTGTAATGGTGGATTCCAGTGAGGACAAATTAATATTGTTTATACATCACCCCAGATTATACCATCACCCAAGCCTATATCGTCATCCCATCCTGTATTGGGTATAAATTACAGTTGCACTCCCTGTTAGATTAGGTATTCATTGTCTACTTTAGTGGATGTGAGCTCCATTTTAGTCCATATCATCACCACAACCCCCTCACATCTTCTGACCTGGGCTACAGGGGGAGCAGCTGCACTCTGGAATACAGTTGCATGGAGTTGCCCCTCTGACTCGCTGAAATACAGGTAGAGGGGCCATGGGTACGGATTGGGAGTAGGGACACTATAATCAGAGAATGCAGTTTTAGCTGCTTTAGTGCATTCTATTTTTTAACCCATATCCTCTATTTTCACCTTTTGAAAATGTTTATGCAAATCTCAGCTGAGGCATTTGTGATGTCATGGCTAACACGCACACACACACAGAAAAAAAACACATTGATTAATTTATTTATTTTTTGGCACTTGGGAGGGAGAGCACCTGAACGAGGCAGCAGCCTCTTGATAAACGACACAGGCAGCACCCCTGCACAGTTACGTTGCTGGTGATAAGTGTGCCTAACGAGCACACACACACAGAAAAAAAACACATTGATTGATTAATTTTTTGGGGGGGGCACTTGGGAGGGAGAGCACTCGAACGAGGCAGCAGCCTCTTGATAAACTACACAGGCAGCACCCCTGCACAGCTACGTTGCTGGTGATAAGTGTGCCTAACGCGCGCACATACACAGAAAAAAATACTTTATTTTTTTGCGCTTGGTGGGGAGAGCACCCCTGAATGGGGCACCAGCTCCTTGAAAACCGACAGATGCAGCAATCCTGCGCAAGTAAGTTGCTGTTAAGTGTGGCTAACATGTACACACACAGACAGAAAAAAACACTTTATTTTTTTGTACTTGGGGGGGAGAGCACCCCTGAACAAGGCAGCAGTCCCTTGATAAACGACACAGGCAGCTCCCCTGCGCAGCTACATTGCTGATAAGTGTGGCTAACGCACATACACACACACACACACACACACACACACACACACACACACACACACACACAGACAAATGTTAATTTTTTTAAAAATGTTTGCACTTGGGGGGGAGAGCACCCCTGAACATGGCAGCAGCCCCTTGATAAACGACAGAGGCAGCACCCCTGCGCAGCTACATTGTGATAAGTGTGGCTAATGCGCAAACACACAAGATTTTTTTACTTTTTTTTTTTTCCACTTCGGGGGGAGAGCACCTCTGATGGGCAGAGCACCCCTGATGGACACAGGAGCGACTGAAGCCGCCCTATTCTGTCTGCAGCACAGCTTCTCCTAGTATATGAAGACAGTGTCAGTAACACAGCCCTTATGGACAACAGGCACAGCAAAGCCCAGCACAGCAGCCAGCCCTAGTATATGGACAGAGTGGACAACAGCCTGCCAGCCAGCCAGCCCCTATGACAACAAGTGACAACAACCAGCCAGCCCCTATGCAGTTTGGATATTAAGCAACCAGCCCTTGACAATGACAACAGTAGTCAGCCTTTTAAACACACAGCAAGTTGCAACAGCACAGCACAGCCCAATCCTTCCTCTTCACTCTACACAGCTAGAATGAAAATGGCGGCGATTGTGGGACCTTTTATACAATCCAAAACCTGCAAGAATCCGACAGCGGGATGATGACATCTTGCCTCGTTTTGAGATCCAAGTCAGGTGGGAAAACCCGAGCCGACTCGGATCTGGCTCGGATCACCTAAGTTCGGGTGGGTTCGGATCTCTGTAATCCGAACCCGCTCATCTCTAATTTTTAGTACATAAAATCCACACAATTGCAAACTATTTTTTTAAAAATAAAATTCCCTATAACCTTTGCTGCCAATATTTTAATAACATTTATTTTTAAATCCTCTTTATTTTTAATATGATTTTCATCTGTAAATGCAGTCTATGGGAAATTGCAATTTCCAGGAAATCCATTTCAATGCAAAATAAAAATAATAAAACCATTTCTAGGTGCCTGTCACAGCATAACTGAACTGAGGTGAGTCATTAGCCGCTCTGCCAATCACATTCAGTTTCCCACCCTAGAGTTATTAGCTGGCAATGAAATGAGTCCTGGGGACATCCTGTTGTGAATTGAGGGCCTGATTCATCACGGATCGCCTTTGCAAAAGTGTACGCAGATTGGCCCATGGTGCATACTGCGCATGTGTATACACTGCAGTACGCGTGCGCAAGTTAGGATTGCGATCTCACTGCAATGACACACGCAAATACAAAGACATCGCAGAGTGTGTGATAGGACGTCAGCGTTTGTGGATGGTGACTGGGGAGTGGTCAGAGAAACGCAGGCATGCCTATCCGTTTGAATGCAGTTTCCTGGGCATGCATAAATAAGCCACTGTGATGGCTTTCGCAGCTTCAGTACTCACTGCGTGCGACGAAACTTGCAGTTTCTGAGACAGGTCAGACCTGCTGTAATGCTGCGGGAGGGTGCGATGTTACTCAATGTTACCGATGTATATGCAGGATTGCGAGGTCTTACGGATGTGAGAAAGCGGCAGTGGGCTTCTCTATGCCGAGTGAGCATTTGCAAACAATGGTATATTTTCGCAGCAGAACTGCATGTGTAATCGCACCAACAATAGCGATCCATAATGAATCAGGCCCTGAGTTTCTATTGATTCTGTGAAAATAAACCATTATTCACTTCACTACTATTAATGTCGGAATCGGTATGATTTACCGCCAGACCCCTGCTCGGCGGTTGGAATCCCGACAGCGGCATCCCGGCAGAGGAGGAAATCCCGATTGTCCCCAGGTAAGTATTCTCTAACCTATTTCCCTCCGCTAACCCTAACCCTCCCTTAGGGGTGCCTAACCCTAACCTTCCCCCCCAGTGCCTAACCCAAATCCCCCCTCTAAGTACCTAAACCTAACCCCCCATTCCACGCCACCTAACCCTAAGTCCCCCCCGGGGGTGCCTAACGCTAACCCCCCTTCCCATAGCCTAAACCTAACCTCTCGGGGGGTGCCTAACCCTAAGTCCCCCCCCCCCGGGAACCCCAAACCTAACCCTCCCTCCCGCGCAGCTATCCGCGCTCAGCTCCTGGCGTCCCTTTGATCGGGATGCCGGGCGTCGGGCTCCCGCCGTATGTCTAATGACAGGCGTCGGCACATCGACGCCTGTCTTTAGACCCTTGCCGGGATATGACAGTCGGGAAGCCAGCTGTCGGGATTAGGTCCGCCGGCTTCCCGACTGCATACCATTAATTTCAATGGAGTTTCTAGATTCATATAATGTCAACCGCATTGAAAAATAATGAGCTATAACTGCTCTTGTTAGCCACTAGTGGGTATATACTAGGGGTGTGCACCGGCCACTTTTCGTGTTTTGTGTTTTGGATCTGGATCTTTCTTCATGTTTTGGATCTGGATTGGTTTTGCCAAAACCACCCTTCCGTGTTTTGGGTTCTGGGTTTTGTGTTTTGGATCTATATTTTTTTGTAAAAAAGCATAAAAACAGCTAAAATCACAGAATTTGTGAGTTTTTCTGCTCCTATGCTATTATTAACCTCAATAACCTTAATTTCCAATCATTTCCAGTCTATTCTCTACACCTCACACCTCACAATAGTGTTTTGATGTCCAAAAGGTTGCACCGAGGTAGCTGGATGACTATGCTAAGCGACATGAGTGGGCGGCACAAACACGTGGCCCAACTAGGAGTGACACTGCAGTGGCAGACAGGATGGCAGTTTGAAAAACTAGGCCCCAAACAGTACATAATGCAAAGGAAAAAAAGAGGTGCAAGATGGAATTGTCCTTGGGCCCTCCCACCCACCCTTATGTTGTATAAACAGGACATGCACACTTTAACAAACCAATCATTTCAGCGCCAGGGTCTGCCACACGACTGTGGCTGAAATGATTGGTTTGTTTGGGTGCCCACAAAACAAGGTGGCAATTAATCTGTCCCTGCACAAACTGGCTCTACGGAGGCAAGATGTCGTCCTCATCCTCCTCATCCACCGATTCCTCACCCTCTTCAGTGTTGTGTACATCCTCATCCTCACAGAGTATTCATTCGTCCCCGCTGGATTCCACCAACACAGGTCCCGTCCTGTATGTTCTGGAGGCTGGTCTTTCAAGAGTTGATAATTCATTTTTATGAACATCATCTTCTCCACATTTTGTGGAAGCAACCTCCTATGCCTTTCGCTGACAAGGTTCCCGGCTGCACTCTACACTCTTTTGGAGTACACACTGGAGGGGGAGCAACTCAGGTAAAATAGAGCCAGTTTGTACAGGGGCCTCCAAATTGCCTCTTTTTCCTGCCAGCACAGGTACTGACTGCCTGACATGCCTACTTGGATGCTGTCACCGATGTAATCCTCCACCATTCTGTCAATGGTGACAGTATCATATGCAGTGACAGTAGACATGTCAGAAATTGTTGCTAGGTCCTTCAGTCCGGACCATATGTCCAAACTTGGTCCTGCCTGTCCTGCATCACCGCCAGCGGGTTGCTTAGGATACCTAAGTTGTTTCCTGGCAGCCCCAGTTGCGGGAGAAAATGAAGAAGGAGCTGTTGACGTGTCATGTTCCGCTTCAGCTGACAGTGTTTTCACCAGCAGTGCTTTGCACCTCTGCAGGCTTGTATCGGCCAGAAAGGGAGACACCACATAGGCTTTAAACCTAGGATCGAGCACGGTGGCCAAAATGTAGTGGTCTGATTTCAACAGATTGACCACCCTGGAATCCTGGCAAAGTGAATGAAGGGCTTCATCCAAAAGTCCCACATGCCGAGCGGAATCGCTCCGTCTTAGCTCCTCCTTCACTTTCTCCAGCTGCTTCTGCAAATGCCTGATGAGGGGAATGACCTGACTCAAGCTGGCAGTGTCTGAACTGATTTCATGTGTGGCAAGTTCGAAGGGCTGGAGAACCTTGCACAACACGGAAATCATTCTCCACTGCACTTGAGTCAGGTGCATACCCCCTCCTTTGCATGTCATAGGTGGATGTATAGGCTTGAATGGCCTTTTGCTGCTCCTCCATCCTCTGAAGCATATAGAGGGTTGAGTTCCACCGCGTCACAACCTCTTGCTTCAGGTGATGGTGGGGCAGGTTCAAGTTGCTGGTGCTCCAGTCTTTGGCACGCAGTCGCTGAACGGCGAAAGTGGCCAGAAATTTTTCAGCCCACCCAAAGCGTCTCCTGCACGTCCCTATCGCTTTTCAGAAAATTCTGCACCACCAAATTTACTGTGTGAGTAAAACATGGGACGTGCTGGACTTTGCCCAGATGTAATGCCCACACAATATTTGTGGCATTGTCAGATATCACAAATCCCCAGGAGAGTCTAAGTGGGGTAAGCCACTGGGCGATGATTTCCCTCAGTTTCTCTAAGAGGTTGTCGGTGGTGTGCCTCTTACTGAAACCGGTGATACACAGTGTAGCCTGCCTTGGAACGAGCTGGCGTTTCTGAGATGCTGCTACTGGTGACGCTGCTGTTGTTGCTGCGTAAGTTAATACATCTGAGTGGTGTTCCTACTTCCTCTCTGGAATGATGAATGACTCCCAGCAGCAACAGCAGCAGTGGCAGCAGTAGGTGTAGCAATGCAGGATCCTCCGGAGGAATCCCGGATAGGAGAGTCAGTCATGCCAGTGACATGGCCTGCAAGACTACTTCCGATCCTGACTAAGGAGGAAATTGATGAGGAGGGAGTTGACGGTGTGGTTTGCAGGTGCTTGGATACAACAGGACAAAGGGACTGGTTACAGTCTTAGCCAAAGTTTCTGTTTTGGGTGGTTAACGTCCCTACCCCTACTTATTTCACCTTTACATATGGTACATATGGCAAGACAGTTGTTGTCTGGATTTGGATAGAAATATTGCCAGACCAAAAAGGTGGAATGTTTGGTCTTCTGCCCAGGCATGACGGTGATGGGCTTTTTCATCCCACGGACAACAACTGTCTCCCCCGGATTTAAACAAACCACTTCACCATCAGAATCCACCTCGCCAACTTCCTCCTCAGCGCCAGCTACACCAGCATCTCATCCTGTTGTACTTCAACAGTGACATCTTCAATTTGCATATCAGCAAGTGGTCTGTGGGTGCTACTTCCAGCACTTGCAGAGGGCGTGCAAATGTGGAAAGAGCCACCTCTTCCCATCCAGTGCTGGGAAGGTCAAACATTGCAACTGCCACCACACTTGGACTCTCCTTGGGGATTTGTGATATCTTCTTAGAACGCACAGTTCTTTGCTGTGCTTTTGCCAACTTAACTCGTTTGATTTTTGTAGCGGGAGAAGGGCTTCCATCGTCATATGAAGCTGAACCACTAGTCATGAACATAGGGGAAGACCTTAGCAGTTCCTAGCCACTCCGTGTCGTAAATGGCATATTGGCAAGTTTACATTTCTCCTCAGATGATTTAAATGTTTTTTTTAAGGTCATTTTCCTGAACTTTGTCATTTGGGATTTTATACGCCCTCTATTATGACATTGGGCATCGACCTTGGCAGACGACGTTGATTGCATTTTATCGTCTATGTCATGACTAGTGGCAGCAGCTTCAGCACTAGGAGGAAGTGGTTCTTGATCTTTCCCTATTTTATTTTTATTGGACAAAGTTTGGTCCCCCATTTATGTTATAATGATATATACGTGGGGCTAAGGCGCACACAAACACAGAAAAGAAGAATTTTTAATTTTTTTGGGAGCGCACTTACACCACCCTTTAACAGACTTATGACACAGGCGCACGCTTGGCGCTGCTCCTTTGTTGATGCACATGCGGCTACAGCGCACACAATTCACAACACAGAAAAGAAGAATTTTTAAATTTTTTGGGAGTGCACTTTGGGGGTTACACTACCCTTTAAGAGATGAGCCAGCCGGCCCTTTACTTATGGGACACAGGCGCACGCTTGGCGCTGCTCCTTTGTTGATACACGTGCAACCACAGTGCACACCATTCACAAACACAGAAAATAATTTTTTATTTTGTTTGGAGTGCACTTTGGGGGTTACAGCACCCTTTAACGGTCAAGCCAACCGGCCCTTGATTTATGACACAGGCGCATGCTTGGCGCTACTTTGTTGATGCACATGCGGCTACAGCGCACACGATTCACAAACACAGAATTTTTTTTTTTTTATTTTGTTTGGAGTGCACTTTGGGGGTTACACCACCCTTTAACAGACGATCCAGTCAGCCCTTTACTTATGACACAGGCGCACGCTTGGCGCTATAGTATTTTGTTGATACACGTGCGGCTACTGCGCACACAATTCACAAACACAGAAATAAAAATATATATATATTTTTTTGGAGTGCACTTTGGGGGTTACAGCACCCTTTAACGGACAAGCCAGCCAGCCAGCCAGCCCTTGATTTATGACACAGGCGCACGCTTGGCGCTACTTTGTTGATGTACGTGCGGCTACAGCGCACACAATTCTCAAACACACAAAAAAAGTTATTTTATTATTTGTTTGGAGTGCACTTTGGGGGTTGCACCACCCTTTAACAGACGAGCCAGCCGGCCCTTTACTTGACACAGGCGCACGCTTGGCGCTACTTTGTTGATGCACGTGCTGCTACTGCACACACATTTCACAAACACAGCAACAATTTTTTTTACATTTTTTTGGAGTGCACTTTGGGGGTTACAGCACCCTTTAACGGACAAGGCATCCGGCCCTTGATTTATGACACAGGCGCACGCTTGGCGCTATTTTGTTGATGCACGTGCGGCTACTGCCACACAATTCACAAACACCGAAATAAAAAAGTAAACATTTTCTTTTGGAGTGCACTTCGGGGGGAGCACCCCTGATGGATAGATCACCCCCTGGACAACACTACAGTATCCCTTTAGGACTACAGCCTTTATGGCACACTGCACAACACAGTCCAGCCAGCCCCTATAGACTTTGGAGTGGACACAGCCCCTATGGACAACTGACTGCACAAAACAGCCCAGCCAGCCCTTATGACAGCAGCACAACACAGCCCAGCCAGCCCCTATGGACAACAGCAGCACAACACAGCCCAGCCAGCCCTAGCTCCCACCCTCCCTCTTCACTGTTCACAGCCGGAGTGAGAAATGGCGCCAACGCGGGGACCTTTTATAGGAGCCAAAACCCGTGAGATCCGGAAGGCGGGATGATGACGTTTTGCCTCAATTTCAGTTCCGAGTCAGGCAGGAAAACCCGAGCCGGACTCGGTTCCCGACTCGGATCCGGGGGGCTCAGAATTTCAGAAATCCGAACCCGCTCATCCCTTGTATATACACAATGTATCCTGTACCGATGCCACTGAAATAGAGAAAGCAGTGTCCAGAAAAACCTTACAACAGCACAAAATCACATGCAGATGAAGCCAGTAGGAATGTAAATGGCATTGGGGTTATGGACACTAGAAAATAATAGGTTTATGTTTGCATGCTTTGCCAGTAGGTACGTATATGACTGTATTCAGTACTTCAGGGACCAAGGTAAGAGAAACTGGGGAAATATGATGAGTTAGAGGAATTAAACTCATTTACCATCACCAGTAACCTATGGTATATAGAGGCAATATAATAATCCATACTTGCCAACTTTAAAATATTTCCCTATGTGTGGGAGACAGGGCCAGGTACTTCGCATCATTGGGCCCTGCCCTCTCATTGCATAATGCTGTAAATTGCCCAGCTGTGAATAGGGGTTGTGGAAAGATGACCTAATTCTATAATAATCGCGTCATTGTGCCCCTGTCACTAGGAAGTTGGTAGGATGCGGGTTGGTGACCTACTCTTCTGTGAGTCCTTAGGACTCCCTAAAATTCTAGGCTCCCGAAAATTGGGTGGCGCTACTGGCCACCTGGAATAGTGGGCATGTCTTACAGAGCATAAGTGGGCGGTTCCGGGAGGGCTGATGACAAGCTCTGTGCTGAAACATGTCATCATAGCTCCGCCCCCACTATACTATTGTTTTCTCAGCACTGTAAAGCGGGGGTGGGGCCACGAAGATGCAATCGTACCGCCACGCCTGGAGGAGGGGGGTAGCAAAGTCGGTAAGTATGCAGTAAATACAGATCAAAAATTGTTAATTATTTTGTTTTTTGTTTACTAGTTTTTCAGTCTATTTCTGCAGTCAGACTTTGTAAAACCTTTGTTGTGGTGCAGTACAGCAGATAATACGGAATATTCCGAAATACGGAATATTTTTAGCATGACTGATAGTGAAACCTTTGATTTTTGATGGCTCAATGTAGACAAACATTGTTTAAGGCACAAAATTATTAAAAATAAAGTATAAAATGACCTATAGGGTGTGTGTATAAGGTGTATATGACACATAAATGAATTTCATGTATGTACACAAACTTTGTTTGAGCCACAAAATTATTGAAAATATTGTATAAAATGATCTGCAGGCTGTGTGTATACGGTGTATATAAAACATAAATGCATTCTGTGTTTAGATTTAGGACCTATTCCTAAGATATTTCAATATGGTATGCACATATTCCAAAATACGGAATATTCCGGGATCCAAAATACCACTGGTCCCAAGCATTTTGGATATGGGAGACTCAACCTGTATTACTTTGCTGCTGTCTGTATATAAGACAACAAGTTTTCTTCTACAGAGACATTTCAGACTACAGTACATCTACATTTGTTGCGGCACAAATCAATCAGCTGGTATCAGGCTCTGCTGTGTATTTACTGGCAGCTATTAAATGGGATTTAAAAATTTTTTTTTTAGATTTTCTTATTCAGTGGAATGGAAAATAACTGATTACAGCAGTAGATTCTAGGTTCACGTGTTAAGGGTGTAAAAGGTAAATTTTTTTCTTTTTTTTTCTTTTTAAATATTACTGATCTAAAATATTGTAGGCAAGCACTTGGGGAATTACAGATACCTGCAGTATCCTGCTCTAGACCATAAAGCTAGTTTATAGAGAAGCAATTCAGCACTGCACAAGCACTTGTACTCTTTCCAGTTCCAGTACAGTGTGATTTGTAACCTCTTCCAGTGCAAAATATTGATGCAGACTGCATTGCATGTCATACTTGTACATGTAAGAGAATATTAATAATCTGGGGAGAAGGTTAAAGTTCTGTTTGTTCCTAATGATGCTGATTGACCTCATTATCTTCATCAGGAACAGTGAGAAAGCAGGTCAGTGTCTTCACATGTGAGAGGAAAATATTATCTGTGTGGATATACGAGAGAACAAACACATGAAAATATGAAGTGTGAGCCAAGTGTGCTGACATTTCCTTGTCCAGTGGTATTTGTGGCCGGGATGTACATTCTTGCTGAGTAAGGTAATGATTGCGTTGGCGGAACCTATTCAGGTGTGTTAGTGGAAACCATTCACTGCTTCCTTAACAAATAAAGGTGAATATCTATTATTTAACTCTTTGTAATGTAGTAACTGATTAAATAGGTTACATTGGGGTTTATTTAGAATTGAATGTATGCCATTTTTTTTGCGCAAGATACACATTTCTATACCGTGCATGAACATAAAAATATGTGTGTATATATATATATATATATATATATATATATATATTGTGATAGGATCACTGGTAAAGTGGTCTGTGACAGGGACATTTATCCCAGATTCCTGTCCTATGTGTTTAAAATCCCCAGGAGAAAGTCTGCAGTGTAGCAGGCTTGAGTTTCGGCTTTTTGAAAAGCCGGTTTGGGACCTGGGGGTTGTGGGTGAGAGGAGAGGGAGGGCTCCACCCACGGCCACTCCAGGTTTTGGTTCTCTTAGCCTGGTAACAGGCTTGTTAGTTTTCCACCTGAGAGTGGCCAATATAAGCCTAGTGTGTTTAGGGCTGATTGTCTCACCTGGGAGAGCAGACAGGGAGTTTGCTCAGAGACACTTGAAAACCTAACTGTAAGTGTTGTGCTGTGCTTTTGTTGCTGGTGAGGGCATTAGGCCCTGCCAGGTTCTGGTAGTGAGGGAACTACCTGTGAAGTTAGTGCCCCGACAGGGCTAGGATTTACGTTTATGTTTTCTTTGTGTTATTTCTGACATTGCACAATAAAGACTGGCGCCGACCAGCTTGTACTTGCATCCAGTCTGGCGTACTGTTTCCCAGCTGCTGTGTGAGAAAGGAAGGAGTCCTCTACCCAGGAGAGGGACCCCCTAACCTAACTGTGTCACAATATATATATATATATATATATATATATATACAGGGCCACAACTAGGGTAGTGTAAGATGTGCCGCCGCACAGGGCCCCCGCAGGGCAGGGGGCGCTGTGCGATCCAGGGGGTGCTGTGCGGTCCTTTCAAAATGGGAATGTTTATAATCATTCTCATTTGCAACTTCCTTTTTTTTATCCCCAAAATCTCCTGTGGCCCTGATCTCCTCCCTGGCCATCTCCCCCTCTATCTGGCCACTTTTTCAAGCACCTTCAGTCACAAGCTATGTTATTTAACACACACATTTCAGCATACTGCCATACCCGGGATTCGAACTTATCACCTCTCACTTTCACATGGCAGTCAGACACCTTACACATGAAGATATTCCTGCTGCATGAGCAACTTTTTCAGCGCTCTCCTACATCTAGCTGGTGAGCTATACTGTATAATTATTGTGTATCATCACTACAGCCAGTGGATTCACTTGTATTTGACAGTGACACCTAGATAACAGTGGTACAAAGGGATCGGTACCCCTTCATCATTGTATGGGACAAATCAGATTTCACATGGCCCTTCCCAATTAGGCTACACCCCATTTTTCGGGCACATGTCACATGCCCATATTTCAAAAATAGGGTTGGGGGAAGGCGAAGCTCTTTTTGGCACAGAGCACCAAAACGTCTAGTTGTTCTGGAGAGGCGGAATAGGGCCAGTATATAACATTAGTTTTTCTAATGCATTGTACCACAATGGCCTACAGTCATTATAACAGTGGCATTTCTAAAACATTGTATCAGCATATCATTAATTTATAGCAGCAGTGATCCTAGGATATTTTACGGGTTTTACCCCCAGACATTTTAACAACAGGACTCCTAAGTCCTAACCTATTATGAGAGCAATACTTTCAGACATTATGCAACTAGTGCTTTTAGAATATTTTACCATCACTAGTATTTTGGACCCGTCATTTTCCAGATCTAGTTTGAAGGTTTTTTTTCCTCTCCATATTCTGAGACTTTTCCTTCTAATCCTGCCAGTTGTGGATAATCTTCAGCCACTCCCCCAGTTCTCTTCAGCCCGATCCCCCTATGTGTCTCTCCAGCTCCCTTCTGTCTCTACAGCCCTTGGCCCCTTCTGTCTCCCTAGCCAACAGTGTCCTTCCAGCTCCAACAGGTCCCTCCAGCTCCCATGGTTTTTCTCGCCCCCCCATTTTTTCTTAATACCCCACACCACCCTTATTCTTTGTCTTCTGGCTTGCTCACACAGCTCCAGTACTCGGTCTTTCAGCACTTCACCACAACAAACAGAAAAACTTTTATTGCACTGGTCACCGCCTGTGCAATAAAGCTTTAGCAAATCCCTGAATGGACCATGAACCACTGCCTGCGCTGCAATGATCAGCAGGGTGCAGGCATGTTTGTGGCCCATACATGCCTGCACTCTACTGATCACTTCAGCAGCAGCAGCGCAGGCAGCAGTTACAGCTAGGTTTGTCTGTGGGCTCCTTTTGGGCCCCTTAGCACCTCTGGGCACGGTACAGCTGTGCCCCTAGTCACCCCCTGTCTCTG
This sequence comes from Taudactylus pleione, assembly GCA_031769625.1. Taxonomy (NCBI): domain Eukaryota; kingdom Metazoa; phylum Chordata; class Amphibia; order Anura; family Myobatrachidae; genus Taudactylus; species Taudactylus pleione. The sequence goes on from JAUIMM010000120.1 coordinate 1,271,687, forward strand.
GGCCTGGTCATATACTGTATATTTGCTTTTTGCAACAATTATTCTAGTGCTAGTAGTTATAATAGGATAGTGTACTTTGTACTTGTGTGTTGCTTCTAGTGTTTACTTTACATTATTAAGACATGTTAAATTGTCTATTTACTGACTTTTATTTCTTCTTTAATTTTGTAGCAAAGTTGGTGTAAGAAAACCTCACAGTAATATTGTTGGTTATGTGAGGATATTAGTGGTTTATCCATAATGGATGCAGTATGTGCGGTGTACACTGGCCCCCTCGGTATGAGGGGCCCACACTGCACACCTAGGCCCTCATTCAGACCCGATCGAAAGCGCTGAGCGCTCACAACCAGGTCAATGTTTAGGCCCTGCGCACGCGCAGCGGCCACACTGCACGTGTGCAAGCCCCGGAGCGAGAGAGAAATTCTCTCGCTCCAGAGCTCACTACAAAAGGGGCGGCTGTCGATGTTGATCGACAGCTCAACCCGTTTTGTAGGCGTGGCAGGGGGGTGGTTTCACAAACGGAGGCGTTCCTTAAGGAACGCCTGCCGTTTTGTGGGCGGCTGCACTGACATCAGCAGTGATGTCAGTGGGGAGCTTCCTGCTTGATCAGAGCAGGAAGCTCCCTGGGGCTTGCGGTTGCCGAGACCCAACCTTAGGGTCTCGTTGCAAGCCCCGATGGTCGCGATGGTCTTGACCATCACAACCATCAACCTGGTCGGTCGCTAAAGCTGTGGGTGGTAACCCACAGCTTAGCTAGCGACCAGGAGGCCGCACTTGAACAGTCAAGCGGCCACACTTATTCAGAGCGAGCGCTCGCTTCTTGCGACTGCCTCTGAATGAGGGCCCTAGTACCCAAGTTCTTCAATACTTACCTCTCCAGAGTCCCACGTCTACAGCGGAAGTGCTGCACAAATAATCCGGAAAATGGTGTGGAAACTACTTTCCAGGCAATGTGCACATGCACAGTAGAAAAATCATTGGGGAAATGGCCACCACACTATTTCCCCAGATAGCTGCATTGCTAGCTAGAGAGGAGGTTGACTAGACGGAGACTGTAATGGGCCCACTCCTCTCTTAATACACATAGTTGTTGGTAGGTATGGTGGGATCCCATCGCCGTGCATATTCCTGGGAGCCCATCGCCGTGCATATTCCTGAGGGGCCAACAGCCAAGGATGTCCCAGACTGGCACCACAGATATCTTATCCACTTTCAGGGGCGGATTGGCCGTTAAAGTCACCGGGAAGTTTCCTGGGAGGCCGACCGAACTGTGGGGCCGAATCCCATCCACAGCACCCCCTTCCCCAATCAGGTTCCCCTTTTCTGCTCTATCTCCCCCATTTGTGGAACCCCACTCCCCCACACAGGTTCCCCTCTTCTGCCCTCTCTTCCGCAAACAGCTCCAGATCCCCCATCCACGGCACCTCTGACCTCCTCCTCCCCCACACAGGTTACCCCTCTCCTGCTCACTCTCCCCTCACAGCTCCAAACCCCCACATCTGCAGCACCCCTGCCCCCCCCCCCTTCCCCGACACAGGTTCCCTTCTCTTCTCTTTCCCCTCAAAGCACCAAACTCCCAACTCCCTCACCCATCCGCGACTTCCCTGACCCCCTTTCCCCACACAGATCCCCCTCTTCTGTGCTATCAATCTCACAGCTCTAACCCCCCCATCTGTGGCACACCCAATCCCTCCCTCCCCCACTATAGTTCAACTCCAGCAGAAAATAAACCCTGAAAGAGGGAAGAGCCAAGAATCATTCTGACCTTACAGGCACCAACACAGCCTCCTCCTGGGTGGGAGCTACAGTACCAGTGAATCCCGTTCCTCCACCTTGAAGGTAAGTCACTTACTGTACGTGTTACACTTATAATTTATTAATTATATGTAGTAACTATAGGCCATTTTTATCAATGAGTGATAGTCTTGTTATCACTCAGTACTACTTGTGCTTCAACCAATCAGCTCCTAACTCATGTTTTTGAAAAATGACGATAGCTGATTGATTGGAGCACCATTTAAGATTAGTAACGAGTAATAACAAGAATGTCACTCATTGATAAATCACACCCTTTATATTAGAAATGAAGAGTACTGGAGGTTATTGTCACGACCAGGGTTTCCCGGGATAGGGGACGATGGGTATGACCTGTGAGGGCGCTGTGGCGTGGTCCTTCCGGCAGAGGGGCTGGTGTCTGGTGGCAGGTGTTGGCTGTGCGAGGTGTTCCGCAGGCACTATGTAATTCTGGCTGGGGTAAGCCTGGTAGTGTTTCCATTACGTTATGGTATGGGCAGCGCCATCTTGCTTCTGCTCATGTGACTTAGTTGCTCCTATCCTAGCATGTCACATGCTCTCTCCGACCATTCACGACCCTGCACTGAGTACTTAAGGGAGTTCAGAGCTCCCCATAGTTGTCAGTGCAACGTGTTTCACAGCGCATGCTGTGAGAGAGTTCCTGTGCTCCTGAGACCTGTCTATTCCGTGCTCGTCTGTGCTCTTGCTGGATCCCAGCTTCCAAGCAGCCTGCATTGCTCTGCCTACCTCCAAGTCTCCTGCTGGAACCACCCTGTACCTTCTATTAACCCTCTCCCTGCCAAAGACCCGAGTGTGCAGTTAACTCTGCACCTACACTGCCTCCACTTACCTAGCTCTCTGCAGCTATCCAGTTTCTACACTGAGCAATCTCAGTACTACTCATCAGTTAATCAGCTGCTGCTATTCTAATTACTCCATTACCTCTCTGGATTTCACCTCACCAGTTTCAATCAGTACTGTTTTCCTGTCTGCAGCTTTGCAGTGACCATTTGGATTACAAACACTTTTATTAGTTCTGCCACTACCTGGATATTACCTATACATACTTCAGTACAGTTTCTAATCATCACCCTCCTCTTAATATTCTGGACTTTATTTTATTATCCGTGTACATGTCTGCAAGTTCACCCATTCAAAGACCCACTTTTCAATTTAAATCTGTTCAGGTGTCTGCTCATATTTCCACCTTGGGTCCACAACAAACTCAGATCCTAACAGTTAGTCATCATGTTGACATGTAGAATGTCATGTCAATATTCACAATGTCAACATTGACATATTGTTGTCATTGTGAATGTTGACAGCCAAAATGTCAACACATGAATTTACGGTTAGGGTTAGGCTGCTGTTAGGGTTAGGCTGCCATTAGGGTAAGACTGCAGTTATGGTAGGGTTAGGATTACTCTGCAGTTAGGATTAGCCTGCAGTTACAGTGGGGTTAGGATTTGGCTGTGGGTAGGGTTAGGCTGCAGTTATTGCTACCCTGTAGTTAGGGTAGGGTTAGGCTGCGGTTAGGATTAGGCTACAGAGAGGGTAGGGTTGGAGTTAGGGATGTGCGCTGACCCCCGTGTTTTGGTTTTGGATCTGTATCTCCTTTGTGTTTTGGATCTGAATTTGGTTTTGGCAAAACCGCCCTTGCGTGTTTTGGTTTTGGGTCTGTATTTTTTTCTAAAACATCATAAAAACAGCTAAAATCACATCATTTGGACTTGTTTTTGTTCCAACAGTGTTATTACCTCAGTAACACTAATTTCCACTCGATTCAAGTCAATTTTGATCACCTCACAGCTCACAATATTGGTTTCATCCAGTTTAGGCCAAAAGGTTGCATCCAGCTAGCTGGCTGACTAAACTAAGGGACAGCAGTGGGCGGCACTAACATGTGCCAGTTCTGCTTTCAACATGGTACAGCATGGTACTGCAGTGGTAGACAGGATGGCAGTTTAATAAACTATACAACCCTATAGGAAGTTTAAAAACCAAGAACATTTTCATTAATCAAGAACTAGGTCAGAGGCCTGAGGGAGTTGGAATATGTTTAAGGACTAAAGTCAAGAAAAGGACGGAAGGGTTGATTAGTTTTTAATTTATTTATTTTAATGTTTTGATTCTTAATAAAAATTATGAGGGAAAATCAATGTAGGAACACGTTCTTCAGTTCATGAAAGACATCTTTGATCTGGAGGAGGTTTTTTATACAATTAATAGAAATGCGGTGGCCTTACTTGTGGAGGTGCTGCTAGTATACCCTATAAACAGATGTTTACTTGTGCTCAGGGAGATTGTTAGGGATAATGTGACCAAGACTTGCTGTTTACATCTGAGGAAAGCCTACTGGAAGTTATTTGTCAACAACAGGTGGCATGCCTCAGTTTACCTGCTTTACACACTTTATGTAATTTCTGGACATATTTGGCATTCAGCAACTGCATGTAGAAGATGTCAGCAGCTGTGGCAGTTCACATGGCACATCAGGAAACAAATGTTTTTATTATTCAAGAGGCCTAAGGGAGTATGCATGTAGTTGAAGGCAGGGAAAGGAAGGGTTGATTAGTAGTAAATTTAATTTAATTTGTTGATTCCAAAGCAAAGTTATGAGTGAGGAGGGGAGGGGAGGAGGCATTTACAAAAAATATTAAATAATTTACATCAGTCCTTGCCCCAGAAGAATCCTTGAGCACTGCGTCTACTGCTGCTGCTGCTCTGCTCCTGCTTGTGGATCTTCATACCACTAGTAGGTTATAAAAACAATTGACTGTTAAACAATCCTTTGCAAGGGGGAGCAAGTATGACAGCAGTCAACCAGTTGCACAGCGGATCACTGACGCCATAACATCTATGCTGGTATTAAATGTGCGTCCAAAATCTGCCAATAATGCAGTGGGTTTTAGTTTTAGAAAGTTAATTGAGGTCCTGTATCCCCGCTACCAAATCCCATCTAGATTCCACTTTACTAGAAAAGCAGTTCCCAGCCTTTACAGGGACATTAAAAAAAAATAATTAGTGTCCTCCAAAATGCCGTTGTACCCACTGTCTACTTAACCACAGATATGTGGACAAGTGGAACAGAGACTGACATGACTGTAACAGCCCACTGGGTGGGTGTATTACCTTCAGCGATATCAACAGCAGCAGCAGCATCTAAAAGACAGCAGCTCATTCAGAGGCAGGCTACTCTATGTATCACTGGTTTCACTAAGAGGCATACAGCTGACAACCTTTTAGAAAAACTCAGGGAAGTCATCGCAAAATGGCTTACCCCGCTTGGACTCTCCTCAGGATTCGTAATTTCTGACCATGCCACCAATATTAAGAGAGCATTACAGCTGTTGTGAATTCCAACATGTTTATGTTTTTTTCATGCAATCACCTTGATGGTGCAATTTTTTTTTTTAAATGACAGGGCTGTGCAGGAGATGCTCTCTCTGGGCCAAATAATGTCTGAATATTTTCGCCATTCAGCAGGCACATGTAGAAGATTGCAGCACCTGCAAGAAATGTTGAATTTGCCCTGCCACCAGCTGAAACAAGAGGTAGTTACAAAGTGGAACTCCACCCTTTATATGCTTCAGCGGATGGAGGAACAGTAAAAAGCCATCAAAAGCTACACAGCGAACTATGACATAGGAAGAGGAGGCGGAATGCACCTTACTCAAGCTCAGTGGAAAATACTTCGAAGTAGTCACCTGTGAAGTGAGTTCAGATACTGCCAGCTTGAGTCAGGTAACTCCCCTAATTAGACTGTTAGAAAAGCAACTTGAGAAACTGAAGGAGGAGATGAAACAAAGTGAATCTGCCAAGTACATTGAACTTGTTAAGCAAGTCCTTTATTCGCTTCACCAGGAACCAAGGGTTGTCAGGACCTTCCAATCGGATCAATATATTTTGGCGACCGTGCTCGATCCTAAATTTAAGTCATGTCGTGTCTTTCTTCCCAATGGACACAGATCTGAAGAGATGCAAAGACCTATTGGTAAGCAAATTGTCAGCTCAAGTGGCACATGATGCAGTGATGGCTCCTCCTTCAGTTTCTCCAGCAAGTGTGGCTGCCAAGGAAATACTTAACTTTCCCAAAAGACCAACTGGTAATGCACGTGAGTCAACACAACCAAGTTTTGACATCTGGTCAGGTCTAAAAGAATTGCCTACAATTAAATTATTGAGACCTCTACCATGATTCCATCGGATACAGTCTGTCACAGTGCGCCGAACACTGGTCGTCACCAGGTCCGGCAGCACTGGCATCCTGATGGGCAGCGGGCAGGGATCTCCAGGCATCCGCTGCCACTGACATCCTCCCTGGCTGCTGTCAGGTTCTCTGGCGAGCAGCAAGCAGGGAGGTCCCTGCATCTGCTGCCGCTGGCTCCTACAGTGGAATGTGTGCAGACGGCTGTGGCTCACCTAGGGGCGCACGCGCCATTCTGAAAGTAAAGTTAAAGGGACAGGTAGGATTAGGGAGTTGCTGATTGCGGCTGGGTTGAGCCCTGACCTATATAAGGAAGTTCCTGGGAGACCTTTACTGTCAATTACGTCCAAAAATTATAGAGGCACCTGTAATGGTGGATTCCAGCGGGGACAAATGAATACTGTGTGAAAAATGATGATGTAGACACTGATGAGGGTGAGGAATCAGATGATGATGGCAACAACATCTTGCCTCTGTAATGCCAGTTTGTGCACATAGATACAGTTTCATTGGCAGCAATGTCAGCTGCCCATTGGTAGCTTGTCTTCTGGGAGCCAAAACAAACCAATTGCTTCATGATTGAGGATATTGTTGATGAAGGTGTTGGTGGTGAGGGTTTAGCTGAGACAATGGAGCTAGCTGATGCCGGACTGCTTGTTGGTACTTTTTTTGCCAAAGTTTATGAATTTTGAAAATATTTTTTCAACGGATGCGCTTCAGATGACGTAACTGGGAGGAGGTTCCTAGTTGGCTAAGGTTACTATATCTACTTATTCTGGCTGTACAAAGGGTACAAATGCCCTGACAATTGTTGTCCGGATTTGGGTAGAATTAATTCCACACATAAGAAGAAGTGGATTTTTTTGTCTTATGCCCAGGCATGACAATGGGCTATTCCTTATCATGGGCAACAACTGTTTCTTTCACTGATGCCTGAATTACACAAATAACATCCTCATCAATAACATCCTCATCATCATCATCATCAACATCTTCATCATCAATATCCTTATTAGTGTCAGCTACACAAATATCCTCCTCATCCTGGTGCACTTCCACAGAAGCATCCTCAAAATTCTATATCATCATAAAAGGCAGAACCACCAGTCACAAAAAAGGCCAAGGCCTTAGCCTTTCCTTGCCACTTCATGTGGTGAAAGGCATATTGCCAATGTTATGTCTTTCTGCAGCTAACTTTCCCTTTGATGTTTTTGTCTTTACCACTGTAAAAGATTGGTTCTTTGATTTTAGATGCCCTGACTTAAGCCCTATATGCCCTTGGGCATCGGCTTTAGTAGATGATGTAGATGGACTAGTATCGTCATGACTGGTGGCACTGGCAGAAGCTCCAGCACTTGTGTGTGGATCCTGCTCTCCTCTCAACTGATGGTTTTCCATATCGCCAAACATAAATGAAGCGGGGTACAGCGCACATGTCAATTTGTACCAATTTTAAATATTACACTGTGGTATCAATCACCTACAGTGTCACAATATTTTTTATGAATAAGAAAAGAATAACACACTGCGCTACCACTTACAGTGTCACAAGATTTTTTTATGAGTAAAACACTTGCGCTACCACTTGCAGCATCACTGCGCTACGACGTGTCATAATACGTGGATGATAAACTGCGGTCTGGCCGGCAGTGTCACCTAACATACAATAGTTAGCACACACAAAAAAAGCTCAAAAAGAGATCTTTAAAAAAAAAAAAAAATTTGTGGAATGCTAATTTTAACTTTTTTTTTTTACACTGGGCAAGAGCACCCCTGGATGAGGCAGCAGTCCATTGATGAAACACAGCAACCGTTTATGGACAACAAAGCACCCCTGCGGAGTGTGGACGGACCACCTGCAGAGTCTTAAATAAGTGGACACACGAAAAAGATCTTTTTATTTTATGTGGAATGATAATTATTAATTTTAATTAACTTTCTATATTTTTTTTACACTGGGGAAGATCACCCCTGGATTGACAGAGCACCCCCGGATAACACAGCAACCCTTTATGTACTGTAGCCCTAGGCCCTTGATGGACAGGACAACACAGCAGCACCCCTTCATGTACTGCAGCCCCCCTTTATGTACTGCAGCCCCTTGATTAACAGGACAACAGTGACACAGCAGCCCCCCCCTTTATGTACTCCAGCCCCATCCCGACAACATTGCACCCTTGCACAGACAGATCAGCACAGAGCACCTCTGTTCACTGTACACTATCCACAGCCGGAGTGAAAATGGTGCAGATCACCGGGACCTTTATAGAATCCAAAACCCACGAGAATCCGACAGCGGGTTGATGACGTTTTGCCTCTTTTTGGTTTCCGAGTTAGGCGGGAAAATCCGAGCCGGACTCGGATCCTACTCGAATCCCTTATGTTCGTGTGGGTTCGGTTTTCGGAGACCCGGACCCGCTCATCTCCAGTTATAAGTAGGCTGTAGTTAGATTATGATAAGGCTGCGGTTAGAGTAAGGCTGTAGTGAGGGTAGGGTTAGGATTAGGCTGCGGTTAGGGTTAGGCTGCAGTTAAGAAGAGGTTGTATGTAGAGTAGGGTTGAGGTGAGGCTACGGTAGGGGTTAGACTGTAGTGAGGATTGGTTAGGGTTAGGCTGTAGTTACGGTAGGGTTAGGATTAAGTTGTGGTTAAGGTTAGTCAGCTGTTAGGGTTGACTGCAGTTAGGGTTAGGCTTCATTTAGCATTACGGTGCAATTAGGGTGGGCATTAGGGTTCATTTTAGTTGAAGGTTAGGACAAAATGCATTGTCGACATTTTTGACTGTCAACAACTGAAAACATTAAGAGGTGCAGCACTGTGGATAGAGGTGCATCTTTAGATGCATTGGGGGCTATAACTGTAGCTATAATGCATTAGGGGCTTTTGAGTTCAGAATGGTATGTGTTATAGCATGTGGAGGCATGTGGGGTGGTCATAGTGGTATGTGGGGTGGTAAGAGTGGCGTGTTGTGGTTTGTGGAAGCATGTGGGATGGTCTGAGGGGTATGTTATTTAGAAGCAGGTGTGGTGGTTTGAGTCACATCTGGAGACACGTGAGGAGGTCTGGGTAGTATGTGGTCTGCCACTCTCTTTGTAAAGTATGTGGATAGGAACACTTTGGTGTTGGCTCCACCTACAGTTGATTTGGTGCCATCCACAAATTTTTCCAGGGTCACTTTTAGTTTCCAATCTTTAGTCCCAATCTGTCCCTGCCCACCTTCCTGGCTCGCCACGGGAGAAGTTCCCAAACCTCCCTTCTCCCAGTGAAGGAGAAGTTGGTCCCAAACCAGCAGCCCCCTCCACTCACCAGGCGAGAAAGTAATGCTCCCCCATTGGGTGAGAGCATAGTGTCAGTCTGGTGGATTCATGCAAACTTGACCGATGTCTTAGCTGGCTGAGTGGGAAGAGAGGAAAAAATGCAGCCCATAGAGAGGGAAGGAGGGAGTAAGATGGGCTTATGAGACGTGGAGGCAAGACTGTCAATAGCCCCCAAAGAATATGCACAGCGGTGGGCCCCCATCATACCTCCCAACATATGGGACTTTCAGGGACTCCTTGCGTGCATTCAAAAAGGGGGCAAGGCCTCACAACACACCGCTGTTTTCATCATTCTGGGGGAGTACGCAGCACACCTGGAGATGGTGGGCACTGTGTGGATGGCATGCTATGCAGAGTAGCAGTGAGAGCACTCTCTCCAACTCCCCCACACAGGTCACTGCAGCCCGCAGGTGGGATAGTCCCCAAAAAGCGTGAATGTCACTCCCAAAGCGGGAGAATCGGGAGGTATGGCCCCCACCATTCCACCATCATCATGTGCTTTTTTTAAAAACTAAATATTAATTGATTAGTCAGTTCACTGAGCTAAAGAGGCTACAGGCACCATTTATAATAGATTGTCAGCTAAGAGAGTGGTTGCCCCCCCTGCAACCCCCTGGCTATGCCACTAGATCCGAGGAATAGGGAGAAGATACGGGGGCGACAAGAGTAATTGGGAGAACAATAGAGGGAGATGGGAGGAATAGTAGTGGGATGGGAGGATAGTGGGAGATATGAGGTACAATGAGGAGCCGGGATGTGCAGTCATGGTACGCAGGGAAAGCAGAGCCTCCCCTGTCATGCTCCTGAGATTTGATATAAAAATTACTAGAATAATACAAAGAAAATATTTATAACTGATAAACATCTCCTTAGTTTATTGCAATAAATTTTATAGTTAGCACTCACCAGCTTTGCGGAGCTGCCTGGGACTGTAGGGAGACGAGATAAGAGGTAGCAGCAGCTCAGCCACGCTTCTGTATAGTTAGACACTGCTGGCAGAGCTAGGGGCGGGGCCACACCACGGGCAGTAACCTGTACAGAAAGAGAGCTAATAGAGGCTTGCCTCTGAGTATGGGAGGCGTGTCTTGAGCACTGATGAACACCTTGGATGTGTCATGTGACCAGGAAGTGCCCTGCAGTGTTTAGAGATTGGATCTCGGTTAGCAGCAGCAAAAGAAGACACTGATGCAGGTAGGAGAATCAATGGACGCTGAAGCTTAGTCTAGGGAGGGGAGAGTTACAGTGAGTTGGGGGGTGAGACAGGCTCCCAGCACTCAGACCAATCTCCATGTGTGTCTTCCCAGTCATTGACCTCACTGCTGCAAAATTAGGCTGCAATCAGGTGTTGTCCTGCCTAATTGCAATTGTCAGCAAGTTTGTCAAGAGAACCTTGTATTTCAGATGTGTGCAGAGCTGCCACTTGTTAAGAATCTCCAGTATGGTGTTGATTACTTGCACTGCCCTCCCTAAGTTTTCTTTTTTTAATCAACTTGTGCTACCCCTACCCACCCGAATGCTGTTGAAATTTCAAACACTAACATTATGGAAACTGCTCTAAAATAATTTTGATGCTTACATCTATAGGGGTCAATTCAATTAGGTGCAAGGTGCGGGTTGTTTTCTCTGCAAATTCGCATAGTGAATTCACTTTGCAATCCAATTAGCAACTCGCATTGATCCAGTCAGAGTAAACTCGCATATTTCTGATTGGGTGAGAGATGGAAAGGAAAACCTTTATTTTAAGGTTAAAATGTCAGGACACCATGCATAATCCCTTGGACACCCCCCCCTTCCATGATTAATTAGGCAATTGGAAGTTTCGTCCAATTCGCTTAATTAGTCCAATAATTACATGCTATTTATTTTTGGGGTTTAAAAAATGGCCTCAAATGATCCCAAAATCAACTATGTTGTTGCTTTATGCACCCCAAATTTAATTACTCCAAAAGCATATTGTTTCCTTTTTAAAAAAAAAATACACAAATCAGTATTTAACACCTTTAAATACTTCCAGTACACTTTCTATGATTCTGCAAACAAAATTGTTAGTTTTTTGGGGTCCAGGAAGGTCATCTCACTTTTTCATGCACTTCTCTCACATCGCATTTGGTTGCCAAATTGCAAACCCCCACTGCAAGTACCGCAAATAGGCATTTTTTATTGGATTGGAGAATTATCAGGTGCGCACATTTGTGCAAAATCTGCGATTTTCATGAAACAAGCTTGCAACTCGCACCTACAGTAATTGGATTGACCCTAATGACTACTAACAAATGTTAAAGTTATACAAATGTAGATAAACAAATGTTTAATGCAGTGAAACAAAATGAAAACCTGACATATAAACAGGGTCTTCTTATTGTAAAAATATTCCTATTGTTTTTCATAAACATAAATCTGGAGATAGATGACATGCCAGAGTGCCTTTTCTTGGTTAGTGAAACCACTGTCACTTTCTTGCTAATCTGGGCTCAAGGTCAGTAGCTGAGACTTGCCTGATGTTTCAGACAGATTATTACAGGATGGCAAAACATTATCATCAGGAGTACACTGGGCGTTCCCATCCACTAAATAAGGACACAGAGCTTGCCAAGTCTCCAGTGACAACATATTGAGCAATCTGCTCTGACTGGAAAATTTAGCCCAGTCACGGAATGATGAGAACTTGGCACCCACTATCAATGGAAGCTCATTTAAAGATAATTATAAGCAGAAACTCTTGGTACAAGTTTGTTTTGAATGTAGATCGATACAAAAGATAGAGAGATAGATAGATAGATAGATAGATAAACAATTATGTTCTCTATTTTTTTTAAATAAGTAACAACATTACTTATTTAAAAGCTCATTATATAAGAGTTTAGAGCACCATTTTATTGTCCATTATTGATCTGTTATGGCTATTCAGAATGGGATTGAAATACCGATGGCTCAACAGCCGCCAGTTCAAATCCCGATAGTGGGAAGGTCGACAGTAGGGGATCCTGATGCCTGGTGGTAAGTGTCCGAACCCTACCCTCACCCCTCCTAACCCTAACTCTCCCTTAGGGGTGCTTAACCCTAACCTCCCCCCTAGTGCCTAACCCTAACCTCCCCCAAGGGGTGCCTAAACCTAACCCCCCTTCTCGCACCCTAAACGTAACCCTCCTGGGGGGTGCCTAGCCCTAACATCCCCCTGGTGGTGCCTGATTCCAACCCACCTTCCCCTAGCCTAACCTTCCCCGGGGGGGGTGCCTAACCCTAAGTCTCCCCGGGGGTCCTTAAACCTAACCCCTGATCTTCTCTATATTCTCCTACCATAACACCATATAATAATGGTGTTATCTTTTCAAGAAAAGTTTGGAGAAGAGAAGATTTTCTACTCTCCATAAATAGCATTTAGACTCCAAAATGCTGGAGAAAAGACTTTTGTATGTTTACTAAAAAGAGGTTTTTGGATAAAAAAAAAAAATACCCTAGTTTTATTGAAATGAAAAAAAAATATATATATTTATTTATTCAAAACATACAGAAGTAGCAGACACTGTCCGTCTACTTCTGTGACATCACAAGTTGGAAAGAAGTTGGCTGGTCTGCTGGAAAAGTTGGTTAGATGTGTGGAGCACATTTTTAGTTGGACAGACTAGCTGGACAGTTGGTCAGTTGGATGGTTGGAGGAAAGTTGGTCTGGTGTATGGCCATCTTAAGATTAAAAAGAAGGTTGCTAGGGGGTGTGTTTATCTAGAATCTGCTTTAGAAGGTGCTCCTTGCTTTCTTCCTGTCCTCCATGTTTAAAGCAGCATGTTAAAAGTACAGCATGTGCTTGATCCTGTTCATAAATAAACAGAGATCCTGTTTGATTATATTTGCATCTGTTTCTATATAAAGTAACTGCTAGCAGTCCCAAAACAGCAGAAATAAAACAAAGTTATAAAAGTCTGACCCATACAAATTGGCTGCAGCTACCAGCGCTTCCACCAAGTTCACAGTAATGAGTCTGACTAACCGGATTTATCAGACATGGAAATTCAAAGTAAAGATGTTGCTCATTAGATAAGGTATGTGGGAATGTATACAAGAGGCTGATGCATACACACAGGACGATTTTCCTGAACGATATGAATTATAACGATATCGTTGAACGATATATAGTTCATATTGTTAGGCAGTGAACGATCAACCAATGACCAACGATGCGCGTTTCCGCATGGACAATAAAGATATCTTTCATTGTCCATGCATGCAGGCCAACTTGGATGATATTGTAAATTTTCCCTGTTCAGAGATGTGTAACTCACTGAAAGATATCTTTGAAAGATCTTTGAACGGTCTTTGAACAATATCTATGAACAAAATCTTTGAAAGATATCTTTCAAAGAGTCATTGGTGGTACAGATTGTACCGTGTGTATGCACCTTGAGCCTGACCCAGTCAGAGTGCATGACTGAGAAAGACCAGAGTACTGTACAATATCTCTCAGTGTAGATGATGATCAGATTGTGCATATATATAACTGTGATACAGCAAGATAAATGTGGGATGTGCTGCAGGAAATGATTGAGAAAACTAATTTAAGCAATAAGCTGTATTTAATAAGAAAGTTATACCAGACTAAACTGCTTAAAGGCCAACACATTCAGGATTATAAAAAAAGGACATTAGAAATGGTTGAACATCTGTGCTGTATAGGAAATTAAATAAAATACTTCCATACAGCAGCCCTGTTTCCCAGACAGTTGCAAGACACTTGTAACAAAACTTGATGCTAGACCAGATGATGAACTGACATTAGAGTATGTTAAATGGAAACTGGAAGCTAGAATAAATCAGCTAAAGAAACAAGATACAATGCAAAAAGCAAAGAGTGCTATAATGGAGCTGGAAAAACTTCTAATGCTGTATGTGCTTTCAATACCAACACATGCACAGTGATAAATGCTTGGTGTATTGACTCAGGAGCTACAAATCATATTACAATGAAAGGCAAAGAGTAACAGCGCTATAGGTTTAAAAATAAATATGTAGTACAGCTTGCTAGTAAAAACAAATTAATTTGTAATCTTAGATTAAAAATATATAAAATATAATTTATCAATAGAATAGTGAACATCATTCATAAGCTTGTATACATATAAAAACTGTAGAATATGGATGTAAAACCTCAAAGATTTAATTGAAAATTGATGTTTACTGGCACAAAATGTCAGTTTTTCTATTTTTTTTTTATCATTCCTAGTTCATTTATGCCAAAAACGATTCTTTAAATTCAAACGAGTCCAAATCCTGGTAAGAGTCACCTTTGGCATGATAGTAAAACCAGCACAAACACTTAACATGGGGATTGGGGATGTAGTTATTATGCCAGCAGATGGGAAGCGGCCACCAATATACCAACGCTGGTATCCAGCCGCCCGGCAAAATGCCAATGCCTCTATACTAAAAGGGATCCGGATACCGGTGTCGGCATCCCGACCGCCGTAATCCCGAACGAAGAATCTGGGTAAGTATCAGCATTAGCCCGGGGATGGGGGGGTTAGGTTTAGGGACCCCCCATGGGGAAATTAGGGATAAGCACCCCCAGGGAGGGTTAGGATTAGGCTGCGAGTATGGGTGTTAGGGTTAGACACCACCGGGAGGGAGGTTAGGGTTAGGCACCCCCCCACGAGGGTTAAGTTTAGGGTGTGGAAAGGGGGGGTTAGCGCTAGGCACCCCCGGGCAGGGGGTTAGGTTTAGCACCCACCAAGGAGGTTAGGGTTAGGCCTATTATGTGTATAAATATTAGGGATGAGCTGGTTCGGATTTCCGAAATCCAAAGCCCCCCGAGCTCCCCCGACCAGAGTCCAGATCTGAGCTGGCTCAGGGTTTCCCGCCTGGCTTAGATCTGAAATCGAGGCAAAACATCATAATCCCGCTGTCGGATTCTCAGGGGTTTTGGATTCTATAAAAGATCCCACGATCGTTGCCAGTTTTCATTCTGGCTGTGGAGTGTGCACAGGGAGGGAGCTGGGATTTGCTGCTGACGCTGACCATAGGGGCTGGCTGGCTACTGTTGTCCATATAGGGGCTGGCTGGCTACTGTTGTCCATATAGGGGCTGGCTGGCTACTGTTGTTCATACAGGGGCTGGCTTGCTACTGTTGTCCATATTGTCCAGGTGGTGCTCTGTCCTTCAGGGGTGCATGTCTTCACCCACCCCCAGTGTGAAAAAAAAATATTTTTTTTTTGTGTGTGTGTTAGCCACACCTGTCATTGGCGTAGCTGCACAGTGGTGCTGTGCTGCTATCTGTCAACGGCTGCTGCCAAAAAAATAAAAATAAAAACAATTTTTTATGTGTGCGTGTTAGCCACACCTGTCACTGTCATTGGCACACCTGTCACTGTCATCGGCATAGCTGTGCAGGGGTGCTGTGCTGCTGTCTGTCAAGGGCTGCTGCCCCCCAAAAATAAAAATAAACATTTTTTTTGTGTACGTGTTAGCCACACCTGTCACTGTCATTGGCCCACCTGTCATGACATCTTGCCTCTGTAGAGCCAGTTTGTGCAGGGACAGATTCATTACCAGCTTGTTTTGTGGGGGGCCCAAACGATCCAAAACATTGATACAATGATACACCCAAATAAGTACACAATGTGACAGCACTGTAAAGGAATGACAGCTTCAGGGACTATGGGGTCCACGTACCATGTACCAAGCCCCGGAGATAGACCAATTGGATGGAGACAATTCCCAACCAATCAAGCTCCCAAGAGTCACTCCACGGGGTGGAGTGCCATGATAGTGCTCTTCCTGACCTCTCTGTAGTATGCATCTCTGCTACAGCATATCTGTGTGGGGGAGGATGATCGGATCCGTTACTGTACCGACTTTGGTGAGGCGGATAATGTGATGGCAAGTAACTGGATTGGGCCATCATTGCTGTGCTGGATCCATGAGGAGTTTCCGACCTATAGAAGTTATTCATCATTGTTTGTCTTTGAAGATTGTCCTGACAAGAGTAAGATCTCTGACAGTTTGGAATAGGAGGTGAAAGTTCAGAGTATTTTGTGAACTCTCCATTGCCATCATGCCTGCGGTCATGTGTTGATGGACTGTTTCCAGTAAAACTGCCATTTCCTTGTGGTGAGTAGGCTGCGCTATTTGCTTCTGCGTGTTACAATCCTCTAGCAATTGCTAGGGCCGAGATGGAGGTATTGGAGATACATGGCACATAGAAGAACAGTCACAAGCAGAATATTAGAATAATGGCAGTTTACTTAATAAATAATATGGTGGACCAGGAGGGCCAGTACAAACACATGTCCATGATGTAATAAGGAGCTGAAAGAATAGGACAGTCAATAGAATACACTGTAGACTTTCAGTCCAAACTAAAGTTGTTAATTGGCCAGGAGGCCTAGTTGACAGCGATGCTTGAAACGTGGTGTAGAAGCAGGATTGCTGGATGGCCTGGAGGGCCAAGTAGACAGTGATGCTTGAAATGTGGTGTTGAAGCAGGATTGTTGTATGGCCTGGAGGGCCTAGTAGACAGCGACGCTTGAAACGTGGTGTTGAAGCAGGATTGCTGTATGGCCTGGAGGGCCTAGTAGACAGCAATGCTTGAAAAGTGGTGTTGAAGCAGGATTGCTGTACGGCCTGGAGGGCCTAGTTGATAGCGGTGCTTGAAACATGGTGTAGAAGCAGGATTGCTGTATGGCCTGGAGGGCCTAGTAGACAGCGATGCTAGAAATGTGATGTAGAAGCAGGATAGCTGTATGGCCTGGAGGGCCTAGTAGACAGCGATGCTTGAAACGTGGTATTGAAGCAGGGTAGCTGTATGGCCTGGAGGGCTCTGCAGACAGCGATACTTGAACCCGGGGTACTTGTGCCACATAGAAGCCGGTGAGCAAAATACACGCAGCATGTACAAATTATAGCTGGAAGTCTGGATGCACAGAAAGCAGGTTGCATAACCAAAAGTTCCACATGAAAACTCTATAGCCGACAGGGTGGCGACAGTCCAGGAAGTTCAAATAGGATCAGCTGCCAATCAGGCAACACTAGGAGGAAACACGTCTGGGTCTCCTAGCAACCTAGAAGCATGGTCAGGAGCAGGAGGAATACTGGCAGGAGACAAGTCCTGGTGCAGGTTTATCAGGAAACTTCTGAAAGAAAAGTCTTTTCAGTCTGGGAGCATGGAGTGCATCTTCCGAAACCCAGGAACGTTCCTCTGTGCT
Organism: Taudactylus pleione; assembly: GCA_031769625.1. Lineage (NCBI taxonomy): Eukaryota > Metazoa > Chordata > Amphibia > Anura > Myobatrachidae > Taudactylus > Taudactylus pleione. The sequence continues at coordinate 1,289,196 of JAUIMM010000120.1, forward strand.
GTAACCCCTCCAATGAACCAAAAACTGTACTTTACCTCTGGAGAACTTGGAGTCCAGTATTCTTTCAACAATAAATTCCTGTTGATCATGGACAGTCACTGGACCAGCTTTGGCACTAGGCTTACTTCCAAATCTCGTGGAAGAAAAAAACGGTTTGCGGAGAGAGCAATGAAAAGTGTTGTTAATACGTAAAGAATTGGGTAGTTGCAACTTGAAAGCAACGGGATTCACTTGAGCAATGATGCGAAAAGGCCCGATGAATCTAGGTCCCAATTTATGAGTTGGTTGGCGCAGTAGAGAGCCAGACCAAATCTCCCTTTTTCAATAAACACAGTCTTCGATGCCTGCCAGCAATACTCTTGGAACGAAGAGAAACTTTGCAGAGACTTTGATGAACTTTGCTCCAAATACGGCGAAGCCGAGACACAGATGACGGAGTAGAAACACTGGAAACATTAGGTTCAAAGGAGTTAGCTCTGGGATGCTGACCGGTGACACAGAAAAATGGAGACACAGATTAAGCTGAATGACAAGCATTGTTGAACGCAAATTCTGCCAGAGGCAAATGCAGGGTCCAATCTGAATGAAATTTGGAAATGAAACGACATAAATATTGCTCCAGAGACTGGTTGGCACGTTCCGTCTGACCATTGGACTGTGGATGATATCCTGAAGAGAGACTGATAGAAATACCCATCGAGGAACAAAATGCTCTCCAAAATTGTGCAATGCAATTTCTTATCTGGAGGACTTCTTTGAGAAAGAATTACTCCAGCCCCAACCTCTGATGCATCAACTTCCAAAATAAATGGCAACTCAGGATCAGGATGACGTAGAACAGGTGCATGAGTAAAGGCAGTCTTCAGATCTTCAAAGGCCACGATCAGACACAATATCTAAAGGCAATCCATGAAGTCTAAAAATGTGTTGTATAAATAATGAAGAAAGTTCTCTGGCCGATGGCAGCTTGGACAAAGGAACAAAGTGTGCCATTTTACTAAATCGGTCCACAACCGTCCAGACAACCGAACATCCAGAGGAAACTGGAAGATCCACAATGAAGTCCATGGTAATGTGCGTCCAAGGTCTCTTAGGTGTAGACAATGGAAGAAGAAGACCAGGAGGAGCTGTCCGAGGAGTCTTATTATGGGCACAGACTTCACATGCTAACACAAACTCACGGACATCTTTAGCTAAGGATGGCCAACATGCAGAATGAGAGAGAATGTCCATAGTCTTAGTAATGCCTGGATGACCGAAGGCTTTTTTAGAATGAAAATCCAAAAGGACAGTTTTCCTAAGTCTCTCAGGAACAAAAAGAAGATGAGCAGGAACATTCGGGAGCTTCAGATTGGCATCTCTGGAGTGTCTCAGCTAGAGTCCGGGTTAAGGCAAAATGAATGAAATCTTTAGGAATGATGGGTTCTTCAGAAACTGAGACTTGTTGGTCAGAGAAGAAACTTCTGGAGAGAGCATCAGCTTTAACATTTTTAGAACCAGGACAGAAGGAAATAACAAAATTAAAATGAGTAAAAAATAAAGCTCAACGTGCTTGTCTGGAATTGAGACGCTTAGCTGTTTCAATATAGGCCAGATTTTTTTGATCAGTGAGAACCGTGACTTGATGTTTGGACCCTTAAAACAAGTGTCTCCAATATTCAAAAGCCCATTTAATGGCTAGCAATTCTCTGTTCCCCACATCGTAATTACGTTCAGCAGTGGCAAATTTGCGTGAAAAAAAAACACATGGATGCAATTTCTTATCTGGAGGACTTCTTTGAGAAAGAATTGCTCCAGCCCCAACCTCCGATGCATCAACTTCCAAAATAAATGGCAACTCAGGATCAGGATGACGTAGAACAGTTGCATGAGTAAAGGCAGTCTTCAGATCTTCAAAAGCCACGATAGCCTTCAAAGGCCAATTAGCTGTATCCACTCCTTTCTTGGTAAGGTCCACAATAGGAGCCACAATGGTAGAGAAAGAATTGTTAAATCTCTGGTAATAATTAGCAAATCCAAGGAAACGCTGGATGCCCTTCAAACTATTGGACTGAACCCATTCAAGAACTGCTTTGACTTTACTGTGATCCATTGAAAATCCCTCAGTAGAGATGACATAACCCAGAAAGGATACTTGGGCAACGTGGAATTCACATTTCTCCAATTTAGCAAAAAGGTGATGCTCACAAAGCTGTTGCAAAACCAAACGAACATGTTGAACATTGAGCTCTTCTGTCTTGGAGTAAATAAGGATATCATCCAAATAGACAACCACGAAAACACCCAGGAACTCTCGAAGGACATCATTAATTAAATCCTGAGAAACAGCAGGAGCGTTAGCGAGTCCAAATGGCATGACGATGTACTCATAGTGACCTGAATGGGTGTTGAAAGCGGTCTTCCACTCATCACCTTCCTTAATGCGAATAAGGTTATAAGCTCCTCTGAGATCAATTTTGGAGAAAATTGTCGCTTCTCTGAGTTGATCGAAAAGTACAGAAATAAGAGGTAGCGGGTATGAGTTCTTGATGGTTATACTGTTAAGTCCTCTAAAGTCTATACATGGACGTAGAGACCCATCCTTCTTTTGGACAAAAAAGAAGCCTGCACCGACCAGGGACTTGGATGGACGAATAAATCCTCTGGCTAAATCCTCTTTAATATAATCCTCCATAGCTTTAATCTCAGGAATGGATAGAGAATACAAACGACCTTTGGGCAACTTGGCTCCAGGAACCAGATTGATGGCGCAATCATATGGTCGATGTGGAGGCAGTGCATTAGCTTTTTGTTTAGAAAACACATCAGCAAAATCCAAATATTGAGGAGGAATGCTCCAAGCGGACGAAACTTCAGGACATTGTAGCATCCGCACACTGAGTGAAAGGCATGAGGACTGACATTCAGGGCTCCACTTAATAATCTCCCCAGAGGACCAGTCAATGGATGGATTGTGTAATTTAAGCCACGGAAGGCCCAATACAATTGGAGCCAAAGGACAATGCAGAAGAAAAAATGAAATTAGTTCAATATGTAAAACACCCACGGTAAGCCGAATTAGGGGTACTTGATCTTAAGAGTTCCTTTAGAGATTAAGCCTCCATCCAGGCCACAAATGGAAACTTCTTGCTTTAATGGAACTGCAGGAATCTTTAACTTCTGAAAGAATGCATAGTCCATAAAATGAACTGCTGCTCCACTATCCAAAAAAGCCTGTGTTTTGAACTCTTTATCAGCTAAATGAATGGATACAGGAACAAGTACTGAATTCTTGGAGGAAATTGAGGCTAGACCTAAGTGTAATCCCTTCTGTACACTTAGACCCTGCCTTTTAACGAATATCAAAGGCAGTCTTTTATGGAATGAGCCTTGTTTCCACAGTATATACAGAGACCTTGTGAACGTCTTCTACGCCTTTCTCCCGGGGACAGGCGAGAAGCTCCAACTTGCATAGGCTCCTCATGATCCAGTGAAGGGGGCCACGAAGAATATCGGGGAGACCTAGTAGGCAACTGCTGCTCACTCCATCTTTCACGTAAACGACGGTCAATACGGATAACTGTCTGCATGAAGTCATCCAGAGTCTTTGCCGGGGAATGTTGTACAAGAATGTCCTTTATTACCTCGGAAAGACCAATCTGAAACTGACTACGCAAAGCTGAATCATTCCAGCCTGATTCCATTGCCCATCTACGAAATTCAGAACAATAATCCTCTGCAGCTTTTTGTCCCTGTTTAAGAGAGCGAAGCTTGGATTCTGCAAGTAATACCTTATCTGGGTCATCAATAAACAGGCCCAGCTGGAGGAAAAAGGCATCCACAGTCTGAAGGGCAGCATGCGAGGAAGGCAGTCCAAATGTCCATGTTTGCTGATCACCCTGAAGCAGGGAAATAATAAGTCCAACTCTTTGTGTCTCAGAACCAAAAGAGACTGGACGCATGCGGAAATAAAGTTTACAACTCTCACGGAAATTCACAAACAAGTTTCTGTCCCCAGCAAATCGATCAGGCAAGTTCATTTTAGGCTCTTTAAGAGCAGCTTGTAATGAGGAGGTACGGACATCTTCAACTTGAAGTGAGAGTTCATTAACTTTTTGAGTAAGAGTCTGAATTTGAGCTGCCAGAATTTGTGCTGGATTCTGCGTATGCTCCATCGTAGTCCAAAGATTTGGTCGGCTATAATGTTACGATCCTCTAGCAATTGCTAGGACCGAGATGGAGGTATTGGAGATACGTGGCACATAGAAGAACAGTCACAAGCAGAATATTAGAATAATGGCAGTTTACTTAATAAATGATATGGTGGACCAGGAGGGCCAGTACAAACACAACAGCGATGGTTGACATGGGTAGTGTGGTCAGAGGCACACATGTGAAGGGGGTCAGAGGCACACATGGGTAGGGGGGAGTCATAGGCACACATGGGTATGGTGGGGGTTAGAGGCACACATTGGAAGGTGAGTTCAGAGCCACACATGGGCAGGGAGGATCAGAGGCACACATGGGAAGGGTGGCTGCAGAGACACACTAGGGGATAGGAGGAGATCAGAGATACACATGGAGAGGGGAGTCAGATACCTTCACAATGATGTGAGCAGGAGTGCAGCTTGCACGCCTGGGGGCGGTATCCCTGATTGCTGTGTCAGTTTTATTTTAAATGTAATCTATGCTGCATTCAGCATACTGTAGTACAGCGTAGCTTTCGCTGGGAAAACAATACTATTTAGCTGCTATGTTTTTGATACCGACTCAGGCGGCAGGACCCTGAGCAGCCAGTCAAATACCTGCAAGATGGCTGCATGCATATATATTACACTTAAAAATCCTTTTTTTAATTTTATTTATTATTTTTTTTAACTGCCTGCAATTAATTGTGTTTTTTTTCTGCTTTCTCCAACCAAAACACATATAAAAATTAGATCCCCTTTAATGCCACTAAGGTAAGATTACAGATTAAAAGAAATATTAGTGGGAAAGGGCTATTCTTTCAGAACATTGATTGTTATAGCTGGGGTTCTGAGAAATCGTGTGTCTCCTGGACCTTCCGGGACAGTAGGTAAGTGAACCCTATGGGCCAAATGTAATAGGGTGAGAGTTTGGAAAATGTGAGAGTTTAGCAGTAAACTCTCACATTGGTTGAGCTTTATCTTCAAAATGGGAAAACATCTGAATGAGATTTTAAATCGTGAGAGTTTCTTAAGTCTGAAAAAACATGCAAGTTCGCTCTGTTACTTTGTTTTTGGATTCTATTACATTGGCAAAGTTTAAAAGTGTCAGAAACTCTCACTTTTCTAAACTCTCACCCTATTACATTTGGCCCTTTATGTGCAAATTTTCTTCGTCTGAAGAAGGTTTTTCTCCCCTCCCTTCAAAAATTGGTTTATGGTAATATGAGAGTTGTAACTATCAAGAACTAACTGTAAAAAGAAAAAAGTGTCATGGCTTCCTGTTGGTCCAAATTTGTGAGACCACTTATTTTCTAGTTTACCCAGAATAGAGAAAACAATAAGTTCTGTGCCAGTGCTAAAATTGTTCCAGCAAACTATAGATAGTGATGTTTGTCTAGTACAAAGAACAGTTTAAGATTCTGTAGTGTACTTTGAAAATTGTGTTTGCCTTTGGTCAATATAATGTGCACATTATAAACAGTTGTTCTGCTGTCTGTTAAACATATTTTTATGGCACAAAGTTCAAAATTTGACCTTTGAAATAGGTGTTTGGCATCTTTGCACACTGATAACTCAAGCTAGTTATAAAATATGTCACAGGGCACCAATACCCTGGTGTTTCCAGACTTCAAGACAGCAGGGAAGTGATAGCATCTGGGTCAGAGTTTATACTTTATGAATCTAAGCAGCAGGATAAGTGCAAAGAGTTAATATGTATCACTGACGTTTGTAGGAATGACATCAATCCTTACATCATTCGTATACAGCCTGTAAGCAGAGAAACACAGACAGTACATAAATACAGTAATAATCACAGTGATGCTATGACCACACATTCCAGTCATATCTCGGAGAGAGCGGTTTCTTGGAATTGATCTCTGTCAGTCATATATAACGGGAAATACTATTTTATCTATATATCAATAAATTACCTTCACTCTCCATTTCCACTAGCATTTTTAGTGAGCTTGCAGTGTACTCTTCCTGGCAAAAATACAAACCCCAAATTTACCAAGCTTCAGGTTTAATATTTGCCACAAAGCTGATGGCAAACTTACTCAAGTAATAGACCTGTCTGTCATCTAGGGAGATGGTATGAGGCACTGCACAGATCACTGGTTAAAATTTTAAATAAAAAATGGCATGAAGTCTCCACCAAATCAATAACCATCCCCTGGGATCCCCTGAGCCTAGGCTGGTATCCAATAACCAATAACCAGCATTAAGCTGAACCAGTCAGGTCAGGGGGACACACAGCGTAGGTTCCCCCTGCTATAGTGGAAACCAGCCTCAAACAGCCCAGCATGGGGCTGGAATCAGTAGTGGAAGTGGAAGTAAGTGGAGACCCCCCAAAAAATGGGATCTACCCTCCCCAAGGACAACCAGCCAAGGATCTTTTCCGCACCCCTTACTTTGGGTGCAGCGGTAGTCGGTATATGTGGCATCCTTGAATCTAGGCAAATGAAAAATTGGCTCTACAGCTTCTCCGAGAGCCCCATCGCGAATTAAAGGTCTCTCGGGGACACTCTCTATAGGAATGAATGGGGATGCACTGATTGGTCTGAGCGTGGGACCCGCTGCGATCATAATGATCTATGCAGTGCTTTAAATCCACCATACGTTGACGGAGGTTTTCCATCAGAAAGGACTTTAGACAGAAAATATACAATGGACATCGCCATCAGACTTCTATTAATGTTCAAATCTGATAGTTTGTAAATACTTGATTTTTATACGGTGATGTCCATGGGATTGCAATAGACACCCGAACCGACCCTTAGGAAATTTATCCCTAGGTCTTAAATTTGGCAATTGCTACCTTATATGGCTGAAGTAGCCATAAGGGATTACGCCCTGGAAATAATGGGAAAGACCTGTACATGTTGTATAGTAAAATGCAGGATATGCAACTAACAACTTTCCATAGGATGTTTAACACTTTGGTAACTGTGTGCAGGGGTAACAGTATAAAACGGTAGTCTTAGCTTTGTTTTCATTAAAACTGTTACATAGCATGTATGGCATGAAGCACCTTATAAATTCATTTAGAAGAAATCCTTTCAAGTTGCAGCAGTTAATGTGCCAAGATTTGGAAAACCCCAGTGTGGTAAAGAGGAGCTGAGGTCTACCTCAAACATCAGAAGAATGCTGTTAATGTCATTCTTGGTCCGATCAAAAGGGTTTTGCAGTTGTTCGGTCATGTTACTGGGTCTTACTGTGCCAATGAGCACACAATGGGGCTGATTCTGAGTTGGGAGAAAAGCAAAAATGAGCAAGTAAATGGTTGGTTCAGCTTAATGCTGGTTACCCATATTGCACTGCAAGTGGGGCAGATTTAAAATGTGCAGAGATTTAGATATGAGAGGGGTTTGGCCAAACTCAAATCTAAAATGCAGTGTAAAAATAAAGCTGTCCAGTGTTTGTGGGCTATGGGCCTGATTCAGAGCCGGACGCAATTAGCGCTCGCTCGTCCAGAAAATAGGGGTGGCTATTCAAATTAATCGTTCACTCTTTACGGTCTGTTCACGCCTCTAGGTCTGAACGAGCAAACAAAACTTGCGGTCGTTTTTTTAAAAAATACGCCCCCTGGCCGCTCGCATCCTACGTCATGTCCGCTATTTATTAGATTAATCGAGTACATCAACCAGCGTATGAACTGCTCGCTATTCTTGGGGTTGGTTTTTGCTACCACAATCTTGCGAGCAGTTCTGGCTATAAAATAACCCAGTGACGTGGTCAATGACGCTGCTGTATTAATTATGCACACCCATAAAACGCCCGTTTTGACCTTTAAGCACGCCTGCGTTCGGATCTCCACTCCCCGTTTTCAAGCACCTTCCCCTGTTACCATCCACATTCGCCTCATTCTGTCACTCAAATTATCAGGCATTCGCTATTTTGCGAGCACATGAATTTCGACCGCACTGACTTGTTCGCGCATGCGTATAACGATCCGTATGCATGCGCAGTTGGGCAAACATCGCTTGGAGCGAACGAGCGGCCGCTTACGAGCGGCTCTGAATCAGGCCCTATGTACATACAAAAGCAGCCAGTATTTAGCCCGCATGCAACAAAAATAAATGTATAATGTATTTGCACCCCTTGCATTACACCACGGTTTGTGCCAGATACAAAGTTACTTGCTTTTATTACTTTGCTCCCAACTCAGAATCAGTCCCAATGAAGGTTATGTTTTAAAAGTCAGAACAGTGGCGTCACAAGAGGGGTGCGGCCCGGGCTGCACCCGGGTGTCACCTGCCGAGGGGTGACACCAAAGTGCCGACTCCTCCTCAGTGACAGGAGCCGGGTGCTGCACTGTAGCATTACATGCAGCACTCAGCTTCTGACACATTGAGGGAGTGGTCCTCGTGGGGCAGTTAGCACCTCCGGGCCCCACTTGAGTGATTACAACTGGGGTTTGGGCTGTGAGGCCACGCCCTTAACTGCGAAGCCACTCCCCCTTTTTGTCGACGCACGGCTTTGCCGTGCGCACGCTACCCTTCCTGGCACCAGGTGTCACCACGGACGCCACTGAGTCACAACATAGGCAAACGTGGGGTGGGTCCCGGTTGCCTGGAAAACCCCCTCCCCAGCTCACCATGACTACGAGAGCAATAGTATATAATACAATTATACTAGAGCTGCATGTTTTAAAGATCTTCTCAGTATCACATACGAAATAATTAGCACCACTTGTGGATCTTTTAAAATATTTCAGCCAGTAATAAATACACACGTGCACCAACTTGGAGATCTGGAAAACATGCACTATAAGGGGTGCACTGCTATAGACCATATATAGGGTTCATTATTAATACTGTTTAAACAAACATTGGGCCTGATTTAGCAAAGATCGCTGATGAGATCGTGCACACAGATGGCCGATTGTTGTGTACTGCGTATGCATCGCAGTGCGCGTGTGCGAATGTCCCACTGCGATTGCTACTGTGATCACAGTGGCTACACTGATCTATCGCAAAGTGATTGACAGAAAGTACCGTTTGGAGGTGGTGATGGGGGGGTTATCAGAGAAACACAGGCGTGCCAGTGAGTTTGAACGCCGTTGCAGGGGCGTGCATAAATTAGCCACTACGATGGTACATGCAGCTTGAGTACTCACTGCCTACAGGAAAGTTAGCAATTTAAAAGTGAGGTCTTATCTGCTGTGAATGTGTGAGCAGCTCCGATGTACTTCTATGTTACTGATGTTTTGGCTGGATTGCAAGGTTTTACTGATGTGCCAGAGGGAAAGTAGGTATCTGCATGTTGTCTGTGCGAGTGTTTTGTGATTGCACATATTAGCATACTCGCAACAGGCCTGCGTACGTGATTGCAGCTGCGATCGCATCAGCGATCCTTGAGGAATCAGGCCCATTATCCAGTGTTTAAGGAGACCAATGTGTACATATATGGCGCTAGTTTCTCTGCCCCTAAACCAGACTCATAGGGGGGTATTCAATTAGGCTGCGAAAAGCCGGAATCGGCGATAAATTATTGCCGATTCTGACTTTTCGCAGCCTAATTGAATGTCATTTTCGCATGTTTGAATTATCCCCATATTCAATTTCAACAACTATTCGCCAGTGCGAAAAGTCTTTGAAAAAAAACAGGGATAAGTTTTCACCATGTATTACATGGCAAAAAAAAGTGCAGAATTGGGGTTTAGGGGTGCAGGCTTAAAAAAAAAATAGCCTGCACCCTTGGGAATCGCCCCTAAAAATGAAAAAAAAAAGTGAAAAAAAAAATAGGGACACCCCCCCAAAAAAATGTTAATTTTGGGGTTAAAAAAAAAAAAATATGGGGAACAAGTTTTTAAATAAAATTAATTCAGGGGGGGTTCCCAAGTATGCGGCAGGTGTTTAAAAGAATGCGGGTGGTAGCGGCAGTTGCATTTTTGAAGAATTTTAAAAATGCACTTTAGGGACTTAAAAATATGCTTGCACCCATTTTCATGTAACCCAAATTTGATGGGCATAGTTAATTTTTGCCCCCAAAAAACCTAAGTGCTATTCTTCATCACTTCTTCAAAATCAGGAAAAAGCACCTGCCGCGACTATTTAAAAATTCCGACGATATGTAGAAGGCCAAATCAGGGGTACCTATAGTGATTCCCTATGTCAGGACATATTTTGGGGTGTGCCAGGATCAATTCCGAAAATTCTAAAGACTTTTCACCAGTCATTTTTTCGCCGGGTCCTGATTCCGCACCTTTTAAATTGAATACGGAGATAAGCGGGCCTGCACCCGATACTTTATCCCCACTCAAACCTTCGATGTGGAGTGAAAAGTCCAGCACAGACTTTTTGCTCCCATATTGGATATGCCCCATAGACTTGTTCTAATGGTCTGGAATGGTGCCCATATCTGAAATAAAAACATTTAACTCAGACAGGATGGCCCTACTGCCACATCTGATGGCTTACTGTGATCGCATGCCCTGTACTTGTCGAAATTATGACACACTTTGTACATACTTGCCAACTCTCACTGATTGTCAGGAAGACTCCCTGAAATAGCAGCAATCTCCCTGTCTCCCTGAAGAATCCAACAATCTCCCTGATTGCACCTTACCCCCATTATGTAGCTGTTATATACAAAAAAAAACAGAGCTATGTACATTCAAATGTGATCATTAATATAATTTCCCTGCATTATATATAATTCACAATGATCCCTATGGCTACATGCATTTTCTGAAAAGTATCAGTGTTTTCATCACCAAGTAGATCTTACTAACTGCTTTAGGGCTGATTTACATTTGTATGTAAATACATTTTATGACACGCCTCTCAGATGTAGCAGTATACACCCACTGTAACGCGCACTCATAGGTGTTACTTTCACAATCTCCCTGAAATGCTTTTTCAAAAGTAGGCAAGTATGACTTTGTATGATGCAGACGATAGCTGGTTAAGTGCCAAGTATGCCCTCTTCATGGACTGGCCGCGCTAAAATCAAGCACTTGGAAACTCCCCTCTAGAAATCCTGCATTTGCCCCTGCATAGGGGGCTGTATTGGAGCCACAACATATACAGTATACTCACAAAGAAATATCCGGTGGAATTAAAATATTTTGTTAACTGAGATGCTGGCTGGGAGTTTCACAGCATCAGATGACTTGGGTCATAGGAGCTGGACACCGATCCCTGGCTGCAACAGCGTACAGGTATGTGTTAGCTTATTATTTTCTTTTTTAACTTTATTTTCTTCAGTGATCAGCCTGTAGTTAGACACACATGGCTGATCACAGGTGCCAGTTCTGAACTCTATTCTGGCTGTCAAAGCAGAGATGGTTAAACCATAAAATAGAGCAGAGATGGTTAAACCATAAAATAGACTACTATTATCCAGGAACAAGGGACCTAAAGATATCCCTCAAAAATGCCATGTGGTTCTCAAACAGATAAGAAAGGAATCATTTTGTTGGTTCTTGTAATACAAGATTGGCCAAGAACATTTTGATTTAGGAATATTCTAAAAATGACAAGAGATCTCTCATGACATCTTCTGCTAGATGGGATCTGTTATGCCAAAGACCATTCCTTCTCATTCATTCTCCCCGGTTGGCTTTAATCGCTTGGCTGCTAAATCCATGTTTCTTATTTATTTATTAACAGTTATTTAAATAGTGCACATCTATTCTGTAGTACCTTTACAGAGACTACATTACCATTGAATGAGTCCGTGCTCCAGTGGAGCGTACAATCTATTGTCCCTACCACATTTACACACACACACCACACACACTAGGGCTAATTTTTGTTAGAAGCAAATTAATCTACCAGTATGTTTTTGCATTGTGCGCGAAAACTGGAGTACCTGAGGAAAAGCTACCCACACACAGGGAAAGCATACAAACTCACACAGTTACAGCTTTCGTGGGATTCGAACCCATGATGTCAGTGCTGTGAGTCAGTAATACTAACCATGTAATGCTAAAAGTTTTCTGACAGCATGACAAGGACTATGCTAAAAACTAGTAAACCAGCTTAAGCTAAAAACTACCATAAATTATGGAAGCAACATATCATTATCTAGGTTACTTCGGTTATTACAGGAGGGACAGGACAATAGTTTGAAGCTTAGTTCAAGTTAGATAATGTTGCTACGCTGTCTTTCTTCTTTCAGACAAAATTAGCACTGGAGGTACAAACCTTTTAGCAAGGAGCGCTGCATGAACAGCCTCCATATAACCCTCATGTTGCGCCTATGAAATTGTAACCTATTATTAACTGCTTTACGTCCTTCATTTGCAACTTTGGATTCTTTGAAACATAAGTTTCTAATTTTGTATACATTTTTGTCATCTGGCAATGTCTGTGGCGAGAAGTATCTCTGAGTTAGGGGTTCTCTCCATATATCTTTTTCCATGCAGTTAGGACTGCATACAAGCAATGTCCTCCTTACAACCAGTTGAATCACTTCCTTTAAAATGTAAGGCACGATCTTCTGATGTGGATGATTATTTATTTCTTTTAGACATTGACAGCACTCTAATAATTTACCTTGATAGGATGGCATATTTTTGAAAGACAGGTGACATCCTGGGTCTTTTATGATTCACAATAGAGAGGTTGGCCAATGACAAAGCAATTGCTAGATAGAGTACCTTTTTCATTCGGCAGGCATATATTGGAGCAGGTAACAAATTCTTGCAATCTTGAGAGCACTTTCCAGCAAGGTTGGTGACTTAACTCATTTTCCCAAAGTCCATTAGTGGACACTGGACACCCACCTATTAATAGTTTGTTCTTTGCTTCACTTGAGTTGTCTGTTGTTGCAGGACAGCTTCTTCATTTGTTACCTCCTTTCCTTTTATTTGCCTCTAACTTTGTCTACTGTAGTCGTGCTGTGATAGAAATCTACTGATAGATTCCCAACTAAGGGATATAGACATGGAAGAGCTAAAACTGCAGTGAGAAATTCTTAAAGTGCCTACAGCTTCTATACCCCATGTTTCCAGAGTTACCTACTAGTCTACAAGAAAAAGACCAAAAAAACCCCACGTTATTTTTTTTTTCTGACTCACCGACCGTCAACCCTCTGCTTTCCCTTTACTTCACACTAATGTAAGGCTTACTTGTCATTTTTCTTTAGCTCCCCTGCGGCAGTGGAGGGACAGGTGGAGGGTGTGAGGGGCTCGGTCATCCAGTTGCATTATTGTGACCCCCCCTACCTGTGAAGTGTGGTGAGTCACAGCATGGTGCCACTGGTGGCGGGCCATGATGACAAAATATACTTTCCCTGGGAAAATGGGAGGGATCCAGGGGGATGGTATACTCTCCCAAGAGTCCAGGATAGCATCCCGCTATTCAAAAATTTCCTGGACAATCCGGGAGAGTAGATAAATATTGTGTTAGGATCAATGCATACTTGCCAACTCTCCCTCATTGTCAGGGAGACTCCCTGAAATAGTAGCTAGACTCCCTAAGGAGTCTAGCTATCTCCCTGATTGCACCTTACCCCCATTATGACACTGTTATATATATATAAAAAACAGAGATATATACATTCAAATGGGATAATTAGTATAGTTTTCTTGCATTGGTTATTAATCACAAAGGCTACATGCATTTTCTGAAAAGTATCAGTGTGTTATCATCAACAAATAGATCTTACTAACTCCTTTGGGGCTCATTTACATTTGGATGTAAGGAAAATGTTATGACACGACTCTCAAATGTAGCAGTACACGCCCACTTTACCACTGCGCTCATAGTTGTTGCCAGGGCCGCAGAGAGCTCTGCCGGGTCCAGGTACAGAGGGGGCATGGCCTAATCGCCGGAGGTGTGGCCATGCCCCCTTGAAAAAAAAACACTTTTCCAGCGCAGCGAAGTGCCAGGGAGGGGAGTGCTGTGAGCCCCTCAGCCCGGCGCAAAGCCAGGGGGAGGTGCAATCAGTGTGAACGCTCCCCCCACAGGCATAGGAGACTGCTGTGGCTGCTGCTCAGCAGCCGCGAGCAGTCTCCCACTGCAGCTCAGCACATGCTGTGTGCTGAGCTGCTGTGTGGGAGAAGAAGGGAGGGGGGGCGGTGCCGGACCCGGGTCCCCGACATGCCCCTCAGGAAGCCCGGGCCTGGGTAAACAGTACCCGCTCCCCCCTTCTCTCGGCGCCCCTGGTTGTTGCTTTCACAATCTCCCTGAAATGCATTTTCAAAAGTAGGCAAGTAGGCAACTTCTAGATCACAGACATCACTCAACTTATCTGATTGTAACATTCAGGATACTTACAGCCCTGCCTTTTTAAAGGGCCACAAAATCTCCGAACACACCCCCCCTACATCTTTTGGATTTCATGCAGATCAAAAAGCATATTTCCTGTGACATCATTGGTGATTTTTTTTATGAAGCCACCAATCCACACATCAAATATGCCCTGTCTCTTACACTATGCTTGCTGTCTTAGAAAGGTACCTGTGCTCCTAACATGTGGCCTTCTGTAGATGAGTAAAGAAATAGATAACCTGGCGCTCACTCGTTGGGGTATACCCAAGGCGGCAGAAAATTGCAAATGGAGGTACCCCATAGTACTCCAGGCACAGTATGAGAGAAAACAGAATATTGCCAAAAGAAACTTGTAATGAGTGTATAACAAAACTCGTTATGCAATGGCATTCTGGATAATGTTTTTACTGCTTAAATGTTGAAGGTAAAGTGCATACACAAATAGGTAATAAAAATCAAATCTCCAAACCAAAATCAAAACGAAGACTGTACATAATAATCCAATCACATAGAAATGTACAACGCTAAAATGAGAATATGTGGTCATGCACGTAACCGCAGCGTCTCTGTAGGGGTGGTCAGTGTCATCACCGACAAGGGGCTGCACACTGATACCTACATACCCCGACTTTTTTCGCCAGAGACGTCCCCTCCAGGACTGCTGCAGCAGTTTCGGCGGTTAAGGTCAGTGTCATCGCCCCCTCAACAAGGCGCTGCACACTGATACCTACATACCCCGACTGCCATAAGCAAGTCTAGAGTTTGATACCGGCCCTGCAAGGCAGTCCCACCCATTTTACTACACCGATGCCGGCCAGCTGAAATAGGACCACCCCTACAGAGACGCTGCGGTTACGTGCACGACCACAAAACTTAATACCTTACACACATTACCCTATTTAGAGTTGTGGGACGCCACTCTCTAACAGGTGTTCAGTACTCACCACAACAGTGATTGGTTCTTTTTGATCCTGAACCCCACTGTGTCACTCGCCTCCGTACAGGACTAAGTGCTACCCTGTGAACATATATGAGGTTCACTATTCTCATTTTAGCGTTGTACATTTCTATGATTGGATTATTATGTACAGTCTTCGTTTTGATTTTGGTTTGGAGTTTTGATTTTATTACCTATTTGTGTATGCACTTTACCTTCAACATTTAAGCAGTAAAAACATTATCCAGAATGCCATTGCATAACGAGTTTTGTTATACACTATTACAAGTTTCTTTTGGCGCTTTTTGCAATGTTCTGTTTTCTCTCATTCTGTAGATGAGTGAAAGCGAGGATGGTACACATATTTTGTTTAAATTGTCCAGTTATTCACTTCTGAAATATGTAGCCTATCATATAATGTAATATGATACTTGCTCTTTAAGATGGACGCTAATAGGTGGGCAATACAGTTCTCAGGAATGTGCTGTCACAATGTGAGACTTGGCACATCACCGAGAGCCACAGAAGAACAGTATAGCAGATTTTCAAGGGAAAAATGCGATGATGGTGGCTGTGAATTGCCAGCTTTCCAGCTGGCTCTGCAGCACTTTGCGGCTATCGCTGCTAACCCCCATAGTGTCATAAATGCATTATCTTGGAAGATGTAAAAACATGTGACTTTTTGATCTTATGAGTTGTAACACTTATTACATGATTACAATTAATTTATACATATGTTGATGGCTATTCAAGTCTCCTGGTTCCATTTTTTTCTTAGATCTTTGTGCCCAGAGCTCCAGAACACAAATTTCTTCTCACAAACAGCTTATCGATCTCGATAATGAGCTGATCACAGGGTAAAGTCAGAGCTGAATCCTCATCAGAGACTTTCAGAGTAAGACTCCCAGCAGTTTGGAAAGAAGTAAGTGTTATCTTGGAAAGCTCATTGTGATGATTGCAGAGGACATTCCAAAAGTCTTAGAAAGAGATGTTTTCCAGATGATTTTTCTTGTCATGAAGACCAAGTGAAAAGAAAATGTACTGAAGTTTATTTTCATTCCAATATAATTTGTTATTGTTATTCAGTATATTTTCCTGAAAATGTTTTCTCTTGAAAAATGAGTCTGCCTTTAGTTTATTGGGATTTACATAGACACACACATTAAGACACCTGGGGCTAAATTTAATAAGTGGCGGTTTTGATAATGCGGCGGTTTTGCAGCCTGCAGATTTACTAAGCACAAAACTGCTGAGAATCCACTCTATAGAATTGAATAGAACATCGAATGACTATCAATGTTTTCTTCCAGTAAGAATAGAAACCTCAGATTTACTAAGCATTGGGTTTGAACCCGCTGTACTCCCACCCAAATAAAGGGCCTGCCTCTGCAGGTGAGTTAATATAAATGTATAAAAAAATTTAAAAGTAAAAAAAAAAAACTGTATAGGGGTGTCCTGCAATTTCATAACAAACCCTGGGCTTTTAAGCTTAGTCTGATAGTGAAAAACAGGGGAAAAAGACATGGGGTCCAGGGCTGGTTGTCCTTGGAGGGGCCCCATTTTTGGGGGAAACCACTTTGATAGGGATTCCAGCCCTGGGCTGACCAGGGTTGCTTGCTATTATGGCAGGGAGACCCCACACCAAGTGTCCCCCCACTATAGCGTCACCAGCCCTGGCTGTTTCAGCCTAGTGCTGGTAGTAAAAAATATGGGGGCCCCCTTTACATTTTTTCACTACCAAACTATACTTCAAATCTCAGGGATGGTTATGAAATTGCAGGGGAACCCATTAATTTTTTTTAAATGTTTTTACACTATACAAGTCTGCACAGGGGTGTGATATATTAAATTGACATTCAAATGTTGACATTCACAATGTCGATACTGGCATAATATCAACATTGTGAATGTCAGAAGTCTGTATGTTGACAATGTGATTTGCTAAGCAGTTTTCATCTTACTGAAACCCAGGCTTGCCTACCCTCCCGAATATCAGGTGCCACTCCCGACCCCCCAGAAAGGCAGGCAAGCCTCCCGGCTTGCGCCTACCCCCTAGACTACTAATAGAAACCCCCGCAGTGGTAGGGGGGGGGGAATGACATGAATGCACTGAATCGCGTCATCGTGGCTCCGCCCCCTGCTTAACATTGCCTTTAATTTCAGCATTGTGAAGAGGGGCGGGGCCACAATGATGCGATTGTGTGGTCATGCCCCTTGCCCCACCCCCAATAAGGCATCATTGCCCGACCACGCCCCCCGCTGTATGTAGGCATTCAGCTCCCTCCCGGAAGGAGGGAGCTGATTGTAGGCAAGTATACCATAACCCTAACCGCAGCCCAGTGACGTGCTTTGAAGCCAATGGCTGGGGAGGCACACATGTATCAAAGCTCTGGAGCATGACAGGGAGTATGATAGGAGAGGGAGTATGACAGGGGAAGCTCTGCCTTCTGTGCTTACCCTGACCGCATGCCCCTGCCGCAGTCTAACCATACATTAATTAATGCTGTCAACATTCACAATGTTGATATTCTGACAATGTCTACATTATGGACCTCATTCAGACCCGCTCGCAAGCGCCTATGCGTTCACAAGCGGGTCGATGGTGAGGCCCTGCGCACGCGTTGCGGCCGCAGTGTGCGTGCGCTAGCTCCGGAGCGAGTGACAAATTCACTCGCTCTGGGGCTCACTACAAAAGGGACTGCTGTCGATGTTGATCGACAGCTCGCCCCGTTTTGTAGGCGGGGAGGGGGGTGGCTGGACAAACGGAGGCGTTCCTGAAGGCACTCCTGCCGTTTGTAGGCGGCCCTACTGACATCAGCAGTGATGTCAGTAGGTAGCTTCCTGCTCTGTTAGAGCAGGAAGCTACCTGGGGCTTGCGGCAGATGAGACCCGACCCCAAGGGTCTCATCACAAGTCCCGATGGTCGCGATGGTCGTGGTCGCGATGGTCTTGACCATCGCGACCATCACCTGGTCACAAACTAAGGCTGTGGGTGGTCACCCACAGCTTAGCGAGCGGCCAGGAGGCCAGATTTTAAAGAGGAAGCGGCCGACCTCATTCAGAGTGAGCGCTCGCATTTTGTGAGCGGCTCTGAATGAGGTCCTATGTCAGTGTTGACATTGTGAATCAACATCGGGTTCTACTTAGAAGGTCAAAATTACCTTTAGTACATACTGGGCCTGATTCAGAGGTGCACATCATTGGCTCCTGGACTGGACTGGCTGATAGATCATTGCAACTATTACCAGTTGCCTCTTGTGATTAGAGGATTACTGGCATTCAAGCCGCGGAACTGAACTCTCCTGTAGACCACGCATTAAATTATCAGGTAGCTCTTTCTCTACTTCTAGGAACTCTCTTATCAGTGGATTATACCTCATGCCCTGCAATGTTGGACGATATCATCGCATATGAGCTGCATTTCTTCTGACAATCACTGTGGCCCCTTTTCTTATTCTCCAAACCATCAGACTCCTTCTATCCTCTCATGTGCCTTCCTATATTTTATGAAAAGTGACAAGACAGCAAAGATAGTGATGAACATAGGCCCTGAATCATAGATGGTTGGTAATGCAACCGCGTTCTGCACAGTCGCTCTTGCAATATTGGTTGCGAGAATATGCAATTGCTAATCTCAGCCTTCCTTTTGCATTTATATGTAAAACAGATTATTTGTGCGTTGAGATGCCCACTTTCAGGCTATGTGGTCTGTGTATTTGCGATAGAGATTGTAGATAGAGATTGTAAGCACTCCAACATTGACTCAACATTGGTGGTACAATTGACATTTATGGTAGCCTATGGTCTACTCTAGATACTTTCCTCAAATCCAAATAAACATGGCCTCTGAAGCTGTGGATTTGCAGTTGGGAAGCCCAGGTATTGCAAAACCCTTCTCAAGTGTTAGCAATGCTGTATGCATAGGATACTTGGTTTTGTGTATGCGCAGTAAAGGTTTTCTTGACTTTTGCACATGCGCAATAGCAAAACACCCCTGTTTACTGAGACGTTCCATATTGCCGCCTCATCACTGCCCTCAAACACCAGCAGCATGTCAATCATGCTGTAGTGCTACTAGGCTCCTGGTAGCAATTAGGATTTGAACCACCAGTTTATTGTTGCAAATGGTAGTTCCAAAAGAAAAGACCAAGGATCTTTAACAATCTGGGCATTTACCACGTCACTAATCAGGTTCGCAGTCTTATCCCAGTAAAGTGCTATCTTAGGGCAGGACCATCATACATGGATAAAAGAGCCCATTTCACCACATCTTCTCCACCACTGAGGGGAGACAGATCTAAACATTTTGTGTAGTCTAGTGGGGACTAAATACCATCCATAATTTATCTTATAGGCATTTTCCTTCACCAGCATTGATATAGATGTCCTGCAAACATTCTGACAAATGTCAGACCATGACTGTTCATTGGGAAATGAGTCCATTTCCCATTGAAGTTCAAATGATGGAGTAGGAAGCTGCTTGGAAGATAGGAGAAGAGAGTAGAGAGAATGTATAATTCTCTGAGTCAATGAGTCAAGGGCCTGTAGTAGAACAGAGATTAAAGGGTAGACAGACTGCGGAGGGATGTAGAGCAGGCCAGGGAGGTGACAAAGGTCCTGTAGTAGCACAGAGATTAAAGGGTAGACAGACTGCGGAGGGATATAGAGCAGGCCAGTGAGGTGACAAAGTGTCTCACATGGAGATACACAAATGGAAGGGCCTGTAGTAGCACAGAGATTAAAGGGTAGACAGACTGCTGAGGGATGTAGAGCAAGCCAGGGAGGTGACAAAGTGTCTCACCTGGAGATACACAAATGGAAGGACGTGTAGTAGCACAGAGATTAAAGGGTAGACAGATTGCGGAGGGATGTAGAGCAAGCCAGGGAGGTGACTAAGTGTCTCACCTGGAGATACACAAATGGAAGGACCTGTAGTAGCACAGAGATTAAAGGGTAGACAGACTGTGGAGGAATGTAGAGCAGGCCAGGGAGGTGACAAAGTGTCTCACCTGGAGATACAAATGGGTCCCCACCTCTGGGAAGTCAAACTTCGATTGATTATAGGATAATGACGTCACCAACCAATATATCTAATACAAAGCATACATTTCCGCAGAGGCAAGGTCAGAAGCGTGTGCAGGATTGACTAGGAGGAAAATTAGGGGAGGAGAGGAAAGGAAAGGAGAGGAGTTTGAAATAGTGGGTAGAGTAATCCCAGTTCTGGCAAGTAAAACTAAGTACTGGGTGTGAGCTAAGTAAAGGAGGTCTAGTCTTTGGGGAAATTAGAAGCAGAGGGGCCAATGAGTCGGTGTGGCTCAAGTCCGTTTCCAGGGTTAGCCACCGGAGGGTAGAGGTGAGGGCAAACCAGGCACCAGCCTGAGTTAAATGAAAATCATAATAATATAAGCAAATATCCGGGAGACCCCTGACCCCATTAGTTGCAGGTTTCCATAAAGTCGAGAATCCAGTTCTAGGCACCCTTTTCCTACACACAAAACGAATAAACCAGTTATGTATCTGAGCTAATATGGAGTCTGGGACCTTAACTGGCAATGTTTGGAATAGATATAAAAGATGCAGAAGTATATTAATTTTAATGACCACGATACAACTTAACCGGGAGATGATGAGAGATTGCCACCTGAACAAATCCACTTTTATGCCGAGAGGAGTGGGGGAAATTTCTCAGTGTACGAAACTTTATAATGGCTAGTAAGAAAGAGGTACCATATTTATTTATTTATTACCAGTTATTTATATAGCGCATACATATTCTGCAGCGCTTTTACAGAGAATATTTGGCCATTCACATCAGTCCCTGCCCCAGTGGAGCTTACAATCTATATTCCCTATAACATGCTCACACACATACACACTAGGATTAATTTTTTGGAAGCTAATTAACATACCTGTATTTTTTTGGCGCGTGGGAGGAAACCGGAGTACCCGGAGGAAACCCACACAAGCACAGGGAGAATATACAAACTCCACACAGTTAGGGAGTATACCTTATTTGACCTCCAAACAAATCTATTGTTGTCCTGTAAAAGTGATAGGCAAGCGTAGAGGATATGGAGACGTAAGGCTTCAGTTTTAGGTTTGATTAATTTTATACCCCGACAAAGTTCCATATTCCATGAGTATTATAATCCTGACACAGATGGAGATGAGAGAGAAAGAGGAGAACATCATCGGCAAACAAGGAGTTCTCATAATCAGATGTACTGATCATGATACCCTTGACGTTGTGAAAGAGGCGATAATATGAATCAACACACACACACAGAAACAATGCATAATGCAGAGAACATCACAGTGACTGTCATATAATGCAGAGAATCACAGTGACCGCAAGATTATACAGAGAACTTGGCAGTGAACACCAGATAATACAAAGAAAATTGCAGGGACCACAATATAATATAGAGAACATCATAGTGACCCCCATATAATACAGAGAACAGTGACTGCCAGATAATGCGGAGAACAACTTAGTGACTGCCATATAATGCAGAAAACATCAGTGATTGCCATATAATGCAGAGAGCATCAGTGACTGCCATATAATGGAGAAAACATTGCAGTGACTGCCAGATAATGCTGACACTATTGCAGTGACCACAAAATAATGAAGGTACAACCCAGTGATCACCATATAATTGGAAACAAAATGTTTTCATATGCCAATGCAGGTGAAGGTACTTTAAATCTAAAGTGTATATTGGTACCCAATAATATAATATGATAATAATCAAAAAAATGAATAAAGTAGCATTGTCTCAATGTGAGTCTGTGGATAATCACTACATAACCAAGAACATAATAATAAATGCCACTGCGCTAATTTAAATTAAGAATTTGTCATGGCAGGAATGCATCAATCAAGACACATGAAGTTTAAATACATTTAATAACTCACAATAAATATATCGTCAAACAAAGCACAATGGTATAATGACCTTAGATATATATATAATTGACAGTCAATAAATACTGCAGACACTTAATTGTAAGGTAGAAAATGTGATAAGTCTCTTCTCATAGACTAAGTGTACAGCCCCAACTGAAATGCAGTCCAAACAGTATATAAAAATATCCTATATAATATTGCAGTTTTTACGGAATCGATATGAAATACCAACAGTCAGGATTCTGGTGGTCAGAATCCCGACAGGGTTAACATACCAACACTTGTTGTTCGGTATGCTAACCCTCCCCTCTCCCTACCCTAACCCACCCTCTTTGGTGCCTAACCCTAACCTCCCCCCTTAGTGCCTGAACCTAACCTCCCCCTATTGTCTAAACCTAACCATAACCCTCCCCCCAATCCTGTTATTTACCTTTGGCATCCCGGTGATCGGGATGCCGGTGCCGGGATTCTGACAGCGTCGTATTCTGACGCCGGTAATGTAAGCGTCAGCATCCCGAACACCGGGATGCCGAACGCATACCGTTTTTACCTGACATGTCCACTGAACTAGAGGTGATACATATTGCTTGTGAAATGATGGATCCAAAAAACACTCAGATAGAATAATCAGACAGACCACTGTGGATTAAGGGCCTGATTCAGACCCATTCGCTATCTGCGTACTCTCGCTGGATGCATATGCAAATTTGTCAAAGTGACGCCACGGGAAGCGAACGCTCGCCAAGGCATAAGCACGCCCACCATGTCTTAGCGAGCGTCCACTTTGTGTATGCATACGCCTAATCGCACAGGCAAAGCCGCCCACCAGCACCACGTCATGTCCAGGAAGTGTATTAAAACATTGGTACATCATGCACCATCGGATGTCAACGCAGTGCTTGAGGTAGCTTTACCCTACCGCAAGCATTGCGAGGAAATCAGTGTAAAAAAAGGCAAGTGACGTGTACTATGACGCTGCCTGTTAATTATGCACACCTTTAAAATGGTGTTGAAACACTCAGGCACACCTGCGTTCGCATCTTTAATCCGCCGTTATTAGTGTCCTGCCCCTGAAACCACCCACAAACGGCCTCTCCTGTCACTCATTACCGTGGGCTGCCTTTGCTGGATGAGCGAGAGGGATGCGATCGCATTGTGTAGTTCGCGCACGTGCAGAAAGAAGCGTGCGCATGCGCATATGCAGAACATCGGGCCGCTTGCGAACACACAGCGCGAGCGAGCGGCTCTGAATCAGGCCCTAAGGCTCAATCATGGACTGCTGTCTGGCTGGCAGATATTATGCGGCTGCTGTGACTTGCTTCTTTCTGCTGGTATAAACAATGTCTGGTAAGTACAGGTGTACAACTAAATTATCAAAACAAACAGGTGGTACTGTGCTCTTTTAGCTGCAGCTACCGGAGAGCATAATTGGAGCCTCCTGAAGAAACTATCTTGTTTTGCCTCTGCAGGAGGCTTCACTAAACATTGCAGTGACCATTATATACTGCAGAGAGATCAGTGACTGCCATATACTGTAATGCAGAGAAAATTACGGTGACCATCATATAATACAGTCTCAGAGACCATCTCAATGACCGATATATACTGCAGAGAGCATCAATGACTGCCAGATAATACAGAAAACATTGCAGTGACTGCCATATACTGCATAGAGCATTACAGTGACTGCCATATAGTGCATAGAGCAGGGGTTCCCAACCACGGTCCTCAAGGCACACTAACAGTCCAGGTTTTGAGGATAGCCATACTGGAGCACAGGTGACTTAATTAGTACCTCGGTTATTTTGATTTAACCATCTGTGCTCAAGCCTGGATATCACTAAAACCAGGACTGTTAGTGTGCCTTGAGGACAGAGGTTAGGAATCACTGGCATAGAGCTTTGCATTGACTAACATATAATCCAGAGAACATCACAGTGACAGCCAGATAATGCAGAGTACAACACAGTGACCATCATATAATGCAGAGAACATCACAGTGACCGCCATATAATGCAGAGAATATTACATTGACTGCCATATAATGCAGAGAACATTGCCATGACCACCATACAAGGCAGAGAATATTATAATGACCATCATATAATGCAGAGAACTTCGCTGTGATAGCCATATAATTCAGAGACTACCAGTGACCCTCATATAACACAAATATGAATACACACACAATAAAAAAACACCCCTCACACACATACACAACATTAATACACCTCCCCCACCACAGACAGTATTAAAACACTACCTCATAGCATAATATACTACCCCGCTAGGTAACATTAAAACATTTTCACACCTCCACTGACACTGATCTGTACAGAAACATGGTCATAGTAGAATGATGGTTTACGGGTGATGGCAAGTGTTTGACCATCAATGGCAGCACCAATGCCACACCATTGATGGCGACACCCAATTTTGAGAAAACAAAACTGAGTCGGACTGCGCATGTGCTGTGATGGTCTTGCGACAGTGGTTGCAGAGAAGATTTATTTGCAGAGAAGATTTATTTGCAAAGTACTGACAGCCAGGGGTGCGGGGTAGGGTGACTCAAAAGCAGGTGTGCTGCGACCATTTCGGGGGCATGCTTCAGGCTGCAACTGTATCCCATAAGCAGTTGTTAAAGCTCCAGTGTCTTAGGGCTTGATTCAGCAGTGCACGTGTGTGTGTGGGACCGATTCTGCGAGTGTGCAGAATGGGTCCTTCTCAATTGCATTCAAGCCCTTGAATGCCACTTAATTTAAATTAACGAAGAGGCATTTAAGGGGCAGTGCGGGGGGGCGGCCGGCGTTTCAAGGAGTGGGCCGTAATGAGTGTCTGGGGTCCTGGGCAGGGACAGAAGAAAGTAGAAGAATATAGGCTAACTCTAGACAGACATGGGAGACTTGGCGCTCAGGCAAGGAGGGGAGTGAGTACTTGGTACTTGGTATCCGCAGTGCAGGCAGAAAGCTGGTCTGGTTTTGAGTAGGAAGGAACCAGCTACTATCCTTGCATTATTCAGTTCACTTGCTTGCTTCCTTGGCTGGCACTCCCCACCCTTCATCACTGGGGTCATGTACCCTGCCTGCCCCCCTTAGCTTTACCCCTGGGACAGTGGGACTGTTTCAATGCTGGATGCAGTGTCAATGTTTGCACAGTTGAGCACATGCATACCACTGAGTATATGCAGAGACCACTGCTGTGTACAGAATCACCCACATTTCAGTCAGGCATTCCTGGGCTGTGGCTGGGTTTGAAGTGATAGCAAATAAAGGGCGTCTCATGGGCGTGTTATGGCAGTGTTTGAAATGCAGAGCTGCTGCCACAGAGGCCATGTTTGAGAAAGTACAGAAGGAGACACTTATGAATACCATTTAGTCGCTATTTAGCGCTGCAAGTCGCTTAAGAAAGAATTGCTTTCCAGTCCAGTCGTGTGGTTCCAAAGCACAAAAAGTTATTTATAAGATTTAACAATTAGAGTACAAAGCAATAAAATAGCACAGCCGATACATACGCGTGCGCACTGGTCCCAGTATACAGTCATCAATCCAGAAGTCTGTGGTCGCAAGTAGATGTGTGTACACTGAGGTCAGGACACAGCCTATATACCTTACAGGTTTCAGAGTTAACAAAGGGACAAATTGACAGGTTCTCATTGGTTCTTGCTTCTGGTCAATCTGGTCATTGGTTAGTTCATACAGTGTCATCAGGGGTATGGCTCAGTCTTCCAACAGTTACATTGTGTAGTTTCCCGCCGAACAACTGGATAATACTGGCTACAACACTGCATACTAGTAATAACATTATACTCAATAATTCCCTATCATCCATAACTAGCGGACGCATGATGCGACTTCTTTGCCGATAGAAACGGATGTCTGCAAATAAACAGGGATTTAGTATGATACCAAACATGACATGTCCACTGTATTCTGAACCTTATATCTCTTTTAAGTGCATCTTACACCATAATTATTAGCTAACAAATACCTTTAATAACTCTGGTTAGTAACTATAATGTGTGGGAACCATTTTATATATATGCGTTCGCATATGTGCATCTATGTGTATGTACGTAAATATATACAGATGAGCGTCCATGGGTAAGTATGTGAATACGCATATGAGCGTCTGTGTGTATATATGTATATATGTGTGCGTTATGTGCATCAGCGTGTGTTGTGAATACGTAGTTTAGCGCATCGGATTGCACTGACGCAAAGTAGCGTCCTAGTAACACATCATCAGACCATAGATGACTATATCGTCAGATAATAATTGTAAAGCGATCGTATCCGATTATTTGACTTTGACACACTTCTCCAGCCAAAGGGCGTTATAAGTGTCAATTGTGATCGCTTTGGTGCACAGATGGTAGAGTGTTTGAGTCCACTAGTGGATTTTTACACATTGAAAGTGGACGTCAAAGGCTTGCAATGTCTGGCACTTGCAATTAACATAGGGAAGGCTAAAACTAGCGTTTGCATATTATTGCAGCTGCGCATGCATTAGCGTTCACCTCTGTATCAGACCCAGTGTGATTAAAAACTAATAAAGTTACGTATACCTCAAACGGCAGCAGACTGTCAATCACTGCCAGTCTGCTGCCAGTCTCCGTGCGGGATCGCAGACCCATTCTGCACATATGCACTACGCAGAATGGGTCATGTGCCTGCGCAGATTCCCGATCATCGAAGTGCACTGTTGAATAAGGCCCTCAGTACGGATTGCAACTGCGGTTACGCACGCAGTCTCACTGCGATGATATGCTAATCTACTGCGATCGCTATGCACAACATAAGGACGCCCACCTTCCCTTACACATATCCATAATACTTAGCAAGACTGCAAAACCATCAGTAACATCGAGTACCATTGCAGCCTCATGCACACCTCTGACCTTACTCAAGAATTGCTAACCTCATCGCACGCAGTGAGTACACAAGCTGCATATGGCATCGCAATAGATAATTTATGCACGCCCCTGCAACGGCGTTCAAACGCACTGGCACACCTGCGATTCGCCAACCACCCCCCATCACCACTCCCAAATGGTACTTCCTGTCAATCACTCTGCGATGGGTCTGCGTAGTTAATGCGATAGCAGTCCCAATCACAGTGGAGTTTTCGCGCATGCGCACTGCATGCGCACAGCTCAACAATCGGCCGATTGCATACATAATCGCATTTGCGACCCTTGCTGAATCAGGCCCTTAAGTGCAAATATCACATCAACTACATTATTATAGTATTACCAGAAGTGGGAGTAATTCAGATGCATTCAACCACCCAGTAGCGCCTGTAAATCGTCATCATCATAACCATTATCAGTTTGCATATTGTGCCAGTGATCCAGCACTTGTAAGTGTTTGGCCTCCAGACATGAGTAGTTGGAAAAAAACAGTTTGTGGGAGAAAGTAAATAAAAAGGAAAATCGAAGCAAAATCACTTTGCTAGTAAATGTATCAAAACATAAAAGTTTTTCTTTCTACTATACGTATTATATGTCCAACAATTTCTAAAATGTAACTAAAAGTGTTAGGAACATTCTGAAGGAGTTGGGTTTGGAAGGTCGACAGAATGTTTAAAGTGATGACAACCTCACGGGAGAAAAGGGCCTTATTCAATTAGTTTTGCGTACACAATAAAGTTTTGCATGCCGGACTTTTCGTCTACATCGTGTATTTTAGCTGTGGAAACTTATTGTGTGCGTACCCACTATTCGCCAGATTAAATTCCAAAAGACGCGAAAACGGCGACAAGCGAAGTCAGAACAAGCGAAAAGTGGTGTCAGAAACGGGGAAATCAGCCTGAACCCCCAAAAAAGATGCAGGAACATTGGGGATCAATGTAGTAGTGCCCAATTAGCGCTAATGAAATAGTTTGAGGTACCTAGGGGTCTACTTACTAAGCAGTGTTAGGAGACAGAGTGAAAATTGATAAGTAAGTGATAAGGTGCCAGCCAATCAGCTCCCAACTGTCATCTCACAGGCTGAGTTTGAAAAATGACAGTTGGGAACTGATTGGCTGGCACCTTATCACAGACATCACTTTTCACTCTGTCTCCTAACACCTTAAGTTGGTACAATTGCCTCTAATTAGCGTCTTTGCACAAGTGGTGAAGATGAAGAATAAGCAGATTTTTTTGGTATAAATAAGTAGTCATGTCAAATTTAGGGTACTTGAAAATGGGTGCTAGCATATTTTAAAGTTGCTAAAAGTGAAGTTTTAAAAAACGTATTAAACGCACCTGAAGCAAGCACCTGCAATCATAAAAACATTTCACCCATACTTGCAGTCCCCCCAAAAGTCTATTTTGCTACTTTTTATGTTTGTACCCCCACTTTTTTGCTCCCAAATTCAAACTACTTTTTAGGGGTGTTCCTCACTTTGTTTTTTAGGGATTTTTTGACACAGTTATTCTTTGGAGGCCTATTCCAAGGGTCCTTCCCCACCTTTGCAAACCACAATAAAAAAATGCACTTCTTTTCTCCTGCTGTTCAATGGCGAATCTTTTTCGCCTATTACATTGCATTGACTTTCCGCGTAGGCGAAAAGCAGATGGAATTGAATACGGAGATAAGTTTCTGCCTGGTGAAAAGACGCAATTGGCGATACTTTTTTCGTGGATCTCGGCTTTTCGCTTCTAATTGAATACTGGCCTATGTCGGGATCCTGGCGCTGCCATACTAAGGTCAACATAGTTATTGGTGACATTGGGCCTGATTCAGATTTCATGCTATTACCACAGCAGTCTCTGGACGCAGCTCCTGTACTAAAATATGCTAATATCGCAGGATGCATCTTGTGTAAATTAGACTCCTCCTGCCTCTTATGTGATCCGCTGAATGCATCCGAAGATGCAGCATTGGATCACTGTGCGTGACCATTGGTCATCTGGGTAACCTTCAGGTTACTCAGGATGGCCGGAGTCTTCATGCAGTTGAAGCTAGTGAAGGATACAGCCACTGGCTTCAGCATGCCAGAAAAAGAGGCCATCACGTCCTCCTTTTATGGGACACTGCCTGAAGGAGATCTGCAGATGTGCAGTACAGATCCTGTGCATGCGCAGATCTTTAGACATCAGAATTGTAAGCAAACTATCAGATTTGCATACAACTCTGAATCAGCCGCATTGTCACTGCCAACTTTATGACTGTATGCCTTCTGACTACTTCTATTTCCTCACAATCACTACACAATAGATCCCACTCTAAAGAGGGGGAAAGGAGTACAAATACTATAGATACCTATTTACACTTCAATAGCCTAATGCCATCTGCATTGCCCATTTTTACTACTTTGAATAAAACAAGATGGATAGGAAAATACTGAATATATATCAAGTCATACCATTTTAAAAAGTCACAACCTAATGCATCAAGTTATGGCACCTTTGAGTTTATGGAAATTAGGCTAGGGGAGATCTGAGTATTAGAAGACCCCCATCTCCGTACTTCTTAAAGCTTCCTATAGTATAATGATTATTGTATGGTGATCACCAGAAAGTAACTACTAAAGGGGCACATTGTTTGGATGAAGGGAGTTCTCTCTTACAACCAAGTATGCCCCTTAGTGTATAGGTGCCAGGATGGATTAGTTTCTCTAACACCATCCATGGACTACATCATGAGTTCGGTTCTGTACGGGCTTACTGTCTGGTGAGGACATTGATCACAAGACATAAGCTACTTTAGCACATCATTTGAATGAGGTGGTTGCCCTCATTCATAGGAGGTTGCCTTCAAGATCGAGACAAACTTTTAATGGTCAGTTTGATGATATCATCGGTATTGCTGCAATTAAATCATCAAGTCCTCCCTCCTTCCTTGATCCTTAATAGCAGTAATTGCTGTTTGAGGACTTGTAGGCATGCCCCCGACCCCTTGATCCCATTTGATGTATATATGATAACTAGTCACACTTTCCACTGATGATGAGATGAGTCTAACTGCAAGGTTTAATATCCTTCTCCCCTAGATGCAAATTGATGCCTGGGGGCTCAGGGGCTAAAGATGTATTGAGGACATATTTAAAAACTAATGGTGACTTTCACTGTCTTTCTTCTTGTTTAAAATAACATCAATTAAAGGAGCACATAAGTTAACAGTTTAAAAATGGTTATAGTTAGATGGAGACCTGTGGATGTGCCCCACTTGTACATAGAAACAAAGTATATTAAGTGATTGTCCCTCCATTTGTACATGATGTTGAGCATTATTATATAGTTTGACGTCTAATGATGTCACAGTATGTAGAAAGTCTTATACAGTATTCTATCCTGTTAATTATCAATGTGTGAGGTTAGACCAGCAGTGTTACCATATACTCTACATTGAGGCTTTTGTTACTTACTCTGCACAGGAAGCTTTATCACACTCATTGTACCCGAAGTTTCATCCACTCCACAAAGCATCTTTTGCTGACATGGTTGTTGTTTCTCAATTTACACAGAATTTATCCAAAAATAGATACATTTACTATAATTTTGCGAACCTTCCCTTTTCTGAAAAGAGTCAATCAGAGATTCTTTCACAATACATTTTCCTTTGCTCTATATTAACTGCTTGTTTATTTCTTCCTTATTTGTCACCATTGAAAACTGTATGCTGTGTATATGATTAGCTAGCGCTGGAAGGCTGCACGTGTATATTACCACTAGGGATGAGCGGGTTCGGTTCCCTGAGAACCAAACACACCCGAACTACGGGGATCCGAGTCGGCTCAGGTTTTCCTGCCTGACTCGGATCTGAAAACGAGGCAAAACGTCATTATCCCGCTGTCGGATTCTCGCGGGTTTTGGATTCTATAAAGGTCCCATGATCACCGCCATTTTTTCATTCCGACTGTGGAGAGTGAAGAGGGAGAAGGGAGGGAGCTGGGATCTGTGCTGTTGTACGCTGACGCTGTGCATAGGGGTTGGCTACTGTTGTCCATATAGGGGCTGGCTGTTGTCCTGTCCATAAGGGCTGGCTGTTGTCCTGTCCATAAGGGCTGGATGTTGTCCTGTCCATAAGGGCTGGCTGGCGTCTATAGAGGGGCTGGCTGTTGTTTTGTAGGTGCGCAGGGGTGCTGTGCTGCTGTCTGTCAAGGGGCTTCTGCCCCCCCAAAAATAAACAAGTTTCTTGTGTGCATGTTAGCCACACCTGTCATTGGCGTAGGATGCGCAGGGGTGCTGTGCTACCTGAGTCATTTATCAAGAGGCTGCTGCCTCATTCGGGTGCTCTCCCAAGTGCCCCCCAAAAATTAACTCAATCAATTAATGTGTTTTTTTTTCTGTGTGTGTGTGTGCGTTAGCCATGGCATCACAAACGTCTCTGCTGAGATTTGCATAAACTTTTTCAAAGGTGAAAATAGAGACTATGGATTAAAAAATTGAATAAAGCCCTACCTATGGCACCTCTACCTGACTTTCAGTGAGTCAGAGGGGCAACTCCATGCAACCGTATTTCAGAGTGCATCTGCTTCTCCTGTTACCCAGGTCAGAAGATGTGTAGGGGGTGTGGTGATGATATGGACTAAAATGGAGCTCACATCCACTAAAGTGAACAATGAATCCCCAATCTAACAGGGAGCGCAGCTGTAATTTATACACAACACAGGATGGGATGACGATATAGGCTTGGGTGATGGTATAATCTGGGGTGATGTATACATCATCTTCTTCACACAATATTAATTTGTCCCCACTGGAATCCACCATTACAGGTGCCTGTGTAATTTTTGCACGTAATTGATGGTAAAGGTCTTTCTTGTAGAATTTGTATTTCATTTTAATGGATATCATCTTTTCCACATTTTGAGGAAGTAGTCTCAGGCCGATCACTGACAAGGTTCCCAGCTGTGCTGAAAACTCTTTCTTAGTACACACTGGAAGGTGGGCAGCTCAAGTAAAGCAAAGGCAGTTTTTTTGTGTAAGGGCCTCCAAGGTATATATTTATTTACTAAAGTTTCTAAATATGAACCAATCAGATTGTAGTTAGCATTCATTTCTCTATTGCATTCTAGAAAATGATAGACAGGATCTGATTGGATGCTATGGGCAACATGAACACTTCATTTTTAGAAACTATAGTAAAACTAAAATTACCCCCAAATTGCCTCTTTTTCCTGCCAGTAGTTATTACATATATTTCTTTCTCTTAAGATCTGTGTCCTTTGGGAAGAAAAAAACAAAGTCTTCATCCCTTCTGGGATGAAAATCCACTCCTAGCAAGCAGGCATGGCGCTCAAGAATTCCCAAGAAATACACAATGTAAGACTTAAACCTTAAATCTGAAATGTTGCATTTAATGTTCTGTTCTGCTTGTTCAAATATCTAATCTGGTTAAGTGGACAGTGGAAGCAAGGGCAGTTTGAAAGCCACTAACTAAAGGTGCATACACACAGTATGATCTGTACCACCAACGACTTGAAAGATATCTTTCAAAGATATCTTTCAGTGAGTCATCCTGCCACATCTCTGAACAGGGAAAATTGATGATATCGTCCAAGTTGGCCTGCATACAGGGACAATGAAATATATCTTTAACGTCCATTGGTCGTTAGTCGATTGTTCACTGCCTAAAAATGAACGATATGAATGATATATCGTTCAACTATATCATTATTGTTCATATCATTCAGGAAAATCGCCCCATGTGTATGCATTACTCTGTTTTTTTAAAGTCCCTGTACAGGTTGGGAAATGCCTTTACAGAAGGTTTGCAAAGGATTATTTAAGTCAATTGTTTTTGGAAAGCACTCTTCCTGGTCCCCTTCTGGGATGAAAATCCAGTCCTAGCCACAGAAGCAGGCACAGGATTCTCAAGAAAGACACAACGTAAGACCTTAAATCAGGGGTAGCCAACCTCAGTCCTCGAGAGCTACTAACAGTTCACGTTTTCCAGACCATCTAGCAGGTGCACAGGTGTTTTCATTACTCAGCACCACATTTGAAAAGATCCACAGGTGGAGTTAATTATTTTTTACAGTTGTGATTCTGTGAGGAGACCTGGAAAACATGCACTGTTTGTAGCTCTCGAGGACCAGGGTTGGCTACCCCTGCCTTAAATCATAGATCTTACGCTTGTTCACATATCTGTGTTGGTTAAGTGGCACTTTGAGGCCACTAACTAACTATGTTTTTATTTTATGTCTCTGTATAGGTTGGAAAATGCCTTTACAGAAGGTTTGCAAAGGATTATTTAAGTCAATTGTTTTTGGAAAGCACTCTTCCTGGTCCCCTTCTGGGATGAAAATCCACTCCTAGCCGCAGAAGCAGGTGCAGGATTCTCAAGAAAGACACAACGTAAGGCCTTAAATCAGGGGTAGCCAACCTTGGTCCTCGAGAGCTCACGTTTTGCAGACGAGCTAGCTGGTGCACAGGAGTATTCATTACTCACCATCACATTTAGAAAGATCCACAGGTGGAGTTAATTATTACCCTTGTATTTCTGTGAGAAGACCTGAGCTCTCGGGGACCTGGGTTGACTACCTCTGCCTTAAATCATAGATCTTACGCTTGAGACCACTAACTAACTATGTTTTTTTTAATGTCCTTGTACAGGTTGGGAAATGCTTTTTTATGTGGAAAGCACTACTAGAAGTCTTCCTGGTCTCATTCTGGGAAGAGAAAATCAACTCCCAGCAGCAGCCATGCTCAAGGATTCTTCTGTGGCAAGGACTGATGTGAATGTATCAAATTTTTTTTGTAAATGCCCCCTCCCCTTCCCTTCTCCCTCATAAATTTTCTTCAAAATCAAAAAACGAAATTACATTTACTACCAATCAACCCTTCCTGTCCCTGCCCTGCCTTCAACTACATACATACTCCAACTCCCTCAGGCCTCTCTTGAATAATAAAAGTGTTTCCTGATGTCCCATGCTTGAAGTTGAACTGTCATGTGTTTGTGCCGCCCACTGCTGCAGCTTAGCTGAGTCAGCCAGTTAGTTTGGTGCAAATTTTTGGCCTAAACTGTATGAAAACAATATAGTGAGCTGTGAGTTGGTCAAAATTGGAAATAAATGTTAATGAGGTTAATAATACCGTAGGAACAAAAAAAAAACCATTTTATGTGATTTTAGCTGTTTTTATGATTTTTTACAGAAAAAATACAGTTCCAAAACCAAAACACAAAACATGGAGGTGAGGTTTTGGCAAAACCAATCCAGATCCAAAACCAGGGGAAATCCAGATCCAAAACCAAAACACGGGGGTCAGTGCACATGTCTAATTACCACGTGTATATATATATATATATATATATATATATATATATATATATATATACTGTATATAAAATCAAATGTTCTAACTGACTGACTGACTGACTTATCAATGCCCAGCCCAAATCCCTGGACCTAGAAACATGAAAATCAGGGAGTATATTCCTTCCATTACGTAGGTGCCTACTAAGAAGGGAATTTTCAAAATTTGATTCCTAAGGGGATGAAAAGGGCTAACATGTTTCCTCGCCCTGTACAATGTCCTGTCTGACTGTCTCATCGTAGCTGCAGCACAGTTCATATTCAAACATCACTGGCAGTTGGTATGGCTCCCCTTTTTGATTAGCGAGGGAAGGGAATGTGTTACTACACAGGTGAGGGAGGTGAATGTCAAATGTGTTACTACAGGGTGAAGGAAGGGAATGTGTTACAACATTGGTGAGGGAGGGGAATGTGTTACTACAGGGGTGAGCGTAGGCAATGTGTTATTACAGAGGTGGGGAGGGTAATGTGTTGCTACAAGGGTAAGAGAGGGAAATAAGTTACTAGAGGTGTGAGTGAGGGATTGTATTTCTACACAGGTGATGGAGGGGAATGTTGAATGTATTATAAAACAGGTGAGGGAGGGTATTGTCCTACTATAGTAGTGATGCATTACTATAGAGGTGAAGGATTCATGTGGTAATGTACAGTAGAGGTGAGATGAAAATAGAAACAGTAAATATCTAAGGCCTACCCATGTGAAACTGAATACATCTGCTAGTATATATATATATATATATATATATATATTAATGATAAAATTCATATAGAATCATTATTTAATCAAAATTCTTCACTTATCATTAGCTACTGCTTCTATTAAACTTTGCTACCTCTGTATAACAAGTTCTGCAACTTTTTGTCCATTCAGTTATAAAACTCGATACTTTAGTATCCGGTATAGATACTGGCCGCTAATATTAGCCACTGCTGATTGGCCGGCGGCCCAGGACTGAAGTGAACTCGTTCCCATGAGCTGACATTAGCGCAGTGTAATAGCATGTAGAAGCAAGTTGTTACACTGTATCCAGCCCACGTATTGAATTTCTGCGGAGAACATCGAGGGACATAAAGGTGAGTATTGGATCTTTTTTTACAGGTAATTCGAGGGGATACTTTACGTTGACAAGGGGACATGAACATCTGGAAACAGGTGAGTATGTGTAAGTGTGTTTATGGATGCATTAAAGCTTTATTTTCATGGTGTTGTGTTGTGTGTTTTATTAACCATTTCTTTACAGGTGAACTACAGGTACCAGTGGGCCATTAATGCTTGCTGGGACCTGTAGTTTTACTGTAAAGACGATGAAAAATCTAATTTTTACACTACACCTTACACTATCAACCCGCCACCCACCACCCTGGGGCCTAGGCCAGGGGTGCCATGGAGAGCGTGACTCCTTTATTGGGGGGTCCCCAACTCCCCAGGGATACCTGGCCTGGGCTGACTAATGGTCAGGGCTGATGCTGCAGCTGGGGGGGCCCGGTGAAAGGGCAGCCCTGGTTGTGGCATAAGTCCCCTGTTAGAAATGATCCAGGGCTGGTTTTAAATATACGGGGGACCTCACGTCAATTTTTTTCTCCGTATATTTAAAACCAGCTCTGTCCCTGCTGCCTGTTGCTGGTTCGTAATTTACAGTGGAACCCTACACATTTTTTTCCCCGTAAATTAAGAACCAGGACAGGCTGGCAAGCCCGGGGCTGGTTAGTCTTTTGTGGGGGGACCTCATGTCATTTTTTTTAAATATTATCCCTATTTTAAACATTTACAGAAAGAAACATACACAAATCACAATGATTTGTGTATGTTTCTGACTATCTCACAGCTCAGGGGGTTGAGAGTTTGAAAAGTGATTTTGACAGAGAGTTTGCTCCTATCTCACCCGAGCTTGTCATCCTGATATTTGGTAAATTTGAGAGATGTATGTTTTAGGTGAAAAGTACTTCCGATTTGGCCCGATGGTGAGAAGATTCGAGATTGCTATCTCACCCGAGTTTTACGAGTGAGATGAAAGAAATCTCTCTCTAACTCACCCGACTTTGCCTTTAGTAAATTTGCAAGCAGGGAAAAAAATCAATAACTCACCCGAGATGGTCATCTCGACCTATCTCGATTGTTAGTAAATTTACTCCAGTTTTCAATCAGTATATGTAGCTGTGGTGGTTTTCCTTTCTCCCTTGCAACTATGGTGTTACCGTTACGTAGTGAATATATCTTTTTCGAAGGCATATGAAGAACCCCACTTCTCTCCTGAACACAATTTGCTGGTTAGCTCCATATAAGATAAGCTGACTAGTCTCCAGTGGCGTAACTAGGGCAGGGCGGGCGGGGTTCGTGCCCTGGGCGCCGTTGGACCGGCGGCGCGGGGGGGGCGCTGCCGGCCACGGTACCGGGCCGCCCGCGTCAGCCAGTGTAGCGCTGACCGCAATGAGTGCGGTCAGCGCTACACATTTACACAGGACCGGCGCTAGGCTTCCAGCGCCGGTCCTGTGCTGCACGCCTGAGCCCGTTCCCTCCCCCAGGAGGCGGGCTCAGGTTGTGCATTACACACGCATCGCCGCCAGCGCTGGTGGCGATGCGTGTGTTAAACAGCAGCCAATGAGAGTCAGATAGACTCTCATTGACTGCTGCAGCACCCACTGCAAGAGCCGGACTTCCGTCCGGCTCCTGCAGTGGGTAATGGGACTGACGTCATGACGTCTGTCCCATAATGCTGAGCGCGCCCGCCCGGGCGGGAGCGGCGTCGCGATCAGGACCAGAGATTCAGGTATATATATTTTTATAGATATATATATATATATTTTTTTTGTAACCTATCTGCACAACGGGGGAGGGGGGTGGCTACTACCGGGGGGACCTCTACTGGGGGAGGGGTGACTACTACTGGGGGGACCTCTACTGGGGGAGGGGTGGCTACTACTGGGGAGACCTCTACTGGGGGAGGGGTGGCTACTACTGGGGGGACCTCTACTGGGGGAGGGGTGGCTACTACTGGGGGCACGATTGGGAGCACCTACTCTACTGGGGACTACTACTTGGGGGGAACTACCACTGGGGGCATTATGAAAGGGGCCTACTAGAGGCACTGCACTCGGGGGACCACTACTGGGGGCAATAATAGGAAGGGCCACTACAGGGGGCACTGGATAGGGGGGATCACTACAGGGTGCCTGCATAAGGGGACCACTACTGGGAAAACTGCATGGGGGGGGACTACTGCTGGGGGCACTATATAAAGGGCACTGCATAGGGGGGGGACTACTACTGGGGGCACCATATAAAGGGCACTGCATAAGGGGATACTGCTACTGGGCGCACTGCATTGTGGGGACTGCTACTGGGGGCACTGCATAAGGGGAACACTATGTGGGGCACTGCATTTGGGGGGCCACTACTGGGGGTACTGTATAAGGGGCACTACTATGGGCCTGCATAAGAGGGACCACAACTGCATACTGGGGGTACTGTATAAGGGGTACTACAGGGGTTAAGGTGCATATGGATAGGAATGTTCAGCGTGAAAATAAAGGGGTGTGTCATGTTTACACACCCCATTTTTAAGTGACCACGCCCATTTTTTCCCGCGCGCATATCGGTGTGTTGGGGGGGGGCTCCGGTTTCAAATTTGCCCTGGGCTCCAAATACCCTAGTTACGCCACTGCTAGTCTCTGTAACTGGGAGCAGCTATATTGTAATTATCTATATGTAGATAGTGTTATTCCTGTGCTGTCTGATAGGGTAATTACTGTTCCTCAGAGTACTATACTGTGTACAGTATGTATGTCTCGGTAGAGGAATCGGGGAGATACTCCTCCTGCTTACCCGTCTCCTGCAGTGTTGCTCATCGGAAACCACCCCTGGTCTCTGGGTTTGTTTGGCTACACTGGGTAGTGTGCAGGGCGTTGTCTGATTGTAGCTGACTCGGGGCCTGATTCAGACCCGTTTGCTAGGCTGTGTTTGCACGTATCCTGCCGATGTTAGCAATCTGCGCATGCATATTAGACGCAGTGCGTTTGCGCGAACCTGTCCATGCGATCGCAAAGAGATCGCCCCTTGCACATAGACGCCTCGCTAGAATAAGTGACAGGACGAGTCGTTTGTGGGTGGTGACAGGGGGTGGTCGATGGAAACGGGAGTGGCGGTGAAGACGCAGGCGTGTCTGAGCGTCTTAACGCCATTTCAGAGGCGTGCATAATTAAGACGCAGCGTCATAATACATGTCACATGGCTGAATTACACACTGAAGCAATCGCAGTGCTTGCGGTAGGGTATGGTCAGCCACAAGTGCCTCGTATGGATCCGATGTTACCGATTGTTGCATACACTTCCTGGAGATGACGTGTATCACTAAGGGAAAGTGGGCATCTTAAGACAGGCTGGTGGGCGTGTAAATACACACCGCGATTGCACGCCAAGACATAGTGGGCGTGCTAATGTCTTGCCGTGCGATCGCAGGATTTGCATACTTTGGCAGCTGATGGCTGCGTGCGAATGCATCTAGCGAGCAGGTATGAATCAGGCCCTCGATCCGCCTCCATCTCTCGGATTCCACAACAAAAGACCAGCAGTCTGGGTCACTGCTTCCGAGATCTCCGATCACTGTCCCAATTATTAGCGTTACTCTGCGTCCCGGTCACGATTAGTGGTTACTGAACACCGCTAAGATAGCTGCGCAGCCCCTCTCTGTCTGACAACCAATTCTGGTTGCCGCGGAGCAGTCCTGGGCGCTGCCACGTTGGTTCATGTAATCTGATCAATTAGAAGAAAAAGACAAGTTTTTTTTATTTTTTCTGCTCCAGAACTTTGGGCTGGAGTCGGGCAGCATCACTAGCTTGCATTGCCGACTTGATAGGTCTTGTGCGGCTAAGCCTAACACGTACAGACAATTATTTATTATTAGAAAAAAAAGACAAGTTTTTTTTATTTTTTCTGCTCCAGAACTTTGGGCTGGAGTCGGGCAGCATCACTAGCTTGCATTGCCGACTTGATAGGTCTTGTGCGGCTAAGCCTAACACGTACAGACAATTATTTATTATTAGAAAAAAAAGACAAGTTTTTTTAATTTTTTCTGCTCCAGAACTTTGGGCTGGAGTCAGGCAGCACTAGCTTGTGTTGCCGACTTGCTGTATTTTGTGCGGTTAAGCCTAACACGCACACAGACAAATATATATTACACAAAAAAAAACTTTATTTGGGTCCAGAACTTGGGCCCAGATGGACGCAGCAGAAAGCACCGGCCCAGATGGATCAGCAACAGCCCAGATGGACACAGCAGACAACACAGCACCAGCCCTGATGGATCAGCAGCAACAGCCCAGATGGACACAGCAGACAGCACAACACAAGTTACACTACACCAGCCCAGAATGGATCAGCAGCACCAGCACCTCTCCCCAGCCCTACACTACCCACCCCCCCTGTTGAGTCTCCACAGCCGGAGTGAAATGGAGCCCACCACGTCCCTTATATATAGAAGAGACGAAAGCTTGCATGCCGCGAGATTTCGTCTCTATAGTTTTGCCTCGATTTGGAGATCAGAGTCGGCGGGAACAATCCGAGCCTGCTTGGATCCGACTCGGATCTGCTTAGTTCGGGTGGGTTCGGATCTCTTAGATCCGAACCCGCTCATCACTTGTCTTTAGACACCACCATTGGTTGCCCCATCAAAACTTGCGCCAGCCCTATGCAAATTTTCCATCTGACTACGACCTCCATTGTGTATGATTAAGCATCTGAGTTCACAACCAGTTCAGCAACACGCCCACAACACTCCCATAACACGCCCATAAGACGGACCATCTCTGTGCATCAGAGGCGGATTTAGGCCTCATGGGGCCCTCAGCAAAATACCAATTTGGGGC
Source organism: Taudactylus pleione (assembly GCA_031769625.1). NCBI lineage: Eukaryota > Metazoa > Chordata > Amphibia > Anura > Myobatrachidae > Taudactylus > Taudactylus pleione. The sequence continues at coordinate 1,329,543 of JAUIMM010000120.1, forward strand.
ACCCCTTCCTCAAACAATTCCCCCCCAGTCAGTCTGCATATGCCAAATCCTCCCACACACCAGCAGTCAGTCAGTGTATGCCTAATTTTCCAGCTGTCCCAGGACAGGAACATTTTGAGATATGTGGATATTACAGAGAAAGACTTATGTAACTGATGTGCCGAGTTTAACTCCCCCCACACCCGCACCACCCCCAACCACCCAACTGTAGCAGGTGAATGTAGGTGAAAGCTGAAATCGGTAAAGGTGCCTGTCAGTGTGAGGAGGGGAGGGGTGTTGCCGGCCCAAAGCACCCTGCCCTCCCCTCCCACACTGGCAGGCGCCACAAACCCCAGACCTCCCCCTTCCCGCAGTAAAATCAAAGGCAGCAGGTGCACCTCACCTTCTATTCTAGTATCCACTTTGGGTGGCCTCGCACCTCAACTTCTATCTTCTCGGCTCCCCTCTCTCTGTGCGTGTGACGTGACAAGTCACACGCAGGCAGACAACATAATGGAGAGCAGGAGAGGAGACAGAGCAGCACCCAGCAGCTGTGCAGAATCAATGAGCTGACAGTCTGCTGGGGCCCGGAAGTAAAAATGCACACAGACACTCCAATAAACAGCCCTGTCAACGCAGTTGCAGAACTAGTGAGTGGTTGGCATAGGTGCAACAATATGCTTTTGGGGCCCCCATCCCACTGCAAGCAGGGAACTATCTGCGTGCCAAAGGTGCGCAACTGAAAAAGGGGTGTGGTCCTATGGGGAAGTGCCATATAATGCAGAGAGCATCACAGGAGTGATATATAAATACAGAGAACATCACAGTGTGTGCCATATAATGCAGTGAGCGTCACTGTAACCACCATATAAATGCAGAGAACATCACAAAGACTGCCTAGTAATGCAGAAAGCGTTGCAGTGAGCACCATATAAGGCAGAGAGCATCACAGTGAGCGCCATATAATGCAGAGAGCATTGCAGTGAGCGCCATATAATGCAGAGAGTATCGCAGTGACCGCCATATAATGCAGAGAGCGCTGCAGTGTGTGCCATATAATGCAGTGTTGCAGTGACCGCCATATAATGCAGAGAGTGTCACAGTGAGCACCATATAATGCAGATAGTGTTGCAGTGAGTGCCATGTAATGCAGAGAACATCAGTGACCCACATATAAGTTATAAAAGAGGTAATATTATGAATACACCTCTTACACACACAGAAAATTAATACACCCCCACACACACACTCTACATTAATACACCACCCCCACCACAGACAGTATTAAAACACATTACAACCCCCTCCCCAAAAAGTTTTAAAAAATACACCCCTCCTCATTGCATACATATACCACCCCCTTAGATGACACTGGCAATTACCTCAGTATCTGTGGGGTCTCTGCTTGGCTCCAAAGCACAGCAAAGGAAAGAGTTAAAGGAGAAACACAGGGCTAGTCGAGGAAAGGAAGGGGCGGAGTCTCTGTGTTAGGGGGCGGGGTCTCGGGCATCGTTCAGGGATAGGAGGGTGACTATAGAAAAGACAGACAGGAGGGGGCGGGGCTCAGGGGAAGGAGCTGGGTCTCAGACTGTCTAGTGACAGCTAGAGCGAGGATAAAAAGGGGAGGGGCCCCCTCCTCTCCACCTGTCGGCCCGCCTCCTCCTACCTTAAGGCCAGCCCCGTGGTCAGCCACAGTAACAGAATACTGTAATAATGAGTCAGTGACATTGACAGTGTAACTCATTATTAGTACTGCAGCGCCTGGCTGCCGGCCCCTGCATTGTCGCGGGCCCTAGTGTAAGTACCGATGCTGCGGGCCCCCTGGGACCTGCCGGGCCCTAAGCGCCAAATTTGGTAGCCTAGCAGTAAACCCGCTACTGCTGTACATCTGAAAAGTCACCTCCCAGTCACCGGCCAAGAACATCCAGCACTTTTTCAATATATTTCTGATACCGTATGTCTCAATCACAACTGCAGCTATGTGTGTACACACAGTGTAATAATGTATGCACCATATGAGTTTTTAGGAACATGTGCACATGTGCAGTAGCAAAAAAATCACTCAATTACATGAGCATCGCCATTGCGTGGGACTTAGAATCAGGCCCCTAGCATTTTTGCTATTTCTAACATGATGAATAAAGTTTAACCAAAATGCCCAAAAACCTTTTTTTTTATGAAATTGCAAGAAAGGGAACTAAAATCAAATATATGTATATATATATTTTTTACACACACCACAAATAACTACTTTGTGGTTCCTGCTTGAGCATTAATCCACCTTTCCAAAACAGAACAAAAGGATCCTACGCAGAAGTTTTTAAAACAAAATCTTTACTTGAAAATGATAATGCATGTGATTTTTTTCTACACTTTGTCATTTTAATTTCCATTTCAATGTAAAATGCTTACTATGTATAGGAATAATATAAGCTCAACAAGGCCTACCATTTTTTAAACTAGAAGACCTTCCACATTACATGAGGGGATACATTTCTTTATTTGACACTAGATGGAGGAGATCTGTGGAAAATTTTATTTTTTTGTGTACTGTTATAGTCACTGTCTTGTGAACATCAGACAGTAACTATTAAAAGGACACATTATTGATTAGAGGGGACTCCCTTCTTTCAAACACGGGTAACTCTACATGTGTTTGGGCCATTATAATGTAAACAGGGTACAAGTGCCATCCTGTAAACAGGGTACAAGTGCCATCCCCCATTTAAGAAAAGTTAAATTTTTTCTTAGTTTAGAGTAATATTGTCTGATGATCACAGGTGATCGGAAAACAAAAGAGGAAAAATGAAATGTCATAAGTGGTGCACTAAGTATTAAAATTTAACTGTTAATATTATGAAATTAATATCCAATATCAAAGGAAGAACAGCGAAAATTGATAAAAATATAAGTGTGTCACAAAGATAAAGAAAATGTGATTAAAAACTGATTGCGGCGCATGTGTCTGCCTCTATCCTGTCACAATAAATAATCGCTGATATTGTAATTAAATTTATAATATTGATATTATCAAAATTCAGCCAAATAGTTTGTGTGTCTGTATTACTGCATAGGAGTTGTATAAAAATCCAAAGTACTCTGCTTATTATTTAGGGTTTACTGAGGGTTTTATACAATCGCTTGGTTGCTGCTTATCCAGCAAACCATATGTTAACACAGAGTGCTCAGCTAGTTATTTCCAGGGTCAATTATTGAGGGACTTATACAATCACTTGGTTGCTGCTTATCCAGCAAACCGTAGGTTAGCCCAGAATGCTCTGCTAGTTATTTCCAGGGTCAATTATTGAGGGTCTTATACAATCACTTGGTTGCTGCTTATCCAGCAAACTGTAGGTTAGCCCAGAATGCTCTGCTAGTTATTTCCAGGGTCAATTATTGAGGGTATTATACAATCCCTTAGCTTCCACTTATCCAGCAGACCATGGGTGATCACCAGACAATAGCTGCTAAGGGGACCTATAATTTGAAAGAGGGGACTTCTAGGTTTTCATCTTATCTGTCAATCTTTCAAAAAATACAGGCATGCACCTAATGTCCCAGTGTAACAAAGTCCAACAGCAAGGATACAGAAGGCAGGTATCAATAAGCAAATAGTGATATGCGAGGAGGAGGTTACACCATATTTGACCACTCCCAACACCTTTCATCAGGGTCTGTCATCTACATTGGTTGCAGGGGCGTATCTATAATGGGTGCAGGGTGTGCGGTGCACACGGGCCCCCGGATCTAGGGGGACCCGCACCGTACACCTTGCATCCATACTTTGTCATACGTACTTACATCTCTGAAGTCCCGCGTCGGGTCTCCCAGTGCTGCTCAAACGCTGGAAAATGGCCGCCTCGGCCATTTTTTTGTTGTTTTGCGAATGCGCTGAGAAGATCGCTAGGGAAAATGGCGGCTGCACCATTTCCCCGGCGATCCGCGCATGCGCAATAGACCCTGGGCACACTCTACTGCCCAGTCTATTGATTCACCAGAGTGAGAGGAGGGGGCCCGTAACGGGGGATGCACAAGGGTCTCCTCCTCTCTAAAGACGCCACTGATTGGTTCATATATGTATATATAATCCAAGAACTAGACGCCATTCAAGGAGATTGCAATAAACATATTAGTTTATTTAGTTGTAAATGTGACATTTTGGATCTATTGTTATGCTTCCTCAAGCTCCCAAGCTATACATCATTTATAGTTTGAGAAAGGATCACGTTAGATTTGAAACGTAGCTTCTGCAATCCAGGGCCGTAGAGAGCCAGTCCAGGACTCTTTACTATTAGGAGGCATGGCTTTATCATGGGAGATGTGGCCACGTCCCCTCAGAAAAAAATAAACTCTATTTGCAGTTCCACTAAGATGAGGAGGGGGGAGCTTTCACTGTCGGGATTCTGCGGTCTGCATTTCGACTGCCGGTTTCCTGACTACATCCCCTCCAATCTCCTGGAGTACAGTCTATCCTTGGATTATATTACTACTGTATTTTGGCACCTGGAGTTGATATATTTTTTAGTGGTGAGTGGCCAATTTTTCATCATATATCCCTACAAGCTTAATCCAGCTCTGTCAAGCTCATATGACCGAACACTGCTGGGTATGGGTCACCGGGAGGGGGAGCTGCTCGGCCAGGGTTTGATGCCGGACCTGCCCATCTGCTTATTAGCCCTTTTAGCATTTACCAGAAATGCCAGATGGGCAGTCCGGCCCTGCTTAGGGATGACTTCACATAAGGAAAGGAAAAATAACACTCTACAAACCATCTAGAGCTATATTAAAGCATTATGGATGTAAAGAGTTCTATGCTGTGTTCATGAAGAAGGGACTCTCTAAAGTGGAAAACCTTTTTAAGTGCAGGGGGCAGATTTACTAAAGCTTCTAAAAATAAAAAGTGGAGGTGTTACCTATAGAACCAGATCCTGTCTATAATTTTCTAGAATCCAACTGAGAACTGATAGACAGAATCTGATCGGTTGCTATGGGAAACGACACCACTTTTCATTTTTAGACATTTTAGTAAATTTACCTCTAAGTATTACATGTTGCTTACATGCGCATCCCACTAATGGCATGGTACAACAGCGTTACCTGTAGTATTCCTCCTAGCTTTGAGGTCTTGAGTTCAATTACAAACAAGGTTCAATCTGTGTAAAACAGTAGAAGTAGAGTGGGTGGAGGGGAAGTAGGGAATTGTAGAAAACTAGAAATAGAAAGTGTTATGTTGTAATACTTATACACTACTTTCACATGGTATTTATATTTTGCTGTATGTACCCGCTTATGGATATTACACAAAGGGAGATGATCACCTGCAAAGCCTCACAGAGCATCTATACTTACATGATAAAAGTGGTTATCATATGTGGTACTGTATTCGGCCTCCAAGCCCTTACCTGCAGCCCCAGCTCCTTCTTACTTTATTGACAGTTTTGTTAGATAAAATGCATGCTGATATGTTATTACATATAGGCAAATTTATTTGATTAAATGTAACTTGTTAACTTGTGGAGATTAAGGGTAATGTGCAGCTCTTTTGAAGGTTAGAGGGTCTGTGATGTCTATTAAGTTACTCATTGGCATACCACCGCATATGTCTAAATTTTCAGGATACTGTCCTGCTGTCCCTCCCGGGGGGGAGGAGTTTGATGGGATCATTCTCACACTGCTGCATGTGAATGGATGCCGTGTTAGGGATGCCGTGTAATCAGGGAGCCGGCAGTCTAACTGCCGACCGCCGTCTTCCCAATAGTGAAAACCCAATATGAGACTAATGAGGCGTCTAAATATTGACGTCTATCATTAGCCTCACGCCGAAATCCCGACGCCCGGCATACCGATCGTAGGTAAGCCAAGAGTCGGGAGCGGATTGCCCCAGGGGGGGAGGGTTAGGTTTAGGGTCTCCCAGGGGGGACTTAGGGTTAGGCACCCCCCCTGGAGGGTTAGGCTAGGGGAATTGGTGGTTAGGGTCAGGCACCCCTGGGGGGAGGTTAGGGTTAGGCACACCCCTGGGACGGTTAAGTTTAGGGTGCGGGGAGGGGGGTTAGGATTAGGCACCCCACGGGGAGGTTAGGATTAGGCATTACGGGGGAAGGTTAGGGTTAGGCACCCCAAAGGGAGGGTTAGGGGTGAGAGGGTTAGGGATAGCCTACTTACATCCCCTGTCAGGATCTTCATCTGCCGGCCTTCCAGCGTTGGTATTTCTTCTGCCGGGCTGACGTCCGGTGGTATAACATACCGATACCGTTGGGAGGTATGCACCACTGATGTAGGACAAGACATAGTCAGCTGGAGCCTAGTTGAGTTCTAGGATCCCTTGCAGTTGGAGCTGGTCAGGAACAAATTAATTATAGGCACTATCCACCACTATATTAATAATAGTGATGTACTGTAAATTACCCTCTCATACACACTTATAAAATACATGTTTACATTCTTTAAGGTACAGATGAGATGTGGTGGTGCACTCTATGCTATATAAACTACTGTAAGTCTCTTTCATGCCACTAAACCAACATCAATCACTTATAGCTATTACGTTAGCCTGGCAGGATATGGCTTGATGGGTGTTTTCTTCATTTTACATTGAGTACCAGAAATTTCTGCTTATGACCTATTTCTACTTCAAATGCTGTTATGAACCATACATTATGTATGTAAGGTTTATTGTTCTGCTGTTAAGTGCTTTGTTTATTTACTCAGCTCATTAAAACGAAATTAATTGAACAAATAACCCAATGTTCCTCTACAGCTCCGAATCTTACAACTCCCCCTCCTATGCACTCAATCACTATCAGCAGCCAACAACTGATCACACACAATGCTGGCTCTAGGGCAATTCAATCAATGTGGCTGCACAGGGTGACATCCATCACCCTTTGCCGGCTGCGGTGGAGATTGAGGATAGAGCTTTATGAGACCCCTGCCCTCCGCCCAGCTGCTGGCATTTACGGTATAGGGAAGGGGCGGCAGTGCAACATAGGGTGCACTGACGGCCTGATACGGACCTGCACAGGGTGCTAATATACCCAGGACCGGCACTGGTCAGACATGCTGTAATTTAATCATTTTGTTCCAATAGAGAATGACCAGATATAGATTGATACAGCCACACACAGCAAGCATAATGTCATGAGATATACAATCATCTGATATCAAACCACCATTAGACAGACCCACCCTAATTTGTATATACCAGACCATGCTTAATAGAGAAATGCTTTCACTGATTACACACTTCACCTGAACCTATGGATGACAGAAAGTTTTACCCACCAGATACATTCTGTAAGCAATTTCACTGAGTGGGATTACTGTTTACTCTCCATTTTGCCATCATCTCAATGAGTAAGTTGATTGTTGGCATGATAAACATTGTAAAATGCTTGGCTTGGATAGAAATATGGCAATGTGCATGGCAAATTGCTGCGTGCATGGCTATTTTAAATCCCATCTCCTTCCCTTGTTAAATTGTAATCCCAGCTTCCACCTGTCCGCACTGTGATTCCTGCCTTCACCACCAAGACCGCTAAAAGCTAACTAGTACCTCCAACATTCCCAAATTAAACATAATAGTATTATAATTAACACATGCACCCAATCTCCCAGCCAAGCCTATAAATCAATATGAATGGTCAAAATATCAAACCACAAACCTATGTTCCATTTAGGATGCTCTGTAGAAGAATAGACTGTGTTGAGAGGTGTGCGGAAGCTCCACCACATTATGGCAGAGAAAAAAAGGAGACTACAGTAAAGTTGGCCACACATCTAAAAATTGTTTGTCCAAGCAGCCAACTAGTTGGCTGGTTGAAATGGAAATATGGTAATGTTTGTGAGCCAACAACAATCATCTGTTTGCTCCCAAATGCTGGAAAATGGACAAAAATGGTTACTCAGACAAGTTGGTTAAATCAAATGTATTTAACCAACTGCGGGTACACTTTCATGGTGCACAAGCATCTCTCGGTGCAGCATAACAATAGCTTGCATTTGCTCCCTAATAGCATTAGTAAGGTCTTCGAACCCCCTCTCAGTTGTTGTAAACATTTATATGTGTGCATTGTGTGGAGGAGTCAACTCATGCCATTTGTCTAAATTGTAATGCAATATGACCCAATTGTCTGGTGTATGGCAACATACTGTAGAGTACTTCTGCATTTGCTGTAAATCAGCCAGGTATTGGGACATTTCCCCAAAACTTGGCAGTGGTTCTGGCTGGGAAGGCACCTGCTGTAGGAAAGATGTATGTGGCTGCTGTTTATCTGGCTTCTCCTTTAGAGCAGGGTTTCCCAAAGTGGGGTGGGAGATGGCATTTCAGGTGGTGCGACAATGCTTGGCTGGCTGGCACTGGCCTGCGAGTTTTCCTGGCTGAAGCCATCCAACCAGCGAGCCAAGTTACATCACTGCTGTCAGCGGCACTGTGTTTTAGTATGCCTTTGGTCGTCTAAGAGTGAGGTGCACTGTCCGACTTTGTCATGGTGCATTCTGTGTCTTGCAGTGTGCCATTATTTAGTGTTTTAAATTGTGCTTTGAGTGTTATGCCATCATTTAAATTTTCTTTATTATTGTTCTGTTAACAATGTCTGGACCTAAAATTTGTCCGAATGGGCTTTATGATTAAGTCAATTAGCTCGTATTTTTCTCTTTCAGTTTATCAGATTTCACCTCTTCATCATGTCAAAAAGAAGGAGATGGAATGATGAATATGTGTGCTTTGGGTTCAGTTGCACAAGCAGAAATGATGGTGTACAAAAACCCCAGTGCATTCTTTGTAGCGTTGTGTTTTCCAACTCAAATCTGAAGCTGTCAAAGTTTCAGGAGCACCTCAACAACAAGCATGTGGACTTGATGTTGAATGACATGAAAATGGATCATTGAAAATGAAAAGGGCTCGTTTTAATTCTCAAGGAGTCCTCTCAAAGATGGGTTTTCATATTGGTAGAAAAACCACTACTTTTTGCTTCATACATTACCAATTCGCATATAAAGTGGCAAAATTAAAGAAGCCCATACAATTGCAGAATATCTAATCAAAAAAAGCAAGTACAAAATTAGAACTAGTGCCCCTGTCAAGCAGGGCCATCATCCGGAGGGACCACCGGGCCTCGAGTCCCATGCCCGGAGGGAGGGAGGGGAGAGAGAGGGGGGTCCGGGTTGCAACAGTGCTGCACCAGCAGCCAGGTTTGCAGGGAGAATTGATATAAAGAATGCCTGCGGCCGCAAGCCGACCTGAAATCATGGAATGGCAGCCAATTAGGAGCGGCTGTAGCAGCAGCTCCTGATTGGTTGCCGGTCCACGAGCTGTGATTGGCTCGCGGTCGGCTTTTGAAATGCCGCAAGAGTTGTATATGAATTCTCCCTGCCTGCAATCCCTGGCTGCCAGTGCAGCACCGCTGCCACCCGGGTTCCCGTATCTCTCCATATTTTAAAAGGGGTCAGCGCTGATTCTACCAGGCTGGCTGCACCAGCGCATCCAGCTGAACAAACCTTTAAACCAGGTACTCTGTGACACAAAAAAATATATCCTAAAGGTGAGATGACGCTGATTTCACTTCAGATAAAAAAGTATAGCAAAAAAATCCAGATAATTCATAGGTAAGTAGATTCAATCCATATAACATCAGAATATTTAATGATATAGATGATAATGGTTGCGTACCCTACTTACAATGGAAGATCTTAGATTCAGACGCATCAGGGTTTCTTTGTAATTTCTCTATTCTTATTCTCCAGCCGTATTAATCATGCCCTCGAGCGTTAATATGTTGATATGTTGCGAGAAGAAATTAGTTTGGAAATAGAGCTGTGGCTGCTCTTAACTATCTCTTTTACATTGCACTTTTCTTACTATGGCGGTGCCCTGGGGCGGCTTAGCTGTTAGGGACCTACCTGAAAGAGGTTACCTGGATATGGTTGGTAGGCTCATAACCTTGGCCATGATTATGCTAAAAACCTCTATTGATTGCAAAATGTTATTGCATTTATATAATTGCATTTATATAATATTAGTAATTTGAAGTTGTGCACCTGAGATTTGTCTGTTTCTGTGCCTGCAATTAGTCTCATCAGGTAGCACCTCCCATTATATATATTCAGGGTGTGCAGTCCAGGAACCTTTCCTATATACTCCATTTAATGTGCTTTATTGCACATCTGAGGGAAAGGAGACGCCCCCAGTCTGGATTAGCACCCTACCTTATTATTTTAAAAGCATGGAGTATGGTAATGTATATGCACACTGTATTAGGCACAATTCTAGATAAGTCCTACAAGTTATATACTGTAGTGCAACTTTGATTCATTTTTGGAGCGTGGGTCCCCCTGGATTGCTTTGGTTGAGCTGTTTCAGGGCATCGCATTATAACACATTTTTCTTTTATAACACATTTTAACCATTCACTGTTTGTTTATTATACATGTACTTCACTTTTTTATTTTCATTCCTTATATGCAGCTGTGGCTGCTCTTAACTATCTCTTTTACACTGCACTTTTCTTACTATGGTGGTGCCCTGAGGCGGATTAGCTGGGCTAGTTTGGGGGTGTCCTGTGCTCTGGATTTGAACCCTAGTATGTTAGAGACCTATCCGAAAGAGATTACCTGGATATGGTGGGTAGGCCCATAACCTTGGCCATGATTATGCTAAAAACCTCTATTGATTGCAAAATTTTATTGCATTTATATATTATTAGTAATTTGGAGTTGTGCACCTGAGATTTGTCTGTTTCCGTGCCTGCAATTAGTCTCGTCAGGTGGCACCTCCCATTATATATATTCAGGGTGTGCAGTCCATGAACCTTTCCTATATACTCTGTGGCCTTGCCCTGGGTTCCCCCTCTATCCCAGCCAGCCTTCCCTGTCCACCCCCATTTCAGCCAGCCTTCCCTATCCACCCCCTTGTTCCAGCTAGCCTTTCCTACCCTATGCCTCCCCCCTTGCCCAGTCAGCCTTACCTGCCCTGCCACCTCCGCCTAGTCAGCCAGTCTTCCCTGCCCAGTCCTCCCCAGTTCAGCCAGCCTTTTCTGCTCTGTGCCTCCCCCTTCTAGTCCAGCCAGCCCTCTCTGCCCTGTGTCCCCCCCCTAGTCCAGCCAGCTTCCCTGCCCCCCCTCCTTCCCCTTTTCCGTCCAGCCTTCCCTGCCCTGTGTACTACACTTCTACACTTACCCTTCCTTCTGGCTTTTTATGTGGAACTGGCTATTTCAGTGTATTTTATGTATGTACACACTACCATTCAAAAGTTTGGTGTCACTTAGAAATGTCCTTATTTTTGAAAGAAAAGCACTGTTTTTTTCAATGAAGATAACATTCAATTAATCAGAAATACACTCTATAAATTGCTAATGTGGTAAATGATTATACTAGCTGCAAATGTCTGGTTTTTAAAGCAATAGCTACATAGGTGTATAGAGGCCCATTTCCAGCAACCACCACTCCAGTATTCTAATGGTACATTGTGTTTGCTAAGCGCATTTGAAGACTAATGGATGATTAGAAAATTCTTGTAAACCCTTGTGCAATTATGTTAGCACAGCTAAAAACAGGTTTGCTTGTTAGAGAAGCTATAAAACTGACCTTCCTTTGAACTAGTTAAGTATCTGGAACATCACATTTGTGGGTTCGATTATACTCTCCAAATAGCCAGAAAAAGAGAACTTTCATGTGAAACTCAACAGTCTGTTCTTGTTCTTAGAAATGAAGGCTGTTCCATGCTAGAAATTGCCAAGAAACTGAACATTTTCTACAACTGTGTGTACTACTCCTCCCTTCATAGAACAGCACAAACAGGCTCTAACCAGGGTAGAAAGAGAAGTGGGAGGCCCCGGTGCACAACTGTGCAAGAAGACAAGTACATTAGAGTCTCTAGTTTGAGAAATAGATGCCTCACAAGTCCTCAACTGGCAGCTTCATTAAATGGTACCCGCAAAATGCCAGTATCAACGTCTACAATGAAGAGGCGACTACGGGATGCTGGCCTTCTAGGCAGAGTGGCAAAGAAAAAGCCATATCTGAGACTGGCCAATAAAAGGAAAAGATTAATATGGGCAAAAGAACACAGACATTGGACAGAGAAAGATTGGAAAAAAGTGTTATGGACAGATGAATCGAAGTTTGAGGTGTTTAGATCACACTGAAGAACATTTGTGAGACGCAGAACAAGTGAAAAGATACTGGAAGAGTGCCTGATGCCATCTGTCAAGAATGGTGGAGTTAATGTGATGGTCTGGGGCTGCTTTGGTGCTGGTAAAGTGGGAGATTTCTACAAGGTAAAAGGGATTTTGAATAAGGAAGGCTATCACTCCATTTTGCAATGCCATGCCTTACCCTGTGGACAGCGCTTGATTGAAGCCAATTTCCTCCTCCAACAGGGCAATGACCCAAAGCACACCTCCAAATTATGCAAGAACTATTTAGTGAAGAAGCAGGCAGCTGGTATTCTGTCTGTAATGAAGTGGCCACCGCAGTCACCAGATCTCAACCCCATTGAGCTGTTGTGGGAGCAGCTTGACCGTATGGTACGCAAGAAGTGCCCATCAAGCCAATCCAACTTGTGGGAGGTGCTTCTGGAAGCGTGGGGTGAAATTTCTTCAGATTACCTCAACAAATTAACAGCTAGAATGCCAAAGGTCTGCAATGCTGTAATTGCTGCAAAAGGAGCATTCTTTGACGAAAGCAAAGGTTGAAGGACAAAATTATTATTTCAAATAAAAATCATTATTTCTAACCTTGCCAATATCTTGACTATATGTTCTATTCATTATTGATAAATAAAAGTCAGTTTTCATGTAAAACACAACATTGTCTGGGTGACTCCAAACTTTTCAACGGTAGTGTATATATAAAAAGGTTGTGGAAGAAAGGCGCCTTCAGTGTACCATCAATTGACAATGTTCACAGAGGATTTTTTGTCCAAAGGATCCTTTGGGGTAGTTCCTGAGGTATCCTCACAATACGAACCTCACGGTGTGTATCTCAAAGTAAACAAAAAAGAAAAGAAACATAGTGTAGCTGATAATAAATAAATATATAGTGCTCAAACACACTAGAAATAATGAAGAAATATTCAGTGAAAAAGCACTCCACTCGTGCTCAAAAGCAAGAATTCCTGCACCGATAATATCAAAGACTCGTACCGACTGTGTGTCTTTGTAAATTAACATAGATTAAGTTCTTTGCTTATCCTGGACTTCCTTCACTTCCATAAATATATCACATCCGTATGGAACGATATATAGAAATAAAGAAAGTCTCCAATAGTGTATTACGTTTAAAACACACATAAATTTAATAAGTAAAATAAAGACTCGTACATCAATCAAAAATTAAAATAGTTTATCTGTCTGGTAGAAGAGGGTGAACAACAGAGTGTCCCGCTCAACGCGTTTCGTCCCGCTTGGAATTCTGGGGACTTCTTCAGGAGTAGGTAGTATATATATATTTACAGTCAGGTCCATAAATATTGGGACATTGACAGAATTTTCATATTTTGGCCTCTATTCACCACCACAATGGCTTTGAAATGAAACAAACAAGATGTGATTTAACTGCAGACTTTCAGATTTAATTTGAGGGTAATTACATCCAAATCAGGTGAACGGTGTAGGAATTACAACGGTTTCTATATGTGCCTCCCACTTTTTAAGGGACCAAAAGTAATGGGACAAACTAAACAATCCTAAATCTAACTTTCACTTTTTAATACTTTGTTGCCAATCCTTTGCAGGCAATTACATCCTGAAGTCTGGAACGCATAGACATTTCCAGACTCTGGGTTTCATCCCTGGTGATGCTCTGCCAGGCCTCTACTGCAAATGTCTTCAGTTCCTGCTTGTTCTTGGGGCATTTTCCCTTCAGTTTTGTCTTCATCAAGTGAAATGCATGCTCAATCGGATTCAGGTCAGGGGATTGACTTGGCCATTGCATAACATTCCACTTTTTAGCCTTAAAAAATTTCAAAACCATTGTGGTGGTGAATAGAGGCCAAACTCTGAAAATGCTGTCAATGTCCCAATATTTATGGACCTGACTGTATATATATATATATGTACACACAGTGTTAGTGGTCTATATCAATTAACAAAATGCAAAGTGAATGAACAGAAGTGAAACCTAAATCAAATCAATATTTGGTATGACCACCCACTCCTAGGTACACTTCCACACAGTTTTTGGAGGAACTCGTCAGGGAAGTTCCAAACATCTTGAAGAAATAACTTCTGTGGATGTAGGCTATTTCAAATCCTTCTGTCACATCATGAAATACCAGACAGACTCCATGATGTTGAGATCAGGGCTCTTTGGAGGCCATATCATCAGGGACTTCTTGTTCTTCTTTACGCTGAAGATAGTTCTTAATGACATTGGCTGTATGTTTGGGATCCTGCTGCAGAATAAATTTGGAGCCAATCAGAGGCCTCCCTCATGGTAGTGCATGATGGATAAGTACCTGCCTGTAATTCTCAGCATTGAGGGAACCATTAATCTTGACCAAATCCCCAACTCCATTTGCTGAACTGCAGCCCCAAACTTGCAAGGAACCTCCACCATGCTTCACTGTTGCCTGAAGACACTCATTATTGTACCGCTCTCCATCCCTTAGTGAGTTAGTGAGGTACGTCAATGATGATGCTGTGAAGTTAGTGAGGTACATCAATGATGGTGCTGTGAAGGAAGATTTCCTGTTCTATGAAGACAAATGATGTGTTGTAGCTGGTGAAAGACTTCTTGGCAAAACATGATTTAGATATCAAAGTCATTGCATCTGTGTGCACTGGCGGGGCACTGTCAAAGCTTGGAAATAAATCTGTTTTTCGTGGATTGATAAAAAAGGGAGATTCCAGACATACAGTTTATATATTCTGTTCTTCATCAGCATGCATTGGCAGCAAAAACATTGCCTCCAAGTTTGAAGACAGTTCTTGGTATTTGTGTGAAGATCATCAACTGGATCAGGGGGCATGCTTTGAATCATCGCATCTTCAAATAATTTTGTGAAGATTTCGGAAGTGAGCATTCTGTTTTACTTTTCCACACAGAAGTTCATTTATTGTCAAGAAGAAAAGCTTTAACATGCTTCTTTGAACTGCGTTAAGAAATCAACATATTTCTGCGGGAGCGTGAATGTGATCTGGGGAGGTATTGGAATCACAGGAACTCAACCAAATGCTGGCTTACTTGGCTGACATTTTCACCTTTATGAATGACCTGAGTGTTTCTCTTCAAGGACAAGGGATGAACATATTGAAGGCTTGTGAAAGGTTGACACCTTCAAAGTTAGTTATTTTGTGTCGAAGGGTAGAATGAGGCAATCTCTCAAATTTCTCTTCACTTGAAGAGATGGTTGGTGATATTGCAGCTATAACTCCTACTTTGTGAAGTAATTGAGTCCTATTTGGAAATGATGTCAGAAACATTTGATGGATATTTTGTTGCTTGAGATTTAACGATTTCAGAAGCTTGAATCATGGATCAATATTTCTACAATTTGGAGAAAATGTCAGATGATGAAGAGTTAAAAGAAGATCTTATTGATTTGTAGACAAATTGCCCTCTTGAAATGCAATTTGAAAGCAACACTTTGGAGGAGTTATGGTGTTCAGTACAGGATATGTTCCCAATACTTGGTGGAAAAGCTCTCTGTGTCCCCATTCCATTTGCCATGACATACTTATGTGAATCAGAATTCATTTCTCTTTTGTCAATCAAGAAAAAATCCAGGAATAGTCTAAATCCAGAGGCAGACCTGAGGCTCGTAATCAGCAAAAAAGTTCCATGTTTTGACAAAATCATGAGTAACAAGCAGGAACAAAAAAGTAATTGAAATTAATGTTCACAATTCTGATTGATTTCAGAGTTTACCATTTTTGGTAATTGCTCACTTTATATTTGCATTTTATGCACTGAATTAAAAGTTAAATTTTTGATTTTGAATTGAATTTTGGACTGTTTAAAATGTATGCATAAAATGTATGCATAAAATGCTCAACTTATATATGCATTTTATGCACTGAATTAAAACCTTATTTCTTGATTTTCAGTATAAATTATTTACCTGTCATACTGTATTTGGTTCCGTTTGTGATTCAAAACTTAGACATGTAACTTCATCTTCAAAAGTGTAGGAGGTGCGCGCATTAATCGAACATTTCTTAGGGATGCAGGACATAAAATAAATTGGGAACCCTGCTCTAGAGCCTCTGCTAGCTTCACCACCGTGAGAATGATATGCTCCTCCTGTTCACCAGCATCCATCTCTACTGGCGGTAACATGGGTGGGATAGAGTGTGATGGGCCTGGAAAAACAAGTGTTTGTTTCAGTATTCATTCCACTTTTACATAAAGTAAATTCAGTTACTGTTAGACATAATTAGCCTCACTAAAATATAGGTTTACCGCAACTTAACTGAATGCACTTAATACTCATTAATTTTGACTGGTCTTATTCGCGTTAAAAGTGGCGAAATCACACTGGACCCCAAAAAAGTGGCATCTAACATAGGATAAATGTATAAAAGGCTATTAGAGCCCATGAGCAAAATATTTAGGCTCTTTAAAATGTGTCAAATGGCTATTTTTCACAATTTTGTTTTACTAACAGTGAAAAAGTAATAGAAAACATGTGTTTTTCAGCAATTTAAAAGCTGTAGATGATTTTGGAGTGCATAAAAATTGCATAAGGTGTTTTCTGTGTCATTTTAAGGCACTTAGAAAAATGTTACTCAAAACACCTATAACTCCCAAAGCAAGCTTAAAACAACAGTCCCATCAATGTAACGCTCCCATCTACTTGTCCCACATCAGTTAACCCATTATTCTAATTTATGCAGAATATCACCCAATAAATGACATGCAATTGTTGGATAAATTATGTTAATTAACAACTTCTAAGTGCCTTATTTTTTATTGGGGGGGTCAGGAGTGCCATGGTCTGAATCAATTCCCAACTTTTTTTTATATTTAATCAGAAATTTTAAACAACAGAAATGGATTATCACAACTAATAAAATGTGGGCCTTAGTGTTGAGTCCTTTCTATTATAGTATTAATGATTTACAATTTGTTTTAGGTCTACTCGCCAGCTACTGCAACATCATCCAATTATGCAGAATTCCTTCTTTTAAGAAGGTCCTTTCTTACTGGCTTGGGCAACTGCGGAAAAATGGAGGACATCATCTATATAAAAAAGTGAGAAAGCGTGTGTGTCTGTGTGTCCTTTATACATGGCCAGAGTTTTGGACCTAGCTCCATTCAGGGGCGGATTTGGAATTGAAAGTCGCTCTGGAAAAATTCTGAAAGCAGCCTGGGGAAGTCGGTGTTGCCTTGTGGCAAGGGGCATGGCCTTGTGTGAGATGCCATGCCCACAAACCGCTTCCCCCATTTTCATCATGCTTGAGGCATACCCACCTTTCCGGGAGCTTCTTGGCATGCCTCCAGTCCCTCTCTCCAATGAATAAACATAGCAAGCATATGAATGAGTATTTTTTTACCTATATGATTTCTCTGCAATGGGGAACCTCTGAAGAAATTGATCTTTTTTGTATCATTTGTTTGGTTCTCTTTATCTACTTGTAGGTAGTTTTAGGCCAAATTTCAGCAGAAATATAGAAAATTCTGAAGAGTTCACAAACTTTCAAGCACCACTGTATATATATATAAGCTGAGGGGGTTACAAGGTTACTGAGTCTCTGAAGTGGGAGACAAGTAGAGACCCTTGTGCAGGAATGTGGCGCTGGGGGGGTGGGCACAAAGGAGATGGGGTCACAGAGGAGATTGCACTGGGGGACACAGAGGAGATGGCACTGGAGAGACACGGTGGGCTGGTGCTGGAGACACAGGGGGGTGGTTCTGGAGAGACACAGATAGTACCACTGGTAGGATTAGAAGAAAAAGAGGGTACAGTAATCTTCAGTAAAAGTCACAAATTGACTTTTGATCAGGGAAACTCCCATTTTGCCATGCACCAAAAATCCTGTTACTTTGTATTATCTGGTTGAACCTCCGTTGCATGTTGATTGACTGTATTCCTGCGCAAACAGGCGGCTTCCAGACTATGTGGTCTCCTGCATGAATAGTGAATACCGACACAAGACACTGCTTGTCCAAGAAATTAGTCATGCTCATTTTTTTTTTTTTTGAAAAATGATCCAATATCACATATCTGTAAGTGGCAAAAGTATGTGAACCTTTAGGCTTAGCAGATAATTTGAAGGTGAAATTAGAGTCAGGTATTTTCAATCTATGGGATGACAATCAGGTGTGAGTGGACAACCTGTCTTTTTTAAAGAACAGGGATCTATCAAAATGTAATGTTCACAACACATGTTTGTGGAAGTGTTTCATGCCATGAACAAAGGAGATGTCTGAGGACCTCAGAAGAAGAGTTGTTGATGCTCATCAGGCTGGAAAAGGTTACAAAACCATCTCTAAAGAGTTTGGACTCCACCAATCAACAGCTAGACAGATTGTGTAGAAATGGAGGAAATTCCAAACCATTGTTACTCTCCCCAGGAGTGGTCGTCCAACAAAGATCACGCCAAGAGCAAGGCGTCTAATAGTTTGCAAGGTCACAAAGGAACCCAAGGTAACCTCTAAGCAACTGAAGGCCATTCTCACTTTAGCTAATGTTAATGTCCACCATCAGGAGGACACTAAACAACAATGGAGTGCTTGGCAGGACTGATGGTAGCGCTCGCCTTTCCTTCTCCGGAAAAGCGTTTTTCCAGATGCTCCAAACAATCTGAAAGGGGATTCATCAGAGAAAATAACTTTAACCCACTCCTCAGCTGTCCAATCCTTGTATCTTTTGAAGAAAATCAGTCTGTCCCTGATGTTTTTCCTGGATAGAAGTGGCTTCTCACCGGACATCCCAGGACCCTGCATGCGGAGATCAAGCTTTCTCTGTTTGGTTCTCATCAGAAGCTTAAACCTAACAAATGGTAGGAGGGAGAGGTGTACAATAGAGAGCAGATGGATAGGAGTGACCCTAGGGTGTCAGTGAAGGGGGCTCACCTAATGTTGGCAAAGGGGGGTTGTTAAGTGGTGGCTGCACTGTTCCCAGTTAGGGATGCAGTGATGTTGGAGGTGGACACTGGGCTGAATAAGAGGGGAAATCTGTGGGGGTGATATATGAGAGGGACACTGGGCTGGATGGACGTGACAGCGCAATGAGGGGCAGTGGGCTGGATGGGAAGGAGGGCAGTGAGATGGGGTCGAGAGCGGGAACACTAAGCTGGATAAGGGCAGACCCTGGGCTTAATGGGGGGGACCCCATGACTAAGCTGGCAGGAGTGTCCTAGTTGGGGGGGCAGTGAGTTGGTTAAGGAGAGACCCTGAGCTGGCTGGGTTGAAGACACTGGGATGGGGGGGTCAGTGAGATGGTGGAGACCACTTGGCTGGAGAAGGGGGATACACTGGGAAGGTGGGGTCATTTGGATGGAGGGACACTGGGCTGGGGGGGAGGGGGTCACTGGGCTTGGGGGGATTGGAGCACTAACCTGTCTTGTTGCTGTTTGAGTAGACAGCATGCTTAGCCCAGCACACCCACAGCAGCTGTGAGCAACTCCTCGGCCTCCATCTCTGCTCCGTTTCCAGCTGCTGCTGTGATCTGGGAGACCACGGGACCCTGCTCACAGACCCCTGCCCCATCTGCAGGTGCACAGCTCCCTCCTGCCAATCATCGACTCTGCCAGCATCACCCCATAAGTGCCTCAACATCAGTAAAGAGTGTACCCAGAGCGTTTGAACCGCTGTCAGGCGCCGGCAGGCAGCCTATCATACAGGTGATGTGCTATTGGGGATGGGGCATGCAACATGCAGACCACCACCACAGTCTCAAGTGGGAATCTTCCCGGTAAATTATATGGCCAGTCCGCCCCTGCCTCCACCAAATTTGGCAGGGTGGTGTAGTTGGACCAGGATTAGGTTTTTGCCTAAGTGTGAACTTCGTATGGGCCACACACTGTCTCACAATCCGTAAAAATGGGGAAACTTAAATAACACAGGTTCCGGGGCTGGCTCCAGTTGAAATTGGCAGTCTGGCAAAAACCTGTGTGAAAGCTAAAAAAGTATATTTTTAACCTTACAGTCTGAGCAAACTTTATGACTCATGCAAGTTCATATTAAATCCAGAGTTAGTCCTTTTTAAAGTGACCATATATATTAGTCAGCAAGGGCATAACTAGAACTTTGGGGGCCACATAGCAAGATCTTGAAAGGGCCCCACCAGAGGTAAAAAAAAAACACATACATTTGCCCACACATAGAGGCCCTCATTCAGAGGCAGTCGCAAGAAGCGATCGCTCTCTCTGAATGAGGACGGGCATTTCGTTTTTTGTGCTGCCTCCTGGTCACTAGCTAAGCTGTGGGTTACAAGCGACCGACCAGGTTGATGGTCGCGATGGTCAAGACCATCGCAACCATCGGGGCTTGTGACGAGACCCTAAGGTTGGGTCCCCCCAGCGACCGACCAGGTTGATGGTCGCGATGGTCAAGACCATCACAACCATCGGGGCTTGTGACGAGACCCTAAGGTTGGGTCTCGGCAACCACAAGCCCCAGGGAGCTTCCTGCTCTGATCGAGCAGGAAAATCCCCACTGACATCACTGCTGATGTCAGTTAGGCCGCACACAAAACGGCAAGCGTTCTGTCAGGAACGCCTCAGTTTGTGTAACCACCCCCCTGCCCCGCCTACAAAACGCTGCGAGCTGTTGATCAACATTGACAGGATCAACATTGACAGCCACCCCTTTAGTAGTGAGCTCAGGAGTGAGAGAGTTTCTCTCTCGCTCCGGGGCTTACGCACGTGCAGTGCAGCCGCTGCACGTGCACAGGACCAAAACATCGAGCCGGTTGCGAGCGCTCAGCGCTTGCGACCGACTCTGAATGAGGTCCAGAGCCCATTCAGGCAATGCCCCACAGTAGTACTCCTTATTCATATTATGTCACAAAGTAGTAGTGCCCCTTATACAGTATGCCACACAGTAATGCCCCTTACACTACATGGTAATGCTCCTTACACATTATACAACACAGTAATGCCCTTTACAGATTATGCCACAGTAGTTGTGCCCCTTACACATTATGCCCCCCCAGCAACTCACCTCCCTGTGTCCTTCCAGCAGCCTCTCGCCTCCCCCTGTGTGCCATCAGCAGCCAGCAGGTGTGGATTTGTGGCTTGGCCGCCAGCTGGTTAAAGGGTGCTGTAGTTTGGAGACAGCGGAAATATGCACAGGTGCCCCTGCTCCGGGGACATGCTGCCAATAGTGCTTACAGCAGCTGCAATACAAATCTTTTATCCATAATCCTCCTGCCCTTCCCAGCATATCCCAGTGGCCGAGCCCCAGCAAGCTGCATGACATCAGCAGGGGTGATTGTGGTGACACTGGTGTGATGCAGGGGGCAGGAGTGAGAAGCAGGGTGTTGTTGTGAGATGCAGAGGTCTGTGGTGTGATGAAGGGGGCTGTGGTAAGAAGCAGGAGTGAGTAGCAGGGGCATATGGTGAGATACAAGGGGCTGGGTGACTTATAGGATGTTGTGGTGATATGCAGAGGGCAGTAGTGAGAAGTAGGAGGCTGTTGTGAGATGCAGAGGGCAGGAGTAAGAAGCAGGAGGCTGTGGTAAGATGCAGGGGTCTGAAATTGCTTCCGTGTGAAGCCGGGGTGGGGCGGTTGCTAATACATATATATATATACTCATAGAAAATGACGGCACTCCCGGTTAAATTTTGTATACAAGATCGGGAGTGCCGTCCTCTTCTATGAATATGTTTCCTATTTCTCAATATGGATGGTTTGGGCACCCTGGTGTTTGAATTAATTAATTGAGTGCATATATATACATCACCAGATGATGCGGCACTCCTGGCTCACAGCAATCATATACACAGCGACATTAGTGATAACAATGTTTCAGTGCCCTTTATTAGTTAATTCGGCACTTTCATCAGGTCTAGAAAACAGTAAAAGCATCTTATCTTATATGTGTACCTACACTATGTGAACGCCGAATTCTGGACACGGGACCTCCCACCTGGCCGATGGCGCAATTGATGTGATGTCATCACGATCAAACCACCCGGCAAGACCAGAGCATAATCATAGTGCACCCATCACCATGGCAGCTCTATAAACAAACAAACGATCTATAAGAAACAAGCATTCTACACATCACCTATGTATACAGATCAATAGCATACTTATAAATAAGCATAACGGTAATATAGGAAGGATAACTGATCATAACTGCTACAGTTACAAAGATTGCAAATATACCAATTGCTAAGACATCTTAAAACAGGTAATCTATGGCCGATACCATTAAAGCCAATTTAGAATCACAGGTTACAAAATATTATAATTAAACATTACTATGATAATAAAACAATACTATGATATAGGGAGGCTGTAAGTGACCTTGGCTAACCTACACAACAACATGCATGAGTTAAATGGGACGCAATAATGGCAAGCTACAGACCAAATCATAAGCAACTATTTAGACCCAATTGCTTGTTAAACCCCTTCGGGGATAACGTCCCCAAACTAAAAATTCACTCTGATTCGCATGGTAAAAGTTTTAATGGGCGATTACCACCTCTTATGGAAGCTGGTATGTGGTCTATCATCCAATAGCGTAATGATTTTTACAAAAGTGTCTGGCGTCGGGTTGGTCACTATCGCCGCTCCTAATGGCCATTTTTATTGCGGACCGATAAGCGGCCATCCTTTCTTTGAAGTTGCGTTCTGTTTTCCCAATGTACGATAACCCACAAGGACATATTATTTGGTAGATCATGAATTTCGTATTACATGTAAAACGATGTTTGATTTTGTAATCCTTTCCTGTATGAGGGTGTTAAAATGTATCCCCCTGTAATAAGTACCTACAGGTCGTGCATGAGCGCTTATTGCATCCTTTTTTATTGGTGAGAAAATGTGAATAAATTTTGCCTATATTGGTAATATCGGTTTTAACCAATATGTCCCTAAGGTTGCGGCTATGTGTCTAGCATGGTATTAAGCAAGTGTCATGTAAATTGAACTCTTTGGCCCTCATTCAGAGCCACTCGCAAACAGCAGTACGCTCGTTGCGTTCCGATGTTGAATAACCGCGCATGCGTTGGTGTAACACTGCGCATGTGCGTACGGCAGATTGCGAGCTTTTTTGGTCTCGTTCGTCAAATAGCGTACAGGAAGTGACATGTCAAATGTGATTGACAGAACAGGGCGTTTTTGGGTGTTGACGGGGGTGGAGATGGAAAAACGCAGGCGTGGCGAGGCGTTTTTGGGGCGTACATACATTAGCAGATGCGAGCGTAAAATGTGTTCGGACCGACTCATACGTCACTGGATGATCCTCTTTCCCTTCAAAATGCTCGCACAGCTTAGGGTCTGGATTACTCGACCACATTGGCGATGGCCTTCTCCTCCTTCCCGGGACTCCACGATGTTGTTGCAATTAATCGCGGGAGGGCTGAAAAGCAATTAGTGTTGGATTGAAAACCGGCTTGGTATGTGTTTTGAAATCAGTTTTTTGGGATAGCACAAAACCGTACGCAGGTGGAAATCAGAGCTGCTAATGTCAGGATGACACAATCAATTTGCGTACATTTGTGGGGGTTTATTTTGCCCTCAATTTGGTGGTTAGGGCCTATTGTAACAATAATGTCATCATGTTTTAATTTTCTCACCATTTTATTTTTGCCTCTTGAATTTGCCTCGTTATATGAATTTTTAAACGTTCCTTAAAGAGCCCTTTTTTTTTTTTTTTTTTTTTGCCAGTTTTTGCCTTTTGGTCCAGGATTAAATGTAACCCATTTGTACAATAATTTTACAATCCAATGTCAGATTTTTGGTGTCAATTTATTGCTCAAACAAAAAATAAATTAATAAAAAATTTGGGGACATCTTTTTTTGGCAAAGATCTGTCCCAAAATCAAACAAATTGGCCCAACATAACTGTTGACATAAACATACAACAAAAATTTAAAAACATTTCACAAGAAAGGAGAGGGAAGTTTTGACCAGAAAGGAATATGAGCCAAGCACAGAAGGATTGTGGGAAAAGTCACCATTGCTGTCACCGTTTTTTCACCCGTTTGGATGGGGGAGGGAGGGCGCCAGACCGGGTCCGGGATGTCATCGGGCTGGCCTGTCCAGAGGCAGATGTTGTGGCCTCTGGACTAGGCACAGGGCTAGGCACATTTGGAGGATTGGCTGATGTTGTGCCAGAGGTGGAGGATCCTGATGTTCCGGCAGGAAGGGAGGTCGGCTCCACCATGTGCTGGCGAACGAGCTGCTCCAGGGCATTGGCGATGCGGATGTTGGCCCTGGTATTTTCCGCCAGGGCCTGACCAATGGTCACGTTGGCCGCAGCATTTTGCTCCAGGGCCTCAGCCACCCGTAGCAGACTGGCGTCCATCCTCTGCAGAATCTCCGTATGGAAATCCGATTTGAAATTGAGTTCTGTGAGGAGGGACACTGCCTGCGAGGGGGATTGCCCTGGACTGGCTTCTGCAGGGTCCTCAGCCAGATGTACTGGTTCCTCCCCTGCCGAGCCAGCAGAAATTCAGCGGCCAAGGCTCCCCTCTGGAGCAGACTCATCCGCCTGTGTCTCTGTTAGGAAAAAAGAGAAAAGACTCACATTAGAATCTACATATTGGCACAATAACATTTCAGAGTTGGTGACATCAAAAGATTTACCTGGGACAACATGAGGAGCCGCAAAGTCTGGCATGTCCGTATCCATGTTGGACACGCCAAACACCTCCACAGGCTGCACACACCCCTGTGCCAGCTCTTCTAAATCCATCAACTCCAATGACACAGGGGTGGGACCCCCACCTGTCCCCCTTGCATGCCTAGCCCTGTCCACGAGTTTTTGCTTTAGGCGATATTTGAAGTCGCCCCATCTGTGGGAAAAAATGGAAGCCATTATCCTTTTGTTTAAAATGGTGTTTGTTTTTAGGGGGGGCAAGTGTTTACTTACCGCAGTTTGACATCCCGGGCTAGACGGACATAATCACTCACCCTATTGACAGCAACGGCTACCTCTTCCCACATTCTCCCCTTCTGGCTTAGACTCATATTCCTGTCTGCCTGTGGCAGGATGTCCACACACTTCTGTATCAAAACCTCCATCTCCTTTCTTGTGAAATGTGGCTGCCTTTTTTTTTTGGCAGCTTTGGCCGGAATACTGGGCCCAGCAGCCTCTTCCATGTCATCCTCCTCACCTATTTGTGTAAATATTCATATTTCACAAAATCACAACTTGCCCAATCTTATGTTTCAAATTAATCATTGCTACAAAATGCATGAAAGACTTACCGCCTGACTCTTGGGCATTGTTTCCCTGGTCTGTCGCCATGTCTGAGGTCCAAACAAGAAATACACCAGAATTTTAATGTGTTTTCGTGACGTATTTATACATGTGTCCTTATTTTGCGGCCGCATCATTGATTGTGCGTTCCTATGATCCCTCCATAATTTGTGCGGGAAACGAAACACTATTTATGGCTTGGTGTGTCTCGAGTCGAGGTGGCGTTTTTGGATTGTTGGAGGTTACCTTGGCTGGAGTTTCTTGTTTGCGGATAAAGGAGTTGGCGGTTGGAGTTTATTTTGTTTGCTAGATTTGCGTTTTTATTTTCCGTTCTCTTTTTTGGTTTTTTTTTTTTGGCCTCGTTTCTTGATTTGGTAAGTTTTGTGAAGTCTAACTTTTGATCAATTGTTGTCTCATTGTGTTTCTTCTTGTTTTTAATTTTTGGATCCATAATTTCATATATTTTAGCTTTTTATTAATTTCGGACCCAAAGACCTTTTGATTTGGACTCTTATATATTTGCTCTTGGTAAGTCCATTTTTTATCTTGTATTTGTGAACTAATTAGCGCATTTTTCTCAGTTTGTATAGTGACTTGTATTTGCGAACTAATTAGCGCATTTTTACTACTTACTATTGTGACTTGTATTTGCGAACTAATTAGCGCATTTTTACTACTTACTATTGTGACTTGTATTTGCGAACTAATTAGCGCATTTTTACTACTTACTATTGTGACTTGTATTTGCGAACTAATTAGCGCATTTTTACTACTTACTATTGTGACTTGTATTTGCGAACTAATTAGCGCATTTTTACTACTTACTATTGTGACTTGTATTTGCGAACTAATTAGCGCATTTTTAAATGCTTATTAATCCTGTAAAATTTTTTGTGGTTGCCCTTTCGCTTTTTTGGCAAACATTTCAACCCATTTTGATGTACTGTGTGCAATGTCGTTTTGCTCTTTTGCCAAATGTGTGTTTCGCATATTTTAAGTTTTGTCTAGCACAAAATTTAGAAACAAAAATGCACAGAGTGAAATTTGTCAAATTATTTTTGTGATTAATTTCAGTTTGAAAGTATCATGACAATACCCCGGCATGTAAGCAGCAATGGATGGTATCATCAAGCTAAGTTGTTTTTCATTTTCTTTTGGGGTGGGTCCAAAGCCTTACATTCCAATCTTGCCATTTCAGGTTGATCTTGGGCGGATTATTCTGGCCATGCTCCCGGAAGCCGACCAACCTCAATCTCGTCCATGGCGTAGGCATCTTAGGCGTGCAAGGCCCCAGATATTTCGAACACGTGTCACCCTTTTTGGAATGCCCGATGATGAGGTTTTAAGATGCTACCGTCTTCCTCCCAAAATCATCATAGACACTCTCTCATTAATAGAGAGTGATCTTGAGCGGCAAATTGACAGTCCTACAGCAATACCACCACTTACGCAATTTATGGCGGTGTTACATTTCTGTGCCTCAGGATCGTTTCAAACAACGGTGGGAATAGTGGCGGGCATCTCACAATCCTCCTTTTCCCGGATCCTGAGGGCAGTGATGGAGGCACTTTTCAAGCACCTCCATCATTTTATTAAAATGCCTTTGGATATGGGTGCCCTTAGTGTGGCCAAGGCCAATTTTTACCAAATAGCTGGCTTCCCACACATCATAGGGGTTGTGGATGGTACTCACATACCACTTCAGCCTCCAGCACGGCTGGAGGCCATATTTCAAAACAGGAAACACTATCACTCCCTGAATGTAATGGTGGTATGTGATGCCTCCCTCCAGATCCTGTCCCTGAATGCAAAATTACCAGGAAGTGCACATGACTCCTTCGTCAACCGGCAATCAGGGATATGGCACAAATTAACCAACCTACAAGCTGGTGATGCGTGGCTTCTGGGTAAGTGGAGATCTTTAGTACATAACAATGTTAAGCTTGATACACAGTGATCCTGATGTTGTCTATTCTTTTTCACAGGAGACAGTGGATACCCTTGCATGCCCTGGCTGCTCACTCCTTATTTGGCTCCCACACCAGGTCCACAAAGTGAGTTTAATGCCGCACTTACAGCCACCAGGCAAGTGGTGGAGCGCTGTATCGGCCTTTTAAAAGGCCGATTCAGATGCCTCCACCGCTCTGGTGGCGAGCTCATGTATTTGCCGGATATGGTTTAGAAAATTGTGGTCCTGTGTGGGATCTTTCACAACATCGCCATAAGGAGTGGTGTTCCAATGCAGCCAGAGGATTCCTTACCTGAGGATGGCCCCCCCGAGGTTGGTCGGAGGTCAGTATGTGGGGGGGCCATACGCGATGATGTGGTGGCCCGATATTTTAGGTAATTATTGATCAAACAACAGTGTGTATACCCAATGTGTTATGGTTTTTTAACGTTCATCTTTTTTGATATTAATTCTTGCCCCATCTTCTGTTTGTTTGCATAATCTTTGGCACTCCCACGATGACTACTTCCTGCTACCCTTCAAAAACCTTTCTGTTGAAACTTCGGGAATATATTCTGACACCAATATTGCAACGCCATATTTTTGAAATCATGTGGGCATGGACCTTCGTCAACCAGTTCTTGATTTGTTGTGTGTTTGTTTATTGTTTTTGGTATGTGGTGTTTTTCTGATTATCACTGTGTGTTTTGTTTGTGAGTGACCACTTTGTATTTTGATTTCTGTTGTGAATAAATATTTGGAGAGTGTAATTTGTTTCCTTTTTGGGCACGTTAGAAGCAAGTGTAACCAAACTCCCAAACGTTAATTTTACCTAAGGGGTAACCCAGTAATGAAGCAAGTGGAGCTAAAATGTAATATGTTTTCGGGGTACTAATCAACACAACAAGGAATCGTGTACAATCAGTTGCCTTCGTAAGATTGTCCGAAGCAGTTTGGCCACCAAATAGGAACCTGAAAAATGGTGTAAACTATCATGTTGACCACCACAAAAAAGGAAAATGACATTGGTACTGGGAGGTGTTTCTTGTGCCTGTTTGCATTCAAAATACAACACACAATCTGTAGTGAGATTCTGTGGCAAACCTTGCTTGAAGAGTCTACTTATGTCAGTGTAAAGAATCTTGGATTTACTCCAAACGCATGAGACAGAGCTTGATTTAAAACAGATTTATTAAGAAACAATTTGTAAAAAAATAAAAAAAAAAACTAATTCCTAAGGAGGACCAACAGATGGTCAAGGCCCTGCATAAGCCCGGTGACCTGCTCCCGCATACGGCCCACACAATTCACGATCTCTTCCCGACGCCTCTGTTCCTCTGTGGGTGACAAAAGTTTGGGGATTAATAAATCGATAATGAAGCAACATTGTAAAAAAACACAAAACAAGCAAACCAAAACTTACAAGCTTGTGGGCCAAAAAAACATTACACGGATAAAACCCAGCACCCCAAAATGTCTAAGGGCAAAAATACAAGGGCCCTAAAAAAAGCCACACAGGTGTGATATGTGTATGGTGACATCAGCAGGAACAGGTAAAGACAACCCCCAAAAATACCCTAAGGCGACAAAAAGTCAAAAAAAATGGGGACGACACATGATTACATACAAACAGTTTGTGGTGTCCAAAATAAACTTTAAAAACATACCGTTGTCCAAAACGACAGAGCCAGAAGCCACTCCCTGGACCACCTCGGAGGTGGCTACATTCCCCAACCCGAGGGGCAAGGTGTTTTCGGGATCCTGGGAGGGGGTATTTGGAGGAGGGACGGATGGAGGAGAGGGGGAATTGGGCTGGAGGGGAAGTAGGCCTGAAATTTCGGCCACAGGGTCTGGGGAGGAGGGGGTAATAGAGGAATTGGGGGTTGGAGAGAGGGGCCGGGACCGGCGTCTTGTGTGGCGATGCCGCCGTAGTGTTTGCTGTGCCCCTAAAAAATGACAAAAATATTGTGGTTAGTTTCAACAGGAAACCAAAAAAAAACAACCAAAAAAAACAATAGGACAGACATGAAAACATGCACATGCAGATATGACTACAATGACTCAATAGGACAGATATGAAAACATGCACATGCAGATATGACTACAATGACTCAATAGGACAGACATGAAAACATGCACATTGTATTGTATTGTATTTATTGTTGTCATCAGCAAAACAAGTTTGACAGACGAAATTACATTGCACTTTTTTAAAACAGTGAATAGCAATCCATGGTAAAGGTTATCACAAACAATTTCACAAAAATAATAAAATTAAAATTAACTAAAGAGATACAATCATAGCATTCAACATGCGCACAGCAGATGGAAGAAAACTAACCCTCAAGCGACTCGTACGTGCCCGAAGTACTCTAAACCGCTTTAAAGATGGGAGCTTATCAAAAAATTCATGAAATGGATGGCTTGGATCCGATATGA
Organism: Taudactylus pleione; assembly: GCA_031769625.1. Taxonomy (NCBI): domain Eukaryota; kingdom Metazoa; phylum Chordata; class Amphibia; order Anura; family Myobatrachidae; genus Taudactylus; species Taudactylus pleione. The sequence continues at coordinate 1,359,230 of JAUIMM010000120.1, forward strand.
TACCTTTGGTTCTCTTTAGAACCCTAAGCCCATAAACATCATGAATAGTTGGCAACTGCACGCCAATGATTTTGCTGGCGGTCCTAACAACCCGTTCCAGTGCACTTCTTTCACTCGCTGTGCAGTTGCCATACCAGATAATGATACCAAACGTCAGAATGCTCTCAATTGAGCATCTGTAAAAGTTTAGCATAGTTACTTTGCTAACTCCCGAGGCCCTCAAACGTCTTAGGAAAAACAAACGCTGTTGCGCCTTTTTAATTAGGGACAGTGTATTTAAAGACCATGTCAAATCTGCCGCAACCTGGATACCCAGAAATTTAAAAGACTCAACTATATCAACATCCTGGTTGTTAATAGACACTGGCAATTTCTGCTCTAAACATCTCCTACGAAAATCAATTACCAGTTCTTTTGTCTTGTCACCATTTAGGAGCAAGTGATTATCACCACTCCAAGAAACCAAATTTTTGATCTCTTTCCTATAATGGGACTCATCATTCCTGCTAATTAACCCAACGACTGCAATATCATCAGCAAATTTGATGATTTTCACAGAATCAGAAGTCGACATGCAGTCGTGGGTAAATAGCGAGTACAATAGGGGGCTGAGAACACAACCCTGGGGAACACCAGTCTTAATCAACACTTCCCCCGACACAGCACCTCCAATTCTAACTACTTGTGGTCTATCAGTTAAAAAGTTTAAAACCCAGTTACAAATAGACCCACTTAACCCCAAGTCAAACAACTTAGATGTTAGTGAGATGGGAATAACCGTATTAAAAGCAGAACTAAAATCAACAAAGAGTATCCGAACATAAGAATCCCTCACTTCCAAATGAGCTAAAATAGAGTGAAGTGCTGTAAGTACCGCATCATCAGTGCAACGATTTTTCCTATATGCAAACTGAAAAGGATCAAAATCTACTGGGAAAAAAGATTGAATATGTCCTAATACCAGCCTTTCAAAGCATTTCATTATCAATGAAGTTAGTGCAATTGGGCGATAATCATTAAGGCATTTTACTACCCCCTTTTTTGGAACTGGAACAATATTTGCCTTCTTAAAACATCTCGGCACTACACAATTAAAAAGGGACAAATTAAATAAGACCGTTAATATCCAACTTAACTGGTCTGCACACCCCTTGAGGACTTTACCGCTAATCCCATCCGGGCCGGCTGATTTACACAAATCAACCCGACGTAGACATTTAATCACATCATACTCCTCCAACATAAGAGGAGACTCCCCCACCCGGGGAATTTGGGGCGTAACAGAAAAACTATTCTCTTGATCAAACCTAGAGTAGAACAGGTTCAAATCTTCAGCTAATAGATTATTGTCATTGCTAATCACCTCCTTTTTTATTTTACAACCAGTAATATCCTGGATCATCTGCCACAGGCTTCTCGGATTCCTGTTATCATGACTTCTAGCTTCAATCTTTGCGGAGTAACTAATTTTAGCCCTCCTAATACCTTTCTGCAATTCACACCTGGAAGATTTCAACATTTCTAAATCACCAGATTTAAACGCTCTATCACGAGCCTTGAGTAGAGATCGAACTTCCCCGTTCAACCAAGGCTTCACGTTGGGAAATATTTTAATACTCTTTGTTACTGTAACACTATCCGTACAGCAACCGATGTAACCTAATATCAATGATGCTAGAGAGTCAATATCTATATCGCCATTTACCCTACTCTCATCAATAAACAAATCCCAGTTTGTGAATTCCAACATATCCTGTAATCTAGTCAGTGCGTCCTCCGGCCATATAGTTACCAGACGTCTGACCGGTCGCACTCTCCTAACTAATGACCTGTAAACAGGTATGAGAAACAGGGACATATGATCGGATCTGCCAATATGGGGGCAAACAACAGTTTCATAAGCTGACTTGAGGTTTGTATACACCTGGTCCAAGGTACGCATGCCCCTAGTTGGAGCCGATACATTTTTATATAACTTAGGCAATACTTTCCTCAGGTCAGCTTGATTGAAATCACCTGCTATAATGAAAACTGCCTCAACATACACAGATTGTAATTTCGCAATTTCCTCGTAAAGAATTCCCAGGGCAATTGTCACATTAGCCTGAGGGGGAATATAAACGGCAATGATAATTGCCACCGAAACTTCTCTGGGCAAATAAAAGGGTCTACATTTGACAGACAGATATTCAATATCCACTGAGCAATGATTACCAATACAGATAGCATCAATACACCAGGTACGCAGGACATACAAACACAGCCCCCCACCCCTACTTTTCCCTGATGAAGAAGTTCTGTCTGCTCTGAACAGAATCCTGTTTCCAAAAGAGACCGCAGTATCCAGAACTAAGTCATTTAGCCAAGTCTCGGTAAAAATTAATACAGAGCAGGACTCCAGATGCTTCATGTATGAAAGAACTGCATGTAATTCGTCCAGTTTACTAGTCAGGGACTGAACATTTGCTAGAAATAAGCTAGGCAAAGGGGGTTTGATAAAACATAAATTGAGCCTGGCTCTAGTACCAGCTCGTTTACCCCTTTTTTGCCTCCTCTCCCTCCTCCGATGCCTCTTCCAACCCTGCCTGCGTCTCCAGGGATAACCGAGTCTCCAGAAATGCCCCCCTCCAGAGCGCTGCCCACCCCCATAATCTCTACTTCCATTGCCGTGCACATGGCTCTTCTCACAACTCCAGTCTCCAGACCAGCCACCACTCACCACCCCAGCTGCGACAGACCCATCCAGGGCCGCCACGCTTGCAGGCACAGTAACTCCAGGGGCAGCAGACACACAAGCTCCAGAAGCGGCAGCAATCCCAGCCACCCCCGCTCCACCCACAATGCCTGTGGCTGAGGGGTTACCCGGGGCTGTACCTCCCTCAGAGACCTGCACAGCCTCTGCGCCGGACCCAACAGCTCCTGCAAGCGGCTCCACTCCACCAGCTCCGGAACCTGCCACTCCACTCCAAACTCCAGTCAGGCGGAGACCAAGGAGCACCTCGCGGGGGTATGTGATCCCACACCAGCCGCCGTCACCACACAGGACTCCGACAAGCAGGAACAGGAACAACCACACCACATCCGGAGCGCGCAACACACGGACACCCGGACCATAGGAATCGCCATCACCGGCACCAACGGTAAGTGCAGCCGCAGCGTATACACGCGCCGCCATTTCCAGGCACAGCAGGGATCTGGCAAGAGTCCACGAAAGACCCTGTACAGGGAACTCGGCAGGCTGGCTGGATATGACTACAATGACTCAATAGGACAGACATGAAAACATGCACATGCAGATATGACTACAATGACTCAATAGGACAGACATGAAAACATGCACATGCAGATATGACTACAATGACTCAATAGGACAGACATGAAAACATGCACATGCAGATATGACTACAATGACTCAATAGGACAGATATGAAAACATGCACATGCAGATATGACTACAATGACTCAATAGGACAGACATGAAAACATGCACACGCAGTTAGGGCCCACAAGATAAACTTGAAAACCACAGTCCAGAACACTTACTTTCCGCAATCTGCATGCGAAAGCATGCCAGCAAGCGGGGCGTCCGCCGGTGCAGGTCCGACCACCTGCGCTCCAGCTGGCCAATATGTCAGCGTGAGCCGAAGGAGCGCAGGCGTCGACGTACCTCCGCATATGCGGAACGCTTGCGCCTATTGGAGATGGGTGGAGGCTGACTGGTGATCCTCCTGTCCATCACCTCCGTCTGCACCAGCAGTTCGCGCCTGGTGAATGCGGCGGATCTCATGATGGCAATGGTGTTTTTTTGACAAAATATTTTTAATAAAGCACCACAAAAAAATTGGATTGGCTAATGTATTTGGGAACTTAACAGGACAAATTCTATTGGTTAGTGTATGAGTCATGTGTTCGACAGGGCCAGAAGTCTCTTGAGAGTTATGATAGGCTTGATGCAGTGACATGCGTAAGCAAATTTAAATAAAGAAATGAACCACAGAAAAATTGTGGGGAGACAAACAAATAGAACAATTGTTTAATTGGGGCTAACATGTCTTTTGAACAATAAAAGCGAAGGTTTCAGCCGTACGTATTCTGCGAGCAAATACAAACACGGACAAGATTAAAGTTTATTGCATTGTGTTGAAAAAAAAAAAACAATTAAGCTAATTGATACATTGATTGGCATGATACGATTGAGGGAGGTAGGCAGAAAAAACGAGCAGGTAATCGGAATCTGACAGTCCCACTTCCGGTTTGTACTTGTGCGTGCGTTCCCTTCAAGCCATTTCGGGGATGTACGCTCGCTATTTGGCACGCTCGTTAGTCAGAGGAGGGGTCGCCTGAGTTTGGGGCGGATTTTTAGCTGCGTAGGAAAATACGAGCGAGTGCTTGAATTTAAATATTTTTTTACGTACGCCGAACGTGCGTACGCCCACTTGCGAGTGGGTCTGAATCAGGGCCTTTGTCCGTTTGTATGATAGGCCACAATTTCTTAGCGGTCCGACTAATGCTGCTGCTGGCTGAGCTATATTCGGTAACCCATGGGATAAAAGCTTTCTTATTCTCCAATTTCTTCCTATCAAGGAGGGTTTCTCTGTCAAGTTTCAATGTTTTGGCCTTAGCTTGTAATAATAATCTAATGCAGTGAGATCCATCCATGCATCTGTGTTGAAAAAATGAAAACAAGTGAATTATTTTTTGGCATGTCTCCCCCCACAAAGCACAACCAGCCCCTGACTTTTCACAGCCAATCCTGCTTGTGAAAATACAGGGGACAAAAGACATAGGGGGTCCTCTGTATTTAGCACAACTAGCACTGGGCTTTTCAGAGCCAGTCCTGATTGTCAAAATACAGGGGACAAAAGACATAAGGGTCCCCTGCATTTAGCAAACCAGCATGGCCTCAGCTGAGCCGATCCTGGTTTTGGAAATACAGGGGACAAAAAGCGTAGGGGTCCCCTGTAATATCCGTAACCAACACCTTTCTGGCCGGGGAGTAATGCCACAGCCTGAGGAATCCTTTCACCGGGTCCCCTGGCCTAAGCATTCTGGGCTATCCCCGGCACCCCTGGGCAGTGGGTGCCGAGTTGATTGTGTAAATGTGTAGTGTAAAAATAGAAGTAAATATATTGTATTTTGCAGTAGAACTACAGGTCTCATCAAGCCTGCCCGCATGCTGGTACTTGGAGAACCACAAGTACCAGCATGCATAGCATTAAGGGCCCGCTGGTACCTGTAGTTCACCTGCAAAAGACATTTTAAAATAAACAATACACTTTAATATTTCAATATAAGTTTATTATACTGCATCTTCACCTGGGGGGAGGTGGCCTTTAAGCTCATTTTCATGGCCGCCGCTCAACCAGGGCTTCCGGCGTCTTCACCTGGGGTGCGGCTGCCTCCCCATGGCTTCTGGTATCTTCACCTAAAGCCTTTAAGCTTTTTTTCATGGCCGCCGCCTCCCCAGGGCTTCCAGGCTTCTTCAATCTTCAGGAGCTCTTCAAAGCTACTTCCCTTCTGACGGACTGCCTGCCGCTGACTCGCGCTAACATCGCACCTCCACCGGGTCCCACCAATGCTAACGCCCGCACCTCTGCCATGTCCCATTGCCGCTAACGTCCGTACCTCCGCCGGGTCCTACCGCCGCTAACGCCCGCACTTCCACCGGGTCCCGCTGCCACTCAGGCAGCTTTGCAATTACGATCCTTGCAGATATGGTAATGCACAGGAGGACTCACGCCCCCTGTGCATTACTTAACCAAGCTGCGTTCCCTGCGTTGTTCAACGCAGCATCGGTTAATCTGCGTACTATCGGCCGGCTGCGGTGACCCATAGGGTCCTGCAGCCAGCCCGCTGCAGTTCAGAGGAAGAGGCCAGGAAATTGCCGTCACCTGATGGAGATCCTGGCCTCTTCCCTCCCCCCCAACAGCTGCAACACGCCTCCGTTTTAAGTACAGGAGGTTGTCGCCACCCCCTCCCGCCCCCAAATGGCAGCAGACTATCAATCACTGACAGAGTGCTACCAGCTTGCAAGCGGACTGGCAGACCTGTTCTGCACATGTGCAGAATGGGTCTGGCGCCTGCACCAGATTCACAAACATCGGGAATCTGCGTTCAGCAGTACACTGCTGAATCAGGCCCTGAGTCTTCAATTTAATGCCAGGAGTGCCGATCCTTCTACAAGTATATAATATATATATATATATATATATATATATATATTGTAACACGGGGTACTGAAATGAGGACTCCAGACAGGGAGGTACTTGGTAAAGCAGTGTCTTTTTAATGGTAGCAGACACTGCACCTTAGCATACGTGAGCATAGGCCTGTACACACATAGGCACATAACAGAAAATAAGCAAACAACATAAAAGTAAATGTCTCAGCACTCCTTCTGCTAATGTCTGTGGACCCTCCAGGTCTTGACACCCTAATGCTAAACACCAGCCCCAGCCTATCGCTTGGCCAGTTTGTCCGGCATCAGGAGCAAGGAGCATCAGGTGTGTGGGAGATTAAAACCCTTCCTGTGTTCTAGTGATTATTCCAGCTGGGTCTGTGTAAATGTGAAAACCTGGAATTCCACACCTCCACTGCTAATGCAGAACGCACAGGTTTCACTCCAGCCTCCCTTGGAGGGAGCTGATTCCACCAGAATGTGGATGATTCAGGTGAGAGACAACCCCTCTCACCACAATATATACCACATGTGAGTGTGTGTACTAGAGATGTGCGCCGACCCCCGTGTTTTGGTTTTGGATCTGTATCTCCTCTGGTTTTGGATCTGGATTGGTTTTGACAAAACCGCCCTTGCATGTTTTGTTTTTTGTTTTTGGATCTGTATTTTTTCTAAAAATATCATAAAAACAGCTAAAATCACATAATGTGGGCCTGTTTTTGTTCCTACATTATTATTAACCCCAATAACAATTATTTCCACTCGTTTCCAGTAAATTTTGACCACCTCACAACTCACAATATTGTTTTCATCCAGTTTAGGCCCAAAATTTGCACCAAGCTAGCTGGCTGACTAAGCTAAGCAGCAACAGTGTGCGGCATAAACACGTGGCAGTTCAACTTCCAACATGGCACATCAGGAAACAAATGTTTTTATTATTCAAGAGAGGCCTGAGGGGGTTGGACTATGTATGTAGTTTAAGGCAGGGACAGGAAGGGCTGATTGGTAGTAAATTTCATTTAATTTTTTGATTCCGAAGTAAATTTATGAGGTAGGAGGGGAGGGGAGGGGAGGCATTTACAAAAAAATATTTGACACATTCACATCAGTCCTTGCCACAGAAGAATCCTTGAGCGCCATGCCTACTGCTCCTGCTGGGAGTGGATTTTTTCATCCCAGAAGGGGACCAGGAAGACTTCTAGTAGTGCTTTCCAAAACAATTGACTGTTAAATAATCACTTGCAAAGCTTCCAAATGAAAAGCATTTCCCAACCTGTACAGGGACATTAAAAAAAACATAGTTAATGGCCACCAAACTGCTGTTATACCCAATTTCCACTTAACCAGCACAGATATGCAGACAAGCGGGACAGAGCAAATGCAAGACTTCAGATTTAAGGTCTTACGTTGTATCTTTCTTAAGAATCCTGCGCCTGCTTTTGCTGCTAAGAGTGGATTTTCATCCCAGAAGGGGACCAGGAAGAGTACTTTCCAAAACAACTGACTGTTAAATAATCCTTTGCAAAGATTCCACTTGAAACTTTTTCCCAACCTGTACAGGGACATTAAAAAAAACATAGTTAGTTCGTGGCCTTCAAACTGCTGTTGTACCCACTGTCCACTTAACCAGCACAGAATCTGTGACAGATATGTGGACAAGCAGAACAGATTAAATGCAATATTTCAGATATAAGGTTTAAGTCTTACATTGTTTCTTTCTTGAGAATTCTTGAGTGCCATGCCTGCTGCTGGGAGTGGATTTTCATACCAGAAGGGATGAAGACAATGTTTTGTCTTCCCAACTGACACAGATCTGAAGAGATGTAAAGAACTACTGGCAGGAAAAAGAGGCACTTTGGAGGCCCTAGCACAAATTGGCTTTGCTTTACTTGAGCTGCCCACCCTCCAGTGTGTACTCAGAAACAGTTTTAGGCACTTGGGGGGAGAGCACCTCTGAACAAGGCAGCAGCCCCTTGATAAACAACACAAGCAGCACCCCTGCGCACCCACATTGCTGATAAGTGTGGTAGGAAAATACGAGCGAGTGCTTGAATTTAAATATTTTTTTACGTACGCCGAACGTGCGTACGCCCACTTGCGAGTGGGTCTGAATCAGGGCCTTTGTCCGTTTGTATGATAGGCCACAATTTCTTAGCGGTCCGACTAATGCTGCTGCTGGCTGAGCTATATTCGGTAACCCATGGGATAAAAGCTTTCTTATTCTCCAATTTCTTCCTATCAAGGAGGGTTTCTCTGTCAAGTTTCAATGTTTTGGCCTTAGCTTGTAATAATAATCTAATGCAGTGAGATCCATCCATGCATCTGTGTTGAAAAAATGAAAACAAGTGAATTATTTTTTGGCATGTCTCCCCCCACAAAGCACAACCAGCCCCTGACTTTTCACAGCCAATCCTGCTTGTGAAAATACAGGGGACAAAAGACATAGGGGGTCCTCTGTATTTAGCACAACTAGCACTGGGCTTTTCAGAGCCAGTCCTGATTGTCAAAATACAGGGGACAAAAGACATAAGGGTCCCCTGCATTTAGCAAACCAGCATGGCCTCAGCTGAGAAGATCCTGGTTTTGGAAATACAGGGGACAAAAAGCGTAGGGGTCCCCTGTAATATCCGTAACCAACACCTTTCTGGCCGGGGAGTAATGCCACAGCCTGAGGAATCCTTTCACCGGGTCCCCTGGCCTAAGCATTCTGGGCTATCCCCGGCACCCCTGGGCAGTGGGTGCCGAGTTGATTGTGTAAATGTGTAGTGTAAAAATAGAAGTAAATATATTGTATTTTGCAGTAGAACTACAGGTCTCATCAAGCCTGCCCGCATGCTGGTACTTGGAGAACCACAAGTACCAGCATGCATAGCATTAAGGGCCCGCTGGTACCTGTAGTTCACCTACAAAAGACATTTTAAAATAAACAATACACTTTAATATTTCAATATAAGTTTATTATACTGCATCTTCACCTGGGGGGAGGTGGCCTTTAAGCTCATTTTCATGGCCGCCACTCAACCAGGGCTTCCGGCGTCTTCACCTGGGGTGCGGCTGCCTCCCCATGGCTTCTGGTATCTTCACCTAAAGCCTTTAAGCTTTTTTTCATGGCCGCCGCCTCCCCAGGGCTTCCAGGCTTCTTCAATCTTCAGGAGCTCTTCAAAGCTACTTCCCTTCTGACGGACTGCCTGCCGCTGACTCGCGCTAACATCGCACCTCCACCGGGTCCCACCAATGCTAACGCCCGCACCTCTGCCATGTCCCATTGCCGCTAACGTCCGTACCTCCGCCGGGTCCTACCGCCGCTAACGCCCGCACTTCCACCGGGTCCCGCTGCCACTCAGGCAGCTTTGCAATTACGATCCTTGCAGATATGGTAATGCACAGGAGGACTCACGCCCCCTGTGCATTACTTAACCAAGCTGCGTTCCCTGCGTTGTTCAACGCAGCATCGGTTAATCTGCGTACTATCGGCCGGCTGCGGTGACCCATAGGGTCCTGCAGCCAGCCCGCTGCAGTTCAGAGGAAGAGGCCAGGAAATTGCCGTCACCTGATGGAGATCCTGGCCTCTTCCCTCCCCCCCAACAGCTGCAACACGCCTCCGTTTTAAGTACAGGAGGTTGTCGCCACCCCCTCCCGCCCCCAAATGGCAGCAGACTATCAATCACTGACAGAGTGCTACCAGCTTGCAAGCGGACTGGCAGACCTGTTCTGCACATGTGCAGAATGGGTCTGGCGCCTGCACCAGATTCACAAACATCGGGAATCTGCGTTCAGCAGTACACTGCTGAATCAGGCCCTGAGTCTTCAATTTAATGCCAGGAGTGCCGATCCTTCTACAAGTATATAATATATATATATATATATATATTGTAACACGGGGTACTGAAATGAGGACTCCAGACAGGGAGGTACTTGGTAAAGCAGTGTCTTTTTAATGGTAGCAGACACTGCACCTTAGCATACGTGAGCATAGGCCTGTACACACATAGGCACATAACAGAAAATAAGCAAACAACATAAAAGTAAATGTCTCAGCACTCCTTCTGCTAATGTCTGTGGACCCTCCAGGTCTTGACACCCTAATGCTAACCACCAGCCCCAGCCTATCGCTTGGCCAGTTTGTCCGGCATCAGGAGCAAGGAGCATCAGGTGTGTGGGAGATTAAAACCCTTCCTGTGTTCTAGTGATTATTCCAGCTGGGTCTGTGTAAATGTGAAAACCTGGAATTCCACACCTCCACTGCTAATGCAGAACGCACAGGTTTCACTCCAGCCTCCCTTGGAGGGAGCTGATTCCACCAGAATGTGGATGATTCAGGTGAGAGACAACCCCTCTCACCACAATATATACCACATGTGAGTGTGTGTACTAGAGATGTGCGCCGACCCCCGTGTTTTGGTTTTGGATCTGTATCTCCTCTGGTTTTGGATCTGGATTGGTTTTGACAAAACCGCCCTTGCATGTTTTGTTTTTTGTTTTTGGATCTGTATTTTTTCTAAAAATATCATAAAAACAGCTAAAATCACATAATGTGGGCCTGTTTTTGTTCCTACATTATTATTAACCCCAATAACAATTATTTCCACTCGTTTCCAGTAAATTTTGACCACCTCACAACTCACAATATTGTTTTCATCCAGTTTAGGCCCAAAATTTGCACCAAGCTAGCTGGCTGACTAAGCTAAGCAGCAACAGTGTGCGGCATAAACACGTGGCAGTTCAACTTCCAACATGGCACATCAGGAAACAAATGTTTTTATTATTCAAGAGAGGCCTGAGGGGGTTGGACTATGTATGTAGTTTAAGGCAGGGACAGGAAGGGCTGATTGGTAGTAAATTTCATTTAATTTTTTGATTCCGAAGTAAATTTATGAGGTAGGAGGGGAGGGGAGGCATTTACAAAAAAATATTTGACACATTCACATCAGTCCTTGCCCCAGAAGAATCCTTGAGCGCCATGCCTACTGCTCCTGCTGGGAGTGGATTTTTTCATCCCAGAAGGGGACCAGGAAGACTTCTAGTAGTGCTTTCCAAAACAATTGACTGTTAAATAATCACTTGCAAAGCTTCCAAATGAAAAGCATTTCCCAACCTGTACAGGGACATTAAAAAAAACATAGTTAATGGCCACCAAACTGCTGTTATACCCAATTTCCACTTAACCAGCACAGATATGCAGACAAGCGGGACAGAGCAAATGCAAGACTTCAGATTTAAGGTCTTACGTTGTATCTTTCTTAAGAATCCTGCGCCTGCTTTTGCTGCTAAGAGTGGATTTTCATCCCAGAAGGGGACCAGGAAGAGTACTTTCCAAAACAACTGACTGTTAAATAATCCTTTGCAAAGATTCCACTTGAAACTTTTTCCCAACCTGTACAGGGACATTAAAAAAAACATAGTTAGTTCGTGGCCTTCAAACTGCTGTTGTACCCACTGTCCACTTAACCAGCACAGAATCTGTGACAGATATGTGGACAAGCAGAACAGATTAAATGCAATATTTCAGATATAAGGTTTAAGTCTTACATTGTTTCTTTCTTGAGAATTCTTGAGTGCCATGCCTGCTGCTGGGAGTGGATTTTCATACCAGAAGGGATGAAGACAATGTTTTGTCTTCCCAACTGACACAGATCTGAAGAGATGTAAAGAACTACTGGCAGGAAAAAGAGGCACTTTGGAGGCCCTAGCACAAATTGGCTTTGCTTTACTTGAGCTGCCCACCCTCCAGTGTGTACTCAGAAACAGTTTTAGGCACAGGGGGGCACCTTGTCAGTGATTGGCCTGAAACTACTTCCCCAAAATGTGGAAAAGATGATGTCCATCAAAGTGAACTACAAATTCTACAAGAAAGACCTTTAATGTCAATTAAGTGCAAAAATTACAGAGGCACCTGTAATGGTGGACTCCAGAAGGGACAAAGTAATATTATGTGAAGAAGATGATGTATACATCACCCCAGATTATAACATCACTCAAGCCTATATCATCATCCCATCCTGTGTTGTGTATTAATCACAGCTGCAATCCCTGTTAGACTGGGAATTCATTGTCCACTTTAGTGATGTGAGCTCCATTTTAGTCCATATCATCACACCCCCTACAGATCTTCTGACCTGGGCTATAGGAGGAGCAGCTGCACTCTGGAATACGGTTGCATGGAGTTGCCCCTCTGACTCAATGAAATTCAGGTAGAGGGGCCATGGGTAGGGAGTGGGGACACTATAATCAGAGAACGCAGTTTTAGCTGCTTTATTCTATTTTTTAAACCATATCCTCTATTTCCACCTTTTGAAAATGTTTATGTGAATCTCAGCTGAAGCGTTTGTGATGTCATTATGTTTAATATATAATGCACGTTATTTAGCACTTTGTTGTGGTCCTTGTAGTCGGCCTGTAGAGTAGACTAATCATTTATTCATGATTGAGGAAAGAAGTGAAAACTTGCATTTTTTATTGCTGTGTGCTATTAAATTGAAAAATTGTGAAGTTTCCACTTACAGTGTCACAAGATTTCTTTATGAATAAGAAAAGAATAACACACTGCGCTACCACTTAGAGTGTGACAATATTTTTTACGAACACACCCCTGTAGACCCTGCCCCTGGATGGACACAGCAGCCCCTGCCCTGGATGGACACAGCAGCCTCTGGATGGCACAGCAGCCACTGCCCCTGGAGGGACACAGCAACCCCTGGATGGACACAGTAGACCCTTGATAAACGACACAGGCAGCACCCCTGCACAGCTACGTTGCTAATAAGTGAGGCTAACGCGCACACACTCAGAAAAAAAACACTTTTATTTATTTATTAATTTTTTGGGGGCACTTGGGGGGAAGAGCACCCCTGAACGAGGCAGCAGCCCCTTGATAAACGACACATGCAGCACCCCTGCACTGCTATGTTGCTGATAAGTGCGGCTAACGTGCACACGCACATAGAAAAAAAAAACACTTTTATTAATTTATTAAACATTTTTTGGCACTTGGGGGGAGAGCACCTCTGAACAAGGCAGCATCCCCTTGATAAACAACACAAGCAGCACCCCTGCGCACCCACATTGCTGATAAGTGTGGCTAATGTGCGCACACAGAGAAAAAACACTTTTTATTTTAAGTTTTTTCACACTCAGTGTGTAGAGCACCCCCTGGATAACACAACAGCACCCCTTTATGGACTGCAGCAGTGACACAAGAGCCACTGAAGCCCCCCTCTTCTGTCTGCAGCACAGCTCCTATAGAGTATAGACAACACAGCCCTTATGGACAACAGCACAGCACAGCCAGCCCCTATGGACAACAGCACAGCTCAGCCAGGCCCTATGGACAACAGCAGCCAGCCCCTATGGAAAACAGCAGCCAGCCCCTATGGACAACAGCCAGCCCCTATAGACAACAGCAGCCAGCCCCTATAGACAACAGCAGCCAGCCCCTATGACAACAGCAGCCAGCCCCTATGCACAGCAACAACAGTACAGCCACACAGCCCCTGCATCCTCTTCACTCTCCACAGCCGGAATGAAAATGGCGGCGAGCGCAGGGAACCTTTATACAATCCAAAACCCGCGAGAATCCGACAGCGGGATGATGCCTCCTTCGAGATCCGGGTCAGGTGGTAAAACCCGAGCCGATCTTGGATCCGACTCGGATCTGCAAAATTCGGGTGGGTTCGGTTCTCTGAGAACCGAACCCGCTCATTTCTAGTGTGTACATGTGGTAGAAGGTATAGATTGAAGCTGCACTGGGGCAGGGTCAGATGTGAGCGACCAAATATTCTCTGTAAAGCACTGCATAATATGTGTGCACTATATAAATGATGTTAATAATAATAATGATAATAATTAATAATAATTAATACATTTATCTATTGAGTGTGAAGGCTACCATCATCAATCTATCTTCCCATGACTACAGTCTGTAAAATGTCCTGTAACCTCACATGAGTATGAATGTTAGAAGATGTCTTTTCACATTGGATCCATTTGTATTTTAGACCCTGGCACTTCCCTAGCACAGCCGTAGCTGAAGATAATCCAGTCCAGCTGAGTGTTTTACCAGCAGTGGAATGGTTATTTGTATTACGCTTTACTGGCTGAACACATTCTGCTTACGTTAGTCATCACTTCCTGCTTTTCCTAGTTTAGAGCTCTGTCACAGTGATACTACCCTGTCATTGGCTGCTGGATCAGAACACGAGTGTTTGTGTCCTGTGTTCCTGTGCTATGATCTGCTGTGTCACACTTTGTTATTGATGACCCCTGGACCACATGACAGACAATTCTGGGAAAGCTGGGCGGAGATTCCCTGAAGGGTCAACATGTTCAGGACACTGCTCAGACCAAGCCCATTCCCAAAAACCCTTTCCCTTTATAAAATTCCTCATTCAAATAGCTTATGCGGGATTCGCCTCTGTATGAGGTTACCTCTATCCTATTACAGATGTCCTGAAATATGCTTTCTCATGAAATACAACCCAGCTTCATAGCAGCAGTTAAGTCATGTCAAAAGACATTGATCTGCTTTTAGTGTGAATAAATTTACTATTAAACATTAATCCCTGCACGGTATTTTAACTGGTAGCCCACACTCTTGGACTACAAAATTACTAAGTATCAGCTACGAGTATTAATCTGCAGTTGCAGTATCTTCTATAAGTTGTTTCAAAGCCATTCAGTACAAATTGAGATCTTAAGTAGCTTTTATATTAAATATCCGAAATGTTCATATGCAGTGGCAACATTCAGTTATTACATAATAACTAATACCCATTAAGTAGTTTATATAGAATGTAATATATTCAGATGTGAGATGCTTTTGAAGCACCCTGGATGAACCATGGGAACTCCGATTGTGAAATGTACTGTTCTGATGCCTGATGACCAGACTATCATTAGGAGCTGCCTATGCTTTATGCAGATAGGTGATGACAGTGACGAGACTGAGCAATTGTAGGTGATGATGATGCATTTGTATTTTGATAAGCTAGATTTGTTTTTCCTACTTTGTTGCAGTGATTATCACATTAATAAGATCATAATCTGCTCATAAAATGAATTACAATTCAAACAGTACCTTTGTTCTCGCCTGCATTGTCCTTCAGTCAGTGACGTCACTAGGGGAGTGCAGGCCGCATCGGGTGACACCCCCTCGGATGGTGTCACCAAAATAGCAGAGCAGCTCTGCTATTTTTGTGTCACCCCCTCAGATGGTGCACTGGGCAATGCTGCAGCAGTGATGGATGACGGGCGCATCAACCACACACCGCTATGTCTGGAGAGGCTGGGGTCTGTCCACCAGCTCCCAGAGTACTGGGCAACACCCAGCGTGAGGAGAATAGGGACACGTCACGTGGTCACCCCCCAAAATGGCACACATCAGGGGGGCATAGCCTTGCGGGCATGAGGCCACGCCCCCTTTCAGGAGCGCCTTCAGATTAACATAGTGTTGCAGCGGCTGTCACCACATGTAATCATGCCACTGCCCTCAGTAAATTGTATAAGCATGAAGTCAATGAGCAGAGTAAAATACTTCCCCCAGTAATGAGTTTTATCTACAGTCTTAACAAGTTCCCTATATTCTGGATGTATAATTGCGGATGTAGTACTGTGAAATAAGTAATATTATCTTACTGTTACCATGGAGAGCTGGGGGAATTATATTGTGTTATTGATGTCTCTCAGATTGTGGGGGGTAAATTTACTAAGATTCGAGTTTGGTCGAGATTGCAAGCTCGGGTGAGTTTAACCATGTTTTTCATCTCGCAAATTAACTAAAGGCAAACTCTAGTGAGTTTGGGAGAGAGTTTTTTAATCTCACTCGTAAAACCCGGGTAAGATCGCAAACTTGAATCTTCTCATCATCGGGCAAACTCGGAAGTACTTTTCATGAAAAAGATGCAGTTTACAAATTTACTAATATTCGAGATTTCAATCTTGGGTGAGATTACAGCAAACTCGCTGAGAAATTGAAGTTTCAAACACTCATCCTCATGAGCTGCGAGTTTGCCACAAACATATACAGATCAGTGTGATTTGTGTATATTTATGCATGTGTAGTTAATGTATAGTGTTTTTATTAAAAAAAAACTGGGAACAAAACGAGTAGGGTTCTCCCGTTATTTAGGAACCAGCACCTGGCTGCAGGGCAGTGCTGGTTTTAAATATATCCTGATATTGGCCTCCTCAGTTAGCCACTGTAGCCTATGTGCTATACCGCGCATAATTAGCCGTCGGAGGGATCAGCCGGAACCCTCCACGGCTATGGCGGATGCATGTGCAGTCCGTAGTCCACCGGCTCGGGACCTACACTGACTCAGAATCCGGTTCCGCTGATTACCAAGCATCGGGGATGCTGCAGAGAGTGACTCATACTCCATATGCTGCTGATTGGCTGGTCCTCCTATTTGTAGCTTCCAGATTCATTCCCCCTCACCGGTTATAGAGTTTCCTCCTACAGCTCGGTCTGGTTGTTCCAGCTATCCTCCGTGATTGTCTACACTTCAGCCGCTGCTTCTATTTACCACTCTCCATCTCCCTCCACGCTGCTTTCCAGGCTTCAGCAGGTAGCTCAATTATTCAAGACTGTTGTTCCACTCTGCTCTGATTGCTGTTAGCTTGCTGTCTGTTTTCACCATCCACATGCTGTTCTCAGTGTATGCAGGCCCAAGCCTATGGGTCCGTGCTTCCTCTGTATAATCAGCAGCTACAGCTTTCTCAGCCCTACTGTGTGTAATCAAACAGTAGATTTACACCTGAACTATTCACCATCCACATGCTGTGCTCAGTGTATGCAGGCCCAAGCCTTTGGGTCCGTGCTTCCTCTGTATAATCAGCAGCTACAGTTTTCTCAGTCCTACTGTGTGTAATCAAACTGTACATTTACACCTGAACTATTCACCATCCACATGCTGTGCTCAGTGTATGCAGGCCCAAGCCTTTGGGTCCGTGCTTCCTCTGTATAATCAGCAGCTACAGTTTTCTCAGTCCTACTGTGTGTAATCAAACTGTACATTTACACCTGAACTATTTTCAGCCTGTGTTATCCTGCCCTCCTGGCAGGCAACTCATCTAGCCAAGAAATCCTGCCCTCCTGGCAGGCAACTCATCTAGCCAAGTTATCCTGCCCTCCTGGCAGGCAACTCATCTAGCCAAGAAACCCTGCCCTCCTGGCAGGCAACTCATCTAGCCAAGAAATCCTGTCCTCCTGGCAGGCAACTCATCTAGCCAAGTTATCCTGCACTCCTGGCAGGCAACTCATCTAGCCAAGAAACCCTGCCCTTCTGGCAGGCAACTCATCTAGCCAAGAAATCCTGCAACTCATCTAGCCAAGAAATCCTGCCTTCCTGGCAGGCAACTCATCTAGCAAAGAAATCCTGCCCTCCTGACAGGCAACTCATCTAGCCAAGAAATCCTGCCCTCCTGGCAGGCAACTCATCTAACCAAGAAATCCTGCCCTCCTGGCAGGCAACTCGTCTAACCAAGTTATCCTGCCCTCCTCACAGGCTACTCTACAAAGCAAGTTTTCCTGCCTTATCTGGTGAGACACTTTTCCATAACATGAGCTCTCTGGGGACATCACAGGGACAGATCTCCTTTTGGAGCCCATGTCCCTGCATGTCCCGGATGATACATCCGGCCGCTATGATCACATTTTTGTAATCATGGGTGATACTGTCATGCCCTCATCGCGTTGCAAAAACGATCATTAATAAATGGGGGACATGGTGACAAAGGAAAGCATAATATCCTAACTAGGCAGATCATTGAATTTCTCTTCATACCTCTTATAGGTGATGAGACTTGCTCCATTCAACCTGTAGGGGGCCATTCTAGAACTTGTTTACATGTGTAAAACCCACATAATTCTTCTGCTGGCACAGACACACCACTGTAATCCAATCTTGGAACATTAAGCTCTGTTCTAAGGCAGCAACATTGAACAGCTGACTGGACATGATAGAATATTTTAATGTCCTCTGACATCTCTGATATTACCTAACAAATAAATATGTTGTGTAAACAATGGTAAATTAAACAGAGAAATGCATTGTATACTTGAAACAAATTGCAAAAAATAAAACAAATGTGAGCCAGTAGGACCTGTGTAGTGGAACTTGACATCTTCTAATATTGCACATGCACAAGACCATTAACGAGAAGGGGAACCAGTGATCACCAGTGAAGGTACAGGTTTTCCCATTCACCAAGACAGCTGCTTATTCGAGCAGCTGTTCTGCATTGCACAAATTGATAGGGGCCTATTTACCATCGGTGGCTATCTATGTATTTGAGAACTCTGGGGCAGGGTTTGTCTGTAGTGGAGATTAGTGAGGAGGATTATGGGTAGGGTTTGTATATGCGTGACAGGGCAGGCTATGTCTCTGGAAAGTTGGGATATGGCTTTGTCTGTGGTAGAGGTTATGTGTGTGTGAGGTTTCGGCAGAACATTGTATGTATGTGTGGCAAGTTACCGGAAAGTATGCCTGAGGTTGAGGTTAGGTGTAGTGTATGTCTGTGTGGGAAGTCAGGGGCAAGCTTTGTCTGTGATGGAGGTTAGTGGTAGGTTATGTGTGTGTGGGAGATCAGGGGAAAGCTATTACTGTTACAGAAGTCAGTAGAAGTGTATGGCTGAGGGAAGTCAAGGGGTACAGTTTATCCATTTTGAGGTTACAATCAGAGTATGTCTATGCGAAGGGTGTTAGGGGCTGTGGCACATCTGTGTGGGAGGTTAGGGACAAGAATTGTATTTGTATGTTTAAGCGAGAGGACAATGCAATGGTATATATATTGTGATAGAAGCACTGGGAAAGTTTGGAATGGCTTCTATGTGTGTCCCAGGTTCCTGTCCTATGTGTTTTGAAACCCCCAGGAGAAGTCTGTTTGACAAAACAGACTAGAAATGTCGGCTTTGGTGAAAAGCTGGAATGGGTCCTGGTGGTGTGGATGTTAGGAGAGGGAGGGCTCCATCAACAGGCCACTCCAGGTGTTAGGCCTTTCAGCCTGGTAGCAGGCTCATTAGGGCTTGCACCTGGAAATGGCTGATATAAGCTGGGTTTAGTTGTGGCTGAGTGTCTCACACCTGGGAGAGCAGGCCCGCAGGCTAGCTTGCTCTGAGACACTGTTTGATACAAACCTGTAAGTACTGTGGACGTGAATTTGTTTAGTGTTCTGATAGTGAGGGAACCTACTGTCTAGTTAGAGCGCAGACAGGCTAGGATTTTGTTTGTTTTATTTTGTTTATATGTCTGGTACAATAAAGACTGGCTCCGTCCAGCTTGCACAAGAACCCCAGAACTGTGTCCTATTTCTCCAGCTGCTGTGTGTGTAAAGAGGGAGTCCATCTACCCTAGGAGAGGGACCCCTATCCCGACTGTGTCACAAGATATATTGTGGAAGTTGGGGGAAGGGTATGTCTATAGAAAGTCAGGGACCTGGTATGTCTGTGTGGGGGGTTAGGGGCAGGATATGAGCAGGAATATGTAGGGCTGCCAGGACATCTTTTGGGAACTGTTGATATGGGAGGCTTGGCCAAGTGTGTGTGGTGTGTGGCCATGCCCCATTTGTGAATACCAGTGCCCTTTTTACATACTGAAGGGTGCATGGCCACCCATTCCATACAGGCCCAGGCCTTGGTACTTCATACGTAGACTTTCCATATCATCCATTTAATTTGTGACACATATGAATTACTCTTACTATTCTGTGGCTAATTGATAATTGCATTTTGTAATATTATTCATACGGGCATATTTATTAAAGAATATTAGGATATCCGGGATCCTTAATACTTGCAAGTATACCCTGAAAAAGGTAGTTCTTGGGTAGTGCCACCAAATATGAAGAATCGCTGGGATTCAAGAAGGATTGCAGATTCTTTCAGTGTTCTGCTGCAAAGCTAAACCCAGAAGCAAAGTAATAATATAAGCTATAACTCTGCTTACAGCTCTTTGCCGGGATGGGCTCTTATAGGAACCATACTTACCGACTTTGCTGCCCCTTCCGGGAGGGGGCAGCCGGGTCAGCAGAGTGAGGGCGTGGTGGACGGGAAAGTGGGTGGTGCAGGGGGCATGGTGGCACGATCGCGTCAAAGTGGCAACCCCCCCTCCCCCCGCTATACAGTGGCAAGACAACAGGCATTGTACAGTATAATGTAGGGGCAGGGCTACGATGACGCAATTAACCTCGAATCGCATCATCACCCCACCCTGACTGCCCACTTGACTTGTGCCCTGCAAGTGGGTGGCCATGGAGGGGTTGCGAGTGGGTAGAGGGGGTGGCACAGGGGTGCGGGTGGTGGAGGAGGGTACGGAGATTTGCCTAATTTTCTGGGCGATCAGGGGCACCACCTGTTTTTTGGGAGCCTCCTGGCCATTCTGGGAGAGTCGGCAAGTATGATCGGAACCCATATCTCTGCAAGATTTTCTTGCTAAATTTGCATAAAAATTGACATTTTAATTTTAAGAATTCAGGTGAAAATATTTTTATCACATTTGCATTAAAAATGAGTATTGTAATAAATAGGGTCTCTAGAGTCTAATCTAGCTAACTGCTGAAAAGTGAGAGGGATATCAGATTATAGTCATTCTATACCAGGTAAGTAGTTATTAGTCAAATATGTCAGTAATTGAAACCAATATATTACATATGTTTTCAAAAGATTAAGCTAATATTAATAGGGGGCATTGTTATAAAGGTTTTTGTAATATTCCCTAGGAATATATTCCTTACTAGCCCTGCCTGCATAAAACAAGTTCTAATGTCTGGTCATTCTCATTTTTAAGTAATATCACAGTTCCTCATTCATTGAGATCACTATATTGTTTAGTATGGATTCGCCATGTGGGTGGAGAGGATTATATATGTATATATTATAGTATAAAGTATAAATTGTGTATAAAATCTGTGTAATACGATACCTGGTAGCAAAGGATACAGAGCAATTCTCATATTTTGTGAGTCAGCGTAGACTGGCAGAAGGGGAGACTTTGATGGAGTTGGCCGGCTTGACAAATCATTGCAATATTTTGGAACAACATTCCATTAATTTAAATAAAATACAGTTTGGAGTTAGGTGAGTGCAGAGCATGTATTATTGTTTTTTATTATAAGAGAAGGGAATGGTAATAAATGATGTATCAGTATTGCTGTAATCTTGCATAATTTCCTCAGTATTAGAATTGTCCGATGTCTATACAATGTCATCATACTTCAACTTCACCTCGCAGACTTTTCTAGCCTCTACTTGCATGAACTCTTGATCAGGTAATGAAGTATGAAATAAAATCCTTTCAAATTATAATACACAACTACAATATTAGAATTGTTGCATCAATTCCACATTTACTTATTGCTTATTTCTGCTGTCTACTGAGGGGATGTAGTCAGGAAGCTGACGGTAGAAATGCAGACCGCCGGCTTCCCGACTGTCTAATCACGGCAAGGTACAAAGGACAGACGTCGATATCCCGACGCCTGTCATTAGACCTACTCCGGGAGCCCGACGCCCGACATACCGGACAAAGGTAAGCCGGGCCCCGGGCTTAGGTTTTAAGGCTCCCGGGGGGACTTGGGGTTAGGCACCCCCCAGGAGGGTTAGGTTTAGGCTAGGGGAAGGGGGAGTTAGGGTTAGGCACCCCCGGGGGAGGTTAGGGTTAGACCCCCCCTAAGGAGGGTTAGGGTCAGGGGGGGGAGTAGGGTTAGTAAATACTTACCTTTGGAGCTGTCAGGATCTTCACTGTTTCCGGTCTTCCAGCGTCAGGATTTGACATAGGTCCGGCGTTATTTCATATGGATCCCCTACTGACATATTCCTAGCTAGTACAGTGATTATAAGTGACATGCATAAAGGAGTCCATGTGAGGCTATTTGTCTATATTTGTCTGGCAGGGATGTGAAACTCCATCTGTGTCTTATGATCAGATGCTGGGAAAATCCTTTATCGGTTACTTGCAAGGAGTACTTAGAAGCACTAGTCTGTTTTGAAAGTTTTACATTACCATATAAACACACTGATGTTTATAAAGTTGTAATGTGCCATAAATAATACGGACTGAAGTGTTTCTTTTTTCTTTATCTCTTTAGTAACCAGCACTGTCTGCTCTATTTACAGCAACTCTATACCAGTACATTATATGCAGATAAAGGGGAGGAGACAGATTCAGCAGTGTTTTGGTAGTTTGTCATTTTGTTTATTTGTTTGTTGCATGAAGACACCAGTGTGTTTATCATGTAGGAATGACAAAAAAAGCTCAACATACAGTAACTTACCATTTCTTAGTAAAGATTTTTTTTTGGCAAAATAACTGCATGCACTGTACAAGCCTCAACCAAACAAAGGATCGCTAAACCGTTACCTAAAATACAAGTTATTTTTTATATAAAACAGGGAATGGTATCCTTCACTATTGGAAATGCCCCAATACACTGCTTTCACCTGCACAATAAATGTAAGAACAATGGGACTGCTTCAGAAACGGCGATTTTTACGTAGATCGAGCGATTGTTTGCATGTGTGAACACTGCACTCAGAGGAGTAGCGTGGAACCATGGCGCCCGGAGAATGTGCATGTCATACCACTCCTCCCCCCTTCCTGTACTGAACTGTGCCAGTGTGGGAATACTGAAGTGAAGAGAAAAACAGCAAACAGTGGCAGTATCACGCTGGGCTTTGAGGTCCCATTGGGGGAATATAATGCTTCGGTGATACACTATCTGACATTAAGGGGCAGCTCCTTTGGCACTGCTTTATTTATGTATAGCACCCAGGATCTGTCTTTTATCTCCTTTGAATCATTGTTATTAGTCAATAGAGGAGATTGTATTATGTATTCTGATCATTTAACTTAAATTGACAAAATATATGTGCAAGAGTGAAATGCCACAGGGTGCACAGTTTATTACTGCCCCAAGCACCTTTCACTGGAGTGGGAACACCTATGGCAAGCTCTCTTCTCAACTATGCTCCTAATTCACAAAGCAGTGACTATGGGCCTGATTCAGACCCACTCGCGAGCGGCTGTCCGCTCGCAAGTGGGTCGATGTTCTGCACTGAGCATGCGCACGACGGAGGGAGCTCCGTCGTGCGCATGCGCCAGACGCGACGAGCGAAGGATTTTCCTTCGCTCGTAGTGTCTCTTCAAAGGGGGCGTGCTGTCGATGTTGACTGACAGCACGCCCCCTTTGGTGGGCGTGCCGGGGGCGTGCCTCCCTGACGGGGGCTTTCCCACGGGAACGCCTCCCGTCAGAAGCCGGCCCACTGACATCACTTGTGATGTTAGTGGGAGTGATTTTGGCTCTGATAGAGCCAAAATCACTCCGAGCCTTGTGGTTGAAAAACTCAACCACAGGCTTTTGTACGCAGTTTCGATGGTCGCGATGGTCACGACCATCACGGCCATCAAACTGCACGCTCGTATAGGCTGTGGGTGGTGACCCACAGCTATATGAGCGGCCAGGAGGATGCTCCATAGTTATGGAGGACGGCCCTCATTCAGAGCGTGCGCTCTGCTCAGAGCGTACGGCTCTGAATGAGGGCCTATATGTTATAATTGAAGGTTAGGACTTTACCTCAGATGTGTCACTTTTAAGTCCATTGAAGCACAATGAATGAATGAGGAGATAAGGAGGAAAGGGGATCAAAGAGGAGAGGGGAGAGGAAAGTGCCGATCAGAGAGTGGAGATGACAGAAGCCAATAAGAAAAGGAGAGGGGTGGTGACAGAGGCCAATAAGAAAGGAGTGGACAGGGGCAAAGAGCCAAATACAGGGTAGAGAGGGGAGGGAATAAAAGAGGTGAGAAGTGAATGTAATCAATCTGACAGGAAAGGGGAGGTGACAGAAGATGATCACAGAGGAGGGAGGGCCGGATATGAGGCAATCTGAGATAAAACTAACAGGCGGCGTCTTACTGAGTAGCGCCCATGAATTCCGGAACCCTGGATGGTGCCCTCTGTCCATTTTGGCGCCCGGAGCTCATGCTCCACCAGAACCACCCTCGCTACTCCACTGACTGCACTGAGCACGTGCAGAGAATGCATTGAGATCACGCACGCACAGAGAGAGGACCCACTCATAAAGTGAGTGACAGGTAGTCTGCCCTTGGGGGTGGTAATGGAGGGGTGGTTAAAAAACCGCAGGCGTGTCTGACCATTTAAACACTGTTTCATGGGTGTGCATAAATTAAACATTGCAATCTCTTTAGCAGGAGAGCTCACTACGTGTCAGGTGTCTGCAGCTGGTCAGACTTGTCGTATATGAAGCATGGCTTCCTGCTGTGCTTCAGTGATACCGATGTTACGTTGTTGCACCTCGTCGCACAGATATGAGAGGGTAGCAGTGTGCGTCCCTATGCACGGCTGTGCTTTGGAAAGCATTAGCATATTTTAGCAACTTCGATCCGTGTGCAGTTGTGTTTGCATTACCGTCCATCTCTGAATCAGGCCCAAAGGTAGCTATTTCTGTCAAGGTATGGAAAGCTTAACACCTATAGGCCTGATTCATAGCTGCACACATTTCTTTGTGTTTACAGATCTCTTGCTTTTTAGCAGACTGCGCCTTTGTCGGACCTGCAAGTGCAACTTAGGGCAATTTGTAAGCGATTCAAAGTTGTAGGCATCACAACAGCATCTTCACTTTTGACTGAGTGGTTAATGCATTATTGGATGGCAGCAGGGCGTTCACACGTAGGGTAAGTGTTCCGTGGACAATATGTGGCAATAAGAAATTACAGTATATACCCATGGCCGTAACTAGGGGTGTGCTCTGTGGGCGGCATCGCCTCTCACCTACGGCTCCTGCATCTAGCTAGCAGGGTGCCTGGAATGGCTCTCTGCAGCAGTGCTGCCTTACAGTCCCGTTGCTGTAATCACCGGTGATAGTGGACCCGCCCCCTCTGCATCATGCGGAGGGGAGATGGCCTGCACCGAACACTGGGAGTGCTAGTTACAGCGCTATATGTACTATTGGAATGTATTAAAATACACATGCAGGGACAGGGGCTAATGTGATCACTTTACTTTTAGTTTCTGGGGCCGTGCTACTGAGCATGTGCAACCTGCTGAAGGCACCTGTGTCAGCGGAGAATGCCGGGGAGGAATCTTACAGATCCCTCTCCCATTATCCTTTCCAGAATGTAGACTATAGGCTATAATGGCTAATGTGGTTAGCTACCAGGCCGAGCTCCAGAATGCGCTTGGTAAATTTGGCAATTAAGAAGCAACATCTGCAGCGGTCCCTCTAAGATTCATTCGAGGGATCTTTAATATTTGTGGGTACCACCCAAAAACGTGTCATTTGCAGGTACCACCTGAAAACAGGGGATATCTCGCAAATATTATTTGATAAATAGACCCCTTTATATACTATTTGTTTAAGAACATAGACAAAAAGTTAATCATTTCTCTTGTTTGAATCTGTAGAATCACTGGGACAATACCATGGGAATTGCAGAACATTTTCATGGTGGCAGATCTTGTTTCACCACAAGATAAATGGAAAAACGGAGGGGAAAATAGTTTGTTGGTAAATTTTTCCTTTCTGATATTGATATTGTGGAACAATCATCGCTGGCTGCACAACAAAGGAATATACTGTAAGTTATCATTTACTGAATACTTGTTACTGACATGTTTAGAATACCACCTGTAGCTTGTTACTTCACTGTTCCAGCCATAAACATTTCTTACAGATAAGAGCGAGGAAAAGAGGGACAGTCAGCTGTCAGGTGACAGGATCCTTTTTGCTTTAACTGGACCTGGGGTGTGTGTGACGTGGAGATTGTAATGCCTATATAAAAAAATAGCTATAGGGCATCACTTAGACTTAGACACACTTTTTTGTGAGAGAGAGACACATTTTTGTACTGTATCTGCAATCCAAAAATGCATCCATATGCAGACTTTGGTGTATCGTAGACTTGGCCTCCCTTTAGGTGTGGAGAGGCGGTACGGAGGCAAGCAGGGAATGGTAAGGGTAAACAGCATGCAGTAAGTAATTGTATATAGACGTATCCACAAGTACATAAATGTCAGAGGTATATCTCTTCCAGGTGCTAGAGGGCTAGTGCAAACATACGCGATGATGAGTCTGTCCATTAGCAGTTCCAAGTGGTAGATAGGGCTACTGTGGTTTGTTTTCTACTTACCAGCTTACCAATGCGTCTGCCAGTAGAAATATATATCCTGTATAGGAATGACTATTGTCTTCATCTGTCTTCCAATGATTTGAAAGTTGAATTTCCAGCTTTAGTAAATTCCAGCTACAAGGAAGATGTACTGTACCTCGTAGGTATCTTAGGATTCTCTTGACTGCTTTCCAATGTTGTCTCCCAGGATTAGTAGCAAATTTGCTTACTCTGCTTAATGTATGCGTGATATCAAGATGAGTTCCAGCACTTGCGTACAGTGCATCAAATATTAAATAGCGTTATGATACAGAACTGTCTTCATACTTTCCATTTCTTCTTCACTCATTGGTAACATGACCTTGGTTAGTTTCACGAATTTATCAATGGGAGTGCCTACTAACATATCATACTTTGCAAGTATATTTTCACTGTAAGTTTCCTGATCAATAGATAAGATAATTTTCACTAGATCTTGGTTGATCTTCAGGCCAAGCAACGTGTGTGCAGGACCTACAGTAAGTCTTTCATCTTAATCTTTTGTCCCAGCAGCTGCTTGACATTCTAGGCCTGCTAGTCACAGATCATCTACATACACAATGATAAAGAGTTTTCCTCTATGTATTTGTGTTAGAGACAGCAATCAGTCTTTGGACGTTCAAAGTTCATTCCTGTAGTACAGAATCAAGTTTGATGTACCAACAACAACCACTTTACTTCAGAGTGACCATATAGAGCCAGGTCCGTTTCAAGAAAGGAGGGGGCCCGTGTGCAGTCTCCATCCCCGGGCCCCATCCTTTCAGTCCGGTGGCCGGCAGCGCACTGAGCGCAGTGCCGCACTGATAGACTCTGGGCACTAGAGTGTGCCCAGAGTCTACAGTGCATGCGCTGGTCACCGAGAATATGGCCATTGTCCCTGTGTTTTCCATACTGTGCATGCGCAAAACGCCAGGTAAATGGCCGTGGCGGGCATTTTCCAGGCATTTTTTACAGTGCTGACACCGGCGCCGACGTGGGACTCCAGAGTAGTAAGTATAATATGGGCGCAAGGTGTGCGGTGCGGGCTCCCACCGCACACCCTGCACCCATTATAAATACGCCCCTGTATACAGCTTTCTTTAAGAGACAGACTTCTCCTTCTTTAAACATGCTCTCGCAGAAATGTTCTGTAGGTTCCATGTACCTGTATTTTTCTTCCGTTAATTCTCTTTCAGAAATGCTGAGTCGAGTCCAACTGGCATAGCAGCATGTTGTACAGCCATCACCAACCGTAGTGTAATGTATTTTGCTCAAATAAGTAATTACCACCATGAGCAGGTGAGTACTGCATGTTCACAGATGCTTCCCAGCTCGGAGCAATCAGCCTGGACCAAACCTCATTGTGGCTGTCTTTGTCTATTGAGCCTCTCAGCTCTGGCTGGAACCTGCAGCAGATATGAGCTGTCAAGATGGCTCATAACAGTCACTTAAAGCTGACTAATTTTTACTGTTAGTTTTTACCTGGGTAAACTGTAACCTTCCACAACCTCACACGGTTAAGTTTAATTTCCATTGCAAATGTGGTATAATTCACTGAGCCTTTAAGTTTAATGAAACCCATCATGGATACAGCTCCTGTGTACATGTTTGTGCACTGAAATATGCAGCTTCACCGATTAACTTCTATGGTTAACTTGGCTGATTAACTCTACTGGTTACATACCTCCCAGCCAACCTGATTTCAGCAGGACACCGCTTTTTGGGCACTGTCCTGCTGTCCCTCTCGTGGGCTGCAGTGTCCTACTGATGGTTAGGAGATTGGAGGATACTATCACCATTGCTAGTTGCTACTATGCAGAGATCAGCGGTACTGGTGAGGGTATGCCGCGCACATGTGCGCGGCATCTCTTTAGTGCAGAGAGGATGCTTGGGGCAACCAAGCAGCTGTCGGAGTGCTGGGCTTGTCCCCAGCGTGATGTGAAAATGACTTGAGGTCATGCCACAAAATGGCATTCTCTAGGTGGTGTGGCCTATTGGGAACAAGGGCACGCCCCCTTTTTGGTTGTGCTAAAACTCAGTAACAAGACAGTGCCACACATGTGCAGAAGACCAAACGGTGGCCATCTTGTTAAAGGAGAATGCTTTACCATTCATGGAGACAACGCTGTAGCACACTCCATATGTTAGCAGTGCACACTGAATCCTGTAGCCACCGTCGAGGAAGCCCAATCTCTGCAGATCTCTACACTAGCATAAATGCTACACACGTCTTTAAATTGCAGCCAAAATTCACTCACCTACAATATAGAGAGGGTAACATGTAGACAGGAGCTGTCTTGTGAGTCACACCTCTATATAACCTTGATGACATCAGCCAGGACAACACTAGGCAAGCAAATTTTAAACAAAAACAGAAAAGAAATATGTCCGCATTTGGCTTTACCCATATATAGTACCTGCTGCAGGGCCATATTAATGCAACAAAAAAGGACCAATTGTTTGCTGCACTTAGTGAGAACTGGATTAGGGCAGCAATGGTACTGAACAGCTATGACCTTCATTCGCCCCTCATCTGCCTTGGCATGAGCTAGCCAGCTGCTTCATATTTTCATCCTAATGGTGCATGACAATAGATTTTATACTGTACTAGATCAGCTGTGTGAAGCTGTGGCTGCTTACATAGGGAAGTGTGCCAACGTGATTATTCCTGGAAAGCCAACAGATTTAAAGGGGTGAGTTTTACGTGCGATATCACCTCTACCATAGTATGAGAAAATGTACTGTACTAGGATCTTTTACTCAAACTACAAACTAATTTAGTTCCTCTTCAATACTCCCAGCTGTATTACTGGATGTAGATCACACCTAACAGGAAAATGAATCATACCATCATGTGAAATAAGATATATAGGCTATTGTATGAGCAAACACATTGTACTCATCATATAGGATTTTTTTCTCTGCCAAACCCACAGTGAGGGAATCTTAAGCAGGTAAACCTTGAAAAAGTGTTTACTGTATCTGGCTGAATAATAGCTAGAATGAGTGACAACAGTGACAACATACACACTTCCCCTGAGTAACTGTTTTAGGTGTCTATTTATGATGTTAACATATCATCATTGCTCTGGCACAGAGAAAGCTGATCCGAAAATCAGCTATCTTTCCAAACGCTTTCACTGTTCCTTCCGGAGCAGTGACACAAATGACCCGATGTCCGGTGGAAGGAGCCGGACAGGGGCGGAGGGATCAAAAAGGATCCCTCTTCGCAACCCGGACCTCCTTCCTATAGGGAAGGAGCGGGCTGCCCACAGCTAGCGGGAGCAAACACCATCTGAAGATGGCGAATGCTCCCGCAGTCAAGCGCCGAAAATCTAATTTTGGAGATTGATGATTTCTGTCCCTATACTAGTGTATGGGGGACAGCGGGCAATTCCGCAAGAGGAAGGTAAGTAGCAGATATCTGGGAAATTAGGTGATGATGAATAGGCCCATTAGTCTTGTTCACAAATATGAATATGAAATTAGCATCATTAGGAAATATGAACTGATGATGATGACAATTGGAAGCCGTTTCTAATTGGCTGAGTGCATTTGAAAAATAACAAAAATAATAAACAACCTAGCCCCTGTTCAGGGCACTACCTCACTTCTTGAACCCTAACTATTACGGGCAACTAGTCTGCAAACGTAACACAATCTCTTGTAGTCATGTCTCTCACAAGTATAGATATGACCCCCTGGCCTGACTTCCACAAAGTCACACATTCTAGACACTGGCCTTCTAACACCCACTGACCTCCAGGCACACTTGGCTCTATAGCTGCCACAGTCCCACTTAGACTGTCTCCTAGGAAAGCCTGCCTGGTCTGCCTTATTATTTATTAGCCCTCACCTGAGCTCTGTACATAAGGCAGCCATTAGGTATGGTCACACTTCCCTTTTCTACCCTGTGTGGGCAGTTCCCTCCAGCCCCACACAGAATCCATGTCTCTCTCTCTCGCTTCCTAGCTTTCACTATATATATATATATGGGTCTGTACCATGCGGGCAAGTTGGAGTGACTGGCAGCTGCTCCTCTCTGCAGCCACTAGGACTGGGGGCAGCTGGATTGACCAGTGGCTGCTACTTTTTGCAGTTGCCAGGTCCGGGAGCAGCTGCTGGATCTGTACCATGCCGCTGGGTCTTCTCTGTAGCTGCT
This sequence comes from Taudactylus pleione, assembly GCA_031769625.1. Classification (NCBI taxonomy): domain Eukaryota; kingdom Metazoa; phylum Chordata; class Amphibia; order Anura; family Myobatrachidae; genus Taudactylus; species Taudactylus pleione. The sequence continues at coordinate 1,389,705 of JAUIMM010000120.1, forward strand.
GGATCTGTACCATGGGGCATGCAGGAGTGACTGGTGGCTGCTCCTCTCTGCAACCACCGGGACTGGGGGCAGCTGGATTGACCATTGGCTGCTCTTCTCTGCAGAAGGTCTGTATTATGGGGGCAGCCGACGGATCTGTACACACTGGGACAGGCTGGGTGGGAGGTGCGAAGGGCTACACTGGAGGAGGGATCTGAAGATGGGCCGGTTATGTGAACACCAGTATCCAGTCTCTACCTGTCTCTTGCGCTCACATGACCACCTCATCCTATCCCTTATAAGAGCTCCCTATTTAGGCCTGCATCTGACACTAGCACCTTGTCAGATCAAGGTGGTTCTTTACCTTCCAGTGATCTCACTCACCAGTGAGTAAGTGCTACCTCCGATCCACTTCCTGAACCTGCGCTATTGGATTCCTGCAAGCTGCTGCCTCTAAGTCATCTCATCCACTCTGCAGCACTGAGCTGTATGCTACTTCCAGTCTGCACCTACCAGCCTGCGTTCAAGCATCAGTTCCAGTCTGGCTCAGCTACTGTTACCTCTGGTCCCAGTCTAGTTTAAGCCTGCAGTTCCACTCCGACTGGCTGCTGCTCTCTCCCTTACCAGTTTGGTTCAATACTGTGGTTTCACTCTGGCTGGCAGCTGCTCTGTGGCTCCAGTCCTGTTCAAGCTGTAATATTCTCTGATTCCAGTCTGGTTTAAGCCTGCGGTTCCCCTCAGGCTGGTTAATATACACTTCAGCTAAACTGCTTTTACCTCCGGTCCCATTCCAGTTCAAGCCTGTGGTTCCACTATGGCTCAGAGGCTGTTACCACCGGTCCCAGTCCGGTCCAAGTCTTTGGATCCAATGCACTTCCATGTCTGCTACCCCCGGTCCCAATCCGGTTCAAGTAAAGTCCAAGCCAGTGACTTATTCCTATTTCTAGCCTGCATTGTAGTTCGAAGTCTACTGGGCATCCTAAGGACATTCCTAATGCTCAGAAGTGCCAAGTCTAATGCCTAAAGTAATCCTGACTACAAGCAAGTCCTCTGAGAGCAACTCTCCTGCTCAATGCAGGTTCAAGTGGACTGTTCTTTCACTGTACTTCAGATTACCTTTCTACTCTGCAAATTACATTGCTTCCTCTTAGCATCACAGTTCCAGACATACTCTGAATCCCTCTACTCACTATACTATCGCTTCTTCTATCAATGGTGGTTGTTGACCTAATGCTCTCTTAGAGTGTTAGGGTTTGTGCTGAGTTTCTGCTCCAGCATTCACTCTGGTTGCTGGGGACTGGGTGCTGGATCTTGATTTTTCTTTGAGGTTCCAGGCCCCAGTGACCTAGCTCTTTAAATAGGTTTACAGCATCTGTCAGCAGATGCCAAACGGGCTACTGATTTACCTGAATTACTCTCTGCTCTGTTACATGAGTTCTCAAACACTGGTCCCAACCCCTCATCCCTGTATTCAGGGTAAGGGGTTGAGTTACACTCAATATGTTCCAGGGACAGACAGGGAGCTTTCCAGGTAACACTGACCTCTCTGAAGGCAAAAGGCATTTACCGAATGGGTCTCATCGCATGAGTAGACCTCTGATTCAGCCACCACTATTCCACTATGACCTGTTAGCCCAGTCCATGGTCTCTGACTCGGATCCCAAAACCCCAACTGTGACAGCATGGGTTTTCTATGGGTGTTCCATATTTCCTCCCACACTCCAGAGACTTACTGGTAGGTTGATTTGTTTCTCCTAGCTTTATCCATAGTGCTATACACCTAGGAACAAACATAAAAATAAAAGGAGAGTGGTAGTAAGAGATAGATAAAGGTAAAAGGTGTTTGAGCTTAGAAAGAGAACACATAAACTTGTATGAAACTGTGTACAGTAGAGGTGATGGTAATCAAAGTAGCCTAGGGAGGTAGGAGGTTGGTTCAGCCTGAAGAGATTAGTTTTCAGTAAAACCTGAAGATATGGAGGCTAGAGGAAAGCCTTTTTGTATAAGGGAGATGTGAGAATACCAGGATAATGTTTAGCTCTTTTTGCCATACTAGCAAGTCATCCTGATGCATCGCCCACTGGCCTTCCTTGTACCTCAGTGCATGTTAAATAAATCAATTAGGTGAGCGAAAGCCACTCATAAGTAAAATGTACAACACAACAATTTAACAAATCTGCAAGCAAATATCAGGGGGTTCCTAACATCATGTCTGCTGAGCCATGCTCTTCACCCCTCTATCAATGCAGAGGAAGCTCAATGTCTTCCAGCTCTTTGAGTGTACACACAGTAGCAAAGTCCAAGGAGTCTTCACAATCCACTTGCAGTCGAATATTTGCCAACCTGCAACCAGTCCAACCAGAGCAGTAGCTCTGCGTCAACACTGTCCAGGAGAGACATCTTTTTAATCCCAACCAAGTCCCTTGAAATGGGTTTCTACATACCAGGAACTGCCGATGGACATCCCACAGAACTCAAGCATCCTGCAATAAGTAACCCCAACATGATTGATAAAGCAGGATGCAATGCAATGTGATATCTGCTACCAGTATGTAGATGTAATGGCCAGGAGGCATATTACCCAACTAACACCAATTTACACCACATTAGTGTCTGCAAGGTTGCATCTTATTCTATGAATTGCACACAGGTTCCAAATCTGCTTCTTTTTCATCTCTCTGTAGGACTCCTCCATCCAGGGGCGTCTTTAGAGAGGAGGGGGACCATATGCCTTCCCCATCCGGGGCCCCCTTCTCTCTTTCCGGTGGCTGGCAGCCGACTGACGCGGCTGGTCGGCTACCGGAGCATTAGTAGACTCTGGGCACTAGAGTGTGCCTGGAGTCTACTGCGCATGCGCAAAACGCTATAAAAATGGCCGCTGCGGTTTTTCTACAGCGCTGACACCCGGTGTGGGACCTCGGAGAGGAAAGTTATAAATAATATGGGTGCAGGGTGTGCGATGCGGGCCCCCCTGGACCCGGGGGCCCGTGTGCACCGCACACCCTGCACCCATTCTAGATATGCCCCTGCCTCCATCTCTGCGCTACTATGCGCGCTCACTTCCTGCAATATTGTGCAACTCTTCTCTAGGTAGTGTTACAACAGTGCAGGGAACCTGCTTTATTATACTAGAACTATTTGCAACACCGGGAAAAGTGCCAAGACTAGGCAATCCTACAGCTATCGTCAATTGTAAGGATAGGGCAGTAACGTTAAAGCCTGCTGCCTACTTATAGTCTCATTGGTTTAGATATTTGCCCAATGTGGATAGTTACGTGGATGATTTTGACCAGTACTGATACTCTTTCATTGTATATGCCTCACCGATTATGCTTTCATTTGTGTATGTTTTTCTTTTTTTCTGTAATATACATTTGTGTTATTCAGTTAAACTATTTTATTAAACAGCTTAATTGGAATTTGCTTTCTGTAGAGACAACACTTTCTTTTATATCAGCGCTATCATCTATATATGTCTGGGATGGGTATGGCTTATTGACATTCAGAATGTCGACAAGCACAAAGAAGACAGTGGTACATCGATGCCGACATGCTAGTAATGCTATGTACAATATTGTAACCATGTCGGCTTTAGAACTTCAAACATGATGGTAAAGTTCTAAAGCTGACAGGGTATCGATGCTCTGCATCACATTAATACCATGTCAGCATGACGGGTTTAACATACCACTATCGCCCTTTTGCTTGTCATCATTCTGAAAGTCGACAAGCTAACTATGGGCCTGATTCATTATCAATCGCAACTGCAATTACGCACGCAGACGGACGATTGTTCAGTTCTACGCAAGTTTGTGCATTGCAGTGCACGTGCTCAAAGGTCTCACTGTGATCGGACTGTGATCACAGTGACTACGCAGACCCATTGCAGAGTGATTGACAGGAAGTGACCATTTCGGGTGGTGACTGGGGGGGTGGTGGTTGGCGAAACACAGGCGTGCCAGTGCATTTGAATGCTATTACAGGGGCGTGCATAAATTAGGCACTGCGACGCCATACGCAGCTTGTGTACTCACTGCGTGCGATGAGGTTACAAATTTCTGAGTAAGGTTAGACTTGTGCAGGTGTGCGTGACGCTCTGATGGTACTTGATGTTACCGTTGGTTTCATTTTTTGCTAAGTATACGGATGTGTGTAAGGTGAAGTGGGCGTCCTTATGTTAGGCTGCGACGGCATTGCGATAGTAATCATTAGCATATTTTTGCAGTGAGACTACGTGTGTAATTGCAGCTGTGATCGCAATAGCAATCTGTAATGAATCAGGCCCTATATCCCATATATCTTTATAAGTGTGGTTTAGGAGCACATTTTGCAATATGTAATATTGTGTTAATAGGTGGAAACATTGTCTAATGTTAATGAGTATTACCATGGTAAGTGGAGTCGACACAACAACGGAGTGCTAGACTCATGATGATCTATAATTATGTTTCAGAAAACAACTGAAAGGGGAATTACTGGTAAGGAGAAATAGGGAAGCTTTGCAGAGAAAGTTTAGACGTAAGTTTTGTTTTTCTATGTCAGGCTATATTGCTTCCTTGTTAAATTGGGCAGTTAACAAGATTTCCCCAGAAGGGTCCCAGGATAAAAAAAACCCACAGCTCTAGGAAGCCCATGATCCTCTCAGTATGTTTTGTAATCACATGAAGATCCAACATGCAAAGTAAAGTCATCTGGGGGTTTATTATAGCTATCATCATGAGTTTATGATATATATATATAATATGGCTCACGAGGTGATATGTAACTAAAAAGCTCCAACTTGTCACAAAGAGAGCCATTGGTTCCAGGCCTACATTAGGAAATAAGGCTCTGATGTACTCTATGCATTGTAGTTTTGTGTTGTATGTATCCTACGGGAACAAAATCATCTCTGCCTGATCATCATCAATTTTATTTGTAGAACACCACAAAACTCCACAGCACCAAACTCAAGATTTATAAAACATACATAAAAACAGTACATACAAGTTTGACAATGGAGGTTCAGACTAGAGGGTAGACAGGGCTGTGATCGTGAGAGCTCACTCTCTAGAGGGAGAAGGCAAAGAAAATATAATAAAGTAATCTTAAGCAGTGGCGTAGTCAGGTTTAGAAGTGAGAAAGTGTAAAAAAAAGGTGCCAATTGTCAGAGCCGTAACTAGACTTTTTGGTGCCCTGTGCCAGAAAGAGCATTGGCGCCCCCCCTATTTTCAAATAGGGAAATAAGACCTGAAAAAGGGCCATGGCCTCATGGGGAAGGGCCAGGGAAGAGATAGGAGAGGCCAGGAGATGCTGGGGATAAAAGAAGAGGAAGACAGAAGTGGGAATGATAATAAACAGAAAATTGACAGGCCCAAACAGCACTCCCTGCCCTGCGGTGCCCTGTGCCATGACACAGGTCGCACTACCCTAGTTACGGCCCTGCCAATTGTATAGCACTACATATGCACTATTGGATGACAAAAGACTGTGTATTGTGTGTACTCACATAACTGTGTAATCCGATGTGGGCAAAGTCCATTGGGTGGCCAAACGACATACATAATTGCTTAGAAAACAATAGGAGAGAGGATCCTGCTTTCACTGTAGAGGGGATATGGGCAGACATAAAGAGACTGATTCAAGTAGAAACTAGAGCCATCTGAATGGCTTCTGGTGGCATCACATGATATGTCTACAGAGGCTGTTTCTACATGCAGCCTATGGAGGTACAAGCATAAATCAGCTACGATAACTGAATCTGCTCCAAAGGGAGAGATGGATGCAGAGGCTGGAGAGGAATGCGGGGTGGCAGATTGAATGAGAAGATGAGTTTTAAAGCATGTTTTACAGCTGAGAGGCTGGATGAAAGTCTAAAAAAGTGTGTCAGGGCTTTCTAGAGGTTGGCAGATGGGCGGTACAAATCCTAAATAGATGATCAGGGAGGAGGGGAGGCATCAATCATGGCAGAGTGAATTGGGAGGGAAGTGTGTGGAAATGAGGTTGGAGATGTAGGGAGGAGAAGAGTGGTTGAGAGCTTAGTAGGTGAATGAGTAGTGTGTGAATAACACACTACTGTACTCCAGCTGCTTGATCTGTTGCAGTCATGTAAAAATAGACTGTCTTAACTAATCAAGTCTATAATAGTGATTTTTGTAGAATGTAATTTTTTGTAGAATGTAATTGCAAGCAATTAAATGGAAAGATCTATTTTCATTCATCAGGACATTTGATATATCTCCCCCTGGAAGAGGGTCCAGGAATCTAGAGCTGGCGGCCCATTTGCCCTTTCCCCTCTGAACTGTGGTCCAGCACAAGGTTTACCTGCTCTGGACATGTCAGTGTCAAGCTCCCCCAGAGGTCACAATCCATTACACTGGACACGACCACCCGCTTTTTGGGCATCTCTCTGGTAGAACAGTACTGCCTCAGCCCCCGCATCAGTTGTTAGATAAATGGGTGCTGTAGTATGGACACTAAACAGCTCAAGAGCCCTCACATTGCATATGGTGTGTATTCTTTTTCTTGACAGGTCAACATCCTAGTCATCGCAATAGTGGTGGCGTTGGCGCAATCACAATATGCCTTCTGATGTCATGTGGCTATCACAAGCACATTAATATGCATGGATGTACACCAGGAAAAGCACTTTGTAGTTCCAATTGCATATAGACATATGATCCCCGATCTCTGAATCAAGCCCATTATGTGAGCACAACTTTCAAGATTTACACTACTAAACTGTTTTTTATATTTTGACAGGACTGTAACTATGGTAACAAATGCCAGGGTATTTACTAATACTTATTTAACCTACAAATCTCATCCTTCTTAGCCAGATATTATTTAGTGGATTGCAATATTCCAGCAGTTACAGGGCCATAATCAGGCTCAGACTGGCAATTCTGTCATTTGTCTGCTTGTCAGTGGGCTGGTCTGGACGACTTTTTTTTTCAATGACAGTTAAGCCTCATCCAGCCTTCCTGACCTGCTATAGTAAGAGTCTGGCTTCAGCTACTCAGTGGTCTGACCCCGTTCAATGCATACCTCTCAAGATTTTCTCACGTAAAAGTGGGACAAATATAAGCACTGCCTGACCAATGAAAAAAACACCCTCCACATTTCCTACCTAACACACCACTGCTGGACAAGAGCTGCCCACTAACCCACAGACTCTGGGCCTGATTCAGTCCCGTTCGCAAGCGCTGAGCACTCGCAACCGGGTCGATGTTTGCCCACTGGGTATGCGCACGATGGAGCCGACTCCGTCGTGCGCATGCGCGAGACCCGGCTAGCGACGGGTGCTCCGTTGCTCCGGGTCTCGCACCACAGGGGGCGAGCTGTCGATGGTGATTGACAGCTCGTCCCGTTTGATAGGCAGGGGGGGTGGCTGGCCAAACGAAGGCATTCCCGAAGGAACGCCTGCCGTTTGTGGGCTTCCGGCTCTATTAGAGCCAGAAGCTCTCTGGGGCTTGCGGCCACGAGACCCTTCCACAAGGGTCTCGTCGCAAGCACGATTGTTGCGATGGTCTTGACCATCGCGACCATCAACCTGGCCGCTTGCAATAGCTGTGGGTGGTCACCCACAGTTATGCGAGCGGCCAGGAGGCCAAACAACAACAAAAAAAACGCCCTGATTCAGAGCGAGCGCTCGTTCAGAGCGTCCATCTCTGAATCAGGCCCACTGTCCTTTCAGACCCTGCAAATCAGAAATGTTCCTCCTAAATCAGTTTGGAGGTGTGATGTATTGGGTCACCAGGGATAATGATAGACAATATAGTGAGATGTTATCGTTAAGATGAGCATACCTTTTGAGCATTGGCGCGGTTACAAAAGTCGGCAGATTTGGTTTCTGCAAGGGCTATTTTTTAACCCAGTCTGGCTCTTGTCATAGTAGTATGTCTAACACCAGCAAATCAATGCAGTACAATTTAAGATAGGGATTGTATGTATTTCATTTTTGTATTACCTGTCTGTTCCCAGAATTTCAAAGTAGTGAGTATGGTATGATTACACAAGACATATATTATATAGTGTAAATCACATTATTCTGCACGGAACCAGAATCACATAATCACACACACACAGATCTCAGCTCCCTGCTACAGCAGCAGAAGGCCAATATTAAACTGCTGAGTCACAATACAGGAGACTGTTTATCTATTGCATATTTTACTATGTGGGATCAGGACGTATTACACAAACTGTAATTATGGGTTGAGCGTCTGTTACTGACAGAGTTAATTGCTATGACAGTAAGTATTGGGAGGCTGCTCCAAGTCATGTGATGCAGTTTACAAGAAGCTCAGTGCTGTACAGAGTTGGGAAATCCCCTGAAAAAGCCATGGCTGCCTCTTCCTGTACTGCATCACAATGGCCTAACTTATACATACAGTAACTCAAACATCATGTACAGTATGACATCCAGCAGTCTGTCATTGGTAACAGTTGTTAGCTACTGTCCTGCATGGTGCACCTAAATAAACTAGAGTGGGCATTATTCACTGTTCACTGGCATTGTACTAGTAAAATTAACTTTTTTTTTTTTTTTTTACAGTTGTGTCTAATAACTTTTGTGGTTGCTGCTGTTCCTCTTAAAACAAGGCCATCTGGAAGATCTATGATTTCACAATAATGATTTATTTCCATGGATTAGTGTTATGACAGGCAGAGGGATGTGTTATTGATATGGCATATGGAGCGAAAATTATATTGGGACTTTGCGGAAGACCCAATTTGTTCCAATAACAGTCCTCAGTCTGAGCTGAGCTCGGTGTCAAAGTGATGTAGATTGCTCTGTCATGTCAGTAGCACTCAGTGGGCCTGATTCAGATGACCACTGCCACTGTGCGTAATTAGCAGGTGCAATTACTTCAGCTGAACATGGCCACCGGGGGCAGTGCAGCTGTGTCTATATGCTAATGGCGCAGCTGAGTGGCTTCTCTTACTGAGACGACATTAGAGATTGCAATTACTCTATGGCAGGTGCAATTTCTCCATCTGAACATGGCTGCCGGGGGCAGTGCAACTGCTTCTTTGGATGCAGTCATTGACCGCTACACGCCCGCTTCTGGATAGCCACCCTGTTATGCCCCAGTAATGCCCACCAAAATTACATTGATCTGCGCGAATGCGCAGTGCGACTCAGACACATAAGCAGACTGAACACATCATCCGTTTGCGTGCGACATTGTGTGCACCTCTGAATCAGGCCTGGTGTGTGGCTACAGGTATTCATCCAATAAAAATGATGACCCGCAGAAAATCTATGTGTAACGTTGGGTGGTATTTTGGTATAGTGTGTATATGGTTCAGATACTTAGCATGGGATTAGCGTGTTGGAGTGGAAATACTGATGATAAAAGGAATGTCTAATTAGCATAAAGCAAATACCGATCACGGACACATGCTTGAATATGCAATGATAAGGTCATTTGGTAACACATCTATTCTGCTCCCAGGGTATGATTAAGAGTTTCAACCACCATAGGCTAATACACTCATATCACCCACCACCACCACCACCTACACAATCAGGACCTCATTCAGAGTCGGTCGAAGCGGCCGCACGGTCGTACGCGAAAAGGGGCCGTATATGCAAATGATTCCCTCGCAAGTTGCGTCCCTAAGTTCGGATCAGTAGCTGGCCGACCAAGGGGAGGAAGCGGTCGGAAGACAAAAAAATACGCCCCCTTTTCGTACGCATTGCACGTCATCTCCGGGCATATAAGGATTAATCGAGACCATCGGCAACCATCGAAACTGGTCGTAGAGCTTAAGGTTGACCAAACCGTCTCTTAAGCTCTACGATCAAGTCAGTGTAAAAACCTCCCATATCACATGTGCCATGACGCTACTTTGTTAATTATGCACTCCCATAAACCGTATGCACTCCCACAAAACGCCATCCGCATAATTAGGCACGACTGCGTTCGGATCTCCACTCCCCATTTTCAAGCACCTTCCCGTTACCACCCACAAACGCCTCATTCTGTCACTCAAACTACCGACCTGGCTGTGTTCAAGGAGAGAGAAATTTCTGATTGTAGCAGCTAGTTTGCGCACGCGCATTGCGAACTTTACGCATGCACAGTATAGCGAACATCGGTGGCGTACGACCATGCGGCCGCTCCGACCGACTCTGAATGAGGTCCTCAATGTCTAGATTTTGGGGCATGGCTCTCATTTTAAACAGCTCTTAATCCTATTGATGGCTTACAACACAAAGAGTATTCCAGAGACCATCATATGATATAGAGAACATTTAGTGACCACCAGTGAGCATCCTTGAGACAAACATACAATACGGGGTGCATCCGCCATGCAAAACATCGAAAGCATCTGTAAAATGTAGTTGACTACCTTCCCTGAATGCTTTTATAACTGCAAAGGGGATCCAACTCAATTATAATGCCTGTGACATTGGACTGAGGTGTTCAACAAGCACATTTGAGTATGATGTTCGGTTGTCCTCATAGTTTTGGAAATATAGTGTATTTAGCTTTTGGCAGATCTTACAGCATGTTGTTGATAGATGCCAGTTGTGTGTGATGGGGGCGTGGGAAGCGAGTATTAATTACCCAAGCCCTGGATTGTTGGAGGGGCCTGGCGAGGGTCTGGGCTAATCAGGCAGAGACATACGGGGTGCAATCACTCAGGACCCGTTCTGCACATGCACAGAACAGGTTCTGCATAAGTGCATATTCCCAATAATCGGGAATCTGCGATCAGCAATGCACTGCTAATCCAGGCCCACAGAGCGCACTCCCCTCTCAACATTAGCTATATTGTGCAGTGTATTTGGTAGACCTATTTTGCAGCTTATTGTTAGATATACTTTGCAGAGTGGTTTGCAGATATATTAGAATGCTGAAATAGTGTTAGGACTGTTTAATTTTTTGTCACAACTTACATCCTAACTCTAGTAACCAATGTTCCTGCAAATGATTGTACATGTGATAAGAAGCCCTTGTTGAATGTAGGTTACTAAGGGTGTTATATTCACACACTATGGTATTTGGATCTGATAATGAAAGTTAGGTTTCCTGCCTGTATACAAATTATAGCTCCATTGCTGTCACTCAGATAATCCTTCCCTTCATCGTCAATGAGGTTTGACCTCACAATGACACTGGTGTAATGTAAATGTGCAATACGCATAGAACAATTTTACAACACGTCAGAACATAACACATATGGAGTGAGACAATGTTGATAAGATTAGTAAAAAGTAATTAAAGGGGATAACTACCATCAATAACATTTTATTATTTCCTGCTTCAGTCAAAATATTTTTCAAATACATTTCCTTTATGCCATGTCTCTTTCCTTTATGTAGTTAGCTACATAGTCATACCACCACCCACTCTTTTGGCAAGGTTTGTCTTCAGCACAAAACTCATTAGAATGTAAGCTCTTATGAGCAGGGGCCTCTTTCCTCATGTGCTTCTCTTTACATTTTCTTCTACTCCTTACTCCCCATAGGGCACCTAACACGGGACTGCCAACTCCCTGCTGCTTATTGTGAGTGCTTTAATCACTATTGCAGCAATGTATATAAATCGTGTCCTTGTCCTGCACTGTAATGTACTGTAAGTTACTTGTTTCTAGTTCACCTATTAGTTCTATGTACTATGTAAGGCGCTGCGGAACACTTTTGGCGCCAAATAAATAAAGGATAATAATAATGTACTAATTTAATTATAGGTCATGACCATCGCTGTTTGGAGTAGATGTGCTAAACCATGGAGAGATATAATGTACCAAACAATCAGCTCCCAAATGTCATTTTTCAAACACAGCCTGTAACATAACAGTTAAGAACTGATTGGTTGGTACTTTATCTTTCTCCACTTTAACTTTCTCCAAGGCTTAGTACATCTCCCCCTTTATTTGTAAAGTTCCACAAAAAACATTGCTGTGGGTGGGGGTTTCTAGAGAGGAGGGGGCCCGTGTGCAGTCTCCGACATGGGCCCCCTCCTCTTCTCCCGGCGGCCGGCAGCGCACTGAGCTGTGCACGGCTAGCGCCGGAGTTATAGACTCTGGGCACCAGAGTGTGCCCAGAGTCTACAGTGTATGCAAAGATCACCGGGAAAATGCCATTTTCCCTTTACTGCGCATGCGCAAACGACGGGAAAATGGCCGCTGCAGCCATTTTCCAGTCATTTCACAGCTCCGAACCCTTGCGCCAACGTGGGACTCCGGAGAGGTAAGTAATATTATGGGTGCAGGGTGTGCGGTGCGGGGCCCCCCTGGACCCAGGGGCCCATGTTCCCCGCACACCCTGCACCCATTATAGATACGCCCCTGGCTGTGGGTACAGTATAACACAAGTAATACATAAGATCAGAACAGGCATTGGGGACTGACATAGAGCAGATCTGATTAAATATATACTCATTCAGTTCTGTGCTATGGCAGCTAAAGCTGTGTGTTTCAGGGTACCCCTCCCAACTACTAGCTGGTCAATTGTTAATGATCAGTGATGAACGCCCCAGAGACTTTCACTCATAAACTATCAGAGAAGAGAGCACCTCTTAGGCTTCCCCTGTACCTACATCGATTTGAAGCTGGGCAGACCCACAGCCTCTTGATTCTGTAAGACTGTGGACCTGATTCAAACCTGCTCACTAGCAAGCGATCGCTCGTTGCTGGCGATGTTTGCAAATGCGCGCATGCATAGAGTTCGCAGTGCGCGTGCGCTAACTAGTATGAGCGATCGGGTTACGCTCGCTCGCCCAGCAAAGACAGCCCAGAGGAAAGTGACAGGAGAGGCCGTTTGTGGGTGGTAACAGGGGCAGGGCAGTAGTAACGGGGGAGTGGAGTTGCGGACGCAGACGTGCCTGAGTGTTTAAATGCCATTTCAGAGGCGTGCATAATTAACAGCCAGCATCATAGGATGCGTCACTTGGTAGAAATATACACTGATGTGCTTGCAGTGCTTGTGGCAGGGTATAGTCAACCTCAAGCACAGCGATCGCATCCGATGGTGCTCGATGTACCAATGTTTTCATGCACATCCTGGAGATGACGTACGCAAGTGGCCGTCTTTAGACAGGCTGGTGGGCATCTACAAACAAAGGGCCTGATTCAGACCCACTCGCGAGCGGCTGTCCGCTCGCAAGTGGGTCGATGGTCTGCACTGAGCATGCGCACGACGGAGGGAGCTCCGTCATGCGCATGCGCGAGACGCGACGAGCGAAGGACTTTCCTTCGCTCGTTGTGTCTGATCAAAGGGGGCGTGCTGTCGATGTTGATTGACAGCACGCCAACTTTGGTGGGCGTGCCTCCCAGACGGGGGCGTTCCCAAGGGAACGCCTACCATCAGAAGCCGGCCCACTGACATCACTAGTGATGTCAGTGGGAGTGATTTTGGCTCTGATAGAGCCAAAATCACTCCGGGCCTTGCGGTTGAGAAACTCAACCGCAGGCTCCGGCTCGCAGTGGCGATGGTCGCGATGGTCAAGACCATCGCGACCATCAACCTGCACGCTCGTATAGGCTGTGGGTGGTGACCCACAGCTATACGAGCGTCCAGGAGGACGCTCCATTTTTATGGAGGACGGCCCTCATTCAGAGCGAGCGCTCTGCTCAGAGCGTCCGGCTCTGAATGAGGGCCAAAAAGTGATCGCTCTCCAAAACAAAGTGGGAGTGCTTATGACTTGTCCTGCGAGCAGCAGCCTTGACGTCACTTAGCCAAATTTCCATACGCTCGGAGCGAGTGATCACATCTAGCGAATGGGTCTGAATCAGGTCCAGTGCGCATGCAATTTGTGCAAGCAGCTTAACATTAGCTGTACATCATGTCATGCTGTTATAAAGATGTGATAGAGACAAATTATACTAGCCATTCATATTATGGCTAGTTCCAAGGCCCATACAGGTGGTGCTCAGGCCAACTGCCTACTACAATATGAAGTAGTCCTAGCCAGCCACTGGGAAATTGGCATGCAGTAATAACAATAAGACTGATAAAGTGTGAGATATTTGATTGAAACAACAATTACATCTCTAGTTGGTCTCTCATCGTAGAAAAAACTTCAGCCTATTTCCTGCATAAAGTCTGTCACGTCACATACCACTCACAACCTTAATTGAGCTCCTGCAGATGTACAGTATATCTGCTTTATTGGCTGGAACAATCCAAAACACATACTGTAATTACCAGTTTCTGTAAAGCAATGTTCGGAGATATTGACCCAGATTATCTCTGCTCCTGCCACCACACCTGATTGGGACTCAGCGCATTCGGTATGAATAGCCGGCTGCCGCATGACCGGCGGATCGATTCCCGGCTGCGGCAGCCCGACAAAACAGCAGAGCCCGGCAGCGGAAGCCCGACAGCGCTGGAAATCCCGATCGTCCCTAAGGTAAGTACTTACTAACCTAACCAACCCCCCTAACCCTCCTTAGGGGTGCCTAACCCTAACCTCCCCCCCAAGTGCCTAACCCTAACCTCCCCCCTCTAAGTGCCTAACCCTAACCCCCCCTTCCCCGCTGCCTAAACCTAAGTCCCCCCCGGGGAGTGCCTAACCCTAAGTCCCCCCCGGGGGTGCCTAACCCTAACCCTCCCTCCCCCTAGCCTAACCCTCCCAGGGGGGTGCCTAACCCTAATTCCCCCCCGGGTACCCTAAACCTGACCCTCCCCCCCGTGGCTGTCTGCTCGCGGCGCCCAGCATCCCTTCGATCGGGATGCCGGGGCCTGTCTCCTGGCGCCGGGAAAATGACAGGCGTCTAGATTTTAGACGCCGGTCATTTATCCCGAGGCGGGATAGTGGATTCGGGAATCTGGCGGTCGGGATTGCGGCCGCTGGCTTCCTAAACGTATCCCAGACTCAGCACACCACGGCCTACCTTTTTGGACCATATTAATAAGCTAAGGCCCGTATTCAATTTGAAGCGTTAAGTCCGGATCCGCGTTAAGTTACCGCCGATGACGTCATTATCGCATGTTTTGGTTTTACCCCGTATTCAATTTGAAGGACTTTCCGCCTCAATGCAATGTAATAGGCGGTAAAGTATCGCCTATGAATGGCAGGCGGAAAAAAGTGCAGAATTGGGGTTTTGGGGTGCAACGTTTCGGGAACCCGCCTGCAGCCTTCAGACAATCCCTCAAAGGTAATCTGTGTCAAAAAAAAAAAAAAAAAAACTTAAGGACACCCTAAAAATTGACTTTGAAAAAGGGGGCGAAAAAAAAAATATTGGGGTACAAACTTAAAAACTAGCGAACTTTACTCTGGGGGCGGGTCCCCAAGTATGCCCCAGGTGTTTTTTTGATTGCAGGTGTTTGCGGCAGGTGGATTTTTTATGATTTTTTTCAAGTTCACTTTTTCAACTTTAAATATGCTGACACCCATTTTCAAGTACTCCAAATTTGCTGGGATAACTTATTTTCTGGAAAAAATACTCTTAAATACTATTCTGCATCAGGTATAGAAAAACGCTATTTAGCAGCTATTGAGCCCATTTAAATACACCAAATACCTTCAGCGAGCCAAATTGGGGGGTACCATAGTGAACCCCCATGTCAGAGCATCATTTGGGGGGGTGACAGGCTGATTTCCCCAAAAATGACAGTACTCTCCGCTAGTTAGAGTATCACTGGGTGCCGTTTATGCGTACTTGGAAATTGAATACGGTGTAAAGCGTGCACGCCCGCGCTGCTTTACCGCCTACAAAACAGGCGAAGTCGGCTCTAAGTATTACTCCATATAATACAAAACAACAATATACTACAACATAACATGCTAATTGCAAATGGCTTATTACACTCCTACATCTTCAATATTGCTATAAAATGTATATTACAGTACTTCAGCTAAATTGCTTAATTCAACTCAGCAAAAGCCTTATCTAGCAGTTATCTTCCCACTATCAACCACACATTTTAAACAGAATTTACTTAAGATACAGCAACCTTCAAATGCCAACACAAAACATTGCCTAGTTCCCACCAGCCCCTTCTGTGTCAGATTAAGATTTTAACATAAAACCCAGGGCAGTAGCAGGGCTACCCAAACATGTGACATTATTACATCACTGGCACTAAGCACTAAGGAGAAGTTTAGGACATTCTGGGGGCGATTCAGACCCGGACGCTAAGCTGCGTTCTCTCGCAGCTGTCAGGGGCCAGGTATGCAAATTTCGCAATCGCGCTGTCTGGCTTAAGGACGCCTTCTATGTCTTAGAGAGCGATGGCAGAGTGAGGTAGACCCTACCCCGCCGCAAGCACTGCAATCACTGCAGGCTGAAATACAACCAAGTGACGTGTACAATGATGCTTCCATGCTAATTATGTACACCCATAAAACTCAGTTTTGACGCCCAGACACGCCTGCGTTCACAGCACCACTCCCCCGTACACATGCACCTTCCCCTGTTATCACCCACAAACAGCACTATCTGTCTACTATCACTACTCAAAATAGCGCTCACTCTTGATATAACGAGCATACGATTCCCGACCGCAGTGACTGGTTCGCGCACGTGCACTGCGATGCATGCGCAGACGGGCGACAATCGCCCATAGCGTGCATCCGCAGCTTAGTTTCCGGGACTAAATCGGGCCCTCTCGGTGGCCCTGCTGTAATTTTTCAACTGAGACCAGGGAGTAGCTGAGCTCCTCCCGTTCAAGGCACCCTGCATGCCAAATACAGGTGCCACAGGGCAACGACAGCGCCGCCTCCTAACTTCCTAAGCATACACCCTGGGCAGCAGCACCACTTGCCCACTCCTAGTTACAGTCCTGATAACAGAGCCCAGATGCCCATGCATTAGTTTCCCACTCTCATCACCTGGTCCCAGTGGATAAAGAATATGTTATTCTGCACTATAAAGGTCACCATCCATCCTGTAACTAATTTGCAGTCGATCCAATGTATATGTCCTCTTCAAATCTGGGTCTTGCCTACCCTCCTCCATACATTGTTTAGCCACATGTATATAGAAATATAACATTAGCTGGGTCTCATACTTTAAGCCAACAAAAGGCTCGCTCCCATATCTCTAAAGAAGGCTGTTATGAAAAACCGTAAGAATTGCATCTAATTATTCAGACTCCACTGTGGGACTTTTATTACATATCATTAGGAAATCAGAACATGGAGATAGATGTACTAAGATGTACATTCTGTAAAATGACAGTTAGGAGCTGATTAGTTGGTATTTAATCCCTCTCTCCACTTTATCCCTCTCCCCCTCGATGCCTTAACAGTTATGCCAGACAGCATAATTTCACACTCAGGGGCCTATTTATCAATATTATTTTTACTAAAAACATAAATATATTAAAGGGCAATTAGAGTGGTTTTCATAAAAAACAACTTATGCCCTTTAACTCGCATATTTTTAGTATGCAGTTCACATTTCCCATACTTGTAATGGGAAATATGAACTGCCTGAGATTTACTAAAAATATACTGTAAAAAAGAAGGGGGAAAGCACTGTGATAATAACGCCATTTTCAGTTGGCATTATCATGGCTTTTCCCCTGGTCCCCCGACCCCTGCTCTGATGTGACAGGCAGGTGAGTTGGCGGCACATGCGCGGACACCAACTCACTGTATTTTTTGTGAAAAAGACAGTGCTAAGACTACGGAGGGGACTCGCAGGGACAGCGCTTTTTCGCAAGCTCTGTCCCTGCAAGGGATTTTTTTAAAAACTCCTTTGATATTTCCTAAATTCGTAATGCGAATTTAGGTGAAAATATCACACTACAACGGCATTTGAAATGTGGATTGTAGTAAATAGGGCCCTCAGTTCTCTATTCATCATGTTAATCATCAGGGTTACTCCATATATAATACAAAACAACAATATACTACAACATAACATGCTAATTACAAATGGCTTATTACCCTCCTGCCTCTTCAATATTGCCAGAGTAAATTTATATTACTTCAGCTAAATAGCTTAATTCAACTCAACAAAAGCCTTATCTAGACATACATTCTTAACATAACATTCTTATTCGCCACGAACGCTGGAACAATTAATAATTGCTCCAGCACGGAGACAGCCGTTCCGAAAATCAGCTGTCTCCCCAAGTTTTTTCACTGCTCCTATCGGAGCAGTGTAACTAGTGCGTACGTGTGACCTGCAGGTCACGCATGCGCACAAGAGGCGCGACGTCCAGCGGAAGTAGCCAGACGGGGGCGGAGGAACCCGAAAGGATCCTTCTTTGCAACGCGGGACTCCTTAAAAAATGTTGTCTTTTCGGAGCTTGATGAAGTCCTGCCCCTATACTAGTATATGGGGACAGCTGGTCATTCCGCAAGAGTAAGGTAACCAGGAGATATCTGTGATGTTAGTACAACATCTTATGTCTTCCTCTTTCTGTCGCCTTTGATCCTCCCCCTGCTGGGTCTCCTTTTCTGTGCATCATTTTCCATGCATTTTTGGGATCTCTTCTATGCTCCCTGTCTGCCTGTCTACTGACTAATAAAGGCCGGAGCGAGTGGGCAGAGCACTGTGGCAGCTCCTGATTAGCTGCCAGTCCACAAACCGTGAGTGGCACGCATATGATGCCAAATCTGAAAAGCAGCAGAGACAACTCGGTCTGTGCTGGGATTTGATGTAGTTATTATTAGTGTTATTACTTTATGCCTATAAGAGGATAGTCCACACTCCATATCACCCACACAATAACTGTAACACCAGTGTCATGGTATCAGTGCTGACCTCACACATTGATAGGATGTGGTCAGTGATCATTCGGTCACACAGCGATGATGTGCACTGGTCTGTACAGGAATTGGAAATTCCACATTTTTAATCCATGTATCATGGAGGAGAGGGGCAGAAGCTGTCCATATAAACACTAATAAAGATTAGGATGGATATGTGATATTTGATTAGATATCTGAAAAGTGTATGACTCATATACTGTTCCTGGTGTCTGGGGGAAGACTGATGATCTGGCTGTGTAATCTGAAGGATCTGGTAAATTAATTATTGCATCCCCATCCAGTGTGGTTGAAAATGTCCAGTGTGACATGCAGTTGGAGTTATAGTGCTAATTTACACTCATAGGACTGATTCAGAGGTGAATACTATGTTTGCGTAGTTGGACGATGTTCTTTCTCACAAAAAAGAAACAAAAACACCACTGTGCTCATGCAATATGTTTTAAAGTCAACTCAAATGCTTTCTGTGTCAGGAAACAATGAATGCAATAGTATTTGATTTTAAAATGTAATGTGAGTAACATACAGTAACATACATAAACATTCAATTTAATAATATACAATATATGTAAATAGAAAAAAAGATTGATATTATTCACCAGCAATCAATGAATCAATCTAGTAATTAATTTCAGGTATAATTTGAATAATACTCCTATTAGATACAGTATGTTGTCTAATAAGAGTGGTATAATAATCAGTCCCACATAAAATATTACCCCAAGTTACCTGCTGGTTCGGATAATAGGGGAATACAGCAGCGCCAACGGGGGACTCCGGAGAGATAAGTATTTAACATGGTGCAGGGTGTGCAGGACAGGGGCCTGTGTGTACACCCTGCACTAATTATATAATGTTGATGATGATGATGATACACCAATGACTGTGCTTGTAATTTCTAGCACTTTGCTGCCTCTCATTCTCTGATATGATGCAGATAATAAAGAACTAAGGAACATATGGCTGCTCAATGCAAAGTTATATATTTTATTGTTTCTGTAAGGAGGATTTATTAGCAATAAAATGCATTGTGTATTAATTCAGATAAAGGCATTTGAATAGTTAAAATGCTGACTTTATCCCTGCTGAAGTCATCAACCCACCAACTGTAAAGGGTACCCCGTTACCCTTGTCTTCTCCTACCTCTTCATCTATAGTTCCTCTGACGGGATGCTCATGCTTCAAACGGGTGCCCACTTACGGAATTTAAAAACAAGATGAAATCAATGTTTCATCTGTAGTCATTAAGTGACCAGCAACAGGTCGAGATTTGAATAGTGCAACCCAAAAGATCAGCTCTTAGACAGGTTACCTTGTGGCCCCTGGCAGAAAGACTGAACGTTGATCAAGTCCTTCAGCGACTGGCAACGACATTTGAGACAAGGACCATCTCAGACCTCTTCTCCTGCTTGCCGGCACTGCCGCTGTCAGTACCCGTTAGTCTGCCCATGAGGGATGCCGCTAGCTCATGACGTCTGCTCACTTCCAGTACAGGACTTCTGGCTTCAGGGATGCGTTCCACCTGCTATCAGACAGTAAAGGAGTAACGAAATACCATCTGCAGCAAAAGAGAAAAATTGCATTAATGATGGTAGCAATCTCTGTAGAACAAATCTATAAAACAAAGATATATACTTCGTGAGACAATTGACACTTCTATGCAATACCATGAATAAACATCTTTGAAAAGGTCAATTAATATTCTGTATGTGTTTGCAACTATAGTTAAGCAGAAAGTACATACTCTCATTTGCTTACCTTTTCAGTACAGAATGGGAGATTTACATCATTTGTAAGATATTTTGCAGTAAACTTACATTTCAATGCACTTGTACTGTAGGTGTGTAGGTTCTTTTTTCAGCTTGTATTCTCCTTCTGAATATTGATATTTGATTAAACTGGTATTATATTAATCCAAATTGTTATCTATTTCTGATACATTTATTATCATTGAAATTATTCACTAAACTTACAGTATTTTTTTTAGTACAATATCTCTCATAATATTCCTATTCCATACTGTCTGCTGCTCAAATAGGGCTGAAACTAGAGGTGGGCAAGTAGTGCTGTCACCCAGGGTGCATGTGAGAATTAAAACCTGAAAGACATAAGATCCAGAGGCAGATTAATACCCCTTTACCACCAAAATTCCGGGTCTGACCCGGAGTTGGAACAGTGTTCCTGTCAGGGCTCAGCCGGGGATCGGCGCCCGCTTACCGCACCACCGGCTTCCCCTTTCATCCTGGGTGGTCGGTCGGCCTGCGCGACGGCGGGGGAGAAGCTGAGTATTCTCCCCGCTTGCTGCGGCTTCCTGGAGGGCTGGTGTCCGGCATCGCAAATCCGGACATGGGCGCCGCCATGACAGTCGGCCCATGTGACTGGATCCTTCTCCCTGATAGGCCCGTTTTCAGCTGATGCTGTGCACCTGTCTAAGGGTTCCCCTGGGTATAAAACTGTTCCACAGGTTATGGGAAATTGCCTGAACAACGGTTGTCTCCTAGCATGCTTTAGTGAGTTTCCGGTCCAGGTTCCTATTCACCCGTACTGCAGCAGTGTTACCACCTTTACCTGTGTGCCTAAACATCTCTGGTGAATACCCGTGCAGCAGTGTGACCACCTTTACCTGTGTGCCTAAACATCTCTGGTGAATACCCGTGCAGCAGTGCTATCACCTTTACCTGTGTGCCTAAACATCTCTGGTGAATACCCGTGCAGCAGTGTGACCACCTTTACCTGTGTGCCTATACGTCTCTGGTGAATACCCGTGCAGCAGTGTTACCATCCCCACCTGTGTGCCTTACGTCTCCAGTGAACATCCGTGCTACAACGTATACCGCCTCTACCCGTGTGCCTTCTATCTCTGGTGACGTCTCAAGTAACCGTGAGTTGCTTCCCACTTGAAATCCTTATTGACGTTTGATCCTCGTGTCAAGGTGTTTTCTATACAGTATTTTAAGGGACTGTTTTGTGCCTAAGCAGGCATATCCTCGCTGGGCCACGGGTGTAGTGTCTCTATCCCTGCAGGGCTTGGGTACCTGGTCAAAGGACCGCGACCTGCTCACGGGGTGCAGCTAAGCCCATATCCCAATTGGGGGGGTCACTGGCGAACACCATCCTGTGGGTTAGACTCCGCACCTTTGCCCAGGTCTCGCCAACACTCAAGACCTGTGGATGAGGAGAACGTACATCCAGGCCCTTCGTCTCCGCTTCTTTCCCCAACTTCGGCCCACCACGTCCTCTTCTCCAGTTTCAGACGTGACAGTTCCTATACGGATCAGGCCCGGAAATTAGCCGGCGCCGACTCTGGATATTCCCGAGTTGCCGCCGCTCACACCGCAGTCGGGTCTGCATAGACCCGGCTTTCCAGGCGTGAAAATGGACGCTTGGAGATGACGTCATCTCCAAGCGCCACTGAAGCCGGACCAATCGGCCGGCTAGCAGCGCACTCCAGGTCATCATGACCTGGAGTGCGCTGTTCTCACAGCAGGGTTTCACGGGCTACGCCCGTGTTAAACCCTGTTATTTACCTGGGTTGGATTGCCGGGTCACTCGACCCGGCAATCCAACCCTCTCCCCTTTTTTGCAGGGTTAACCCTGCAAAAACCCGGGTTTTAGCTCCGGTGTAAAAGAGGTATAAGAGAGGAAGGGGCCCGTGTGCAACCTCCATGTGGGCACCCAACGCCTCTCTCCACGGCACATGAGCAGAGTAGTCTCTGGTGCTGTGGCTGAGTCTTCTGTGCATGTGCCAATCCCTGGGAACATGGTGCCTGTGCCAACTAATAGATAAGTATCGTCTATGGGTGCACCCATTATAGATAAGTGATCACATCCTAGGTGCATTGGTTGGATCAACAAGCTTCACCAGACTGGTTCAATGAGTGTAAATAGGAGTGCGTTATACAATGACCTGTTAAAACTAGGGGTGAGCGGGTTCGGATTTCTGAAATCCGAACCCCCCCGAGCCCCCCCGATCCGAGTCCGATCCGAGTCAGGCTCGACTTTTCCCGCCTGACTCGGATCTGAAATCGAGGCAAAACGTCATCTTCCCGCCTTCCGAGTCTCGCGGGTTTTGGATCCTATATAAGGTACACACGTCGGCGCCATTTTCTCACTCGGCTGTGGACAGTGAAGAGGGAGGGTGGGAGTTAGGGCTGTGTAGTGTAGTGTAGTGTAGTGCTGCTGTTGTCCACTACTTCAAAGTCCATAGGGGCTGGCTGTGTTGTGCTGTGCTGCTGTTGTTAATAGGGGCTGTGTCCACTACTTCAAAGTCCATAGGGGCTGGCTGGACTGTGTTGTGCAGTCAGTTCTCCATAGGGGCTGTGTCCACTCCAAAGTCCTGTGCAGTGTCCCAGTCCTAAAGGAGTGCTGTAGTGTTGTCCAGGGGGTGCTCTGTCCATCAGGGGTGCTCCCCCCAAGTGCTAAAAAAATAATATATTTTCTGTGTTTGTGAATTGTGTGCGCAGTAGCCGCACGTGCATCAACAAAGTAGTGCCAAGCGTGCGCCTGTGTCATAAGTAAAGGGCCGGCTGGCTTGACCGTTAAGGGTGCTGTAACCCCCGAAAGTACACTCCAGTCCAAACCAAAAAAAAAATTATTTTCTGTGTTTGTGAATTGTGTGCGCAGTAGCCGCACGTGCATCAACAAAGTAGTGCCAAGCGTGCGCCTGTGTCATAAGTAAAGGGCCGGCTGGCTTGACCGTTAAGGGTGCTGTAACCCCCGAAAGTACACTCCAGTCCAAACCAAAAAAAAAATTATTTTCTGTGTTTGTGAATTGTGTGCGCAGTAGCCGCACGTGCATCAACAAAGTAGTGCCAAGCGTGCGCCTGTGTCATAAGTAAAGGGCCGGCTGGCTTGACCGTTAAGGGTGCTGTAACCCCCGAAAGTACACTCCAGTCCAAACCAAAAAAAAAATTATTTTCTGTGTTTGTGAATTGTGTGCGCAGTAGCCGCACGTGCATCAACAAAGTAGTGCCAAGCGTGCGCCTGTGTCATAAGTAAAGGGCCGGCTGGCTTGACCGTTAAAGGGTGCTGTAACCCCCAAAGTACACTCCAGTCCAAACCAAAAAAAAAATTATTTTCTGTGTTTGTGAATTGTGTGCGCAGTAGCCGCACGTGCATCAACAAAGTAGTGCCAAGCGTGCGCCTGTGTCATAAGTAAAGGGCCGGCTGGCTTGACCGTTAAGGGTGCTGTAACCCCCGAAAGTACACTCCAGTCCAAACCAAAAAAAAAATTATTTTCTGTGTTTGTGAATTGTGTGCGCAGTAGCCGCACGTGCATCAACAAAGTAGTGCCAAGCGTGCGCCTGTGTCATAAGTAAAGGGCCGGCTGGCTTGACCGTTAAAGGGTGCTGTAACCCCCGAAAGTACACTCCAGTCCAAACCAAAAAAAAATTATTTTCTGTGTTTGTGAATTGTGTGCGCAGTAGCCGCACGTGCATCAACAAAGTAGTGCCAAGAGTGCGCCTGTGTCATAAGTAAAGGGCCGGCTGGCTTGACCGTTAAGGGTGCTGTAACCCCCGAAAGTACACTCCAGTCCAAACCAAAAAAAATATTATTTTCTGTGTTTGTGAATTGTGTGCGCAGTAGCCGCACGTGCATCAACAAAGTAGTGCCAAGCGTGCGCCTGTGTCATAAGTAAAGGGCCGGCTGGCTTGACCGTTAAGGGTGCTGTAACCCCCGAAAGTACACTCCAGTCCAAACCAAAAAAAAAATTATTTTCTGTGTTTGTGAATTGTGTGCGCAGTAGCCGCACGTGCATCAACAAAGTAGTGCCAAGCGTGCGCCTGTGTCATAAGTAAAGGGCCGGCTGGCTTGACCGTTAAGGGTGCTGTAACCCCCGAAAGTACACTCCAGTCCAAACCAAAAAAAAATTTATTTTCTGTGTTTGTGAATTGTGTGCGCAGTAGCCGCACGTGCATCAACAAAGTAGTGCCAAGCGTGCGCCTGTGTCATAAGTAAAGGGCCGGCTGGCTTGACCGTTAAAGGGTGCTGTAACCCCCAAAGTACACTCCAGTCCAAACCAATAAAAAAATTATTTTCTGTGTTTGTGAATTGTGTGCGCAGTAGCCGCACGTGCATCAACAAAGTAGTGCCAAGCGTGCGCCTGTGTCATAAGTAAAGGGCCGGCTGGCTTGACCGTTAAGGGTGCTGTAACCCCCGAAAGTACACTCCAGTCCAAACCAAAAAAAAAATTATTTTCTGTGTTTGTGAATTGTGTGCGCAGTAGCCACACGTGCATCAACAAAGTAGTGCCAAGCGTGCGCCTGTGTCATAAGTAAAGGGCTGGCTGGCTTGACCGTTAAAGGGTGCTGTAACCCCCGAAAGTACACTCCAGTCCAAACCAAAAAAAAATTATTTTCTGTGTTTGTGAATTGTGTGCGCAGTAGCCGCACGTGCATCAACAAAGTAGTGCCAAGAGTGCGCCTGTGTCATAAGTAAAGGGCCGGCTGGCTTGACCGTTAAAGGGTGCTGTAACCCCCGAAAGTACACTCCAGTCCAAACCAAAAAAAAATTATTTTCTGTGTTTGTGAATTGTGTGCGCAGTAGCCGCACGTGCATCAACAAAGTAGTGCCAAGAGTGCGCCTGTGTCATAAGTAAAGGGCCGGCTGGCTTGACCGTTAAAGGGTGCTGTAACCCACAAAGTACACTCCAGTCCAAACCAAAAAAAAAATTATTTTCTGTGTTTAGCCGCACGTATATATCAAATCGATATAACATAAATGGAGGACCAAACTTTCTCCGATAAAAATAAAATAGAGAAAGATCAAGAACCACTTCCTCCTAGTGCTGAAGCTGCTGCCACTAGTCATGACATAGACGATAACATGCCATCAACGTCGTCTGCCAAGGCCGATGCCCAATGTCATAGTAGAGGGCACATACAATCCCAAATGGCAAAGTTCAGGAAAATGACCTTGAAAAAGACATTTAAATCAGCTGAAGAGAAACGTAAACTTGCCAATATGCCATTTACGACACGGAGTGGCAAGGAACGGCTAAGGTCGATCCCTAGTATGTTCATGACTAGTGGTTCAGCTTCACATGACGATGGAAGCCCTCCTCCCACTAAAAAAATCAAAAGAGTTAAGCTGGCAAAAGCACAGCGAAGAACTGTGCTTTCTAAGAAGATATCACAAATCCCCAAGGAGAGTCCAAGTGTGGTGGTGGTTGCGATGCCTGACCTTCCCAGCACTGGACGGGAAGAGGTGGCTCTTTCCACCATTTGCATGCCCCCTGCAAGTGCTGAAAGGAGCACCCACAGTCCACTTGCTGATATGCAAATTGAAGATGTCACTGTTGAAGTACAACAGGATGAGGATACTGGTGTAGCTGGCGCTGAGGAGGAAGTTGGCGAGGAGGATTCTGATGGTGATGTGGTTTGTTTAAATCAGGCTCCGGGGGAGACAGTTGTTGTCCGTGGGATGAAAAAGCCCATCACGGTCATGCCTGGGCAGAAGACCAAACATTCCACCTCTTTGGTCTGGCAATATTTCTATCCAAATCCGGACAACAACTGTCTTGCCATATGTACCATATGTAAAGGTGAAATAAGTAGGGGTAGGGACGTCAACCACCTAGGAACATCCTCCCTTATACGGCACCTGCAGCGCGTTCATAAAAAGTTACTGTCAAGTTCAGAAACTTTGGCTAAGACCGTAAGCAGTCCAGGGACACCTAAATCCCGTTGTCCTGTTGTATCCAAGCGCCTGCAAACCACACCGTCAACTCCCTCCTCGTCAATTTCCTCC
Source organism: Taudactylus pleione (assembly GCA_031769625.1). Lineage (NCBI taxonomy): Eukaryota > Metazoa > Chordata > Amphibia > Anura > Myobatrachidae > Taudactylus > Taudactylus pleione. Next base: position 1,416,095 of record JAUIMM010000120.1, read on the forward strand.
TTAGTCAGGATCGGAAGTAGTCCTGCAGGCCATGTCACTGGCATGACTGACTCTCCTATCCGGGATTCCTCTGGAGGATCCTGCATTGCTACGCCTACTGCTGCCGCTGCTGCTGTTGCTGCTGCTGGGAGTCGTTCATCATCCCAGAGAGGAAGTAGGAACACCACTACTTTTACTAAACAATTGACCCTCCAACAGTCCTTAGCGAGGAGGATGAAGTACGACAGCAGTCATCCTGAAGCAAAACGTATAACTGAGGCCTTGACTGCTATGTTGGTGTTAGACGTGCGTCCGGTATCCGCCATTAGTGCAGTGGGATTTAGACAATTGATGGAGGTAGTGTGTCCCCGGTTCCAAATCCCGTCTAGATTCCACTTCACTAGGCAGGCGATACCGAGACTGTACAGAAACATCAGAAAAAGTGTCCTCAGTGTCCTAAAAAATGCCGTTGTACACAATGTCCACTTAACCACGGACATGTGGACAAGTGGAACAGGGCAGACTAAGGACTATATGACTGTGACAGCCCACTGGGTAGATGTATCACCTTACGCAGCAACAGCAGCAGCGTCACCAGTAGCAGCATCTCAGAAACGCCAGCTCGTTACAAGGCAGGCTACGCTGTGTATCACCGGTTTCAGTAAGAGGCACACCGCCGACAACCTCTTAGAGAAACTGAGGGAAATCATCGCCCAGTGGCTTACCCCACTTAGACTCTCCTGGGGATTTGTGATATCTGACAACGCCACCAATATTGTGCGGGCATTACATCTGGGCAAATTCCAGCACGTCCCATGTTTTGCTCACACAATAAACTTGGTGGTGCAGAATTTTCTGAAAAGCGACAGGGGCGTGCAGGAGACGCTTTGGGTGGCCCGAAAAATTTCTGGCCACTTTCGCCATTCAGCGACTGCGTGCCGAAGACTGGAGCGCCAGCAAACACTCTTGAACCTGCCCCGCCATCACCTGAAGCAAGAGGTTGTGACACGGTGGAACTCAACCCTCTATATGCTTCAGAGGATGGAGGAGCAGCAAAAGGCCATACAAGCCTATACATCCACCTATGACATAGGCAAAGGAGGGGGTATGCACCTGACTCAAGCGCAGTGGAGAATGATTTCCGTGTTGTGCAAGGTTCTCCAGCCCTTCGAACTTGCCACACGTGAAGTCAGTTCAGACACTGCCAGCTTGAGTCAGGTCATTCCCCTCATCAGGCTTTTGCAGAAGCAGCTGGAGAAAGTGAAGGAGGAGCTAAGACGGAGCGATTCCGCTCGGCATGTGGGACTTGTGGATGAAGCCCTTCATTCGCTTTGCCAGGATTCCAGGGTGGTCAATCTGTTGAAATCAGACCACTACGTTTTGGCCACCGTGCTCGATCCTAGGTTTAAAGCCTATGTGGTGTCTCTCTTTCCGGCCGACACAAGCCTGCAGAGGTGCAAAGACCTGCTGGTGAACACACTGTCAGCTGAAGCGGAACGTGACACGTCAACGGCTCCTTCTTCATTTTCTCCTGCAACTGGGGCTGCCAGGAAAAAACTTAGGTATCCTAAGCAACCCGCTGGCGGTGATGCAGGGCAGGCAGGACCAAGTTTGGACATCTGGTCCGGACTGAAGGACCTGGCAACAATTTCTGACATGTCTACTGTCACTGCATATGATACTGTCACCATTGACAGAATGGTGGAGGATTACATCGGTGACAGCATCCAAGTAGGCATGGCAGACAGTCCATACCTGTACTGGCAGGAAAAAGAGGCAATTTGGAGGCCCCTGTACAAACTGGCTCTATTTTACCTGAGTTGCCCCCCCTCCAGTGTGTACTCCGAAAGAGTGTTTAGTGCAGCCGGGAACCTTGTCAGCGAAAAGCGTAGGAGGTTGCTTCCACAGAATGTGGAGAAGATGATGTTCATCAAAATGAATTATCAGCTCTTCCAGGGAGACCAGCCTCCAGAAGGTACAGAGGGACCTGTGGTGGTGGATTCAAGTGGGGACGAGTTAATACTTTGTGAGGATGAGGATGTACACACTGAAGAGGGTGAGGAATCGGTGGATGAGGAGGATGAGGATGACATCTTGCCTCCATAGAGCCAGTTTGTGCAGGGACACATTAATTGCCAGCTTGTTTTGTGGGGGCCCAAACGAACCAATCATTTCAGCCACAGTTGTGTGGCAGACCCTGGCGCTGAAATGATTGGTTTGTTAAAGTGTGCATGTCCTGTTTATACAACATAAGGGTGGGTGGGAGGGCCCAAGGACAATTCCATCTTGCACCTCTTTTTTTTCTTTGCATTATGTACAGTTTGGGGCCTAGTTTTTCAAACTGCCATCCTGTCTGCCACTGCAGTTTCACGCCTAGATGGGTCACGTGTTTGTGCCGCCCACTCGTGTCGCTTAGCATAGTCATCCAGCTACCTCGGTGCAACGTTTTGGACATAAAAACACTATTGTGAGGTGTGAGGTGTTCAGAATAGACTGGAAATGAGTGGAAATTAAGGTTATTGAGGTTAATAATAGCATAGGAGCAGAAAAACCTACAAATTCTGTGATTTTAGCTGTTTTTATGCTTTTTTTAAAAAAAATACAGATCCAAAACACAAAACCCAGAACCCAAAACACGGAAGGGTGGTTTTGGCAAAACCAATCCAGATCCAAAACACGAAGAAAGATCCAGATCCAAAACCAAAACACAAAACACGAAAAGTGGCCGGTGCACACCCCTAGTTAAAACATGCAGAGGAAAAAAACATTTATTAATTTATTTAACAGTTACAAAATATTGCACTGCTCTTTACTGAGAATATATACATCATTCATATTAGTTCCTGTCCCAGTTGATTTACAGTCTATGGGGTCAATTAGGTGTGAATCGCAAGTAGCGAGTTTGTTTTATAAAACTCGACACAAATACGAGCACCCGAGAATTCTCCAATCCAATTAAAAATGCCTATTTGCAGTACTCAAAGTGGAGGTTTGCAAAACGACTGCCAAATGACAGATGTGCATGAAAAAGTGGGGAGACCCTCCTAGACCCCCCCCAAAATTGATAATTTAGTTAGCAGGACCGTATAGAAGGCTGTTTGTGGGCATTAGGAAAGTACTGAAGGTTTTTGAATGGTGTGAAATGGCTGATTTGTGCTTTTTTTTAAAAAAAAATGCAAGAAAATTATAAAAAAGCTAACTTTTTTCATTTAATCTCAAACGAATTAAACAAAATATGCAAAAAAAAAGTAGGAAAAAAGGTGATTTTGGGGTACTTTGAAGGCACTTTGAAAAATGATACAAAAATGATAAAAAAAATATATTATTTTTCAATAAAATACTGTAAATTTGTGGTGCCTAAACTAACAAAAAAGTTGATTTGGGGACAATTTGAGGCCATTCATTTAACCCCCAATAATTACATGTAATTGTTGGACTAATTAAGCTAATTGGAAACTTCCAAATTGCCTAATTAATCAGTTTGTCCAAGGGGTTCAGCATGGTGTGCTGACATTTTAACCTTACAATAAAGATTTTCCTTTCCATCTCTCACCCTCAGGGAGGTGCGAATGGAATAATGCTAATTCATTCTGACTTATTCAGTGCGAGTTGCTAATTGGATTGCAAAATTAATTCACTATTCAAATTCAAACAGAAAACAGCAACTCACACCTAATTGTATTGACCCTTATGAGGGTGACTCAGCTTCAGGTGGAGTTGTTATAGCAGAAAAAAAGGAGGGCGGGGGATTTACAGCACACTGAATTAAACTTGCAACAATATATGAAGACTATATAGTAATAGGAATTCACGGATATTAGTTGCAAGCATTTGCAAATACATGGGAAGCAGCTAGGCCGCGTCACGGCTTCTCTGTCACTAGCAGTCCCTAACACTAAGGGGTTCACGTCCGGAGAGCAGGGCACCCCAAAAAATGTCCAGCCCAGGACCCCCCCAGGGCATCACACGAAAAAAGGAAGAAGGGTGACAGTGAAGTGTAAAGTATAGATGTGTAAGACTAATTAATAAGTGTTGAAAAAGGGGTTAAAATATACGTGAAAAATTACATGAATAAAAGACAAACATTAATGATGATGTGAAAAGTAACTATGTGTATTAAGTGGTGATGCCATGAGGAGGCCCAGCCAGATTAGCCTCGGGGACCCCATGGCCAAACGCTCCCCCCAAATGTAATATATATAAATTACTGTATAAGGCCACATAATAAACGCACATATATATTTTGACAAATGTAAGGCCTCATGATAACGGCACGTAAATAAATGCATCCAAATTAAGGCCCTCATTCAGAGCCGGACGCAATTAGCGCTCGCCCGTCCTGAAAATAGGGGTGGCTATTCAAATGAACCGTTCGCTGTTTGCGGTCTGTTCACGCCTCTAGGTCTGAACGAGCGAACAAAACTTGCTTTTTTGGGAAACTACGCCCCCTGGCCGCTCGCATCCTACGTCATGTCCGCTATTTATTAGATTAATCGAGTACATTGAGCAGGGTATGAACTGCTCGCTATTCTTGTGGTCGGTTTTTGCTACCACAATTTTGCGAGCAGTTCTGGCTATAAAATAACCCAGTGACGTGGTTAATGACGCTGCTGTTTTAATTATGCACACCCATAAAACGCCCGTTTTGACCTTTAAGCACGCCTGCGTTCTGATTTCCACTCCCCGTTTTCAAGCACCTTCCCCTGTTACCACCCACATACGCCTCATTCTGTCACTCAAATTATCAGGCATTCGCTATTTTGCGAGCACATGAATTTGGACCGCACTGACTGGTTCGCACATGCGTATAACGATCCGTACGCATGCGCAGTTGGCCAAACATCGCTCGGTGCGAACGAGCTACCGCTTACGAGTGGCTCTGAATCAGGCCCTAAGAGCCAGCTTACCAGTTTTTGAAGTGGTTATAGCAGCTGTGATAGCTGTAATATGGTAATACAGCTGTAGGCGTCACACCTCCTGCATGCATTACTGATCCGAGCTACAACCTAGAACGCAGCATCAGATAATCTGCGTATCCATCAGCTGGCTGAGTGACCATGGGGTCACTCAAGCCAGCCACTGCAGATGCTCAAAAGAGACAAGGAAATCTCCGTCAGCCAACGGAGATCCTGGCTTCTCCACTCCCACACAACGGCGGTGACGCCCCCTCCCCACCCTGGAACCAATCACTGACAGTCTGCTGCCAAACTCTGTCCAATACCGCAGACTCGTACTGCATACGCCTGTAATGGTTATGGCGCATGCGCAGATTCCCGACCATAGAGAATATGCGTTCAGTAATGCACTGCTGAAGTAGGCCCTATATTCTCTACTACACAGACACATATCAATATACTAAGGTTAATTTTGTCAGAAGTCAATTAACTTACCAGTCTTTGGAGTGTGGAAGGATCTGTGAGTCAGCAATGCTAGCCATGTTGCCACCATGTTGTACAAAGAGTCGCAAATGGTTTTCACTAGTAAGAAGCTCAAACCTGTATTTATAGTATACCCTACATAAAGTTGTGCTATAGTGCCACAATTTTATATACTTTGTTCACAATCTGTATAACTTCCATGAAAACTAATAATAATAATAATACATGACTGCAAAAGCATACTCTAAAGATCTCAAGTAAAAGTAAAAAATAAATCTGCAATATTGTATAGTGGGTGTACAAAGTCATATTATGTACTGGTGACAAAACTGTTGTAGGGACTGATACAAAGCTGTCAGCCGCACACAAGTCTGATTTGTAGACAGATCTTGCAGTGCATGCATGTATAGGTGAATCTAGGTCACATCTCCACTTGCGACTGAATGGCATAAAAGGATAGTAATAAGGCATTTGTATCTAGCAAAGTTTAGTGATAGCTCTTTGTGGGCATGTTGTATATTTTGCAAGCTTACGCATATGGTCGCTGAGCGGCTGAATAATTGTGTACCACTCTGCATACACGCGAATATCTGCATTTAGTTTGCCTTGTTGAAACTCTGGGCCTGATTCAGAGCTGGAAGCTATTTGCGAACGGTCGTTCAGAAAAATGGGCCGGCTATTTAAATTGAACGCTCGCTCTTTGCGGTCTGTTGACGCCTCTATGTCTGAGCGAGCGAACGAAACATATGCTCGCTATTTTGTAAAGACGCCCCCTGGCCGTTCGCATCATACGCCATCTCCGCTATTTATTAGATTAATCGAGTACATCGAAAGGCGTCTGAACTGCTCGCAGTGCTTGTGGTTGGATTTTCCTACCGCAATCATGCGAGCAGTTCAGGCTAAAAGACAACCAAGTGACGTGGCCGATGACGCTGCTTTGTTAATTATGCACACCCTTAAAATGCCCGTTTTGACCGTTTGGCACGCCTGCGTTCGGATCATCACTCCCCGTTTTCAAGCACCTTCCCCTGTTACCACCCACAAACGCCTCATCCTGTCACTCAAATTAGCAGGCACTCGCTATTTTGCGAACGCACAATTTCCGACCGCAAAGACTGGTTGGCGCATGCGCATTACGACCCATACGCATGCGCAGATGTGCGAACATCGCTCTGAGCGAACGAGCGGCCGCTTACGAGCGGCTCTGAATCAGGCCCTCTGAATCGACCCCATCGCATAAGTGCCTACTCTCCTGGGAACTGCGGGATGCTCCTGATTTTTCAGTGTAACCCCCTGCACCCCCGGAAGAGTAGTGGAGTGGGCACAATGGGGACAATTTTCCTGGAGATCGGCAGGTCCGTGAGTAGGTGCGGGGCCTAATGACGTAATTCTATGGTAAACAAACACCGTAAAGCTGGTAACACAATTAATAATAATCTTTCCAACCAGCCAGCTCCTTCTTACCCATCACTAGCTGCAACTATGGGGGTGCTGTTAGCAGCAGCGGGACAGTTTATGGGGCAGAAAGTACTAGAACCTGCTTGCAGCAAAGGCAGGAAATATAGAGTTGATAGCAAATATGGTGACAGCAGATAGTAGTAGCAGAGTAGTATGGTGATAGCAGATAGTAGTAGCAGAGTAGTATTGTGACAGCAGATAGTAGTAGCAGAGTAGTATGGTGACAGCAGGTAGTAGTAGCAGAGTAGTATGGTGACAGCAGATAGTAGTTGCAGAGTAATATGGTGACAGCAGATAGTAGTAGCAGGGTAGTATGGTAACAGCAGATAGTAGTAGCAGAGGAGTATGGTGACAGCAGATAGTAGTAGCAGAGTAATATGGTGACAGCAGATAGTAGTAGCAGAGTAGTATGGTAACAGCAGAAAGTAGTAGCAAGGTAGTACAGAGACAGCAGATAGTAGTAGCAGAGTAATATGGTGACAGCAGATAGTAGTAGTAGAGTAGTATGGTAACAACAGATAGTAGTAGCAGAGTAGTACAGTGACAGCAGATAGTAGTAGCAGGGTAGTATGGTGATAGTAGTAGCAGGGTAGTATGGTTACAGCAGATAGTAGTAGCAGGGTAGTATGGTAACAACAGATAGGAGTAGCAGAGTAGTACAGTGACAGCAGATAGTAGTAGCAGAGGAGTATGGTGACAGCAGATAGTAGTAGCAGAGGAGTATGGTGACAGCAGATAGTAGTAGCAGGGTAGTATGGTGACAGCAAATAGTAGTAGTAGAGTAGTATGGTAACAACAGATAGTAGTAGCAGAGTAGTACAGTGACAGCAGATAGTAGTAGCAGGGTAGTATGGTGATAGTAGTAGCAGGGTAGTATGGTTACAGCAGATAGTAGTAGCAGGGTAGTATGGTAATAGCAGATAGTAGTAGCAGAGGAGTATGGTGACAGCAGATAGTAGTAGCAGAGGAGTACGGTGACAGCATATAGTAGTAGCAGAGTAGTATGGTAACAGCAGAAAGTAGTAGCAAGGTAGTACAGAGACAGCAGATAGTAGTAGCAGAGTAATATGGTGACAGCAGGTCGTAGTAGTAGAGTAGTATGGTAACAACAGATAGTAGTAGCAGAGTAGTACAGTGACAGCAGATAGTAGTAGCAGGGTAGTATGGTGATAGTAGTAGCAGGGTAGTATGGTGACAGCAGATAGTAGTAGCAGGGTAGTATGGTTACAGCAGATAGTAGTAGCAGGGTAGTATGGTTACAGCAGATAGTAGTAGCAGAGTAATATGGTGACAGCAGATAGTAGTAGTAGAGTAGTATGGTAACAATAGATAGTAGTAGCAGAGTAGTACAGTGACAGCAGATAGTAGTAGCAGGGTAGTATGGTGACAGCAAATAGTAGTATTAGAGTAGTATGGTAACAACAGATAGTAGTAGCAGAGTAGTACAGTGACAGCAGATAGTAGTAGCAGGGTAGTATGGTGATAGTAGTAGCAGGGTAGTATGGTTACAGCAGATAGTAGTAGCAGGGTAGTATGGTAATAGCAGATAGTAGTAGCAGAGGAGTATGGTGACAGCAGATAGTAGTAGCAGGGTAGTATGGTTACAGCAGATAGTAGTAGCAGGGTAATATGGTGACAGCAGATAGTAGTAGTAGAGTAGTATGGTAACAATAGATAGTAGTAGCAGAGTAGTACAGTGACAGCAGATAGTAGTAGCAGGGTAGTATGGTGACAGCAAATAGTAGTATTAGAGTAGTATAATAACAACAGATAGTAGTAGCAGAGTAGTACAGTGACAGCAGATAGTAGTAGCAGGGTAGTATGGTGATAGTAGTAGCAGGGTAGTATGGTTACAGCAGATAGTAGTAGCAGGGTAGTATGGTAATAGCAGATAGTAGTAGCAGAGGAGTATGGTGACAGCTGATAGTAGTAGCAGAGGAGTATGGTGACAGCAGATAGTAGTAGCAGAGTAATATGGTGACAGCAGATAGTAGTAGCAGAGTAATATGGTGACAGCAGATAGTAGTAGCAGAGTAGTTTGGTGACAGCAGAAAGTAGTAGCAAGGTAGTACAGTGACAGCAGATAGTAGTAGCAGAGGAGTATGGTGACAGCAGATAGTAGTAGCAGAGTAATATGGTGACAGCAGCAGATAGTAGTAGCAGAGTAATATGGTGACAGCAGACAGTAGTAGTAGTAGTAGAGTAGTATGGTAACAACAGATAGTAGTAGCAGAGTAGTACAGTGACAGCAGATAGTAGTAGCAGGGTAGTATGGTGATAGTAGTAGCAGGGTAGTATGGTGACAGCAGATAGTAGTAGCAGGGTAGTATGGTTACAGCAGATAGTAGTAGCAGGGTAGTATGGTTACAGCAGATAGTAGTAGCAGGGTAGTATGGTTACAGCAGATAGTAGTAGCAGAGTAATATGGTGACAGCAGATACTCTCATTTGCTTACCTTTTCAGTACAGAATGGGAGATTTACATCATTTGTAAGATATTTTGCAGTAAACTTACATTTCAATGCACTTGTACTGTAGGTGTGTAGGTTCTTTTTTCAGCTTGTATTCCCCTTCTGAATATTGATATTTGATTAAACTGGTATTATATTAATCCAAATTGTTATCTATTTCTGATACATTTATTATTATTGAAATTATTCACTAAACTTACAGTATTTTTTTTAGTACAATATCTCTCATAATATTCCTATTCCATACTGTATGCTGCTCAAATAGGGCCGAAAAGTACTAGAACCTGCTTGCAGCAAAGGCAGGAAATATAGAGTTGATAGCAAATATGGTGACAGCAGATAGTAGTAGCAGAGTAGTATGGTGACTGCAGGTAGTAGTAGCAGAGTAGTATGGTGACAGCAGATAGTAGTTGCAGAGTAATATGGTGACAGCAGATAGTAGTAGCAGAGTAGTATGGTGACAGCAGATAGTAGTAGCAGAGGAGTATGGTGACAGTAGATAGTAGTAGCAGAGTAATATGGTAACAGCAGAAAGTAGTAGCAAGGTAGTACAGAGACAGCAGATAGTAGTAGCAGAGTAATATGGTGACAGCAGATAGTAGTAGTAGAGTAGTATGGTAACAACAGATAGTAGTAGCAGAGTAGTACAGTGACAGCAGATAGTAGTAGCAGGGTAGTATGGTGATAGTAGTAGCAGGGTAGTATGGTTACAGCAGATAGTAGTAGCAGGGTAGTATGGTAATAGCAGATAGTAGTAGCAGAGGAGTATGGTGACAGCAGATAGTAGTAGCAGAGGAGTACGGTGACAGCATATAGTAGTAGCAGAGTAGTATGGTAACAGCAGAAAGTAGTAGCAAGGTAGTACAGAGACAGCAGATAGTAGTAGCAGAGTAATATGGTGACAGCAGGTAGTAGTAGTAGAGTAGTATGGTAACAACAGATAGTAGTAGCAGAGTAGTACAGTGATAGCAGATAGTAGTAGCAGGGTAGTATGGTGATAGTAGTAGCAGGGTAGTATGGTGACAGCAGATAGTAGTAGCAGGGTAGTATGGTGACAGCAGATAGTAGTAGCAGGGTAGTATGGTTACAGCAGATAGTAGTAGCAGAGTAATATGGTGACAGCAGATAGTAGTAGTAGAGTAGTATGGTAACAATAGATAGTAGTAGCAGAGTAGTACAGTGACAGCAGATAGTAGTAGCAGGGTAGTATGGTGACAGCAAATAGTAGTATTAGAGTAGTATGGTAACAACAGATAGTAGTAGCAGAGTAGTACAGTGACAGCAGATAGTAGTAGCAGGGTAGTATGGTGATAGTAGTAACAGGGTAGTATGGTTACAGCAGATAGTAGTAGCAGGGTAGTATGGTAATAGCAGATAGTAGTAGCAGAGGAGTATGGTGACAGCAGATAGTAGTAGCAGAGGAGTATGGTGACAGCAGATAGTAGTAGAAGAGGAGTATGGTGACAGCAGATAGTAGTAGCAGGGTAGTATGGTGACAGCAGATAGTAATAGCTGGGTAGTATGGTTACAGCAGATAGTAGTAGCAGAGTAATATGGTGACAGCAGATAGTAGTAGTAGAGTAGTATGGTAACAATAGATAGTAGTAGCAGAGTAGTACAGTGACAGCAGATAGTAGTAGCAGGGTAGTATGGTGACAGCAAATAGTAGTATTAGAGTAGTATGGTAACAACAGATAGTAGTAGCAGAGTAGTACAGTGACAGCAGATAGTAGTAGCAGGGTAGTATGGTGATAGTAGTAGCAGGGTAGTATTGTTACAGCAGATAGTAGTAGCATGGTAGTATGGTAATAGCAGATAGTAGTAGCAGAGGAGTATGGTGACAGCAGATAGTAGTAGCAGAGGAGTATGGTGACAGCAGATAGTAGTAGCAGAGTAATATGGTGACAGCAGATAGTAGTAGCAGAGTAATATGGTGACAGCAGATAGTAGTAGCAGAGTAGTTTGGTAACAGCAGAAAGTAGTAGCAAGGTAGTACAGTGACAGCAGATAGTAGTAGCAGAGGAGTATGGTGACAGCAGATAGTAGTAGCAGAGTAATATGGTGACAGCAGCAGATAGTAGTAGCAGAGTAATATGGTGACAGCAGACAGTAGTAGTAGTAGAGTAGTATGGTAACAACAGATAGTAGTAGCAGAGTAGTACAGTGACAGCAGATAGTAGTAGCAGGGTAGTATGGTGATAGTAGTAGCAGGGTAGTATGGTGACAGCAGATAGTAGTAGCAGGGTAGTATGGTTACAGCAGATAGTAGTAGCAGGGAAGTATGGTTACAGCAGATAGAAGTAGCAGAGTAATATGGTGACAGTAGATACTCTCATTTGCTTACCTTTTCAGTACGGAATGGGAGATTTACATCATTTGTAAGATATTTTGCAGTAAACTTACATTTCAATGCACTTATACTGTAGGTGTGTAGGTTCTTTTTTCAGCTTGTATTCTTCTTCTGAATATTGATATTTGATTAAACTGGTATTATATTAATCCAAATTGTTATCTATTTCTGATACATTTATTATTATTGAAATTATTCACTAAACTTACAGTATTTTTTTTAGTACAATATCTCTCATAATATTCCTATTCCATACTGTCTGCTGCTCAAATAGGGCCGAAAAGTACTAGAACCTGCTTGCAGCAAAGGCAGGAAATATAGAGTTGATAGCAAATATGGTGACAGCAGATAGTAGTAGCAGAGTAGTATTGTGACAGCAGATAGTAGTTGCAGAGTAGTATGGTGACAGCAGATAGTAGTAGCTGAGTAGCATGGTGACAGCAGGTAGTAGTAGCAGAGTAGTATGGTGACAGCAGATAGTAGTTGCAGAGTAATATGGTGACAGCAGATAGTAGTAGCAGAGTAGTATGGTGACAGCAGATAGTAGTAGCAGAGGAGTATGGTGACAGTAGATAGTAGTAGCAGAGTAATATGGTAACAGCAGAAAGTAGAAGCAAGGTAGTACAGAGACAGCAGATAGTAGTAGCAGAGTAATATGGTGACAGCAGATAGTAGTAGTAGAGTAGTATGGTAACAACAGATAGTAGTAGCAGAGTAGTACAGTGACAGCAGATAGTAGTAGCAGGGTAGTATGGTGATAGTAGTAGCAGGGTAGTATGGTGACAGCAGATAGTAGTAGCAGGGTAGTATGGTTACAGCAGATAGTAGTAGCAGGGTAGTATGTTTACAGCAGATAGTAGTAGCAGAGTAATATGGTGACAGCAGATAGTAGTAGTAGAGTAGTATGGTAACAATAGATAGTAGTAGCAGAGTAGTACAGTGACAGCAGATAGTAGTAGCAGGGTAGTATGGTGACAGCAAATAATAGTAGTAGAGTAGTATGGTAACAACAGATAGTAGTAGCAGAGTAGTACAGTGACAGCAGATAGTAGTAGCAGGGTAGTATGGTAATAGTAGTAGCAGGGTAGTATGGTTACAGCAGATAGTAGTAGCAGGGTAGTATGGTAATAGCAGATAGTAGTAGCAGAGGAGTATGGTGACAGCAGATAGTAGTGGCAGAGGAGTACGGTGACAGCATATAGTAGTAGCAGAGTAGTATGGTAACAGCAGAAAGTAGTAGCAGGGTAGTACAGTGACAGCAGATAGTAGTAGCAGAGTAATATAGTGACAGCAGAGTAGTATGGTAACAACAGATAGTAGTAGCAGAGTAGTACAGTGACAGCAGATAGTAGTAGCAGAGGAGTATGGTGACAGCAGATAGTAGTAGCAGAGGAGTATGGTTACATCAGATAATAGTAGCAGAGTAGTACAGTGACAGCAGATAGTAGTAGCAGGGTAGTATGGTAATAGTAGTAGCAGGGTAGTATGGTTACAGCAGATAGTAGTAGCAGGGTAGTATGGTAACAACAGATAGGAGTAGCAGAGTAGTACAGTGACAGCAGATAGTAGTAGCAGAGGAGTATGGTGACAGCAGATAGTAGTAGCAGAGGAGTATGGTGACAGCAGATAGTAGTAGCAGGGTAGTATGGTGACAGCAAATAGTAGTAGTAGAGTAGTATGGTAACAACAGATAGTAGTAGCAGAGTAGTACAGTGACAGCAGATAGTAGTAGCAGGGTAGTATGGTGATAGTAGTAGCAGGGTAGTATGGTTACAGCAGATAGTAGTAGCAGGGTAGTATGGTAATAGCAGATAGTAGTAGCAGAGGAGTATGGTGACAGCAGATAGTAGTAGCAGAGGAGTACGGTGACAGCATATAGTAGTAGCAGAGTAGTATGGTAACAGCAGAAAGTAGTAGCAAGGTAGTACAGAGACAGCAGATAGTAGTAGCAGAGTAATATGCTGACAGCAGGTAGTAGTAGTAGAGTAGTATGGTAACAACAGATAGTAGTAGCAGAGTAGTACAGTGACAGCAGATAGTAGTAGCAGGGTAGTATGGTGATAGTAGTAGCAGGGTAGTATGGTGACAGCAGATAGTAGTAGCAGGGTAGTATGGTTACAGCAGATAGTAGTAGCAGGGTAGTATGGTTACAGCAGATAGTAGTAGCAGAGTAATATGGTGACAGCAGATAGTAGTAGTAGAGTAGTATGGTAACAATAGATAGTAGTAGCAGAGTAGTACAGTGACAGCAGATAGTAGTAGCAGGGTAGTATGGTGACAGCAAATAGTAGTATTAGAGTAGTATGGTAACAACAGATAGTAGTAGCAGAGTAGTACAGTGACAGCAGATAGTAGTAGCAGGGTAGTATGGTGATAGTAGTAGCAGGGTAGTATGGTTACAACAGATAGCAGTAGCAGGGTAGTATGGTAATAGCAGATAGTAGTAGCAGAGGAGTATGGTGACAGCAGATAGTAGTAGCAGAGGAGTATGGTGACAGCAGATAGTAGTAGCAGAGGAGTATGGTGACAGCAGATAGCAGTAGCAGGGTAGTATGGTTACAGCAGATAGTAGTAGCAGGGTAATATGGTGACAGCAGATAGTAGTAGTAGAGTAGTATGGTAACAATAGATAGTAGTAGCAGAGTAGTACAGTGACAGCAGATAGTAGTAGCAGGGTAGTATGGTGACAGCAAATAGTAGTATTAGAGTAGTATAATAACAACAGATAGTAGTAGCAGAGTAGTACAGTGACAGCAGATAGTAGTAGCAGGGTAGTATGGTGATAGTAGTAGCATGGTAGTATGGTTACAGCAGATAGTAGTAGCAGGGTAGTATGGTAATAGCAGATAGTAGTAGCAGAGGAGTATGGTGACAGCTGATAGTAGTAGCAGAGGAGTATGGTGACAGCAGCAGGGTAGTATGGTAATAGCAGATAGTAGTAGCAGAGGAGTATGGTGACAGCAGATAGTAGTAGCAGAGGAGTATGGTGACAGCAGATAGTAGTAGCAGAGGAGTATGGTGACAGCAGATAGTAGTAGCAGGGTAGTATGGTTACAGCAGATAGTAGTAGCAGGGTAATATGGTGACAGCAGATAGTAGTAGTAGAGTAGTATGGTAACAATAGATAGTAGTAGCAGAGTAGTACAGTGACAGCAGATAGTAGTAGCAGGGTAGTATGGTGACAGCAAATAGTAGTATTAGAGTAGTATAATAACAACAGATAGTAGTAGCAGAGTAGTACAGTGACAGCAGATAGTAGTAGCAGGGTAGTATGGTGATAGTAGTAGCAGGGTAGTATGGTTACAGCAGATAGTAGTAGCAGGGTAGTATGGTAATAGCAGATAGTAGTAGCAGAGGAGTATGGTGACAGCTGATAGTAGTAGCAGAGGAGTATGGTGACAGCAGATAGTAGTAGCAGAGTAATATGGTGACAGCAGATAGTAGTAGCAGAGTAATATGGTGACAGCAGATAGTAGTAGCAGAGTAGTTTGGTGACAGCAGAAAGTAGTAGCAAGGTAGTACAGTGACAGCAGATAGTAGTAGCAGAGGAGTATGGTGACAGCAGATAGTAGTAGCAGAGTAATATGGTGACAGCAGCAGATAGTAGTAGCAGAGTAATATGGTGACAGCAGACAGTAGTAGTAGTAGAGTAGTATGGTAACAACAGATAGTAGTAGCAGAGTAGTACAGTGACAGCAGATAGTAGTAGCAGGGTAGTATGGTGATAGTAGTAGCAGGGTAGTATGGTGACAGCAGATAGTAGTAGCAGGGTAGTATGGTTACAGCAGATAGTAGTAGCAGGGTAGTATGGTTACAGCAGATAGTAGTAGCAGGGTAGTATGGTTACAGCAGATAGTAGTAGCAGAGTAATATGGTGACAGCAGATAGTAGTAGTAGAGTAGTATGGTAACAATAGATAGTAGTAGCAGAGTAGTACAGTGACAGCAGATAGTAGTAGCAGGGTAGTATGGTGACAGCAAATAGTAGTATTAGAGTAGTATAATAACAACAGATAGTAGTAGCAGAGTAGTACAGTGACAGCAGATAGTAGTAGCAGGGTAGTATGGTGATAGTAGTAGCAGGGTAGTATGGTTACAGCAGATAGTAGTAGCAGGGTAGTATGGTAATAGCAGATAGTAGTAGCAGAGGAGTATGGTGACAGCTGATAGTAGTAGCAGAGGAGTATGGTGACAGCAGATAGTAGTAGCAGAGTAATATGGTGACAGCAGATAGTAGTAGCAGAGTAATATGGTGACAGCAGATAGTAGTAGCAGAGTAGTTTGGTGACAGCAGAAAGTAGTAGCAAGGTAGTACAGTGACAGCAGATAGTAGTAGCAGAGGAGTATGGTGACAGCAGATAGTAGTAGCAGAGTAATATGGTGACAGCAGCAGATAGTAGTAGCAGAGTAATATGGTGACAGCAGACAGTAGTAGTAGTAGAGTAGTATGGTAACAACAGATAGTAGTAGCAGAGTAGTACAGTGACAGCAGATAGTAGTAGCAGGGTAGTATGGTGATAGTAGTAGCAGGGTAGTATGGTGACAGCAGATAGTAGTAGCAGGGTAGTATGGTGACAGCAAATAGTAGTATTAGAGTAGTATAATAACAACAGATAGTAGTAGCAGAGTAGTACAGTGACAGCAGATAGTAGTAGCAGGGTAGTATGGTGATAGTAGTAGCATGGTAGTATGGTTACAGCAGATAGTAGTAGCAGGGTAGTATGGTAATAGCAGATAGTAGTAGCAGAGGAGTATGGTGACAGCTGATAGTAGTAGCAGAGGAGTATGGTGACAGCAGCAGGGTAGTATGGTAATAGCAGATAGTAGTAGCAGAGGAGTATGGTGACAGCAGATAGTAGTAGCAGAGGAGTATGGTGACAGCAGATAGTAGTAGCAGAGGAGTATGGTGACAGCAGATAGTAGTAGCAGGGTAGTATGGTTACAGCAGATAGTAGTAGCAGGGTAATATGGTGACAGCAGATAGTAGTAGTAGAGTAGTATGGTAACAATAGATAGTAGTAGCAGAGTAGTACAGTGACAGCAGATAGTAGTAGCAGGGTAGTATGGTGACAGCAAATAGTAGTATTAGAGTAGTATAATAACAACAGATAGTAGTAGCAGAGTAGTACAGTGACAGCAGATAGTAGTAGCAGGGTAGTATGGTGATAGTAGTAGCAGGGTAGTATGGTTACAGCAGATAGTAGTAGCAGGGTAGTATGGTAATAGCAGATAGTAGTAGCAGAGGAGTATGGTGACAGCAGATAGTAGTAGCAGAGGAGTATGGTTACATCAGATAATAGTAGCAGAGTAGTACAGTGACAGCAGATAGTAGTAGCAGGGTAGTATGGTAATAGTAGTAGCAGGGTAGTATGGTTACAGCAGATAGTAGTAGCAGGGTAGTATGGTAACAACAGATAGGAGTAGCAGAGTAGTACAGTGACAGCAGATAGTAGTAGCAGAGGAGTATGGTGACAGCAGATAGTAGTAGCAGAGGAGTATGGTGACAGCAGATAGTAGTAGCAGGGTAGTATGGTGACAGCAAATAGTAGTAGTAGAGTAGTATGGTAACAACAGATAGTAGTAGCAGAGTAGTACAGTGACAGCAGATAGTAGTAGCAGGGTAGTATGGTGATAGTAGTAGCAGGGTAGTATGGTTACAGCAGATAGTAGTAGCAGGGTAGTATGGTAATAGCAGATAGTAGTAGCAGAGGAGTATGATGACAGCAGATAGTAGTAGCAGAGGAGTACGGTGACAGCATATAGTAGTAGCAGAGTAGTATGGTAACAGCAGAAAGTAGTAGCAAGGTAGTACAGAGACAGCAGATAGTAGTAGCAGAGTAATATGGTGACAGCAGGTAGTAGTAGTAGAGTAGTATGGTAACAACAGATAGTAGTAGCAGAGTAGTACAGTGACAGCAGATAGTAGTAGCAGGGTAGTATGGTGATAGTAGTAGCAGGGTAGTATGGTGACAGCAGATAGTAGTAGCAGGGTAGTATGGTTACAGCAGATAGTAGTAGCAGGGTAGTATGGTTACAGCAGATAGTAGTAGCAGAGTAATATGGTGACAGCAGATAGTAGTAGTAGAGTAGTATGGTAACAATAGATAGTAGTAGCAGAGTAGTACAGTGACAGCAGATAGTAGTAGCAGGGTAGTATGGTGACAGCAAATAGTAGTATTAGAGTAGTATGGTAACAACAGATAGTAGTAGCAGAGTAGTACAGTGACAGCAGATAGTAGTAGCAGGGTAGTATGGTGATAGTAGTAGCAGGGTAGTATGGTTACAGCAGATAGTAGTAGCAGGGTAGTATGGTAATAGCAGATAGTAGTAGCAGAGGAGTATGGTGACAGCAGATAGTAGTAGCAGAGGAGTATGGTGACAGCAGATAGTAGTAGCAGAGGAGTATGGTGACAGCAGATAGCAGTAGCAGGGTAGTATGGTTACAGCAGATAGTAGTAGCAGGGTAATATGGTGACAGCAGATAGTAGTAGTAGAGTAGTATGGTAACAATAGATAGTAGTAGCAGAGTAGTACAGTGACAGCAGATAGTAGTAGCAGGGTAGTATGGTGACAGCAAATAGTAGTATTAGAGTAGTATAATAACAACAGATAGTAGTAGCAGAGTAGTACAGTGACAGCAGATAGTAGTAGCAGGGTAGTATGGTGATAGTAGTAGCATGGTAGTATGGTTACAGCAGATAGTAGTAGCAGGGTAGTATGGTAATAGCAGATAGTAGTAGCAGAGGAGTATGGTGACAGCTGATAGTAGTAGCAGAGGAGTATGGTGACAGCAGCAGGGTAGTATGGTAATAGCAGATAGTAGTAGCAGAGGAGTATGGTGACAGCAGATAGTAGTAGCAGAGGAGTATGGTGACAGCAGATAGTAGTAGCAGAGGAGTATGGTGACAGCAGATAGTAGTAGCAGGGTAGTATGGTTACAGCAGATAGTAGTAGCAGGGTAATATGGTGACAGCAGATAGTAGTAGTAGAGTAGTATGGTAACAATAGATAGTAGTAGCAGAGTAGTACAGTGACAGCAGATAGTAGTAGCAGGGTAGTATGGTGACAGCAAATAGTAGTATTAGAGTAGTATAATAACAACAGATAGTAGTAGCAGAGTAGTACAGTGACAGCAGATAGTAGTAGCAGGGTAGTATGGTGATAGTAGTAGCAGGGTAGTATGGTTACAGCAGATAGTAGTAGCAGGGTAGTATGGTAATAGCAGATAGTAGTAGCAGAGGAGTATGGTGACAGCTGATAGTAGTAGCAGAGGAGTATGGTGACAGCAGATAGTAGTAGCAGAGTAATATGGTGACAGCAGATAGTAGTAGCAGAGTAATATGGTGACAGCAGATAGTAGTAGCAGAGTAGTTTGGTGACAGCAGAAAGTAGTAGCAAGGTAGTACAGTGACAGCAGATAGTAGTAGCAGAGGAGTATGGTGACAGCAGATAGTAGTAGCAGAGTAATATGGTGACAGCAGCAGATAGTAGTAGCAGAGTAATATGGTGACAGCAGACAGTAGTAGTAGTAGAGTAGTATGGTAACAACAGATAGTAGTAGCAGAGTAGTACAGTGACAGCAGATAGTAGTAGCAGGGTAGTATGGTGATAGTAGTAGCAGGGTAGTATGGTGACAGCAGATAGTAGTAGCAGGGTAGTATGGTTACAGCAGATAGTAGTAGCAGGGTAGTATGGTTACAGCAGATAGTAGTAGCAGGGTAGTATGGTTACAGCAGATAGTAGTAGCAGAGTAATATGGTGACAGCAGATAGTAGTAGTAGAGTAGTATGGTAACAATAGATAGTAGTAGCAGAGTAGTACAGTGACAGCAGATAGTAGTAGCAGGGTAGTATGGTGACAGCAAATAGTAGTATTAGAGTAGTATAATAACAACAGATAGTAGTAGCAGAGTAGTACAGTGACAGCAGATAGTAGTAGCAGGGTAGTATGGTGATAGTAGTAGCAGGGTAGTATGGTTACAGCAGATAGTAGTAGCAGGGTAGTATGGTAATAGCAGATAGTAGTAGCAGAGGAGTATGGTGACAGCTGATAGTAGTAGCAGAGGAGTATGGTGACAGCAGATAGTAGTAGCAGAGTAATATGGTGACAGCACATAGTAGTAGCAGAGTAATATGGTGACAGCAGATAGTAGTAGCAGAGTAGTTTGGTGACAGCAGAAAGTAGTAGCAAGGTAGTACAGTGACAGCAGATAGTAGTAGCAGAGGAGTATGGTGACAGCAGATAGTAGTAGCAGAGTAATATGGTGACAGCAGCAGATAGTAGTAGCAGAGTAATATGGTGACAGCAGACAGTAGTAGTAGTAGAGTAGTATGGTAACAACAGATAGTAGTAGCAGAGTAGTACAGTGACAGCAGATAGTAGTAGCAGGGTAGTATGGTGATAGTAGTAGCAGGGTAGTATGGTGACAGCAGATAGTAGTAGCAGGGTAGTATGGTGACAGCAAATAGTAGTATTAGAGTAGTATAATAACAACAGATAGTAGTAGCAGAGTAGTACAGTGACAGCAGATAGTAGTAGCAGGGTAGTATGGTGATAGTAGTAGCATGGTAGTATGGTTACAGCAGATAGTAGTAGCAGGGTAGTATGGTAATAGCAGATAGTAGTAGCAGAGGAGTATGGTGACAGCTGATAGTAGTAGCAGAGGAGTATGGTGACAGCAGCAGGGTAGTATGGTAATAGCAGATAGTAGTAGCAGAGGAGTATGGTGACAGCAGATAGTAGTAGCAGAGGAGTATGGTGACAGCAGATAGTAGTAGCAGAGGAGTATGGTGACAGCAGATAGTAGTAGCAGGGTAGTATGGTTACAGCAGATAGTAGTAGCAGGGTAATATGGTGACAGCAGATAGTAGTAGTAGAGTAGTATGGTAACAATAGATAGTAGTAGCAGAGTAGTACAGTGACAGCAGATAGTAGTAGCAGGGTAGTATGGTGACAGCAAATAGTAGTATTAGAGTAGTATAATAACAACAGATAGTAGTAGCAGAGTAGTACAGTGACAGCAGATAGTAGTAGCAGGGTAGTATGGTGATAGTAGTAGCAGGGTAGTATGGTTACAGCAGATAGTAGTAGCAGGGTAGTATGGTAATAGCAGATAGTAGTAGCAGAGGAGTATGGTGACAGCTGATAGTAGTAGCAGAGGAGTATGGTGACAGCAGATAGTAGTAGCAGAGTAATATGGTGACAGCAGATAGTAGTAGCAGAGTAATATGGTGACAGCAGATAGTAGTAGCAGAGTAGTTTGGTGACAGCAGAAAGTAGTAGCAAGGTAGTACAGTGACAGCAGATAGTAGTAGCAGAGGAGTATGGTGACAGCAGATAGTAGTAGCAGAGTAATATGTTGACAGCAGCAGATAGTAGTAGCAGAGTAATATGGTGACAGCAGACAGTAGTAGTAGTAGAGTAGTATGGTAACAACAGATAGTAGTAGCAGAGTAGTACAGTGACAGCAGATAGTAGTAGCAGGGTAGTATGGTGATAGTAGTAGCAGGGTAGTATGGTGACAGCAGATAGTAGTAGCAGGGTAGTATGGTTACAGCAGATAGTAGTAGCAGGGTAGTATGGTTACAGCAGATAGTAGTAGCAGGGTAGTATGGTTACAGCAGATAGTAGTAGCAGAGTAATATGGTGACAGCAGATAGTAGTAGTAGAGTAGTATGGTAACAATAGATAGTAGTAGCAGAGTAGTACAGTGACAGCAGATAGTAGTAGCAGGGTAGTATGGTGACAGCAAATAGTAGTATTAGAGTAGTATAATAACAACAGATAGTAGTAGCAGAGTAGTACAGTGACAGCAGATAGTAGTAGCAGGGTAGTATGGTGATAGTAGTAGCAGGGTAGTATGGTTACAGCAGATAGTAGTAGCAGGGTAGTATGGTAATAGCAGATAGTAGTAGCAGAGGAGTATGGTGACAGCTGATAGTAGTAGCAGAGGAGTATGGTGACAGCAGATAGTAGTAGCAGAGTAATATGGTGACAGCAGATAGTAGTAGCAGAGTAATATGGTGACAGCAGATAGTAGTAGCAGAGTAGTTTGGTGACAGCAGAAAGTAGTAGCAAGGTAGTACAGTGACAGCAGATAGTAGTAGCAGAGGAGTACGGTGACAGCAGATAGTAGTAGCAGAGTAATATGGTGACAGCAGCAGATAGTAGTAGCAGAGTAATATGGTGACAGCAGACAGTAGTAGTAGTAGAGTAGTATGGTAACAACAGATAGTAGTAGCAGAGTAGTACAGTGACAGCAGATAGTAGTAGCAGGGTAGTATGGTGATAGTAGTAGCAGGGTAGTATGGTGACAGCAGATAGTAGTAGCAGGGTAGTATGGTTACAGCAGATAGTAGTAGCAGGGTAGTATGGTTACAGCAGATAGTAGTAGCAGGGTAGTATGGTTACAGCAGATAGTAGTAGCAGAGTAATATGGTGACAGCAGATACTCTCATTTGCTTACCTTTTCAGTA
Organism: Taudactylus pleione; assembly: GCA_031769625.1. Lineage (NCBI taxonomy): Eukaryota > Metazoa > Chordata > Amphibia > Anura > Myobatrachidae > Taudactylus > Taudactylus pleione. The sequence continues at coordinate 1,438,204 of JAUIMM010000120.1, forward strand.
CAGAATGGGAGATTTACATCATTTGTAAGATATTTTGCAGTAAACTTACATTTCAATGCACTTGTACTGTAGGTGTGTAGGTTCTTTTTTCAGCTTGTATTCTCCTTCTGAATATTGATATTTGATTAAACTGGTATTATATTAATCCAAATTGTTATCTATTTCTGATACATTTATTATTATTGAAATTATTCACTAAACTTACAGTATTTTTTTTAGTACAATATCTCTCATAATATTCCTATTCCATACTGTCTGCTGCTCAAATAGGGCCGAAAAGTGCTAGAACCTGCTTGCAGCAAAGGCAGGAAATATAGAGTTGATAGCAAATATGGTGACAGCAGATAGTAGTAGCAGAGTAGTATGGTGACTGCAGGTAGTAGTAGCAGAGTAGTATGGTGACAGCAGATAGTAGTTGCAGAGTAATATGGTGACAGCAGATAGTAGTAGCAGAGTAGTATGGTGACAGCAGATAGTAGTAGCAGAGGAGTATGGTGACAGTAGATAGTAGTAGCAGAGTAATATGGTAACAGCAGAAAGTAGTAGCAAGGTAGTACAGAGACAGCAGATAGTAGTAGCAGAGTAATATGGTGACAGCAGATAGTAGTAGTAGAGTAGTATGGTAACAACAGATAGTAGTAACAGAGTAGTACAGTGACAGCAGATAGTAGTAGCAGGGTAGTATGGTGATAGTAGTAGCAGGGTAGTATGGTTACAGCAGATAGTAGTAGCAGGGTAGTATGGTAATAGCAGATAGTAGTAGCAGAGGAGTATGGTGACAGCAGATAGTAGTAGCAGAGGAGTACGGTGACAGCATATAGTAGTAGCAGAGTAGTATGGTAACAGCAGAAAGTAGTAGCAAGGTAGTACAGAGACAGCAGATAGTAGTAGCAGAGTAATATGGTGACAGCAGGTAGTAGTAGTAGAGTAGTATGGTAACAACAGATAGTAGTAGCAGAGTAGTACAGTGATAGCAGATAGTAGTAGCAGGGTAGTATGGTGATAGTAGTAGCAGGGTAGTATGGTGACAGCAGATAGTAGTAGCAGGGTAGTATGGTTACAGCAGATAGTAGTAGCAGGGTAGTATGGTTACAGCAGATAGTAGTAGCAGAGTAATATGGTGACAGCAGATAGTAGTAGTAGAGTAGTATGGTAACAATAGATAGTAGTAGCAGAGTAGTACAGTGACAGCAGATAGTAGTAGCAGGGTAGTATGGTGACAGCAAATAGTAGTATTAGAGTAGTATGGTAACAACAGATAGTAGTAGCAGAGTAGTACAGTGACAGCAGATAGTAGTAGCAGGGTAGTATGGTGATAGTAGTAACAGGGTAGTATGGTTACAGCAGATAGTAGTAGCAGGGTAGTATGGTAATAGCAGATAGTAGTAGCAGAGGAGTATGGTGACAGCAGATAGTAGTAGCAGAGGAGTATGGTGACAGCAGATAGTAGTAGCAGAGGAGTATGGTGACAGCAGATAGTAGTAGCAGGGTAGTATGTTTACAGCAGATAGTAGTAGCTGGGTAGTATGGTTACAGCAGATAGTAGTAGCAGAGTAATATGGTGACAGCAGATAGTAGTAGTAGAGTAGTATGGTAACAATAGATAGTAGTAGCAGAGTAGTACAGTGACAGCAGATAGTAGTAGCAGGGTAGTATGGTGACAGCAAATAGTAGTATTAGAGTAGTATGGTAACAACAGATAGTAGTAGCAGAGTAGTACAGTGACAGAAGATAGTAGTAGCAGGGTTGTATGGTGATAGTAGTAGCAGGGTAGTATTGTTACAGCAGATAGTAGTAGCAGAGGTGTATGGTGACAGCAGATAGTAGTAGCAGAGGAGTATGGTGACAGCAGATAGTAGTAGCAGAGTAATATGGTGACAGCAGATAGTAGTAGCAGAGTAATATGGTGACAGCAGATAGTAGTAGCAGAGTAGTTTGGTAACAGCAGAAAGTAGTAGCAAGGTAGTACAGTGACAGCAGATAGTAGTAGCAGAGGAGTATGGTGACAGCAGATAGTAGTAGCAGAGTAATATGGTGACAGCAGCAGATAGTAGTAGCAGAGTAATATGGTGACAGCAGACAGTAGTAGTAGTAGAGTAGTATGGTAACAACAGATAGTAGTAGCAGAGTAGTACAGTGACAGCAGATAGTAGTAGCAGGGTAGTATGGTGATAGTAGTAGCAGGGTAGTATGGTGACAGCAGATAGTAGTAGCAGGGTAGTATGGTTACAGCAGATAGTAGTAGCAGGGAAGTATGGTTACAGCAGATAGTAGTAGCAGAGTAATATGGTGACAGCAGATACTCTCATTTGCTTACCTTTTCAGTACGGAATGGGAGATTTACATCATTTGTAAGATATTTTGCAGTAAACTTACATTTCAATGCACTTGTACTGTAGGTGTGTAGGTTCTTTTTTCAGCTTGTATTCTTCTTCTGAATATTGATATTTTATTAAACTGGTATTATATTAATCCAAATTGTTATCTATTTCTGATACATTTATTATTATTGAAATTATTCACTAAACTTACAGTATTTTTTTTAGTACAATATCTCTCATAATATTCCTATTCCATACTGTCTGCTGCTCAAATAGGGCCGAAAAGTACTAGAACCTGCTTGCAGCAAAGGCAGGAAATATAGAGTTGATAGCAAATATGGTGACAGCAGATAGTAGTAGCAGAGTAGTATGGTGATAGCAGATAGTAGTAGCAGAGTAGTATTGTGACAGGAGATAGTAGTAGCAGAGGTGTATGGTGACAGCAGATAGTAGTAGCTGAGTAGCATGGTGACAGCAGGTAGTAGTAGCAGAGTAGTATGGTGACAGCAGATAGTAGTTGCAGAGTAATATGGTGACAGCAGATAGTAGTAGCAGAGTAGTATGGTGACAGCAGATAGTAGTAGCAGAGGAGTATGGTGACAGTAGATAGTAGTAGCAGAGTAATATGGTAACAGCAGAAAGTAGTAGCAAGGTAGTACAGAGACAGCAGATAGTAGTAGCAGAGTAATATGGTGACAGCAGACAGTAGTAGTAGAGTAGTATGGTAACAACAGATAGTAGTAGCAGAGTAGTACAGTGACAGCAGATAGTAGTAGCAGGGTAGTATGGTGATAGTAGTAGCAGGGTAGTATGGTGACAGCAGATAGTAGTAGCAGGGTGGTATGTTTACAGCAGATAGTAGTAGCAGAGTAATATGGTGACAGCAGATAGTAGTAGTAGAGTAGTATGGTAACAATAGATAGTAGTAGCAGAGTAGTACAGTGACAGCAGATAGTAGTAGCAGGGTAGTATGGTGACAGCAAATAGTAGTAGTAGAGTAGTATGGTAACAACAGATAGTAGTAGCAGAGTAGTACAGTGACAGCAGATAGTAGTAGCAGGGTAGTATGGTGATAGTAGTAGCAGGGTAGTATGGTTACAGCAGATAGTAGTAGCAGAGTAGTATGGTAATAGCAGATAGTAGTAGCAGAGGAGTATGGTGAGAGCAGATAGTAGTGGCAGAGGAGTACGGTGACAGCATATAGTAGTAGCAGAGTAGTATGGTAACAGCAGAAAGTAGTAGCAGGGTAGTACAGTGACAGCAGATAGTAGTAGCAGAGTAATATAGTGACAGCAGAGTAGTATGGTAACAACAGATAGTAGTAGCAGAGTAGTACAGTGACAGCAGATAGTAGTAGCAGAGGAGTATGGTGACAGCAGATAGTAGTAGCAGAGGAGTATGGTTACATCAGATAATAGTAGCAGAGTAGTACAGTGACAGCAGATAGTAGTAGCAGGGTAGTATGGTAATAGTAGTAGCAGGGTAGTATGGTTACAGCAGATAGTAGTAGCAGGGTAGTATGGTAACAACAGATAGGAGTAGCAGAGTAGTACAGTGACAGCAGATAGTAGTAGCAGAGGAGTATGGTGACAGCAGATAGTAGTAGCAGGGTAGTATGGTGACAGCAAATAGTAGTAGTAGAGTAGTATGGTAACAACAGATAGTAGTAGCAGAGTAGTACAGTGACAGCAGATAGTAGTAGCAGGGTAGTATGGTGATAGTAGTAGCAGGGTAGTATGGTTACAGCAGATAGTAGTAGCAGGGTAGTATGGTAATAGCAGATAGTAGTAGCAGAGGAGTATGGTGACAGCAGATAGTAGTAGCAGAGGAGTACGGTGACAGCATATAGTAGTAGCAGAGTAGTATGGTAACAGCAGAAAGTAGTAGCAAGGTAGTACAGAGACAGCAGATAGTAGTAGCAGAGTAATATGGTGACAGCAGGTAGTAGTAGTAGAGTAGTATGGTAACAACAGATAGTAGTAGCAGAGTAGTACAGTGACAGCAGATAGTAGTAGCAGGGTAGTATGGTGATAGTAGTAGCAGGGTAGTATGGTGACAGCAGATAGTAGTAGCAGGGTAGTATGGTTACAGCAGATAGTAGTAGCAGGGTAGTATGGTTACAGCAGATAGTAGTAGCAGAGTAATATGGTGACAGCAGATAGTAGTAGTAGAGTAGTATGGTAACAATAGATAGTAGTAGCAGAGTAGTACAGTGACAGCAGATAGTAGTAGCAGGGTAGTATGGTGACAGCAAATAGTAGTATTAGAGTAGTATGGTAACAACAGATAGTAGTAGCAGAGTAGTACAGTGACAGCAGATAGTAGTAGCAGGGTAGTATGGTGATAGTAGTAGCAGGGTAGTATGGTTACAGCAGATAGTAGTAGCAGGGTAGTATGGTAATAGCAGATAGTAGTAGCAGAGGAGTATGGTGACAGCAGATAGTAGTAGCAGAGGAGTATGGTGACAGCAGATAGTAGTAGCAGAGGAGTATGGTGACAGCAGATAGTAGTAGCAGGGTAGTATGGTTACAGCAGATAGTAGTAGCAGGGTAATATGGTGACAGCAGATAGTAGTAGTAGAGTAGTATGGTAACAATAGATAGTAGTAGCAGAGTAGTACAGTGACAGCAGATAGTAGTAGCAGGGTAGTATGGTGACAGCAAATAGTAGTATTAGAGTAGTATAATAACAACAGATAGTAGTAGCAGAGTAGTACAGTGACAGCAGATAGTAGTAGCAGGGTAGTATGGTGATAGTAGTAGCAGGGTAGTATGGTTACAGCAGGTAGTAGTAGCAGGGTAGTATGGTAATAGCAGATAGTAGTAGCAGAGGAGTATGGTGACAGCTGATAGTAGTAGCAGAGGAGTATGGTGACAGCAGATAGTAGTAGCAGAGTAATATGGTGACAGCAGATAGTAGTAGCAGAGTAATATGGTGACAGCAGATAGTAGTAGCAGAGTAGTTTGGTGACAGCAGAAAGTAGTAGCAAGGTAGTACAGTGACAGCAGATAGTAGTAGCAGAGGAGTATGGTGACAGCAGATAGTAGTAGCAGAGTAATATGGTGACAGCAGCAGATAGTAGTAGCAGAGTAATATGGTGACAGCAGACAGTAGTAGTAGTAGAGTAGTATGGTAACAACAGATAGTAGTAGCAGAGTAGTACAGTGACAGCAGATAGTAGTAGCAGGGTAGTATGGTGATAGTAGTAGCAGGGTAGTATGGTGACAGCAGATAGTAGTAGCAGGGTAGTATGGTTACAGCAGATAGTAGTAGCAGGGTAGTATGGTTACAGCAGATAGTAGTAGCAGGGTAGTATGGTTACAGCAGATAGTAGTAGCAGTGTAATATGGTGACAGCAGATACTCTCATTTGCTTACCTTTTCAGTACAGAATGGGAGATTTACATCATTTGTAAGATATTTTGCAGTAAACTTACATTTCAATGCACTTGTACTGTAGGTGTGTAGGTTCTTTTTTCAGCTTGTATTCTCCTTCTGAATATTGATATTTGATTAAACTGGTATTATATTAATCCAAATTGTTATCTATTTCTGATACATTTATTATTATTGAAATTATTCACTAAACTTACAGTATTTTTTTTAGTACAATATCTCTCATAATATTCCTATTCCATACTGTCTGCTGCTCAAATAGGGCCGAAAAGTACTAGAACCTGCTTGCAGCAAAGGCAGGAAATATAGAGTTGATAGCAAATATGGTGACAGCAGATAGTAGTAGCAGAGTAGTATGGTGACTGCAGGTAGTAGTAGCAGAGTAGTATGGTGACAGCAGATAGTAGTTGCAGAGTAATATGGTGACAGCAGATAGTAGTAGCAGAGTAGTATGGTGACAGCAGATAGTAGTAGCAGAGGAGTATGGTGACAGTAGATAGTAGTAGCAGAGTAATATGGTAACAGCAGAAAGTAGTAGCAAGGTAGTACAGAGACAGCAGATAGTAGTATCAGAGTAATATGGTGACAGCAGATAGTAGTAGTAGAGTAGTATGGTAACAACAGATAGTAGTAGCAGAGTAGTACAGTGACAGCAGATAGTAGTAGCAGGGTAGTATGGTGATAGTAGTAGCAGGGTAGTATGGTTACAGCAGATAGTAGTAGCAGGGTAGTATGGTAATAGCAGATAGTAGTAGCAGAGGAGTATGGTGACAGCAGATAGTAGTAGCAGAGGAGTACGGTGACAGCATATAGTAGTAGCAGAGTAGTATGGTAACAGCAGAAAGTAGTAGCAAGGTAGTACAGAGACAGCAGATAGTAGTAGCAGAGTAATATGGTGACAGCAGGTAGTAGTAGTAGAGTAGTATGGTAACAACAGATAGTAGTAGCAGAGTAGTACAGTGATAGCAGATAGTAGTAGCAGGGTAGTATGGTGATAGTAGTAGCAGGGTAGTATGGTGACAGCAGATAGTAGTAGCAGGGTAGTATGGTTACAGCAGATAGTAGTAGCAGGGTAGTATGGTTACAGCAGATAGTAGTAGCAGAGTAATATGGTGACAGCAGATAGTAGTAGTAGAGTAGTATGGTAACAATAGATAGTAGTAGCAGAGTAGTACAGTGACAGCAGATAGTAGTAGCAGGGTAGTATGGTGACAGCAAATAGTAGTATTAGAGTAGTATGGTAACAACAGATAGTAGTAGCAGAGTAGTACAGTGACAGCAGATAGTAGTAGCAGGGTAGTATGGTGATAGTAGTAACAGGGTAGTATGGTTACAGCAGATAGTAGTAGCAGGGTAGTATGGTAATAGCAGATAGTAGTAGCAGATTAGTATGGTGACAGCAGATAGTAGTAGCAGAGGAGTATGGTGACAGCAGATAGTAGTAGCAGAGGAGTATGGTGACAGCAGATAGTAGTAGCAGGGTAGTATGTTTACAGCAGATAGTAGTAGCTGGGTAGTATGGTTACAGCAGATAGTAGTAGCAGAGTAATATGGTGACAGCAGATAGTAGTAGTAGAGTAGTATGGTAACAATAGATAGTAGTAGCAGAGTAGTACAGTGACAGCAGATAGTAGTAGCAGGGTAGTATGGTGACAGCAAATAGTAGTATTAGAGTAGTATGGTAACAACAGATAGTAGTAGCAGAGTAGTACAGTGACAGCAGATAGTAGTAGCAGGGTAGTATGGTGATAGTAGTAGCAGGGTAGTATTGTTACAGCAGATAGTAGTAGCAGAGGAGTATGGTGACAGCAGATAGTAGTAGCAGAGGAGTATGGTGACAGCAGATAGTAGTAGCAGAGTAATATGGTGACAGCAGATAGTAGTAGCAGAGTAATATGGTGACAGCAGATAGTAGTAGCAGAGTAGTTTGGTAACAGCAGAAAGTAGTAGCAAGGTAGTACAGTGACAGCAGATAGTAGTAGCAGAGGAGTATGGTGACAGCAGATAGTAGTAGCAGAGTAATATGGTGACAGCAGCAGATAGTAGTAGCAGAGTAATATGGTGACAGCAGACAGTAGTAGTAGTAGAGTAGTATGGTAACAACAGATAGTAGTAGCAGAGTAGTACAGTGACAGCAGATAGTAGTAGCAGGGTAGTATGGTGATAGTAGTAGCAGGGTAGTATGGTGACAGCAGATAGTAGTAGCAGGGTAGTATGGTTACAGCAGATAGTAGTAGCAGGGAAGTATGGTTACAGCAGATAGTAGTAGCAGAGTAATATGGTGACAGCAGATACTCTCATTTGCTTACCTTTTCAGTACGGAATGGGAGATTTACATCATTTGTAAGATATTTTGCAGTAAACTTACATTTCAATGCACTTGTACTGTAGGTGTGTAGGTTCTTTTTTCAGCTTGTATTCTTCTTCTGAATATTGATATTTTATTAAACTGGTATTATATTAATCCAAATTGTTATCTATTTCTGATACATTTATTATTATTGAAATTATTCACTAAACTTACAGTATTTTTTTTAGTACAATATCTCTCATAATATTCCTATTCCATACTGTCTGCTGCTCAAATAGGGCCGAAAAGTACTAGAACCTGCTTGCAGCAAAGGCAGGAAATATAGAGTTGATAGCAAATATGGTGACAGCAGATAGTAGTAGCAGAGTAGTATGGTGATAGCAGATAGTAGTAGCAGAGTAGTATTGTGACAGGAGATAGTAGTAGCAGAGGAGTATGGTGACAGCAGATAGTAGTAGCTGAGTAGCATGGTGACAGCAGGTAGTAGTAGCAGAGTAGTATGGTGACTGCAGATAGTAGTTGCAGAGTAACATGGTGACAGCAGATAGTAGTAGCAGAGTAGTATGGTGACAGCAGATAGTAGTAGCAGAGGAGTATGGTGACAGTAGATAGTAGTAGCAGAGTAATATGGTAACAGCAGAAAGTTGTAGCAAGGTAGTACAGAGACAGCAGATAGTAGTAGCAGAGTAATATGGTGACAGCAGATAGTAGTAGTAGAGTAGTATGGTAACAACAGATAGTAGTAGCAGAGTAGTACAGTGACAGCAGATAGTAGTAGCAGGGTAGTATGGTGATAGTAGTAGCAGGGTAGTATGGTGACAGCAGATAGTAGTAGCAGGGTAGTATGGTTACAGCAGATAGTAGTAGCAGGGTGGTATGTTTACAGCAGATAGTAGTAGCAGAGTAATATGGTGACAGCAGATAGTAGTAGTAGAGTAGTATGGTAACAATAGATAGTAGTAGCAGAGTAGTACAGTGACAGCAGATAGTAGTAGCAGGGTAGTATGGTGATAGTAGTAGCAGGGTAGTATGGTTACAGCAGATAGTAGTAGCAGGGTAGTATGGTAATAGCAGATAGTAGTAGCAGAGGAGTATGGTGACAGCAGATAGTAGTGGCAGAGGAGTACGGTGACAGCATATAGTAGTAGCAGAGTAGTATGGTAACAGCAGAAAGTAGTAGCAGGGTAGTACAGTGACAGCAGATAGTAGTAGCAGAGTAATATAGTGACAGCAGAGTAGTATGGTAACAACAGATAGTAGTAGCAGAGTAGTAAAGTGACAGCAGATAGTAGTAGCAGAGGAGTATGGTGACAGCAGATAGTAGTAGCAGAGGAGTATGGTTACATCAGATAATAGTAGCAGAGTAGTACAGTGACAGCAGATAGTAGTAGCAGGGTAGTATGGTAATAGTAGTAGCAGGGTAGTATGGTTACAGCAGATAGTAGTAACAGGGTAGTATGGTAACAACAGATAGGAGTAGCAGAGTAGTACAGTGACAGCAGATAGTAGTAGCAGAGGAGTATGGTGACAGCAGATATTAGTAGCAGAGGAGTATGGTGACAGCAGATAGTAGTAGCAGGGTAGTATGGTGATAGTAGTAGCAGGGTAGTATGGTTACAGCAGATAGTAGTAGCAGGGTAGTATGGTAATAGCAGATAGTAGTAGCAGAGGAGTATGGTGACAGCAGATAGTAGTAGCAGAGGAGTACGGTGACAGCATATAGTAGTAGCAGCGTAGTATGGTAACAGCAGAAAGTAGTAGCAAGGTAGTACAGAGACAGCAGATAGTAGTAGCAGAGTAATATGGTGACAGCAGGTAGTAGTAGTAGAGTAGTATGGTATCAACAGATAGTAGTAGCAGAGTAGTACAGTGACAGCAGATAGTAGTAGCAGGGTAGTATGGTGATAGTAGTAGCAGGGTAGTATGGTTACAGCAGATAGTAGTAGCAGGGTAGTATGGTAATAGCAGATAGTAGTAGCAGAGGAGTATGGTGACAGCAGATAGTAGTAGCAGAGGAGTATGGTGACAGCAGATAGTAGTAGCAGAGGAGTATGGTGACAGCAGATAGTAGTAGCAGGGTAGTATGGTTACAGCAGATAGTAGTAGCAGGGTAATATGGTGACAGCAGATAGTAGTAGTAGAGTAGTATGGTAACAATAGATAGTAGTAGCAGAGTAGTACAGTGACAGCAGATAGTAGTAGCAGGGTAGTATGGTGACAGCAAATAGTAGTATTAGAGTAGTATAATAACAACAGATAGTAGTAGCAGAGTAGTACAGTGACAGCAGATAGTAGTAGCAGGGTAGTATGGTGATAGTAGTAGCAGGGTAGTATGGTTACAGCAGATAGTAGTAGCAGGGTAGTATGGTAATAGCAGATAGTAGTAGCAGAGGAGTATGGTGACAGCAGATAGTAGTAGCAGGGAAGTATGGTTACAGCAGATAGTAGTAGCAGAGTAATATGGTGACAGCAGATACTCTCATTTGCTTACCTTTTCAGTACGGAATGGGAGATTTACATCATTTGTAAGATATTTTGCAGTAAACTTACATTTCAATGCACTTGTACTGTAGGTGTGTAGGTTCTTTTTTCAGCTTGTATTCTTCTTCTGAATATTGATATTTGATTAAACTGGTATTATATTAATCCAAATTGTTATCTATTTCTGATACATTTATTATTATTGAAATTATTCACTAAACTTACAGTATTTTTTTTAGTACAATATCTCTCATAATATTCCTATTCCATACTGTCTGCTGCTCAAATAGGGCCGAAAAGTACTAGAACCTGCTTGCAGCAAAGGCAGGAAATATAGAGTTGATAGCAAATATGCTGACAGCAGATAGTAGTAGCAGAGTAGTATGGTGATAGCAGATAGTAGTAGCAGAGTAGTATTGTGACAGGAGATAGTAGTAGCAGAGAAGTATGGTGACAGCAGATAGTAGTAGCTGAGTAGCATGGTGACAGCAGGTAGTAGTAGCAGAGTAGTATGGTGACAGCAGATAGTAGTTGCAGAGTAATATGGTGACAGCAGATAGTAGTAGCAGAGTAGTATGGTGACAGCAGATAGTAGTAGCAGAGGAGTATGGTGACAGTAGATAGTAGTAGCAGAGTAATATGGTAACAGCAGAAAGTAGTAGCAAGGTAGTACAGAGACAGCAGATAGTAGTAGCAGAGTAATATGGTGACAGCAGATAGTAGTAGTAGAGTAGTATGGTAACAACAGATAGTAGTAGCAGAGTAGTACAGTGACAGCAGATAGTAGTAGCAGGGTAGTATGGTGATGGTAGTAGCAGGGTAGTATGGTGACAGCAGATAGTAGTAGCAGGGTAGTATGGTTACAGCAGATAGTAGTAGCAGGGTGGTATGTTTACAGCAGATAGTAGTAGCAGAGTAATATGGTGACAGCAGATAGTAGTAGTAGAGTAGTATGGTAACAATAGATAGTAGTAGCAGAGTAGTACAGTGACAGCAGATAGTAGTAGCAGGGTAGTATGGTGACAGCAAATAGTAGTAGTAGAGTAGTATGGTAACAACAGATAGTAGTAGCAGAGTAGTACAGTGACAGCAGATAGTAGTAGCAGGGTAGTATGGTAATAGTAGTAGCAGGGTAGTATGGTTACAGCAGATAGTAGTAGCAGGGTAGTATGGTAATAGCAGATAGTAGTAGCAGAGGAGTATGGTGACAGCAGATAGTAGTGGCAGAGGAGTACGGTGACAGCATATAGTAGTAGCAGAGTAGTATGGTAACAGCAGAAAGTAGTAGCAGGGTAGTACAGTGACAGCAAATAGTAGTAGCAGAGTAATATAGTGACAGCAGAGTAGTATGGTAACAACAGATAGTAGTAGCAGAGTAGTAAAGTGACAGCAGATAGTAGTAGCAGAGGAGTATGGTGACAGCAGATAGTAGTAGCAGAGGAGTATGGTTACATCAGATAATAGTAGCAGAGTAGTACAGTGACAGCAGATAGTAGTAGCAGGGTAGTATGGTAATAGTAGTAGCAGGGTAGTATGGTTACAGCAGATAGTAGTAGCAGGGTAGTATGGTAACAACAGATAGGAGTAGCAGAGTAGTACAGTGACAGCAGATAGTAGTAGCAGAGGAGTATGGTGACAGCAGATATTAGTAGCAGAGGAGTATGGTGACAGCAGATAGTAGTAGCAGGGTAGTATGGTGATAGTAGTAGCAGGGTAGTATGGTTACAGCAGATAGTAGTAGCAGGGTAGTATGGTAATAGCAGATAGTAGTAGCAGAGGAGTATGGTGACAGCAGATAGTAGTAGCAGAGGAGTACGGTGACAGCATATAGTAGTAGCAGCGTAGTATGGTAACAGCAGAAAGTAGTAGCAAGGTAGTACAGAGACAGCAGATAGTAGTAGCAGAGTAATATGGTGACAGCAGGTAGTAGTAGTAGAGTAGTATGGTAACAACAGATAGTAGTAGCAGAGTAGTACAGTGACAGCAGATAGTAGTAGCAGGGTAGTATGGTGATAGTAGTAGCAGGGTAGTATGGTGACAGCAGATAGTAGTAGCAGGGTAGTATGGTTACAGCAGATAGTAGTAGCAGGGTAGTATGGTTACAGCAGATAGTAGTAGCAGAGTAATATGGTGACAGCAGATAGTAGTAGAAGAGTAGTATGGTAACAATAGATAGTAGTAGCAGAGTAGTACAGTGACAGCAGATAGTAGTAGCAGGGTAGTATGGTGACAGCAAATAGTAGTATTAGAGTAGTATGGTAACAACAGATAGTAGTAGCAGAGTAGTACAGTGACAGCAGATAGTAGTAGCAGAGTAGTATGGTGATAGTAGTAGCAGGGTAGTATGGTTACAGCAGATAGTAGTAGCAGGGTAGTATGGTAATAGCAGATAGTAGTAGCAGAGGAGTATGGTGACAGCAGATAGTAGTAGCAGAGGAGTATGGTGACAGCAGATAGTAGTAGCAGAGGAGTATGGTGACAGCAGATAGTAGTAGCAGGGTAGTATGGTTACAGCAGATAGTAGTAGCAGGGTAATATGGTGACAGCAGATAGTAGTAGTAGAGTAGTATGGTAACAATAGATAGTAGTAGCAGAGTAGTACAGTGACAGCAGATAGTAGTAGCAGGGTAGTATGGTGACAGCAAATAGTAGTATTAGAGTAGTATAATAACAACAGATAGTAGTAGCAGAGTAGTACAGTGACAGCAGATAGTAGTAGCAGGGTAGTATGGTGATAGTAGTAGCAGGGTAGTATGGTTACAGCAGATAGTAGTAGCAGGGTAGTATGGTAATAGCAGATAGTAGTAGCAGAGGAGTATGGTCACAGCTGATAGTAGTAGCAGAGGAGTATGGTGACAGCAGAAAGTAGTAGCAGAGTAATATGGTGACAGCAGATAGTAGTAGCAGAGTAATATGGTGACAGCAGATCGTAGTAGCAGAGTAGTTTGGTGACAGCAGAAAGTAGTAGCAAGGTAGTACAGTGACAGCAGATAGTAGTAGCAGAGGAGTATGGTGACAGCAGATAGTAGTAGCAGAGTAATATGGTGACAGCAGCAGATAGTAGTAGCAGAGTAATATGGTGACAGCAGACAGTAGTAGTAGTAGAGTAGTATGGTAACAACAGATAGTAGTAGCAGAGTAGTACAGTGACAGCAGATAGTAGTAGCAGGGTAGTATGGTGATAGTAGTAGCAGGGTAGTATGGTGACAGCAGATAGTAGTAGCAGGGTAGTATGGTTACAGCAGATAGTAGTAGCAGGGTAGTATGGTTACAGCAGATAGTAGTAGCAGAGTAATATGGTGACAGCAGATACTCTCATTTGCTTACCTTTTCAGTACAGAATGGGAGATTTACATCATTTGTGAGATATTTTGCAGTAAACTTACATTTCAATGCACTTGTACTGTAGGTGTGTAGGTTCTTTTTTCAGCTTGTATTCTCCTTCTGAATATTGATATTTGATTAAACTGGTATTATATTAATCCAAATTGTTATCTATTTCTGATACATTTATTATTATTGAAATTATTCACTAAACTTACAGTATTTTTTTTAGTACAATATCTCTCATAATATTCCTATTCCATACTGTCTGCTGCTCAAATAGGGCCGAAAAGTACTAGAACCTGCTTGCAGCAAAGGCAGGAAATATAGAGTTGATAGCAAATATGGTGACAGCAGATAGTAGTAGCAGAGTAGTATGGTGACTGCAGGTAGTAGTAGCAGAGTAGTATGGTGACAGCAGATAGTAGTTGCAGAGTAATATGGTGACAGCAGATAGTAGTAGCAGAGTAGTATGGTGACAGCAGATAGTAGTAGCAGAGGAGTATGGTGACAGTAGATAGTAGTAGCAGAGTAATATGGTAACAGCAGAAAGTAGTAGCAAGGTAGTACAGAGACAGCAGATAGTAGTAGCAGAGTAATATGGTGACAGCAGATAGTAGTAGTAGAGTAGTATGGTAACAACAGATAGTAGTAGCAGAGTAGTACAGTGACAGCAGATAGTAGTAGCAGGGTAGTATGGTGATAGTAGTAGCAGGGTAGTATGGTTACAGCAGATAGTATTAGCAGGGTAGTATGGTAATAGCAGATAAACGTGGGGACCAGATGCTGCGCACAACCTATTTCCTGAACTCTGTATATTCTAAATATATTCTAAAGTAGTAGAACCCAAAATGATGAGAGGGTACCAACTAAGAAACAAATGTTGCTTTTACTGATAAAAGTTTCACAATAATAGTCACTACAATTGTAATGCAATATAATATGGTGCCTGTAAACCATTGGTTATACACCAACAGATTAAACAAACAAATAAACACAATGGACAATGCTGCAATATGTCAAAATTGTCAGAAGGAAAAGTAAACAAATATAAACAAAAATAAACAAAATATAGACAAATGTAGACAAAATATAAATAGCAAATGTGCCGATCTATTTGTGAATAGGCACTGGTACTGGTCTCAACCTTAGATGCCGCCAACTGAATAGTCAATCTGATAGATGGTTAAAGTATAGTGTTTAGTCAGGGAGATCTAGCGGCGTCCCGCTAGTTCCAAAGGGGTACCTCGGTGGTATGCTGTAAGTCCTGTGGATGTCTGTACGTTGCCCGGGTTATTCTCCGTGTAGTGTGGGGGAGGCTGGCTGTGGCGAGCGCCGGGGATCACTCTGCGTCACGGGCGCCCTGAGTGCGGAGATCACGGACACTGTCCCTGTTGCCAGGGGGCAGGTCCGTGCGCGTGCACCAGGTGCCGGACAGGGGAGAGGGGTGCCTACGGTCCTGGCTTGCGCAGGACATTTTATCGTTTATTTGTGTGTATGTATATATATATATATGTATACTTTGCATATATATATATGTGTAGATACATTTATACAAGCAATATCATACCTATTCATCTATGTATGTGGAACCTTATTATCCAGCCTATCAGCTACACATTATAGATAGCACGCTCAGGAGGATGTAATCACCAAGGTGACCCGCCCTCCTGTCAATCACAATTTGAACCAATCACAGACATTGTCGCTGTATTTGAAGGCTCAAGCAGCAGTACTAGAACAATTCAACTCCCAGAAGAAGACCTGACAGGTCGAAACGCGTTGGAGGAACACTGCAATCCCTATCTAACAGCGTCTCCAGTACCACATTTGCCGTCCAACTGTTTCAGCTTACCACTACCGGAACTTGAATCTACTAGCGAGCAACAGAAGCGCGCCATCACCGCCGACGAAGACCGCCGGGACCGGCAGCTTGGCATCCGGGTAAGTATCCTCTGGTGCAGAGTCGTCCGCGGCCCCCGGCTTGCGCAAGCCAGGACCGTAGGCACCCCTCTCCCCTGTCCGGCACCTGGTGCACGCGCACGGACCTGCCCCCTGGCAACAGGGACAGTGTCCGTGATCTCCGCACTCAGGGCGCCCGTGACGCAGAGTGATCCCCGGCGCTCGCCACAGCCAGCCTCCCCCACACTACACGGAGAATAACCCGGGCAACGTACAGACATCCACAGGACTTACAGCATACCACCGAGGTACCCCTTTGGAACTAGCGGGACGCCGCTAGATCTCCCTGACTAAACACTATACTTTAACCATCTATCAGATTGACTATTCAGTTGGCGGCATCTAAGGTTGAGACCAGTACCAGTGCCTATTCACAAATAGATCGGCACATTTGCTATTTATATTTTGTCTACATTTGTCTATATTTTGTTTATTTTTGTTTATATTTGTTTACTTTTCCTTCTGACAATTTTGACATATTGCAGCATTGTCCATTGTGTTTATTTGTTTGTTTAATCTGTTGGTGTATAACCAATGGTTTACAGGCACCATATTATATTGCATTACAATTGTAGTGACTATTATTGTGAAACTTTTATCAGTAAAAGCAACATTTGTTTCTTAGTTGGTACCCTCTCATCATTTTGGGTTCTACTACTTTAGAATATATTTAGAATATACAGAGTTCAGGAAATAGGTTGTGCGCAGCATCTGGTCCCCACGTTTCTCTGTATTTACCCACTGGATGAGGTCAGGCATCCCCCAGTGCAGCAGCATACCTGTGGCAAGCAGTACCATCTACACCACTTGCGCAGGACCTACAATCTCTCAAGAAAGATCCAATTTAAAACTGACCAAGGTCCAGCAGCAGACAGGAGTAAATGGGACTTCTAGATATTAGAACCAATAGGGAAGAAAGAGCCCATAAAGCCTTTTCTGCACTTTCACAAACAATCAATGCCAAACATACTACAAACAACTTCTGTGACATTTTTCTAAAATTGGAGAAACTTGTCACTAAAGAAACACGCATATGGTGGGACACGCATACCCTGAAATGGTATCTTGACAATGAAACCATACCTAAAGGTTTACATGTGAAAAAAACACCCACCTGTAATCATGACAACCAAGAATTTATGACTAAATGGGACAATATTCTGAAAGACTGCTCATTTAAACTAATAAAACTTTTAATAGATCAACACACGATAGAATTAGACCAACTAAAACCAGAAATTGAAAATCTAGATCAACAACTTGACCCTTACAAATCAGATCCAGAATTTATCACACTCTCGAGTTTGACACTAAAAAGAATCGAAAAAGGAGAAACTGGCCTAATAGAAACCAAAAAAGGGAAAATTCTTAGGGATAAATTTGGAGGCAAACAAAACAAGAAAGGACATATAACCAAAACAACACCAAAACTACTCCGTATTAAACATAGTCCTATATACAAGAAACTAAACTTGACCTACCAACAATATATGACACAAATACACAATAATACAAAACCATCTGTAATAAAAGAACCAGAACTCAATCCAGAACAATCATTCAATTCATCCATTGACAATTTAGAGGAATTTTCCAATCAATCATTCTCTGTGTATGAATTAGATAGTGTTCCAAATTACGACGCACTCGCCAGACAATCATTAGATATTGGCTGGTCAATCAATAACACTAATGAATTATTATCTTCAATAAGTGGCGAAACATCTAAAGCTAATCAAACATCAGTACCAGCTATATCCACTGAACACGTGACACACAGAATTAGACACAAGTCATTCCAGCCATGTACACCACAGGAACAAGATCCTTCTTCTTTTTTAGACCAAACCCCAAAAACACCAGGGATCTCAGATATAAAACAACACCTCGATATCCCAAAAGCAACAAAAAGAAAACTGGAAAAATCAGAAGGGGATGTAGAGGAGGGGAAAAAAACAAGATTAAAATCATAAATAAACAAGAGGTACGAGGAAGAGGAGTCTTCAATTTAAGTACCACCACACTTACAGATGATCATCTAAAATTACTGGACAAAGGACTCAAATTTGCCCCCACCAACAACATCAATAAATTTAACACATATTTAGATTTACACAAATTTGTGCGTAAATTATCTTTAAAAAAATACTTTTTGTCAACTACACCAGCGGAAATCCGAAATCTAGCAAATAATGAGACAGATCCCTTTAGACACACAAATTTAAAACCAGCATCATCCTTCTACCCAAGCCATATGAAAGGAACTCAAATAGAAGCATTCACACATATGGTAGAAAGGGACATCGCAAGATTGAATACCAATACAACAAGGACCAGTAATTTGACTAGAAAAGAATGTGAAACATTAAAAAATCTTCAGGAAACAAAATCAATTATCATCAAACCAGCAGACAAGGGGGGAGGGATAGTCATCCTGAACAAAGAGGACTATCACACGGAAGCCATTAGGATATTGGGGGATACAACAACTTACAAACAATTAGACCATGATCCCACAGAATTATTTAAAAAGAAATTAGATCAACATATACTAAAAGGCTTGACAACAGGAATCCTGACAAAATTGGAACACAAATTCATAACAACAGATCATCCAATCATTCCGGTATTTTATTACTTACCAAAAGTTCACAAAAATTCAGTCAACCCCCCAGGAAGACCCATAATTTCTGGAATAGGATCATTGACATCGAACTTGTCAGAATATTTAGATTCCATACTTCAACCGTACGTTCACAAACAAAAAGCACATCTTAAAGACACTACACATATCCTCAATATACTACAGGACGTACAATGGGATGATGACTATTGGTTAGTCACTACAGACGTGACATCTTTATATTCAGTGATAAACCATGAACAGGGGATCAACAGCATCCGTTATCATCTAGAGAAAGATCCCAAATTACCTCCAATACAGTGCGAATTCATATTACAAAGCATAGAACATATTCTTAAATACAATTATGTCTGGTACGACAACAAATTCTACTTACAAATTACTGGTACGGCAATGGGCACGAGGTTTGCCCCAAGCTACGCCAATCTATTTATGAGTTGGTGGGAGGAGCATAACATCTGGCATACTCAAGAGCTTGGGGCAAGCCTCGTGCTTTGGAAGAGATATATAGATGACGTTTTTTTCATATGGAGAGGTGATGAAAACACCCTTAAGAATTTTCTGATCAAAATTAATAACAACTCGAACAATCTAATCTTTACAGCCAACTACAGTAAGACTGACGTCGTTTTCCTGGATCTCAATATATTCATACAGGATGGACAGATACACACCAATACTCACAAAAAGCTTGTAGATGTCAATAGCTTTATTCTTTCAACAAGCTGGCACCATCCAAACTGGCTTAAAGCCATACCCAAAGGACAGTTCCTACGTTTAAAAAGAAACTGCTCCAGACAAGTAGATTTTCTGAAACAGAGTGAAGATCTTACCAAACAATTTGAAGAAAAAGAGTACCCACAAACCCTAATACTTCAATCACTAGAGGCAGTACAAGATAGAGACAGAGCTGATTTACTGACTCATAAAGTATCAGGCACAAATCGGGAAGGAACATCGAACGACGAAGTCAGATTCATTACACAATATTCACAACAAAGTAGACAATTAGAAAAGATCCTAAGAAAACATTGGGGAATACTCAAAGAGGATGATATGCTGGCAGGATTAATACCCAATAAACCCAAAATAACATATAGGAAGGCACCAGACCTGAGGTCTAAATTGATAAAGAACCATATTCCGCCTAAAAAAACAATACAGACCACTTTATGTACACCATCAAATGGCTTCTTCCATTGCCATTCATGCTCCGGATGCAGAAGCACAGGAGCAACAAGCACTAAACCAACTACGACATTTGAATCTTGCTCAACAGGAGATACATACAATATCAAGGAAACATTAACATGCAACCATAAGAATGTCATTTATCTTCTACAATGTACATGTCCGAAACAATATGTGGGCAGAACTACTAGACCCCTGAAAGTAAGAATTATGGAACATGTCAGAAACATAAATAAGGGATTGGACAGCCATAATTTATCCAAACATTTTAATGATCATCATGATAATAATCCAAAACATTTGAGTTTTATAGCATTACAGACAGTTGAACCAAACTGGAGAGGGGGCAATTTTGATAACTACATAAATAGAGTGGAACTAGAATGGATGTATAAATTACAAACTTTTCATCCTAAAGGTCTGAATCGTGACAATGAGGTAAAATCCATAATATGTAAAAATTAGATTACAATTCCATTCCATTCATTATGCAGACCGTATACCCCATATACCCCCTACTCGGATATGATTACAGAAGTATTGGCTTCTTTTTGCTTCACTTTCTCATATACACAATATACAATATGATAATATACTATTGAGGTCTAGGTTTGAGCCATCTATATCCCGTTAGACAATAATATAAGGAAAACTCTTATTCACCTTTATGTATCAATTACACCTTAGGTGATACCTAGGGATATATCTCCACTCGTTTATTAATTTCATCTCTATTCAGTATTTTTGGTTTAGTTATTCTTAATTTATTTATTTATTTTCTTCATTTATTTTCTTTCTATATTTATTTTTATTTTTTTCATTAATTATTTAATTAACTAATTTTTTTTTTAAATTTATTTATTTATTATATTTATTTATTTATTTATTATAATTTTTATTTATCTTTATTTTATCGTTTATTTGTGTGTATGTATATATATATATGTATACTTTGCATATATATATATGTGTAGATACATTTATACAAGCAATATCATACCTATTCATCTATGTATGTGGAACCTTATTATCCAGCCTATCAGCTACACATTATAGATAGCACGCTCAGGAGGATGTAATCACCAAGGTGACCCGCCCTCCTGTCAATCACAATTTGAACCAATCACAGACATTGTCGCTGTATTTGAAGGCTCAAGCAGCAGTACTAGAACAATTCAACTCCCAGAAGAAGACCTGACAGGTCGAAACGCGTTGGAGGAACACTGCAATCCCTATCTAACAGCGTCTCCAGTACCACATTTGCCGTCCAACTGTTTCAGCTTACCACTACCGGAACTTGAATCTACTAGCGAGCAACAGAAGCGCGCCATCACCGCCGACGAAGACCGCCGGGACTGGCAGCTTGGCATCCGGGTAAGTATCCTCTGGTGCAGAGTCGTCCGCGGCCCCCGGCTTGCGCAAGCCAGGACCGTAGGCACCCCTCTCCCCTGTCCAGCACCTGGTGCACGCGCACGGACCTGCCCCCTGGCAACAGGGACAGTGTCCGTGATCTCCGCACTCAGGGCGCCCGTGACGCAGAGTGATCCCCGGCGCTCGCCACAGCCAGCCTCCCCCACACTACACGGAGAATAACCCGGGCAACGTACAGACATCCACAGGACTTACAGCATACCACCGAGGTACCCCTTTGGAACTAGCGGGACGCCGCTAGATCTCCCTGACTAAACACTATACTTTAACCATCTATCAGATTGACTATTCAGTTGGCGGCATCTAAGGTTGAGACCAGTACCAGTGCCTATTCACAAATAGATCGGCACATTTGCTATTTATATTTTGTCTACATTTGTCTATATTTTGTTTATTTTTGTTTATATTTGTTTACTTTTCCTTCTGACAATTTTGACATATTGCAGCATTGTCCATTGTGTTTATTTGTTTGTTTAATCTGTTGGTGTATAACCAATGGTTTACAGGCACCATATTATATTGCATTACAATTGTAGTGACTATTATTGTGAAACTTTTATCAGTAAAAGCAACATTTGTTTCTTAGTTGGTACCCTCTCATCATTTTGGGTTCTACTACTTTAGAATATATTTAGAATATACAGAGTTCAGGAAATAGGTTGTGCGCAGCATCTGGTCCCCACGTTTCTCTGTATTTACCCACTGGATGAGGTCAGGCATCCCCCAGTGCAGCAGCATACCTGTGGCAAGCAGTACCATCTACACCACTTGCGCAGGACCTACAATCTCTCAAGAAAGATCCAATTTAAAACTGACCAAGGTCCAGCAGCAGACAGGAGTAAATGGGACTTCTAGATATTAGAACCAATAGGGAAGAAAGAGCCCATAAAGCCTTTTCTGCACTTTCACAAACAATCAATGCCAAACATACTACAAACAACTTCTGTGACATTTTTCTAAAATTGGAGAAACTTGTCACTAAAGAAACACGCATATGGTGGGACACGCATACCCTGAAATGGTATCTTGACAATGAAACCATACCTAAAGGTTTACATGTGAAAAAAACACCCACCTGTAATCATGACAACCAAGAATTTATGACTAAATGGGACAATATTCTGAAAGACTGCTCATTTAAACTAATAAAACTTTTAATAGATCAACACACGATAGAATTAGACCAACTAAAACCAGAAATTGAAAATCTAGATCAACAACTTGACCCTTACAAATCAGATCCAGAATTTATCACACTCTCGAGTTTGACACTAAAAAGAATCGAAAAAGGAGAAACTGGCCTAATAGAAACCAAAAAAGGGAAAATTCTTAGGGATAAATTTGGAGGCAAACAAAACAAGAAAGGACATATAACCAAAACAACACCAAAACTACTCCGTATTAAACATAGTCCTATATACAAGAAACTAAACTTGACCTACCAACAATATATGACACAAATACACAATAATACAAAACCATCTGGAATAAAAGAACCAGAACTCAATCCAGAACAATCATTCAATTCATCCATTGACAATTTAGAGGAATTTTCCAATCAATCATTCTCTGTGTATGAATTAGATAGTGTTCCAAATTACGACGCACTCGCCAGACAATCATTAGATATTGGCTGGTCAATCAATAACACTAATGAATTATTATCTTCAATAAGTGGCGAAACATCTAAAGCTAATCAAACATCAGTACCAGCTATATCCACTGAACACGTGACACACAGAATTAGACACAAGTCATTCCAGCCATGTACACCACAGGAACAAGATCCTTCTTCTTTTTTAGACCAAACCCCAAAAACACCAGGGATCTCAGATATAAAACAACACCTCGATATCCCAAAAGCAACAAAAAGAAAACTGGAAAAATCAGAAGGGGATGTAGAGGAGGGGAAAAAAACAAGATTAAAATCATAAATAAACAAGAGGTACGAGGAAGAGGAGTCTTCAATTTAAGTACCACCACACTTACAGATGATCATCTAAAATTACTGGACAAAGGACTCAAATTTGCCCCCACCAACAACATCAATAAATTTAACACATATTTAGATTTACACAAATTTGTGCGTAAGTTATCTTTAAAAAAATACTTTTTGTCAACTACACCAGCGGAAATCCGAAATCTAGCAAATAATGAGACAGATCCCTTTAGACATACAAATTTAAAACCAGCATCATCCTTCTACCCAAGCCATATGAAAGGAACTCAAATAGAAGCATTCACACATATGGTAGAAAGGGACATCGCAAGATTGAATACCAATACAACAAGGACCAGTAATTTGACTAGAAAAGAATGTGAAACATTAAAAAATCTTCAGGAAACAAAATCAATTATCATCAAACCAGCAGACAAGGGGGGAGGGATAGTCATCCTGAACAAAGAGGACTATCACACGGAAGCCATTAGGATATTGGGGGATACAACAACTTACAAACAATTAGACCATGATCCCACAGAATTATTTAAAAAGAAATTAGATCAACATATACTAAAAGGCTTGACAACAGGAATCCTGACAAAATTGGAACACAAATTCATAACAACAGATCATCCAATCATTCCGGTATTTTATTACTTACCAAAAGTTCACAAAAATTCAGTCAACCCCCCAGGAAGACCCATAATTTCTGGAATAGGATCATTGACATCGAACTTGTCAGAATATTTAGATTCCATACTTCAACCGTACGTTCACAAACAAAAAGCACATCTTAAAGACACTACACATATCCTCAATATACTACAGGACGTACAATGGGATGATGACTATTGGTTAGTCACTACAGACGTGACATCTTTATATTCAGTGATAAACCATGAACAGGGGATCAACAGCATCCGTTATCATCTAGAGAAAGATCCCAAATTACCTCCAATACAGTGCGAATTCATATTACAAAGCATAGAACATATTCTTAAATACAATTATGTCTGGTACGACAACAAATTCTACTTACAAATTACTGGTACGGCAATGGGCACGAGGTTTGCCCCAAGCTACGCCAATCTATTTATGAGTTGGTGGGAGGAGCATAACATCTGGCATACTCAAGAGCTTGGGGCAAGCCTCGTGCTTTGGAAGAGATATATAGATGACGTTTTTTTCATATGGAGAGGTGATGAAAACACCCTTAAGAATTTTCTGATCAAAATTAATAACAACTCGAACAATCTAATCTTTACAGCCAACTACAGTAAGACTGACGTCGTTTTCCTGGATCTCAATATATTCATACAGGATGGACAGATACACACCAATACTCACAAAAAGCTTGTAGATGTCAATAGCTTTATTCTTTCAACAAGCTGGCACCATCCAAACTGGCTTAAAGCCATACCCAAAGGACAGTTCCTACGTTTAAAAAGAAACTGCTCCAGACAAGTAGATTTTCTGAAACAGAGTGAAGATCTTACCAAACAATTTGAAGAAAAAGAGTACCCACAAACCCTAATACTTCAATCACTAGAGGCAGTACAAGATAGAGACAGAGCTGATTTACTGACTCATAAAGTATCAGGCACAAATCGGGAAGGAACATCGAACGACGAAGTCAGATTCATTACACAATATTCACAACAAAGTAGACAATTAGAAAAGATCCTAAGAAAACATTGGGGAATACTCAAAGAGGATGATATGCTGGCAGGATTAATACCCAATAAACCCAAAATAACATATAGGAAGGCACCAGACCTGAGGTCTAAATTGATAAAGAACCATATTCCGCCTAAAAAAACAATACAGACCACTTTATGTACACCATCAAATGGCTTCTTCCATTGCCATTCATGCTCCGGATGCAGAAGCACAGGAGCAACAAGCACTAAACCAACTACGACATTTGAATCTTGCTCAACAGGAGATACATACAATATCAAGGAAACATTAACATGCAACCATAAGAATGTCATTTATCTTCTACAATGTACATGTCCGAAACAATATGTGGGCAGAACTACTAGACCCCTGAAAGTAAGAATTATGGAACATGTCAGAAACATAAATAAGGGATTGGACAGCCATAATTTATCCAAACATTTTAATGATCATCATGATAATAATCCAAAACATTTGAGTTTTATAGCATTACAGACAGTTGAACCAAACTGGAGAGGGGGCAATTTTGATAACTACATAAATAGAGTGGAACTAGAATGGATGTATAAATTACAAACTTTTCATCCTAAAGGTCTGAATCGTGACAATGAGGTAAAATCCATAATATGTAAAAATTAGATTACAATTCCATTCCATTCATTATGCAGACCGTATACCCCATATACCCCCTACTCGGATATGATTACAGAAGTATTGGCTTCTTTTTGCTTCACTTTCTCATATACACAATATACAATATGATAATATACTATTGAGGTCTAGGTTTGAGCCATCTATATCCCGTTAGACAATAATATAAGGAAAACTCTTATTCACCTTTATGTATCAATTACACCTTAGGTGATACCTAGGGATATATCTCCACTCGTTTATTAATTTCATCTCTATTAAGTATTTTTGGTTTAGTTATTCTTAATTTATTTATTTATTTTCTTCATTTATTTTCTTTCTATATTTATTTTATTTTTTTTCATTAATTATTTAATTAACTAATTTTTTTTTTTTTATTTATTTATTTATTATATTTATTTATTTATTTATTATTATTTTTATTTATCTTTATTTTATCGTTTATTTGTGTGTATGTATATATATATATATGTATACTTTGCATATATATATATGTGTAGATACATTTATACAAGCAATATCATACCTATTCATCTATGTATGTGGAACCTTATTATCCAGCCTATCAGCTACACATTATAGATAGCACGCTCAGGAGGATGTAATCACCAAGGTGACCCGCCCTCCTGTCAATCACAATTTGAACCAATCACAGACATTGTCGCTGTATTTGAAGGCTCAAGCAGCAGTACTAGAACAATTCAACTCCCAGAAGAAGACCTGACAGGTCGAAACGCGTTGGAGGAACACTGCAATCCCTATCTAACAGCGTCTCCAGTACCACATTTGCCGTCCAACTGTTTCAGCTTACCACTACCGGAACTTGAATCTACTAGCGAGCAACAGAAGCGCGCCATCACCACCGACGAAGACCGCCGGGACCGGCAGCTTGGCATCCGGGTAAGTATCCTCTGGTGCAGAGTCGTCCGCGGCCCCCGGCTTGCGCAAGCCAGGACCGTAGGCACCCCTCTCCCCTGTCCGGCACCTGGTGCACGCGCACGGACCTGCCCCCTGGCAACAGGGACAGTGTCCGTGATCTCCGCACTCAGGGCGCCCGTGACGCAGAGTGATCCCCGGCGCTCGCCACAGCCAGCCTCCCCCACACTACACGGAGAATAACCCGGGCAACGTACAGACATCCACAGGACTTACAGCATACCACCGAGGTACCCCTTTGGAACTAGCGGGACGCCGCTAGATCTCCCTGACTAAACACTATACTTTAACCATCTATCAGATTGACTATTCAGTTGGCGGCATCTAAGGTTGAGACCAGTACCAGTGCCTATTCACAAATAGATCGGCACATTTGCTATTTATATTTTGTCTACATTTGTCTATATTTTGTTTATTTTTGTTTATATTTGTTTACTTTTCCTTCTGACAATTTTGACATATTGCAGCATTGTCCATTGTGTTTATTTGTTTGTTTAATCTGTTGGTGTATAACCAATGGTTTACAGGCACCATATTATATTGCATTACAATTGTAGTGACTATTATTGTGAAACTTTTATCAGTCAAAGCAACATTTGTTTCTTAGTTGGTACCCTCTCATCATTTTGGGTTCTACTACTTTAGAATATATTTAGAATATACAGAGTTCAGGAAATAGGTTGTGCGCAGCATCTGGTCCCCACGTTTCTCTGTATTTACCCACTGGATGAGGTCAGGCATCCCCCAGTGCAGCAGCATACCTGTGGCAAGCAGTACCATCTACACCACTTGCGCAGGACCTACAATCTCTCAAGAATGGTAATAGCAGATAGTAGTAGCAGAGGAGTATGGTGACAGCAGATAGTAGTAGCAGAGGAGTACGGTGACAGCATATAGTAGTAGCAGAGTAGTATGGTAACAGCAGAAAGTAGTAGCAAGGTAGTACAGAGACAGCAGATAGTAGTAGCAGAGTAATATGGTGACAGCAGGTAGTAGTAGTAGAGTAGTATGGTAACAACAGATAGTAGTAGCAGAGTAGTACAGTGATAGCAGATAGTAGTAGCAGGGTAGTATGGTGATAGTAGTAGCAGGGTAGTATGGTGACAGCAGATAGTAGTAGCAGGGTAGTATGGTTACAGCAGATAGTAGTAGCAGGGTAGTATGGTTACAGCAGATAGTAGTAGCAGAGTAATATGGTGACAGCAGATAGTAGTAGTAGAGTAGTATGGTAACAATAGATAGTAGTAGCAGAGTAGTACAGTGACAGCAGATAGTAGTAGCAGGGTAGTATGGTGACAGCAAATAGTAGTATTAGAGTAGTATGGTAACAACAGATAGTAGTAGCAGAGTAGTACAGTGACAGCAGATAGTAGTAGCAGGGTAGTATGGTGATAGTAGTAACAGGGTAGTATGGTTACAGCAGATAGTAGTAGCAGGGTAGTATGGTAATAGCAGATAGTAGTAGCAGAGGAGTATGGTGACAGCAGATAGTAGTAGCAGAGGAGTATGGTGACAGCAGATAGTAGTAGCAGAGGAGTATGGTGACAGCAGATAGTAGTAGCAGGGTAGTATGGTGACAGCAGATAGTAGTAGCTGGGTAGTATGGTTACAGCAGATAGTAGTAGCAGAGTAATATGGTGACAGCAGATAGTAGTAGTAGAGTAGTATGGTAACAATAGATAGTAGTAGCAGAGTAGTACAGTGACAGTAGATAGTAGTAGCAGGGTAGTATGGTGACAGCAAATAGTAGTATTAGAGTAGTATGGTAACAACAGATAGTAGTAGCAGAGTAGTACAGTGACAGCAGATAGTAGTAGCAGGGTAGTATGGTGATAGTAGTAGCAGGGTAGTATTGTTACAGCAGATAGTAGTAGCATGGTAGTATGGTAATAGCAGATAGTAGTAGCAGAGGAGTATGGTGACAGCAGATAGTAGTAGCAGAGGAGTATGGTGACAGCAGATAGTAGTAGCAGAGTAATATGGTGACAGCAGATAGTAGTAGCAGAGTAATATGGTGACAGCAGATAGTAGTAGCAGAGTAGTTTGGTAACAGCAGAAAGTAGTAGCAAGGTAGTACAGTGACAGCAGATCGTAGTAGCAGAGGAGTATGGTGACAGCAGATAGTAGTAGCAGAGTAATATGGTGACAGCAGCAGATAGTAGTAGCAGAGTAATATGGTGACAGCAGACATTAGTAGTAGTAGAGTAGTATGGTAACAACAGATAGTAGTAGCAGAGTAGTACAGTGACAGCATATAGTAGTAGCAGGGTAGTATGGTGATAGTAGTAGCAGGGTCGTATGGTGACAGCAGATAGTAGTAGCAGGGTAGTATGGTTACAGCAGATAGTAGTAGCAGGGAAGTATGGTTACAGCAGATAGTAGTAGCAGAGTAATATGGTGACAGCAGATACTCTCATTTGCTTACCTTTTCAGTACGGAATGGGAGATTTACATCATTTGTAAGATATTTTGCAGTAAACTTACATTTCAATGCACTTGTACTGTAGGTGTGTAGGTTATTTTTTCAGCTTGTATTCTTCTTCTGAATATTGATATTTGATTAAACTGGTATTATATTAATCCAAATTGTTATCTATTTCTGATACATTTATTATTATTGAAATTATTCACTAAACTTACAGTATTTTTTTTAGTACAATATCTCTCATAATATTCCTATTCCATACTGTCTGCTGCTCAAATAGGGCCGAAAAGTACTAGAACCTGCTTGCAGCAAAGGCAGGAAATATAGAGTTGATAGCAAATATGGTGACAGCAGATAGTAGTAGCAGAGTAGTATTGTGACAGCAGATAGTAGTAGCAGAGGAGTATGGTGACAGCAGATAGTAGTAGCTGAGTAGCATGGTGACAGCAGGTAGTAGTAGCAGAGTAGTATGGTGACAGCAGATAGTAGTTGCAGAGTAATATGGTGACAGCAGATAGTAGTAGCAGAGTAGTATGGTGACAGCAGATAGTAGTAGCAGAGGAGTATGGTGACAGTAGATAGTAGTAGCAGAGTAATATGGTAACAGCAGAAAGTAGTAGCAAGGTAGTACAGAGACAGCAGATAGTAGTAGCAGAGTAATATGGTGACAGCAGATAGTAGTAGTGGAGTAGTATGGTAACAACAGATAGTAGTAGCAGAGTAGTACAGTGACAGCAGATAGTAATAGCAGGGTAGTATGGTGATAGTAGTAGCAGGGTAGTATGGTGACAGCAGATAGTAGTAGCAGGGTAGTATGGTTACAGCAGATAGTAGTAGCAGGGTAGTATGTTTACAGCAGATAGTAGTAGCAGAGTAATATGGTGACAGCAGATAGTAGTAGTAGAGTAGTATGGTAACAATAGATAGTAGTAGCAGAGTAGTACAGTGACAGCAGATAGTAGTAGCAGGGTAGTATGGTGACAGCAAATAGTAGTAGTAGAGTAGTATGGTAACAACAGATAGTAGTAGCAGAGTAGTACAGTGACAGCAGATAGTAGTAGCAGGGTAGTATGGTAATAGTAGTAGCAGGGTAGTATGGTTACAGCAGATAGTAGTAGCAGGGTAGTATGGTAATAGCAGATAGTAGTAGCAGAGGAGTATGGTGACAGCAGATAGTAGTGGCAGAGGAGTACGGTGACAGCATATAGTAGTAGCAGAGTAGTATGGTAACAGCAGAAAGTAGTAGCAGGGTAGTACAGTGACAGCAGATAGTAGTAGCAGAGTAATATAGTGACAGCAGAGTAGTATGGTAACAACAGATAGTAGTAGCAGAGTAGTACAGTGACAGCAGATAGTAGTAGCAGAGGAGTATGGTGACAGCATATAGTAGTAGCAGAGGAGTATGGTTACATCAGATAATAGTAGCAGAGTAGTACAGTGACAGCAGATAGTAGTAGCAGGGTAGTATGGTAATAGTAGTAGCAGGGTAGTATGGTTACAGCAGATAGTAGTAGCAGGGTAGTATGGTGATAGTAGTAGCAGGGTAGTATGGTTACAGCAGATAGTAGTAGCAGGGTAGTATGGTAATAGCAGATAGTAGTAGCAGAGGAGTATGGTGACAGCAGATAGTAGTAGCAGAGGAGTATGGTGACAGCAGATTGTAGTAGCAGAGGAGTATGGTGACAGCAGATAGTAGTAGCAGGGTAGTATGGTTACAGCAGATAGTAGTAGCTGGGTAGTATGGTTACAGCAGATAGTAGTAGCAGAGTAATATGTTGACAGCAGATAGTAGTAGTAGAGTAGTATGGTAACAATAGATAGTAGTAGCAGAGTAGTACAGTGACAGCAGATAGTAGTAGCAGGGTAGTATGGTGACAGCAAATAGTAGTATTAGAGTAGTATGGTAACAACAGATAGTAGTAGCAGAGTAGTACAGTGACAGCAGATAGTAGTAGCAGGGTAGTATGGCGATAGTAGTAGCAGGGTAGTATGGTTACAGCAGATAGTAGTAGCATGGTAGTATGGTAATAGATAGTAGTAGCAGAGGAGTATGGTGACAGCAGATAGTAGTAGCAGAGGAGTATGGTGACAGCAGATAGTAGTAGCAGAGTAATATGGTGACAGCAGATAGTAGTAGCAGAGTAATATGGTGACAGCAGATAGTAGTAGCAGAGTAGTTTGGTAACAGCAGAAAGTAGTAGCAAGGTAGTACAGTGACAGCAGATAGTAGTAGCAGAGGAGTATGGTGACAGCAGATAGTAGTAGCAGAGTAATATGGTGACAGCAGACAGTAGTAGTAGTAGAGTAGTATGGTAACAACAGATAGTAGTAGCAGAGTAGTACAGTGACAGCAGATAGTAGTAGCAGGGTAGTATCGTGATAGTAGTAGCAGGGTAGTATGGTGACAGCAGATAGTAGTAGCAGGGTAGTATGGTTACAGCAGATAGTAGTAGCAGGGTAGTATGGTTACAGCAGATAGTAGTAGCAGAGTAATATGGTGACAGCAGATACTCTCATTTGCTTACCTTTTCAGTACGGAATGGGAGATTTACATCATTTGTAAGATATGTTGCAGTAAACTTACATTTCAATGCACTTGTACTGTAGGTGTGTAGGTTCTTTTTTCAGCTTGTATTCTTCTTCTGAATATTGATATTTGATTAAACTGGTATTATATTAATCCAAATTGTTATCTATTTCTGATACATTTATTATTATTGAAATTATTCACTAAACTTACAGTATTTTTTTTAGTACAATATCTCTCATAATATTCCTATTCCATACTGTCTGCTGCTCAAATAGGGCCGAAAAGTACTAGAACCTGCTTGCAGCAAAGGCAGGAAATATAGAGTTGATAGCAAATATGGTGACAGCAGATAGTAGTAGCAGAGTAGTATGGTGATAGCAGATAGTAGTAGCAGAGTAGTATTGTGACAGGAGATAGTAGTAGCAGAGGAGTATGGTGACAGCAGATAGTAGTAGCTGAGTAGCATGGTGACAGCAGGTAGTAGTAGCAGAGTAGTATGGTGACAGCAGATAGTAGTTGCAGAGTAATATGGTGACAGCAGATAGTAGTAGCAGAGTAGTATGGTGACAGCAGATAGTAGTAGCAGAGGAGTATGGTGACAGTAGATAGTAGTAGCAGAGTAATATGGTAACAGCAGAAAGTAGTAGCAAGGTAGTACAGAGACAGCAGATAGTAGTAGCAGAGTAATATGGTGACAGCAGATAGTAGTAGTAGAGTAGTATGGTAACAACAGATAGTAGTAGCAGAGTAGTACAGTGACAGCAGATAGTAGTAGCAGGGTAGTATGGTGATAGTAGTAGCAGGGTAGTATGGTGACAGCAGATAGTAGTAGCAGGGTAGTATGGTTACAGCAGATAGTAGTAGCAGGGTAGTATGTTTACAGCAGATAGTAGTAGCAGAGTAATATGGTGACAGCAGATAGTAGTAGTAGAGTAGTATGGTAACAATAGATAGTAGTAGCAGAGTAGTACAGTGACAGCAGATAGTAGTAGCAGGGTAGTATGGTGACAGCAAATAGTAGTAGTAGAGTAGTATGGTAACAACAGATAGTAGTAGCAGAGTAGTACAGTGACAGCAGATAGTAGTAGCAGGGTAGTATGGTAATAGTAGTAGCAGGGTAGTATGGTTACAGCAGATAGTAGTAGCAGGGTAGTATGGTAATAGCAGATAGTAGTAGCAGAGGAGTATGGTGACAGCAGATAGTAGTGGCAGAGGAGTACGGTGACAGCATATAGTAGTAGCAGAGTAGTATGGTAACAGCAGAAAGTAGTAGCAGGGTAGTACAGTGACAGCAGATAGTAGTAGCAGAGTAATATAGTGACAGCAGAGTAGTATGGTAACAACAGATAGTAGTAGCAGAGTAGTACAGTGACAGCAGATAGTAGTAGCAGAGGAGTATGGTGACAGCAGATAATAGTAGCAGGGTAGTATGGTAATAGCAGATAGTAGTAGCAGAGGAGTATGGTGACAGCAGATAGTAGTAGCAGAGTAATATGGTGACAGCAGATAGTAGTACTAGAGTAGTATGGTAACAACAGATAGTAGTAGCAGAGTAATACAGTGACAGCAGATAGTAGTAGCAGGGTAGTATGGTGATAGTAGTAGCAGGGTAGTATGGTGACAGCAGATAGTAGTAGCAGGGTAGTATGGTTACAGCAGATAGTAGTAGCAGGGTAGTATGGTTACAGCAGATAGTAGTAGCAGAGTAATATGGTGACAGCAGATAGTAGTAGTAGAGTAGTATGGTAACAACAGATAGTAGTAGCAGGGTAGTACAGTGACAGCAGATAGTAGTAGCAGGGTAGTATGGTGATAGTAGTAGCAGGGTAGTATGGTGACAGCAGATAGTAGTAGCAGGGTAGTATGGTTACAGCAGATAGTAGTAGTAGTAGTAGTAGTAGTAGTAGCAATAGTAGTAGTAGGAGTAGTATGGTGACAGCATATAGTAACAGCAGAGTAAAGCTGTCACAGATATGAGTAGCGGAATGTGCTTAGTGCAGTAGTCCTCCAGATAAGAAGTTATACCCAGGTACACATGTATTGTCCAAGGTACAGATGGTACTGTGTGTGTAACGCAGGTGTTGGTGCTGGTGGCGGTTAGTCCATACACAATTTGGTTACCCAGTTCTTACATTTATTGTAATCTGTAGAACAGCAAGTAACAAATGACACAGGGATATCAAAGGTGTAAAAGCGGTAGGCAATCTGCAAAGTGTATAGCAGCTTGGAGTTCAGGGTAATGCTGGGCATTGTAATGCACCAGGTGTGAGCTGGGTGATGCACCAGCGCAGGTAGCCCTGGTATCCTACTATGTATCTGTGGTGGTATAGGGTACTTGCAGGTACTTGTTTGGGCACGGAAATGGTTCTAGGTGTGGTGAGAGTATCAGAGTCCATCCTGTCCTCATGGACGCAGTGGAGTAAAGATGCAGAATGGAAATATTTTTAAGGATTCTGCTTCATGTTAAAGAAAACCCTGATTAATTTCAGGTACTATTTAAAAATAAGGTGATCTCTTTTCTGCATGTTGAGCTATAAAGTGCTGTCACAGTACCTCTTAGGCCAGTGTTTCTCAACTCTAATCCTCAAGTACCCCCAACGGGTCATGTTTGTGGATGTCTTTAATCTTGCACAGATGAGTTCATCTATTTTGCTGGGTCAGTAATTTACTGTTTCCACAGGCAGAAATCCAGAAAACATGACCTGTTGGGGGTACTTCAGGTTGCGAGTTGAGAATCACTGGCTTAGAATAACAATTTAAATTACCATGGCCAATTGGCAAGTTAGGAAACCTAGTGCTGTGTGTTTATTTACTTAGCATGTGAATATTTACTTTCATGCTAAGTACATAAACAGCTCTACAGTTCATCAGTGCTAAATGACTGCACATAAACATTGGTACTTGTCAGTTCCTCAGTGATTCTTGTCCAGGTCAGGTTCCAGCACTGTGCAGCCTGGACAGCTCCTAGGTCACTGTGTACAAAATTTTAGTCCGTTGGAGGGAATGTTTCATAAGTTTATTAACTAATAAAATATACAGTTAGAAAATAGAAGGAACACATGATAGCAGTGCGGTTCACACCATTGCTTTTTATATTTGCAGCCTGCTCTATTTTTTATGTGAGTAACAATGGAGAATAGGTGAATAAGAAAAAAACATTTAATTAATTAAAATATACAGTATGTCATAAACACATCAGAAAACACATGGGATATTTAAAGTGTACGTAAATCATGTGCACTTAGTAAAACTATTACATAGTATATGAATGTAGCATGATGTTTTGCATGACAGAGTGTAGGACTTAAAGAAATTATTCTTCATAACATTATCACACGAGTACAGTCATGTGCATAAATATTGGGACATTGACAGAATTTTCATATTTTGGTCTCTATTCACCACCACAATGGCTTTGACATGAAACAAACAAGATGTGCTTTAACTGCAGACTTTCAGATTTAATTTGAGGGTAATTACATCCAAATCAGGTGAACGGTGTAGGAATTACAATGGTTTCTATATGTGCCTCCCACTTTCTAAGGTGGTGGTAGTGTCATGGCGTGGGCATGTATGGCCGCCAATGGAACTGGTTCCCTTGTATGTATTGATGATGTGACTGCTGACAAAAGCAGCAGAATGAATTCTGAAGTGTTTTTGGCAATATTATATGCTCATATTCAGTCAAATGCTTCAGAACTCATTGGACAGCGCTTCAACCCTCTATATTCACTCTTGTGAAGTCTTCTCTTGATTGTTGACTTTGACACATGTACACCTACCTCCTGGAGAGTGTTCTTGATTTGGTCAACTGTTGTGAAGGGGTTTTTCTTCACCAGGGAAATAATTCTTCTATCATCCACCACAGTTGTTTTCAATGGTCTTCCGGGTCTTTTGGTGTTGCTGAGCTCTCTGGTGCGTTCTTTCTTTTTAAGAATGTTCCAAACAGTTGATTTGGCCACACCTAATGTTTTTGCTATCTCTCTGATGGGTTTGTTTTGATTTTTCAGCCTAATGATGGCTTGCTTCACTGATAGTGACAGCTCTTTGGATCTCATATTGAGAGTCGACAGCAACTGATTCCAAATGCAAATATCACACCTAGAATCAACTCCAGACCTTTTACCTGCTTAATTGAAAATGAAATAATGAGGGAATAGCCCACACCTGTCCATGAAATAGCTTTTGAGTTGATAGTCCCATTACTTTTGGCCCCTTAAAAAGTGGGAGGCACATATAGAAACCGTTGTAATTCCTACACCGTTCACCTGATTTGGATGTAATTACCCTCAAATTAAATCTGAAAGTCTGCAGTTAAAGCACATCTTGTTTGTTTCATTTCACAGCCATCGTGGTGGTGAATAGTGGCCAAAATATGAAAATTCTGTCAATGTCCCAACATTTATGCACCTGACTGTATATCATGCAATGTTCTATGAATACCTGAACTGCAAAATTGCATTTTCTAGACATTAGACCCATAAATAACACACTAAGTATATTTAACATATATTTAATCCATTACATGCCAAGCTCTTCATAATACCAAAGCCATGGTCACCCTGTGGTTTATACGATTATTTGTTATATGTTCCTCGGTTACAATGAGAAGCATATAATTAATTCTTATGAACCATAGTAGTGCCCTAGTTCACATTATGTCACATTGTAGGGTTGCCAGTACACATAATGCCACATCATACCCCAATTTACATTATGACATACTGTACATTGTCCCCAGTTCATATTATGCCACATTACAGTTTCCCCTGTTTATATTAGGCCACACTATAGTGCCACCAGTTAACATTACAGTGCCCTCCATTTAAAACTTAAGCCACATTACAGTACCCCTAGATCATATTACACCACACTATAGTGCCTTTACTTCATATTGTGCCACAATACAGTGCCCAAGTTCATATCACATAACATAATAGTGCCCTCCAGTTCATATTATACCACATTACAA
Organism: Taudactylus pleione; assembly: GCA_031769625.1. Lineage (NCBI taxonomy): Eukaryota > Metazoa > Chordata > Amphibia > Anura > Myobatrachidae > Taudactylus > Taudactylus pleione. The sequence continues at coordinate 1,474,400 of JAUIMM010000120.1, forward strand.
TGAGCAGGTCAGATTATACCACATTACAGTACTCTCCAGTTCAGATTGTTGCACATTACTGTGCCCAGTTCCGATTATGCCACATTACAGTGTCCCCTTACCATTATAACATCCACTACACACCTCTCACTGAAAATGGAATGTCAACCCATTCATTCTGGGCAATGGGTCGGACCCAATTGATTAGCAGGCAAATCTTGGAAATTGGTATGCAACTACAGTATATAACCTTGGTCTGGGTCCCCCTAGGTCCTTGGGCCCTATAGCAATGGCACCTCCCGAACCCAATATAGCTACGCCCATGAGGCTGGTGGTTGACTGTATATATAGGAACAACAGTGATTATTACATAGTCACCTAAACTTCCTATGGCTTCATGTATTACTCAGCTGTGACTCAGTGTTTTCCGTAATATCACTCTTGCCTCTTCTAAAAAATGTCTTCATCATCCCTTGAGAGTCTATGTTATCTCTGTTGTTTGAAATCAATTTTCCACTCTGCCGCACTTAAAAAAAACCTGTTAGTTTACATGCTTTCCATATTACAAGGAATCTCTATTCTTAGATGTCTTACATTTATGTTAGGTGAAGAATGTTAAAATCATGAGTTTCAAGGAGTATATGCGCCATAAATTTAAATTCCCCGACCCGCTTCTTTTTCATACCGCCTATTTGTGGTTGCATAATATCAGTATAATATCCTCTTTCAGATGTCATGTGCCTTGATTTGCCACGGAGCACGTACAGTACACTTCCATCAAACTACATTGATTTTTTTTTGTGGAGGAGCAGAAGTTGGGACTAGATGATACAAATGCATTAGTATCACAAACTCACGGATAGTGGATGCTAGCCCGTATTTCGGGAATGGTGAGACCCAGTACTGAGGCGCGGAGTCTAATGTGACGGTGGTATTCACCAGGGACCCCCGCAAGGAGGTTTGGACTGCGTCCGACACATAGGTCACGGCCCTCAGACTTGGTTCCCTAAAACAGGTGCTGGTATACTCTGGATTGGAGTACGATGAAGATGTATAGTGTAGTTGACCTGCTGGGTCAGAAAGAAATGGACAAGATGGTACCAGGGTTTAGGCGTAAACAGGTTATGGAGGATAGCCAAGGTCAAAACCAGAATACCAAGCGCAGTACTAGGGAGAAGATGGAATCAGATCACAAATGAAGCCAAGGTCAAAAACAAAAAGCAGTAATCACCTGAATGCTGAAGTATGGTTTGGGAGCCTATACTCTGCCAGTGCCCTGAGACTCCCTCTTATAGGGAGGAGTTCAATTGTCACGTTTGGCATGCCTGTCTCTTTAAAACCTTCTGCAGGTCAGCGCGCGCACTAGGGGAGCCATGACTGCCTTCACTTGCAGCCAAATCAGGGACAGCTGGAAGGAGCTGGAGCAGAAATATCAGCAGCGGATGTCGGGACTTCCCACCCGCTGCCCACCACCGACCAGAACCCTATTATACATATTATGTCATATGGTAGTGCCCCTTACATGCTATGCCACACAGTAGAGCTCCATACACATTATGCCCCACAGTAATGCCCCTTAAACATTATTCCACACATCAGTAGTGTCCTTATACACATTATGCCACACATTAGTAGTGCCCTTATACACATTATGCCACACATTAGTAGTGCCCTTATACACATTATGCCACACAGTAATGCCTTTTACATAACATTCTCTTACACATTGTGACACACATTAGTAGTGCCCTTATACATATTATGCCACATATTATCACCCCCCCTAAACCACTCCTTATGCCTCTATTAGTCAATCATGATTTAATTCATTCCAGCCAGAGTCCCAAGTGTTAGTTCCATCCCCAGCTACCAGTGTCATGCCAGTCCCAGCCCCCAGGGCACTTCCAGCCCCAGCCCCCAGTGGCACTTCCAGCCGCAGCATCTCTTCCAGCTCCCAATGCTTACCATCCTCTGGCTACCCGACCGGCGGTCCGCGGCTCCTCTGCTGGAGAGACGTCTCTCCCTGCAGACACTACAGGAAACGGAGCACAGAAGACAGTCACTGCCCACTACAATGTATATTAACAACAGTGTGCCAGGCAGTGAAGGAGCTGGATGCATCGCTACTAATATGCATTGCAGCGAGCGCTAGGCAGTGGGGGCACTTACAGATCATGGCAGTAATGACCAGTTCCGCCCACAGGGCATCTGCACTCTGGCCGCATCACCCTAGTTACGGCCCTGATTTGCCAGACCACACATGCAAAGTGGTGAGTGATGGGGAGGGATCATACGGATCCCTCTCCCAGAACTCAGGCATTGTAGCCTATAGCCTACAGATAGCAAACGCCATCTTCAGATGGTTTTAGCTAATGGGGCCAAGATCCGGAATGTGAAGCTTGTTATAGCTTGTTAATTGCTGATTATGCCCTCTTCATGGGCTGCTCAATCGTTCTAAAATTAAGCATTTTAGAAACCCTCCCTAGATTTCCTTTGTGTGCCCCTTGGGTAGCAGTTTTTCCAATACATATCAGTTTTCATATTTCAAAGACTATTAGAAAACACTACAGGCTTGGGAGTCCATTCGCCTCAATGTATCAAAATGTTCTATTAATGTTTCCATTAAAGAGAATTCATACAAAGTATATACCCATTGGTTTCTTGTCCCAGAATGTCAATACCAAATGTATCCCGCTACTTCCAATATGTGCTGGCTGAATTATGTTCAGGTGGGAATCATTTTCCATATACGGTGGGCATGCCCTAACATCGCTCCTTTTTGGTTGCTTGTCCAATCGCTTAAGTCATCTATAGTCCCACTTGTGCCCTCCCTTCTCCCCGGCCTCATTAATCCTATGTGCCCCAGTAAGTCAGCTATTCAAGTTTGACCATAAACTGTTTATGCATTATCTCTTGAGCATCTAAATACCAGATTGCCAGGGCTTGGAAAAATCTTTCCCCTCCGACTCAAGGGCAGGAGCTCCTCAATCGTGTCTGGTTTGTGTCCAAAATGGAGTACATCACTAACCTTCAAAACAAGTTTCACAATACTTGGTCTCCATGGTATAGGATCCACAATGCGACCCTTCCTGGGCTCACTTAATCACTCATTTTCTACCCTGTTGCTAGCCTACCATCTTTTCTTACTGCTCCCCCCCCCCCCTTTTTTTCTTTTCTCTTTTTTTCCACTTTTTTCTCTTCCACGCTCGCTTCCCCCTCCCTGGGCCCCAACTCTCCTCCCCCCTCATTTCCCTTTGCCCTTCTAAGTTATTTTCTTTCTACTTTCTTTTTATTCTTCTCTCCTTTCACTTCTCTCTATTCCATTATGCTGTGCTTTCTCACTGTGCACGATGTTTACTACATATTCATACTCTGCCCACTGTGACTACTGATTTTTGTCCGTTATTATTCTTTTGACAGCCTTTGTAGCTCTTGTCTTGATCTTTTAATATATATATATATATATTATACGATTCAAAATAACAACGTGATGCAACGCTCACGATATTTGGAGTCTTTTGCCCCCCTATATTCACAGCAAAATTCCTGATATCTTATAGTATCACTGACTCTACTGTAGGCTTTGAACTCCTTGCACCTTACCCACTTTTACATGCCCTGTTTATTGTAATTTTGTCCTGGTGATTACTGTTTTTTTTACCCCCTTCATTGCCCCCTTCCCCTTCTCTAACCACTCTCTTCATGTTGAATTATTGCTGCCTACTCTACAATATGTGACTAAAAAGTTAAAAAAATAACAAAAAAAGTGGTTTGAAGAGTTTGTATTGTACTTTTATCCCACATTCTGTAACATTTCACTGTTTCTTTTACCATCTTTTGTTAATTCATGTATGTACGCTTGTTTGCGTTTAAAATTTTGTCTACCACTTTTCTAAATAAAAAGATCTGAAAAAGAAAACACTACAGGATGTCAGAGATGGCTAATTTTCCCATTCAGAAATACTGTTTACTTAAGGTACCTTCCATCACTTGTGCAAATTCCCCGCTCTTGCTGGTAACCACCTCATGACTGACTGGTAAACAAATGAGCTCTTATCTTAGGACACAGAAAGATGTCACCAAACTTTCTAGGGTATATTGTGAAAAGTTCTGGGAGATTCTAGAATATTTGTAAACAAAATGAGTGAATACCACATATTGTTCCACCCAAAACAGAATCCATGCACCCAAATAACATACTTACCTGGGCTCTAATATCTGACAGCCTCTAAGATACCTGCTGCAGCTCAGCAATTACAACATTTTGCCTGTTACAAGCCAGCATCAGTAGAAGCTAGGAGAGTATACAGCACTTGCACTAAAGCAGAGATTGAAGGTCATTCCTCACTTCGCCTATGCAGCCGTTATTTCAAACTGTTGGGGTTTATTCACACACTGGGAAGTGATGTACTTAAGTCCACAATTTAAAAGGACAATGGCCCTGATTCAGACCCACTCGCAAGCGGCTGTCCGCTCGCAAGTGGGTCGATGTTGTGCTCTGCGCATGCGCACGACGGCGGGAGCTCCGTCGTGCGCATGCGCCAGACGCGACGAGCTAAGGACTTTCCTTCGCTCGTTGTGTCTGATCAAAGGGGGCGTGCTGTCGATGTTGATTGACAGCACGCCCCCTTTGGTGGGCGTGCCGGGGGCGTGCCTCCCTGTCGGGGGCGTTCCCACGGGAACACCTCCCGTCAGAAGCCGGCCCACTGACATCACTAGTGATGTCAGTGGGAGTGATTTTGGCTCTGATAGAGCCAAAATCACTCCGGGCCTTGCGGTTGAAAACCTCAACCGCAGGCTCCGGCTCGCAGTTTCGATGGTCGCGATGGTCACGACCATCGCGGCCATCAAACTGCACGCTCGTATAGGCTGTGGGTGGTGACCCACAGCTATACGAGCGTCCAAGAGGACGCTCCATTTTTATGGAGGGCGGCCCTCATTCAGAGCGTGCGCTCTGCTCAGAGCGTACGGCTCTGAATGAGGCCAATGTTTTTAATAGCAAATCACCCCATGTTTAACTATTAAAAGCATTGCTTTTTTAAATTGTGGGCTTACACACACTGGGAACCTGACACTGCTTAGTGATTAAACCCTGTGGACAAAATTCTGCCTGCAAGACCCAATCGAGTTGCCTTTTATCATTGCAGACAGCCTGAACCACCATATGCCAGGTGAGCCGTATTGCTGAATCTTCACTACAAAAACCAGCAGTCTGTATAACATGCACTGCATGTTTGGACACTGCAAGAAATTACCACTTCACCTGCAACTGTGCGCAGGCCTTTTGGTGTTCACCAACATTTGGCTGAATACAGTACAGTATCTGCACCAATGTCACTTTGTCCCTGAATGTCCTGTCGGAATCACAATTATTATTTATCCTGCCCTTACCCTCACATCTTCTATCTTCTAACACACACTACTTTAAGATTCAATTACGGCACCTATAAAATCGTAACATTTAGTCCACTGATTGATTAAATGTTGTCGTTGTGCATACTCATTTACCAGCACTGTACTTTTATCTGCATTTCTGCAAATCTACTGCACTGTCTCTCTCTTATATAGACTCCATTCCTTCTTCCAGTCCCCCCCCCAATTTACCTCATCCACATCATGACCATGTATTCTTCAACACCCCATCACTCAGGGCCTGATTCAGAGCCGGATGCTCTGACCAGAGCGCTTGCTCTGAATCAGTGCCCTCCTACCTAAAAATGGAGCGGCCTCCTGGCCGCTCGCATAGCTGTGGGTAACCACCCACAGCATATGCGAGCGGCCAAAAAGATGGTCGCGATGGTCAAGACCATCGCGACCATCGGGCTTGCGACGAGACCCTGCGGTAGGGTCTCGGTGACCGCATGCCCTGGAGTGATTTTGGCTCTATCAGAGCTAAAATCACTCCCACTGACATCACTAGTGATGTCAGTGGGGCCAGACCCAGACGGTAGGCGTTCCCATGGGAACGCCTCCGTCTGGCAGCCACGCCCCCGGCACGCCCACCAAAGGGGGCGTGCTGTCAGTCACCATCGACAGCACGCCCCCTTTGGTGCGAGACCCGGAGCGACAGCTTGGCTGTTGCTGTCCGGGTCTCGCGCATGCGCACGACGGAGCTCCCTCCGTCGTGCGCATGCACATTGGGGTAACATCGACCCGCTTGCGAGCGTCCTGCGCTCGCGAGCGGGTCTGAATGACCCCCTCAGTGTCTATCTAATCCTTTATTCTGCCCCCTGTTCCTACCCTAGTCTCCTCCACTCCATCCTTTCCTCTGCTTACCTCCCCTACCTCTCCAGCTATTCCACTTTCATTCACTTCTCCCCAACCATGGTCCTACTACCCCACCACTAAGCCCGGCACCCTTTTTCCTCAGGAAGCAATCCTGATAATCTCATTCGTATATCTCCTACAAACTCTGTCACTTTCTCCTGTGCCCTCTAGAATGCCAGATCTGTCTGCAATAAACTGGTCTTCACCTATGACCTTTTCATCTCCAACTCCCTGAAACTCCTAACCATTACTAAAATCTGGATTTCCCCCTCTGACACCACTACTCCTGCTGCTCTCTCCTCTGGGTGCTCGTATTCTCTCACATCCTTCTATCCTCTAGCTACTCTTATCAACTCATTCCCTCTGAACCTTACCTTCCATTCTCTACATTTGAGGTGCATTCTATATGCCTCTTCCAACCTGTTCACCTACAAGTAGTTGTCATTTAGTTCCCCCCTGGCTCTCCCTCCAAATTCCTTTGAATTAAATGGCATCAAGAAACTGACAAAAGGCAAGATAATATAACATATCATTTCGCAATACAAAGGATAGGAAGGGAAAAATCACATTAGTGTAACATTTTCAGAGCGGAGACGCCATTAGACAAAAAGTGTAAATTGCATCTTGTAACAAAGTAAAGGTGTTTTCTGTGTTTAAAGGCAATTTTGTAATACGGCAACGATTACTTAAACTCTTACCTCGTTTAAATATCTAAAGACAAGGACCCCCCCAGTGCTCTAGAGAGAGAGCTACAATTTGAATTGAATTGAAATACATTTGTATTTTGCCAAGTGCTCGATTGCAAGTGAGTTGCATAATTTTCTCTGTAAGTGAAATAGATACTTAACTTTGTGATCGCTCCTCACTCCGTAGAGCGCCTCGTTACTGACAGTCACATCACTGAGGAACACAATGTTCAAAAACTTCATGAAGCATTCATTTCCCTACATTTCGTGCCGATCATCTCCAACTCTTCATATCATCATTTTTAAACAAGCTTTGTGGACAGTTCTGTGGAAAATAATATTGCTGATATCATATCAAAATATCAAGATTTTGCTTTCAGTTTAGTGAGAAAAAAAAATGATCTTTTGTTTGTGGAAGAAATTAAATTATAAATTGTAATCGATAGCTCATCTAGAATTTATGAATAACCAAAATTCTTTTCTTGAATAATATAAGAAATTCACATTGAAGTGGAGGAGTTGTCCACACAAAGTTTTTGTTTTTTTTAACTTGATTTGCCTCACCAAAACTCGGGTGATTTTTTCCATTTTTAAACTCTCAAATTTTCTAAGAACTGAGTTTAGCTGAAAGTGAGTTATCCGATGGTGAAGCAGATCGAGATATCTCCCCCGAGTAGCAAGTTTAAATGAGATTACTCACCCAAAATTGCAGTGTTTTCTCTTTGCAAAACTCTCCCGAGCAAGCAGCCTGCACATATCAGTGAGATATGTGAAGGCTGCTAGTTTGGTCTACCTGTTAAACAAGGGTTAGATCTTTAAAAAAAAAGGACGTATGGTCCCCCCCAAAAGCATAACCAGCCCTGGACTGCTCAGCCAGTCCTGTTTCCTAAAATTGCAGAGAACAAAACGTGTAGGGTTCCCCCGTAATTTGCTTCCTGGCTCCCCCACTTCCTCTCTTCAGATCATTCCTCTTATCCCTATTGATATCCTCACAGAATCCTCTGCCTCTGAACTCCTTACCCTCACATCATCCTTTGGTCTGTCCAAATGAACCAACACCCTCCCATGTGAGTGGGCACTCAATTGATAACTCTGATTTCACCAATTCTCCCCTCCTCCTCTTTGACCATCACCTTCTCTCTTTTTACTTATCCCTCACACATTCTCTGCCTCTGTCTCCTAAGGCTACTATCACTAAACATAAAATGCAGGCTATTGATACTGTTTCCTTATCCTCCCTGCTCGACTCACTTCTCTCTCCTATTCTCTCTCTCTTGCCCTGAACAAGCAACTTCCCTCTACAATGCCTCCCTTACTTTTGCTCTTGATTCTGTTGCTCCGGCAATCACTACTCACCCTCGCAGATCCAAATATCAATCCTGGCATTCTAAATGCACCAGATACCTACAAAAATGTTCACGTACTGCTGAGCGACAGTGGAGAAAATCTCCCTCTAACACAGACTTCCTCCATTTCAGATGTATGCTCTCATCCTACAGTGCTGCCCTTTCTCTCTCTAAACAGTCATATTTCAAGAACCTTATCTCCTCCCAGTCTTTAAATCCCCGGCGTCTGTTCTTCAAATTCAACTCCCTTCTCTGCCCACTCCCTCCCTGATGTGCCACCTACAGTACTTCACTTCTAAAATTTACTTCAAATGTCAAGACATCATATCTCACCAGACCCTCAACACCCTGTCCCCTCCTTTGCCAGTCTACCCTCCCCATCCATCTTACCAACTCTAAATTTTTCCCCTGTATCTGTTGATGAAATCATGGCACTTAACTGCCCCCCCCTCCACAATGACCCTATCCCCTCCAATCTCCTCCGCTACCTCTCTTTCTCTCCCTGTTCCCATCTTGCCCACCTCCTAAATATCTCCTTCTCATCAAGTATTGTCCCCTCTGCATTCACGCATGCCCTTGTCTTCCCCATTCTTAAAAAAACCTGCCTGCTGACCCTTCTCTCTCATCCCTTTTGCGTCCAAACTCCTAGAGCGTATTGTTTACAACCACCTTTCTTTCCTCCCACTCTCTGCTTGACCCTTTCTAGTCTGGCTTCCATCCTCTCCATTCCACTGAAACTGCCCTGAATAAAGTCACCAATGACCTCCATGGTGCCAAGTCCAAGGGCCATTACTCTCTGCTCCTTCTTTTCAACCTCTCTGCTGCTTTTGACACAGTGGATCAGCCTCTCCTGCAAATCCTTCACTCCTGGATGTCCCCCTACCTCTGTGATGGCTCCTTCTTGGTCTCCTCTCATGACTTCACTTCACCCCCCACTAACAGTAGGTGTTCCCCAAGGATCTGTTCTTGAACCTCTCCTATTCTCCCTCTATATGTCCTCTTTAGGTGAGGTCATCAGCTCTTTTGACCGCCAATATCATCTCTGTGCTGATGAAATTCACATTTACTCACATCTACCTTTCCTCTCCTGACCTCTCCCCATCTCTCCTTACTCATATCATCAATTATCAATCTGCTATCTCTTCCTGAATGTCCCAGTGCTTTCTTAATCTTAACATGTCTAAAACTGAACTAATTGTATTCACACCCTCCTGCATAATCTCACTTCCCACAATTTCATTATATATTGACGGTACAATCATCTCCTCAAGCCCCAAAGCGCGCTGTCTTGGAGTTATCCTTGACTCCTCACTCTCCTTCAAACCATACATTCAATACTTTTCGCAGTCCTGCCATTTCCATTTTAAAAATATTTACAGGATTAGACCTTTTCTCACCCACAATGCTACTAAGACTCTCATCTACTCACTGCCCATCTCCAGAATAGACTACTGTAACCTCCTGCTATCTGGCATCCCTGACTCCTGCCTCTCTCCACTCCAATCTGTCCTCAATGCTGCTGTCTGGCTCATCTTCCTCTCAAAACGTACTATATTTGCCTCCCCTACAAACCCTACACTGAGTCCCCTTCCCATTCAGAACCCAATTCATGCTTCTCTCACTCACTTACAAAGCCCTCACCCATTCCTCTGTCATTTACATCTCTAACCATATATTTCCCTTCAAACTCCTGTCCACCCTCTTCGCTCTTCAAATTAATGCAGCCTCTCCTGCCAATTGATTACTTCCTCCCCTCCAAGACTTTTTCTGAGCTGCACCCTACCTCTGGAATTCTCTACCTCTCCCTATCAGACCCTCCACCTCTGTACAAAACTTCAAACGGGCTCTCAAGACCCACTTCTTTATCAAAGCCATCCATCTCTCATCCTAAACCTCTGTCCCATGCTCATTGTCTACCCCATCTATGTCACCTATGTCTGTCCCTCCCCTTTAGAATGTAAGTTCTCACGAGCAGGGCCCTCTTCCCCATGTGCTTTTCCTTCCCTTACTTATGCTACTATCTATGCCATACTCCTTACAACATCTAACCCTTGACTTCTGCCACCCTGCTACTTATTTGAGTCCTATGTTTATATATCATGTACTGTACTTGTTCTGCATTGTCTTGTACTGCTCAACTGTTTATGTACTTTGTTAGGTGCTGCAGAACCCTTCTGGCACCATATAAATAAGGATAATAATAATAGTAATAATAATTGCTTAATTATCTTTTAACAGGTACACTGCTGTAAGTTTGCATATAAAGTCCTTAAGATTGCACTTTCTCTCTGTTTAGCAACTGTGAGTTGATATTCTGTTTTGGCGTAAGTTTCATAATATACACTGAATATGTCAAACTTTTATTTTTCTTCTTCTAACACTATTTATCTGATGAAGGGATGTGATCAGCCCTGAAACACTTTGTTGATGTTCATTTAATAAGATGTATTATTTCCAATAAATTGCAATATATAGTCTGATCAATTTAGTTTTACCAAGTAGAGAGCATGTAATCTCTTTCTGTTCCAATGCCTGCCGAATCGCTGAACCCCACAGTACAACAAAACCCCAAACCTATGAATTAAGTCTTTAGCCACAGAGAGGAACATGGCCTGGCTGAAGCATAGCACCTTCTTGTATTCCACTGCACAGACTGGAAGAAGAAAAGTGGACTCCTGGCAGATATCACCTACCACTATACAACTATTTGAGGCCCTGCACGACAATAAATGAAAAGACTACTGTATATTATATGGCAAGCCAAAGTAACCAGCCACATCGGCTGATATCCTTAGCTGTAGTATTGGGTCTATCACGGTCTACACTGTGCCTTAAAGGCTCTATCTCAAAACAGGTTATACAATGGATAGCTGCTGACTACCTCTTTCCTCCACTTATAGGAGAATCCATACTTACACATTCTCACTCACCCCATTTAGTTTACGCACCAGTTGGAAGTATGGACCACAGATTTGCAATGAATGACACACACACAATAGCAGCATGGAGGAGACTTACCATTATAAGAAGGCTTAATATCATCCTTTGGGCCCCTCTAAGAGAGCCCTCACAAACATAATTATTCCAATAATGACATCTATAAGGTGGGCGAGCTGGCCAAAAGCTTAATTCATTTAGATTGGAAGGCTCTATTGAGAGGTCCAGTACGATATATTGTGTGCTTTGGGGGTAATTTGTTGTTTGTTTTTTACCCATTGGACTATAGAAAATGTGGGCGCACATTTAATATGAATAATATATTAGTGGAAATAGTAATCCTAAAGCGGCCACTCAGATTTTTAATTATGTAAGGGACAGTTATATTATTTTTTAATTAGGAAGGGGGCACATATTAGTTGTAATTAACTATAGAGGGCCACATATTTTTTATTAACACTGGTACCCGCCAGCTGGAGTATAAGGAAGGAACCAGTCTTACTTAGCACTGACCTGTGCATCCCTAGGTTTTTGCTCTCCACCCACAACTGCAGTAGTTTTCCAAAGACTGTTTGCAGTTTACAATCACATCATATATGTGTTTAAAAAGAGCGGAACCCCTGAGACTACAGCATCATCACTGGGGCCTGTTCTGCTCTGTCTGACCCCACTCTTCTTGCATACATGGGTACAAAAATACTTACAGACCTATAAACCAGAACATCTTAACTCCCATTTTACACAGCATCCCCTTTTATGTATCAAGACCAGTTGATAATAAGCTTGGTTGCCTATTAAGCGGATTGTAGAACATTGCTTTGTTACATCACACACTATAATTAATGGCATAAAATAGATCATCTTAAAGAACAGTGACTTCTGTCTAGTGCATACATGATTGATCCTGCTTTTATTTAATGCAATATTTTAGGATTGTTGTCTCATAAACAATGGATTTTGAATAATCCATAACACAGCACCACAAACGACATCCTGCACCAGTTGAGGTTACAATCCATTTTGCCTACCAAACGGACACAAGGATTAATTTGGTCAGAAACCAGTGAACCTACCAGTGTGTTTTTAGAGTGTGGGAGGAAACAGGAGCACCTGGAAGAAAACAGCGCAAAAAACATGCAAACTTTACACAGATTGGGTCCTGTAATAAAGCCCCTGAGCTGTGCGGATGCCCCTACTTTACACTAAATCTATCAAAATTCTCTATTTCTAAAATAGCTTCTAGTAAATACAATGATGCAAGACCTTTCTTACAGTATACATTTATAGTTTTTTTTTTTTTAAGAACATTAATATTCATATGGGGCATGCTATTACAGGTTCAATTATAAATTGTGTCTTAATCCGGCAACGAAAAAGGTGGTGGCCTTTGTATTTACATCCATAACAACTGGTGCTCAGCTGTGGGTATAATCGAGAACTATTGCTCAGCTAATTTGGAATTCATGCTGTTAAAGTGTAGGCCATTTTATCTGCCTCGGGAGTTTTCTGTAGTTCTGGTGGCCGCAGTTTACATTCCCCCACCAAGCGAATGTCACCATAGCTTTTATTCACTTTGTTTGTAGCTATATCCAAACAGCAGACTACCCATTCAGATTGTGCTATTATTGTTGCCGGGGATTTTAACCAGGCCAATTTAAAATCTGTACTTCCGACGTTTGTACAGAATGTGCATGTACCTACGCGTGGCGATAACATACTCTACCAGGTTTACATAAATATCAGTGACGCCTATAAGTCCATCTCGTGCCCCCATATTGGGCAATTGGATCATTCCGCTGTACTCCCGGCCTCAAAATATATTCTGGTGATTAAAAGGTCTAGACCGGTTATTAGGAATGTCACTGTTTGGCCCAAGGGAACTCTGTTAAGTTAGCTGTTTTGAATGTTCTGATTGGGACTTGTTTATTGAGGAGGCAACGGTGGATTCATGTATTAATGTAGCTGTATTGGTCTATATGGTTTCAATGTATTTAAATTGTTGCATAGAGAGTGTAATTAGGAAAAAGATAATTCGAATATTTCCAAAACTAGAAGCCATGGATGAATAGTGAGGTCCGGTCTTTAATAAGATCTAGGGATAGGGCATTTAGGGCAAAGATAGTATGGCTTATAAGATTGCCCTTTCAAATTTGAAAAAGGGTATTTACTTGACTAAAGAGGCATACTTAAATAAAATTGAGAGTAATTTTAGAGAGTTTGGTGATGCTACATCAATGTGGCAAAGGATTAAGCATTTAGCTGGACTATAAAGGCTTAAATTACCGTACTTTTAAGAAAGATGGCTCCTCAGCAAATGATTTTAATACAGTTTATTCTACGTTTGAGAAGGCTAGCTCCATTCCTGCAGTAAAATTATGTGATCCCCAATCAGATGGTCCCTTGGAATTATCGGAGTCTGAGGTTACGTAGAACAACTAATGTTAGTAAGCACTAGGTCCGGATTGCATTCAGGGTAGAGTCTTGCAGGTGTGTGCTGATCAGTTAGCAGGCATTTTCACCAAGATTTTTAATCTTTCATTAGCTCAATGTATTGTTCCGCAATGTTTTAAAATCTCGACAATTATTCCTGTCCCTAAATCTGCAACAGTGATGGGCCTGAATGACTATTGCCCAATTGCCCTTACATCATTATTGATGACATGTTTTGAGAGAGCTGTTTTGGGCCACCTTAGGAGTAGCATACCGGTGGGTTTCGACTTCCATCAGTTTGCGTACAGGTCAAACAGGTCCACCGAGGATGTTGCTCTTACGGTTCTTCATAAGGGTTTTTGTCATTTGGAGAACAAGGATTCTTATGTAAGATTGTTGTTTGTAGACTATAGCTCTGCCTTCAACACTGTTGTACCAGCGGTGCTAATTGCCAAGCTCCGAGAGATTGGCTTTGATGTGCCTATATGTAACTGCAGTCAGTTAGGATGGGTACTACTGTCTCGTCAGAGCTTGTACTGAATACAGGAGTGCCACAAGGATGTGTTTTAAGCCCTTTTTTATATTCACTATATACCGACTGTACTACTAAAACGGAGTCCAATCTTATTGTATAATTTGCAGACAATACTACTCTTGCGGGTCTGATTAGTAAGGGAGATGAGGACAGTTATAGGGAGGACGTAAGGCAGCTGGTTAAATGGGGGCAAAATAACAATGTGTTGTTAAATAGTAAAAAAAACCATGGAGGTGGTTATAGATTATAGAAGATCTAGGAAATCCACTCCACAGCCATTGTTTTTGAATGACAAGAAGGTAGAGATGGTTAGTGGGATTAAGTGTTTAGGTATCAACTTTACTGAGGATTTATCATGGTCCTCCCACATTGCAGCTGTGGTTGGTAAGGCTCAGCAACGCCTTTTCTTTCTACGAAGACTTCTATCAGTGGGCTTATCGAAACCAATGCTTGTAAATTTCTACCGCTGCGTGATTGAGAGTCTTTTGACTTATACTGTTACAGTGTGGTATGGGAATTGCAAGTGTTCTGATTAAACTCTTTGAATGGGATCGTCAAAGCTGCTACGAGAATTATTGGCCAATCTCTACCAACATTGGATGATAGTTTCTCTAGGAGGAGTATAGCAAAAGAAAATGATTTCTGATCCAAGCCATCCATGTTACTTGCTTTTTACATTGTTGCCCTCCAAGAAACGCTATAGATGTCTTAGATGCTGAACCAGCAGGGTGCGTAACAGTTTTTTTCCTTCTGTAATCGTTAGTCTGAACCTTTGATACTGTGTATTTTTAATTTTTATGTGAATTGTAAGTGTATTGCATTATAATTTCACTTACGCATTTTTCTTAATGTTGTAGTGACAACAATAAATTATTCTATTCTATTCTAACCACAGAAAGCTCTAATCAGGAGTGTAATCAGAAGACCAAACCACACACCATAATATGCAAATAGAAAGTGCATGAATATTTGTAAGTCATTTTTATTTTTATTAGTAAAGGTGTCTTGTGACAACAGCTGATGATGACTGTATCAAGGGAATAACTTGCTAATATGTTAGTGTTAAATAGACCCATAATTGTTGTAAAATGTTACAATCTATAGATTGTAAGTTTACGACCAGGGCCCTATTAACTTACTTCTTTGTCTGTCTGTTATTACCTAGTCTTGTTTTATTACTGTTTGTTCCCAATTGTAAAGTGCAACGGTATATGCTGGAGCTATATAAGTGATAATAATAATAATAATAATAATAATAATAATAATAATAATAATAATAATAATAATAAAAATGTGAAAAAGGTGTGATTTAAAAATACAGTGAAAGTTAAAAGTGAATTTGTTGCAATTTATGTTTAACAAGCAGTGGCAGATTTTACATAGGGGCTGCAGTACAATCCATCACCTCAGTCAGCCAGTTACAGTACGTGACTGCACTGGCTACACTGTCACTGGCAATGGCTTCCCATTGGAAGTGCTACCTGCCAGTCACATAGAGGTCAGGCAGTCACAGGGGGAGGTATTTCCTCCCCCTGTGACTGCCAGTCCGGGTTGTCACTTCTGCATTTCGAGCAGCCTACCACACTTTTAGGGGCTGCAGCTAATGCAGTCCTTAGAAGCTGATTTTTTTGCACATGTGCGGCACCACCGCCGTTTGTGCGCATGTGCAAAATGTGGCATCTGCCACACCCATTACTCAGGCGCCAGAACCCGGTCGGCTGGAACTG
Source organism: Taudactylus pleione (assembly GCA_031769625.1). Taxonomy (NCBI): domain Eukaryota; kingdom Metazoa; phylum Chordata; class Amphibia; order Anura; family Myobatrachidae; genus Taudactylus; species Taudactylus pleione. The sequence continues at coordinate 1,490,307 of JAUIMM010000120.1, forward strand.
CAGTGTCTCCCCCTCTTCTTCAGCAGCAGCCCCCCTCATCCAAGAGGGTAGAAGCCACTGCTGTTAACAAGCATGCTTAAAGAATGCTATTTGTACTTCAAATTAAGATCTGCTCTCAGAAATGTAATACATTTTTTGGGATAACATTTTTAAATCGTCATGGTTTTGGGCCCCCTCCTCCGATCCATTGATACCACTCTATGCATTGATCACTATATATACAGTAGGTCACACCTATATCACACATCCTATACCACCAATGGCAGCTCTTACTTGTGGACAAGTCAGACACTCATGCCCCCAGAAGCCCATTGCGCTGACAGGGAAACTTGTGCTTGTGCACCCCACACCCTTCTATTATTCTGGGGACGCCATCGCTTGCAGTCCATTAGAGACGCATTAGAGCTGGCAGAAAGGCAGAGAAGTGGCTTCCCATTGGAGGCACTATCTGCTTATCGCAGTCCAGACTGCCTGTCCAGCATGTGATTAGCAGATAGTGCTTCCAATGGGAAGAGACTGCAATCACTGAGGGCTCACTGGTAATGGTGGTTTTTACTTGGGGTAAAATCCGCCACTGGATACCACTAATCACTGTACTCACGTCACACCTATATTACACCCAATCACCATACACAGGTTTCACCAATATTAATTACACTTAATTACTATTGATGTTACTTGATTACATTAATGTTAAGGCATTGCAGAACAGAGAAATCATCTTCCTATTTATAATAATGTGGCACTTTACCATTCAAAATATCTATTGTAGAAACTATCTAAATTATGCGAGTAACTCTGGCTTTTTCTCATGCCAAGTTCTGTTGTACTGTACTTCATCTAAGACTTTGTATTTTTTAAAACCAATTCCTGTGCCATTAAAGTCACAGCCTAGTGACTCTGGTACTAAGCTACTATGCGACTAAGATGCAAAATTGAAAGAAAAATACGGTATGCTACTCCTCTCAGAACGTCTCAGTTGAGCAGGGTGTCTCGCACCATATGGTGTATGGACAGCCAATAAGTGAGGTCACATCTGTATGCTGCATTTATCTACTGTAGTAGTGGTGCATGGTGCAATGCAGCCCATACAAGGCTGCCATCAGAAATTGTGGGGCCCGGTACTGACAAAATAGGCAGCCCCCTCCCCCCCCGGGTATAGGGAAGTGTGGGGCAGAGCTGTGGTTAATGTGGGTGGAGCTATTTCAGGGGTGGTGCCTCAGGGATGGCTAGACATGGTGGAAGGGGGGGTGGCACAGGACAGGGAAGGCTGGACATTAATGGGGGGAGGGCATAGGACAGGGAAGACTGGACAAGGGGGGGTACTGGTCTGGGAAGGTGGACTGGGGTGGTAAAGAGCAGGGAATGCCAGCTGGAATAGGGGAGGGGCAGGGAAGGCAGGCAGGCTTTTGCATATATTTTTATATAAACTTGTTTTATTCTTTCATGTTAATAATTTTGTAATTATCTATCCATTTTTAGGATGTCATAATTATATGCATATTAACAATATTGCTATATTTAGTTTAATTTTTATATATGTATCCATCTCATATAGTCTTCCATCAGCCGGGTCCCAGGTGTTTACTGAGCGGGTTACTACTGTTTCTAATCATTCAATTATCTGATTATCATCTCTTATTTAAAGTCCGGGACTAGAGAGAAGGGGTATACCTCTGGGGAAACAGCCGATGATTTCAGGTTGAGAAACGCGTTAGCTTTTTTTGCCCCCCCACGCTGGTGCACCCGGGACTATCATTGCATCCTCACTGAATCTTCAGTTGACTCATGACATGATTGCCGACCTCTCAGCCAGCACACTTTGTGTGCCCCAACAGTCTGTGGACACTATCGCTACACCACGGTCATCATCTCCACGTGTACGTATACACTCCGAGCACTGAGGAACCCTCTGCCGGATGCTTTAGGAGAGGCCTCTCCCAAGATCTACGCTGTATTAACAGCAGTACGGTACCATTTCTGTCTATAGAACAGAGACTGTATATAGTCATGGTCTGGTAAGATCCAGTCCTATATCCTCAGACGTGACTTATATTAATGATTATTTTTTACTAAATGAACATATCTTCATGCAATAAGCCCATCACATGGTTGCTGTGCACACTGATTTGACTCCATGTCATTCAAGGACAACTCCAACAGAACTTAGATTTGTTTCTATATAAATCTTGGACAAATAGAGATAGAAATATATATATATATATATATATATATATATATACACATTATCCATTGTGCAAAATCCCTTTTTTTATGCATGCAAATTTTTGTCTGCTTTTCTGTGGCCACAGTGTGTCTTTTGTATTCATTTTCATTCATTGATATATTTCATTTTTAATTTTTTCTGGTCATCTTCTAGATTTGATTTAAGGTCTATTTATCATGTATATTTATTTCTATAAACTCTTCATGATTATATTTTTTATACATTAATGAAATACATAACTAGTGTCTTTTAGCGCTCCCAGTTGTCTTTGTTTTTTCCTTATGGCAGGCAGGCTGGCTGGACAAGGGGGGGGGGCGTAGGGAAGGCTGACTGGACTGGGACAGGGAAGACAGGCTGGCTGACTTTGACTATGAGGAGAGGTGCAGGGAACACTGCCTGGACTGGGGGGGTCCTGGACAGGAAAGGCAGGTTGGCTGGACATCCCATGTATTGGAAGGCTGGCTGGACTGGAGTAGGGACAGGGAAGGCAGTTTGGCTGGCTGGACTTGGGGATAGAGGGCGGGCAGGGAAGGCTGGCTGGCTGGACTGGGGGGGACAGTGGAGGGGAGCTGTCTAGACTGAGGAGGATAGTGCAGGGAAGGCTGGCTGGACAGGGGGGGATAGTGCAGAGAAGCTGCCTGGACCGGTAGGACATTGCAGGGAAGGCTGGCTGGACAGGCCATTTCAGGGAAGGCTGGCTGGACAGGCAGGGGACATTGCAGGGAAGTCTGGCTGGACAGGCAAGGGACATTGCAGGGAAGGGTGGCTGGACAGGCAGGAGACATTACAGGCAAGGGTAGCTGGACAGGCAGGGGACATTGCAGGGAAAACTGGCTGGACAGGCAGGGGAAATTGCAGGGAAGGCTGGCTGGACAGGCAGGGGACATTATAGGCAAGGCTGGCTGGCCAGGCAGGGGACATTGTGGAGAAGGCTGGCTGGACAGGCAGGGGACATTGCAGGGAAGGCTGGCTGGACTAGAGGTGTGTTGGCACAGGGCAGAGTCAGCATACCTGCTTTCTTAGTTTTCCTGATAGAGAGGGGACCCGAGTGGCAGCAGCGAGGAATGCACTGGGCAGCAGGCAGGCCAGCGAGAAAGAGAGCATCGGCGCTGCGGCATTTGAACAATGGAGATGGCCGCAAGCCAATCACAGCTTGCAGAATGGCAGCCAATCAGCAGAGGACGCTCCTGATTGGCCGTTGGCTGTGATTGGCTCGCGGTCGGCTCCATTGTTCGAATGCCGCATGCACCGATGTTCTTTCTCCCTGCCTGCTGCCCAGTGCATTCCTCGCCAGCGTCGCTGCCACCCGGGCACTCTCTCTCTCTCCAGGCCCGGGACTGGAATCCTGGCAGTCCCCCCCTGATGGTGGCCCTGAGCCCATACACCAATTGCCCGATCCCCAATAAGATTCCCTGATCTCCGATTCTCCAATGATCAGCTAAATCTACTCCTATTTCACCAATTCCGATCATTTTTTTGTCAGAATCAGTGATCACCATAATTTTTTATTTATTTTAACAAAGAAATCTGCAGAATTTTTTTTTACAAAGAAACGGTAAAACGTAGACTTGGCCCAATTGATTGTTGATGTTTGGGGTCCTTAAGTCTCTAACTTCTTGCCCAGCTCTGCCGTTCTCTCAGCCACAATCCTATGCTGCTGAGCATAAGTCAAAAGAGAATGTGCTGAGCTCTGATTGGAGGAGCTTAGCACATGCTCCTGTGATTGGCTGAGGATACAGAGAGTGCTGAGCAAGAAGAAGATCCACCCCTACTGCACTGCAATTTTGAGCATAGATGTTAGCTGTAACTGGGCGGCAATGCTCCCTGTGTTGGCCCCGCCCCCTGAACGAATGACATCATGGCGTTGCACTGAGAGGGAGGGGCCACTAGCACTGCCCTGAGCTTCCAAAGGACACTCCAGGCGGCACTGCAAAGCAATACTAGCTTTGGGATGCTGTTCCAGGCACCCTGCTATCCAGATGCCAATGTCATGGCGCAGTGACAGTGCCACCCAAAACAGCCCTACACTATGTGCAATGGCACCACTTATAAACCCCTAGTTATGACCTTGGTGCAGCTTGCTAGTACCCCAGAAGTGCTGGCTCCACCAAAGCTCTCTAAAAGAGGCCATATACCTCATCTGGAATCCAAGCACTCATGGTCTTTTTCTTAATAATAAATATTTTGACATTTGGGCACTGCCTAGGTTGCCTTGTGGATAATCCAGCCCTGGTGTACCCAGTGTCCATGGGACCAATACCACACACTGGGCCTGATTCAGACCAGCTCACGAGCGCTTGCAAGCGGGTCGATGTTTTGCCAGTGCGCATACGCACGACGGACCCGGCTCCGTCGTGCGCATGCGCAAGACCCGGATAGCGACGGGCAAGCCATCACTATGGGTCTCGCTACAAAAGGGGGTGTGCTGTCGATGGTGAGTGACAGCACGCCCCCTTTGGTGGGCGTGCCGGGGGCGTGGCTGGCCAGACGGAGGCGTTCCCATGGGTACGCCTACCGTCTGGGGCCGGCCCCACTGACATCACAAGTGATGTCAGTGGGAGTGCTTTTGGCTCTGATAGAGCTAAAAGCACTCCAGGGCTTGCGGCAGACAAGACCCTACCACAAGGGTCTCGTCGCAAGCCCGATGGTCACGATGGTCTTGACCATCGCGACCATCTTTTTGGGCGTTCGCTATAGCTGTGGGTGGTCACCAACAGCTATGCGAGCGGCCAGGAGGCCGCTCTAAAATCAGGAAGGACGGCCTTGATTCAGAGCGAGCACTCTGTCAGAGCATCCGGCTTTGAATCAGGGCCACTGTCCCATCCCCAATTGAGACTTGCCAGACAGGCACCATAAAAAGTGCCACTACAGTCATGGCTAGACCTAAATGTGAGTGAAAATTCTATAGCGGAGTAGAATGTTATCCTTCAATGCTCAAATAGCTTGTCAGTAATGGGGAAGAGGCAGGAGATATTTCACACCTTCCATCATATTTGCACTCTTTTCTAAAAGTATTTCTGGGAAATTGTGAGCGCTTGTATTGCTCCATCTCAAAGTAGTGTCATAAAATGTAGTTACTGTAAATGAGCCTCAAAGCAGTTGTATAGTTTGCACATATAAACTTATATACTGTACACTATATACACACATATACTGTATATAGCCAGGGCCTGATTAAGAGCAGGGCGACAGGGGCAGTCGTCCCGGGCCCCCATGCATACGGGGCCCCCACACACTATTCCCGATCCCCGGGCGCTTATTCTAACATTTCCCCGCTGCTGTCCCCCGGCAGCTCAGCTGTTCTCTTACAGCTTCTGCCGAGGACTCAGCAGACTCACTACAGTGACAGTCACAGTCTCGTGAGATTATGACGTCAAATCTCGCGAGACTGTGGCTGGTCGGTCTCCGAGAGAAGAGCGAGGCTGTCTGCCCTGCAGCGCGTGCGGGGCATAGCACCTGAGTTGGCAATCAAGGAGCCATATACTACCCTGCCCCACCGTTTCCCTGGGCGGCGGGATGGCCAGCAGAAGAGCTGGGAGCTGAAGCAAAGGTAGCCTGCTGTCCTACCACCGTACACACTATTATATATATATTGTATGCACGTATGTATGTGTAAGTATATATATATTTATATAATATATATATATATATATATATATATATATACAGTCAGGTGGATAAATATTGGGACATTGACAGAATTTTCATATTTTGGCCGCTATTCACCACCACAATGGCTTTGAAGTGAAACAAACAAGATGTGCTTTAACTGCAGACTTTCAGATTTAATTTGAGGGTAATTACATCCAAATCAGGTGAACGGTGTAGGAATTACAACGGTTTCTATATGTGCCTCCCACTTTTAAAGGTGCAGCACTCCAGGCGCTTTGAAGGAATCACAATACCGGCATCTAATATCAAGCAACGTTTCAGTGCATATTTATTAGCACTGTCATCAGGCTATCATGCTAATAAATCTGCACTGAAACGTTGCTTGATATTAGATGCCGGTATTGTGATTCTTTCAAAGAGCCTGGAGTGCTGCACCTTTGGGAGTTTATGTGAGTTATAGTGCTGGCACCCGGCCACATTGCTACATTACCTGGAGAGCTGGACCCTGCATATTTCTTATATATATCAGTGGCGTAACTACTGCCTCCGCAGTGGCTTGGAGGCGCCGGGTAGCTTGGGGGCGACGGGGGCAGTGGTTACGCCACTGCAACTGTGAGCGCTGGCCTCTGAAGTGATCGGAGGCTAAGGAAGCCTCCGATCACTTCAGAGGCCAGCGTTCCCAGTAATGCAGTGCACGGGTGACGTCATGACGTCACCCGCGACCTGGGGAACCTGCACGGCCGCATCTGCTGGATCTATTTAGATCCAGTCAGCGTGGCAGCAGGAAAGACAGCCCAGATGACAGCACGCGGAGTCAGGTAAGTACGGGGGGGGAGGTTTGGGGAGGCCACAACTACAGGGGGCATCACTTGAGGGGCACAACTACAGCAGGCACAACTACAAAGGGCACTACTAAAAGGGGCAAAACTACAGGGGGCACTACTAGGAGGGGCACAACTACAGGGGCCACTACTAAAAGGGGCACAACTACAGAGGGAACTACTAAAAGGGGCTGATCTACAGGGGGCACTATTAGGAGGGGCACAACTACAGGGGACACTATTAGAAGGGGCACAACTACAGGGGGCACTACATATGGGCACAACTACAGGGGGCACTACTTTATTGGGCAAAATTACAGGGGGCCCTGCATAATGGGCACTACTACAGGGGGCATTGCATAAGGGGCACTATTACAGGGGGCATTGCATATGGGGCACTACTATAGGGGGCCCTGCATAATGGGCACTACTACAGGGAGCATTGCATAAGGGGCACTATTACAGGGGGCATTGCATGAGAGGCACTAGTATAGGGGGCATTGCATTTTGGGGCACAACTACAGGGGGCACTGTATAAGGGGCACTAACTTGATACACACAGTTTACAGGTTATAAACTATGTTCCCAATAATCTGGTTCTACACGGACATAAAAACTGTGCAAACTGTCTTGAGCTGAGGTGACAGACTGGCAGGAGCAGAGAGGAGGGTTGGTGAAGTAGATCTGTCAGGGTGGGATGTAATGGGCATTACTGTTTGGCATAATGTGTATTTGGCATTACTGTGTGCACAATTTGCTATTAGGGGCATTACTGTGTGGGATAATGTGTAAGGGGCATTACTGTGTGGCATAATGTGTTGTATGTGGCATTACTGTGTGGCATAATGTGTTGTATGTGGCATTACAGTGTGGCATAATGTGAAATAGGGGCATTACAGCGTGGCATAAATTTGCTATAAGGGCATTACTGTATGTCATTATGTGTTATACGTGGTATTATTGTGTGGCATGTGTAATGGGCATTGCTGTGTGGCATAATCTGTTGTAAGGGGCATTCCGGTGTGGCACACTGTGTTATAAATTGCATTACTTAGTGAGTCATAATGTGTAAGGCACGTCACTGTCGTCTTTGGGTGTGTTTGATCTTTGGGGGGGGGGCGCCTGAAACATTTTTGGCATGGGGGAGCAAAATTTATAGTTACGCCACTGATATATATATATATATATATATTTACATATATACAATACACACACAGAATATATACAGTCAGGTGCATAAATATTGGGACATTGACAGAATTTTCATATTTTGGCCTCTATTCACCACCACAATGGCTTTGAGATGAAACAAACAAGATGTGCTTTAACTGCAGACTATCAGATTTAATTTGAGGGTAATTACATCCAAATCAGGTGAATGGTGTAGGAATTACAACGGTTTCTATATGTGCCTCCCACTTTTTAAGGGGCCAAAAGTAATGGGACTATCAACTCAAAAGCTATTTAATGGACAAGTGTGGGCTATTCCCTCATTATTTCATTATCAATTAAGCAGGTAAAAGGTCTGGAGTTGATTCTAGGTGTGACATTTGCATTTGGAATCAGTTGCTGTCGACTCTCAATATGAGATCCAAAGAGCTGTCACTATCAGTGAAACAAGCCATCATTAGGCTGAAAAATCAAAACAAACCCATCAGAGAGATAGCAAAAACATTAGGTGTGGCCAAATCAACTGTTTGGAACATTCTTAAAAAGAAAGAACGCACCGGAGAGCTCAGCAACACCAAAAGACCCGGAAGACCACGGAAAACAACTGTGGTGGATGACAGAAGAATTATTTCCCTGGTGAAGAAAAACCCCTTCACAACAGTTGGCCAAATCAAGAACACTCTCCAGGAGGTAGGAGTATATGTGTCAAAGTCAACAATCAAGAGAAGACTTCACAAGAGTGAATATAGAGGGTTCACCACAAGATGTAAACCATTGCTGAGCCTCAAAAACAGGAAAACATCTAAAAAAGCCATTACAGTTCTGGAACAACATCCTATGGACAGATGAGACAAAGATCAACTTGTACCAGAGTGATGGGAAGAGAAGAGTATGGAGAAGGAAAGGAACTGCTCATGATCCAAAACATACCACCTCATCAGTGAAGCATGGTGGTGGTAGTGTCATGGCATGGGCATGTATGGCTGCCAATGGAACTGGTTCCCTTGTATTTATTGATGATGTGACTGCTGACAAAAGCAGCAGAATGAATTCTGAAGTGTTTCGGGCAATATTATATGCTCATATTCAGTCAAATGCTTCAGAACTCATTGGACAGTGCTTCACAGTGCAGATGGACAATGACCCGAAGCATACTGCAAAAGCAACCAAAGAGTTTTTTAAGGCTAAAAAGTGGAGTGTTATGCAATGGCCAAGTCAATCCCCTGACCTGAATCTGATTGAGCATGCATTTCACTTGATGAAGACAAAACTGAAGGGAAAATGCCCCAAGAACAAGCAGGAACTGAAGACATTTGCAGTAGAGGCCTGGCAGAGCATCACCAGGGATGAAACCCAGCGTCTGGTGATGTCTATGCGTTCCAGACTTCAGGCTGTAGTTGCCTGCAAAGGAATTGCAACAAAGTATTAAAAAGTGAAAGTTTGATTTAGGATTGTTTAGTTTGTCCCATTACTTTTGGCCCCTTAAAAAGTGGGAGGCACATATAGAAACCGTTGTAATTCCTACACCGTTCACCTGAGTTGGATGTAATTACCCTCAAATTAAATCTGAAAGTCTGCAGTTAAAGCACATCTTGTTTCTTTCATTTCAAAGCCATTGTGGTGGTGAATAGAGGCCAAAATATGAAAATTCTGTCAATGTCCCAATATTTATGCATCTGACTGTATATCTATATCTATATCTATATATATATATATATATAACACAATGCTGGTTGTTACATTATACTTTCTTTTCTATAACATCGCCCATATATTTATTTTGATTTTATAGATTGGGGCCCCCACAAGTTTGTTGCCCAGGGGCCCCCACAGACCTTAATCCGGCCCTGTATATAGCCGATGAACCCACTAAGGCAAGATGGTTTACCATAGACGTGACCGCAATAAAAACAAGCTGCACTCTACTATTTTGTAGCTTTATGAACCCCATTTAACTCTTTCCCACTGCATTCATGCAATTAATTATATGCCCCCTATAATGAGCACGCACACCATGTAATGTAGTACACATGTCCTCTAAAGAGCACACAACTCCAGTAATTCAACACGCATCTTTATAGCTACTCATGTAACCATCAGTGTGTTAGAGCCATTTTCTTGAAGCACACTCCATCCTTTTTCTTCTCTCCAGTGTTACCTCCATGGTGGTGGGGGATGTGAAGATGTCATCGCTGTTTTTTTCCCACAATGCCCAGCTTCAGAGAGATTGCTAGACTCTCAGGGAAATCACCACTATTTCAGGAAGTCTTCCTGATGGGATTTAGTCATTAGGTTGACAATAATTTTGTTGATATTAATAATGTTGACACCACAAGCAAATTCTCGGAATGTCGACATGTGAAATGGTGACATTGTGAGAATGTCGACATAAGGGTTAGACTGCGGGATGTGAGTGTGCATGTATGTTTAAATAAAATTGTACTATAGCCTTGTGTGTGTACTGTGTTTATTTTAATATTTATTTTGTAGGTGAACTACAGGTACTGTGCCAGCGGGCCCATAATGTCCCGCATGCTGGAACTTGTGGTTCTCCAAGTACCAGCATGTGGGGGGGGGGCACCCCAGGCTATCAGCCCAGGCCTGGGGGAACCCTGGAGAAGGGGACCCATTTATTGGGGGGGTTTCCACCTCCCCAGGGATCCCCGGCCTGGGCTGACTTGCGGTCAGGGGTTGTGCTTGGCTGGGGGACCCGGTGAAAGGGTATCCCTGGCTGTGGCATTATCCCCCTGTTAGAAAGAGTCCAGCGCTGCTTAAGGAAAATACAGGAGACCCCCTACTCGTTTTGTCCCCTGTATTTCCACAAGGACCAGATCAGAAAAGCCCTGTGCTGGTACTTAAAATTTTAGAACCAGCACAGGCTTTACATAGCCCGTAGCTGGTTATGTTTTTTGGGAGGGGGTGCACATCATTTTTTAAAAAACATTTTAGAGTCACTTTTTTTTTAACAGACAGTAGCCTTCACGGATCTAGTCATTTCAAAAGGTGTGAGTTTATACAGGAAATACTCGCACACATTCGCATAGTGTAGTAGCCTCGAGCTCAAAAGTTCGCAGGCTATTACATCTGTGAGTCCTGGCACCAACTCGCACCGTCAAAAAATGCGAGAAGGTGCGAGTTGGATTTTAACTACAACTCGAACCCTATTACATTTGGCCCATAATGTCAAAAGAGAACCCTGAAAAGGAAGTGTAAAGATTACATGTACTTCTCCGTGAGTACATTGGGCCTGATTCACATGTGGACAGTACTGAACAGCTGCAAGGAAGCAGATGTGCAAAACCGTCCAGCAAATGTTTAACTGCTGCAGGAGACACCTCCTAACAGCAACTACAATCTGAGTGCAGCGTCCATTGCGATGGTGGCAGCACCGGCCAGTCTGAGTAAGCTTCAGCTTACTTTGGCAGGCAGCTTGTGAGGCCAGGAAGTCTGCGTCCCTGGCCTTGGCACTCCCGGGAATGCAACCCAGACACGCCCCCACTCCACCCCCCAAATGCCGCAGCATGGGGGATCTGCATGCGAGATAGCAGGACCCGTTCTGCAAATTCGCATGCGCAGACCCCAAACCTATCGGATTACTACGTAAACCATCAGGTTTACGTACTAATCTGAATCAGGTCAGTGGCGGAACTCCCGGAGACAATGGAGTCATTTGCCGCCGGGCGTCAGCCCTGAAGGGGGCACCTGGCTCCATTGTCCCCGGGAGCTGCATGGAGAAGGAGCGCCACTGATCGGCGCTCCACCTCCATTGGCGTAACTACGGAGGGTGCAAGGGGTGAGGTCGCACCCCCTGCACTCTACATTTGCCGGGCAACCGCTGAGTGTGTTACCAGCGGGCGCCCGGCTCCTATCCTCCTGGCGGTGGCTGGAGGACGGAGCTCCCTCCGTCTTCCGGGTCCCGCAGTGTACTATGGGAGTGACGTCATAACGTCACTCCCATAGTGCCGAGGAGCGGACGCCGGGGACGGAGCTCAGGAGTGAGCTCCGTCTTCCGGGTCCTGCAGTGCACTATGGGAGTGACGTAATGACGTCACTCCCAAAGTGCCGAGGAACAGACACCAGGGATGAACGGCAGCAGCACTGGAGCGGGGATAAAGGTAAGTGCTTGTTTGGTTTTTTTGTGTGTGCGCGCGCGGTGGGGGCCATCATTACTGGGGGCAACTACAGGGGCCTACTACTGGGGGCAACTACTGGGGGCAACCACAGGGGCTCACTACTGGGGGCAACTACAGGGTGCTCACTACTGGGGGCATCTACAGGGTACTCACTACTGGGGGCAACTACAGGGGCCTCACTACTGGGGGCAACTACAGGGGCCTCACTACTGGGGGTAACTACAGGGGCCTCACTACTGGGGGCAACTACAGGGTGCTCACTACTGGGGGCAACTACCGGGGGCTCACTACTGGGGGAAACTACCGGGGGCCTCACTACTGGGGGCAACTACCGGGGGCTCACTACTGGATGTACTGCATAGGGGGACCATTACTGGGGAGCACTACATAGGCGGACCACTACTGGGGGCATTATATACAAGGAACTGCATAAGGGGGGCGGCGGCAGCTGGGGCTGGCATAGGTGCTGGGGGGTGGTACATTTTAGTTTGAAGGGGGGGCACCAACATTTATCTTGCCTCCGGGCACCTGGGATGAAGTTACGCCACTGAATCAGGTCCATAGATACATACAGAGCAGAGATGAGTGATTCAGTTTTGGCTCTGATCTTCTTGCCTAGTTTGGATCTTAGAACAAGGCAAAATGTCATCTTTGACGGACATCTGTGCCGAAATAGCCATGACAGATGACATTTTGCCTCGTTCTGAGATCCGAACTCCCGCTGTCAGATTCTCGCGGGTTTTGGGTTATATAAAGGTCCCCGCGATTGGCGCCATTTTTACTCCAGCTGTAGAGAGAGAAGCTAGCAGACGTAGTCAGTCACTGTCAGTCACTCAGTGTGTGTGTCCAGTCGGGGTCTTGGCCTGAAAGCTGCTGCTGTGTTGTCATAAAGGGGCTTAGGCTGCAGTATATAAAGGGGGCTTCCTTCAGTGGGTGCTGCAGCTGCTGTATCTCTTGTCCTGTTAATTAACTGTGGCTGCTGCTGTGTTGTTGTCCTGTCCATCAGGCTAGGGCTGCAGTCTATAAAGGGGTGGTGTGTTGTCCAGGGGGGGGGGCTGCTCTGTCTATTAGGGATGCTCTTGCCCAGTGTAAAAAAAAATATAAGTACTTTTTTTTTTTAATTGTGTGTGCTTAAGCAACTTAGCTGCACTATTATTGTTCGGTGACAGTTTATCACTCACGTATTTGTGACTCTGCAGGTGGTCTGTCCACACTCAGCAGGGGTGCTTTGTTGTCCATAAAGAAATGGTGCAGTCTGTGTTATTCATCAAGAGGCTGCTGCCTCATTCAGAGGTGCTCTTCCCCAGTGTCCAAAAAAATAAAAGTGCTTTTTTTTTGTGTGTGTGTGTGTGTGTAGCAACTTAACTGCGTTATCATTGTTTGGTGACACTGCCGGCCAGACCGCAGTTTATCGTCCACGTATTGTGACACTATAAGTCATAGCGCAGTGTGTTATTCTTATTCATAAAAAATCTTGTGACACTAAGTGGTAGTGCAGTGTGTTATTCTTATTCATAAATAATTAATCTTGTGATCCTGTAAGTGGTAGCGCAGTGTATTATTCTTATTCATAAATAATTAATCTTGTGATACTGTAAGTGGTAGCGCAGTGTTATTCTTATAAATAATTAATCTTGTGACACTGTAGGTGGTAGTGGTGTGTTATTCTTAGTCATAAAAAATGTATCTTGTGACACTGTAAGTGTTAGCACAGTGTGTTATTCTTAATCATAAATTATTAATCTCGTGACACTGTAAATGGTAGCGCAGTGTGTTATTCTTATTTATAATTAATCTTTTGACACTGTAAGCGGTAGCACAGTTTGTTATTCTTATTCATAAATAATTAAACTTCTGACACTGTAAGTGGCAGTGCAGTGTGTTATTCTTATTCATAAATAATCTTGTGACACTAAGTGGTAGCACAGTGTGTTATTCTTATTCATAAATAATTAATCCTGTGACACTGTAAGTGGTAGTGCAGTGTGTTATTCTTATTCATAAACAAACTTGTGACACTGTAAGTGGTATTGTAGTGTTATAATTATTAATAAATAATTAATCTTGTGACACTGTAAGTGGAAGCGCAGTGTGTTATTCTTATTCATAAATAATCTTGTGACACGTTAAGTGGTAGCACAGTGTGTTATTCTTATTCATAAAAAATCTTGTGCACTGTGTAGGTCATTGATACTGCAGTGTAATATTTAAAATTGGTACAAATTGATGTGTGTGCTGTACCCCACTTCATTAGTGTTTGTTGATATAGAGAGCGATCAGTTGAGACTTGAGGGGAGAGCAGGAACCACATACTATGCTGGAGCTGCTGCCAGTTCCAACAGTCATGACGATACTAGTCCATCTACATCATCTACTAAAGCCGATGCCCAAGGGCATACAGGGCTTAAGTCAGGGCATCTAAAATCAAGAACCAATCTTTTGCAGTGGTAAAGAAGAAAACGTCAAAAGGAAAGTTAGCTTCAGAAAGACATACAATTGGCAATATGCCAGTTTCACCACATGAAGTGGCAAGGAAAGGCTAAGACCTTGGCATTTATTTATGACTGGTGGTTCTGCCTGTTATGATGATGTAAGCACAAGTGAACATGCTGACATAGAAATCGAGGATGCTTCTGTGGAAGTGCACCAGGATAAGCAGGATATTTGTGTAGCTGACACTAATAAGGACGATGATGAGGAGGTTGATGATGAGGATGTTGTTGATAAGTTTATTGTTGATGAGGATGTTGTTTGTATAAAGTAGGCACCAGTGGATGAAACAGTTGTTGCCCATGATAAGGAAAAGCCCACTGTCATGCCTGTAAACAAGACAAAAAAACTTGGTTGTGTTGACTCATCTGCATCACCAGTGGGTTTTCTGGGAAAGTTTAGTTTTTTCTCGGCAGATGCACTTGCTGGAGAAACTGAAGGAGAAGCCACCGCTGCATCATGTGCCACTTGAGATGACAATTTGCTAACCAACAGCTCTTTGCATCTCTTCAGATCTGTGTCCATTAGAAAGAAAGACACAACATCTTCATCCCTTCTGGGATGAAAATCCACTCCCAGCAGCAGGCATAGCACTCAAGGATTCTCAAGAAAGACACAATGTAAGACTTAAACCTTGAATCTTAAATCTTGTGTTTGCTTTGTTCAGCTTGTCCACATATCTGTGTTTAAGAGGACAGTGGGTACAATGGCATTTTGGAGACCACTAATTAAGTTTTTTTAATGTCCCTGTACTGGTTGGGAATTGCTTTTCTAGTGAAGTGGAATCTTTGCAAAGGATTGTGTAACAGTCAATTGATTTTTTTTAAAGCACTACTAGTAGTCTTCCTGGTCCCCTTCTGGGATGAAAATCCACTCCCAACAGCAGCAGCAGGCATAGCACTCAAGAATTCTCAAGAAAGACACAATGTAAGACTTAAACCATTAAATCTTAAATCTTGCATTTGCTCTGTTCAGCTTGTCCACATACAGTCAGGTCCATAAATATTGGGACATTGACAGAATTTTCATATTTTGTCCTTTATTCACCACCACAATGGCTTTGAAGTGAAACAAACAAGATGTGATTTAACTACAAACTTTCAGATTTAATTTGAGGGTAATTACATCCAAATCAGGTGAACGGTGTAGGAATTACAATGGTTTCTATATGTGCCTCCCACTTTTTAAGGGGCCAAAAGCAATGGGACATACTAAACAATCCTAAATCAAACTTTCACTTTTTAATACTTTGTTGCAAATCCTTTGCAGGCAATTACAACCTGAAGTCTGGAATGCATAGACATCACCAGACGCTGGGTTTCATCCCTGGTGATGCTCTGCCAGGCCTCTACTGCAAAGGTCTTCAGTTCCTGCTTGTTCTTGGGGCATTTTCCCTTCAGTTTTGTCTTCATCAAGTGAAATGCATGCTCAATCGGATTCAGGTCACGGGACTGACTTGGCCATTGCATAACATTCCACTTTTTAGCCTTAAAAAACTCTTTGGTTGCTTTTGCAGTATGCTTCGGGTCATTGTCCATCTGCACTGTGAAGCACTGTCCAATGAGTTCTGAAGCATTTGACTGAATATGAGCATATAATATTGCCCGAAACACTTCAGAATTCATTCTGCTGCTTTTGTCAGCAGTCACATCATCAATAAATACAAGGGAACCAGTTCCATTGGCAGCCATACATGCCCACGCCATGACACAACCACCACCATGCTTCACTGATGAGGTGGTATGTTTTGGATCATGAGCAGTTCCTTTCCTTCTCTTCTCTTCCCATCACTCTGGTACAAGTTGATCTTTGTCTCATCTGTGCATAGGATGTTGTTCCAGAACTGTAATGGCTTTTTAGATGTTGTTTGGCAAACTTTAATCTGGTCTTCCTGTTTTTGTGGCTCACCAATGGTTTACATCTTGTGGTGAACCCTCTATATTCACTCTTGTGAAGTCATCTCTTGATTGTTGACTTTGACACATATACATCTACCTCCTGGAGAGTGTTCTTGATTTGGTCAACTGTTGTGAAGGGGTTTTTCTTCACCAGGGAAATAATTCTTCTGTCATCCACCACAGTTGTTTTCCGTGGTCTTCTGGGTCTTTTGGTGTTGCTGAGCTCTCCGATGCGTTCTTTCTTTTTAAGAATGTTCCAAACAGTTGATTTGGCCACACCTAATGTTTTTGCAATCTCTCTGATGGGTTTGTTTTGATTTTTCAGCCTAATGATCGCTTGCTTCACTGATAGTGACAGTTCTTTGGATCTCATATTGAGAGTCGACAGCAACTGATTCCAAATGCAAATGTCACACTTAGAATCAAACTCCAGACCTTTTACCTGCTTAATTGATAATGAAATAATGAGGGAATAGCCCACACCTGTCCATGAAATAGCTTTTGAGTTGATAGTCCCATTACTTTTGGCCCCTTAAAAAGTGGGAGGTACATATTGAAACTGTTGTAAATCGTTCACCCGATTTGGATGTAATTACCCTCAAATTAAATCTGAAAGTCTGCAGTTAAAGCACATCTTGTTTGTTTAATTTTAAAACCATTGTGGTGGTGAATAGAGGCCAAAATCTGAAAATTCTGTCAATGTCCCAATATTTATGGACCTGACTGTATATGTGGTTAAGTGGACAGTGGGTACAACAGCATTCTGGAGGCCACTACATACGTTTTTTTGTAATGTCCCTGTACAGGTTGGGAATTGGAATCTTTGCAAAGGATTGTTTAACAGTCAATTGTTTTTTAAAGCACTACTAGTAGTATTCCTGGTCCCCTTCTGGGATGAAAATCCACTCCCAGCAGCAGTAGGCATAGCACTTAAGGATTCTGACTGATGTGAATGAGTAAAATATTTTTTGTAAATGCCTCCCCTCCTCCCTTCCCTCATAAATTTGCTTTGGAATCAAAAAATTAAATTAAATTTACTACTAATCAAATCTTTCTTTCCTGTCTTCATTTTCATACATACTCCAACACCCTCAGGCCTCTTGAAAAATAAAAACTTTTGTTTTCTGATGTGCCATGTTGGAAGTTGAACTGCCACTGCTTCTGCAATCTTTGACATGCAGTTGCTGAATGCCAAAAATTTCCAGAAATGTTTATGGGCACAGACAGCATCTCCTGCATGCCCCTTTAATTTTAAAAAATATTCTAAACCACCAAGTTGATTTTGTGGGCAAAACATGGGACATATTGTTCACCCATGCTCTCCCCTCCTCCCTCATAAATTTGCTTTGAAATCAAAATATGAAATTAAATTTACTACCAATCAACCCTTCCTGTCCCTGCCTTCTACTACATACATACTCCAACTCCCTCAGGCCTCTTCATTAATGAAAACATATGTTTCCTTATGTGCCATGTAGGAAAATGAAATGCCACGTCTTTGTGCTGCCCACTGCTGCCGCTTAGCTTACTCAGCCAGCTAGCTTGGTGCAAAGTTGAGGTTAATAATACTGTAGGAACAAAAAAAAAACAAATGATGTGATTTTAGCAAATTTTATAAATTTTTGAAAAAAAATATAGATCCAAAACCAAACCATGCAAGGGCCAGTTTTGGCAAAACCAAATCCAGATCCAAAACGCAAGGAGATACAGATCCAAAACCAAAACATGGGGGTCGGCGCACATCCCTACTTGCTACATATTAAGCTGTGGGGTGGTGGCTGACAATATTATGCAGTATTTCTCAAAACCTTTAAGAAAAATAATATGGTTTAAAAGAAACGCATTATATTGCACAAAGGAGATCATTCTTTAGAAATATTTAGAAAAATGCAGAGAAAATTCCACCTTTTCCAGGAATGTGCTATTTAATTAATAAAATTGAGTTTGTGGGGTTAAAATAGTAAACATACTTAATCAAAAGGATCATATGTTCATAGATGTAGACTGTGAAATATTGATATTATCTTGTAAATGGCATCTGGTTAAACTCAAGATATACCATTAGAAGGGAAAAAATGACTAGCCTAATGTATAGTTTACACAACCTGGAAAGGAATGAAGAAAATCTATGTAATGTGTTCAGCTTTGATACATTTCACTGGCATGTTACCTGCATTTAAACATATAAAGCCTCATTTACAGTTGGACGCAATATATATAAGTTGAGTCGGACATTTCTAAAGATGCATTCAACTCAAAAGGATTAGTATTCCTACAAGTAGGTTTGGTGCTACCACTAGGCAGCCTAAAGGTGCGTACACACTTGCCGATATTTTGAATGACTGAACAAAAACTATATCATTATCATTCAGTCGTTCACTATATCGGCCAGTGTGTACGCTAAAACAATGAACGATAATGACAAATGGCCAACAATGCGCGCTCCCGTGGGTCATTGGTCATTGTCGTTCATCGCCCGAACATGCAGGCCAACCTTATGATATTCTCAGGTTGTTGCATGTTCGGGGATAAGGGAGGGTGCCCGCCACTGAACGATATCGTTCATGATATCATTCAGTGTGTGTGCTCAATGTCGTTAAAGACACACTGCCAGGGACACACTAGACGATATCGCTCATGAAGCAAATCATCTAGTGTGTACGCACCTTAAGGTTGAGTTTTGGCCAGGAAAAAAAGCAGTGGCTGGAAAATATGAGGAGTTTGCTGAACAGGATCTTTCCGTATTTGAAAGGGTCATGCTGCATCCCATATTGATTCAATATTAGTTGCAGTTTGTCCTGTTTTCAGGTCACACTGCAGGGCCACGCAGCAGCGCGCAGGCAGATGCCAAGGAGGTCATGGGGAGCACCTATGAACTGCACAATGCCTATATCTATCTATGCACCATAAATTATCTCCATAACCCACAGACAGCGGAGACAGAGCATGGTGCTGGTTTATTGATAACAGGTACAGCCATACTCACTGTTACATGCACACTGGTGATGGAACAGAGCTTGAGTGGAACAAGGTTCCAGGTGGTTAGTGTATGCTGCCTGCAGGTAGCAGTGCAGGCATGCTGGAACATCCCTTGATCTGTATTGTTGTGACTCCCCCCCCCATCTATACTGTATATCATGTTTGGTGCTTCCCCCTCACTTATTTGTGATCTTTATTACAGAATGTTCTATACACCCCTTCCCGTAATGTACCCCCCCTCTAATTTTATGTTTTTCTCCCACCCCCATCTATATGTTCTTTATTGTGCTTCCCCTTCTGCATATTTTGTATTGTTCCAACTTCCACATCTGGATTAAAAGAGAGTGAAGTTGGATTGGGAATTAAGGACCTGATTCAGAACCGCTCGCTCGCGCTGTGTGTTCGCAAGTGGCCCGATGTTCTGCATGCGCACGCTTCGTTCCGTGCATGCGCGAACTACACACAGCGATCCCAACCCTCTCGTTTGCCCAACAAAGATAGCCCGGGGTAATGAGTGACAGGAGAGGCCGTTTGTGGGTGGTAACAGGGGCAGGACACTAATAACGGGGGGTTGGAGATGCGAACGCAGGCGTGCCTGAGTGTTTCAACGCTGTTTTAGAGGCGTACATAATTAAATGGCAGCATCATAGTACATTTTCTGTAGAGGTCCCACACATGAAGGTGGAGATGTGCTTAAACTTACTGTACAATGTAGAAGAATGCTTTTTCTTATATTAGTAGCTAACAATGCAAAATAAAAATGTTTTGCTTTTATTCGTTCTTCTCTGACGTAAAATTTACACTTTGAGACAGAGGTGAATGCAAATTGGCCATAGAGTCTCCAGCATTGCTTGTGCTTATACTCATCCCTTATGCAGAGTGCAGAGTTGTACGCCTCTTTGCCATGCATCTTGCCCCTCTCGGTATGCTTGGTCTGACAGTCTGCTGTCAAACTCTTTGCGTTATCACAATCCCATACTGCACATCTGGAATCTGCGTTCAGCAGTGCTCTAGCTTGAGTTAGGCCCTATATTCCACTAATTGCAGCAGTGTCAAATGAGGATTACCATGCATATGTATCTGTATGATGATATGTTCTTTTATTACACACCCTAACCCGAAGGTGAGATTATGCATTACAGAATATATTCAAATTAGCTTCTGGGTATGGAGAGTTTGCATTAAGAGATGTTCCTGGTTTATTAGGTATAGGCAGAATGGCAACTTGAGGTTTTTATTACACATCCTCTTTGGCTCTGTGGTCACTACTGCTGGTCATCACCACTTTTAAATGGGTAACCAGTAATACAATATAAAGATGTGTGCAAAGGTGAGGCGATATCTCTTAAATCACAGGTGACAGTTTAAAACCAAGAGAAATACTTATCTTAAACTATCTCATATGTTGCTCATTTGGATGATATTGTCACTCTTTCACATCAATTCAAGTCGAGGACTATTTTTAATTAGTGTGTCTCATGCATACTTACCTACATTCCTGGGCAGCTTTCCGGGAGCAGCAGGAGGGGCCCTGCTGCTCTCCTCTTCGGGGGGGGGGGGGGGGCAGATGATAGACAGCATTAGGCCCCGCCCCTTCCCTACGGACCCGATAATTTCAGGTAAAATCTCCGCATGCTGCCCACCTCAATAGGAAGTGGGCGCAATGCGTGAGATATGTCTACTGTTACGGGATCCCGGGGGGTTACCCGAAAAATCGGGAGCCCCCCGCGATTCCCAGGAGAGTAGGCATGTGTGGTCTCCTGTGTAACTGTTGTGCTAATATAAATACCATTTTCCATATTAGAAATGCTTGGTGCACATGGCAACCATCTAAAAGTGGTGAGAAAAATTGGGTGCTGGGAGAAGAAATGGCGCTACACTTCCAAGATTTCTGCCCTTTTGCACTATTAAGACCAATCCCTGAAGGTCTAAGTAATGGGTAACCGGTAATACAATATAAAGATGTGTGCAAAGGTGAGGCGATATTTCTTAAATCACAGGTGACAGTTTAAAACCAAGAGAAATACTTATCTTAAACTATCTCATATGTTGCTCATTTGGTTGATATTGTCACTCTTTCACATCAATTCAAGTCGTTCATATAGATATGTAAGAAAACATATAATCCATTGTGTATTACCCTTCACAAATCTCTGAAATATACACAAAAAATACCTTTTATTGTTTTTGAATAAATGACATTTATGGATCTAACTACGTAACTTGTGGGAATCTATATGAATGAAAGAAACCCAGATACATGCATCATTTCCGTGCCATACGTGAGTACGGTACGCAAAACATATTATCTGTCAAACCCAGTTGAATCTCCCATTATAGGGGTGGTATTATTTCAGCTATTACGTTGAGGAAAAGAAACTGTTACAAGTTTATAACAGCATATACCATACGTAAGTCAGGTGTGTTGCCTGATGACAATATTGTTTGGAGAAATATATGTAAAGACTCATCTCACAAGATTCTATTACCAATCAGTGGGGTGTGGACATTGTGATTAATCACACAATGTTTGCTTGTTCCCATAAGATTATAAGAGATTGATTGTATGAACAATTAATATCATAGGACTGTGTATGGTCAGTAATAGCAAGTTGGATTAGGTTATTCTGCAACTGTGTATATTTCAGAGATTTGTGAAGGGTAATACACAATGGATTATATGTTTTCTTACATATCTATATGAACGACTTGAATTGATGTGAAAGAGTGACAATATCAACCAAATGAGCAACATATGAGATAGTTTAAGATAAGTATTTCTCTTGGTTTTAAACTGTCACCTGTGATTTAAGAGATATCGCCTCACCTTTGCACACATCTTTATATTGTATTACCGGTTACCCATTACTTAGACCTTCAGGGATTGGTCTTAATAGTGCAAAAGGGCAGAAATCTTGGAAGTGTAGCGCCATTTCTTCTCCCAGCACCCAATTTTTCTCACCACTTTTAGATGGTTGCCATGTGCACCAAGCATTTCTAATATGGAAAATGGTATTTATATTAGCACAACAGTTACACATGAGACCACACATGCCTACTCTCCTGGGAATCGCGGGGGGCTCCCGATTTTTCGGGTAACCCCCCGGGATCCCGTAACAGTAGACATATCTCACGCATTGCGCCCACTTCCTATTGAGGTGGGCAGGATGCGGAGATTTTACCTGAAATTATCGGGTCCGTAGGGAAGGGGCGGGGCCTAATGCTGTCTATCATCTGGCCCCGCCCCCCAAAGAGGAGAGCAGCAGGGCCCCTCCTGCTGCTCCCGGAAAGCTGCCCAGGAATGTAGGTAAGTATGCATGAGACACACTAATTAAAAATAGTCCTCAAGTATTTAAAGGATAAATTCACATTCTTGGACTTTTGTAGGGGTTAAATGTTCACAATAGGCCCAAAAGGTGTGGTCCTCATAGAGCAAGTAGATCTTTTTTATTATATGTCATAGGGGTAGGAGAGTTGAAATCACCAGTATGATATGTCTGTTTCAGAATTCATCCGCATTGAAAACACTAGTTTGTAACCTTCAAAACATAAAATAGTTTATTGGGAATAGAACGATAAAGAAGATTCACGTTCAATGTGAGATTACTATTAAATGCTTTGCAGATTCCCTAGTATGATAGTATGTTTAATGAGCTGACACTGACTGTAACTTCAGGGATGGGAGCCAGCTTCTCAGCACACCTAATCAGATGAGTCACATGACAACGCGCGCTGTCAGCTTCCACCGGTGTTCCCATGTTCTGCACAGGGTGGGACCAGGAAGTTATTTTCAAGCTATTACCTTGGGCACATAAACCCAACACAAAGTAGGAGGATCTTTTCAGTTTTATTAGGCCTCTTAAAAAAGCACCTAAACAATGATAATTTCCTGGTTGCCAGATATAGAAAATAAAGCCACACCTGTTTATTGTCACAGGATGAGAGAAATCTTTGGAAATGATCAGGGGAAAATAGCCAGATAAGAAAGAAAACAAGTCAGAATTCAGAAGAGAAGAGATTCTTTACATGAGAGATTAGAAATGTGTCCACGTACATCTAGCCTCCTAGCGCGTTAAACAGCCATTTTAGTGACTCGGTAGCGCCGTGACTCTTTTTGTGCAACTTTTCCCCTTAAAACAGGTACTATTTGCAAAGTGATGCGAACAGAACACAAACAGCTTCTGCTGATTAAAATGATATGCAGCATGCCTATATTCTGTGTGCGACTGCAGGTGTATCTGCATGCAAAATGCTAGGTTACAGTGTCACAGCCGCATATCATTTTATTTAGCAGAAGCTGCTTGTGCAATATCATTTTGCGAATAAGACACATTTTAAGGGAATAAGACGCACGAAAAGATGCTTGGCACTACCGAATCGCACAGCGCTCGTGCGTTATGTGCACGGAGGATTGATATATGTGGAGAAATCTGTAGGTAGGGGAAGGGATTCGACAAGGGTAGAGTTGTCAACAGTACCAAATTCCCGTGGACCATCCTTGGGTTTAAAGGATATGTCTGAAAAATATAAGTTGTTCTGATAAACCTTTTAAAAAATGTATTGCTGCTAAAATAAATAAAACATGTCATGGAATATAAATTGGTGAATGTTTGAAAAACAAAACTAATTTACCTTGAAAAAAATTACTGCTTTAAATCCCATGTCAAAAATCGCATAAAAATTGGCAATTGTGATAAATTACTTTTCATTATATTTACCCCTGAGCATTAAATAGCAGAAGAACTGTGTACTCCAACAGCACAGAGTAGGTATGCCAGGCTCCTGTCACACTGCTGCAGGACAAATGTTGTGTGAAAACTCGCCTATATGCAGGACTGCCCATGAGAATTAGATGTCTCCTGACAAAATTGATCCTGGGCCAACCTTCTTGAAAGATGAGTTTGAAAATTTGATATTGCAACGTCTAATTAATAAAATTAAATTTAATTAAATATTTATTTTACGATTTGAAGGAATAAAGCTAACAAATTAAACAAAACATAACATTAAAACAGTGGTGGTAACTTTTTACTGTAGTATAAATTTAAAGTTACAGGAACTGACACTGCATTAAGTAGTGGGGCATTATGTCAGTGATGGGGTGGTGCAACGATCAGCTCACTTATTAAATTACAATGTTGAACAGCACACGATTCACCCAATTGTGATGCATGGAACTTCGGACAGTGTGATTGAATACTGAAAGCGTGTTGCAATTCTCTTGCATCCCAAAAGATTACAGTTACAGTTATAGCCATGGGGTCCTCCAACCCAGTGCCATAGCAGGGTGAACTGGCGCACTCTGTGGCTTTCTTGCAGCAGTGTACATATTCATGCTCCCTGCAAAGTAGAACAGGGTGTTTTGGTGTCGATGGGCATCTTACACTCAGCTTTGCATCTTGCTTTGTAGCCAGCCTGGATTAAGGTCTGTGGGGGCCCCTGGGCAACAAACATGTGGGGGCCCCTATTAAATGTGACAAACTGGGGGTATGCACAATGGGGACCTTATGCAGAATCCCCAGTAGTGTCAGTGCCCCCAGGGGTAGTGCACAGTATGCAGAGCCCACAGTAGTGGTGCCCTTTATGCAGTGCACCCAGTAGTAGTGCCCCTTATGCTGTGCCCCCTATGCAATACTCCCATTAGTGCCCCCTGTGGTAGTGTCCCCAATAGTAATGCCCCTGTATAAATGCCCCCAATAGTAATGCCCCCAGTAGTAATGCTACATGTGTGTGCCCAATAGTAATGCCCTAGCAGTAATGCCCCCAGTAGTAATACCCCTGTAGTTGTGCCCCCAATAGTAATGCCCCCAGTAGTCATGCCCCCTGTGGTAGTGGCCCCAGTAGTAATGCCCCATGTAGTAGAGCTCTCTGTCTAAATGCCCCCAGTAGTAATGCCCCTGTATTAGTGCCCCCAATAGTCCAATAGTAATGCTACCTCTGTAGTAGTGCCCCAGTAATAATGCCCCCCCAAGTAATGCCCCCTGCAATAATGCCCCTCCCCCGAGTAATGCCCCCAGTAGTAATGTCCCCAGTAAGCCCTTCACGTGTGGGGGCCCAGGGACGACCGCCCCTGTCGCCCCCCGCTAATCCGGCCCTGCTTGTGGCACCAGTTACACAGCCCTTATTAAGTCCCTGCTTCAACCTGACAGGCCTCCTAACATGTGTCCCCTCCCTGTCCCTACCACCTTTGGAACATAGAAGGAGATTTATCATGCCTTGGAGAGAGATACAGTGGAGAGAGATTTTGGGGTCTATCTACTAAGCCTTGGATGGAGATAAAGTGAATGGAGATAAAGTACCAGCCAATCAGCCCTTAACTGCCATGTCACAGGCTGTGTTTGAAAAATTACAGTTAGGAGTTGATTGGCTGGTACTTTATCTCCGTACACTTTATCTCCATCCAAGGCTTAGTAAATAGACCCCTTAAAGTAGCAGCCAATTAGCTCCTAAAGCCAGGTACACACTAGACGATATATCCGGCGGATCAGACGAGATATCATCCACATTGGTCAGTGTGTACCCGCTATGTCGCTGATGATGTGCGCTCCTGCGCGTTGTCTGCAACATCGCCCGTCAGACCTGCATGCAGCGATATTGTCAGTGGGGGCCATGCTGCCGAACGGAACATGGCCCCTGCTGTCGCTACATTGCTGCCGGCATCGGCAAGTGTGTATGCACTTGATGACGATGCCGGCACCCCCGCTGGGACCCGCTGCGGACGACATCGTGCTGGGTACACATCATAAAGTGTGTACCCATCATAATTGTCAGTTCACAGGCTGTGTTTGAAAAATTATAGTTAGGAGCTGATGGGTTGGTACTTTATCACTCTCCACCTTATCCAAGCTTTGATATATCTCCCCCATAGTTCATACATCCAACATGCTACTGCCATAATTCACTTGGTTCATTTTCTGGCTTGCCCTGTTATTATGAACGCAGGTGATTGTTTAAAACATTATACACATTGATGATAGTAACCAATAGTTTTGTCATTAGATGAGTATGGGTAAGACAGTCCAGTGGCGGCTCCAGAGGTGGGGCAGTAGCGCAGTTCAAAATTCAAATAGGGGAGCCACGCCAACTGCCAGGGAGTCCCAGCCAGTGATGTTTGGCAGCGTTTGGAAGGGCAGTTGGTGTGGCTCCCCTATTTGAATTTTTGACTGAGCTGCAGCCCCACCTCTAGAGCTGCCACTTGTAATGGAATCGGTATGATATCCCGGCTGCCGCATGGCCGGGAGTTCGAATCCCGGCAGCGGCAGTCCGACAAAACAGCAGAGCCCGGCAGCGGAAGCCCGACAGCGCTGGAAATCCCGATCGTGGTAAGGTAAGTATTAACTAATCTAACCTAACCCCCCTTACCCTAACCCTCCTTAGGGGTGCCTAACCCTAACCTCCCCCCTGTGCCTAACCCTAATCCTCCCTCTAAGTGCCTAACCCTAACCCCCTCCTTCCCCGCTGCCTAAACCTAAGTCCCCCGGGGGGGTGCCTAACCCTAAGTCCCCCCCGGGGGTGCCTAACCCTAACCCTCCCTCCCCCTAGCCTAACCCTAACCATCCCGGGGGGTGCCTAACCCTAAGTCCCCCCCGGGTGCCCTAAACCTAACCCTCCCCACCCGTGGCTGTCCACTCGCGGCGCCCGGTATCTGCTCGATCGGGATGCGGGGCGCCTGTCTCCCGGCGTCGGAGATATAGACTCTGGTCATTTATCCCACGGCAGGATAAAGCAGTCGGGAAGCCGGCTGCCGGGATTCCAGCAGCCGGCTTCCCGATTGTATACCCTTGTAAGAGCCGCCGCCATCACATCTCCTCCCCAGGCTCACGCAACCCACCCCGTCATTGCTGGCGGCGCGAGTCCGTTCATTCTGACCTGTGCCGCCGCAGAGTTCGGAGATGGGCAGCACAGCCCTGAGACTTGTTGTCCTGCTTCCTCCACACTCCCGTACTCCTACCCCAGGAAGATCTATACCCCGGGCACGATCTATCATCCATTGGCTGGACGCCGCTAACTTTAACAATTACCATCTGCAGCACATCACAGTTTTTGTGGATCATACTTTCTACATACCATCATACTTACAGCTGCATGTCTACAAGTACACTTGCATGTACTTAACATCCAGCAAATCATCAGTTACAAGAAGTTACCTACAAAAGTGTGACCTGATCAGTTGCTAATTTTCACCTTGTTCATTTATTGCTTAAATAGACCGCTGACCCATTTATCTCTGCTGCCCAAGTGACATTAGACGTTCACTACTTGTTTTTTTGATGTGGAGAGCCTGCTCCCATCACTTTGTGATGCACATTGACTCTAATCATCAATAATTATCATTATATATGATTCTTTGTATTCATGTCAGTTTTGTCTGTATTTTTTGTTTATGCAAGATTCTCATAGTAGGTACTTGAAATTATTTTTGGTTGTATGTACATATCGTTTTTTGAGTTCTTTAGTAAACCTATGTTTCTTATTATAACAGCCTCATCCCATCTATATTTTCACACTACATTGTATTACTATTCATTGCTTCACATTACAATACATTAAGGGGTTTACAGAGTGTGTTTTTACCTTTTTACTTTGTATGTATACCCTTGTAATGCTAGCTACACACATAGCAATATTTTACCCGATCTGGCTGATTTTACCCGATCTGGCCGATCTGGCATTGGAACAACAGATCGTGTAAAATATGGCCAAATTGAGAGTAAATCGTGAGTCCCCACTCACGATCACGATGCCATGCGCGTCCCCGCTGGGTGCACATCACAACGTCAGATCTGCCGTGCAGTAGGGCACATCTGACAATCTAGAACGGGATGTAGTCTGGAACCCGATGGTCTAAATGCCGACCACCGGCTTCCAGACTGCTTTATCCCGACTAGGGACGAATGACAGGCGTCTAAATGTAGACGCCTGTAATTTGCCCGACGTCGGGAGACCGGCGCCCGGCATCCCGATCGGGATTTCCTCCGTTGTCGGTCAGCCGCTGTCAGGAATTGAACCGCCGGCGGTAATGCATATCACACCCTCTAGGACACGATGCACTGTGAAAGTCTGGATGTAGGACAGATCGTTTGAAGATTGGACACCAAATCGTGTGCAGATAGTGTGCAGAGCTGCCGGGGAGAGTTTCAAGGGAAATCGTACACATAGGCTCATCGTGTGCAGATCGCTATGTCTGTGGCCAGCTTAAGACCAACATCTTTCGCAGCCCTTACAAATATGAAATGCAGCTCAGTTTTCGACACTTTCCTGTGACAGATAATCACCTCCGCTACCTGGCATCAGTACTCAGCCACAATCATTCCTTGTTGTGAGCACAGATTTGTGTTCACGTGGGTGTGTTGTCAAGCTTAGCAGTGCTGGCACAAACCCCTGCATTCTCTTTCTCCGCAAATCATAACGCCCTGCTTGTTCTTTTGTTATACTCCCTACCTGGATTGTGGTAATTATATATTCAATGTAATAACAATGAATTGCTTTGTAGAGGAAGACTTGGGCACATGAAGGAATGTTGGGAGAACTTCTTTCAGGTAAATAGTGGGCCGTCAACTGTTTTTTAAGAAATAAAAGAACATTGTATACATATGACATTGTAGTGTGAATGGTATATTTTCACATACAGTACAGAGAGCAATGAGTTGTGTGGCGATACTGTAATGTAAATACAGAAAAACAACATACAATCATGATTTATTTAACATGCTCTGTACTAGTCTCAAAGCAGTGGCATAAACGTTTTGATGTATAGTGTGAAATGGAAAAAGTCCTATCACAGGCGTTGAAAACTAAATCAGCCACACAATTTTTTAAATATAAATGTAACTTAAATTAGTTTTGTAAAAGTTTAGTGTATAGACATTTCCTTTGTGTCTCATCACCTCCTTGCCATTTGATTATATGATCTTCCTTTAACAATACTTCATATTGCACAGTACATTAAGTACAGTCGAATATATAACCATTCCAATTTGGTCAATGCCCCAGTGCAGCTTACAGGCTAAATTCTGTGACACACACATACAAGAGACCTTTTATTTTCGGCAGCCAATTAACCTACCCCTATGTTTCTGACTGTCGGAACAAATCCATGTAAACACGGAAGTACATGAAACCACATAAATACTAATGCTCTAGAATAGAGCACATGTACTCAGTGCTTCAAGTCAGCAATGTTAGCCACTGTGCCACCCTGTGTATATTACTGACGTCATTGCTTGGAATTACTGCTTGTCAACACCCCAAGGCCACAGTACACAGTAAGAATCGCTACACCCATTCATCTTGGTGTTCTCTACCACTTTATCTGTTTCACTGTCATCACCATAAAACATGACTCATTTGTACTAGGACACGGCTCAAACATAACTACCAATGGCTATACATAGCAAGGGCTCATTGCAGACCCTCCCTGGTCTATTTCCCACCCCCTAATTAATATCTGTGCTTACTCTCTCTGACTAACTGCCTCATAAAATGGCCGAAATTACATTTACTTTTGTAGAGTTTATTGGATGAAATCCACAACACCACAGTCATTTTCTAGGCACCAGTCGCTGATAATTAAAGTAATTCAAGCATTAATAGCTCTCATTGCTTGATTATTTGCACTTGACAATATCGTTGAATGGACATGAATAATAAAATAATTGTATTGTGAGACGATTTATTATTGGATAATTCTGATGTAGATTATAAAGTTAATATTATGTGCATTAACTTCTTAACCACATGCTAATTGTGCAGCACTGAATAAACTGATTGTGATTTATAGTTCCTGACTAATACTATAAAACAGGAACTCTGCTTACTCCCTGCTGTACTGCCTGCTAGTGTATCAGACCTTGTACAGTAGTTAGACAACACTCCTGCCTAAGAGCCTGATTCAGAGCCGGACGCTATTTGCGCTCGCTCGTTCAGAAAAAGGGGCTGGCTATTTAAATGAACCGTTCGCTCTTTGCGGTCTGTTCACGCCTCTATGTCTGAACGAGCGAACAAAACATGCAAACGTAATTTTGAAAAAAAAGCACCCTGGCCGCTCGCATCATACGTCATGTCCGCTATTTATTAGATTAATCGAGTACATGGAAAGGCGTCTGAACTGCTCGCTATTCTTGTGGTTGGTTTTTCCTACCACAATCATGCGAGCAGTTCTGACTATAAAACAACCAAGTGACGTGGTCAATGACGCTGCTCCCCGTTTTCAAGCACCTTCCCCTGTTACCACCCACAAGCGCCTCATTCTGTCACTCAAAATAGCAGGCATTCGCTATTTAGCGAGCACACGATTTTCGGCCGCACTGACTGGTTCGTGCATGCGTATTAACATCCGTACGCGTGCACAGTTGTGCGAACATCGGTAGGAACGAACGAGCGGCTGCTTACAAGCGGCTCTGAATCAGGCCCTAAGCTCCTTGCACTGCAGTTTGCCACAAGCGTACCAGACCCTGGACTGTGTTCAGACAACGCCACTGCTCAAGCCCTTTGTACCTAAGTTTGCCCATAAGTGTATCACTATCAGACCATGGACTGTTTCAGACTATGCATATAATATACCTTTGTGTCACCAAGTGCATTACCATTTGCTTATACTGTATGTTCAAGTGCTACTCACCAGTCTGTTCGTGCTGCATTTGCTCGGTACATCTGTCACCAATGACTATGCCTGTCACCAACACATTGCCATGTCTTTTGAGTTGTTCCCAATTCCGTAGTTCTCTAGTCACTGGAGTCCTCCCTCTGAACATCATTAGGAAATTTCAATATTATTGACAGCCCCATCACTTTTGACATCACTGTAACCTGTCTGTGTGAAAGAAAATACAAGAGAATGTTGCACTGATTTTTTTTTTGGATGGTTCTATTATGTTTATTCTATTGAATTCGTTTTTTATATAGCTAATGCAATTGTCATACACCACTCCCATGTTTTTCTGGCACTGTTGCTCTTCCCAATTCAGCTTACAATCTCGTATTTGGTATGCTGGACAGAGGAAGACAGTCACTCGTCCAGTACTTCAAGTAATAGACTTTGTGATTAGGAACTCTAGTACACCTCTAAATCTCAATGTCAATTGCTACCATTCAATACTGAGCCACTCCATTCAGGGAATCAAGTGGTAACAGTCATTCATTTTTAGGATGCGCAGTACAAAAAACATCGGACAACTATGCAAATATCGGCACTGCGCCCACCTCTGATCAGGCCCTCTCCTTTCCTAATATTGGACTTATGCATACTCTGTTGTGATGACAATAAGAAAGATATGGATTGGTGATGTATACACAAATAGCATGGGTGCGGTCAACAGGAAAGTAAGTTAAGGAAGTTCTGCTGAGACCTTGCATACCTCACACACAGACTTCTAGGAGGCAGATTTTCTAAGAATCAACTAGATTTTTTTTTGTCTGATTGCAAATTCCAGTATTGTGAAATGTGATTTAATGTAATATTTTTTTTTTCATAGAGTCTAATATGAAAATAAAACATTCTGGATGAAAGTAAATAGAGAAGTCTTCACAGTTCTTGGAGTGATGTGGATTTTGTAATATCTGATTTAGAAATCACAGATGCTGCATTTAGTGAATAGAGTATATGGAAAGGTTTATGCACTTGAATAAGTAGGTAGGTCTGTCCTGCTGCTCCCCTTCACTAATATACCCAGTGAAAGCTGCCATGCAATTCACTGTAAGATCCATCTTATACTGAATCTATTAGCCTAAATCAGTGGCGTCATACTCGGGCCCTCCAGCTGCTGTGGGACTTCAAATCCCAGCATGCCCTGCCACAGTTTTAGTAAGTCCTAATAGCAAAAGTCTGGAAGTGCATGCTGGGATGTGTAGTTCCATTGCAGCTGAAGGGCCCGAGTTTGACACCACTTGCCTAAATGTACATTTCTGCCCCTCCCAGGCCACTTTTATTTACATTGCCTCTCCAATCTCCCTCCCTGCCACATAGCTTCATTACAAATAAAATGGCGTTTGTTGGATCTGTATAAAATAAAATAATTTTTTCAGCAAGTATCTATTCATATATGTGAAAGACAAATTTATGGAAAAAATGTATACTTTGACACAGTGGGAAACAGTATTCATTTCATTTTTCACATTATTTTAATTAATAGGGTTGAGTCAGAAGATAGTTTAGACATTGCCTCTCCAATCTCCCTCCCTGCCACAGAGCTTCATGGCAAATAAAATGGCGGTTGTTGGATCTGTATAAAATAAAATCATTTTTTCAGCAAGTATCCATGTGAAAGACAAATTTATGGAAAAAATGTATACTTTAACACAGTGGGAAACAGTATACATTTCATTTTTCACATTACAGGGTTGAGTCAGAAGATAGTTTAGGCCCAGGTTTACTTATGCATGAATAGCAGAGACAATATAATGACCTTTATTTAATCATTATTATGCTTAAGTTTACCTACCCTCACTGAAAAAAAGAAGTCTATAAAACTTATAGGGGCCTATTCATCATCACTTATTTTTCACAAAAGCATCTGAAAATTAAAATATTCACATAAGTGTCAGGACAATTCATCAAGTTCCAAAAAAACATTTTTTTCAGAACTTGGTGGTGTTACCGTTCAGCCCCCAATAATCTTCAAAGGCTGCTGTTTACACGGCAGCCTGTGAAGAAATAGCTGCCAGTCACAGCAGAGGGATCTATTAAGATCCCTCCCTGCTGTGTCTACACTGCAGAGCCCCACACCGCAGACATGTGGCCACACTCACTGGCCGAAGACACCGAAGACGGAAGACGTGAGAGGAAGAAGGGGGTTGTGGTGGGGGAGGGTGGGTTTGGACACCCACAGGGGGGGTCATCGGATATTCATGGGGGGTGTGCAACGGACACCCCTTGGCCGGATCGGAAAACGGAGGCGCCGCGGGTTAGAGGAGGTGAGTCACAGGGGGGCATTAGAGAGTGATGGAGGGGGAGACAGACATGCAGCAGTGAGGAAATCCTTGTGGATATCTCAGCTGAATGGGGAAAAGTATTACTTTTCCGAAAGCTGACTCCACAAAAAGAGCAGCTTTTCGGAAGTGATACTTTTGTTAGGGAAGCATGATGAATGGCTCCAAACATCCTTTAAACCCGCAGCGAGATTTTTGGCATTGTGCAGCAGGGGACGGGGCTAAAATGAAGTGATTCGCCATGAATCGCGTCACCAGCCTTCTGCTGCGGGGGACCCTCATACAATTGCACGCGCGCGCGGGGGGGGGGGGGGGGGGGGGGGCGGTCAGGAGGGGGCGGCGGCTGCCGGAGGCTTGCCTGCCTTTCCGGGGGGAGGGAGCGGCACCCGATTTTCGGGAGAGGCTCCCGACCAAATCAGGAGGGTAGGCAAGTATGCCTTAAATAAATAATTGTGAGAAAACTAGAAATACAATTTTAAAACTTATGTTGATGGGCCTATTTATATGTCAGTTCTGGAGCTCCATCCACCCCATCGTTAATCTGGCCATCCAGTGGTGATTTGGTCTAAAATTAGTATGACATTAAAATTAGCATAATTTTAAATGTAATTTTTAAAAAAATTTAGATAGCAGAAGGAGGAGCAGCTACAACAGTGGAGTTCCAAGCTCCAGAGCGTTATGTCAGTATGTCAGTTCTGCTTCGTATCTGGGTTATGTAAGCCCGAAGGCTGACATTTAAGCATGAGATACATTAAAACACAAGTGTTTTGAGTGTTGCCAGATAATAAGGTGTTGGCTATTGCCCCTTTAAGTTTAGCTTTTCTTATGCAGCCAATGAATGTTCATGGGGAGTGGTCTAGGGGTAATATATGGAGTGATGTATGCAAATCTGTCTCTTTGTTCCAGTTATTTCCTGTGACAGAGAAGTACATTTGTTATTTATTATCTGCTAAACTATCTCCTGCAGCATTCCCACTTCATTCTCATTTTCCAGTTCTTTATTATCCTCCTCTCTTTAACTCCCTTCCTGTCATTGCTCCTATCGCTTTCATTCCCACTTTACTTTCCCTTTTGTTTTTCACTCCTATTATTCTGCATCATGCCCTGCCCCGTCGCTCTTCCAGTTCCCCTGTCTAGCTGGCTGTCCACCTTCTTTCACAAAGTTCTGCAGAAGCGGGCCCTCCCCCAGTCCCTGCCACTGCCACCGCGCCCCAGCTCGTGCTGTCTCTGCATGGGCGGCCTCGTGTCATCAAATAGGCATTTAGGCATTTCCCTCCGCTCCTCCCTCCCACTCCAGTATCAAGCAAGGCCGCCGTACCCCGGACCGGTCTAGACCTTTGCTATAATGACAGGTGGAGCCACGGCTGAGCAGCTTGCCGCTGGCACCGCCTCCATGTTAGTGGATCAGTAGCAGGCAGTGGTCGCTGCCGCCACTGTTCCAGTTATCAAATATCAATAGGTCTGATCGCGTGCGCCCGCGTGTTAGCATCAGTTAGGGGCGTGGTTAGCAATAAGGGCCCCTGTGGATAACGGTGGTCTGCTGATGTGCATCCTAGATGCGGTAGACAGTCCTTCTCACTGCCCCCCCCCCGCTACTCCTATGTTACCAGGGGTCTCACCTGCAGGCTCTCAGACTCTCGCTGCCACTCCTGTCAGTCAGGCAGTATTGCTTCCTGTGGCCAGGTAATGCAGCCTCTGTACCTTTAACTCACCCACAATTTGGCTGGAGCGCATAGGAGAGCGCAGGCAGATACCAGGGTTAGTCCCCCGGTGCTCGTATGAATTGCGGCGCTAGGCCGGGGGTCAGTCTATCGTCACCAGTGGTGGCAATAGGGCCTTTCCCCCCTAAGTAGAACTCGGCAGTCATGTCTACAGTGGGCTCGGTTGCTCCCTAGGCGGCTGTCTGACCATGCCGCCTCGGTTCCACCTCCGTCACCCCCAATAGCTCCTGCGTCGTCAGCACAATCCTGGGACTCTAGTGAGGTGTTGGCCAATTTTTGTATGCTGGCGCCTTTGATTGGTGCAATGACTCCTTTGTTGTCAGCACCGGCAGTTCCTGCTGGTGTCCCTACCTCGCAGTCATCATCTCTGCTTCCCTCTCAGGTTCCAGCATAGCTGGGCCTTTAGGCTTCCCAGCTCCTCTTTGTGCTGGGCATTTAGACCCTACTCTCCCACCTCCTCTGGCTTCTCCTACACCTTTGCCTATTATGTCTTTTGCCGGCCTTATGTCTGCTGTTGTTGCTGATGTTCCCGCAGGTATCTCTTCAATGGGCATGTTAGATGAGCCTACAGCGGTGAGCAATGTGCCGGCTGCTTGTGCCGGTTCTGGTCCTCCCAGTGAGTCCGTTGCGCCTGCTCGTAAGTGTGGTAAGCGGGGTGTTCCTCATCCTCTTCGTCCACCTCAGATACTGATAGCTCAAGGGATTGAGACAGACAACAGTCACGTTGTCGCTGCCATCATCCTAGGCGGTCACACTCCTCTGGTGAGGACAATTCGGTTCCCCTGGGGGTGTCTCAGGGTGGAGTGGTGCACTGTGATAATACGGCGGTACTTAGAGGGTTGTGTCAGAGTATTCATGACAAGATTCGCAAGGAAAAAATATGTTAATGTTTTTTCCCTCACAACAAAAGCTAAAAAGATTTCAGGGCGGCTAAGCGTCGCGGGTGTATGGGGTAGTAGGCATATTGATCATACTATAATTGACAGGCAGGTTTCTTTATATTTGAAGCATGCTATCTAGAGTCCCGCCCTCGGGAAAACGTTAATGTCATCAGTTATATTCCCTTGATGCATTCTGTGTTTCGTTCTTTAAGTAACTCCTCCAGGAGAATATAATGATGAGGACTTCCGATGTCAGCAGTCGGGATCCTCGGTCATTGATTTTGGTTGCAAAGACGTTGTAGGTTTGGTTGGAAGTAACTCAACCGGCCCCCACCCCTTCAGTCACTGCTCCTAGGCAACCGCAAACCCCCCCTTCAACGGTTCCAGCTGCACGACGGGTACCCGTTGCAGGTTCAGGCACGCATGTCTTTGATGTAGAGGACCTCATCCTGCCAAGGATTGATTCCGTGACAAATCTAGTACTACCCCGTGCTGTCCAGATGCCAGTGGTGGATCTAAGTAAGGCGACATCCCTTATACGCCTCAGTCGTTTGTTGCGCTGGTTATGGCTATATCCCATAGGGAGATGGCTGAGTTTTTTGTTTTGGGTTTTTTCCCAACGATTTCCGCTTGCCAATTTCTGTCCCTGTTTCTCACGGTCCCCCCAAAAAATTAGTATGCTTTGAAGCTGCCGCACGTTGTGCTCGCGAAAGTCATTGAAAAGTAGAGATGAGCGGTGAGGATTCTGAGGAACTGGTGGGATCCGAGTCCACCCGAACGCAAGTTCAGGTGTTCCCGCCTGACTCGGATTCCACCTCGAGGCCGAACGTCACCTGGCGGTGTCGGATTCTCGCGAGACCCGGGTGACGTTCGGCCTCTATAAAATGCGCGGCGCCCGGCAATCGGCGCCATTTCACGTGACGAGGTCGTATGGAACAGTCACGCGTAGTTAGTTCTAGTGTTGGATTATTTAGAGAATAGAGACTCGAGTGAGACTAGAGTTAGAGAGAGTAGGCAGTGTTCTTGCCGCTGGCATTAATATATATATTATCAATATAACACAATCATATAAAAAATAACCTCTGTGACTTTACTGGGCATAAGCCCACTGTGTGTGCTACGTGACTGGGCATAAGCCCACTGAGTGTATACAAGCTCCGTGACAGGGCATAGCCCACTGAGTGTATTATACAAGCTCTGTGACAGGGCATAGCCCACTGTGTATATACAAGCTCCGTGAAAGGGCATAAGCCCACTGAGTGTATTATACAAGCTCCATGACAGGGCATAGCCCACTGAGTGTATTATACAAGCTCCATGACAGGGCATAGCCCACTGTGTGTATACAAGTTCCGTGAAAGGGCATAAGCCCAGTGAGTGGATTATACAAGCTCCGTGAAAGGGCAGAAGCCCACTGAGTGTATTATACAAGGTCCGTGACAGGGCATAAGCCCACTGAGTGTATACAAGCTCCATGAAAGGGTATAAGCCCACTGAGTGTATTATACAAGCTCCGTGAAAGGACATAAGCCCACTGAGTGTATACAAGCTCCTTGAAAGGGCATAAGCCCACTGAGTGTATTATACAAGCTCCATGACAGGGCATAGTCCACTGTGTGTATTATACAAGCTCTGTGAAAGGGCATAGCCCACTGTCTGTATTATACAAGCTCCGTGAAAAGGCATAAGCCCACTGAGTGTATTATACAAGCTCCGTGACAGGGCATAGCCCACTGTGTGTATACAAGCTCCATGAAAGGGCATAAGCCCACTGAGTGTATTATACAAGCTCTGTGACAGGGCATAAGCCAACTGAGTGTATACAAGCTCTGAAAGGGCATAAGCCCACTGTGTGTATTATACAAGCTCCGTGACAGGGCATAAGCCCACTGAGTGTATACAAGCTCCGTGAAAGGGCATAAGCCCACTGAGTGTATTATACAAGCTCTGTGACAGGGCATAAGCCCACTGAGTGTATTATACAAGCTCCGTGACAGGGCATAGCCCACTGTGTGTATTATACAAGCTCCGTGACAGGGCATAAGCCCACTGAGTGTATACAAGCTCCGTGAAAGGGCATAAGCCCACTGAGTGTATTATACAAGCTCCGTGACAGGGCATAAGCCCACTGAGTGTATTATACAAGCTCTGTCACAGGGCATAGCCCACTGTGTGTATTATACAAGCTCCGTGAAAGGGCAGAAGCCCACTGAGTGTATTATACAAGGTCCGTGACAGGGCATAAGCCCACTGAGTGTATACAAGCTCCATGAAAGGGTATAAGCCCACTGAGTGTATTATACAAGCTCCGTGAAAGGACATAAGCCCACTGAGTGTATACAAGCTCCTTGAAAGGGCATAAGCCCACTGAGTGTATTATACAAGCTCCATGACAGGGCATAGTCCACTGTGTGTATTATACAAGCTCTGTGAAAGGGCATAGCCCACTGTCTGTATTATACAAGCTCCGTGAAAGGGCATAAGCCCACTGAGTGTATTATACAAGCTCCGTGACAGGGCATAGCCCACTGTGTGTATTATACAAGCTCCGTGACAGGGCATAAGCCCACTGAGTGTATTATACAAGCTCCGTGACAGGGCATAGCCCACTGGGTGTATTATACAAGCTCCGTGACAGGGCATAGCCCACTGTGTGTATTATACAAGCTTCGTGACAGGGCATAGCCCACTGTGTATTATATAAGATCTGTGACAGGGCTTAGCCCACTGAGTGTATTATACAAGCTCCGTGACAGGGCATAGCCCACTGTGTGTATACAAGCTCCGTGACTCCAGTTCAAAGTGATAAATTAAAATGGATCACGAGAATGTACCGAGAGGAGAGCAGAAACAACAAGCAAATGCTAGCACTGCAGCGGCTGGAAGTCCATCAGTTTTATCTAAAGCTGATGCTCAAGGGCGTAGATCAGGGGTTCTCAAACTCGGTCCTCAGGACCCCACACAGGTCACGTTTTGCAGGTCACCCAGCAGGTGCACAGGTGTAATCATTACTCACTGACACGTTTTAAAAGGTCCACAGGTGGAGCTAATTATTTCACTTGATTCAGTGTGGAGACATGGAAAACATGCACTGTTTGGGATCCTGAGGACCGAGTTTGAGAACCTGTGGCGTAGAGGCTTTAAAAACTTATGGAACCTGAAATAAAAAAATCTAGATTTCACAGGGGTAAAGACAAAAAAAAACCCTCTAAAGACTACTACTATTGCAGAAAAACAGAAAATTGGCAACATACCATTCACCACACGTAGTGGCAAGGAAAGACTCAGGCTTTGCCCTTTATTTCTGAGTGGTGGTTATGCAACTGTCAGTGAGGCATCTTGTGCCTCTCATGACCATAAAAGACCTTTTCAATCTGGCTAAAGAAGTGTAAAAAAATGTAAAACCAATAAGGCAGTAGATCAAACTGTGCTTTTTGAAACACAGATATCCCTGAGGAGAGCCTAAGTGGGTCCACGAGTGGTATTGCTATGTGTAAGCCTGACCTTTCAGAGAAGCCGCCCTCCATTTTCTTTTCCATCTGTATTTGTGGGGATGAGCAGTAGAACCAACAAATCCACATCTTTTGTGTGGAATTACTTTTACCCAAACCCTGACAACGTTTGTCAAGCAATTTGTAGCCTCTGTGGGACCACAGTTAGTAGAGGTAGGGACGTTAAGTATCTAGGAACCTCCACGCTATTACATCATCTGCAGCGAGCTCATGACAGGTGTTTGATAACAGAAACTACTGCTAAAAAAATAACAAGCAGTCCAGCATTAGCTAGATGCCTTTTCTCTACTAAATCCCAGCACCTGCGATCTCCACCGACAACACCTTCCTCAATATCCAGGAATGACCAGTGGTAGTCCAGCATCCAATTTGTTAATGCTAAGTCACGGTGACTCCTCCACTTTCCAGGACACCTCAGAAGAAACTGAATCTTTGAGCGCTAGGCCTGCTGCTCCTGCTGCTGGATCTTCATCCCAGAAGTGGACCAAGAAGACTACTAGTAGTGTACCAAAAAAACAATTGACTGTTAAAGAATCTCTTGCAAGGGGAAGCAAGTATGACAGCTCTCACCCTGTCGCACAGCGGATCACTGACGCCATGACAGCTATGCTAATATTAGATCTGCATCCAATATCCGCAATTAATGCAGTGGGATTTACACAGTTAATTGAGGTCCTGTGTCCCCGGTACCAAATTCCATCTCGGTTTAATTTTACCCGAAAAGCCATTCCTCGGCTATACCAGGACGTTAAACGGAACCTAATTATTGGCCTGCAAAATGTTATTGTACCCACTGTCCACTTAACCACAGATATGTGGACAAGCGGTAGTGGACAAACTAAAGATTACATGACTGTGACGGCCCACTGGGTGGGTGAATCGCCTTCAGCAGCAGAAGCAGTATCTAACAAACAACACCAGCTCATTCAGAGGCAGGCAACTCTGTGCATCACCGGATTCAATAAGAGGCATCCCGCTGACAACCTCTTAGAAAAACTAAGAGATGTCATAGAAACATGGCTTACCCCACTTGGACTCTCCTCAGGATTTGTGATTTCTGACAATGCTACAAATATAGTGAAAGCATTACAGCTGAGTGAATTCCAACACATCCCCTGTTTTGCTCACACAATCAACTTAGTGGTGCAGGGTTTTTTTTTAAAAATGACAGGGAGGTGCAGGAGATGCTGTCTGTGGCCCGAAAAATTTTGGGACATTTTCAGCATTCAGCAACAGCGTGCAGGAGATTGCAGCACCTGCAAGAGCAGTTTAATTTGCTCTGCCATCAACTGAAGCAAGAAGTGGTAACGAGGTGGAACTCAACCCTGTATATGCTTCAGCGGATGGAGGAGCAGCAAAAAGCCATCCATAGCTATACGACAAGCCATGACATTAGGAGAGGAGGCAGGAATGTACCTTAGCCCAGCACAGTGGAGAGTACTTTCTGTCTTGTGCAAGGTGCTCAAACCATTTGAAGTTGCCACATGTGAAGTGAGTGCTGACACTGCTAGCTTGAGTAAGGTGATTCCCCTGATTTCGCTTTTGGAAAAGCAGCTGGAGAAATTGAAGGATGAGATTAAACAAAGTGATTCCACAAAGTATGCTGGACTGAAAGATCAAGTCCTTTGTTCGCTTCGCCAGGATCCACGGGTGGCCAAGATCTTGAAATCTGATCATTATATTTTAGCAACCATGCTTGATCCTAGGTCCAAGTTGTAAGCTGTGTCTTTCTTTACCACTGACCCAGATCTTAAAAGAACCAAAGCGCTCCTGGTGAGCAAGTTGGCAGCTGAAGTGACACATGGCACTACGATGACGTCTCCTCCTTCGGTTTCTCCAGCAGCAGCCAGAAAAAAATTCACCTTTTCCAAAAGACCCAGTGGTGATGCAGATAAGTCAAGTCAACATTTTGACATCTGGTCGGGTCTAAAAGATTTGCCCAACACCAGTGACACCTCTACCGTAACTCCATCTAATACGATTACCATCCAAAGAATGGTGGAGGATTATTTTCAGGACACTGTAAAAGTAGACATGTCACAGAGTCCCTTCGAATATTTGAAGAAAAAAAAGGCAATTTGGAGACCCTTGTATAAACTGGCTTTGCATTACTTAAGCTGCCCACCCTCCAGTGTATACTCGGAGAGAGTTTTCAGTACAGCCGGGAACCTTGTGAGTGAACGACGTAGGAGGCTACTTCCACAAAATGTAGAAAAAATTATGTTCATTAAAATTAACTGGAAATTTCATGAGAAAAACCTTTCCCACCAATCACGTCATAGTACAGAGTCTTCTGTAATGGTGGATTCCAGCGGGGATGAATTAATTTTGTGTGAGGAATCGGATGATGTACACACTGATGAGGGTGAGGATGGCAATGATGGTGACATCTTGCCACTGTAAACCTGTTGCCTTTAATAGATTGGTAGATTTTTTTGTGGGGGCCCAAACAAACCAAGCACTTCAGCCACAAAGTGTCAGTACCTGTCGCTGAAATGCTTGGTTTGTTAAAGTGTGCATGTCCTTTTTAAGATCCAACATAAGGGTGGGTGAGAGGGCCCAAGGACAATTCCATCTTGCACTACCTTTCATTTCTGCCACTGCTGTATGGCAATGTTTCATAGATGTGCTTTAAACTGTGGTGTCTGTGCCACTGCGCCGCTGCTCTGACGCTTGGTAACCAGTCAGCTCACTGCAACCTTTGGCCAATAATGGTGAAAACTATAGTTTAAGCTGTGAGGTGGTCTAAATTGACTGTAAATGACTGGAAATTAATGTTATTGAGGTTAATAACACTCTAGAAAGAAAAAAAAGACCGATTTATGTCATTTTAGCTTTTTTTGCAATTTTTTGTAAAAAATCCAAAGCCAGTCACCGCAGTTTGGCAAATCCTAATCCAAAGCCGGACGACGAATTCGATCCAAATACGGCAAAAATGGTCCGGCACACATCCCTATTGAAAAGGTGTAACTGCGAGGGATGGCAGGTCCTTTCCCGATTCCACCTTTTTACAGTCCTGGTTCTCTGCATCATCCCCTAGAAGGAACCGGGTAAATTTAGGCTCATTCAGCACCTGTCTTGCCTGCATGGATCCTGTCAATGACACTATTGCTTCAGAATTGTGTCATGTGCAGTATCAGTCCTTCGACCAGGCTTTGTAACTAGTTCAGGCATCTGGCCCGGCATCCTTGTTGGCTAAGATTGATGTGAAATTGGCATTCTGCCTATTGCCCCTATACCCGGATTCTTTTAGATTCATGGTTTTTCGCCTGCAGGACGGTTTCTACACAGACAAATCTTTGCCTATGGGATGTTCCATATCGTGCGCCTTTTTGAGCATTTTGAGCACAGTTCGGCATTGGTGTGTCATTGCTGGCACAGGAGAGGCCGGGGTGGCTCACTCCCTTGAAAATTTCCTGTGCATTAGTTCCAGCTGATTCCCCTTGCTGCGGTAACCTTCTACTTTCGATGCAGTCGTTGTTTGCCTTTCTCAGGGTACGCGTCGCGTCACGGGCCCTTACGATGTAAGGGCCTGTGACACAGCTCTCCTTCCTGGGTATCGTGATCGATACCTTGGGGGGTTGCTGCGTCTTCCCCAGGCCAAATTAGTTGCGCAGGTCATTCGTGATTGTGTTAGGTGTGTAAATACTCCATGCTGTGATATTTCCATTTTGCCTGCAGGGTCATTCTTATGGGGAGGATATTCTGCCGGAGATTGGAAAGGTCTGTTGCAGGCATCCTCTGCCCCCAGTGTTTTTCTTACGTTTATTGGCCGAGATCAAGCGCCGCTTGTGAGTTTGGAAGGTGTTCCTTTCCAAGTTCAATGGAGTGTGTCTCTATCCTGCCCCATCCTGTAGTAACACTCAACTACAAATTTTACTGACACTGCTAGTGTGACTGGCTTGTAGCTTACCTCGGCGGTTTGTGGTGCGCTGCACCTTGACCATTGCCGTGGGCTGCGTAGGGGCTCACTAAGAACTTGCTGTTGCTTGAGATGTTCCCCATTGTGGTTGCATTAGAACTCTAGGAGGACCGTTTGTGAAATGTTAGTATAGTTTTGGTGTGACAACCTCAGCATATTGCATGCAATTACCCGTCAGAGTTCGTCCCCTCTTCCACTTGTTTGTTTGCTAGTGAGACCTGTTCTGCGTTGCCTGCTACTTAATGTACATTTTGTTGCCAGGTATGTGCAGAATGTACAGATTCGGATTGCGGGTGCACTATCGCGGTTCAACTGGCTTCAAGTTTTTTTGGGAATTAGCCCCTCAGGCCAATTTGTCCGGTGACCTCTGTCCTCCTTATGTTTGGCAGATCATCAGGCTGGCATGTAGGAATTAGCTCTGAGGGACATTGCCCCCAGGACTTTCTACTGTTATCAAGCAGGTTGACTGGAATGGGAGCTTTTCTGGTGGCTCAGGCACGTAAGAGCTTGCAGCGAATCATGCTGGCTTTTGTTTGGGATCTGTATTCGCAGGGGTGCTCGCTTGCTGTGTTACAGTGTACTTTAGTGGGTTATTTATTCTCTGCGTTATATGACAGGCCCAACCCCTCCAGGTCCTTCATATTTTGGGGGCCTGGAGGGGTTGGTCCAGGTGGACACCTACATGGTTAACTGCAGACATCCCATTGATATTTCCATGTTGCATTACTTGGTGGCTGCGGTCCCTTCAGTTTGTTTTTTCAGCTTTTCAATGCTTGCTGTTGCAATTAGGTTTTGCCATGTCGCTTCATGGTGCATTTTTGGTCTGCGAATTAGTTGCCCCGTCTAAGAGGGCTGACCCACCACTCACTACTGCGGAAATATCTGTACACACAGTCGTGATGTTATGCCTTATACGGTGATCCTAGATGGACCAGGCTGGTAGAGGGTCCTGGCTTTTGCTTCAACCCTATCCCATTCCTGCAGTATGTCCGGTGGCACTGGCGAGCGCCTTTGGACAGAGGCTTATCAATCGGGAATGGGGCATGGTTATGCACGAGGATGGATCCCCGGGTTACGAAATAGCATTTTTTTTCATGTTTTGAAGCGTTGTTTGGCACCTTTAGGACTCGAGACGGATGAGTTCAGTACACTCATTTAGAATAGGAGCTGCTATATACAGTATGCGGCTTCTGCTGGCTTATCCGACGTGGATATCCAATCCATTGGTCAGTGGCGCTTTGCTGCGTTCCAATGCTATATTCTTAAGGGTTTAGCTATTTTTGCTCCAACATAGCTCACTGGAGGCCTAACCACTCGCCAACGTACTGCGGGAGTCTATGAGGAATTTTTATTTTTCCCCCGGGGGACCAATTGGCTTCTGAAATATATGATATGGCGTGATGGTTAGTTTACTCTGGGTTTTTTGTTTTTTTTGCCTCAAGTCTGGTTAGCT
The DNA here is from genome assembly GCA_031769625.1 of Taudactylus pleione. Taxonomy (NCBI): domain Eukaryota; kingdom Metazoa; phylum Chordata; class Amphibia; order Anura; family Myobatrachidae; genus Taudactylus; species Taudactylus pleione. The sequence continues at coordinate 1,535,052 of JAUIMM010000120.1, forward strand.
ATGTTGTTCCCCTACCCCCCTCTTTGTTATGTTTCCATGTCTTGTCGGTATGGTGTGTCTGTGGTTCGACTGCTTTGTTTGTGTTTCTCTTTCAGTGTTATAAAGTGCTGCAGTGGGAATGATTTAGGTCAGCGCACTGTGTTGGATTTGCGCTCTACTGTCGTTAGATCCATTTGATAGCGGAAGCCCTGCCTTCCTGAAAGTTGTTGTGGTTCTTCATTGTCGATAGCAGTGTTTGGTGGTATGATGGTTCAGGTGCGTGTTTGGATGTGTCTAGGAGGAAGGTCAATACTGTAGTGGTGAAGTACATGTTGGAGAATGGTGGTGGTGTAGTGGAACATGTGTTGATTCAATTCCGGAATGCACATTTGTTTCGTGGAGATGGCGTACATTTTAGTTCTGCAGGTTTGGCTATTTTATCGAAGAGGTTTTTTCTGCCGATTTGAGTTGTTTCTTATTACAGGGTTGAGTTATGGTGGCGGCACATCAGTTTAGACCTTGCTTGGCGGAAAGGAACAACATTTGGAGTCAGTTTATGTTAATAGTTAGGGTTCGTGGGTGCGCTCCCCTTGGAGTGCAGTAAGGCGACAGCCAATTGTCCTGGACGGGAAATGGCTATACCACCTGGATGGGTGGTTGAAGGTAAAAGAGAGTTGATCACCAATGCTTGGCTTATGTGTGTTTGTATTGAGCTGTTTGGTTGTTATTGTCGTGTGCGTTCTTTTTGTGCCGTCACCATTATTAGTATTAACTTATAGTCTAAAATTGAATGACTAGTCAAAAATAAATTTGACAAAATATTTAAATGCCAACACTGTTGTCTGTGTCTTTATTTTTAGAGGTTAAGTTACATTGTATTTAAGAAGGTTATTATATTGTAACTAGGGGTGTGCACCGGCCACTTTTCGTGTTTTGTGTTTTGGTTTTGGATCTGGATCTTTCTTCGTGTTTTGGATCTGGATTGGTTTTGCCAAAACCACCCTTCCGTGTTTTGGGTTCTGGGTTTTGTGTTTTGGATCTGTATTTTTTTTTAAAAAGCATAAAAACAGCTAAAATCACAGAATTTGTTGGTTTCTCTGCTCCTATGCTATTATTAACCTCAATAACCTTAATTTCCACTCATTTCCAGTCTATTCTGAACACCTCACACCTCACAATAGTGTTTTCATGTCCAAAAGGTTGCACCGAGGTAGCTGGATGACTATGCTAAGCGACACGAGTGGGTGGCACAAACACGTGACCCATCTAGGAGTGACACTGCAGTGGCAGACAGGATGGCAGTTAGAAAAACTAGGCCCCAAACTGTACATAATGCAAAGAAAAAAAAGAAGTGCAAGATGGAATTGTCCTTGGGCCCTCCCACCCACCCTTATGTTGTATAAACAGGACATGCACACTTTAACAAATCAATCATTTCAGCGCCAGGGTCTGCCACACAACTGTGGCTGAAATGATTGGTTCGTTTGGGCCCCCACAAAACAAGCTGGCAATTAATGTGTCCCTGCACAAACTGGCTCTACGGAGGCAAGATGTCATCCTCATCCTCCTCATCCACCGATTCCTCACCCTCTTCAGTGTGTACATCCTCATCCTCACAAAGTATTAACTCGTCCCCACTTGAATCCACCACCACAGGTCCCTCTGTACCTTCTGGAGGCTGGTCTCCCTGGAAGAGCTGATAATTCATTTTGATGAACATCATCTTCTCCACATTCTGTGGAAGCAACCTCCTACGCCTTTCGCTGACAAGGTTCCCGGCTGCACTAAACCCACTCTTTCGGAGTACACACTGGAGGGGGGGCAACTCAGGTAAAATAGAGCCAGCTTGTACAGGGGCCTCCAAATTGCCTCTTTTTCCTGCCAGTACAGGTATGGACTGTCTGACATGCCTACTTGGATGCTGTCACCGATGTAATCCTCCACCATTCTGTCAATGGTGACAGTATCATATGCAGTGACAGTAGACATGTCAGAAATTGTTGCCAGGTCCTTCAGTCCGGACCAGATGTCCAAACTTGGTCCTGCCTGCCCTGCATCACCGCCAGCGGGTTGCTTAGGATACCTAAGTTTTTTCCTGGCAGCCCCAGTTGCGGGAGAAAATGAAGAAGGAGCCGTTGACGTGTCACGTTCCGCTTCAGCTGACAGTGTGTTCACCAGCAGGTCTTTGCACCTCTGCAGGCTTGTGTCGGCCGGAAAGAGAGACACCACATAGGCTTTAAACCTAGGATCAAGCACGGTGGCCAAAATGTAGTGGTCTGATTTCAACAGATTGACCACCCTGGAATCCTGGCAAAGCGAATGAAGGGCTTCATCCACAAGTCCCACATGCCGAGCGGAATCGCTCCGTCTTAGCTCCTCCTTCACTTTCTCCAGCTGCTTCTGCAAAAGCCTGATGAGGGGAATGACCTGACTCAAGCTGGCTGTGTCTGAACTGACTTCACGTGTGGCAAGTTCGAAGGGCTGGAGAACCTTGCACAACACGGAAATCATTCTCCACTGCGCTTGAGTCAGGTGCATACCCCCTCCTTTGCCTATGTCATAGGTGGATGTATAGGCTTGTATGGCCTTTTGCTGCTCCTCCATCCTCTGAAGCATATAGAGGGTTGAGTTCCACCGCGTCACAACCTCTTGCTTCAGGTGATGGCGGGGCAGGTTCAAGAGTGTTTGCTGGCGCTCCAGTCTTCGGCACGCAGTCGCTGAATGGCGAAAGTGGCCAGAAATTTTTCGGGCCACCCAAAGCGTCTCCTGCACGCCCCTGTCGCTTTTCAGAAAATTCTGCACCACCAAGTTTATTGTGTGAGCAAAGCTGGAATTTGCCCAGATGTAATGCCCGCACAATATTGGTGGCGTCAGATATCACAAATCCCCAGGAGAGTCTAAGTGGGGTAAGCCACTGGGCGATGATTTCCCTCAGTTTCTCTAAGAGGTTGTCGGCGGTGTGCCTCTTACTGAAACCGGTGATACACAGCGTAGCCTGCCTTGTAACGAGCTGGCGTTTCTGAGATGCTGCTACTGGTGACGCTGCTGCTGTTGCTGCGTAAGGTGATACATCTACCCAGTGGGCTGTCACAGTCATATAGTCCTTAGTCTGCCCTGTTCCACTTGTCCACATGTCCGTGGTTAAGTGGACATTGTGTACAACGGCATTTTTCAGGACACTGAGGACACTTTTTCTGACGTTTCTGTACAGTCTCGGTATCGCCTGCCTAGTGAAGTCGAATCTAGACGTGATTTGGAACCGGGGACACACTACCTCCATCAATTGTCTAAATCCCACTGCACTAATGGCGGATACCGGACGCACGTCTAACACCAACATAGCAGTCAAGGCCTCAGTTATACGTTTTGCTTCAGGATGACTGCTGTCGTACTTCATCCTCCTCGCTAAGGACTGTTGGAGGGTCAATTGTTTAGTAAAAGTAGTGGTGTTCCTACTTCCTCTCTGGGATGATGAACGACTCCCAGCAGCAGCAACAGCAGCAGCGGCAGCAGTAGGCGTAGCAATGCAGGATCCTCCAGAGGAATCCCGGATAGGAGAGTCAGTCATGCCAGTGACATGGCCTGCAGGACTACTTCCGATCCTGACTAAGGAGGAAATTGACGAGGAGGGAGTTGACGGTGTGGTTTGCAGGCGCTTGGATACAACAGGACAACGGGATTTAGGTGTCCCTGGACTGCTTACGGTCTTAGCCAAAGTTTCTGAACTTGACAGTAACTTTTTATGAACGCGCTGCAGGTGCCGTATAAGGGAGGATGTTCCTAGGTGGTTGACGTCCCTACCCCTACTTATTTCACCTTTACATATGGTACATATGGCAAGACAGTTGTTGTCCGGATTTGGATAGAAATATTGCCAGACCAAAGAGGTGGAATGTTTGGTCTTCTGCCCAGGCATGACCGTGATGGGCTTTTTCATCCCACGGACAACAACTGTCTCCCCCGGAGCCTGATTTAAACAAACCACATCACCATCAGAATCCTCCTCGCCAACTTCCTCCTCAGCGCCAGCTACACCAGTATCCTCATCCTGTTGTACTTCAACAGTGACATCTTCAATTTGCATATCAGCAAGTGGACTGTGGGTGCTCCTTTCAGCACTTGCAGGGGGCGTGCAAATGGTGGAAAGAGCCACCTCTTCCCGTCCAGTGCTGGGAAGGTCAGGCATCGCAACCACCACCACACTTGGACTCTCCTTGGGGATTTGTGATATCTTCTTAGAAAGCACAGTTCTTCGCTGTGCTTTTGCCAGCTTAACTCTTTTGATTTTTTTAGTGGGAGGAGGGCTTCCATCGTCATGTGAAGCTGAACCACTAGTCATGAACATACTAGGGATCGACCTTAGCCGTTCCTTGCCACTCCGTGTCGTAAATGGCATATTGGCAAGTTTACGTTTCTCTTCAGCTGATTTAAATGTCTTTTTCAAGGTCATTTTCCTGAACTTTGCCATTTGGGATTGTATGTGCCCTCTACTATGACATTGGGCATCGGCCTTGGCAGACGACGTTGATGGCATGTTATCATCTATGTCATGACTAGTGGCAGCAGCTTCAGCACTAGGAGGAAGTGGTTCTTGATCTTTCTCTATTTTATTTTTATTGGAGAAAGTTTGGTCCTCCATTTATGTTATATCGATTTGATATATACGTGCGGCTAAACACAGAAAATAATTTTTTTTTTGGTTTGGACTGGAGTGTACTTTGGGGGTTACAGCACCCTTTAACGGTCAAGCCAGCCGGCCCTTATGACACAGGCGCACGCTTGGCACTACTTTGTTGATGCACGTGCGGCTACTGCGCACACAATTCACAAACACAGAAAATAATTTTTTTTTGGTTTGGACTGGAGTGTACTTTGGGGGTTACAGCACCCTTTAACGGTCAAGCCAGCCGGCCCTTTACTTATGACACAGGCGCACGCTTGGCACTACTTTGTTGATGCACGTGCGGCTACTGCGCACACAATTCACAAACACAGAAAATTATTTTTTTCTTGGTTTGGACTGGAGTGTACTTTCGGGGGTTACAGCACCCTTAATGGTCAAGCCAGCCGGCCCTTTACTTATGACACAGGCGCACGCTTGGCACTACTTTGTTGATGCACGTGCGGCTACTGCGCACACAATTCACAAACACAGAAAATAATTTTTTTTTTGGTTTGGACTGGAGTGTACTTTCGGGGGTTACAGCACCCTTTAACGGACAAGCCAGCCGGCCTTTTACTTATGGGACACAGGCGCACGCTTGGCACTACTTTGTTGATGCACGTGCGGCTACTGCGCACACAATTCACAAACACAGAAAATAATTTTTTTTTTGGTTTGGACTGGAGTGTACTTTCGGGGGTTACAGCACCCTTAACGGTCAAGCCAGCCAGCCCTTTACTTATGACACAGGCGCACGCTTGGCACTACTTTGTTGATGCACGTGCGGCTACTGCGCACACAATTCACAAACACAGAAAATAATTTTTTTTTGGTTTGGACTGGAGTGTACTTTCGGGGGTTACAGCACCCTTTAACGGTCAAGCCAGCCGGCCCTTTACTTATGACACAGGCGCACGCTTGGCACTACTTTGTTGATGCACGTGCGGCTACTGCGCACACAATTCACAAACACAGAAAATAATTTTTTTTTTGGTTTGGACTGGAGTGTACTCTCGGGGGTTACAGCACCCTTAACGGTCAAGCCAGCCGGCCCTTTACTTATGACACAGGCGCACGCTTGGCACTACTTTGTTGATGCACGTGCGGCTACTGCGCACACAATTCACAAACACAGAAAATATTTTTTTTTTGGTTTGGACTGGAGTGTACTTTCGGGGGTTACAGCACCCTTTAACGGTCAAGCCAGCCGGCCCTTTACTTATGACACAGGCGCACGCTTGGCACTACTTTGTTGATGCACGTGCGGCTACTGCGCACACAATTCACAAACACAGAAAATAATTTTTTTCTTGGTTTGGACTGGAGTGTACTTTCGGGGGTTACAGCACCCTTAATGGTCAAGCCAGCCGGCCCTTTACTTATGACACAGGCGCACGCTTGGCACTACTTTGTTGATGCACGTGCGGCTACTGCGCACACAATTCACAAACACAGAAAATAATTTTTTTTTTGGTTTGGACTGGAGTGTACTTTCGGGGGTTACAGCACCCTTAATGGTCAAGCCAGCCAGCCCTTTACTTATGACACAGGCGCACGCTTGGCACTACTTTGTTGATGCACGTGCGGCTACTGCGCACACAATTCACAAACACAGAAAATATTTTTTTTTTGGTTTGGACTGGAGTGTACTTTCGGGGGTTACAGCACCCTTTAACGGTCAAGCCAGCCGGCCCTTTACTTATGACACAGGCGCACGCTTGGCACTACTTTGTTGATGCACGTGCGGCTACTGCGCACACAATTCACAAACACAGAAAATAATTTTTTTTTGGTTTGGACTGGAGTGTACTTTCGGGGGTTACAGCACCCTTTAACGGTCAAGCCAGCCGGCCCTTTACTTATGACACAGGCGCACGCTTGGCACTACTTTGTTGATGCACGTGCGGCTACTGCGCACACAATTCACAAACACAGAAAATATATATTTTTTTGGTTTGGACTGGAGTGTACTCTCGGGGGTTACAGCACCCTTAACGGTCAAGCCAGCCGGCCCTTTACTTATGACACAGGCGCACGCTTGGCACTACTTTGTTGATGCACGTGCGGCTACTGCGCACACAATTCACAAACACAGAAAATAATTTTTTTTTGGTTTGGACTGGAGTGTACTTTCGGGGGTTACAGCACCCTTTAACGGTCAAGCCAGCCGGCCCTTTACTTATGACACAGGCGCACGCTTGGCACTACTTTGTTGATGCACGTGCGGCTACTGCGCACACAATTCACAAACACAGAAAATAATTTTTTTTTTGGTTTGGACTGGAGTGTACTTTGGGGGTTACAGCACCCTTTAACGGTCAAGCCAGCCGGCCCTTTACTTATGACACAGGCGCACGCTTGGCACTACTTTGTTGATGCACGTGCGGCTACTGCGCACACAATTCACAAACACAGAAAATAATTTTTTTTTTGGTTTGGACTGGAGTGTACTTTCGGGGGTTACAGCACCCTTAACGGTCAAGCCAGCCGGCCCTTTACTTATGACACAGGCGCACGCTTGGCACTACTTTGTTGATGCACGTGCGGCTACTGCGCACACAATTCACAAACACAGAAAATAATTTTTTTTTTGGTTTGGACTGGAGTGTACTTTCGGGGGTTACAGCACCCTTTAACGGACAAGCCAGCCGGCCTTTTACTTATGGGACACAGGCGCACGCTTGGCACTACTTTGTTGATGCACGTGCGGCTACTGCGCACACAATTCACAAACACAGAAAATAATTTTTTTTTTGGTTTGGACTGGAGTGTACTTTCGGGGGTTACAGCACCCTTAACGGTCAAGCCAGCCAGCCCTTTACTTATGACACAGGCGCACGCTTGGCACTACTTTGTTGATGCACATGCGGCTACTGCGCACACAATTCACAAACACAGAAAATAATTTTTTTTTGGTTTGGACTGGAGTGTACTTTCGGGGGTTACAGCACCCTTTAACGGTCAAGCCAGCCGGCCCTTTACTTATGACACAGGCGCACGCTTGGCACTACTTTGTTGATGCACGTGCGGCTACTGCGCACACAATTCACAAACACAGAAAATATATTATTTTTTTAGCACTTGGGGGGAGCACCCCTGATGGACAGAGCACCCCCTGGACAACACTACAGCACCCCTTTAGGACTGGGACACTGCACAGGACTTTGGAGTGGACACAGCCCCTATGGAGAACTGACTGCACAACACAGTCCAGCCAGCCCCTATGGACTTTGAAGTAGTGGACACAGCCCCTATTAACAACAGCAGCACAGCACAACACAGCCAGCCCCTATGGACTTTGAAGTAGTGGACAACAGCAGCACTACACTACACTACACTACACAGCACTAACTCCCACCCTCCCTCTTCACTGTCCACAGCCGAGTGAGAAAATGGCGCCGACGCGGGTACCTTATATAGGATCCAAAACCCGCGAGACTCGGAAGGCGGGATGATGACGTTTTGCCTCGATGTCAGATCCGAGTCAGGCGGGAAAAGTCGAGCCTGACTCGGATCGGACTCGGATCGGGGGGGCTCGGGGGGGTTCGGATTTCAGAAATCCGAACCCGCTCACCCCTAATTGTAACGCGATAATACACGTTAGCTGACATTTAAGCATGAGGAACATTAAACCACAAGTGTTTTGAGTGTTGCCAGTTTCATAAGGTGTTGGCTATTTTTAAATTTAGCTGGTCTTATGCATCCAATGAATGTTCACGGGGAGTGGTCTAGGGGTATTTAATGGAGTGATGTATGGAAATCTGTCTCTTTGTTCCAGTTTTTCCCGCCCTCTCTCCCTCCCTCTTTTTTGTTTTGTTTGTTTATGGGATCAAGGGGGATGTCGCTCGGATCCCTCTTCGCATCCCCGGAACTCTTTCTCATAGAGAGGAGTGGGGATCCTAGAAAAAGCGCCGTCTGAAGATGGCTCTTGCTCTCAGAAGCAAACTCGGAAAACTTTCAGTTTTCAGAGTTTGCTGAATATTAGGGGGTCCATTTGGGACCCATGATGATGAAAACCCCAGTAACCTAAATATGCGGAAAGTAGCTTTTCCGCATGGTTACCGGGTCATTTATCGGTTAATGAATAGGCCCCTGAGACTCTTATATTAATGTTTACATCATACTTGCTCACTCTCCCTGAAATAGTGATGATCTCTCTGAACAGTCTAGAAATCTCCCTTAAACTGTGCTGGGTGTGTACATCATGCATTACACTTCTACACACCATGGAGGAAACACTGGGGAGAAGACAAAGAAGGATGTGTGCTACAAGAAAATGGTCAAAACTCTCCAGCACACTGATGGCCATGTGAGTGTCTGTGTACCCAAGTATGTGTGATGAATTACGTACAGGTCACGCATGCGCACAAGAGCCCCGACGTCCAGCGGAGGGAGTCGGACAGGGGTGGAGGGATTCGAAAGGGATAGGAGGGGGTAGAGGTAGGAAACGCCATCTGAAGATGGCGAATGCTACCGCAATCAAGCTGCGAAAAAAAATTATATTTTTCAGAGCTTGATGAATTCTGTCCCCATACTATTGTATGGGGACAGTGGGCCATTCAGCAAGAGGAAGGAAAGCAGGAGATATCTGTGATATCTCCTGCTTAATCTTCACGATGAATGGCCCGAACACTTAATTTTTACAATTGCAGGTTAAAATGCCTATGCAAAACATCTGGTATTAGTGGTTTGATTGGCTAGAGAGCAGACTTATTGGCCACCTTTGGAGACTTTCTGTGACCATTGCAAATTTTTATTTACTTTTTCTTTAATACTTGTTTAAAGCAGAGCCACCTATCACATTTGTTCCTTAACCTCATTACCCAGCTGTTATATATATAAAAAAACAGAACTGTCTATATATACAGTATATATATGCATGTGTGATCTCCAGAAGTAGAGACAGACCAGCACTCCATCATTAAATGCAAAAAAGTTTAGTAAGCTTTAATGTTCCTTTTAAAAAAGCCAGAAACATCAATGAACAGCTCAAACAATGAAAAAATATACTTAACTTCAGACAGAGGACCACAGAGTCATAACCGTGTGTCTGAGCATTTCTGTAGGTAATGCTGTACCCCCACAGCTGTTTCGATTAATACCATTATCAAGAGGCAGCATACACCAATGTAACTACCTGGCTTAAATACCCATGATTCACTGAATGTGCTCACCTGAAAGCGTGCCATGGTTCCACACACATGCGTCCGACCCACCGTTGACGACAGTACGGACGCAGGTGTGTGGAACCATGGCGCGCTTTCAGGTGAGCACACCCATTGAAAGCCAGGACTGACTTCTAAAGTTGATTCAGCTGCGGGATCAAGGCACCAACAGGGCAGAGCTTGCTCAGTAATGGCAGCAGGCAGGTGTGAGTGCATCTTCACGCACAGTGAGGCGAAGACTTTTGGAGGATGGCCTGGTGTCAAGAAGGGCAGCAAAGAAGACACTTCTCTCCAGGAAAAACCTCAGGAACAGACTGATATTCTGCAAAAGGTACAGGGATTGGACTGGGGTAAAGTTATTTTCTCTGATGAATCCCCTTTCAGATTGTTTGGGGCATCTGGAAAAATGTTTGTCTATAGAAGGAAAGATGAGCGCTACCATCAGTTCTGTGTCATGCCAACAGTAAAGCAGCCTGAGACCATTCATGTGTGGGGTTGCTTCTCAGCCAAGGGAGTGGGCTCACTCACAATTGTGCCTAAGAACACAGCCATGAGTAAAGAATGGTACCAAAACATCCACCAAGAGCAACTTATCCCACCCAAAGAACAGTTTGGTGACGAACAATGCCTTTTCCTGCATGATGGAGCACCTTGCCATAAGGCAAAAGTAATAATTAAGTGGCTTGGGGAACAAAACATTGAAAATTTGGGTCCTTGGTCAGGAAACTCCCCAGACCTTAATTCCATGGAGAACTTGTGGTCAATCATCAAGAGGTGGATGGACAAACAAAAACCCACAAATTCTGACAAACTCCAAGCATTAATTAGGCAAGAATGGACAGCCATCAGTCAGTATGTGGCCCAGAAGTTGATTGACAGCATGCCAGGGCGAATTGCAGAGCTCTTGAAAAAGAAGGGTCAACACTGCAAATATTGACTCTTTGCATACACTTAATGTAATTGTCAATAAAACCTATAAGCAGGTGTGAGTGCATTTTCATGCACAGTGAGGCAAAGAGATTTGGAGGAAGTACTATTTTTTTATATTGGACAGATGATGAATAGTCCCAAAAATTAAGTTTTCTAAGAGATTCTGCCTGGCGAGTTAAAAACGTATTTATCACTGCTGTTAATATTAACATGATGAATAGGCCCCTCAGTTAATTTGACATTGCAGCATTTAATTTCAGACACCCTATGAAGACAGCTATTTTATCCATGGCCGTAACTATCATAGGTACAAGGGGTGCAGCTACTATGGGCCCAGAGCTGAGGGGGGCCCATTTTCCTTTTCAGAGTTACATGTGTTATATACATTTTTCACCATTGGGTGGTGCATAGGGGCTCTTACAAACTTTTGCTATGGGGCCTTCGAATACCTAGTTACGTCCCTGACTTTATCAATTGGCTTATTTGAAGCTGTCACTTTCTGTATACCTTGTAATTAGGCCTCTAATGTGTCAATCTATATATCATTAATAATGTAACATCTCCCTCTCTGTAATTCAGAAGGATAAGGTTATTTACCTTTATAAACAATTAAGTATATTTTCTGTTATAGTAGTGATACAATCTAGCAACCCTCATGCTTTTGTATACATTGTTGAGATCGCAAATTGTCCCCATACCACGGAAGTATCCTTTTAGACCAAAATCTTGAGCTGAACTAAACAATAGGTAACTTATACCTGTGCTCCAATAGGAAACAGCCTAGTACAAGAACCCAGATGTCACCAAACACCTTATTAACACAACAGAAACCAAATAGCTTGTGATAGTCTTGCACTACCTATGTAAATAAAATATTATTACAATCAATTAAATATATATTCTGTGATCAAGTGTGTCTCTATAAACATTCAAGGTGATGGTTGGGATGGGTATGTAATGCTGACAGTCAGGATCCCAGCTGTCAGAATCCCGATACAGGGATCCCGACAGTTAAAATACTGACACTTATTGGTCGGTATGCTAACCCTCACCCTCTCTCTACCCTAACCCTCACTCTTTGGGGCCTAACCCTAACCTCCCCCATAGTGCCTTAACCTAACCTCCCCCTCCGTGGTTCCTAACCCCAACCCTCCCCCCTTAGTGCCTAACCCCTAAACCTAACCCCTCGATATTTACCTTCGGCATGCCGGCGGTCGGTATTCTGGAACCAGGATCCTGTCGGGATTCCGACACCGGGATATAGTCCAGCGGCATGCCGTGTGGAGGCCCGCTGACTACATCCTGGGTAAAACATATGAAAAAGAGGAATAAACAAATAAGTAAATATGGAAAGTCCTACTCATTTCGCAGTTAGTGACTTCATTCATAAGGAATGTGTTAGTGAAGGAGTGATTCTGCTCATCATAAGTAGGACTACCACCAACATCAGTTCAATAGGAAGACTGCCATCTCTGGGATTGGGGTATACCTTTGTGTTGCTTAGCCGATCTCTGCTGTTCTCTGGTAGGTGGCTAGACACTCCATTTGGGGAATTTGTTTTAATGTTTTTTTTACTCTTCTCAGGTCAGCCGAATAATCCCTTTGTCTATATTAATACATTTTTGGAAGATAATGCGCTAGATTCACTTTTTTGGCGTTTTCTAACATATGGGACCTTGGAACATATATACCACATATACAGATCTCTTAGGAGGATAGCATCACCTCAGATACATGATATGCCCGTATTATTTGGAAGTTTGTGCACGTTTATGAAGCTTTTACACAATATTATCGTTCATAAGGAATTACACTATATTTACTTGTATACTATTTTGTTTCTCCCACGTGATCCTAAATTAGGGGTGGGCAATAAGGAGCCCCTCAGCTATTGTAGAACTACACATCCCAGCATGCCCTGCTACAGTTTTGCCATTTGGCCATGCTAGAACTGTTGCAGGGCATGCTGGGATGTATAGTTGGGGCAGCACAGACGGTGTAATGGTTAGCATTACTGCCTCACAGCAGTGAAGTCATGGGTTTGATTCCCACTACGGCCCTACCTGTGCGGAGTTTGTATATTCTCCCTGTGTTTGCGTGGGTTTCCTCCAGGTTCTCCGGTTTCCTCCCACACTCCAAAAATATACTGGTAGGTTAATTGGCTCCCCACAAAAAATTGCCCATAGTGTGTATATGTGGGAGCATGTCATAGGGAATATAGAGTGTAAGCTCTACTGGGGCAGGGACAGATGTGAATGGTAAGATATTCTCTGTAAAGCGCTGCGGAATATGTGCTATATAAATAACTGATAATAATAATAATAAATAAACAGTTCAACAACAGCTGGAGGGTTGCTTATTGCCCACCCCAGTGACCTAAATCATACATGGATGTATATGTCATTGTTATTTTATTCAGAGTTTCACTGTTTCAGTTACAGTGCTCGAAGTGGGGCGGTATGACATACCGCCACTTCATTTTTGGCTCAGTGTGGAAAAGTGTCCTTCTTTGGACATGGCAGCAGACAGTGCTGGGACTGAGTATGAGAACCCAGTGCCAAAAGAGCAGCGACAGCTAATGCGGTGGCAGTTTAAACCTTGCACCGGCCACCAATCAGAAGCATTCACGGTGAACAGGTCCACGAACTGCGATTGGGCCGTGGCCACGGCCAAGTTTAAACTGCCACAGCGTTTAATTCAAATTTCCATACCCCCACTTCTAAACTCCCACTCAAGCACTGGTCATACATGGTGTGAGTTACATTTCCACATTCACATTAGCACTCCTACGGATATATTTACTAAAGTGAGAGTTTTTAGAAGTGGAGATGTTGCCCATAGCAACCAGTCAGATTCTACTTAACATTTAACTTGCACCTTCTAGAAGATAATATCTAGAATCTGCTTGGTTGCTACTGGGTACTACTTGTATGGGTATGCATTCGGCATCCCGGTGGTCGGGATGCTGAAGCTTAAATTAACGGTGCCAGAATACCGGTGCCGGCATCTCGACCGCCAGGATGCCGAAAAGGTAAGTAATGGGGTTGGGGAGGGTTAGAGGTTAGGGTTAGGCACTAGGGGGGAAGGGTTAGGGTGCGGGGAGGGGCAGGTTAGGTTCAGGCACTAGGGGGGGAGGTTAGGGTTAGGCACCAAAGAGTTAGGGTAGGGAGAGAGGGAGGGCTAGCATACCGACCAACAAGTGTCGGTATGTTAACCCTGTCAGGATCCCAACTGTCGGTATTTCATACCGATTCCCTTGCATTGGATTGTGATTATGTTAGAAAATGCTATGGTATTTTCTCCTTTTCTATGTTTTGCCCATTATCTGTGATGTTTATGGAGATACACTTCATTATGGAATATACATATATTTTGTTGATAGTAATAATATTTTATCTACTTAGGCTGTGCTAGACTATAATGAACCATTTGTTTTATGAGATATCTTGAGTTGTATATTATCATCCCTAATTTAAATTCATTAGTATAACTAGTTCATATCCAGTTAATTTTTACTCCAATTGTTTCATATATGTAAATAAGTGATACAACCATACAGTGTTGCAAATTAAATAACTAAAATCTGTGAGTGTCCAATAAGAGAATATTTGGATCCTATTTCCTTTTTTTTCTATTACTAATAAATTAAACCTATATCTTTGCCCAATTCACCTATAGAGTCAGCCCAGATTAAACTAGCATTCACCACCCCCTCAAACAACTTCTTATCATAAAAAAAGGTTAAATCTGATGGCGCTCTAATGAGTTACATAAATATGGTATAACAAAAAATAACACAACCTTCATAAAAATATTTCAGTTCCAATGGTATCAAATGTCATGATTTCAACTGAAAGGATGAGTTGATATCCAGGATGCCAGGATGTGTAGTTCCTTTTTTGGTGTATAACATTTCTCTTCAATCTTGACCATAAGACTCAAAAAAAGAGAAGAACATGTGCAAGACCAGGATAATAAGATAATGTAATATCTAATATTCCATTGCACTCACTGTTTAGAGGACAAATAAACGCATATTAAGTTGTCAAGATGTGCAGTTCTGCTCTCGTACCATGTACATTCAAATCTGGATCATATAACTCAAAAAGAAAGGATGCAAAGTATTTAATATTCCATTACACTCACATTTAGTAGATAAAAAAGTGCGTATCGATAGATATAAACAGGATACTCCCGACAGGATACATAGGGCAACAAATTGATTTTCAACATGGAGAATTGGGTAAACACCAACAAGTCACAATGCCTGTAGTTTCCATCCTAAAGTCCAGCTAAGATCTTACACAATGTCAGCCCTAGTTCATATCAGGGTCCAGAAGTTCCACCTTGCTTGACACGTTTCAATCTCCCAAATCTGGGTTCTACATCAGAAGCATGGTGGTAATTAAGACATGAGGCATATATATACCCCATACAATAATGATAATCCCCACCCATCCATTTCCTGTGCTGCTGGGCTCCAACAGGAAGTCAAAAGTCCATCACCATAAGAGGTGGTATACATAACTGATCTTTTAATACAAAGGAATATAGAAGAAAATATGGCCACTATACATTCCACATCCATAAAGGAACCGGAAGTCACCCCTCCATTCCAATATAGTCGTCACCAAACGGCAACAAGAGTGGAGGCGTGTGCCACATGTACCATGTGTACCAATCCAGTAATTCGGCAACACGTGGCGACCAGAGCGGAAGTGAATGCCACGTGTATACTCCCATACACCACGTGTTTGGTTAGCTGGAAGCGGAAACTGCGTATATCACCATGTGTTCCACATGATGCATAGTCCGCTTATGATGACCACGCTTCCACTTGGACATATAATGCCATTCGTTCCAAAGCATTCCGAAGGCGCGGCCATCTTAGATTAATCCTTCAATAGCACTTATCCTTTTTTCAGTGTAATTCAGCGCTATTGGTTAATAAGGTATCTTCAAAACATTCCTCATATTTAAGGTGCACCAGCATTTCAAAGGAGATGTGGGGGGTCACAAATCCACATGTAAAAAAGATAAAAATAAACATATATAAAACAATGATAATAAAAACCGATTAATTTAAAGGATAATATAAGACATTTTTATAAAATACATTTAAGTTCAAACTCTCTGTTTAAACCATGGGGGACTAATGTTTTCAACTGGTGGATCCACCTCATTTCAGCTCGAGAGTCTGATGTCAAAATCATTTTACGATATTGGGTTTCTGCTTCTCCTCCGCTCCTCTGAGAATTAAAGTCCTTTTTACTTAAATTATATTTCACAATGAGTTGTCACATTTTATAAAAAATGGGGTTATATGTAGAATATCTTGGTCCACAAGAACAGGCACCTTTTAAAAATCTTTGAATCCGCAATTGTATCATCAAATGCCTTAATGTGGATTCGGTTCTCAAAGTGAGGACATGTTTCCTCTGCTTTATATTAAAGATAAAGGAAGGTTGTGTGCGGATTGCAGGTCTCAATTTGGGGATATCTAAACTGGTGGTTTTTACATTCTCCCTTTTTTTGTTTTAGTCTTCATTTTATTTGCTTTGTGAAAAACATTTATGTTTATGTATGCAATGTGGCTTTGCTTTTCTCTTCCACTTCTGTGCCTCCGTAATGTGCTAGTCTGCTTGGTCAGAGAGGGACAGAGCTTGTTACAGAGATCCGTACATCTGCATACACAAAACCTTTTCCTCTAAAGGCATTATGATATTTAGGGAAAGACAAAGAAAAAAGAACCAAGACACACTGGGCTGCTGCTCACCAGGAGATATGCACTATGGCCCTATTATATGATGTGGTAATGTGATATTAGAGGACATGTCCATTTGTAACTAAATATAGTAATCTTGCTGTCTTCTGTATCCCAATGCAGACAACCAGGGCCAGGTTAAGGTCTGTGGGGGCCCCATGGCAACAAACATGTGGGGGCCCTATTAAATATGGACGAAATACTGGTATGCTCAATGGGGACTGTATCTCTGGTAAGTGGTACATTAACAAACAGCGATAAGCACTGTTTGTTAAATACTGAAAAGAGGGCCTGATTCAGAGCCGGACGCTATTTGCGGACAGTCGTTCCAAAAAAGGGGCCGGCTATTTAAATTGAGCGCTCGCTCTTTGCGGTTTGTTGACGCCTCTATGTCTGAGCGAGCGAACGAAAAATGCGCTCGCTATTTTGTCAAGACGCCCCTTTTCCGTTCACATCACACGTCATCTCCGGTATTTATTTGATTAATCGGGTACATCGAAAGGCATCTGAACTGCTCGCAGTGCTTATGGTAGGTTTTTCTTACTGCTATCACTGCGAGCAGTTCAGGCTAAAAGACAACCAAGTGACGTGGGTGATGACGCTCCTTTACTAATTATGCACTCCCATTAAACGCCCTTTTGACCGTTAGGCACGCCTGCGTTCGGATCTCCACTCCCCCGTTTTCAAGCACCTTCCCTTGTTACCACCCACAAATGGTACATTCTGTCAATCAAATTAGCAGCCCCTCGCTATTTTGCGAGCGCACGATTTCCGACCGCAATGACTGGTTTGCGCATGCGCATTACGACCCATACGCATGCGCAGTTGTGCGAACATCGCTCAGAGCGAACGAGCGGCTGCTTATAAGTGGCTCTGAATCAGGCCCAGAGTACATAACCCCTTTAGTGAGTGCAAAAGTGGTTATGTCTAATTGTGAAATATTACTCACCAGTTGCGCAATTTTATCCACATTACACAGCACATACTGCCCCTGATTCACATTATACCACATAGTAGTGTCCCTTATTCGTGTTATGACACACAGTAGTGCCACTTTTGCACAATGCCCACAGTAGTGTGCCCCTTGTACACAATGCCCACAGTAGTAGTTGCCCTGATACACATAATGCCTACAGTAGTAGTGCCTCTTATACAATGCCCCCAGTAGTGGTGCCACTTATGCAGTCCCCCAGTACTGGTAGTGCCCATTATGCAGTGCCCCCAGTAGTGGTGCCCTTTATGCTATGCCCACAGTGGTAGTGCCCCTTATGCAGAGCCCATAGTAGTGGTGCCCCTCATGCAGTGCCCCCAGTAGTGGCAGTGCCCACAGTGGTAGTGCCCCTTATGCAGTGCCCACAGTAGTGGTGCCCTTTATGCTGTGCTCCAAATAGTAGTGCCCCCAGGAGTGGTACCTCTTATGCAGTGCCCCCAGTAGTAGTGGTATTGCTTTGGTATTGCCCCCTGTGTTAGTGCCCCCAATAGTAATGCCCCTGTAGTAATACCCCCTGTAGTATTGACCCCTATAGTGAAGCCGCTTACATGAAAAAAAACCCACAATACTTACCTTAAACCCCGCTCCTGCATCCGTGTCCATGCGACAGGCTGCTCCTCAGAATTATGGGAGAGACATCATGACGTCTCTCCCATAGAGCACTGCACACTACGGGAGCTGGAAGCCGGAGCTCAGGAGTGAGCTGGGCGCCCGCTGGTAACAAAATCTCAGTGGGCGTCCGGCAAATGGATCCTCCCTGCGGCGCTGGGCTGATGTGGGCCGGCGGAGGCGGAACTGGTTCTGTCTCCCATTCCTGTCCACTTTAACCCCTGGTGGGTGTGGGGGCCCTTTATGTGTGGGGGCCCCGGGATGACCGCCTCTGTCCCCCCCCCCATTAATACGGCCCTGCAGATAGCTACTGACAGGGGGTATTAACGCCCGAGGGGCCCGCTGTGTTTTATTATGGAACTCTGGCACAGAAGATTAGGTCATCTTGGATATGACAGCATCCAGAAATTTCTTGATGGGATGGCTACAGGAATATCCATAAGTAACACTGAAAGGCCAGTGTGTAAGAATTGTATAATAGGCAAGCAAAGCCATTGCCCCCTCCAAAAATTAGGAAACAGATCTGAGGCTCCCCTGGAATTGGTGTATACAGATGTGTGTGGTCCAATGGAAGTGAAATCGATAAGTGGATACAGATACTTCATAACATTCATTGATGACTTCACTAGAATGACACACGTTTATTTAATCAACGAAAAGAATGAGGTGATGAGCAAAATTGCAGACTACAAGAGATCAGTAGAAACTCAAGCTGGTCACAGATAAAAAGTCTTGAGGTCTGACAATGGAGGTGAATATCTAAATAGAGATGTTCAAAACTTCCTAAAGAAGCTGTCAGGTCCCGGCCTAAAATCGGTCATTACTCACTGCCGCGCCGACTTCCCCTGACTTCTCGTGCGGTCAGATGTCTGGTACAGCAGCGGGTGACGCACTGAGAATTATGCCTTAGGTGCATTATCGTCAGTGGTTGCTCCATGATTTGGTTTCCATCATGGACGCAGCCATGACAGTTTGTATCACCTGACTGACCCTCCATCCAATGGTAGAGTAGCATGGTTGCTGTCAGCTGACGCTGCCTTCCAATGGATTGCTACCTTAGGGTATTTAACTGGACTCTGGGCAACAGAAAGTTGCCCGTACAATGTTGTTACTTCTCATGTCTACTTGTCGTCACTTCATTCCAGGTTCCCTGTTGCTATATTCTCGAGTCTCTTCAATGCCATCTCCATGTGCAGCAGTGCATCAGAAACACCTTTCCTGCATGCAACCACCAGTGCCATCTCCGTGTGCAGCATTGCGTCAGAAACCCTGTGCCTGCGTTCAATCACCAGTGCCATCTTCTTGTGCAGCTGTTCATCAGAAATACCTTACCTGCATGCAACCACCAGTGCCATCTCTTTGTGCAGCAGTGCATCAGGAATACCTTGCCTGCAAACACCTACCAGTGCCAGTTCCTTGTGTGGCAGTGTGGCATAACATCTTAGCCTGTGTACTCAGTACCTCCCCTGGTTACTGCTACTGAGTCATTCTTCAGTATTCATGGAGCATCTATTCTTCTGACTGTATACCCAAAGTCTCTCCAGCACTGATACGCTGCTAGTGCTTCTTTCTGAACTATATTGCTCGGGCTATCGTTTGTGTTTGTCTCCATTCCCACGTGTATTGAATACCTGTCCAAAGGGCCGGTTGCAGCTTAAACCCATATCCCGCTTGGAGGGGTCACTGGTGAACACCTCCCAGCAGGTTAGACTCTGCGCATTTGGACAGGTCTCACCAACATCCGACACTTGTGGATGAGGAGATCATACATTCAGGCCCCTCACCTCTGATTCCTCCCTCAAACCCGGACCTCAGCTTTCAACTCCACAGGAGATTCTACAGTGTCAAGCTTGACAGAAGCATGGCATTGATCATCAAGTGAACATTGCATACCCGCCAGAGCAGAATGGTGTAAGTAAGTGCGCAAATAGAACTATAATGGAAAAAGCTCAATTTATGCTAAAAGATGCCAGACTGAACAAGTGCTTTTGGGCAGATGCAGTATTTACAGCAGTATATCTAAAGAATTGTTCTGGGACAGTTCTGAAAGATAAAAGACCAATACATGCGTGGTCTGGAAGAAAGCCAAGCATTCATCATCAGTCTTTGAGTGCATTGTGTATATACATATCCCCAAGGAGATAATACATAAGCTGGATCCCGAATCCATGAAATATATAAATCTTGGATACTGCCAAGAGAGTAAAGGATACAGACTCTAGAATCTTAAAAAGAGAAAGCTTATGAAACCAAGAGATGTTATATTCCAAAAACAGCACCACTTAAGACAAGCTTGGAATTGGAGTTGCAGAACAAGTATGTGACATTGGAAAAGCCAGCAGCTGGAGGCATGTCTGAAGCAGAAACTACCCATGTGGACCTCATACCACAAAAAGGACTTCGACAGACCATATAGTGAAAAACCACCTAAAAGATATTATGAGTAGTTTGCAGATATCACATTTTGTGAACCCCAAAATATCCAAGAGGCAACGTCAAGTAATGACTGATTGGAAATCAGCGATAGACAAGTAGAATACATGGACTGCAGTTGAAAGACCAAGTCACCACAAAACAGTCAAGAGCAAGTGGATTTTCTGCAAAAATATGAAAGCAGATGAGACTATCGTCGGTTAAAAACATCACCTTGTCGCAAATGGCTATACACAGAAATCTGGAGTTGACTACAGTGGAACTTACTCTCCTGTAGCAAGGTACAGTACACAACGTTTCATCATTGCGATATCAGCCTTGTACAATATGCTTAGTCAATAAACTTTGACTAAGCTTTCTTGAATGGAGAATTAATAGAAGAAATATACATCTCCAGAGCATTACTGTGAGGACATGTTCCAAGAGGGATAAGTCTGTCTCTTAAAGAAAGCTTTGTATGGTCTAAAACAGAGTGGTTGTATTCTGTGTATGCTGTGGTATTCTATTGATTGTACTTATTGTTATTTGATGTGCTAGACTTTAAAGCGCTGGGAAGTCTTTTTCTAAGACAGAGCGGTTGTTGTTGGTACATCAAAGTAGATGCTGTACTACAAGAAATGTACTTTGGACCTCATTCAGAGCCGCTCGCAAAATGCGAGCGCTCACTCTGAATGAGGGCGGCCGCATCTAAAAAATGTTCCGGCCTCCTGGCTGCTCGCTAGGTTGTGGGTTACCACCCACAGCCTTAACGAGCGACCAGGATGATGGTCACGTTGGTCAAGACCATCGCGACCATCAGGGCTTGCGACGAGACCCTTGTGGAAGGGTCTCGTCTGCTGCAAGCCCCAGAGAGCTTCCAGCTCTAATAGACCCGGAAGCTCTCCCACTGACATCACTGGTGATGTCGGTGGGGTCGCCCACAAACGGCAAGCATTCGCTTAGGAACGCCTCCGTATGTGAAACCACCCCCCGCCATGCCTACAAAATGGGGTGAGCTGTCGATCAACATTGACAGCCGCCCCTTTTGGTAGTGAGCCCCGGAGCGAGAGAATTTCTCTACTGAATTTCTCTCTTGCTTCGGGGCTTGCGCACGCGCAGTGCGGCTGCTGCACGTGCGCACAGCCAAACATCAACCCGCTTGCAAGCATTCAGGTGCTTGCGAGCGGCTCTGAATGAGACCCTTTGTGCGTTCAAAGACTGATCATTGTCTCTGCCATAAATATATAGAAGGGAAACCCTTCATTATCTGTTACTAGCAGGACAAGAACAGCACATCACAGATGTCAAGCAGCATTTAGAACATAAGTTCAAGATGAAGGATCCAGGTCCTACAGTCTACTTGGTAGATACAAGATTTAGAGAACGGAACAATAACCATTGATCAGGAAACCTACATTGAAAATATACTTGCAAAGTATGGTATGTCAGATGCTAAACCAATAAGTACTTACTTTTACAAAGGCATCAAACTAACTAAAATGATGCCACCAATGAGCAAAGAGTAAACAGACGGCATGAAAAAAGTTCCTTATCAATAAGCTATTGGGCGTTTAATGTATGCAAGTGATACAACTCACCCTGACATCATGCATGAAGTAAGCAGAGTATGCTAATTTGCATTCATTTGGGTAGACAGCACTGAAAAGCAGTTAAGAGAATCAAGATACTTTAAAGGCTCATCTTCCTTGCAGTTAGAATTTACCAAGTTTGGAAGTTCTACACTAAAATTACTCTGTGATACCAATTAGTGAACAGATGAGGATGATCATCATTCTTATATGGGACATCTACTGTATTTCTACTGACAGGTGTAGTGGTAAGCTGGTCAAATAGAAAACAACCCACTGTAGCCCTATATACCACTGAGGCAGAATATATGGCACTCATAGATACAGTAAGCATTAATAGAATTGTAGAGGATCATTTTATTGACAATGGAGCCCCTTGTACAAACTATCTTTTTTATACTGAAGCTGCCCACCGTCAAATATTTTTGTTCTGTTTCGGTTTTGAATTTCTATAAAATTCATAAAAACAGCTAAAATCATGTAGTTTGGGCCTGTATTTTTCTTACAGTATTATTAACATTAATAACATTAATTTCCAGTCATTTCCAAATTTGATAACGTCATATCATCATCCCCTCATCAATACCCAGCTCACATCATCCCCTTCCCTCCTCTCACCCTGTGGCCCCTCATCATTACCCCCCCCTCACATATAACCTCACTGTCTGTCTGTCACTGACTGGTCATCCTGTCAGTAGTCATTTTCTCCTGTGCCTCTGTGCCCATCCTTTGCGTGACGTCAGGCAATTGCAACCCCCTTACGTGATGACCGAACTTAGCTGCTGCTGTCGGAAATAGATAATAACACACAAAGAGCTTGGCGGCTCCGGGAGGAGACAGAGGTTATGGTACTTAATGATTTACTGAGGTATGTCCTCATTCCTGCCTGCCATGTCTGATCTGCATTCCTCTAGCTTTCCCGAGACCCGAGCATATATAAAAAATTGTTATGAGAGTGGCAGGGGTCAGACAGGCCCCTACGACCCACCATGCCCTAGACACCCGCCTACACTGCCTTGTGGATAATCCAGCTCTGGGCAAATGACACCCTGCCCAGCCCACCCCTGCTGCAGCCCTAGTAAAAGTGGATGACCTTTAGATCTCCACAGATATTCCTCACATTTCTGATACTGGACCTTTTCTAAAAGTAGCTTCATGATGTTGTGCTGCTCTTTCATGTTTGCAGCATGTGTAATAGGTACAAAAAGGTACTATAATATAGCTCATATAGGGCAGTGGTTGGAAATTCACATGAATATCAATGGAGCTAGAATATATAGTATATGCAAATGAACAATATATAACTTGAATCCAAAGGGAGCAACAAAACATTATATAGAAGTCACTTTAGCTCAAATAGAGCAATAACTAAAGTGACCAATAAGGCCTCGTACCAGATGAGGACAGATGTTAGGCATTGGGTTGCACACAGAGTGGTTCTGGATACACCCCGTGTGTCTCACAACAGTAGTCGTCTGGAGTGGAGTTATTGGTAACATGCAGTGCCGAGTCCGACACGTTTCAAGCTGAGCTCTTTTTTAAGGCTGTGCAGGTAACCAAAAACCATCCTGTATTTGTAGTGAAAATTTGAGTGCCGCATGGACCGGAAGTGACACCACTTCCAGTTTGTGAAACTTACGGTTTTGTATCACTTCCAATTTTCATCATTGCCATGATTTACATTTTTTTTTGTGTAGTATGAATTAGGTTCCTTGTAGGACAAGTTCATATGGTTCCTAGTGAGATCCAAAACTGGAAGTGAATCCTGCCATGATTTAGAAACTGGAAGTGGTCTTTCCAAATGGATATCTGCAGTTATTACTTGCAAATGACATTAACATATGGAATAATAATTAACAAATTAATAACAGGCATAGAGAATGGACATATTAAAAATGATGAACACTATTAAAAATATGTGTGAAAGGTATTAACATTACGTAAAAAATGAATTATATCTAAAATAATATTACATAAATAGTAGATCTTCTATAATTATAGTTTTTAAGTTATAGATTTATCTAATTTCACTTTTTGCCAATTTTGTATCTGTCTCTCCAGGTTGTTTTCACATTTTCAATCCCCATAAAGTTTTTTATATGTTTGGTAGATCTTCCATGAACCTTCTTAAAATAATCCAATAGGGTGCGAGTTTCAAAACTTTTTCTGATGTTGCGAAGGTATTCAGCCAGGATGTAGTTATTACCCTGGTTGTCATGATGCCGACACTCAGAATGCTGGCGTCGGTATTCCGAAACCAGTCAGAACCCTGGTGCCGGGATCCCGACAGTAAGTATAGGGGTTAGAGTTACAGGTTAGGGTTAGGCACTAGGGGAAGGGTTAGGGTTAGGCACTAGTATTTACACCCCTTGCATTGCAACATAGCATGGTCCAGGAGCAAAGTCCATTTTTTTGTTTTGTTTTGCTTTCAACTCAGAATCAGCCCTAGAGACTAGAGCAAGTATACACCCTGTTTATGGAAGAAGCAGAGAAAGTGTTTTGTAATGCAA
The DNA here is from genome assembly GCA_031769625.1 of Taudactylus pleione. Taxonomy (NCBI): domain Eukaryota; kingdom Metazoa; phylum Chordata; class Amphibia; order Anura; family Myobatrachidae; genus Taudactylus; species Taudactylus pleione. The sequence goes on from JAUIMM010000120.1 coordinate 1,559,664, forward strand.
TTATTAATTATGGCTTCTTTGCATCTCTAAACAAGGGTGGGATAGAGGGCAAAAGTTTAATTTAGGGTGATGTTTCCATAAAAATAGCAGTTTTGCCTTGAGGACATGTCCAATAAATAATGGCTGTAATTACTTTGTAAAACTTTGTAATTAACGTGAGCTCAGGTAGATGTTTAGTGTTATAGGTGAGGTTCTTCTCAATTTTTACATAAAATAAACGTTGAAATCATTGGCTATAATTATCCTTTAAATACCTATTGTAGTTTGGATGCTTGTTGTTTAATATGTCAGTGTTTAACTTTTCTGCAAAAGTCTCTATACCTTGACAGATCCTAAAATATTTTGAATGTAATAAAAAATGTTGTCAAATTGAATAAAATCATCTATAAAAAAATATTTAATCAGTTGGCTCTTGACCATGTTGAAGTCCAAAATGTTTTACTCCATATAAGCAATATTCTGAATTAAAATACATCACAGGTCCAAATGTAAAATATTGTGTGTTGCCGAAAATTATAATGTTTTGTTGATTTAGGTGCAAGATTTAAAGCAGCAAATTATTTTTTAAAGTAAAACCAATGAGTGACTCCAAGCAGCAGAGTTCCCCAAAAAAAGGTAAATGAAATTAAACTTAACCAAAATCACAAATCAGATCCCTGTTGGCAATATAATACAGTTTCTACTGATGTAAAAATCAAACCTCAGATCTGTGGGGGTGACCAAGCTAAAGTACTTATTCAAAGTTGAAGATACTTCAACCTTAAAATAATTGCAGTTAAAGTTAAAATATAAGTATTAAAATAAGGACAACAAATTAAATATTAAGAGATAGACAATTAATATTTTGATTGTGTCTTCTTAAATTGGGAGAACCATCCCTAAGTACACAATATTTGTTTTCTAGGAACATTTTAGTACTGTAGATTATTTAAGACCTTATACCTAGCTGTAATGAGATAACAGCATTTTTTTTCCATTATTGTTAAACCAACAGACATCAAGAGTATAAAAGATTGTCCAAGACGAATAACACATTTATAAAGGGTGAGTACCATCTTGAAGGTTTTATTTGGTCGAATTCACCATACGAGACAGTAGTCGCTATGTTGTTTTATCTGTAACCCTTTCTGAGTATCCTGAGGAACACCTACCAGAAGGTTTGAAAGCCACCAATGCAATCTGCAATCACTGGCGGGTAACAGTGCAATATTACCCAAGGCTTGATTACATTCAATAATCGGTGAGCATATATCATACTGAGTGTATGTTTTTGGACTCACACAGTGTACACTATATTTGTTTTCCTCTTTTTTTTTCTAAAATAACCCACACATCTTGAGACCAAAGGTTGGAAAAGCGCTGAAATCCCCACCCACCACCTATAGGTAAAGGAATGGTAACGCTGGAGCACATAAAGGTGAGCCTGACACTCTGGCACTGATCTAGTGTCAGAGAGAGATTTATATAGGAGGCAGAATTTGAATTTGGAGCCAATCGCCACGTCAGTGGTCACATGACAGCACTCCTAAATATGGAAGCAAGCCGTGTGCCCATATTTATGGGGAACGCAGAGATGCCAGAAGATCAGATCTGGGCACCTTCCCGTCTGCAGAACACCAACACAGGAGGACAGACCCAAGCACCTGACCAGCACAGATTGTAGGAAGCCGGACCCAGTAAGGGGGTCCACGGTTCCTGTGGTGTGTGCGACACTCCCTGAACTCTGGAGATAAGGGGTACACACAATAGTCTTCATTCTTTTCTCACAAAGGGGCTTTAATTATTTTAAGTATAGTGGTGGTTTCCTCCCTAAGTTAAGCCATGGACATTTGAGACTCCAGCCCAAACAACACTTCATGTTGGAAGTGACTGTTCACGACTCATGTCCCTGTCCCTGTTAAGGTAGCTATCAGTGTGTACTACGCTAAGAGGAAAGATAAGCTTTAGTGACAACTGTTTTAGATTGGCTTCAGCTTTTTTACATTCAAAATATGTAGTATGTACTAAAACATGATAAACTTTAGGCATATACCAGTGCACTATGGCAGCATTTAATAAATACAGGGGAAGGGCAAATGCCATTTTTCCCAGATTAGAGGATATCACAGGACGTTACTTACCTTTTACTATTGAAGCTTGGTACCCAGCTTTCACCACAAATTTTACCATGCTTACCAAAGAAACAAGATGTTTTAGTAGTCACTATTTCATGCCTGCTATGACTATGGGTATGGATCACCACCCAGGCAAGCAGCTTCAAACTGTCTGTAACACTTTTACAAAAAACCCAGATACTTACTGGTCACTCTTCTCCCATGATCATGACAATAACTGCATCATTTATCATTTTCTTTTTAGAGACAGACTTATGCAGAGTTGCATGTAAATTGACCATAATTGAATCTCCAACATGTGCACATAAATGGCTCCTCCCCTTTCCATGGACTATCAGTCACACCTGCACCAGTCTTGTCCTTGGTACAAGAAATCTATCTGAAAACAGACATATTATCTTCACATCAACTCTGCAAAGCCTGCAGTTAAAAATATCTCAACATGCCCTTGCTAAACTTTGTCAAAGTGAGAACACACTATTCCCTCGCAGCTACACCACATCAGCCGCAAGTGGAGGTGTGATTGAATTTGGTATGACCTGTAGATGTGTGCACTGGGCTTTGAAGCATCTGCATTGTGAAAACCGGCAGGATCGATTCACAAAACTTACTTGCATTAAACTCTGTCTCTCCAGTGACACTCTGTTTAGGTCCGGCTCTCTTCACCCTGGGTGAAAGTAGGGCTTTAGATTAATATCCTGAACCCAGTTAGTACCCCCTTATTTCCTGGGTGTGAACAGAAGTGTACCCAATCCCCAGGGGCGGATTGGGATGGAAAACCAGCCCTGGAAATTTCTGGAAGCAGCCCTAAAGGGGGCGGGTGTGTTGAGAAGGCGGGTCTGTTGAAAGGGCGGAGTCTGTGGAGGAGGGCAGGATACTCCCTTATCTTAGGGCCTGGAGCTGCTTTTGCAAGCCACTGAGGGGAGCAGGACCGGCAACAGATATCTGGGTGAATGATAGCCTTTTATTTGGGGTCCCCCATCCCTCTACACTAGGTACAGGCCAGCTAGTTTGAAAGTCTTTTCTTACCTATATGGTGGTTTCTCTGCAACAGGGAACCTCTGAAGAATTTCAGCCTCACTGGGCAGCTTCTTCAGCCGGTATTCAATATTCATGTAGAAGATCACATTTTCTGGAAGATGCCTGTTTATGTAGAAATATAACTAATGTCATCATCATTACCTACAGTAGCAGAAGTTTTTGTGCAGGGTAAAATTAATTTCCCTGATCAAACAATTTCTGTGTCTCCAGATGCCGTACGTCTATCCATCCCCAGGCTCCCCTGTTGTTTCTACAGGCTCCCTCTGTCTCTCCATTTCCAGGACCCATTGTCTCTCTCCAGAACCCCCTATGTCTCTCCAGGACCCCCATGTCTCTCCATCCCCAGGCCCACCTGTGGCTCTCATCCTCATTCCCACAGGCCCAGTGTGTCTCAGACTCATTCCCCCAGCACCAGTGTGCCTCTCAGTCCTATTCCTCCAGCTCCAGTGTGTGAGAAAGGACCTCTGTGACTTTGCATTCACGTGACCGCTGCAGGAGGGCCAGAATGCTCCTGTGTTACCATCCACATGGGCATAGAGGGTGAATAAATTTTTGTGGCAAGCGCAGCAAGCCACTGTGCCCGAAACATGGAGAGCGCAGCGAGGGGACACTTTTGGCCCCCCTTTATCATCCTCCCCCTTTGATGATGGGTCACGTGTGCGTTACGTCACAGGTCCCTTGGAGCACTGTATTATAGATCTAACCATTTCCCCAGTCCAAGTGTGTCTCTCTGTCCCTTTTCCCCAGTCCCAGTGTATCTCTCAGCCCCATTCCCCAGTGTGTATCTCTTGGCCCCATTCACCCAGCCCCAGTGTGTCGGCCTCATTCCCCAAGCCTCAGTGTCTCTCTCAGCCTTATTCTCCAGCACCAGTTTGTCTCTCAGCCTCATTTCCCCCCCCAGCCCTTGTGTATCTCATCCTCATTCCCAGAGCCCCTGTGTGTCTCAGCATTATTCCCCAGCCCCTGTGTCAGCACCAACCCCCTCAGCCCTGCATCTTTAGCTCCCCCCAGCCCTGCATCTTTAGCTCACCCCCCCAGCCCTGCATCTTTAGCACACCCCCCAGCCCGGCATCTTTAGCTCACCCCCCCAGCCCTGCATCTTTAGCACACCCCCCAGCCCTGCATCTTTAGCTCACCCCCCCAGCCCTGCATCTTTAGCTCATCCCCCAGCCCTGCATCTTTAGCTCACCCCCCCAGCCCTGCATCTTTAGCTCACCCCCTGAGCCCTGCATCTTTAGCTCACCCCCCCAGCCCTTTTAGCTCACCCCCCCAGCCCTGCATCTTTAGCTCACCCCCCAAGCCCTGCATCTTTAGCTCACCCCCCAGCCCTGCATCTTTAGCTCCCCCCCCAGCCCTGCATCTTTAGCTCACCCCCCGAGCCCTGCATCTTTAGCTCACCCCCCGAGCCCTGCATCTTTAGCTCACCCCACCAGCCCTACATCTTTAGCTCCCCCCCAGCCCTGCATCTTTAGCTCACCCCCCGAGCCCTGCATCTTTAGCTCACCCCCCCAGCCCTGCATCTTTAGCTCCCTCCCGAGCCCTGCATCTTTTGCTCACCTCCCGAGCCCTACATCTTTAGCTCCCCCCCAGCCCTGCATCTTTAGCTCACCCCCCGAGCCCTGCATCTTTAGCTCACCCCCCCAGCCCTGCATCTTTAGCTCCCCCCCGAGCCCTGCATCCTTAGCTCACCCCCCCAGCCCTGCATCTTTAGCTCACCCCCCCAGCCCTGCATCTTTAGCTCACCCCCCGAGCCCTGCATCTTTAGCTCACCCCCCCAGCCCTGCATCTTTAGCTCACCCCCCGAGCCCTGCATCTTTAGCTCACCCCCCCAGCCCTGCATTTTTAGCTCACCCCCCCAGCCCTGCATTTTTAGCTCACCCCCCCAGCCCTGCATCTTTAGCTCACCCTCCCAGCCCTGTATCTTTAGCTCAACCCCCCACCCCCCACGTTGTCAGCTCCCCCTCCCCTCCCATCTCCCCACCGCAGTCAACACTTACCTGGTGATGCTCTGTCCGCTGCTTGTCCCTGTGTCCAGCCGCCGGCGTCACCTGCTGCTTCTCTGGCTGCCCGCTGCTTGTGTCTTTGCCCTCCGATGGCGTCACTGCTTGTTGCAGCATGCACAGAGTGAGACCGGGCTGCGCAGAGGGGCTGGAGGCGGAGCTATCAGCTGTGACTGACAAGCTCCGCAAAGGCTTATGGGAGGAGCTGCTGCCGGGCATGCGCAGCAGCTCCCCCGTCGGCCATTTTTTTTTCAATTAGTAAGCTTCTGCGCATGCGCAGAAGCTAGACTACTGTAAAGCTACCCGTCGATTGTGGCAGCGGGTGGGTAGGAGGGTGGCCAGCCATAGTAAGGACCGGCCCAGCGGGAACCAGCCCGGCATCCCGGCGGCACAATCCGCCCCTGCCAATCCCTCATCTTTCTCCTGTGTTTGGTGCCATACAGTCTCCAGATAAGTGGTCAACACAATGGGCTATAATACATAAAGAGGTGTAAGGGGAAACCAAAAATCACCTTTCCGTTTAGCCCTTGGTAGTGTTTTTAGGCAAAATCAAAGTTTATCAGCACTTCTGGAGGAAAGGAGCCTACTGCTAAGGTAAGGTACATAGGGGGGTATGTATCAAAGCTTGGAGAGAGATAAAACTGTGAGAGATAAAGGAGTCTATTTACTAAGCAGTGTTAGGAGACAGAGAGAAAAGTGATAAGAAAATGATAAGGTGCCAATCAGCTCCCAACTGTCATCTCAGCTGTGTTTGAAAAATTACAGTTGGGAGCTGATTGCCTGGCTCCTTATTACTTTCTTATCACTTTTTACTCTGTCTCCTAACATTGCTTAGTAAATAGACCCCAAAGTATTAACCAATCAGCTTCTAACATTTTACAGACTGTATTTGAAAAATTATTGGTTAGTACTTTATATCTCACTTTTTTATCTCTCTCCAAGCTTTGATAAATACCCCCCATAGAGGGAGATTTCATAAACCTCTTAAAGAGCAGAGGTGTACTAAGGGAGTCACGGTCCATATTGGATACCACAATCAAGGAGGGTACAAATAGGGAGCCCCCACACAGGGCCAGGGCCATTCTGATTTTTTTTATATTGTCCAGTATAACATTAACAGTAGCTGGACATGCTATGAATAATCAATCATCTGTTGACATCAAGAGAATTACCAATGGGAAGGCTTCTCTACTGAAAAAGCAGCAAAGCTATGGACACCACTGTCTGGACTGTTTGTATTGAAGAGCAGGGAACAAATGCATGTACAGTATATCATAAGATATAGGAAAGGAGGTCAAACAACATTGGTAAGCAAGGTAACCCCCAAATTTTGGAGTATTCACATGAAAAGGTAGTTTTCAGTGCCTTAGCATACTTTGGGGGGAATTCAATTATGGGCTACTCAATTAGCCCCAAAGGCAGTCATCAAGGATTTTTTTTCACCTGCCTGAGGCCCTATGACTGCCTTCTCTTTTTTGCAATTGCAGATCCTATGTGTTCATCTGAAAACTGATAATTTTTCGGGCAAATAAAACGGGATCTAATTGAATTGCCTGAAGGCAAACAAATGTAGTTAGTCCCGTTTTATTCGCCCGAAAAGTTATGGGGGCTAATTGAATATCGGCCTTAAGCTTCTACTGTATATAGAAGGGTTTAAGTAAGTGATACAAAGTTTCCTTAGTATTACTGTGCATGACACTGAAAGCTTTGGTCCTATAAGGTATTAACCATCTTATCACAGCATCATAATGATGCCCTAGGAACTATTGCGGGAGAATTGCAATGTGCTGAATACTGCATTATAGCCCTAGTTCTGTAAGTCACTGAAATAATATATAGAAGTGAAGGTGTCATAAAATACTTTTTCCATTGTGTACAAACACTAATGTGGTGACCTCAATAATCTGCTATTTATTGTTTGCTGGCAGATGCAGCTTGGTACTTACCTGAATAGGTTGGGTATGAAATCCCGGCTGTCGGGATGCCGCTGATCAGAATCCCGACAGCGGCATCCCAACAGCAAGAATCCCGACACCCTTGGGATCGCATGGTAAGTATTTTCCCTACCACTACCCTAACCCTCCCTTCCCGGTGCCTAAACCTAACCCCCCTCCCTAGTGCCTAAACCTAACCTCCCCTTCCCTGATACCTAAACCTAACCTCCCCCTCACCGCAGCCTGATCCTAACACTCCCTGGCCGGTGCCTAACCCTAACCCTCCCCCTAATGCCTAACCCTAGCCACGCTACCTAACGCTAATCTCCCCCTAACACCCCGAAACTTACCTTCAGGATGCCAACGGTCGGGCTACTGCTTGCGGGATTCTGGTGCCGGTCAGGATTTCAGCACCAGTATGTAGACCGTCGGCATACCGCATGCTGGATGCCGACTACATCCCACTTGAATAGTCCATCTACGGGATGGACATCTAAAAATACAGTCTATGCTTAACCTACAGTATGCATAGATTGTTACTTCCCTATATTGTACATTGGCATATTTTATATACAGTCAGGTGCATAAATATTGGGACATTGACAGAATTTTCATATTTTGGCCTCTATTCACCACCACAATGACTTTGAAATGAAACAAACAAGATGTGCTTTAACTGCAGACTTTCAGATTTAATTTGAGGGAAATTACATCCAAATCAGGTGAACGGTGTAGGAATTATAACGGTTTCTATATGTGCCTCCCACTTTTTAAGGGGCCAAAAGTAATAGGACAAACTAAACAATCCTAAATCTAACTTTCACTTTTTAATACTTTGTTGCAAATCCTTTGCAGGCAATTACAGCCTGAAGTCTGGAACGCATAGACATCACCAGACACTGGGTTTCATCTATGGTGATGCTCTGCCAGGCCTCTACTGCAAATGTCTTCAGTTCCTGCTTGTTCTTGGGGCATTCTCCCTTCAGCTTTGTCTTCATCAAGTGAAATGCATGTTCAATCGGATTCAGGTCAGGGGATTGACTTGGCCATTGCATAACATTCCACTTTTTAGCCTTAAAAACTATTTGGTTGCTTTTGCAGTATGCTTTGGGTCATTGTCCATCTGCACTGTGAAGCGCCATCCAATGAGTTCTGAAGCATTTGACTGAATATGAGCATATAATATTGCCTGAAACACTTCAGAATTCATTCTGCTGCTTTTGTCAGCAGTCACATCATCAATAAATACAAGGGAACCAGTTCCACGGCAGCCACACATGCCCATGCCATGACACTACCACCACCATGCTTCACTGATGAGGTGGTATGTTTTGGATCATGAGCAGTTCCTTTCCTTCTCCATACTCTTCTCTTCCCATCACTCTGGTACAAGTTGATCTTTGTCTCATCTGTCCATAGGATGTTGTTCCAGAACTGTAATGGCTTTTTTAGATGTTGTTTGGCAAACTCTAAACTGGTCTTCCTGTTTTTGTGGCTCACCAATGGTTTACATCTTGTGGTGAACTCTCTATATTCACTCTTGTGAAGTCTTCTCTTGATTGTTGACTTTGACACATATACACCTACCTCCTGGAGAATTTTCTTGATTTGGCCAACTGTTGTGAAGGGGTTTTTCTTCACCAGGGAAATAATTCTTCTGTCATCCACCACAGTTGTTTTCCGTGGTCTTCCGGGTCTTTTGGTGTTGCTGAGCTCTCCGGTGCGTTCTTTCTTTTTAAGAATGTTCCAAACAGTTGATTTGGTCACACCTAATGTTTTTGCTATCTCTCTGATGGTTTTGTTTTGATTTTTCAGCCTAATGATGGCTTGCTTCACTGATAGTGACAGTTCTTTGGATCTCATATTGAGAGTCGACAGCAACTGATTCCAAATGCAAATGTCACACCTCGAATCAACTCCAGACCTTTTACGTGCTTAATTGATAATGAAATAATGAGAAAATAGTCCACACCTGTCCATGAAATAGCTTTTGAGTTGATAGTCCCATTACTTTTGGCCCCTTAAAAAGTGGGAGGCACATATAGAAACCGTTGTAATTTCTACACCGTTCAACTGATTTGGATGTAATTACCCTCAAATTAAATCTGAAAGTCTACAGTTAAAGCACATCTTGTTTGTTTCATTTCAAATCCATTGTGGTGGTGAATAGAGGACAAAATATGAAAATTCTGTCAATGTCCCAATATTTATGCACCTGACTGTACTATTCAGTTTGTGCTGTGTTGTAATAGCACAGAGAACCAGTTATCTGGAAATAATCTACTTGTGTCTTTGTCTCTACCTATACTGCTGCTCTTCAGGCTGTGACACCAGGAGGCACTAAACTCCACGCTGATAATACAAGTACATAGTGTTACACAGAATATACAGAGCAGGTCAGGCATAAATTGTAATCCAGACAAATGCTACCAATGGGCGTCAGACTAGATGACCATCCGTGGCCATGAAACTCATGATGTTATTTGGCTTATCCACATAAATTCAAGGAGAATTTCAGCTTCACATAACCTATACCAAGTACCTGCTACAATTGCCTAACTATTGCAAATTATATTCAGTAAATTTGATAAGTCGCTGGCTGGTGCTGATATTTTTCCCTTGGTTATTACTGCATAGAGTCTACAAATAAAGTAGCTAGTAGCAGGGCCGTAACTAGGGTAGTGCGACGTTTGCCATGGCACAGGGCACCGCAGGGCAGGGTGCGCTGTTTGGGCCTGTCAATTTTCCTGTTTATTATCATTCACACTTGTAGCTTCCTCTTCTTTCATCCCCAGCATCTCCTGGCTGTCCCTATCTCTTCCCTGTCCCTTCCCCATGAGGCCATGGCCCTTTTTCACTTGCACTATCTTATGTCCCTATTTAAAAAATGGGCTGGGGGGGGGGGGGGGGCGCCAATGCTCTCTCTGGCACAGGGCACCAAAAAGTCTAGTTACAGTTCTGGCTAGTAGTAACTAATTTGCTCTCTCTGCAGTGTCATATTTCTGCCCAGTACAAGAACTACTACATTCAGTAGCATAAGTCAATACGTTTCTTGGACTGCCAACTAGAATAATGATGCATCAATTATTAGAATGGTAGGACTGTCAATCAGCATGATAATACATAAATTAGTATAGCACTGGGATTGTCAGTGTGACAATGCATTAATAAATATATAATGCTGTGACTATCAGTCAGAATTAGAGATGAGTGGTTCGGTTTTGCAGAAAACTGAACACACCCAAACTTTGGGGTTCTAAATCAAACCGAGTCTCGGCTTGGATCACTTTGGGGTCGGATCTAGAAACTGGATTTTGCGTGTTTTAGATTGCATTTATGTCCCTCCGTCATGATTTCAGGTGCTATATTAAGCTTCTTACATTATATGTGTAACTCATTTCACACTGATTATATAACACTTTCCATGATGCAATTCAGCATAGAACACAGATTACATAAACACTTGAATATGCATATCTCTCATTGACACACAAATACAGACAGTAATCCTTTGGAAACACAAACTTGTTTCTCTTTATTTGTTTTATCATCTTTAAGCTATTCATACACACAGGACTTAGTTACAATGTTATTCAGGTTCTACTAGCAATATGACAGGTGTTCTATAAAGTGTTTTTTATAACACAAATGCTGACTATTGTTTGGTTAATGCTAAATATTAGTCAGTTGTGAAATTTCCTGATTAACCAGTTTCAATTAATCCTACATATGAGGTCAATGTGATTTGTAAGTAGAGGGTAAAAAAATGATAATCAGAAGAAATTACCCCAATTAGTTCCCATAACATACACCTGCTTATTAAGGCAAATATCTAATCAGCCAATAATGTGGCAAATGCAGCTCAGTTCATAAAACAAACATGCATACATGAACATATTGTCCAGACCAAGTAACAGAGTGGGGTAGAAATGTGATCTAAGTGACTTTAACAATGGTGGTGCCTATCTTAGAATCTGTTGACATCCTGGAATTTTCACAAACAACAGTCTATAGAGTTTACAGAGGGATGGTAGTCAGGAAGCCGACAGTCTAATTACCGACTGCCGGCTTCCCGACTGTCTAATCCTGGCAAGGTACTAATGACAGGCGTCGAAATCCCGATGCCTGTCATTAGACCTACGCCGGGAGCCTGACGCACGAAATACCGATCGAAGGTAAGACAGGCGCTGGGCGCGGACAGCCATGGGGGGTGGGGGAGGGTTAGGTTTTAGGGCTCCCAGGGGGACTTAGGGTTAGGCATCCCCCCGCGGGAGGTTAGGGTTAGGCTATGGGAAGGTTAGGGTTAGGCACCCCCGGGGAGAAGTTAGGGTTAGGTACCCCCCTGGGAGACTTAGGGTTAGGCTGCGCGGAAGGGGGGGGTTAGGTTTAGGCACTTGGAGGGAGGTTAGGGTTAGGCACTTGGGGAGGGAGGTTAGGGTTAGGCACCCCTAAGGGAGGATTGGGGGAAATAGGGTTAGTTATACTTACCTTATTAGCGATTTGGATCTTCACCTCTGCCGGGCTCCTGCTGTTGGGATTTGAACTGGCTGGCGGTAATACATACTACACCCTTTACAGAGAATGGTGCACAAAACAATTAACATCCAGTGCGCTCCAGTTCCGTGGATGAAAACACCTTGTAAAACCCCTATCAGACAGAGAAAAGGACTCTGTATTTTGCCAGGGCAAACTGTGTCAACCTGGGTCCTTTTTATGTTTGAAAGGGTCAGCCTAGGTTGAAATTCCTGGGACTGTGACCCTGGTCGCTACCAGAATTATTTCAGAGCAGGCCGAACCTCAAAGTGGATGGGCTACGGCAACAGAAGAGCCCAACGAGCCCACACTTGTTAGCTAAAAACAGGAAACAGGCTACAGTGGATACATGCTTCCATCACTGTACTGTAAAGATTGAAAAGTTGTCACTGATGAAACTTGACTTCTACTGTGATTTGTAAATGGTAGGTTCAGTATTTGGCATAAACAATATGAATACATGGATTCATCCTGCCTTGTGTTAATGGTTCGGGTTAACGTGGTGGTGTAATGGTGTGGGTAATGCTTTCTTGGCACATATTAGGTTCCTTAATATAAACTGAACAGTTTTAATGCCAAAGCCTACCTGAGTCTTGTTTCTGGCCATGTAGATCCCTTTACTGCTACAGTCTGCCCACTGTCTCATGGCAACTTCCAGCATGATAACTCACCATGTGAAAAAGCACAGGTCACCTAAAGCTTGTTCTATCAACATAACAATGAGTTAAGTGTACTGCCATGGCCTCCACAGTGCCAGATCTGAATCTAATAGAGCACCATTGGGATGTGGTAGAATGAAATATATGAAGCAAGTGTCCAGCCGACAAATCTGCAGCAACTTCATGATACAATTATATCAACATAGACCAAAATCTCTAAGGAACGTTTCCAGCATCTTGTTGAATTCATGCCACAAAGAATTCAGACTGTTATTGGGCAAGTGAGGTCCTACGTAGTGCAATAAATTTATAACTAATAAAGTAGCCTATAAGTGTGGGTAGATATGTACATGGGTGTATATATATATATATACATATATATATATATATGCATTCATATACATATATAACACACCCATGTCTATCACACACATACACACACATATATGCATACCGTACCGCCCAACACCTGCAGCATATACACCCTGAACTTGTCCAAACCTACCAGTCTGCCCTTGGCATGTGTTCAGTGCTTAATGCCAGGGCTTCACGCACACCAGTTTATTAACTTTTAAATTCTTACAATGCACTTTTACAGTGATTTTAATTGTAACATGACTGGAATGTATGTATGTGTACATATACTTATATATTAAAGAAATATATCAAAATATGTGAGGTAGGGAATGGGGCAAGAAGGGTGTGACAGACTGAGACTTATAAGTGGTAGAGTAGAATTCCCCAACCACACAGTGTACTGATATGATGCCTCTATCACCATTATGCACAAAGATTGTGGTGTCACAGGCATCTCTCTCTAAAAATACAGGAATACATACAGCCTCTTACCAAGGTTATTTTGCTATATAGCGCTACCCCAGGCCGGACTGGCACTTCTGTCAAATGCAAAAAAGGGCAATGGCCTCAAAAGCCTGGCCGAACAGCTCCACCTCATGGCGCTGTGCTCTGCCAGCATGCCACGAGGCTATGCCCTTGTCACTCATGACACACCCCTGTGATGAACGCGCGCAGTAAGGGATGACAGGCCAAATTATAGCCGCAGTCCGTACCTGCACAATCCTATTCAGTTACTTCAGAATTTGATCAGCAGCTCCAATCCAGTATAAATATAGGTCTCAAGTGACTGGGGCATTTCTTTATTTATATTTTTTTATTATTTATTTATTACCAGTTATTTATATAGCGCACACATATTCTGCAGCGCTTTGCAGAGAATATTTGGCCATTCACATCAGTTTTAATTTATTTGCACATTTTCTTATGTCTTAACTTTTGTCTGTGATTTTTCTAACATATAGAAGAGCTAGAACAATGCAGACAGGGGCGGATTGGCCCTGATCTTTTGTGTAAAAATTCCCGGCGGGACGATCGGTTGTGGGGCCGCTTCTCAATTGTGGCCTGTCCCCCGATTCGCGTCATCCGGCTGTTTTTTTTTTCATTTGAATGACAAATCTATGATAACACAATGCAAGATGACAAAATAAGACACAGAAGTGCACAATAATAAATAACCCTATCTAAACTGCCTAGGAGAACCTACATTGATCTAATGGTGCATACACACGGTCAGATTTTCTTTCAGATTTGAACGATAATGATTTTAAAAATTGTTCAATCGTTCATATCTGAAAGAAAATCTGACATGTGTGCCTGCAACGATGAACGATGCGCGTTCCCATTTGTCAGATAACGATATCTGACATCTGATGTGTTTGCAGTCAGATTTGGTCGGTTTCATTCATATTAATACAGGCTGAAATCGTTCAAATTGTTGGAAAAACCGTTCAATCGTTCATCTGACATATTTGACCATGTGTATGCACAATAAGGCTTATCTACCTGAATTATACTGCCAAATAAAAACTAAACTATTCTAAGCAAATGACAAAACCTCTAATGAGGTATGAGGCACTGCAGGTATGAGGCACCTGGAGAGTATTCATGGGAATGATCAGAACAGCAAAGCTGACTAACATTAGTACCAATGATAAATCACAGAATTGTATTGCAATGACAAAGTAACATCATGACAAGGAATGAGAACTGCAGCCTTGGAAATCTATATACACAGGAACTGTAATATCCAGTACTTTAGGAAAACAATATGCAGGGCAAGGCAGATAATAGAATTGCCAAGGTAGTGGAATCTCTATAACACAGGAACATAGGCAGAAGCAGGACAGAGCACCAGGGGCACCTAGAAGGGGGGGAAGAGAGGGAACTACTTACCCTTGCCCGGGCAGGTTGGAGTGGTCCAGTAGGGGCCTGGGCCAGCTAAAGCCCCCACTGCTCTGTCCAAATCCCTGGCTGTGGCTGTATAGCAATGCAGCCACATCAGCACATCGGGCAATGAGAGAGAGGAGACTGCTGCTGCTGCAGTCTCCTCTCACTGCCCGATGTACCACTGTGGCTGAGCTGCTATACAGACATGGCCAGTGGTAGCGGGCAGAGAGGAAAAGTGTTCCAGGTGGGGGGCGATGGCACTGATCACACCCCTCCCTTGGAGCTGCTCCTATTTCTGAATTTTTGGGAGAGGACGTGACCAAGCTTCCTGACTTTTTGCCACGCCACCAGTATCCAACCCGTCAGAGTTCTCGACAGCCCAGCAGAGCACAGTCATATGCGAACATTTGCACAAGGGAGGTTGAGAACACCAGCAATGTCAGCTAACACCAGAGGCAAATGGGAAGAGTCAGGAAACAGGCCATTTCAGTACTTACAAGAGGCAGCCAGGCAAAGTCAGGAAAATGGACCGGATCTGGAATCACTAATACCCCTTTCAGACATACTGAGATTCCCTGGGATTTTGGCCTGCCTCGGCCAAAGTTCCCGGGTCTCATGTCTGTGTGAAAGGTACCTACTCGGGAACACGTTCCCGGGTAGCCGCCCCTGCAATTGACCAGGGTTTTTCCCGGGGACTTAAGTCCCGGGAAATTACCCTGCTTCTGTCTGAATGGTGCTACCCGGGAATTTACTACTCCCGGGCAGCACCAAGCAGCTTTTGCATGTAGCTGACAGCGCAGAGCATCCCATAGGACGCTCAGCGCTGCTGCTTTGAGCTGACAGCGCAGGGCGTCCTAGAGGACTCAGCGCTGCTGCTTTGAGCTGACAGCACAGGGCGTCCTATAGGACGCTCAGCACTGCTGCTTTGAGCTGACAATGCAGGGCGTCCTATAGGATGATCAGCGCTGCTGCTTTGAGCTGACAGCGCAGAGCGTCCTATAGGACGCTCAGCGCTGCTGCTCACCACCCCCAGCACCGGCCGGCTGTGCCACAGCGGGCCGCCCGCACTCCCGCTGGACCACCAGGGAATTATTAATAAATATTACAGTACAAAAAAAACTGTGTTTTTATTAGCAACAGAATGACGATGTAAAGTGACCAGTTCAAAACATAAGTGAAATCAGTTTGAAAATAAAAAAAAATATTAATGCAGTTTTGTAATACAAAGACTGACACTCTACATTTATTTTTAGATATAAATTAATTTAGAATAAAGGTCATATTCAGTTCATCAACTTGCAATGGGTAGGCGTGCAGAATGCAGAGATGGTTCAGCAGCTCTTGTAGCATGGCAGGCCACTGATATATTTTCACCCTTTCCAGCATAGAAAATGATCGCTTCGCAGTAGCAGATGTTGCCGGCACCACAAATAAGATTTTCAGCAACTTCTCTGTTTCATAGAATAGTCTATGAGTTTCAATCTTCAAACAGTTTCAGATAATTTCTGTTTGAATCTACTTTCATTTTCGACTGTTACACTGTCCAGGGCTTGATAATATACACGGCGGTGGCAATGATATTCATCTTCTATTGATAGCTCTGTACCTGTAGATCTTTTTTGTTCCCTTTTGTGGTAAGATGTGTCATGTGGCAGGAGGTTAAGTTCTGATGATTTTTTCTTAGCTTCATTCCAGTTTTTATCAAACTCCTGATCAGATCTAAGTTTCTTGAGTATCTCCAAAATGATAGCTTTGTATTTAGCTGCACCTGACACAGGGCCTGATTAAGCAAGGCTGATTGTTGCATACTGCGCATGCAACCAGGTGCGCAAACTAGCTATTGCGATCGGGAGAGGCTACGCAGACCCATGGCACATACTTGCCGACATTCAGCTCTCTCCTTCCGAGAGGGAGCTGAATATCAGCTTACAGCGGGGGGGTGTGGCCGCACGATAATGCTGTTGCGATGGGCGTGGCCAGGATGGAGCAGGGGCGTCATTGCGGCTCCACACCCTCTTCACAATGCTGGAGTAAACGGCATTGTAAAGCGGGGGCGGGGCCACAATGATGCGATTCAGTGCAAATTTTATTAATTTTTTATATTAACTCTGGGGGTGGGGGGGGGTAGGGAGGGATGGCGGCTTCTGGGAGGCTTGCCTACCTGTCCTGTCCGATATTCGGGAGGCTCCTGACCAAATCTGGAGGGTAGGCAAGCCTGCCACAGCAGTGTGATTGACAGAAAGTGCTCTGCGTATGGATCTGATGTTACTCGATTGTACCGATGGTTTCACTATTCTACTAAGTATTACGGATGTGAGTAAGGGGAAGTGAGCATCCTTATGATAAGCTGTGATCGCAATGTGAATGCAATTGTTTGCATATCACCGCTGATATTAGTAACTACATTGCGCATGAGCGCATTTGCAGAATAGCGATCCTTGCTGAATCAGGCCCACAAGTCTGAGTTTCCTTCTAGAGCACTACACTCAGTTTATCAGTGAGTGTGAAGATCTGCTTGCACAAAAGCAAAGAAAAAAATAAAGTAACTTTTTCCATTTGTAAAAAACATCCATAGGCTTTGCTGGAGGAACTGTCTTTAGAATCCTTTAGATCTTCCATGAACTGTGAAATGTGTGAAATGATGGTGTGCTGAGAGACAACTCAGGGGGAGATGGTGTGGCTGAAAGATGACTCAGGGAGAAATGGTGTTGCTGAGAGATGACACAGGAGGGGGAAATGATGGTGTTGAGGAACAGTCATTAGAATCCTTTAGATCTTCCATGAACTGTGAAATGTGTGAAACGATGGTTTGCTGAGAGACGACTCAGGGGGAGATGGTGTGGCTGAGAGATGACACAGGAGGGGGAAGCGATGGTGTGCTGAGAGACGACTTAGGGGGAGATAGTGTGGCTGACAGATGACTCAGGGGGAGATGGTGTGGCTGAAGGATGACTCAGGGGGAAATGGTGTTGCTGAGAGATGACACAGGAGAGGGAAATGATGGTGTGCTGAGAGACAACTCAGAGGGAGATGGTGTGGCTGAGAGATGACACAGGAGGGAGAAATGATGGCGTGGCTGAGAGATGACTCAGGAGGAGATGGTGTGGCTGAGAGATGTATGGGTCTAGGAAGTTACACAACGGGCACACATCTGGTTGAACCGCTGTTGCATGATGATGACCTTGTTAATATTCCTACCCAAACAGGCATCTTCCGGTTGATGTGACCTACATGAATAATGAATACTGTCTAAAGATACCATCTTCCCAGGGAAGATACATTTCTTCAGAGGTTCCACATTGTGAGAAACCACAATATAGGTAAGGTGCATATGGAAAAGAATGTTCCCAGAGTGATGAGAAATGGGTGGCGTGTCATCTTAAGTGGCCACACCCCTGCTGTTATTCAACCACGCCCATTTTTTGTTGAGCGCCAAAGGCGCGCAAATATTTTCCTTGTCTATGTGTGGTGCGCAGGGGGCGCCAATTCTTCTTCTTGTCCTGGGCTCCGAAGACCCTAGTTACGCCACTGCTGGTGAACACCACTGAGTGTATTAGACTCTGGACTAGGTCTCGTAAACATCTGGGAATAGCCTATGAGGAAGACCTATATCTAGCCACCTTCTCTCTTACCTCCGATTCACCCTAGCCCCCCGGCTACTGAAGTCAAAACTGAGGACCAATTATCCAGGGGCCTGACAGTTAACTCTTGTAAGGACTGTCCAGTATTAGGTTAAATATGGCCTCACCTGTGGTAACAGGAGTTTCGTACAAGCCTAAAAAAAACTCAATAGGCTCAAGATCATCCACAACACAAAGACAAATGGAAACTTGATCTTTGTTATTGATGTCAGATGTTTCATCAACAATTAAACTATAAATGCCACAATGTTTAAGTTTAGCTGCAATATCTCTTATTATTATATGTGCCATGATTTCCAGCATCTTGATAGCTTGTAAAATGTTTTTTCCTTTCAAAAAACTCTTTGGGGTATATCTACTAAAGGTCGATTTTAATCGATATTGATCTATTTAAAATAGATGAAAACTGTTCAACATACAGTATATATTGTGTTTCTGGGGCTAAATCACACATTTACTAATGCTTAAAAAAAAATTATGAAAAATTGTCTGTTAGTAAATGTGATTTAGCCCCAGAAACACAACATCAAAGTTGATTGATTTTCATTCATTTTATATAGATCAAAATCAATTCAAATTGACCTTTAGTAAATATACCCCTTTGAGTTTAGGAATATCACTACTTAAAACGTTCAGTTGGCTTAAACTGCCACAGCCAGTAAAGTGGCCTCGTAGAGAAAGACCTTGGGGTATATTTACTAAAGTGCGGGTTTTTAGAAGTGGAGATGTTGCCCATAGCAACCAATCAGATTCTAGCTATTATCTAGAAGGTGCTAGTTAAATGTTAGGTAGACTTTGAATGGTTGCTACGGACAACATCTCCACTTCTAAAAAACAGCACTTTAGTAAATATACTCCCTTGTCTCTCCAAATTGTACTGATTCCAGGAGAGTTTTTAAAGCTCTTCTATTCTTTTGCTGCTGAACATTTAGTCCCTCTGAAAACAAAGAGGTTATTGGTTTATCACTAAGGGCGCTTAGTTTAGCCATGCTTGTCTTGTATAGGGGAGAATTACTGTGCGATTTGAAGTTTTCCACTCCTTTCTTCCAATTGCGAAAGCCTCTTCCATTAACTAAATCCAACCCTAGTCTAAAGGAGTCAGGCACCTGTTTCTTTTCAATCGCTTGAACACACAAGAAAACAAAACAAATCATTTACAGTACACCTTTCTTTAAATGAAGCTACGCTTTGATGGTTTATCATAAAATACTTCATTTTTTTCAGACTAAATAGGCTTGTCTTCTATTACCACCATATAACTTTGCTCGCCTTTAGTGTGAGACATTTAAAGGTCAGTAAACTGACTATAGGTCATTGTCCTTAAAAGCTCAGCTTCAAGAAGCACTGCAATTATCCTCAGTAGTAGCATTCACAATATCATTAACTTTGTGAAGGTTGTCGGCTGCAAGTATGTTATTGCACATCTCGCTAGCACTTTCCGGGTTCTTGTTTTCACAATGAATATCTTCAGTAACAGTGGCACTGCTATGTTCTTCAGTAGGTTTAGCCTTTAAAAACTGTAACAAAGCACTTGATTGTTCTCTATTTGCTTCCTCTCTCAGCTTCTTGGCTTTCTTAGTCTGTGCCCAGGACAGTTTTTCCATTTATAATCATTCATAATGCAAATTAGTCCATTGTTTCTCATGCACAAAACTGAAAAAGTAGGAGGTGAGAACAATTAATTTATATTTGCATGAAAAAAATCAATCTATATTAATATGAAATTTACAGTATATGGCTGAAGTTTGTGTTTAATAAAAGAATTGGTTCCAATAACACATAAAATACAAAACACCTGCAGGTTAAAAATTAAATACACAATTGGGGGCTGACTCAGAGATGAATGGAGAAGCGCCCTTAGCTACATCTATTGGTGGTTGCCCGTCTGCAACTTTATGAAAGTGCCACTACTAAGCCCTTCTCTTGTATGCAGCCCTTTGTCCTAATGTGCAAGGACTGAGATGCCCACGTTCAGTGTCTGTACAGTAATACCAATTGGTGCCTTCTTAGATGTCACCATCCGTCGCAGCATGGAAACGTGCACCAGACCTATGGTTTCTCCTCCTGCATATGGCCTCGTCTGTGGGTAATTGACCTTCTGTGTACACAAGCACTTTCACTGATATGCCCACGACACTCCCATAGGATGGATCATCTCCGTACATGCGCTAGACACCTCCCTGTCACCGGCCAGGAATGCTCACTACATTTTCAATACCGCATGCGCCAGAAACTTAAACTGCAACTCTGCCAGGACACCTCAGTTTACTCTGTGGGCCTGATACAGAGGTGTATGCTACTGTGCATGCCAGGGCCGGCTCCAGGGGTAAGAGCACTCTGTGCCGGCCCATCATCTGGCGACCGAATTTGGGGGTGTGGCCTAATTATCATAGGCCACATCCCCTATGTGACGTTATTTGGAGGCGTGCCCACATGGCACGCCTCCAAATATCGTCAGGCTGGGGGTAAAGCCCAGCAATCCGTCACTGGCTGGGCTTCCCCCAGCCCTCTTCCATCAGTGAATGGATGCCGTGCACATGCGCGCGGCATCCATTCACACTCCGGGGGTCCGGCACGCCGCACAGCTGCGGCGGTGGGGGTCCCCAACCTCCCAATTAAACCACCCGTGGGCCGAAGACGAAGACAGTACTGTCCCGCTGAAATCGGGATGCTGGGGAAGGGTGCCGCCCTCTAGGGGTGGCACCCTTGTGCGACCGCACTGGTCAAACACCCCTAGAGCCGGCCCTGGTGCATGCGTCTTACACAAAGGTATTATATACAATATAGAAAGCATTGTGTACTGTGACCAGCGGGGACAAATCTAATATACAATGGATCTTAAGTGTCAATTAAAAATGTTCCCAGGAGTGTTTTCCAAAAAAACACTGCGACACCCTGTAACTTCATTACGACCTCTTCTGATTATCTGCTTTAGGTAATTGTACAGTACTTGAATATTATGCATGTTGGCATTGAGACACCCATTGGCACACCCAGTAGCCAGTATATGTACATGGCATATCATTACAGCTTCTTAATCACATAAGTGTATCATATTTAATAATTGAACAACAGTATTATCCTTGTTATTGCAATTAAGAATATTACTGTGTTGTTCTGACACTCTGTAGAGTGCTTTCTGATTATCACTTATTCTCTGTACAATAATTCCATGGATAATCACACACATCATTAAGCCCTCCTGAATTGTATAATTTGTTAAGGCCCCCATACACCAGTGACTGATTGTCACAATTATATCATCCCCAGATGACGGGGTTGGAGGATTGGTGAAATCCAACACTGATTTGCCGATCATGATTTGCAAATCTGTAACTTTTAACATGTAGAATTTCACGGATCCTCCAACGGATCAGCGAACATCAATGGTCGCGTCTCCGATCCAATCGGAGGATCGGACAATCTGTCGGCTGCTGATTTGGCCCCTTTACTCTAAGCTAATTAGTAACGATTTACTGCACATTGTTATTTCAGATCAGCAGATATTTCATATCAATAATCTTCCTAATTTCAGGGCAAATCTCTCCAGGCAGTACTTTTTCATTCACTAACACTGAACTTTGAGAATTAAATATATTCACTCAGTCAAATGAAACATTGCTTCTGAAAAATAAATATTATTGGATACACATACAATTATTTATATGCAATGTTTGTGTCTCTATATATTAGAAACACATTTTGATTTAACAGAACTTCCTTTCTGTTAATTGTTTACACAATTTCTGTGGCTGTGATTCTACAAATGTGCCCTCTAATTCAAATTTTTTAATTTAATAAAATAAAAGTTTAGCATCAAATAATTTTCATATTTATTTTCAAAGTTGTGGCCCCACAAAGGATTCTTCCTTTGTTTTTTTGCAACTCTTTTGCATCAATATTTATAGTCAACTATACCCTTGAAGTCCTCTACCCCTCCTTCTTCCAAAATACCTGTTGCTGGGTTTGATTATCTTCTATCTGGCCTGTTGTCGATGATATGTCTCTGACAAGTTAACTGTGGTGACTTGTGAGGACTTGGGGCCTGATTCAGACCCGTTCGCTAAGCTGCGGATGCACGCTTTGGGCGATTATCGCACGTTTGCCCATGCGTATGCGTCAAAGTACACATGCGCAAACCAGTCACTGCGTCCGGGAATTGTGTGCTCGTAGTACACAGGCTGGACGCTATTTTGAGTGACAGATATTGCCGTTTGTGGGTGGTAACAGGGGAAGGTGCTTGTGAACGGAGGAATGATGCTGAGAACGCAGGTGTGTCTGGCCGTCAAAACGAGTTTTATGGGTGTGCATAATTAGCATGGAAGCATCATTGTACATGTCACTTGGTTGTATTTCAGCCTACAGTGATCGCAGTGCTTGCGGCGGTTTAAGGTCTACTTCAAGCGATGCCATGCAGTTCCAATGGCTCTCGATGGTTCCGATTGTTCATACACTTCCTAGAGATGGTGTATTAAGAGAGAAAAGTGGGCGTCCTTATACTGGCGTGCGTTCACTTTGCCGTCGCTCTCTAAGACATAGAGGGTATTCTTACACCAGACACTGCAATCACGGAATTTGTATACCCGGCCCCTTTTAGCTGCGAGAAAGCGCAGCTTAGCGTCCGTGTCTGAATGAGGTCCTTGGGGCAGAACCTCCGGGGAGGAGGAGGCTATACCACGGGGGGGAGGAGGAATCGGCTCAACATGGGAGCAGAAGGCAGGGGCCAGCGCCATAAAAAGGCTCAACTGCGCCCTATGCTGTTCCCACCTCCTGAGCGCATGACATAATGACAACACAAGCATGACATCATTACGTCATGCAGAGGGGGAATGGCTGCCAGCACCAGTAAGTACAGCCCTGACCGGAGCGTTCTGAGGACACTCTGATAGGCAGTTCAGTTGCAGGGTGTCTGTCTGGAGGTTTTAGGCACCCTGCTAGCCAGAAGCAAGGGCAAAGGGGCAGCGATGGAACCGCCCACAGAGTGCTGCGCTCTATGCGGCGGCAGCTCTCGTACACCTCTAGTTGCAGCCCTGACAGGAGCTGTGCACTGTAATAATAGACTGCAACTGGGCACAGGAGTATGAAGTATGAGACTATAACATAACTCATTGTGTTTTATTTCTACTCTTTCTAATATCTTTTTACAGGATCTATATATTAAATAGGGCAAGATAACTAGGTTAAATCTGCCTATGTCTGAATGAACCATGATTGGGCCTATAATTTACATTGAAGTACATTATCTATTTTATTGTTTAAAACAGTGGCATCACTAGGGGGTGCGGGTGACACCATCCGAGGGGCCATGCTATTTTGGTTTCATCCCCTCGGATGGTGTCACCAAGCAGCAGTGATACCACACTGTACCCGGAGACTGGGGACTGCCCAGCAGCACCCAGAGTGCTTGGCAAGCACCCAGCGCGATGATAATGGGGCATGACCAACTAGAGGCGTGGCTTCATGAGCGTGAGGTCATGCCCCTTCCACAAGCCTCTGGCGCATACATAGAGGACAAAACGGATGTTTCAGGCATGTTAAGGCATACTTGGTGACCAGGAGCGGATTGGGAACTTAAAGTGGCCGTGGAAAAAATTCTGAGAGTGGCCTCATTCAAATTTAAACTGCAGGTGCCCCAAAACAATCAGAAGTTGTGCTAGCAAACAGCCAACTTGACAGCCATACAATATAGAGAGCATATTTGTGCCTGTTATTCACACAAACATCATCCCAGTCAAGTGTGTAGCTACAGTAGGAGAGTGCGGCTGCTACAGGCACCCTCTCCCTGAGCCCAGGCTTTTCTAATTTCACCAGAGTGCTGCTGCAGGGCATCTGGGCCCAGAGTTGATCCAAGCTACAGCCATCACTAGCTGCTGCCTGCATGCATTGTGATGTCACAATGCAGGTCACAGCCCTATATAAAGGATGCCCAGCTACTGGCAGCCATTTTGTGGTGACATCTTGCTACATTGATACTCTCTGAGTAGTTCCTGCTTTATTTAGGCGACTATGGAGAAAGACTACTGATATGAACATTGGATTATATCTCCCAATAAGGTTCTGAACAGCAACATTTTCAGAAAAAGAATCTGAATAACATATTCAGGTAAGGACATTATAACAAATTTTGCATGTCACCCTTACCCCTTCAGACACCTCCCTCCATTTTATCTATGGTTTTTAATTTAGAAACAATGGATAAAGCTTATTAATCTGAAATGACACTGCATGACTGAAGCTGAATACACACGTTTTCAATCCTCTGAGGTTTTAACTCCAGGTCAGACTGTTAACACAATCTTACTGGATACCTGGATGCAGATTCAGCACCCAGTATATGTCTACGCAGCTGTACAATTTTGCAGCAAATCTCAGACAGTAGGTACAGAGAATGGGGCTGCTATGGGGCCAGTCTGCCCTGTTGCTGCAAGGCATCTGCTGTCACTGGCCCAGCTGTCTCTGCCTCCATCTCTCTTCATTAACTGATTTATTAATGAATCTTAGCCTTCTTATATACCATGTTGTATAAGAAACATTTAGGATCAGAGAGACTATATAATTTTTTTAATATGTATTTTTTACAATCAAAATTAATAAACTGGTAAATAATTTGCACGGGGGAGGGGAAGGCCTTTAGAAATTTTGCTATTGGGCCCCCATAGGTCTTGCTATGCTCCTGATCCCAGTAAACATCATACAGTACAAAGAGCATCTCAATCACCACCACAAGTATAGAGACCAGTTTGGTTACCACAATAAAGTACAGAGATTGTTCTAGCGACTGCCACACATTCAATTGAACATCCTAGTGACAACGCAGCACAAACAGCTACCTAGTTACCACCATACAGCAAAGACTAAGGACCTCATTCAGAGTCGGTCGAAGCGGCCGCACAGTCGTACACCACCGATGTTCGCTATACTGCGCATGCGTAAAGTTCGCAATGCGTGTACGCAAACTAGCCGCTACGATCAGAAATTTCTCTCTCCTTGAGCACAGCCAGGTCGGTAGTTTGAGTGACAGATGGAGGCATTTGTGGGTGGTAACAGGGGAAGGTGCTTGAAAACGGGGGAGTGGAGATCCGAACGCAGGCGTGCCTCATTATACGAACAGCGTTTTATGGGAGTGCATACGGATTATGGAAGTGCATAATTAACAAAGTAGCGTCATGGCACATGTGACATGGGTGGTTTTTACACTGACATGATCGTAGAGCTTAATAGAGGGTATGGTCAACCTTAAGCTCTACGACCAGTGCCGATGGTTCCTGATGGTCTTGATTAATCCTTATATGCCCGGAGATGACGTGCAAGCGTACGAGAAGGGGGCGTATTTTTTAGTCTTCTGACCGCTTCCTCCCCTTGGTCGGCCAACTACCGATCCGAACTTAGGGACGCAACTTGCGAGGAAATCATTTGAATATCCGTCCCCTTTTTCCGTACAACCGTGCGGCCGCTTCGACCGACTCTAAATGAGGTCCTGTATCCCATGATCACCATACAGC
The DNA here is from genome assembly GCA_031769625.1 of Taudactylus pleione. Classification (NCBI taxonomy): domain Eukaryota; kingdom Metazoa; phylum Chordata; class Amphibia; order Anura; family Myobatrachidae; genus Taudactylus; species Taudactylus pleione. The sequence goes on from JAUIMM010000120.1 coordinate 1,585,332, forward strand.
ATCCCAGTGACTGCCATAATGTACAGACAGCATTCCATTGCATGTCATACAGTACATTGAGCATCAAGGTAATGCCATACAGTACATCATAATGTAGATAGCACCCCAGACTTGTAGCTTGGTCACTTCTGGAAGACAAACTCATGGAACAGCACTCTGGCCATAGCCCGTGTCCCAACAGACTGTGTGGAGACCAGCATAGGAGATCACCATACTTGAGTGACCCTTGTTGCCCTGTTCCTGTTACATGCTGGACAAAACAAATTTAATATATCTACCAGTGAAGCCTACGACCAATCCATCCTGCTAGTTATTCTAGTCTACATCAGTATTTTAAGTAATTGTTTCCTATAGTTTAGACAGTATTTTGGTATAAGTGATTATATAGAGGTATGTTTTCTCATACCCTGCCACTAGTTAAACTTAGTATTCTGTAGACTAGAGTACAAGAATGCCAAATTAAGTATCCCTGAGTTGGTTTAATCACAATTGTATTTTGATTGCTGGCATAAATAGTGTGTGTTTCTATTAGTTTGATAAAGGGGTCTTCATATGTGCACTGTGTGATCGATTGATTATGTAATATTTCCCTCACCCCATTTATGAGAGAGGAGCAGTCAATTAAATGTTGGGAGGGGAGGTCTTGTTGGCTGGGACCCACTCTGGTAATCCCCAGAGGTGAATCCTCAAGCTCATTGGTAACCGAGTAGTCAGGACTTTCCTCTCTGTGAGGGAGTTTCCCAGCTGCTGGACTTGGGGTGTTTTGTTCTACTCCTGTCAGTAGGGCCAGATTACAATGGGGCTACAGCTTAAGCCCTCCACATAAAAGCCCTCCACATAAAAATAGGCCCATCATCATGGTGGCATGATGGTGATCAGCTGCATCAAATATTCAGCCATATATCTTAACTATTAAATGGTATTTCTATTTTTTTCCACAAAATGTTGCAACTTTTCTCTTTTTATGTATATAGGGAGACAGTGGGGCTGAGAGTGTAGGGGGTGGGTACACATACATCACTGGTCACAGATTCTCCCCTTCTCAATATAGACCATCGAACATTTACATCCCCATGCCCATGTAGCCCTTAATGCAGCCCTGCCTGTCATCCATGGTTAGGAGAAGCAAGACTGCTTATTCTTCAAAGGGGGCAGGACCAGTGGTGACATATTTGAATGGCTGCACATAGGGAAGTTACACCACTGGGCAACGTAAAAATATTATTTAACAGTATATACAAAATAAAAACACAAAGCAGTACACTGGGAATTACTGGTGAAGCTGTGGCCAATATACCCATGCCCTCAACAGTGAGTGCATAGGGGCCTAACCCTAGTATAGTTACCCCCTTCAGCAGTGAGTGCTCATGGCTGTCCCCAGTATAGGTGCCCCCTCAGCAGTGAGTGCCCAGAGTGCTAACCGCAGTGTAGGGACCCTCTCAGCAGTTAGTCAAGTGTGCTGGGGCCCCAGTGTAGGTACACCTTCAGTGGTGAGTGCTCAAGGGTCTGGCTCCAATGTAGGTACCACCTTTAGCAGTGAGTACTCAGAGGGATGAAGACAGTATAGGTACCCCCACACCAGTCATGGGGCTGTCCCAAGCTACACTAAGAAGAGTCGCAACTTTTTCACACATGTTTGCAGACAGTACATGAGTTGGATTACCAGGAGTAGAGGGCACCCAGCTCCAAATCCTCAAAATTTGACCAAGTCCTGTAAGGGCAAAGAGGGGAACACATAAACCACCAGCCTACACCCTACCATACTTCCAGTCTGCCTGGCTATATACCCTGGTGTACTTCCAGGGTCCTGTAATACAATGCAATGAAAGATGCTGCAGCCCTCACAGACAACCAGGTGTGTAAACACCCAGCAGCGCCCCAGACAGCAGCCCCCCGGTGCATGCACACCTAGGAATTCCACAGAGGCTTTTACCAGCGGCAGGAAATGCTTGGTGTCCACTGCTCGCTAACTCATGCCCGGTGATGAAAGAGAAGATTATCTCCGGCGGTCTGCAAGCAGGGGAGCGGAAGTGATGGTGACCTCTGCCGCAGCGACTGGGAGGGGAAGCAGCCACCAATCCTAGCATCCACAGAATAGATAAACAGGCAGTTAGTATATGTGTGACCCCGTCTTTGAGTCGCTGCCTGTGCTGCTCACCTCATACCCCTACTATCCAGCACCTGACGCCACTAGCAGGTAATCAAGGGAGGGTGAGTAGTGGATAAGTAAGGGGTGGATTGATCTGAGAAGCACAGCCATAGGTGGCTGGTCCATGGAGAGGGGTCAACCACCATGAACAAATCATGTCGGTTTAGCCATTAATATGCCAGGGCCGACTGGGTAGGTTGGGTCACATATTTAAAAAAAACAAAAACAGAAAAATAAACTGTTTACAGTGGCCCAAAAACTGTCTGGCCCACCGGGAAAACGCCCTGTGAGGTCTATGGGCAATCCAACCCTGTTGGTGACACCAACCCCAGTGACGCCACTGGTTTAAACATGATTGATTGAACATTTCTGCTATATATTCAGCTCATTATGTAATGTACATTAAAGAAATAACGTTGCCTGGATTTTGTAACTACATGGTGAATTGCTGCAGTTTTTGCATCACAATAATTAAAATATAAATTATATTATTACTGTACATAAAATATTTCAATATTTATCAGTGAACCTAATAAATAAACAGAAATTAACATAGATAAGTGGTTCTGGGGTCAAGCAAAGTATTTGAAATGATTGCACAACTTCAGTTTATTTGAAAGGATATAAAGTTAGATGTAGAACAATGTGAAATATGAATACATATTATAACATAAAATCTAAATGCTATGCTTGATAGTTATTATCAATGAGATGGCTGGAGCTATTGTTTATATAATCGCCATGTACCTGGAAAGAGAAATATTTGCAGCAGTTGAAGGAATGTGTAGTGTAAATGTTTACAGCAGGTTTTTCTGGCAAAAATTAAGCTATCATAAACATTGGCCCCTGATAAGGGAGAAGGGACCCTTCACTGCCAAATTGAGACGTCCATTCCCTCACATCTGGATGCATTGACTCTCCGTTCCTCCCCTAATCTTAAAATGAGGCATCATTAGCCAAGTAATAACTCAGGTTTACAGATAAGCTGGAACATTAAAATATGGAGCGTGGCCGAACAGAAACCAAAGCAGAGTGTGTTGTTCATTTAAAGAGTTAGTAGACCTTCAAAAATACAAACTTAAAGGTTTAACTTTGTAAGTAGTAGAGCCACAGAGTTCCACTAAATAGCACAAATGGTGCGTACATACTGGGCGATTAAAGTGGATGGCTGAACGATAACGATATCGTTATCGTTCAGTTGTTCACTTTATCGTCCATTTTTTTACCTAAATGATGAGCGATAACGATAAACAACGTACGATGCGCGTTCCCGTAGGTCTTTCATCTTATCGTTCATTGGGCAAACATGCAGGCCAACCTGACGATATTGTGGGGAATGGGGGAGAGAGCCCAGCACTGAACGATATCGCTAATGATATCATTCAGCGGGTGTGCTCAATGTCATGAACGACATTGAGCACACCCTGCCAGGGACACATTAGACGATATCGCTCAAGGAGCATATCGTCTAGTGTGTATTCTCCTTAAGACTTCTAATACATACTTGTCTTCTCTTCTGGAATGTCTGGGAGAGTTACTAATTTCGGGATGTTCTCCCGGACTCCTGGCAAAGCCGGGGACCCTCACAGATTCCACAAATTTGCCACATGAGTCTCCCCTCTAGGCAGGACCGGATCTAGGCACGTTCTATCAGTGTGGCCGCACAAGGGCTCCATGACCGCAATCTGGCAGGCTTTGGAAGAATCCCGTCCTCCACCAATACACTGGAGTTACTTGTATAAGCTCAGGAAGGGGAGGGGAGTGGGGGAGGGAATGGGTGGAGGGCAATGGCGACAGTGTAGCACAAAACAGCACTGGGTGCCGAGAAACCTAGCATCGGCCCTGCCTCTAGGATCTTCCAGAGAGGAGGTCCCAAAAGTAGAAACATATAATTGTTTTTATGTTCATACAACACAACAATTTTCCACCTAAATCAACTAAGATTTAATTAGTTACGGAAGGAAATACTTTTTTGTTTTTTGCTTGCAGCTTTATGGGGCAAAAGCAAAAAAACAAGCAAGCTTTTCCGGCCTGGATAAACCCTGTTGTATTAGCACGAACCTTATGGCTACTTGAATCTGATTAATATAAGATAGCAGCTGACCCCTGAAATCTCAGTGCAGTTATACTGACGGTATTATTATTATGTTTTATTTATTAGGCGCCACAAAGAGTATGCAGCGCCAGAAATGGGGGAGACATAAAAACAAATAACAGCACAAGTACAAACACAACAGCTAACCATCATATCAGTACATAGAATGAATACAAGACATTACAGTATAACTATGGACAGGGAGGGACAAGTACAGGGTAAAGGGTAGGGCAAGTTGCTGCAGTGGTAGTGGTAGTGCCCCTTTTGCAGAGCCCACAGTAGTGCTGCCCTTTCTGCAGTGCCCCCAGTAGTAGTGCCCCCAGGAGTGGTGCCCCCCTAAGCAATGCCCCTATTAGTAGTGCCCCTAGTAGTCATGCCCCCATTAGTAATGCCACCAGTAGTAATGCCCCCTGTGGCAGTGCCCCCAATAGTAATGCCCCAGTAGTAATGTCCCCTGTAGTAGTGCCATCTGTATAAATGCCCTCAGTATTAGAGCCCCCTGAGTAATGCCCCCAGTAGTAGTGCCCCCAATAGTAATGCCCCCCTAGTATTTCCTCCATTAGTAGTGCCCCCTATAATAAAGCCGCTTGCATACAAAAAAAAAACTTACCTTAAGTCCCGCTCCCACATCTGCTGCGTCCGGTCCGCTGGCTGCTCCTCTGAACTATGGGAGAGACATCATGATGTCTCTCCCATAGTGCACTGCGAGAGCCGGAAGCCGGAGCTCAGGAGTGAGCTCCAGCCTCCGGCTGCCACTGTGGTGAGGGAGCCAGGCGCACGCTGGTAACAAAATCTCAGTGGGCACCCTGCAAATAGAGCCTCCATGCTGCGCCGGGGTTAGGTGGGCCGGCGGAGGTGGAACTGGTTTTGTCTCCGGTTCCGGCCCACTTTAACCCCGGTGGGTGTGGGGGCCCTTAATATGTGGGGGCCCAGGGACGGCCGCCCCTGTCGCCCCCCCCGTTAATCCGGCCTTGCCTATCACACTGATGCGGGGTGCTTGTGGCTTCAAATGCACAATTATGTGAACCTATAGCTTTTTAAGATTCTGCCCTGATTTACTTTCATATAAATCAATCCCGTTCATTTAATTAAAATTTAATTAGCAGCTCCTCCCAATAATACATGTAATTTGCACACATAAATCCAAAGACAAAGGTATAATTTGTTTATTCTTTATATTATCTAAACATTTCTTTCCTCATATATTCTTTTAATTTTCATTGCACTTTGTTTTACCCAAGGGGGGAATGCTGAACAGCCAGAACAATAGGGGATTATTTCAATGAAACACAACAACTTTTTATAGCTTTGTAAAAAGTAACTTTACAATAGGTTGAAGGGGATATTTACTTTTTATGATTCATTCATAATCATCATGCACATAAAGCTTTGTCAGCATATATAAAGCCTCAGAAATATAGTTTAATATTCATTGGACAATAACTATAAAAAAAAAAAAAAACATGGAACCAGGTCAGTGATAGCAGATATTGTGTGAAAATTAAACAAAAATACGGTAAACAGTATAAGAAATCAACACCAGGTCTTAGGTCTGTATGAAGAGTACTTTTGAAAAGAAACACACACAAAGGACTTAATTCAGAGTCGGTTGAAGCGGCCACACGGTCGTACGCAGCCGATGTTCGCTGATCTGCGCATGCGTACAGTTCGCAATGCGCAAACTAGCGGCTACGATCAGAAATTTCTCTCTCCTTGAACACCGCCAGGTCGGTAGTTTGAGTGACAGATTGCGGAGTTTGTGGGTGGTAACAGGGGAAGGTGCTTGAAAACAGGGGTGTGGAGATCCGAACGCAGTCGTGCCTCATTATGTGAACGGCGTTTTATGGGAGTGCATAATTAACAAAGTAGTGTCATGGCACACGTGACAGGGGAGGTTTGACACTGACATGATCGTAGAGCTTAAGAGAGGGTCAGGTCAACCTTTAGCTTTACGACCAGTTCCGATGGCATACGATGCTCGCGATTAATCCTTTTGTAGCTGGAGATGACGCACTATGCGTACGAGGTGTGGGCGTATTTTTAGCGATCCAACCGCATCCACCCCTTGGTCGGCCAGCTAACGATCCGACCTTAGGGACGCAACATGCGTGTGCATCATTTGCATATCCGGCCCCTTTTTCTATACGACCGTGCGGCTGCTTCGACCGACTCTGAATGAGGTCCAAAATGCTCACTGCTGCAAACCATTGCAAAGGCTGCCATTCCTTTACCCTCCCCTATTCCATTCTCTGTAATGTTATACAGATTCCATTCTCTGTAGTGTATTATGTTACACAGATACTTTGAATACGAAAATAGTAATTTGACAGATTTTTATTGTACTTACACAACATTATTTTGTTTTGTATTTAAGTTCAACATTGTTCTTATTACTCAAAATATATGCTTGTAACTTCTACAATATAGTGACAAATTAAGAAATATATAAAAAAAAGCTGCCATTCTATTTGTACATAAAATGCAGAAATCTTCATTACACACATTTGTAAATGAGCTGTGAAGAGGTAAGAGGTGTCCCCGTGAGGATAGCGCTACCGCTGGAGGAAAGGAGTAAGAAGAGACTCACATGGAGGAAGATGCCTCTGCTGGATCCTCCCCCAGAAGGAGCCAATCAAAGCTCACTGCTACTCTTTTGAATTATGGTTTAGTGGAGAGCCAATTCGGGATTACCGCCTCACTGGCTTCGTCCCCTCACAACAGCTTATATTAGCTGGCAGGAGTGGCACGAGTCCAGTCCATCAGCAGGAACCATGATGAAAGACCTGCAAAGAAGGAGTGGTCCAGTTTGCGGAAGAAGACACCATAAGATGCTGGGTTAAAGTGAGAAGACACCAGACTAAATATAGATGCATAAGTCTTGGTGGCAAGGGAGCTCTCTGGTAAAAGAGCCTGCCCTTGCCCAATTGCTGACCAGATGAAGACCGGCAGGAGTCAAGAGGCCACCAAGAGCAAAGGCATTGCTAAAGAATGCAGTGGTAAGTTGAGCTGTGCTGACCCCAGGTAGGCCACAAAAGACAGTCTTTGCATAAGAGCTACCCCTGTGCTGCCCTATGTGTGCTTGTTGAGGATGACATGACAAGTGTCGAAGCTGGATTATTGGCTGAGACAAGGGGCTCTATTTATTAACATTATTTTTACTAAAATAAAGTGAAAAAGGGTGTTTTCACACCCTTTTCACATTATTTTAGTTTCACCTGTAGTTATTACAGGGCAATTGGAGTAGAATTAGTAAAATTCTACTCCAACCCCCAGTATCACTTATTTTTAGTAAAGCAGATCGCATTTCCCATAATTGTAATGGGAAATGTGATCTGTGTGCAAGTTACTAAAAATAAATTGTAAAAAAATACTGGGGGAAGCCCTGTGATAATAACGCCACCTGGAGGTGGCGTTATCCAGGGTCTCCCCCGGTTACCGGGCTCCCACTCTGCTCTAACGGAGAGAGCAGAGGCGGGAGCCGGTACCAGTAATCAGCTATGTGGTCTAATCAGACTGCAAGCTGATTGCTGTAAAAAAAAGAAAAAAAAAATTAAACATTTTTTTTTTCACTTACCTGACTCCAGGGACCGGTGATCGGGCCACCGGTGATGGCTCCTCTCCGGTCAGCTGGTCTCCCACAGTGCACTGGGGCCCGGTCATCAGGTGATCGGGCCCCAGTGCAGTATGGGAGATCACCTGATCGGGAAGCCCGGAGAAGACCACCGGAGGCCAGGAGGATGCAGGTAAGTGTAATGAAGGGAGGGGGGGTCGCGGGGGGTCCGTGATCGCGGGGGGCGGGGCTTAGCACCGGGGGCGGGGCTTAGCGTCGGTGGGGGGGGTAGTAGCGGTGGTCGGTCGGCACATGCGCGGGCTCTTAGTCGCGGTATTTTTTCCGAAAATACCGCGACTAGAGTGCGGATGGGATCCGCAGGGACAGAGCTTTATCGCAAGCTCTGTCCCTGCAAGGGATTTATAGTAAATCCCTGTGATATTACCTGAATTCGTAATGCGAATTCACTCGGTAATATCACACTACAATCCGCATTCAATATGCGGATTGTAGTTAATAGAGCCCAAGATCAGTTTAAAATTGAATTGCAGCGATGCCATCTTGCGACTGTATTCTAAATACTTCAAATATATTTTACCTTGGAACAGGTTTATAAATGAGTTTCAATTTTACTGTATCTATACTAGCCGTACCCACTCTGGTGGAGATCTGAGTTGGGGTGCCCTGTAAAAAAAATTTCTATGGATATTAGGCCTACATTCACCCCTTCCCCTCCAAACACAAACTGGCACCAAAGCATTTAGGACCCCGCCTTCAGCAACTTTAGGCATTAGGTTCAGGCAATCGGGATGTAGTTATGAGACCGGCGGGAATCATGGGACTTAAGATAGGCATTGAAATACCGACACCTATCTTAATCCCAACGCCAGAACGCAGAAGGACGCCAGCCCGAACGAGGTCCGGGGCGCCCTTAGCATTAGCCGAGGGGTGGGGTTAGATTTAGGTAGCATAGCAGGGTTAGGGTTAGGTTTTGGGGGGAAAGTTAGGGTAAGGCACCACTGGAGGAGGTTAGGATTAGACACTAAGGAGGGAGGTTTAGGCATGAAGGGAGGGTTAGGTTTAGGCAATAAAGGGGAGGGTTAGGGTGCGGGGTGTGGAGGGTTAGGCTACAAGAAGGGAGGGTTAGGGGGGCAAGGGGGGAGGGTAAGTATACTTACCCGACCCCTGACGGGATACCAACCATTGTGATGCCTCTGTCGGTATTCCGACAGGAGGCATCCAGACAGCCGGCATTACATACCCATTCCCAGGCAATGTGCCCCATGAGGGACTGTGTGGCTCCCATAAGTTTTAGGTAAGAACCACTACACCACCAAAAAATACTTGTGCGGTGCAGTAGGCATAAGCTCTGGGGCATAACAGGACATGTTCCCATCTGTATTTAACTAGCCCAACAGGGAAGTGAATGATAGCCTTAGAAGTTTTATTTTTTAAATGCCCATCAAAATGCTGATTTTTCCTGCCAAAACTGGGCACAGATTGATAAAGAGACAGTTAATAATTATCCCTTTTAGGCCAAATATAGGCCAAATATAGCAGTTTGGCACAAGGTTTTACTTTCCAGATTGCTCTGGAGCTACATGTCCCATCAGTAAGCCACAAGTAAAAGTAAGCTCTAGATGTACAGTATATTGCTTTTTCATTGATTGCCTTGCTATACTGCATTGCTGTGGGTGGAATACTCTACCTGGCTGGCTGGTAGTTATAGGCATTGTGGGAGTCTATCTATATTCTCTGGCAAGAGCTGTGGGGTAATGCAGTGAGCTTCAATGAAAGGGATCAGACACATTTATTAGTCCACATTGTAGGTGAGACCAAACCATGGTAAGAGCACAGAGGAAAGGCTCCTCTGCCCTCTCCCAGCTCCTTGCCCCGAATGCTCCTACGCTCCTATGCTACTGCTTTGTCTTACAGATATGTCTTTCCTGTTTGCCACTGTGAGAGGTGCGGCATGTTGGTATCTTCTCCACAGATTGCTGTGTATCGACCTGGGAGGATCTGGAAAGTGAAAAATTGGAAAGTAATAAACTACCAGCCACTCTGCTCCTAACTTTCATGTTAAAGGTTGTGCTTGAATAATGACAGTTAGGAGCTGATTGTTAGTTTATCACTCTCCAATTTATCTCTTTCCAGAGCTTAGTACATCTGCCCTCTGGTATGGTAGCACCAGGGGCGTAGGGAGGGCGGTTCCAGTGGAGCACAAGCTCCAGGCACCGAAATTGGTCGCAGGCGCCACACGCTGTGTACTGGAAGCAGTCTAAGCTGACAGCCTGCCGGGTGCCAGAATTGCCCTGTGAACACTGGTCTCTGAAGTGATCGGAGGCTAAGGAAGCCTCCGATCACTTCAGAGACCGGCGTTCCCAGTGATGCAGTGCGCGGGTGACGTCATGATGTCACCCGCGCGCTGAGGAGCGTGCGTGGCCGTGCCTGCTGGATTTAGCTAGATCCAGTCAGGGCGGCAGTGGCAATGACACCCCGGACGACGCCCGCGATGGATGATGTAAGTGCTGGGAGAGGGGGGGGGGGGGGGACAGAGCTACAGGGACAGAACTACATTGGGGGGAAGCAGAACTACAGGGGGGAAACAGAACTACAGGGGCAGAACTACAGGGGGGTGGACAGAACTACAGGGGGGGACAGAATTACAGGGGCACTACTTTAAGGGGCACAGCTACTGAGGGCACTGCATATGGGCACCTATACAGTATACAGGGGGCACTGCATATGGGCACCTATACAGTATACAGGGGGCACTGCATATGGGCACCTATACAGTATACAGGGGGCACTGTATATGGGCACCACTACAGGGGGCACTGCATATGGGCACCTATACAGTATACAGGGGGCACTGCATATGGGTACCACTACAGGGGCCACTGCATATGGGCACCACAACAGGGGGCATTGCTTATGGGCACTACTACTGGGGGCACAGCATGGGGGGCACTACTTTAAGGGGCAGAACTACAGGGGCACTACTTTAAGGGGAACAACTACAGGGGTAATGCATATGGGCACCACTACAGGGGGCACTGCATATGGGCACCACAACAGGGGGCATTGCATATGGGCACCACTACAGGGGGCTGCCCCAATTCATTATTTTTACTTCTCTTTAATCCCATATGGACCCGTCTCCTCCCAGGAACACTTGAGGAGGGGGGGGGGGTTTGCGCCATAACATGCACGTGCTCCGGGCGCCCTGGCTACACGCTACTCCCCTGGATAGCACCTGTTACAAAGACAGACGCCACTTTAAAACACTCCTGCTATTGTGTAGCCCTAATTGTAAAAATGAGAGTCTCCATACTGAGTCATGTGTTTTTAAATTGTTCATGGCACAGTATAAGTTATATAATGTATATGGTAGAGGTGTGTCCTTGGGCCACTGATAGTATCAGCAAGGTTCACAGACTGAACACTGTTGTCTCACATGAGCCCGAGTAATAATGAACTTCACTGTTAATTACACGAAAATTACACCCTATAAAGTATAAACTTACTGAGGACACACCTTCATGACACAGCAATACTGCCACAGGGCTTCCATTCAGCAGCAGTACCCTGTCATACAGGCAGATAGAAAGTATGACAAATTTATGCTCCCTGTCTGTTAACCACTTCACTGCTGGAAGTGATGGATTGTGCATATATTGTTTGTGCATACAGTATAATACTAGTACTGATTTATGTTACTCTGCTTCAGGAGAGATCACATGATAGTAGCACATGTCAGCAAATGCAACAATTTATAGTTTCCATACAGGCAAAGCTTGGCCTTGTAAATAAGTAGTGTGTTTCAGATGGTGTGTAGTTACCATGGCAACATTCAGAATGTCGACAGTGTAGAGTCGGATGGTTCAGAATGTCGTCATGTTCATAATGTCGACATGCAACAGATCGCCATTGACAGAATGTCGACATTTTCTAAATGTTGACATTGTGCAGGTCTATATTATGAACATATCAGGGTCAGTATGCGGTTAGGGTAAAAAAGTATTGTCGATGTATAATGTCGATATGTATAACATGTCAACATTATGTCAGTGTCGACATGGGTACCCTGTTGACATACTGAATGTCGACTTTCTGGTGTCAAAATTCTGAACATCAACATTCTGAATGTCGACTTCATATACAACACCTGCTTCAGACCTCTAGGCCATTAATGGGTTAAGAAAAGTTTCCAATGTAAATATAACAAGCCAATGTGGCATTATTATTATTAGTTAATTATATGGCTTCATCGATTAGGTATGTCTAATATCTATCATTAGAGCCCACTTGTAGGAGCTCAGGGGGTCATTCAGACCCGCTCGCGAGCGCAGGACACTCGCAAGTGGGTCGATGTTACCCCAATGCGCATGGGTCTCGCACCAAAGGGGGCGTGCTGTCGATGGTGACTGACAGCACGCCCCCTTTGGTGGGCGTGCCGGGGGCATGGCTGCCAGACGGAGGCGTTCCCGTGGGAACGCCTACCGTCTGGGTCAGGCCCCACTGACATCACTAGTGATGTCAGTGGGAGTGATTTTGGCTCTGATAGAGCCAAAATCACTCCAGGGCTTGCGGTCACCGAGACCCTACCGCAGGGTCTCGTCGCAAGCCCGATGGTCGCGATGGTCTTGACCATCGTGACCATCTTTTTGGCCGCTCGCATATGCTGTGGGTGGTCACCCACAGCTATGCGACGGGCCATTTTTAGGTAGGAGGGCACTGATTCAGAGCAAGCGCTCTGGTCAGAGCGTCCGGCTCTGAATCAGGCCAGGGGCAGAACTATGGGAGACAATGGAGACGCCTGCCGCCGGGCTCCAGCTCTGAAGGGGCACCTCCTCCACTGTCCACAACATATTCTCCCCACTTCGGGCTGTAACTATGTACACCGGCACCTGAGAAGCCACCATACACTAGTGGAGAGCTCCATGTCAGACCATCAGCTGCTGCCTTCGTCTATCTATAGCCGGTCTGCATGCGAATTGCTACTTTACAGTGTCAGCGGCTGTGACGGGAGGCACCAAATTATAACTTGCCTCCGGGTGTCTGGGAAGAACTTACGCCACTGAATCAGGCCCTCAGTTATGATACAGCCCCAAACCAACAGAGATTCACAGTGACAGATTGGATGCTCTGGTTACCAATGGTTAAACACATTTATCCAATCAATTAAATTCTTCAAAGCGAGCCAGAAATAAGTTAAAGATAAAATGTCTAAAAAAAAATGTAGAAGAGAGCTAAAAGCCAAGGTATTTTGAATTAAGTGTTATTTTCAAATGATCTCTTCATGTCAGGAAAGAGTTCTCTGCGGAGGTTTAGCTGTGGTGGAAGAGACATATGTCAGGTTTATTGTCGTGTAACACGCTCACTTCATAGAGAGCCTCTTCTATTCTGACCGACCGCACACAGAGCCGGATTCATTACTGATCGCCAGGGGCTGGCTGGCAACTTTTTGCCTGGGGGGCAAATGCATGCAGGCGGCTCTGGCAAAGGAGTAGCGTGTGTGTCCGAAGAATATGCGTGCTACGGCGCCCCCCCCTCCAGTGTTCCAGGGAGGAGGCGGGTCCATATGGGATTAATGTAAGGTAAAAATAAAGATTAGGGCAGCCCCCTGTCATAGTGCCCATATGCAGTGCCCCCGTGTGCCACAGGAGAGAACCCCTTTATGCAGGCCCCCAGTAGTGCCCCCAGTAGTAGTCCCCCCCCTTGTAGTGCCCCCAGTAGTAGTAGTCCCCCCCTTTGTAGTGCTCCCAGTAGTAGTAGTCCCCCCATTTGCAGTGCCCCTGTAGTAGTCCCCCCCTTTGTAGTGCCCCCATTAGTAGTAGTCCCCCCCTTGTAGTGCCCCCAGTAGTAGTAGTCCCCCCCTGTAGTGCCCCCAGAAGTAGTCCCTCCCTTGTAGTGTCCCCAGTAGTAGTAGTCCCCCCCCTTGTAGTGTCCCCAGTAGAAGTAGTCCCCAGTAGTAGTAGTCCCCCACCCCCCTTGTAGTGCCCCCAGTAGTAGTAGTAGTCCCCTTATAGTGCCCCCAGTAGTATTAGTCCCCAGTAGTAGTAGTCCCCTCCCCCCTGTAGTGCCCGCAGTAGTAGTAGTCCCCCCCTTGTATTGCCCACAGTAGTTGTAGTCCCCCACCACCCTTGTAATGCCCCCAGTAGTAGTAGTCCCCCCTTTGTAGTGCCCCCAGTAGTGCCAGACACCACCCCCCAGTAGACACACGTAATATAAAAAACAAAATAAAAAAAAACACTTACCTGAATCCCCGCTCCCACCGCCGCCATCTGCTCCTCCGTCTGTCCTCCCGGGCCGGGCCGCTCTGCATTATGGGAGAGACGTCATATGACATCTCTCCCATTGCCCACTGCGGGAGCCGGAAGATGGAGCGGCTCCCGCAGTGGGCGAAGCAGCAGCTAATGAGAGTCTGACAGACTCTTATTGGCTGCTGCTTACAACAAACACACAGCTGCTGGAGCCGGCGGCTGTGTGTTTGTCAGTGTAGCGCTGACCAAACTCCGTCCGGTCAGTGCTACACACGCGGTGCAGTCTGTGTCACAGTGACACAGGCTGCACCGGCCCGCGGCCCGCATGATGCTGCGGCCCGGGGGGCACATGGCACCCTGCCCCCCGGCCCAGCGCGCCACTGCTGATCGCAACTGCGATTACGCACGCAGATGGCCGATTGTTGCACACTGCGCATGCATCGCAGTGCGCATGTGCAAAGGTTCCACTGCCGTGGGACTGCGATCACAGTGACTACGCAGACCCAGCGCAGAGTGACTGATAGGAAGTGAGCGTTTGTGAGTGGTGACAGGGGGGTGGCCGGAGGAAAGCTGGCGAGCAGCGTGCCAGTGCATTTGCACGCCGCTACAGGGGCATGCATAAATGCAATGCCATATGCAGCTTGGGCTTTCACAGCGTGCGCTGAGATTAGCAACTTCTGAGTAAGGTCTGACCTTGTGCAAGTGTGCGTGAGGCTCCAATGGTACTTGATGTTACCAATGGTTTTGCAGACTTGCAAAGTATTATGGATGTGTGTAAGGTAAGGTGGGCGTCCTTATGTTAGACTGCAACGGCACTGCAATAGCAATCATTAGCATATTTTTGCAATGGGATGCGTGCATAATCGCAGCTGCAATTGCAAAGCAATCTGTAATTAATCAGGCCCCCAGTTTGTATCGCTGTTAGATTAGTGAAATACAAACTGCAGTGTATCCAGTTGTAGTTCTGTGTCTCAGAAAGGCAGGAACTTGCCTAATTGCATTTGCCTTAATTAATTTGGCTGCTGTTATACGTGGATAGCCATCTGAAACATCTCTACCTTATAGTAGGCGAAAGCTGTATAAGCTTAAGAATAAATAAGAATACTGTTTTTTGCTGATTGGTAATTATGACTGCCTTGTTTAGTTGGTGTCAGTTGGTCAGGGGTTTAGTTTGGAGCAACAGGAATGTGGTAGGTGCAGTTTTGAATTTTAGTAAGGTTTTGCATAGGGTCAGCCTATTTTGCAGATTCTCTGAAAACTAGTATCACAGACCCCTTTGCTTCATTCACCTATTGTGCTTGTGTCCTCTTTGCTATTCTGCCCTATTTTGCAAATTGTGCTTTCAGCTTTCCTTTGCACTATGCCCCCACCCCCCTCCGCCGGATGGCTAATTTTGTACACCCACTGCGCATCGCTGCTGCACGAGGGCGGGCATCACCCCCATCCCTCCTGCCTTCCCCGGCCTCCCCCGACATTAGGGGCTCCCCCCTGGTCAGGTCCCCTCCGAGCGCACTGGCATCTGCTGCACCAGCGGGAGCACCTGCTTCCTCGGCTCCCACTGGTCACTCTGTAATGCTGTCCCTCCTCCCCAGTGGTTAATGCCGTGGCGAGGTCCCCTGGCCCATTGGCAGGCTCTGCAGCAAGTGGTGGCCCCGGCAGCCCTGCTCTTGTGGCAGGCCCGGCGGCCATTACGGGCGTGGTGGCCATTTTGGATGGTGCATCCCCTGTGCCATCCAGCCATGCCAGCTAGTCTCACCTGCCTTTTCCAATGGCCACATCAACTGCCCTTTGGCAGCAGTTCCCCATTTCAGGTGCCCCTAGCAGTTTCATTCCCCCTGCTGCTCCGTAGGTGTCATGGTTTCCGACCATGGTTGCACCTCCTCCCTTTCACTCTGCTGCCCAGGTTGTCTCTGTTGCTGGCCCTTTCTGGGGCCAGTCTGCTTGGAGCACTGGGGTTGACCTCCCAGTTTACCATTTTGTTTCTGTCGCTTCTTCAGCCCCTGGCTATCCCCTTTTCACTCCGTCTACTCTTTCTTCTTACTCCTCCCCCTTTTTTACACCCTCCCCTTAACATCCTTACTTTTACCCTTGGCAGTTTTCCCCCTCCCCATCCATTACTTTCCCCCAGCGCCCACCTGTTCTTAACCTGATGGCCCCTCCTCCCATGAACGCTATGGCCCCCATTCCCCCCAGCAAGCTGCTACGCCACCCTCCTAGCCCACCACCCCTGCCGCCCACCCCTTTCCCCCCCCCACCCCTCCTGCTACCAATTCCATGTCCCCCATGCCGGTTACTCATCCTTCTCCTGCAGTTTCAGGTCCCCAGGATGCAGGTGGATTCTCCGTCGAAGCCTCGGTGGCTCGTGCGGCTGCCGTTTCAACGCGTGTCGATGCAGCCCTGGCTTCTCAGCTGGAGGCTTCTCCGCGCGAAGACATCGAAGAAGAGGTTCCAGGACCCTCCCGGGGTGGTGTGTATGGCTTGTCTAACACTTCATGCTCCTATTACAGCTCTTCTTCGCATTTGTCTGATTCCCCTGCGCGTCCACGTAAAATTGCTAGGATGGTTGCGCGGCATCTTTATAGGAAGGCAAGGGGTAGTGGTAGGAAGACAAATGTCGGCAGGCCCGAGGAGCCTGAGACCGGTTCTGATTCTGTTCATTGCGCAAATAGCACGGTCATTCGCGGCTTGCGTAAGAGTGTTCGTTTGAGGATCCGCAAAGGTAAATTTGTGGATTTTTTCTCGCTCATGGATGAAATGAGAAAGGGTTTAGTTCAGGCAAAAAAAAACAGGGGGCATAGGTGAAGAGGCATTCTGTAATTATAACTCATGGCTGGAAGGTATGCTTATTTTTGCTGCCTGTTATCTCCATACTCGAGCTGAGGAACATGTTAATGTTATTAAATACATATTTTTAGTGCATGATGTGTTGTTCGTTCCAGGGGTTTGGCATGGCGCAAGTATGATGCGCAGTTTAGGAGAAAGCACAATGGCAGGCTTCTCATGCCTTTCGGGGTCAAAGATGTTGAGGTTTGGTTGGTGTCACAACACCATTGGCCCCCCTTGGATGCGATACCACCCCCGCAAGACTTCGGCCGCAGTGAGGCCTGGCATTGCGGGTATGGCGAAGGGCAAATGTTTTGCTTTTAACTAGTCCCGATGCACTTGTGGTGCTAGCTGTTGTGTTTGCCAATCCTGACGTCTCTTCGGAGGTGATCACCCAGCCAAGGAATGCCGACGTGAATCGGGGGATGCAGCACCTGACCGTGCTGAGGGCTCAAAGGGTGCTAGTTAAGGCTCAGCCTCCTATTTGTTTGTAGTCGCTTTCTGAATGGTTGAGTGGGTACCCTTGGAGAGATGATTCTGAATTTTTGTTGCAAGGTTTTTCGGTTGGCTTTCAGCCACCTATTGCTGGTCTGTTGCTAGTTAACGCGCCCCGTAGCTAGGGAGCTCTCGGAAGTAATGTTGGTGAAAGTCACGGCCGAGGTCCTTCTGGGGAAGATGGAGGGTCCATTCCCTGGTTCTCCTTTGAAGGATCTGCGTATATCCCCAGTAGGGGTAGTTCCCAAAAAGTGCCGGGTAAGTTCCACTTGATACAGCATTTGTCCTATCCTCCAGGGGCTTCCGTTAATTATGCCATCCTGGCATCAGCCTGTAGGGTTGTTTATCAATCGTTCGATGAGGCCTTAGGCCTTAGGCTAAGGCTTGGTATGCAGTTTGGTTACAGTGCCTTAAGGAAAATTTAGATATCGAGTCGGCTTTTCGTTTGCTGCCTTTGCAGGAGGCCATGAGTTACATGGGTTTTCATTTGGACTCTGGGTATTTTGTTGATAAATGTTTGCCCATGGGCTGTGCATCTTCCTGTGCCTATTTTGAGAAATTAAGTTCCTTTTTTCACTGGTGTATCCAGGCTGGCACTGGCCAGGATGGAGTAGCGCATTATCTGGAAGACTTTCTCTTTATAAGTCCAGGAGGGAGTGACCTCTGTGCAGACCTCCTCTTTTCTGCGCAGGCTCTTTTCAAGGTTTTAGGGGTTCCGGTAGCATTAGATAAAACTGAGGGTCCCACTTCCTGTTTGTCTTATTTGGGGATCGAAATTGACTCGATGGCCGGTTGTTGTCATTTGCCGCAGGACAAGGTTGTGAAGTTGTTGGAACTGATTGCGAGTTGTTTGGCATCCGATAAGGTTAGATTGCGTGCAGTTCAATCATTGTTAGGTTCCTTTACTTTTGCCTGCCATATAATCCCGATGGGTAGGGTTTTCTGCAGGAAGTTGGAGAGGGCCACAGCTGGGACGAGTCAGCCTCATCACTATATTTGTCTTTCTTTGGAGATCAAAGATGATCTCCGAGTTTCGATCAGATTTTTGGTTCACTTTAATGGCGAACGCATTTGGCCTTCATCTCCTGTAGCTAATAAGACGCTACAGCTATTCACTGATGCAGCTGCCTAGTCTGGCTTTGGAGCGTATTTTGACGGGGAGTGGTGCGCTTTTCCATGGCTCGCAAAGTGGCATGTCAAGGGTCTTACCAGCAACTTGTTACTTTTGGAGTTTTTTCCGATCGTTGTTGCTGTGAAGCTCCGGTCTTTGTGGTTGCGTAATCAGCATGTTAATTTCTGGTGTGACAACCTAAGCGTTGTCCACGCTATTAACAACCAAAGAGTGTCTTCCCCCTTGGCATTGCAGCTTTTGCAGCATTTACTTTTGCGATGTCTGGAGGCTAATATTAGATTTAGGGCGTGCCATGGCCCGGGGTTAGATAATGACATTGCTGATGCATTGCCTCGCCCGTCCCGCTTGTGCCAGCTCTTGGCGGCCTGTTGACAGGCAGCTGCTGTGCAGGCTTTGCTGACAGTGATGGAGAAGGTGGCTTTAGATGCCTTTGAGGCTGCCCTTTTCCGTTTGACCTTTGCGGCCACGTTTTTTGGAGCTTTCAGGGTGGGCGAGTTGGTGGCTGCCAGTAAAGCGTCGGCTTCCTCCGGCCTTTTGTTATCTGACATTGGTTTTAGGGACTCTTCTATTCTTTGTAAGTTGAGATTCTCTAAGACAGATCAGACTGGGAGGGGAAGATGGGTGACCCTGCCTCGTCAGGATGACCTATTGGTTTGCCTGGTACGCCTGGCAGCCTCTTACATGGGTTTGCACCCATCTGGAGGGCCACAATGGTTAATACATGCTGATTTCACTCCTCTTACCAAATTTCAATTCGCTGCTATCTTTAGGCGAGCTTTGGTGGCATTAGGTTTGGATGCTTCAGCTTATTGTACCCATTCGTTTCACATAGGTGCTGCTACTTGTGTAGCTATTGTGGAGGCTTCTCCCACTTCAATTCAGAGTATAGGGAGGTGGAAGTCAGCGGCTTACAGGATTTATGTGCGCCGCGATTCGACAATTGGGGACGTGAAGGGATTTTGTAATTTTTCCCCCCGGGAGCCTTGATCTGGCCCAATTTGGTTCATGGGTTGGGTTTTTTAGTTTTTCTTCTTCACTCGGGTTCTCTGTTTCCCCCTGTTATGCATCCCTGATTGTAAGTTGCCATGTTTTTCTTTCTTTAAGTTGTGTATGTGGTGGTGTTGGTTTTGTGTGGTTTATCACTAATAGGGTTTGTTCTTTCTTTACAGCGACTGTGGTGGACGATGGTTTAGGTATGGCTGGAGGGCCATGACTCCATTTTTTTGGGCGGAACGGCATGGCCTGGCTAGGCATGCTGGTTTGTTGCTTGGAGGGCGAGAGGTGCGTTGGATTGGTCTGTGTGGTTTACGTATCCATGCTGTCCTTGATTTGCTTGCTTCTTCTGTGGATGCATGGGGTGTTCCAGGTTGGTTGGTGTTGCATGTTGGTGGGAACGATGTTGGTCATTTGAAAGGGGTTGAGTTGATTGTTCGGTTGCGGGGAGTTTTGGATGAGATTCGATTGCGTTGGCCGAATGTGAGGATTGTTTGGTCAGAGATTGTTCCCCTTTTGACTTGGTGAGGTGCTTGTAAGCATTCTGCTTTGGACAGGGTGAGAAAGAAGGTAAATGTGGTGGTGGACCGGCATGTGCTCTCATTCGGTAGCTTGGTAGTTCATCATGGTTTTTTAGGTGCAGACTTGGCTATGTTTTTTTGACCTGATGGAGTGGCTTGGTCTCGGGATGTTCATTAAGGATTCGCTGTCCTTTTGTGGATTAGTTGCTTTGGGTGGTGGGACAGTTTTCCTTCGTGATCTGGCTTTGGCGGGAGTATGCTGCAGCTCAGTGGATTTATGTGGTGCAAGAAAGCATTGTGGAGGCACTTGCCCTCGATGTGCGTGGCAAATTTGTCCTACTCTGTGCGAGGGGACCTGGGCGCTTTTGTAGGGAAGCGTTTCAGATTGGCCCAGGAGGGAAGCGAGACCCTCACATCGTAAGTCCGTCTTGAGGGGGGACGTTTTATTCGTCCCCCGAGTTTATTTGTTATATGAAAGCTATAACTGAGCTTGCAGAGTTTCTTTGCCACTCTAGTCAATTAATTAATTAATAATAAAAAGTTGTGACCTTTTAGCCAAGCTGTTTTGGTGTCTGTGTCATTATTTATTAGTTTAAGTTAAGTTAAGTTATCAAAGGTTGGTGAAGGTTAAGAAGCAATCAATCAATGGATCTCTTACTGTTAAATACTTACAGATACAGGGTGGTATTCAATTAGTTTCACACCCGCGATACTTTTTTGCCTGCCGGACTTTTCGCCTACATCGCGTATTTTAGCCATGGAAACTTATCATGCACATCCCCACGATTCGTCCTATTCAATTCCAAAAGATGCGAAAATGCAACCTGGCAAATGCAAACCAAGCGAAAAGTGCTGTTACGATTGGGGAAATCAGCCTGGCACCCCTTAAAAGATGCACTAACATTGGGGATCAATGTACATGCCCCCGAATAGCCCTAATAAAGCTATACGGGGTGCTTAAGGTGTGTCAATTTCTTGTAATTAGTATCTTTGCACAAGTGGTGAAGAATAGCATTAAGCAGTTTTTTTGGAGAAAGTACTCCTGTCAAATTTGGGGTACTTGACAATGGGTGCAAGCATGGTTTAAAGTCGCTAAAGTTAAAGCTGGGTACACACCTAAAGATTTTTGTCCAACCATCCAACTAGTTAACTGGTTGAAATGAAAATCTGGTAAGGTATGAAAGCAAATGACAATCAGCAATTTGCTCCCACATGCCGGAAAATGGACAAAAACTGTTGTTTGAACAAATTGTTTAGATCAAACATTTAACAAACTTGTCTGACGACCATTTTCATCTGTTTTCTGGCATTTAGGAGCAAATTGCTGATCATCAGTCACTCCCATATGTTGCAAAGAAATGTGACATGTTATTCTATCATGTAGTCTAATAAAATAAAGTATGTCTGCAAACCACTTTGAAATGAAAAATAAATCAAAATGAGGAATCAAATTAGAAAAAATAAATAAAAGAGAATAAAATAATAATAATAATAAAAATAAGAAATATAAACTAAAAGTAATGTAATTTAAAAAAAAAATTAATCAAAAATAAATAATAATCTGAATAAAATATATATATAATAAGATCAGTGCAGATGATGTTTATGCTCTTTTGAAGCATTAAGTGGGTGCCCGCTGCTGTACTGCAGTGTTGCGGATAGCTGTCCCTATCTTACCCTGAGATGTGGGGTGTACTGCCTGCACAGTTCTCCGATGTCGGTGGTGACTTCGGCGCTCAGTGCTGGATAGACACTTGCACTGTGTTCCGTGTTGTATGCGGGGATAGCCGCTTGCTTTGGCTTGCTCCGGTCCCCTTTCTGGCTAGTGGCTCAATCAGGAAAGTGCCGTTGGTTTGTCTGTAGTAAAAAAAAGGGCTCCAACACATTTCATCCATGTGACGGACTTTGTCAAGGAAGCTGGGCTGTCAGTAGTTGTTTCAATTAGTACTCTAGGGTCTGCGATGATTGGCTAATAGGTATTTGTTATACCAGTGTCGATTAATTAACTCATTGAGTTCTGCACTTTATTAATAAAATACTTTTAAAATCACTTTGTGCAAGCCATAGTCATGCTTGCTATTTAAAACTTATATTAAGTGTTGCACGATTATATATGGTGATAATAACAAAATAAGTAAATAAATAAATAAATATAATGGGATAGAATAAAGTGGAATATAATATAAAATAAAATAAAAATTTGTGAAAATATATAAATAAATAAAATAGAAATAAAATAAAATAATGGTTCACAGAAAATTAATTTGTTAGTTATGTATGAAGATTGTTTATGTGTTTGTCAGAAAATAACTCAGTTCGAAATCTATATTAAGGCTCCCTGGGTACAGGGTTTTCAGCTCATAAATCCACTGTTTCTTTTTTTGACATGCAATGTAAATAGTTCTCTCCTCTCCAATCTTGATCCACTTTTTGTATTGCCATTAATTTTAATCCTTTGGGGTCATTATTGTGTTTTATGTGGAAGTGGTCTGAGGCACTGTGTGTTCTTAGGGGGTCATTCAGACCCGCTCGCGAGCGGCAGGACGCTCGCAAGCGGGTCGATGTTCCCCACTGCGCATGAAGGCTGTCAGCAATCTATTGTTCTCTTTTGGTTTCTTGTATTTAATGAGGTCACTTCTATTCTTTTTATATGTTGATTTAAGGCTGTTTTCCAGTAATTCTTTATTGTAGCTTCTATCTTCAAATCTCTCCTTCAGTTTGTTACTCTGTGTTTTGAAATTTGCATCTTTTGAACAATTCCTTCTTAATCGTTGAAATTGTCCTCCAGGTATATTCCTAATCCATTGGGGATGGTGGTTACTTGATGTTAGTAAGTTATTATTGCAATCTACTTTTTTTATATGTTCTTGTTTCAATCTCATTATTTTCTATGTACATTTCAGGGTCTAAGAAATTTATAGTTTTTCTGCTATATGATGATGTAAACTCCAAGTTAAGATTATTTAAGTTGATGTATAGCAATAATTTTTCCAAATCTTCTTGGCTGCCATCCCATATCATTAATACATCATCTATAAATCTTGTCCACAAATGTATATTAGCTCCATAGGGGTTGTTATCCCAAATGTAGTCATCTTCCCATTTTGACACGAACAGATTCGCATAACTCGGTGCGAATCGACTGCCCATTGCAGTCCCGGTCAGTTGTTTATAATAATGGCCCTCATACCAAAAATAGTTATGTTCCAAAATGTATTCTATGCAGCTCATAGTGAAATTGACTTGACTATTTGGAATGTCCGGCTGGTTGCATAGATAGTGGTAGGTATGGGCACATCCATCTGCATGTCTAATGCATGTATAAAGTGATTTGACATCACAAGTGACAAGTATGAATGAATCCTTCCACTTGACGTTGGCTAATCTTTGTAACCTTGCTGTGGTGTCTTTAATATAACTCTTCTATACAGCTACAAGTGGTTGTAAGTAACAGTCAACATATCCCGAAAGGTTGAATGTAATAGATCCTATGCCCGATACTGTTGGGCATCCTGGGGGATTCTTTGTATCTTTATGTATCTTCGGGATTTGATAGAAGACTGGTAACCTGGGTGTTGTCGTGTTGAGGTAGGCATATTCATTTCTAGTCAATATGTTTAAATGTAGACCTTTGTCTAGAAGTTCTGTGAGTTCTTTTGAGTATCTTTCTGTCGGATCTGTTTCACGTTTTTGATATGTTCCAGTGTCCTCAAGAAGTCTAGCTGTTTCAAATTTGTAGTTTGCAGTATTCGTAATGACCAGGCCACCACGTTTATCTGCTGATTTAATTGTGATATCTTTATTTGTTCTTAGTTCTTCTAGAGCCATTTTCTCTTCTTTTGTTAAATTCATTCTGATTTTAGGTTTATCTGGTAACATGTCAATGTCATTTTCAACCAGTTTTTGGAATGTTTCAGACCTGCTCCTTTTACATGATATGGGGTAAAGTGGCTTTGTGGATTAAAATGTGTGTGTTTAAATTCTTGATTTAAGTTATTCTGAACTGATACTTAATTTCTTAAGGCCGGTTCCTTTGAAAAGAATTTCTTCAAACAGACCTTGCGTATAAATTTGTGCAAGTCTATATATATTTCAAATTTGTTGGGTTTTCATTGGGGTGCAAACTTTAAGCCCTTGCTAAGTAGGCTCAATTCTCCTTCAGTAAGTGTGGTGGAACTTAAATTAAATATGTCTTCCCCCAAATTGGGTTTGGTGTTTGAGTTCGCTTTTTTCTTTAATCGTTGTCCTCCCCTCTTACCTCTTTTTGTGAGTAAATTTTCTTTTTCTTGATATGTGGTGTTGACGGTTGTGGATCCTCTATTTCGTCTAGAAACTCTAAAAAATCTTCATCAGAGTTAAGTCTTGTTCTCTTTTTTGATGCAGTTAAATCTTACCTGTCATCTTTCTTGTCTTCTGTGAGTCTCTGTCTTAAGTTGGTAAGAAAATAGCTTGTTTTCTTTTTGTGCTTCTTTTCTCCCAATATTAAAGGATTGTTTTGCTGTGTTTATAATACATGTTCTGCCCGGAACTTTGTTTGAATTTCTGACATTGCTGTAACTGAAGTTCCTTACATTGTAGGGTTGGTAATGCCTGTGCGGTTGAGTTTAACAAAAGAAGAGAAAATGGCTTCCGCACCTTTGCACCCCAAAATAGCGATTTTGCTATAATTTTCTCCACCTATTCATAGGAGAATCTTTTACACCTATTATATTGCATTGCGTTTTTGCGTACGCGAAAAGTGTTTGCAATTGAATACGGAGATAAGTTTCCGACTGGCGAAAAGTCGCAATCGGCGATACTTTTTTGCGGATCTTGGCTTTTCGCTTCTAATTGAATACGGGCCACAGTATGTAAAGTAATAATATATATTATACATTTCTGCTTAAAATGGATCCGGAGCTGACACTCAGTGGAAGCAGCCATCTTGTGTCCTGTGTACATAATAATGCATCAATTAATTACTGTATCCAATCTATTAACTAGAAACTTTTTGTGCCTTTTGCCTAAGCATACTTTCTCTCCCAAATTGTCTGTGAGACTGACGAATCTCAAGGAGTGGGTGCAGAGCTTGGTCATGAGATTTGCTGCAAATCCTATACCCATGGTCCCATCTCCGCAATTCTGCAATTCATGTGCACTTACCCAGTCGATCTCCCAGCTTGGAGGTATAAAATAGCTGCAAGAATGTTCATCAGTGATGTCACAGGTTTCTGACTGCATTTTATTAATGTTATTAACCAAATGGCTGTGTCTACTGTGTAGGCTATAAACACTGTACACTTTAACCACTTAACTGGCTAATATTTTTTCCAGAAACTGCTCAGAAATTGTCGGGTTTTTTATTATTGAATTAGGTCAAGATCATCTACGTATTTAAAATCTATCCTACACAATTTGTTTTAATTTTTTTTTAAAAAACATTATTAATAACGATTTTTTAATACCAGCCGATGATGCATCGGAACATGGTGACTTTGCATTTTCCGGCGACTGCTCCTTTCTTCAGTTGCCAGGTATATTCAGTATGCTGGAAATGATGTGAGTGTAGGTGTTGATTTCATAGAATTACATAGGCACACACCAGCGGATGACTCAAACTATGAACAACCCAGTTACTTAACCAGTACTGTTGGTTTATTGAGAAATAGCAGGTACAGCCGTAGTTACTGATACATGCACCACTGGGGTTCTATACAGCTCACCAGCCTGTGAGTATATGCTGCAAATGGGTAGTGATTCAGGGATCTGGATCAGCTTTATATGCAGGTATTAACCAAGTTCTTTTTAGGAGTTAAGCTACTGTCACTCACTCACAGCAAAGACAAGATGGCCCCTGCACATGCTCAGAGTTCAGTGGCCATCTTGGGACAGGTCATAAAGTCTCCCTGGAGAACAGGAAGACTGGAGGCTGCGCAGTAACACACTCCTCTTTCAACAATATACTGGGGGCTACTTGACTTACATTTACCCATCGGCTTTACCTCTCTGCAGCCACTGGGTGGGGAGTGCTGCCAGGTTGCCCGATCTGGCAGACACTTGTGGAGGGTGTATGGTAGCAGAGGGGCCGAGAGGCCGAAGATTATCTTCAAGCAGCCGCCCTCTGCATAGCAGAGCAGCGGTTAATGGATGCAGTGTGCATGTATAGTATGTAGCGTCCATTCAGCCGAGAGAGGCTGGTGGCACCCCAGCAGCTGCCGAAGTCCTGGGCTCGCCCCCAGCGTGACACAAAAAACAAAAATTTAATCACCCAGGGGGTGTGGCCACATTGACTTTAGGCAATGCACCCTTCCTAATGCAGGAATCTAAAATGTTGGGAGGTATGGTCGAATCTGATGCGACCACGTCAGGCAAGTGGTTAAATACATCACTTTATTTAACCACTAGCCTGGCATGGTCGTATTAGATATGACCATTACAGACTGGGCTTTCCCTGACATGGTCGTATCTGATACGACCAGTCAGAAAAGCACTGTGAGCGGCTGCTGGAAGATTGTCTTCTAGCAGCCGCCAATCACAGAGGGAACTCCCTGTGGGCTGATCGATCGGACAGCCCAGCACTGGTGCACCCACCCCCGGCGGCTGCCGAGAGGGCAGAGCAGCTGCCGGGAAAATAGAAACACAGCAGCTACCCACCCGCTAGCAGCAAGCCGCCAGACAAAGAGAAGGCAGCGCTGATGGCACTGTCCTTCTCTCTCTCCCCCTACCACTAGCAGCAGTCCAGCAGCTGCAGACAGGGCAGAGCAGCCGCCAGGCAGAGAAGGTAGCGCTATCAGCACTGTCCTTCCCTCTCTCTCCTCCCACACTAGCAGCAACCCGGCGGCTGCAAACAAGACAGAGCAGCAGCCGATGCAAATAGAAGGTAGCACTATCAGCCGTGTCCTTTTCTCCCTCCTCCCCATTTGCTGGCCAAACAGTGATTCCCTCCTCTCCCTCCCCCATTTTTGCAAGCCCCACCCCCCATGAATACATATATATATATATATATATATATATAAACAGCAGAGCCCTGGCCTCATATATATATATATATATATATATATGTGTGTGTGTGTGTATATATATATGTGTGTGTATATATATATATATGTATATATAAATATATAAGTGTATATATATATATAAACAGCCAGGGGACGTGGCACTCTAGAACTATGAATGCAGTATTTAATGAGTATAAGTAACAACGTTTCAGTGCCTCTACAAATGGCGCTGTCTTCAGGTTAAGAGAACAAGGCAAAATTACATACCTTAAATAATGAATCACCCATGCATACTGTGAACGCTTACACCGGAAACGGGACCTCACACCAGGACTGGCGGCGCCTGCTGCATGATGTCAGTAATGCAGCGTGTCATACTGTTGATCCCATCACCATAGTAATGGAACATAAACACAACATCACATTATATTATACTACAGATCTATTGGGTACTAGTAACTGACTAAAAATATCTCAGATCCATATCTATATGCCATAATAGGGCAAATGGCAAGTTAATTAAATAACAGTATCCATGCTTGCCTAAAGTATCACCACAAACATATTAATAGTGAAAATAAGCTAATCAAGCTATAAGCCTAACAGTATATATATATATCTCACACTGGCAATACTCACTCGATCTGTGATATATTAAGCATATATAAACTAACTCACACTTATCAATTAAGTGACTACTACTGATGACACACCTAGTGGACAAATATCAGTATAAAAACAACAAGTTACTATATATCTAGAGACAATGTAACTGTAAAAAAAGAAACATAACTATTATATTCAAAAATATTTATAATACTGTAGAACAATAATTATATACAAGGGCCATCTTAGCTGATATAACTAATCTACTACCCTAAATATCACTAGCTGAAGTTCACAAGTAGTATTATAAAAAGTTGTGTAATCCTAGGTGGTCATTAAGGCCCTTGGGCACAAGAGTTCCTAAACGAAAAATCCACCTACTTTCTAATTGCTTCAACTTCAAACCTCTGTCTCCTCCCCTGATGGACGGGGGGACATGGTCTATCATTCTGTAGCGTAGGGTAGACAGAGGATGTGGGGCAGATGAGAAATGCCGGTCAACTGGTTGCTCACTATGGACGTCATTCAGAGTCTCTCGCTAGCGATGTGGGCTCGCAAGCAGTCAGATGGTTTGCATACGCGCATGCTTCGTTCTGCGCATGTGTGAACTACTCTGTGCAATTGCAGGCTGCTCGCTCGCCCAGCAAAGACAGTCCAGTGAAATGAGTGACAGGAGAGGCTGTTTGTGGGTGGTAACAGGGGCAGGACACTAATAACGGGGGAGTGGAGGTGCAAACACAGACGTGCCTGAGTGTTTCAACGCCGTTTTAGAGGCATGCATAATTAACACGTAGTCATAGTACACGGCACATGCCTGTTTTGTACACTGAAGTCCTCGCAGTGCTTGCGGTAGGGTAAGGCAACCACAAGCGCTGCGATCGCTTCCGATTGTCCTCGATGTGCCAATTCTTTAATACACTTACTGAAGATGACGTGTGCTGGTGGGCGGCTCTGCCTGTGCAATTGGGAGTATGCTGGCCGCTCGCTAAGACATGGTGGGCGTGCTTATGCCTTGGCGAGCGATCGCTTCCCGTGGCGTCACTTTGACAAATTTGCATACCCTGGGGGTGAGCGATCGCATCTAGCGAGAAACTCTGAATGAGGTCCAATGACCACTAACCAAGGCAGCTCTGATCGAAGATCGGTGGACCGCCATGCATTCTTTAAATGCTCGCTCTGTCTTGCCTATGTAGGAGAGTTCACATGGGCATATAATTTGATAATTGTAAATTTAGAATTACACGTTAGTTTAAAGTTTATAATATATTTTTTTCCCAAAAGTGGATGATAGAACGTATCTTCTGAGATCATATAGTTGCTCGTAGTGCATGTACATCTAACACATCCAGTCTTGCCAGCTAGAAAGTGTGTAATGGGGGTTTGTTGATAGTTAGAAATATCAGTTTTGACTAGATAATCTTTAAGGTTCCGACCACATTGATAACTGGCCATAAGCCTAGTTCCCTGCAGTTTCAGATCTGAGTCTGATTGGACCATTGGCCACAAACATTTGGCTAACTTGTTAATAGGTGCACTAGCAGAATTGAAATGTGTGACCCACGGAAGTGACTTGTCTTGCTGTTTGATTTGTTTGCAGACGAGTAAACTATCTCTATCTAGTTTCTGAACTCTGACCTTGGCCTGTTATAGTAATGCTAAATTATATCCCCTCTCCAACAACTGAACTATCATAATTTCCATTTGTGACTCTGCTACTACCGGATCAGAATTAATTATTTTGATCCATAGTAGTTGCGAGTACGGTAAGCCCTTTTTAAGCACTGGAGGATGAAATCTCTTGTTATGGAGTAAATTATTATGATCTGTCATTTTGATGTACAGTGAAGTTATAATATTACCATTCTGTAAAGTTATTTGAACATCAAGAAAATTGACAGTTGTAGGACTAATATTGTAGGTGAGTTTTACTGGGTGGTCCCTAGCGTTATGACCTTCTATCATATGTATGAAGGCTTGTTTGCTTCTTTGCCAAAAGATGAGCAAGTCATCTATGTATCTAGTATAATATACATTACTCTCCATAATATATGTATCTGAAAAGAATATATCATCCAACGGTAACCATTATGCTGCTCGTAGTCAGTGTCAACTTTGATCCTCTTTTCTTTTTTAAATTTAACGAGATCTTTTTTGTAGACTGTTAATTGGTTACTAATTGGTTGCTTAATTTGTCTAACCAATTGCTGTTACCATCTGTTTCCAGTATCGGCTTATGGATCATCTCAAAAGCTTTGATCTTATCTTTAATGGTGTTCATCTCTTTAGTACACTAGGCCTGATTCAGACCTGCTCATGAGCGCTATGCGCTCGCAAATGGGTCGATGGTGGCCCAGTGCGCATGCGCATGATGGAGCAGGCTCCATCGTGCGCATGCGTGAGACCCGGTTAGTGACGGGCAAACAGTCACTCCGGGTCTCGTACCAAAGGGGGCGTGCTGTCGATGTGGAGTGACAGCACACCCCCTTTGGTGGGTGGGCCGGGGGAGTGGCTGCCCAGATGGAGGCGTTCCCAAGGGAACGCCTTCATGGCACTGGTGAGCAGCAGATTTTGTGTGGGGCAGGACAGATCCGCCCACACAGAGTAGAAAAGCATTGTGGGAAGATGTATAATGGCTGCCGTTTGACCAGAGCCCAGGTGAGGCTGCTGGTGGACAAAGCCAGACAGTCCAGGTGGGGCTGCAGTATGAGTGAAGCAGACCAGGTGGACAGGATCATACCTGCAAGGAGGCAGGCAGATCCATATACCTCTGACACTGTCCTTGTGAGAGGCGGCAGCCAATAAGCTGAGAAAGCTATACCAGGCCTGGAGGCCAGTGTCCAGTCCTGCATGTGTCAGGAAGGACCCCAAATATCAGAGACTGTGAGAGACTTTCATGCAGATTAGCTGCTTCTATAGAGAGGGCTCAAGAAGTGAGC
The DNA here is from genome assembly GCA_031769625.1 of Taudactylus pleione. NCBI lineage: Eukaryota > Metazoa > Chordata > Amphibia > Anura > Myobatrachidae > Taudactylus > Taudactylus pleione. Next base: position 1,615,878 of record JAUIMM010000120.1, read on the forward strand.
TAGTGCCCTAAGAAATGGCTAGGTTGTTTTATTTTATCTCTGTTTTCTGATGTCCATGCTGAAGTAAAAGCACCATTTTTTATATGTTTTACTGGAATGCAATGTGTGAATTCTAATTCTGCATCTAATCACTGCACCACTAACACCAAACTACCAAGCTAATAACCCCAAGTATCACATTTGGTGGAGAATGCGGGCATAAAGATTCTACGCACACAGGTCTACGCAACATGATCTGCACAGAAAGTGGATTACAGCAGCTAATGGAAATATGGATGTTTACTGCACCTGCATATGGACTCAACAGTGCCAAGCTCATCAGGTTGGTGAGTGAAGATTAAATCTATTTTGAAATATTTCATGGAAAAGTTGTATGCATGTCTGAAAACCGTGCTACAAAGTTTGCTAAAAGTTATGTACTTTCTTTAGCATTGGAAATGTTAAAAGAAGTATGTGTGGTTTATTCTGTTGAAATCAAGCTAATTAAGCTGAAGTAAAAGCACCATTTCCCATCTGTTTTACTGGAATGCAATGTGTGGACTCTAATTCTGCATCTAATCACTGCACCACTAACACCAATCTACCAAGCTAATAACCCCAAGTATCACAACATATATATGTGTGTGTGTAAAAAAAAAAATATATATATATATATATATATACATATATATAAAAATATATTTATATATATATTGGTATGTAATCCCTCCTCTGGCTCACAGTTTCTGTACTATATGGGAAGGGGTGGGGTACCCTGCCTATTTTCTAAGTCTCAGGCCCCACAATTTCTGATGGTAGCCCTGGCAGCCCTGGCTATCAGCATCACCATGCTGCAGGTGTCTGGGCGCAGCCATCTTGCCTCAGGTCATGTGACATAGTGGGCCTATCCTGATGCATCAGGTGATCTCTCCCAACCACTCACGCTCTGCTGCTGGGTACTTAAGGGGGTTTGTAGATCCATGTAGTTGCCAGTGCAACGTGTTTCACAGCTTGCTGTGAGAGAGTTCCCTGTGCTCCTAAGCCTTGTTCCTGCTCCGGTGCTTCCTCTGCCTCCTGTCAGCTAATCGGCTACCACAGATCTCCCAGCACCGCTCTGACCAGTACCACAGCCTCCAGTCCGGTGGTGACTGCCCAGTCTCCCACAGGGTACCCACTCCTGTGTTCTGAACCTGTCGTTAACTCCTCGTTCAGCCATTCATCAAGGATATCTCATTCAAGACATTCTACAGGATATCAGGATATCTCATTCAGCCATATTTGCATCATTTCAGGATTTCACTATAGACATCTCTGTCACTTTCCTTGACATTGACTTTGTTCTCTCCCACTACAGTGACCTATCATCCACATTCCCCGGTTCTAAATTTATTTACATAGGGACACTAGTTACTTTCTGTATATTTTCATGTCTACTAATCCATATAAAACAACTAACTTTCCATTTTAAATCTGTTCCTGCTTCCACCCCGGGTCCACAAAAATCCCAGTCCATAACAGTTTTCACTGGCCAAATGGATTTGGCCAGTGGACAGGAGTCCAGAACAGGTTTATTCCAGGGCAAAGCAGTACGTCTGGGGGGCCTGGAGGCCATGCAACAACAAATGGCACAGTATGTACAGGAGATGGCGCTCGCCAGGATACATTACGCACATCGCTGGTTTCCCCTGGCACTTCTGCAGTCACCGCTGTCTCCACCTCAGTGGTCTCTACTGCTGGGTCTCCACCTCGTCTGTATCTGCCCATTCCCAGCAAGTTTGATGGCAACCCTAAACTGTGTCGTGGATTTCTCAATCAGTGTGATGTGCATTTTACACTCCAGCCTTCAAATTTCCCTACTCCGAAGACTGAGGTGGCTTATATTGTATCATTATTATCCGGTTCAGCCTTAGACTGGGTTTCTCTGCTCTGGGAACAATCTGACCCTCTATTGAATAATTACTCTGCGTTTCTATCTTCATTCAGGAGGGTATTTGATGAGCCTGGGAGAACCACTTCTGCATCATACAGTATCTTACATCTAAAACAAGGAATCCGTCCCGTCAGTCAATATGTTATTCAGTTCCAGACATTGGCATCTGAACTCAAATGGAACGAGGAAGCCCTGACATCAGCCTTCTGGTATGGACTCTCAGATCGGATAAAGGATGACCTAGCCACTCGTGATTTACCCACCAGTTTCAATGATCTTATCTCGCTATGCAATAAAGTAGATCTTCACTTCAGAGAACGCCAGGCGGAGAAGCATAGATCGGAACACCCTAGACCTCCTCCTTCCCCCTCTCTTGCCTATTCTCTGCCCTCATCTACAGATGAAGAACCCATGCAGGTCAACCGAACCCATATCTCTAAAAAGGAATGACAGAGACATCTCCTGGTGGCTTTCTGTACCCGTAAGCAGGGAAACTCCCATTCCTAACTAGTCTCGGGGACACCCAGTTAGGAGTAATTCTTCCGCCCCCAAAGAAAAATTATTCAGTCTTGTCTGTAGCCCTTGATATCAAGTCTAGTCCTGTGTTTGTGCCTGCCCTCCTGGATTCTGGGGCAGCAGAGAACTTTATGTCTCTTCAGTTGGTGGATAAACTGCAAGTTCCCAGCGTCACCTTGGACCATGCTATCTTTTTGACCTCTATCGATGGTAGACCCATTTTTTTTTTTTTATAGAAATTTTATTGAGTTTTATCAGATGAAATAAAATAAGATAAGAAAGGAACCTACCATCATATATGTTGGGAGGAAAAAGAGACAAAATCTTCAGGTAGTAATCAGCAGTAAGGTAAACAACATATGGTTAGATTTCTATCTCAAAGTTTACAATATAATATGAGAAAATTGAATATAACTTTGAGCAGACAGCTGCTAAAACATTGCATTATTATACCAATAAGAAAAGGTATATCCATATTATTTATCATAGCGAATAACCAAAAATTGGTGGATAAGTTAAGTAGAAAAAAGAGAATCTACAATACAGGGGAGGGGAACATATGGGAGGAAGGAAGACACAAGAGGGTTGGTAAGGGAAGGAATATCAGAAGAAAATAAATAATTAGCTTGGCTTAGATTAGTATACATATATGACTTACAAATATTATTAATAGGAGTATAATGGTCATAAAGGAAGGAGCAAGGAATAAAAGTAAACTCAAGTACTTATGCCATAGATGAAATACGTTGAAGGAGGTACCAATCAGTATTTTCAAAAAGCTTGATGATATGATTTTGAGATGTAACCTCTAAAGTGTTGATAAAAGTTTCCCATATTTCACAAAATGTTTCCGCTCCTTTATTAATATCAAGTATAGTTGAGCAGTGATCATAATAAAGAAGTTGTAACATTTTGTGCCTAACCTCTATAAGGGTAGGGGAAGACTTATTGATCCAATGTGTAAGAATCACTTTCTTAGCTACAGTTAAGAGAGTAGTTACAGTACTAATCGAAGCTTAGTTGCTTAATCCTGACCTAAATTCCACAATGTGAAATTACCAATGATACATGCTAATGGGTTGGGTGTAAGCTGAAGGGAGAGCATGGTGATCAAAAACTGAATTTCTTTACACCAAAAATTTTTACCTTTCTACAACCCTATATACAATGAAAAAATGTGGTATTAGACATTTGACATTTGGGCAAAGACCTTGTTCTGAGTCTATCATATGCTTACGTTGTGCTGGAGAAATGTAAGCTCTGTGTATAATACGAATATGGACTTCCTGTAAATAGGCCGATTGTAAATATTTACGAGTAGAATCAAAGTGAATAAGGAGATTAGGTAACTCAGTTAAAGAGGTAATATCTACCTTCCATGTACTGAATAGAGAACTCCAAGAAGTAGTTGAGTGATTATCTGTCAAATGTACATAAAGCATACTGATTCTATAGGGGATTGTAGAAATCAACCTTAAAAGTGAGTTAAGTGTAGTAGAATTCGTTCCCTCAGTAGAATTCATACGAATAGAGGATATATAGTGTCTAGTTTGAAGATACATATAAAAATTATGTTACGGTAGCTGATACATTTGTTGTAAATTATCAAAAGTCAAGAGTTGTCCTCCAGGGTCAAACACTTTAGAGGCAGTCGATAAACCTTTTTCTTTCCATCTTTTGTAAGTAGAATTAGTTACAGAAGAAGGAAAGGCTGGATTCCCCCACAGAGGAATAGCATGGGGAATAGAAAGGATTCCCATGGAGTTTCCGATTTATATAGATCCAGGATTGATATGTGTCTTTAAAAAGTATGTTGTTTAGTATATTTAAAGGAATGTCAGGTAATTTGGTATGTAATAATGCACTAGGAGAAAACAGAGCAAACAGGGCTATGATGATCGGTATTAAGACTTGTCTCTAAAAGCCAACCACTGATATAACGGAAGAAAATCGATGAAGTGTAAGAGTAGAGATCAGGAAGCCAAGGCCCCCATTATGGATGTCTTCATTTTGCTAATAGCTATGGATGGTCTTTTACCTTGTCATATGAAATGACCTTTTTTGTGAGACTAATTAGTAGCATTTACATAGCATAAAATGTTTTTGGGAAAACTATACTTTTTATAACCACTAATTGTCCTAATAAAGAAAGGGGAAGGCATTTCAAATTATCTAACATGTTGGCTGTCTTAGCAATAATTGGCGTAAAATTGGCTGAATAAAGTTGAGTTAGATCTGAAGTAATATTAATATCAAGGTATTTCATTGAATTAAAGGCAATACGAAAAGGTTGGAGAGCTGGCAAAGAATGAAAATATGCAGTTGAGGCATTAATAGGGAGAATTTCCGATTTTTCTAGATTTACCTTATATCCGGAGATTAATCCAAAAGAGGATATAATATCTAATACAGCCGGTAGAGAGACATCAGGGTTGGAGAGAAAAAGCAGCATATCATCTGCAAAGAGTGCGATTTTTAAAAGTTGATTGACAACTAATATCCCTTCAACCAATGAAGAAGCACGTAATGTCACCACTAAGGGCTCTATTGCTAAAGCAAATAATAGAGGCGAGAGTGGACATCCCTGCCTTGTCCCTCGACATATAGGTAAAGGCGATGAGATATACCCATTGCAAGAGAATTGCGATAGGGGATTGGAATATAACAGTATTAAAATATCAATAAATTCTGGTGGAAAGCCAAAATTTTTAAGTGTTTGAAAAAGGTGGGACCAAATCACAAGATCAAATGCCTTTTCGGCGTCAAATGAAACTATCACTCTAGGAATGGAGCATTTGGTAGCATGTGTCTGTTGGATAGCCGCCAGAACTCTATGAACATTGACCACTAAGTGCCGTCCTGTAATAAAACCAGTCTGATCTGTATGTATGAGTTGTGGTAGAACAAATTTCAACCTATCCGCATATATTTTTGTTAAAATCTTATAATCTAAATTGAGTAACGAGATTGGTCTGTAGGACCCTGGAAGTGATAGATCCCTGCCTGGTTTAGGAAGTAGTTTTATAATTGCCGAATTAAAATATAAGGGTATCGCTTAGTCTTTATAATATAATTATAAAAGGAAACTGAAAATTTACTTATACGGGGAAGAAGAATTTTGTAGAATTCAGCAGTCAAACCATCTGGACCAGGTGCTTTAGAGGGTTTAAGCTGTTGTACCACTCTGGTAACTTCTTCTAGTGTAATTGGTTCACTAAGAATGTCATCAAATTCTTCTGATAATTCTGGTAAAGGAGATGATGACTGAGAATTGGTAAATGTATTAACAGGAATATCAGTGGAAAGGTGATCAGAATAAAGGGCCTGATTCAGAGCCGGACGCAATTAGCGCTCACTCGTCCTGAAAATAGGGGTGGCTATTCAAATGAACCGTTCGCTGTTTGCGGTCTGTTCACGCCTCTAGGTCTGAACGAGCGAACAAAACTTGTGGTCGTTTTTTGGGAAACTACGCCCACTGGCCGCTCGCATCCTACGTCATGTCCGCTATTTATTAGATTAATCGAGTACATCGAACAGGGTATGAGCTGCTCGCTATTCTTGTGGTTGGTTTTTGCTACCACAATTTTGCGAACAGTTCTGGCTAAAAAAAAAAACAGTGACGTGGTCAATGACGTTGCTGTTTTAAATATGCACACCCATAAAACGCCCGTTTTGACCTTTAAGCACGCCTGCGATCGGATCTCCACTCCCCGTTTTCAAGCACCTTCCCCTGTTACCACCCACATACGCCTCATCCTGTCACTCAAATTAGCAGGCATTCGCTATTTTGCGAGCACATGAATTTTGGCCGCACTGACTGGTTCGCGCATGCGTATAACTATCCGTACGCATGCGCAGTTGGGCAAACATCGCTCGGAGTGAACGAGCTGCCGCTTACGAGTGGCTCTGAATCAGGCCCAAAGAGTGGTATAGAAGTCTTTATTTACATCAGTGCTCTGGCCACCAGATTTAGTCATTGAGCCATCAGCGGTACGTAGTGGATTTACTACCATCAGTGTTTGTGTACCTCGTAGTAAATTAGAAGTTTGCCTGACTTGTTACCATATTTATGAAATTTATAGTTAACAGAAAAAGATGTTGTTCACCACGAGTCTTAAGATATTTATATTCATCAAAATGTATTTTGGCAGTAAGATATGCTGATCTGTTCGTAGGTGTGGGATGAGATTTAAACAATTGGAAAGTATCTGTGAGTTTAATTTGAAGTTCAAGATATTTATTAGTTATTTGTTTATTTTCTGCAGAAACGTACGAAATTATAACACCACGTAGAACTGCTTTACCCGCTTGCCAAAACAATGAGGTTTCTGCATGAGACAAGTTAGTGTGCATATAATCCATCCAAGCCAATTCCATTTTGTTACGAAATGAAATAGACTTAGGGGCCTATTCATTAAACCTAAAAATTCAATGGAGATAATTAGCTTTAGAACTCTCATGGAGTTCTAGCTAATTATAGGAGGAATTCATCATTCCACCTCTCCATAAGTATCTATTCCGAAAAGCTGTCATTTTTGCGATGACAGCTTTTCGGGAAATAGATACTTTTCCCTGCCTACACTACCTTATCGCTTCTGGAAACAGTGCTGCCCATGCGCTGTTACATCTGTAAAACCAGCGCATGCGCAGCACTGCCTACAGATGCGTTAAGTTTGTGTACCCCCCCGACCATCCCCACTGCCCTCCCCCCTCCGCTCACCTCCCCCCCCCGACTTACCTGTCTGCGCAGCAGCCTCCGGCTCCGTCCTGCTGGTCTGTCATGTGGTTTCCCAGCAGACCACATGACAGATTAGAAAAAAAAAACTTTTTTTTTTAGTCTAAACTTTCTTGTGCTCTGCTGGGGAGCACACATGTCCGACCAGCCTCCGGAGCCTGAGGACGGAGCAGAGCGCCAGAGGGACTCGTCGGGGGACCTGCACACGCGGATACAGGTAAGTTTCACCTGCTATTTGCCACCTCACAGTGGCGAATAGTAACTGCATCAAATTCCGAAAATTGATAATTTTCTGAATTTGATGAATACCACAATTTCCACATCCCCATACTAATGTATGGGGAGTGTGGAAATTAACGCAGGGAAACTTAGCAAGGAGATATCTGTGATATCTCCTGTGCTAAGTGGCTACATGAATACCAAAATAACGTTATTTAAGGAAAATGTCCTTAAAAACGTTATTTTAGTGTTGATGAATAGGCCCCTTAGATAGGTAAGTAGGGAAACGCCAATGGCGAAAAGGACCTCTATCAAATCTGTCTGCAATGTCATCCAAACTAGTGCGTGATCAGAAAGAACACTCGGTTCTATATTTGAGTCTAAAATTTTAGGGAATTGCGAGCGAGACAATAAGATATTATCAATCCTTTGGTGAGCTGATGATAAGCAGGTGGAATCTTTATCCGTAGGGTGAGAAGCCCTCCATACATCTTTAAGTTGTAATCTAGTAGCTAATGTGGGAACTCCCAGCTTAGGAAGCGGGGTACCGCAAGATGTGTTATTAGAGCAATCTAGAGTGAGGAGACCAGATTAAAGTCACCGCAAACTATTAATGAATTCAAGCAATGTATTGATAGCTTAGTTAACAAATGATTAAAAAAGTTTTTTTTATAACTATTGGGTGCATACATGAATTTAGAATTATTAATAAATACTTCTGTTATGACATATCGACCTTCTGGATCTGCATCAGTAGGGTTCACTGATATTGTTAAGGGTTTTTTGGGTTGTAGGGAGTAGCTGCTACTAAAGACCAATTAAGCATTTGTAACTTATTAGTTTCTGAGGCTGTTAAATGTGTTTCCTGGAGGAATACCAGATCAATATGTTGTTTGGATAAATACATAAGCAATTTACATCTCTTGATAGGTGAATTGATTCCCCCTACATTCCATGTACCTATTTTTAAAGCCATTGGGGTAAATTTACTAAGATGGGAGTTCTATTAAGCAGTGATGTTACCCATAGCAACCAATCAGATTCCAGGTATTATCTTCTAGAAGGTGCTAGATAAATGAGAAGTAGAATCTTATTGGTTGCTATGGGCAACATCACTTCTTAAATAGAACTCCCAAATTTACTCCATTGTGTCATAAGAAATATAGAAGAAAATGTATCCATCCAAGAAAAGCGAAATTGCAATATTTCAATCAAGGTAAAGAGAGGGGAAGGGAAAAACATGAGGTTAAGGAAACATACAAAAAGAGACAAGGGGTAAACACAATAAGCAATACAGTTAAATATGTACCATCTCACCCTTGGACACACTGTCCATGGATTTTGTAATGGATCTGCCTCCTTCCAATGTGTATACCACCATCTGAGTGGTAGTGGATCGTTTCTCAAAGATGGTCCACTATAGTCCACTAAAGAAGTTACCATCTGCTCCTGACTTGGCTCATCTATTTGTGCATCACATATTCAGGTTGCATGGACTTCCAACAGACCGTGGGGTTCAGTTTATGGCAAAATTTTGGATGGCCCTCTGCTCCATGTTACAGGTTAAACTTAACTTTTGCACAGCTTATCACCCTAAAAGCAATGGTTCTACTGAGAGGGTGAACCAGGACCACGAAACTTACCTAAGAATCTTCATGTCCTCATCCCAGGACAATTGGTCCTAGTCTCTCCCCTTGAACAAATTTGTGCACAACGCATCCTACCATTCTTCCTCTGGACAATCTCCTTTCTTTGTGGTCTACAGTATTCATCCAAGGGTTCCCGAATTTAGAAGCTTGCCTGCTTTTGATGTGCCTGCAGTGATACTACTGTGCGGAACTTCTCTTTGATTTGGTCTCAAGTTCAGACAGCCCTTACTAAGACTTCACTGCAATACAAAAAACAAGCTGATAGAAAATGTAGAGTGGTTCCCAAGATGCAGGTAGGGGATCAAGTGTGGCTCTCCACCCGTAATCTACGTCTTCAGGTACTATCTATGAAATTCGCCCCTCGGTTCATTGGACCATTCTCGATATTAGAAGTTATTAATCCAGTCTCCTATCATTTACAACTCCCTCCATACTTAAAAATACCGAACCTTTCCATATATCTTTGCTCAAGCCTTTGATCCCCAAGAAATTCCTTCACGTCCTTCCTACTCCTCCTAAAGTCCAAACTGAAAAGGGGGTGGAATTTGAAGTGGCACAGGTACTGGATTCCCGCATTCGTCATGGTCACTTGCAATATCTTCTGTATTGGAAAGGCTAAGGTCCGGAAGAACGCTGTTGAACCAGGACCGAAGACATCCAAGCTCCTAGACTTATCTGTAAGTTTCACCTGACCCATCCTGGAAAGCCAAAGGAGTGTCGTAAGGCCACCCGAAAGGAGGGGGGTACTGTCACGACCAGGGTATCTTTTCCCACAAGCCTGCGGTGCTTACCAGTGCGGACGCTGTGGCGTGGTCCTTCCAGTGGGGGAGCTGATACTTGGAGACTGGCTCTGGGTGCACGTGGGGGTCTGATTTCTGTGAGTCCTGCTGGCAGGAGTAAGGCTATCAGCATCACCATGCTGTAGGTGTCTGGGCGCGGCCATCTTGCTTCAGGCCACGTGACATAGTGGGCCTATCGCCTATCCTGATGCATCAGGTGATCTCTCCCAGCCACTCACGCTCTGTTGCTGGGTATTTAAGGGGGTTTGGAGCTCCATGTAGTTGCCAGTGCAACGTGCTTCACAGCTTGCTGTGAGAGAGTTCCCTGTGCTCCTAAGCCTTGTTCCTGCTCCGATGCTTCCTCTGCCTCCTGTCAGCTAATCGGCTACCACAGATCTCCCAGCAGTGCTCTGACCAGTCCCACAGCCTCCAGTCTGGTGGTGACTGCCCGGTCTCCCACAGGGTAGCTACTCCTGTGTCCTGAATCTGTTGTTAACTCCTCATTCAGCCATTCATCAAGGATATCTCATTCAAGCCATTCTACAGGATATCAGGATATCTCATTCAGCCATATTTGCATCATTTCAGGATTTCTCTTTAGACATCTCTGCCACTTTCCTGGACATTTATTATGTTTTCTCCCACTACAGTGACCTATCATCCACATACCACGGTTTTAAGTTTATTTACATTGGGACTCTAGTTACTATCTGTATATTTTCATGTCTACTAATATCCATATAAAACAAACAACTTTCCAATGTAAATCTGTTCCTGCTTTCACTTCTGTTTCCACCCCGAGTCCACAAAAATCCCAGTCCATAACAGCAGGAACCTGACAATATCATCAGGTTGGTCTGCATGTTTGCCAGATGAACGATAAAGACGAACAACCTGCGGGAAGCGCATCGTTGGTCGTTGGTCGTTATCATTCATCATTTAGGTGATAAAATGGACGATAAAGTGAACGACTGAATGATATCATTATTTATTCAGTCATCCACTTTAATCGCCCAGTGTGTACGCACCATTAAAGTAATATGAATAGATTAAAACTTAACTTTTAGTTTTTTCGTTTTTAGAATATAAGGGGGAAGAGGTTATTTTTCAACCTCCAATAATATTTAAATACAACCAATAATTACAAACAAACATAGAAATCAATATACTTCACTGCCAACTTGTTAATACAGGACTTTTGCTAATTAGCCCACATCAATGTTATTTACTACATGTGCTCAAGTATTTATATTTCTTGATGATTTGAGCGGACACCTGTTGTGTCATCTTGTTGGTTGTACCTATTACTATTGTCGGATTCCGACAAACAGCTCTATTTTTAGTGGGTACCAGCAATAATGTTCCTAATTTGATTGACGATGAGATTATAACTCATTACTCATTTTTAGATATGATTAATTCTACATGTTCATTATATAGTTCTTATGAATGCGCAATATATATGATCTGTTTTCGTATCATATTAAGGAACTCAGGAGCATACAATACTACTCATGTATTGAATTTATGATATGTTATGATATATTATGATATGTGGAACAATTAAGTTTGCCTGTGCATTCTTTCTTGGAATTTGTTACTCATCAACAAATGGACTACAAATGCTACTAGCCCTACATATATATTGTTTTGACCTATGAACTGTGCAATTTTCCCTACCAGATCTACAGCCATACATTACTTGATCGCCCAATCTCGTCTGATCTTGGAAGCTAAACTGTAATTGGCCGGGTTAGTACCTGGAAGGGTGACCTCCAGGGAATATCAGGTGCTGTAGCTTAAAAGATATTATTGGGAGTTCTTTTGCACATGGCCAAATAATATAGACACATGAGAGCTTTTTCTGTTTATATTATCAATCAAATATATCAGTTTCTGATTGTGTAATATTTTTAAATAATTCACCTTTTTCATTATTCTCAATGAAACTTGTTTCTTATGATGGATATATACCATCTGTAATTTTGATTAAACTATATGGTACCTTATTATAATGTTATTAATAAAAATTATGTTTTAATTGACAATAAGTTACTTTAGAGTGCCCCAGATAATAGCCCTACTTTTCTCTCTTTTTTGTTGTTTATTGAAAATAATACCAGAAATACCTTCCTTCTAATTTTGATAAAATATCAGATGAACATATCTACATAGATTCTAGTATACTTGGAGTACTTTGTCAGATAGTTTGGCCTGCTACAACCTCTTATAGGAGATATCATTGTATCCATTTAGTACCAATATCTTGCAACATGTTGCAAATGCAGTTGCTCAAGAGCTACAGTAGCAGAGAGACAATTAGTACCAATATGTTGCAGCATGTTGCAATGCAGAAGCTCAAGAGCTGGCAGACAGACAATTGTTATTCATGTAGCAAGAAAAAAACAGAAAAACAAATCCGTACAGTTTTTTTCACTCAGTGGATAGAACACAGTCCTGCTGAAAGAAATATATTACATGAATATTTTTAGCTTTCAATTTACCTACATCTAATTTAACAAGTCGATCTTTCAGGTTACGGCCTCTAGTACAGCAAGAGAGTATTCAACTTTTCAGTAATCCTGGGAGGGATTTGTCAGTATTCAAAATGGGCCAAAGTTGTTTAACTACTTTGGTGACTTCCCGACTCTTAGTTGAAAATCTGTTAACCCAGGGTTACTACTTTTCCTTTTAGGTTGTAATATTTATTAATTATTTATATATACTTATTGTAGCCCCTCTGCACAAACTTACTAAGCATCTGATCAAGTTGTTCCTCTAACTCCTTCTGATCGCTAGTGATCCTCCTCACATGCAAAATTGGGAGTGAGGGAGGACACGTCATAAAGGCATTGGGTGAAAAATAGTGTGGTGCAAGATGGTATTTCTATTGTTGTTTTAATATAAATAGAGGTATGTAATAAACCATCTTGTTGCCTGATATTGACATCAAGGAAGTGTACAGCATCCTATAGAGGGAATCGGTGTGACATACCACTCGGCGGATGTAATACCGATGCCGGAAGGCAGAAGACTGAAGATACCGACAGGGTAAGTATTTTAACTATCCCTAACCCTTTCCCCCTCCCCACTAACCCTCCTTTAGGGGTGCCTAACCCTTCCTAGTGCCTAACCCTAACCTCCCCCCAGGTGTGCCTAAACTTAACCCCCCTCCCCGCACCCTAAACATAACCCTCCAAGCGTGGTGCCTAACCATAGCCCTCCCAAGGGGTGCCAAACCCTAAGTCCTCCCCAGGAGCCCCTAAACCTAACCCTCCCCCCACATGGCTGTCCACTCCCAATGCCCGGCTTACCTTTGTTCGGTATGTCAGGCATCAGGATTTTGGCAGGTGGATAATGATAGATAGGCATCAGGATTTCAACACTTATCATTAGTCCCATGTTGGGATTTCACAGTCGGGAAGCCGCAGGTCGGCATTTAGACTGCCGGCTTCCTGACCGCATACCCTACAGGGTATGTAAACTGTACTGCATGTCCTGATTGATTATGATCTTGAAACATTTTCTGGAGGTCCTCACTTGACCCCAACCCAGAAATTAACAGGTCATCAATAAATCTACAGTACAGTAAAAACATCTGAGATATTTCTGGCACTAAGAGGAATTGCTGTTGTTTGACTATATTCATAAAGGCGTTGGCGTAAGATGGGGCCACAATGGACCCCATCGCTCACCCCGCCCTCTGCGGGTAAAATTTTGTATCATAGATGAAATAATTCCTTAATGTCAGAAACGACCAGCAATGCACGCTCCCGCTGGTCATTTCTGACATCAATCATCGGCTGAAAATGCCGGTCAATCTGCCGATAATGACAGATTGACCATGTTCAGGGATGATGGAGGGTGCCTACACTAAACAAGTAATCGTTCAGTGTAGGCACTGCAGGGGATGGGGAACAATGGTACGATTCTGATGTCGTAGTCGTACTGTCTTCACTGGGTCACGTAGTGTATATGCACCTTAAGAGTCAGGAAGAAATACATGTCCTGTTATTATGCAGTACATTAATTGTAATTATATGACCCAGAGTGGGTGCAACTATATGGTAGCAATAATTATTTTGGGGTGAGCATTTGGGCGTGGGGCCCCCGAAGTTGCTCTGGCTGGGTCTTTTTCAGGGCATCACCACTTAATTCACATAGATACTTTTTCATCACCTTTCTATTTGTTTGTTTATTATTTATATACATTTTAATTTTCTTATTATATTAACACTTATTGATTATCTTGGCACATCTATACTTTACAGTTCACTATCACCTTTCTTCCATTTTTCGTGTGATGCCCTGGGAGTGGTCCTTGGCTGGGTTCTTTTGGGCTGCCCTGCACCTCGGATGTGAGCCCCTTAATGTTTGGGACGCCGGTATAGAGGAGCCTTGATGCTGGCCCGGTGCTTAATCATGTATTTGCAAATGTATGCAACTAATACCTCTGAATTTCTATTATCATGTAGGATTCAAGTATTTTTGCTAATATTGTTGCAGTGTGCTGGAAGGAATATCCCTTTTTTTCTGTGAATCAGGAAGTCACCAAAGTAGTTAAGTAACTTTGACCCATTGTGAATACTGAATAAACCCTCCCAGGATTACTGAAGAGTTGAACACTCCCTTACTATACTAGAGGCCATAACCTGAAAGATCGACTTGTTAAATTAGATGTATGTTAATTGAAAGCTAAAAATAAACACTTTTTGAAGCATAAAAGTGGTTACCACCGATGCCTTGGTTGTATCATATTTAGATCAGTGATACTTGCAGATAGCTTCAGCCATCCTTATACGGGAAAAAAAATTTCATCAGGTTCCCGGTCACCTGCAGTACCACTTATGTAATATACCTTCTGTCTTGCCTCTGCGGTTTGAATTACATACAGTAGGCAAGACAGAAAGGCAATTTATAGAGCGGATAACAATACATATATCAGCCATCCGCGCAGCCATCAATACTGGAGGGAGTGATCAGCCAGTTGCCAAACACTATCAGCTAGCCAAACATAATGTGGCTGACATGAGGGTTAGAATCATTGACTATATATGCCATTAAATATCAGAGGAGGTAATAGGGCCAAATTACTTTTACAGGCAGAATCAAAATGGATTTTTCAATTACAAAACTTTAGCCCCGAAAGGGTTAAATGAGACACTAGGGCTCCACTGCTTTTTGTAATGTTCGAGTGTGTCTGTTAGTCAACATTAACCTTAATGGTAAGGGATGAAGAGTAATCAACGAGTAAGAGATGTTGCTAAACTGTGGATTTAAGCTTGGTGATTGTTTATATGATGTTTTTAAATAGTACCTCTCTTTAGGGATTTGTTGTAGTTATTGCCCAGGCAATACTGGATGCCACATGACCGGAGCTTACATGGGTCGCGTGCTTGATGACGTCACTGAGTGAGCGCTTCTTCGGTAAGCTGCTGGTTGGTGAGTAGGGAGGTGACGTGACTCAGGTGAGAATAGTTATCTGGCTAGATGGCGGGCTAAAGATGTCTTTATATGTCACATTGTCATTGTATTATTATCCTTGCTAACGGGCGGATGCCCAAAACGTCGGTAACAAACAGTAATTGTAATGTGTGTGTTTGTGTTAATAGAAAATATGGGCCGCTGTTTTTCAATCACATATAATTATAATATGGAGACTGGATAACAAAACTCTTAATAATACAATAAAGATCTGTGTGTTCCAAAGGGGAAAATAGTTATTTATTACACATAGGATTAATACTGGTTCCCCCAAATTATCTTGGAAAGAATATGTGTTCAGGGGAGACATTAAAGGGGGAATCCAATTGCAGGTGGGGAATTTAAAAAAACCTGTGGCGCAGGGTTTTTCCAGCAGCTAGGGGTTTTGCTATTCAATTGGGGGACTGAAAATGGGATGCTATTATTCCTATAGAAATCACTGCGT
This sequence comes from Taudactylus pleione, assembly GCA_031769625.1. Lineage (NCBI taxonomy): Eukaryota > Metazoa > Chordata > Amphibia > Anura > Myobatrachidae > Taudactylus > Taudactylus pleione. The sequence continues at coordinate 1,631,614 of JAUIMM010000120.1, forward strand.
CTTTTTCCTCGCACCTCCGGAGCAAGTCTGATTTTTCCTAAAATCGTTAATGTTAGGAAAAATCACCGGGGCCAGCTCTGGGACTCCGGCAGCACCTCCCCCTCTTCCCCCGAGGACTAATTAAGCAATTGGAAGTTTCCAATTAGCTTAATTAGTCCTTAATTACTCACCTTCCGAAGTGGTGTCTTCTGCATCCAATGTTGGGAGCCGAGTCTTCTGCAGCAGGGTAAGTATGTGAGTGTGTGTGAGTGTTTGTAATTGTGTATGAGTGAGTGTGTGCATGAGTGTATGTGTGTGTGAGTAAACTCTGGTGTGTGTGACCCCGCCTCCCCGTGTGAGTGTATACCACCCCTGTAGCCGGCGCTTGGAGAACTACATCTCCAAGCAGCCCTTGCGCCTCCCAGCAACCCCCTGGACTCCCAGCAGCCCCCACCCCAGTGACAAGATTGAGGGGAGGCCATCGGGAGCCGTGGAGACCACCTGAGAACTCAGAGACCCCTGGACAGGTGAGTATAAATTTTCTTTTAGCGCCGGAAGGAAAAGGATAAAATATTTATTTACCTGACCAAGACCCAAATACAGTGAATGTTATTTTAATGGACTACCATGCTGGTATTTGTCAGTGCACTTTTCTACCACTCAAAAAATATATGTTTTGACAGTGTTAAAAGAAAAACACCAAAACAAAAATGATCTTGTACTAATCTGCAAATGTTTGGGCTAATATGCTGATATTTTATTTTTTGAATCGCAAAGGTATCAGTCCCGTCTTTCCCTATCTGTGGAGTCTATTTATCATTAAATACTTGCGGCATATTCCCCGAAAACACACGTTTTTGGGGGATATCTGGAAGTATTAAGTATCCCCCAGATGTGCAATCACAGCAGATGCAGTCCCTCCATTTTCGAAAGCAGCCGAAACCCACATAGGTATCTATGGTGGTTGTGAAGCCGCAAATGTGAAATACTGATTCGGTCACATCGATGGGAAGGCTCCGTTTCCCTGTACAGTATGTGCTATTTAATACATTCCTGTGGCATCATTGCATACTGCAATGCAATCATGGATGCTAATATCGTGTGCAGATCGCATTGAGTATGTGATTCTTGATAAATAGGGCCCTGTGTGTAATAATAACGTACTGTTTACCTGTTGCCAGACCATATTATATTCAGTGAAGGATCAGTCTATGGGTCAGAATGATCATCCTAGTACTAGCAGCCTTGTGATTAGTAGTACCACTAGTAGTAATTCAACATCTTCTACTAGTGGAAACAAAGTTCATGTGGGAAGAAGAAAGTTTAAGCAAGGCCGTTCCAAATCACATGGATCTTGCTCAAGTCAAATACAACATCATCTCATGGTGATGTGACTGTTAGTGGAAATGTAATTGATGATGAATGTAATGATTTACACAAAATAAGGAAAAGAGCTAACATTCCATACACCACCCACAGAGGCAAAGAAAGGCTCAGGCCATGGGCACTTTTTGCTCAGCAAGATACTAGCAGAAACAAGCCATAGTCATGCATCTCCTGCAACTTCCCAAGCACTGCACTAGTAGTTTGACATATCCTTAACCGAAAATAATAACACTGAGGCCAAAAACAGGAGAATCCAGAGGACAGTCCAAGGGTATATACGAGCAGCCTGTGTGTCAGACAGGTCACATTTTGAAACTGTGATAAGTACTTTATCCTCCCACAATTTCTCAATCATCTGAAAATGTGAGGATGAGTAATAATGAGGAAGAGAGTGGAAATTTAAATGTTAATCTGCAACAGAATAATGGAAATAATTGTGTATCTGACAATGAAGATGATGATGATGATAATGATGATGGTGACAAATGTCTCCAAGTAAGGCAGCCACCAGTGGTCCCACCTCATTCCCTTGATAAGCGCATTGTTGTTATGCCTGACCAAAGGACCACAGAATCCACCTCTCAGGTGTGTAACTATTTCTACCCCAACTCAGACAATGATTGGCAGGCCATTGTAGCCTTTGTGACACCAAAATAAGTCGAGATAGGAATGTTAACCTTCTAGAAAATTGCTCACAAATACATCATTTGCATCATTATCATACAAATGGTTTACCCCCAAAAAGTGAAATCACGTGCAATAAGCAGCCCAGTAACAGCTACTAGCAGCTTGGTTAAATTCCTCATGCAATCTTCACCGCCTGTATCATTGGATCAAATCCAATCAGACTCCTGTAATGCAATCCATAATTCCCAAGAAGAATCTCTGGGCACTATGGCAGCTGCTGTTGAGGGTAGTCTATCATCTTAGAAGGGGAACCAGTGTAAGCCTCCCAGCCATTCAAGGAGAGTAGGGAAGTATGCTACAACATATCAGTAAACTGTAGTCTCATGAATGTGCAACACAAATAAAGAGGTAGTGATGACAAAGGTTACCACAACTGCTTATGGACTGGATTACTAGTGTCTAGAAGGCTTATCTTCTCTTTGTAACTGAACGTTATCTGATATTTCTTATCTGTCAAGAAAAATCCAGTTTTACAAAGACTGTTGTAACCAGTGCACCATGAGGCATAGTACACTATGAGAAATACCTAATTCATATACCTAATTTGTGAGCAGTGATTTTCACAAATGTCCAGTATTAATGGGCTGGCCTGAGAGCCCTAAACTCATAATAACTGTCCCAATCTGGACAGGGCAGTTCAGATTTGGGGGCTCTGCATCTCCTTCCCTAGTGGGACAGCTTCGGCCAGAAGGTTGAGATGTATGTTCTGCAAAATGTTGAACTTGTGACAACCCCCTTTACTTGTCCCAATTTGCCAACAGCAAATTTGGTTGGTTTGTAACATGATGTTCCTCCATATGATTTTTAGTCTCATGTCTGCTTTGACTGTTGGTTTCCTAAAATGTACTATTAATACTAATTTGCATTGTATTTTTGTATTTAATTAGTAACTCCATCCATAGGGGTCAATCCAACTGTCTGCGAGGGGCGAGAGTTGCCGAGGGCATAGCATTAAAACACCCGCAATGGCACCTGAACTTGCACCCCTTGCAGCCTGCTCTGAGCCTGAATTTTCCCCTTTAGGGCTACCGTAAAGTGCAGCTGTTGCCACGATTGACTCCCATAGTCTGGTCAAAGCAATCACATTTTAGAGGAAGACACTTTGTGAGCTAAACCAAATATTCAGGACCCTGGGTCAAATTCAGAGGTGGACTCAATGCTGACGTTTGCAGAGTTGAACGATTTTGTTTGTACTACGAATGCGCCCCCTCCATGTGAGGTCATTTGAAGGGGCGGTGCCACAAACACCGTGAATTACAGCAATGTCCGTAGCATCCTCAGGATGGTCCGGGGAGCTGTAAGGGCAGCTGTGGACGCTCCTGAGGACATCCTGAGGATGCTCCAGGCAGCACTGCTGTAGAGATTCTGGCTGCAGGGTGCCTGGAAAGCCAGATGCAGGGGCCGTGGGTGAGCGGCGGTGCCGCCCACAGAGCTCTGCGCTCTGTGTGGCCACACTGCTTACATACCTCTAGTTACGGCCCTGGTCTGAGTCACATGGCACATGCATCCGATAGATTACCGATGGCGGTTGCAGTGAGAATTTGGACACAGAGTTATTGAGAGTCAGTGAGCATTTGTATTGTGACCATTTCAGGGGCATGTTTCAGCCTGTGACTCAGTCTGTGTATGCAGTTACAATAGCTTTGGTGAATGATTTCCAATGGACATTCTGAGCAATAGAGTTGCTCAGAGGATCAATGATGTGAGTGATGTGTGACCGATGGTGCGTCTTTGTACGGAAGCAGCGGATCAGAGATGCCGCTGATGGGCGTCTCTGTGTATATCCCGATGGCTGTGGCATTTGTATATGTTTGCAGAACCGCATACAAAGTCGCAGCCATGACAGAATTAGTGTCCACCTCTGAATCAGGCCCCACTAGTTGCCATTGAATTGATGAGCTAAAGTCTCATAAATAGTGGTTCAGTCCACCAGTGGCATAGACAGAGGTTGCTTGTGGGCCTCCTTGCCCTACACACCCTGGCAGAGGGTGCGCTGCTGGCCTGGGCAATGTCCAGTGCTGGGATCAATTGTTGATCCCAGTGTGTAAGTCCTGCAGTCCGGTGAGATGTGTCTGAGGCGGAACACATCTCACCGGACTGTTCACAGTGGCGGGTGACATTTGACATTTAGCCCCGACTGTACTATAAGCTGGGCGCAGCTCGGGGACCAGCGGCCATTTGAATTTGGCGCTGACCACGAGCCAATTATGGCTTGAGGACCAGCAGCCAATAGAAAGCGGCCGTGGCAAACCAACTGTGGTCCATCTGACATCAGATGCCACTGGACAGAAAAGTCAGTTCGGCGGCGGGCGGAGGATGTAGACATCGCGGGAAGAGGCCAGAAGATGCCAGGCTCAAGGCAAAGGCAGCAGTCCTGTTATTGCCGCAAAGATTCACAATCAGGAGGAAGGAAAGAAGTCACCACGGCTTAGCCCACAACAAGGCGACGCTGCGCAGCTCCAATCCAACCAGCAGGTACCCCGGCAAGAGTTGTGCAACCTCAACAGTCCAGCCACACCAGGTTAAGCTTTTGTATTGCACCTCAAGACAGGGAAGCCAGCACATCCTGGCAACCAGCAGTACTCCACCCCAAGCTCCTTCAAAGCAAGTCTGCAGGTAACAAGTGTTGTCATCCAGCGATCAAACCCCCTCATCCATAACCCCCCCCACACACACACCATTTGGGTCAGGACTATCGTTTCTTGCCATTAACCAGCACTACCCCTCCAGTACCCAGTCTGGAACGGAACGGACCTATACGTAAGTGGGACGCCGCTATCCTATATCATTGAATGAACTAGCATAGCGTTAATTCGCTAACCATCTGGACACTTCAGTGTGCATTTACCTTAATACTGTGTTTAATTTTCTTTTCTATACTCCGTAGTTATTATTTGAGTGTATATTGTTGTGAGCAACCTCATTTGTACATTTATTACAGGGTTGTGATATTGTATTTCAGTCGATACAATCTTTTTCTACACCTGTATAGTTTCTGTCGCAATATATGTATTACAATTCTGTGGTTGACACTGTGTTTAACCATTAAACAGATTTTTCACTCATTATCCATCCAAATCTTTATTAGACTAAGGTACACACACCACATATAGGTGTATAGTGCGGTAAAACTTCGCTCTATATCAAGACAAAAGAGCTCTGGCGACAGAGCTCTGCTGGCCAGGACAGTCCTGCAGCAGAAGGCTGCAGCTGAGGACAGGTAGGTTGCCATAAATTCCTACCTAGACCACCAGGTTGTCAGGTTGCCGTGGGGTACTTAGGGTGGGTGGAGCAGTTTATTCCCTTGCCCTGGGCGCCAAAACCCGTAGTTACGCCTCTGCAGTCTACAAAAGGGATGCCTCCGCTTTAGAGATAACAGGCATGCTTTAATTCAATGGTTCTCAACTGCAGTCCTCAAGTACCACCAGCAGGTCATGTTTGGTGGATGTCTTTAATCATGCACAGGTGAGATAATCTATGTTGCTGGGTCAGTAGTTATCCAACCTGCTTCCACAGACAGAAATCCTCAAAACTTGACCTGCTGAAAAAAACTTAAGGGTTGAGGTTTAGAACCACTGGTGTAATTGATAGAATACAATGTACAACTTTATTATTATTTACCCCATTGTTGATAGTGATCAGAGCAACTGGTTCAAAAATCAATCTGTTTCTATCAAATTATACTAAATAAGCACAGTACAATAATAATGAGAAGGGTAGTAATAAAATAAGCTTAATGCACAGACATACACCACTGTAAAAATGCTGTAAACTTTAGAGGAGTTGTGTAATTATTAACGCGGTTGCATTCATAAAGAGCCTTGAACTGGAATTGAGATAAGCCTCATGAGTTAACCACACAGAGATATGCCAGACTGGACTCCCTAAGAACTTGTACTCTCAGGCATTAGCACGCAGCGAGCTGCACTTCTGGTCCATTCATTGTTTGATGTCCGTGCAGTGAAAACTGACCATGCAGTCCTCATTAAGGGGTCTATTTACTGACAGGAAAAAAGGGGGAAAAGCGCTAAAGGCAGAGAAAATCCCTGTACATACCACTTCTCAGTATGTGCTAAAGGGATTTTCTCTGCCTGAAGCCTGCCAGTGCTAAATGCAGGCTACAATATCGCGCTGCACCTGGGTCACTTAGCGCTGCCATAGACACCTATGGCAAAGCTAAGTGTCACAGGTGTTACTAAGAGGAGAGGGCACTTACAGTCGGGTGTCTTCTCCAGTGCTGATATAGCGTCCTGTACAGGGGCGAATCTAAACTTTTGCTTTAGGGGGGCGGTGTGTGTGTGTATGTGCAGTGGTGGCAAGGATGTGCTTGCCACCATGGCGGCGATCTGTCCATCATCATGGATCCCAATGGGGGCCCTGGGAGTGAGGTACATGTTCCCTGGGTCCTCAGACTTCTCATTCATCTGATTTTACTCACCTGTAGGAGGGGGACCTTGTGTGTCATATCAGGGATGGTTTTAGACCAATTAGAGCCAAGGGCAAAAATTCCTTTTGGTGCCCCACTTAAAAGGACAAAAAAAAAATCGATACTGTTTTGTGTGTACTGAATAAAATTCACCTTACCTATATGGTGGTTTCTCAGCAATGGGGAACCTCTGAAGAAATTAATCCTCTGTGGGCAGTGTCCTCAATCAGTAGTCACTGTTCACATTGAAGATCACATGGTCCAGAAGATGCCTGTTTGTGTAGGAATAAAACCAATGTCATCATCATACAACAGAAATTCAACCAGAAATGTGCCCCCTGTGTCCCCTCCAGCCTCCTGCCCCCTGTATCCCCTCCAGCCCCGTCATTCCAGCTTCCAGCCCTCTGTGTCCCCTCCAGCCCCGCAATTTCAGCCTCCAGTCTCTGTGTTCCTTCCAGCCCCCCATCATTCCAGCCCCCAACCCCATGTCATCCCAGCCTTCAGTCCCCTCCAGCCCATCATTCCAGCTTCCAACCCTCCGTGTCCCCTCCAGCCACCTGTCATTCCAGCCCCTCATCATTTCAGCCTTCAGCCCTCTGTGTCCCCTCCAGCCCTTCATCATTCCAGCCTCCAGCCCCGTCATTCCAGCTTCCACCTCTGTGTCCGCTCCAGTCCCCTGTCATTCCAGTCTCAAGTCCTCTGTGTACCCTCCAACCCCTTGCTATTTAAGCCTTTAGCCCCCCATGTCCCCTCCAGCCCCTCATCATTCCAGCCTTCGCCCCTCTGTGTCCCCTCCAGCCACCTTTCATTCCAGCCTCCTGTCCCCTCCAGCCCCTCATCATTACAGCCTCCAGCCCCATCATTCCAGCTTCCACCTCTCTGTGTCCCCTTCAGTCCCCTGTCATTCCAGCCTCAAGTCCTCTGTGTACCCTCCAGCCCCCCATCAATCCAGCCTTCAGCCCCATGTTCCCTCCAGCCTCTCATCATTCCAGCCTTTAGCCCTGTGTCCCCTCCAGCCACCTGTTATTCCAGGCTCCTGTCCCCTACAGCCCCTCATCATTCTAGCCTTCAGCTCTCTGTGTCCCCTCCAGCCACCTGTCATTTCAGCCTCCTGTCCCCTCCAGCCCCTCATCATTTCAGCCTTCAGCCCTGTGTCCCCTCCAGCCACCTGTCATTCCAGCCTCAAGTCCTCTGTGTACCCTCCAGCCCCTCATCATTCCAGCCTTCAGCCCTCTGTGTCCCCTCCAGTCACCTGTCATTCCAGCCTCAAGTCCTCTGTGTACCCTCCAGCCCCTCATCATTCCAGCCTTCAGCCCCCTGTGTCCCCTCCAGCCACCTGTCATTTCAGCCTCCTGTCCCCTCCAGCCCCTCATCATTTCAGCCTTCAGCCCTGTGTCCCCTCCAGCCACCTGTCATTCCAGCCTCAAGTCCTCTGTGTACCCTCCAGCCCCTCATCATTCCAGCCTTCAGCCCTCTGTGTCCCCTCCAGTCACCTGTCATTCCAGCCTCCTGTCCCCTACAGCACCTCATCATTCTAGCCTTCAGCTCTCTGTGTCCCTCCAGCCACCTGTCATTTCAGCCTCCTGTCCCCTACAGCCCCTCATCATTTCAGCCTTCAGCCCTGTGTCCCCTCCAGCCACCTGTCATTCCAGCCTCCTGTCCCCTCCAGCCCCTCATCATTCCAGCCTTCAGCCCTCTATGTTCTCTCCGGCCCCCTGTCATTTCAATCTTCAGCCCTGTGTCCCCTCCAGGACTGTCATTTCAGCCTTCAGCCCTGTGTCCTCTCCAGGCCCCTGTCATTTCAGCCTTCAGCCCCATGTCTCCTCCAGCCACCTGTCATTCCAACCTTCAGCCACGTCTCCCCTCCAGCCCGTCATTCCAGCCTCCAGTCCCCTCAACAATCAACCTGCTCCCCAGCCCCCTCCAACCTACCTTAATTTCTGCAGCAGGACTGCTCCTTTTTCTCTTATGGAGAAAAAAATATATATTTTGCAGTTGTGTGTTACAGGTGGGCGATCGCCCTGATCTCCCCCCTCCCCTGGAACCGCCACTGGTCCTGTAGCTGCTGGTATTTGCTTCTCCTCACTGGAGAAGCAGGACTTGAGCTATGTCATTTTGGATGTTTGTCAATAAAGTTTGTTGAAAAGACAAAATCCTCTATGTTTCCTCTGCACCGGACTCCGGGATTCGGAGACCTGATTAGTCCAGTGTCTCTACTATGCTGCTAACACCGCTGAGAGGGTAACTTAATGTTCACCCTCCTCAGCATGTCTATTATTAGTAACAACCGCAGTAGCCAGCTCCTGTTTCGCAGCAGTATGCAGGCAAAGCAGGAGCGGCTTTAACACGGCGCTAAAGTGCCCTAAATAAATAGACCCCAAAGTGATCTATTTATTTTGAGGACCATTACTGTTGTATCTGCAGATATATATGCTAATTGTGCTGTGTGTACCGCATGTACACTTGCTGCAGAGGCCAGCGGAGAGGGGGTCGCAACGCAATCCCTGGCCAGCACAACCCGCAACCAGAGGCAATGATGGTTGGTCAGTGTGTATGAACAACCATCATCTGCAGATATTTATTTCCAGTGTGCACTCACAGTGTCTTGTATAAGATTTTTTTTTTCTAGATGTATGTAAGAGAATTTGTAAACAGACTGAATGTGGGGAACAAAGGACAGTTCAGAGTCAATGATGACACCTAGGCAGCAATCTTCTGGGGTAGGGTTGATTATTGAGTTATTAACAGTAATACCAATATCAGGTTGGTCACTACTATTCTATTTTGGAAACATTTTGTTTGAATTGTTAAGATAACATTCAAGATAAAATAGCACAAAGACATTTAGAAACACGGACCAATGCAGATGATGACAAATCTGGAGAGGATAGGTAGACTTGAGTATCATCCACAAACAGATTATACTTAAATCTGAAGGATCTGATAAAATTTGCCAAGAGATGTTGTATAGATTAAGAGAAGCCGAGGACCAAAGACTGAGCCTTGCGGTACTCCAACTGATGGAGGATGTATCCTGAAGACCTACTAGGGATTAAAATGTTTGTAAAATGCAGCAGAGAGATCTAGAAGAATAAGTACTGAGTAATGGCCTTTAGACCAAGCAGTGATGAAATAATTCATACCTTAGTCAGTCTGTGGATTGTTGGTAACGAAAACCTGACTGAAGTGGGTTCAATTAGTTAAGTGAGTGAAGAAAGTGTGTGAGGAGGGTGTAGGCAAGTCTCTCAAGTAGCTTGTAGGGACATGGGAGCTGAGAGATGGTACGGTAATTTGAGAGAGAGTTTGGGTCAGAATTCATATTTTTTTTTAGAATAAGAGAAATTAATGCATGCTTGAATAATGACAAGGCCGGATTAAGGCTATGGGGAACCCGGGGCACTGCAGACAGAGGGGCCCCATTACAGAGGAAGGCAGATCAATTCATATTCATTCTCTCTCATATGTATTTTGTTACAGTATAATGTGTGTGTATGTTCTGCCTTATATGCTCCCAGATGGTATTACTATACCTCTCACCCCACATAGTGAGCCAGATTCCGAGGTGGGCGCAGCTATGGTTACCGCCGGGGGGCGCATATTGGAATTGCGCAGAGATCTATGCAATATCGATAGGTGTTCCTGGGCGGGGACTTGGGCGTGTTGGTGTCAGTGCTGCGTCGAGAGACGCAGTTTCACTGGCACCGGCAGCAGACATTCTGAGCAACCATAAGGCTGTTCTAATGTCTGATGGTGAAGCCGATGTTCGATTGATGGTTCATCTTCATGTGCACATTGGTGGATTTGTGTTGCAACGATGGGTGTCTCAATAAGGTGCCAACCGACCACGACATTAGCATAAAGATACAGTAATGGCTGCAATTTTGTTGCAGCTGCTACTGCAGATCCATCCACCTCTGAATCAGGCCCATTATTATTACACCCCTACCCCACCACCCAGATGACAGTAATATACCCCCCATCATATTAATACGAAATGGGTATGAAATCCCGGTGGCTGACGAGCCGCCGGTTCAAATCCCGACCCCGAAAGCCCGACACATCACCATCTCGATGGTGGCTGGTAAGTATTCTATCCCTCCCCATAACCCTCCCTTGGTGGTGCCTAACCCTAAGACTCCCAGGGTGGTGTCAAACCCTAAGACCCCTGGGGGTGCCTAACCCTAACTCTCCATCCCCACACCCCAAACCTAACCCTCCCAGGGGGGTGCCTAACCACCCCTCCCCCTTTAACCCTAACCCTGCCTAGCCCTAAGTCCCCCAAGGGGGTGCCTAAACCTAATCTTCCCTGCGGCTAACACTTACCTGGGTCCGGTCTCTTACGATCGGATGCTGACTGTCGGGATTTTGACGCTGGTATCTAGATCCTAAGAAAGATAGCGGTGTCGGCATTTTGCCCAGCGGTGGGATGCCGGCTTCGGTATATCAACGGCTAGCATCTCTACCGCTGGGATATTGATTACATCCCTATTAATACATGCCCCATCCCATTAACACTACGTCCACAGTTAACATTAATGCACATACTCCCCAGAATATAAGCAATATACACCCCATAATATTAACACACTCCCCATCCCATTAACACTATCCCCACAATTAAAATTAATGCATATACCCCCCATAATATAAGTATGATACACCCAATATGAATATGCTACCCCCACAGATAACATTAATGCACTTCACCCCCAGATTGCATTAATATGCCCCTATACCTTCTCATACACTACTTACCTCGTCAGGAAGATGGTTTCCTGGTCTCAGCAGCCTGTCACTGCAGAGCGCCAGAGGAGGGGAGAGACAGGGGAATGGGTATGTAATGCCAGCTGTCAGGATGCCTCCTGTCACAATACCGACAGCGGCATCCCGATGGTTGGCATCCTGACAGGGGTCAGGTAAGTATACTTACCCTCCCCCCTTCTCCCCCTAACCCTCCGCACCCCACACACTAACCCTCACCATTAGTGCCTAAACTTAACCCCCCCCCAGTGGTGCTTTACCCTAACCCTCCCCCACAAAACCTAATGAACACCCTGCTAACTTACCTAAACCTAACCCTCCCCCCCCATGGCTAAGACCTGTGGCGCCCTGGCTTACCTTTGTTCGGACACGCATCTTCCTGGATTCCAGCATCGGGATTAAGATAGGCGTTGGTATTTCGACGCCTATCTTAAATCCCTTGTTAGGATTCCAGCGTCGGGATTGAGATGACTACATCCCGAGACAAGCTGCCCTTACACAGACAGGGGACACAGGGAGAGAAGAGGACTGGGTTGTGGGTGGACTATAGGAGGAGAAGGCTAAACTCAGGGTAAAGGGGGAAAAGGGTGGGGCTAATGAAGGCAAAGGGGCGGAGTCTTATCTGGGAGGGTCCAGAGGAGAAAGAGGCTTCCTCATCCTCACCACAGTGCAGCCCCCGCAGTGCATAGAGTACTGTTCAGCACACAGCAGCAGCACTGCTGGACCCAACCACAAAGTTCCATAGGGGTCCAGGGGGGTCCCTTATGATTGGGGGCCTGAGGTTACTTGCCCCCTGCCCCCACCTTAATTCGGCTCTGAATAATGATTTAAAGAAATCAGTAGAGAGATTACAGATTTTAGTTAGGGTTGGGATGAGTAAACGAGACAGACCTCTACTGATCTGTATGGGCATAGGATCAAAAGGAGAAGTCATAGAGCAGTAAGAGAGTACAGAGCCATAACTAGACTTTTTGGTGCCCTGTGCCAGAGAGAGCACAGGCGCCCCTTCCCCCCCATTTTTTAATTAGGGACAGTGCACCTGAAAAAGGGCCATGGCCTCATGGGGAAGAGATAGAGAAGAGATAGGGGAGGCCAGGGGATGCTGGGAATAAAAGAAGAGGAACCTACAAGTGAGAATGATAATAAACAGGAAAATTGACAGGCCCAAACAGCACCCCCTGCCCTGCCGTACCCTGTGCCATGGCACTGGTCGCACTACCCTAGTTAAGGCCCTGAGAGAGTAGATACTTCATCTTCATTTGTGGGATCAAATGAAGAGAAGGTGCCAGTGGGTTCAGGAAAGGAAATGAGCAGGTTGCTGGCTGAGAAAGAGCACACCATTTCATGTCAGATCTTACCAATCTTGAAATAGGAAGCAAGATCTTGTGCACTGCTTGTAACTGGTGGTTTGGATATGGGAGGGATAAGATGTGATTTAAATGTGATCCAAATGCTGGAAAGTGCTGATCAGAGAGGGGAGGACAGAAGCCAATGTGAAAGGAGAGGGGAAGGGCAAAGCCAATCAGACAGGGCCATTGACAGAAGGCAATAAGAAAAGGATAGGAGAGGGTTGGTGACACAAGCCAATAAGAAGAGAGAAATGGTGACAGAAGGCAATAAGAAAAGGATAGGAGAGGGTTGGTGACACAAGCCAATAAGAAGAGAGAAATGGTGACATAAGCCAATAAGAAAGAATTGGACAGGGGCAAAGGGACGATCACAGGGTAGAGGGAAGGGAATTAAAGAGGTGAGAAGTAGATATAATCAATCTGGCAGGAAAGTGGAGGTGACAGAAGATGATCACAGAGGAGGGAGGGCAGGAGGGGAGGCAATCTGGGCAGCTTGAGGGAGCATGAAATGTAGAAATGGATCTCAGATCCTTAACTTATTTAGAATATAGAGCAACCTGAGATAAAACTAACAGGTGGCGGTCACACTGTACAACACCTCATGAATTCCGAAACCCTAGATGTCGCCCTCTGTCCATTTTGGCGCCTGGAGATCATGCTACACTGGAACCACCCTCACTACACCCAGGGCCGTAGCTAGGGTGGTGCGGCCGCTGCACAGAGCGCAACAGTCCTGAGGGCGGAACCGGCCGCCCACCACACTAACTATACGCCGGGCAACTGCTTTATATTAATAAAGGTGCAGTGCACAGTGACAGGTCCCCCAGCAGCACAGGAGGGTGGGTCCTTGCAGATATTTAGCAGGGGGCTGCTGCTTTGCAAACGGCAGTCATGTGAACTGCTGGCATCCTTTGCATCAGTCAAAGGACGTTCCGCAGGGGCTGCTGGGAAATGTAGTCCCTTCCACCTCATTGACCAAGTAGCTGGTGTTGTCGGGGGCAGGGACCAACAGCATGGAATGGGATGATACATACAAGGGCAGCAGGTCTCTCTTCAGTGAGCTCCCATCTGGCCGCCTCTCTCTTCCCCTGCATGCAGAGGCTCGGCAGTGCTAATGGCAAGTACTGACAACAGTAACTCCCCAGCAGTGCTGCTGTTTCCCCCTGCTGATAATTCTGTCATGTATATGCATGTGCTGAGGCTACATGTGTGTGTTTGTATATATGTATGTGTGCTGAACCTACCTATGTATCTATGTTTGTTTAATGAGACTGCATGGTGTATGCATGTGTCCTGAGACTGCATGGTGCGTGCATGTGTCCTGAGACTGCATGGTGTGTGCATGTGCGCTGAGACTGCATGGTGTGTGCATGTGCGCTGAGACTGCACGGTGTGTGCATGTGTCCTGAGACTGCATGGTGTGTGCATGTGCGCTGAGACTGCATGGTGTGTGCATGTGCGCTGAGACTGCATGGTGTGTGCATGTGCGCTGAGACTGCATGGTGTGTGCATGTGTCCTGAGACTGCATGGTGTGTGCATGTGCGCTGAGACTGCATGGTGTGCATGTTCGCTGAGACTGCATGGTGTGTGCATGTGCGCTGAGACTGCATGGTGTGTGCATGTGCGCTGAGACTGCATGGTGCATGGTGTGTGCATGTGCGCTGAGACTGCATGGTGTGTGCATGTGCGCTGAGACTGCATGGTGTGTGCATGTGCGCTGAGACTGCATGGTGTGTGCATGTGTCCTGAGACTGCATGGTGTGTGCATGTGCGCTGAGACTGCATGGTGTGTGCATGTGCGCTGAGACTGCATGGTGTGTGCATGTGCGCTGAGACTGCATGGTGCATGTGCACTGAGACTGCATGGTGTGTGCATGTGCGCTGAGACTGCATGGTGTGTGCATGTGTCCTGAGACTGCATGGTGTGTGCATGTGCGCTGAGACTGCATGGGTGTGTCTATGCGCGCTGAGACTGCATGGGTGTGTGTATGCACATGTGCTGAGGATACAGAGACTACATGTGTGTGTGCCGTGACAAAGTCAGTCCATAAGTTTGTGCCTTCTAGCTGGAGCAGTCATTCCATGCACACAGTAGACCCAGCCTAACAGATATTGAAAAAGTAAAAATAAAAATGATGTCCCATTTATTTTTTTTGGGCACCGATGCTCTTTCTCGCGCAGGGCACCAAAATGACTAGTTACGGCTCTAGCTACACCCCTGGATCCAGTTTTCTCCTGCGGTTCAAAAACATACTGCTAGGTTAATTGACTTAACAAAATGGGTCTGTAGGTTGTATGAGAGGTAGGGAATTTAGACTGCAAGCTCCACTGTGGCACAGGGAACGTTGTGGATGATTACATATCCTTTTTTTACAATGCTTAATGGTATGGTTGGCATATAAATTAACAATAATAATGCATTACTGGTGCAGCACAGTTTGCATAGTGGTTAGCATTACTGCAGTTTTATTTCCAAGGCTCTATTGAAGTAAAAATCCTCTAATACCCCTTTTACACCAGAGCTAAAACCCGGGTTATTGCAGGGTTAATCCGGGCAGCTCCTTGGTGTAAAAGGGGTGAGGGTTGGATCGCCGGGTCGAGTGACCCGGCAATCCAACCCAGGGAAATAGCAGGGTTTAACACGGGCGTAGCCCGTGAAACCCTGCTGTGTGTACGGCGCACTCCGGGTTTTGATGACCTGCAGTGCGCCGCAAGCCAGCCGATTGGTTCGGCTTCAGTGGCGCTTGGAGATTACGTCATCTCCAAGCGTCCACTTTCACGCCGGAAAAGCCGGGTCTATGCAGACCCGACTGCTTTGTGAGCGATGCCGACTCGGGAATATCCAGAGTCGGTGCCGGCTAAATTCCGGGTCTGATCCGGATAAGAACCCTGTTTCAACTCCAGGTCAGACCCGGAATTTTGGTGGAAAAGAGGTAGAACTGTCATTTCTATAGTTAATCAGCTGCAGCTCTAATTAAACCTCTTTAAGGTTTACAATTCAAGCAATTAGAACAAATATATGAGAGCTGCGCAGATAGACTCTAGAGATGCAGCATATGTATAATAACACAGGGCTGAGAATATAAACACTATTTAAAAAAATATGGAATAAATTCATTTTTGTCCTCAAAATTCTACACACAATACCCCATAATGACAACGTGTAAAAAGTTTTTTTTTGGAGATTTTTGCAAATTTAATTAATAAAAGAAAAAAACTAAGAAATCACATGTACATAAGTATTCACAGCCTTTGCTCAATACTTTGTTGATGCACCTTTGGCAGTAATTACAGCCTCAATTCTTTTTGAAGGGTGTAGTAAGTATTACCTCAAATCCCAACAGTGGAGGCCCGGTAGAAGTAAATATCCTGACTGCTAATTAGGTAACCTAGGCCCTCATTCAGAGCCACTCGCTAGCGGCAGTACGCTCGTTCCGAGCGATGTTCGCACATCTGCGCATGCGTACGGTTTTTAGTACGCATGCGCGAACCAGTCAGTGCGGCCGAAAATCGTTGGTACGCAATATAGCGAGGGCCTGCTATTTTGAGTGACAGAATGAGGCGTATGTGGGTGGTAACAGGGGAAGGTGCTTGAAAACGGGGTGTGGAGATCCGAACGCAGGCGTGCTTAAAGGTCAAAACGGGCGTTTTAAGGGAGTGCATAATTAATACAGCAGCGTCATTGACCACGTCACTTGGTTTTTTTTAACTCAGAACTGCTCGCAAAATAGCGGTTGAAAACACCAACCACAAGAATAGCGAGCAGTTCATACGCTGTACGATGTACTCGATTAATCTAATAAATAGCGGACATGACGTATGGTGCGTGCGGCCAGGGGGCGTTTTTATCAAAAAAACGAGCGTATGTTTTGCTCGCTCGTTCAGACTTAGAGGTGGGAACAGACTGCAATTTGCGAACAGATCATTTGAATAGCCACCCCTTGTTTTTGAACGAACGACCACAAATAGCGAACGGCTCTGAATCAGGCCCCTAATTCCATACCCTAACCCCCCCCTTTAGGGGTGCCTAACCCTAGCCCCCTCTTAGTGCCTAAACCTAACCCCCCCTTCCCCAGAGCCTAACCTCAAGTCTCCCAGGGGGGTGCCTAACCCTAACCTCCCCCCGGGGGTGCCTATCCCTAACCCCCCCTTCCCCTAACCTAAACCTCCCGGGGGCGTGCATAACCCCAAGTCCCCCCAGGAGCCCTAAAACCTAACCCACCCAAAGGCTGTCCACGCCCGGCTTACCTTCGTTCAGCATGCCGGGCGTCGGGCTCCCGGCGTAGGTCTAATGACAGATGTCGGGATTTCGACGCCTGTCATTAGTACCTTGCCGGGATTAGACAGTCAGGAAGCCGGCGGTCAGCATTTAGACCATCGGCTTCCTGACTACATCCCTTTTTGAATATGATGCCACAAGCTTGGTACACCTATCTTTGGGCAGTTTTGCCCATACCGCTTTGCAGCACCTCTCAAGCTGCATCAGGTGGATGGAAAGCGTCGGTGCACAGCCAAGTCTGGGCTCAGCTGTTCACATTCACCGGATGTTCCTAAATTTATCTGATCTATGCTGGCGTTGTCATCAAGCGGTAGGCACTCCTTTTCATATTTGGTGGCAATGCCCAATAATAGCTAACTTTTGGGGGAAGGTTCGACAATTATCGGAATTGATCACTGGTCTTCCTTTATCTGATAAACCTGAATTTTGGTTACTAAATTTATCTGACCTTCCGATATCCATATATAAAAAATCCTTATTGCATCATCCTATGAATGCTGCGAGGGCTACTGTACCATGTTATTGGAGGTCTTCGACTTGTCCTCCTATCTCTCGATGGTTCCAGAGAATAGATCAGTATATGTGTATGGAAGACCTCTCATCGTCTATATCATCTTCCTCAGATTTTACAGGTATTTGGCATTGTTGGCTGAATTTTAAAGAGACTGCTGAATACAAAATAAATACTCTAATGCCTCTTAGGGCATAGCGACATCCTTTCTTACTTTTCCCCATTATTTTTCTATCTTTATATTTTCTTTTCTTTCTTAATTTTTGTTTATCTTATTTTATTAGTTATGTTGGTTTTTGCTCTTATATTTTATTTTATTTTAACTAGCAATGTTCGAAGCACGATCAATACTAGGTGACCTGGGACGACCTCTTTTTCGCTCTTTTACTTCATGTTTTGTGATTATATTTGTCCATTGAATTTGTATTGATATCTGTACTTATTTGGTGTTTATGTAGGCCGATGTAGGCCATATATGTACTGTGTTTTTTTTTCGTTTTCAATAAAAACAGATTACATAAAAAAGAAAAAAAAAAAAAAAGAGTCTGGGCTCTGGCTAGGCCACTCAAGGACATCCACAGAGTTGTCCTGAAGCCACTCCTTTGGTATCTTGGCTGTGTGCTTAGGGTCATTATCCTGCTGAAAGATGAACCATCGCCCAAGTCTGAGGTGTCAAAAGTGCTCTGGAGCAGGTTTTCATCCAGGATGTCTCTGTACATTGCTGCATTCATCTTTCCCTCTATCCTGACTAGTCTCCCAGTTCCTGCCGCTGAAAATCATCCCCACAGCATGATGCTGCCACCACCATGCTTCACTGTAGCGATGGTATTGGCCTGGTGATGAGCGGTGCCTGGTTTCCTCCAAACATAACACCTGGCATTCACACCAAAGAGTTCAATCTTTGTCTCATCAGGCCAGAGAGAGAATTTTGTTTCTCATGGTCTGAGAGTCCTTCAGTGTATTTTGGCAAACTCCAGGCAGGCTGCCATGTGCTTTCTACTAAGGAGTGGCTTCCGTCTGGCCACTGTACCATACAG
Source organism: Taudactylus pleione (assembly GCA_031769625.1). Classification (NCBI taxonomy): domain Eukaryota; kingdom Metazoa; phylum Chordata; class Amphibia; order Anura; family Myobatrachidae; genus Taudactylus; species Taudactylus pleione. The sequence continues at coordinate 1,650,030 of JAUIMM010000120.1, forward strand.
GCCTGATTGGTGGATTGCTACAGAGATGGTTGTCCTTCTGGAAGGTTCTCCTCTCTCCACAGAGGAATGCTGTAGCTCTGACAGATTGACCATCGGGTTCTTGGTCACCTCCCTGACTAGGGCTCTTCTCCCCCGATTGCTCAGTTTAGACGGCTGGTCAACTCTAGGAAGAGTCCTGGTGGTTATGAACTTCTTCCATTTATGGATGATGGAGGCCACTGTGCTCATTGGGACCTTCAAAGCAGCAGATATTTTTCTGTACCCTTCCCTGGATTTGTGCCTCGAGACAATCCTGTCTCGGAGGTCTACAGACAATTTCTTGAACTTCATGCTTGGTTTGTGCTCTGACATGCACTGTCATGCCTGGTGCAAGCCTTTCAAAATCATGTCAAATCAACTGAATTTACCACAGGTGAACTCCAATTAAGCTGTAGGAACATCTCAAAGATGATCAGTGGAAACAGGATGCACCTGGGCTCAATTTTGCGCTTCATGGCAAAGGCTGAGAATACTTATCTACATGTGATTTCTTAGTTTTTTTTTTTTTATTAAATTTGCAAAAATCTCAAAAAAAACTTTTTAAAAGGTTGGGGAATTGTGTGTAGAATTTTGAGGACAAAAATGAATTTATTCCATTTTGGAATAAGGCTGTAACATAACAAAATGTGGAAAAATTGAAGCACTGTGAATACTTTCCAAATGCACTGTATAATGATATATTCAACTCCCGAGATGCTCAAGTAGATGGTGTAGTCACATTAAATCTATATATATTATTTGTCCTTAAATCATAACCACGGCAACTGCTGGGTACTCGCGCTCCTTGAATGGAGAGCTGCAGCTCTATATTAGCGGGCAGCCCATCCGAGCATCCTCGGGCTATACAGGGAGCAGTCCTTCTGTGAGTGGCTGTATGGGTCCTGGCCGGGCTCGTATCAGAGTTAGAAGAAAATAGGTTCACTTGGTACGTAATGCCGGCCATACACGGTGCGATTAGAAACCTCACTATGTGTTGTACGATTGCCCTTGCAATTCTTCCTTTGAAAGTCTCCATACGATGTGGTCAAATGGTGTACGATTGATCGTTACGATCATACATACATAATACATCATACACAATAGATCGCAATCTTACGGTTTTTCTGTAATATGCACAATTCAACTGTACGACGGCAGAGACGTGCATCTGCATCACAAACATACCAAAACAACACACGATGTGCACGATTGATCGTTACGATCGACCGAAATCATGTAAAACATTTTTTTAAAAATCGCACCGTGTATGGGCCACTTAAGAACCAGTAAGTGGAGTCCTTAACGCGTTTAATCACACCCAAGTGATTTTCTCAAAAGGTTTATCTTATACTGTACCTTTTTAGAAAGTCACGTGGGCATGACGAAACATATTAAGGACTCCACTTAACTGACGATATTTACCAGCAAAACCGGTCAGAAATTGCCTGGTCCGCAGGAAAGTCCAGGTAGTCAGAAGAGATCCATTCTCCACAAGTGTAGAACAAATTTTCTCTTAAAAAATAAAGCCAGGTGGTGCGGTCGCACCTTGACAGCTGAAGTATAGCTGGCTGCTTTCGCATCAAAACTGACCACATCAGTTAAGTGGTTAATGGTTCTTACATACCAAGTGAACCTACTCCGGTTCGATTCAAGGAGCGTGAGTACCCGCCTTTTTGTAGCGCCTCACGTTGCATAATATCTCCTTTTCAGCGAACACCAGATACTAAGAGGACTATTTTTCACAAGTGACTATTGATACAGATTCTCAAGACTGTTTTTTGATACTTTGTTTTTAAAACTGAACTATAGATATATTGTATCCCTCTTAATGGGATCCTATACACAATAATAGACAGGTGTATTTATATATGGATTATTATATATTAACAATTTTTGATTGATCTCTAGAGTCTATCTGCGCAGCTCTCATGTATTTGGTCTGATTGGTTAGCATTACTGACTCACAGCACCGAAGTCACGAACAACATGTGTTGAGTCACGAACAACATGTGTTGAGTTTGCATGTTCTCTCAATGTTTGGCCGTTCTATGGAATGTATTACTATTTGGGGGCCTCATTTAGTTTCCATTTGTATCATGGTATAGTGGTTAGCGCTAAAGTTCTTAAGTCGTATGTTTGATGCAGGGGTCCTACCTTGGTGCAATTTGTATGTTCTCCCATGTGTACATGAGTTTGCACTGGGTGCTCTGGTTTCTACCCACATTCCAAAAACATGCAGGTAGGTTAACTAGCTTCTGACGAAAAATTAACCAAATTAGTTAGTGACCACCACATAGTGTATATGTAATATAATAGAGAATATTGGGCCTGATTTAGAGTTTTACACAAACCCGATGGTTTGTGTACAACTGCGATGGTGGCTGATCGGCGCATATGCCAATCAGTGTGTGTGACTGCTCGCAGTGCCCAATAAGCTGCAGCATGATTGACATGCTGTGGCCATTTGTGGGCAGGGTGGGGGCGTCAACCGTTTTAACTCCGTTTTGTAGGCGTGTCGATGCTAGAGTCTGCCTCTTCTGATGCAGATTTCTTAACCCTGTTAGAATGGCCATCCAGATATCCTCTAAGTAAGCTTAGGCTTCCTCAAATGGCCAATGGTGATCTGATGCTGCATCTTAGATCTGCAATGCTGCTAGTGGCCATCTTTAGCTTTCAGACGCCTCCTGTGGCATTAGTATTATTTTGCGCTGCTGCTGAGTACAAAGACGCTGCAGCAATGCAAATAGCGTGCAACTCTGAATCAGGCAGCTAGACTGTAAGCTGCACTGTGGGCAGAGACTGATGTGAATGATTTAAATATTCTCTGTAATGTGCTGTGGAATATACACTATAGTGTCAAAGGTCATGGTATAGCAGTAGGTGATGGTAATGGAGGGTGGTGTCATCATACGATGATGTCTTGGAAATACCCAGACCTGCATCAGTTGTAATCTGACATCTCGTGGGTCAGTCTGAACACTGACTACGCTGCTCATGGCAAGGCAATGTGAATTATTGGAGTTTGGAGCGGGCATGATAGTACCATAAGTGCCCAGCGGATGGGGCATCCAGCATTCCTCAATCTACGGTGTCACATGTGTACTGGGAATGCCTCATGGAAGTCATTACCACCCACCGTGGACAGCGCAGGAGCATAATGATCATGACCAGTGGTGTATCCGTGGTAACAGACAAGCGATACTGGCTCAAATCACATCCACATTCAATGCAGGAGGTACCAGACACATATCCAGCAGGTCAGTGCAGCGTTCTTTATCTTCCATGGCATATGGGAGCCACCAGAGTGCCCCTGTTAACACTACGACAATGGAGACAGCACCTCACCTGGGCTTGTAACATTGCTAATTGGACCATGGAGCATTGCTTGATGACCATTTGCAGCCATTAACACCCTTCATGCACCCCTACAACAAAGGAACATTCCAGCAGGATAATACACCTTGTCACTGGTCCCAAATTGTCCAGAATTGGTTCGAGGAGCATTCTGAGTTCAGACGAACGGTGTGGCCATCACGTTCACCCGACATGAACCCAATCGAGCATTTATGACAAGTGGTGGAGTACAAAAACCATTGGACAACTGCGCAAACACCTGCCTCCACATCTGAATCAGGCCTTAAAGAATACTACACCTATAAAAGTGCTCATGCTGCATTGCAATTACTTTACCAGCAGCCTATGCATTAATAGTTGAAAATGTATGTGAACTAATGCAAAGCAGAAAGATCATTTGATGTGTTTCCCACCTTTCATCCACTGAGATAACAGTGTCACCTGCTTGGCAGAACACATACTCTGGTGCCTACACACTAGAATATATTTTACACAATTTGCCCGATTTCAACGCATCGGAACGACAAATTGTGTAAGAAATATGTCCAAATTGTGAGTGTCCACTCACGATCACGATGCCGATGCGCGTACATGTATGTTTTAATAAAACTTTACTTTGTACAGTGTGTGTATCCTATATTTATTTTAGTATTGCTTTTGCTGTGGAACGGTACCAGCAGGCCCATAATGCCCCGCATGCTGGTACTTGTGGTTCTCCAAGTACTAGCATGAGGTGGAGGCTTGCTGGGACCTGTAGTTCCACAGTAAAAGACAATACTATCTCATCTATTTTTTAACACCACACTACATTATCAACCCAGCACCCATCGCTCCAGGGGTGCCGGAGATAGCCCCGGGCTATCAGCCTAGGCCTGGGGTGCCCTGGAGAGGTGGGACCCCTTTATTGGGGGTTAATGCTTCGGCTGGGGAACCCGGTAAAGGGTTTCCTCTGCTGTGGCATTTGACCCCCACTAGAGTCCAGTGCTGGTTCTGGATAATACAGGGGGACCTTATTCATTTTTTCCCCTGTATTTCCAGAACCAGATCAGAGCCCAGTGCTGGTTGTGCTAAATACGGGGGACCCCTACATCATTTGTACCCCATATTTTGGCAACCAGGTCCGGTTCTGACTAGCCCGGTTCTGGCTGTGCTTAAGTACGGGGGACCCCTACGTTGTTTGTCCCCCATAATTTGCACAACCAGCACTGGGTCACTAAAGTCCGGGGCTGGTTGCTCTTTCGGGGGAGGGGCCATACCAGGTTTTTTTTGCACTGGATTTCATTATTTATTTAAACACAGCAGCACGGACAGGTCTCACTTATCCCGTCCGTGCATCTGTGTTTATGTTTTAACAGACAGATGCATGCATCGCGGATCTCCCTGATCCATGCATGCATCTGTCTGCTATCCTGCACGATCTAAAGATCGGCAAGTCTTTAGATCGTGCACAATAGATCTTCTGACACATTGTGCAGCTTTTGCTACACATCGTGTCCTGGAGTGCCTGGGAGGATTCAAGGGAAATTGCTCACGATATCGCATCGTGAGCACATTGTCTAGTGTGTAGGCACCTAAGGCTGTATACGTTACATTATGTGGTCTATCCAGCTATCACTGATAAATGTTCTACCTTCCATTCTGAATGTCAGGTGTGCATGTCCAAAGGGATCAATGATCTCTGTTTCAAACATGGATACAGTGCTCGTGAAGGGTTTGAACAAGCTCATCACCAACACTATTTGGCTGATGCAGAATCAGTCACATAAATATTACAAAAATTAAGCTCTACAAAGACGCATGTAAAAACAGCGTATTTATGCTCATATGCTGAGGCATATCCATTACAAGTAGCACCCAGCTCTACACCAGTAGCTTATGGACCAGGTTTACGCAAACCATCCTTACACCCAACAAAGATATAACCTCAAGAAAAGATTGTATACATGTTGTAATGATAGCAAAAACACAGGCGCTATTGGGTTTGATTTTAAATAATTAAAAAAAGAACCCTCAATCATACAGCATATATAATACTTGTCCTTCTCTTTCTTCTAAAAGTAGCAAAAAACAAAAAAAAGTAAATATACCCATATTATATATTGAACAATCAACAAAGACCACCTTCAGAAGTGATTTTGCAGTAAGCCAAGCTGAGACAGCTAGCTAGTGCTTACAAGTGTACGAGTAGGTGTCTCTGTGTAAAGCTGGGTACACACTGACAGATACATTGGCCGGCCAATGTATCTGCTGCCCGTCTGGCAGTGTGTACCCGCGATATGTCGGTGAACGTCGGCGTTCACCAACATATCGCATTGGCTGTGCTGCACAGCCGATGGACAGATATATCTCTAGATATCTGTCCATCGGCAGGTGTGTACAAGCAGTCTCCAAACCACCCGTACACACACAGCAGCAGCCGCGGGGAGGGACACGCCCCCCCACTCACCAGGACATGCCCCCTGGTCGCCGGGACCTGCGGGTAGGCACAGATGATGGTTGTTCAGTGTGTACGAACAACCATCTGCAGATATATCTGTATAGTGTGTACCCACCTTAAGTCAATTACGCCCTTGCCCCATGTTTGCTCCTCCATGCCGTATCTCTAAGCATAAGGAGTTCCAGATCTGCACAAAGACATAGGCATATGTCTTTTTTGTCTGCATGTACAATACAATTTGCATATTATACTGTAAACAATAGTAGGCCCAACTCCACCTCAGCCCCTATGTGTTTAAATTTTTATGTTATGTGACATCAATATGCTGCAAATAGTTACAGAAACCTAATCAATGTCAATATAGACTTATTTTATACATTCAAAATGTACCCAAATAAGATAAATCTTCTATGACAGCACATTATCCTGGACAGTTTTAATGTATTTATTGTATTATGTATATATCCCCAATGGATTGTATGTGTATATCCCCATTTGATTGAAGAATGTTTTTATATTAATCCTAAAATTTCTACATAAGAGTGTAGTAGGAGGGATAATTTGATGTAATACTGCGATTTATAAGGGATGAGGAAATCCAAGTAATGCTGTCTAAAATGACATTTGTTACCACATACTGGGCACTAAAAGTATATACATTTGTAGCATTTTGCCATCTTAAAATGTATTTTATTAAAAGCTCTAGTAGCTTATACGTGTTTGGTGCATGGTGCTTTAGCTAACTCCCTTCACCCAATGAGTCGTACTTGTCTCTGGCTGCAAGTCAGAAAACTGCATTTTGGTGGGCGTGCCTGGCGCATAGACACATTTAGCAGTTAAAAGATAGGCAGCTCCACATGAGCCACTGAATATTTTACCTGTAACTTCCCCTTATGATAGTATCATGTCTGTTCCATGAAACAAAATGTAAAAGCAGATAATTTGATATTAGAATTACTCAATACAGCATGTAAAGTTTTACTATTTACCTTTATCAAGGTTACAGGCTAGCTTTATAAGTGTTCAGCAAACATGACATATCTGAAGTGACTGACAAATGTTTATATACTTACATTTTTCTTGTGGAGGCATCTCAGGTGATGCTAAATAGCTCAGGTGATGAAGAAGAAATTCAGTTATAACATTTGTTAATAAAAAGGTATAAAGCAATGAATTATAGCCTGTAGAGGGGAATCCACAGATTAGCGATTAATCCCTATTAGCACAGGTCTAGTACAGTATGTAAAGGAATTAGTTGTTATCTACCATTTGCATTCTTATTGACCACAATATTTGAAGCAAGTCTTTAGTGATTAATAAACACTAGTGAACAGTGTTTTAAAGTGTTTTTATTCCCCATATGTATATATGACCAATTTAACAGGCTTAATAATACACAATTATTTGTATGCATAAATATCATTCAAATATTTACTATGTCAGATGCCCAGCATCTATACAATAAATAATACTTTGGAAGTATTTTTTCCCAGAACTTTCCAATCGCTGGTTTTCATTTTTCATGAACAAAATAAAAAAAAAAAGTGTAAATTATGTGTTGCGAAAATCAACTATTTGCACCTTGGCTGAGACAATAGAGAAGGTATTCATTTTATTTTAAAACCAGGCAGCATTTGCAATCTTATCTAGCTGCTCTTATCAATCTAACACCTTTTTGCACTTCACCTTTCCTCATAGAGCGATGCCCTGGGGTGGCTCAGCTGGGCTGGTTTGGGGGTGTCCTGCGCTCTGGATTTCAACCCCAGTATGTTAGGGACCTACCCTCAGAGGTTACGTGGGCGCGGTGGGTAGGCCCATAACCATGATTATGCCAAAACCTCTAGTTTATTATTTGGAAAATTCTATTGTAAAATGTATTACTATATATAATTAGTAATGTTGGAGTTGTGCATCTGTAATTCTTCTTTTTGTGTTTGCAGCATTTGCAATTTACAAGAATAAAAAACTCTTGTGGACTGAACACATTGCTATTTGGGTCGAGAATAGGAGCACGTGCTAGCCCCAAGAACTACAGTACCACCAGCTCCGAAAAGTTATCCTGAACAATCCTTTATAGGAAAAAAGCCCCAGTCCCATAGAAGCCTTTTTGGATTTATTAATTAACAGGCAATTCCTGAAGCCTTATGGTGCATACCCACTTACAGACATAGAAACGAGTGCACGATTACGACAATTGTAATCGTGCAGTAGTTTCACAGTCTGTTGATGTGCCTACACTGAACGTTCAGTCGTTCAGTGTAGGCACATCAATTATCCCTGAACATGGGCAACCCGACATCGTCTTCAGGTTGACCAGCATGTTCGGGTGATGATAGGTGTCAAAAACAACCAGCGGTCGCTCGCATCGCTGGTCGTTTGACATAAATATGGCCGATTAACAAGCGATTGAACGATAACGATGTCACCATCGTGCAATCGGCCTCTTTAATCGCTAAATGGATACGCAGCTTAAGTGCCATCACAGATTCCTAGCGAGCTTAGTATGAATTCTCATGAATACTGGTGTCATGGCTGTGCTGCTCTGAGTGTATGTGACAGTTTCACGTTAATGAAATACTTTTTACAGTTGAAAAAGGAGAAATGTAAATTGTTAAATACAGCAAAAAATGTGCATACCAATCATCCACTAAGCATGAGTCATCTATTTGCATAGTATAACATAATGTCAAATATTGAAGTTTAAAAACACTTTTTGCCAGTATTTGTAAAAAGCCCTTGAGAATAAATTGAAAACAAAACATCGATTTAGCAAGCAAAACATTTTATTATAATCACTTTTAATGCTTCTGATGCATATATATATATATCCCAAAAATATACAAAGTTTCATAATGAAATAATTTTTTTTATAAATCTTTATAATATAAAAACAATCGATATCTTTAACAGATTACACAGACCATGGCTGGGTTACAGCAGATTGCATCAGGTGTAAAAACATCTGCCCCAGACATGTTTTAACTATTGCATCACTGTGGGTAGAAGAGTGCTCACACTAAATAACACTTAAACTCTGAGGTTAAAATTAAAACAAATTACATTAACAAAAGGTTTAAGACAGGCACAGTGCCAGTATAATAGCACCAGGCTGTAAAGTTTGTGAATTTAGGTTAGATGTTTTACAGACAGGAGTGAGGAGGTAGAGGATGTATTTTCTTTTATCTATGCATCAGACTCCTTGTGTACATTTGATGTTGCAAGAGAGTAACATACTGCACAGGACTTGCGTAAGAAATGTGCCATACAAGTTGCATAGACCCATGGGAATGTCCTCAATTTATTTTAATTCTTGCATAATTTCCCTGGTCTACATTGAAGATTTCGCAAATGCCCAGTTGCTTTTCTCCTGTGTGCCAACCTGCACGCTACAAATGCACTATAAAACAAGTTACACTCCCATATAAAAGTGCTGACATCTTAATATAAGCGATTTTTATGTGCAAATTAATAATCTGCAATAGGAATTCCAAAAGCAGATCTCTCTAGTGCTGTTTGCAGGTCGTGAGGGGGTATTAATATTCCAAATGAATGGTTCCGACTGTCAACATTAAGTGCAGCTCTTGTAACAAGCATTGCGTGCTACTGTATATCAGAGTTACACGCAGCTGGGTCAAGATAAGTGTAAACATAACTTCATAGACTTATAGGTACAGTGACAGATTGGGATCTGAGTGACATGATTACTACATACTGAATGAATTATAAATATTATATTTGTATCTTTAGTAGGTGTAGAAAGCTTGCTATGTCAGCAGAATGATTCTTTGGAGAGCTGTCTGGACATGTATTAGGTTTTGGAAGAAGGCGTTATATATATATATATATATATATCCCTAAATGTTATGGTGCCTACACACTTAGCGATATTTTACACGATTTGCCCGATTCCGACGCATCATGACGACAAATCATGTAAAATATGCCCAAATCGTGAGTGTCCACTCATGATGACGATGCGCGTCCCCGCAGGTCGTCCATCGCATCTTCAGATCTGCCGTGCTTTGGGGCAGATCTGACAATCTCAGTCACGATGCACTGAAATTGTTAGGAGGCGCGATAGATCATTTGTCACATTGGACAGTTTTTAACACCAAATCGTGCCCACGACTGCCGGGTAGAGTTCAAGGGAAAATCGGACACAATGTCCGATCATGAGCACATCGCCAAGTGTGAAGGCACCTTTAGGTTGCAGGATACATCATTTAATTCACCTCAACCTTTGTATTAAATATCCTATACAGAAGTGTTGTGTGTAGCAGTAACAGCCCCAAGCCCTCCCTATAACAGGAAATCCACTAATCTCCAAATCATCACTTGCAAGTGGACTGCCAGAAAGTGATTAAGCAACTTCTGTGGATAAGGCATTTTTGTGAGTAAGGCCACAGACGGAGAAATAAAGTTTTCTATCCCAAGTGTTTCAAAACTCTACCGCACGGGACGCAAGTGAAAAACATACATAAAAAAAAAAGTTATTCCACCTAGTTCCAAGGTAAAAAGCAACAAATAGTTTGGCAACTGCACCACAGAGTACCATCAGTCTTGTCCAGGTGGCAACCTACAAAGGCTACACATTCTGTCCTTTGTCCTTCCGGACAGCAAGACAAGCAGGTGACTGCTGCAGAACCTCCCCACGGTCACTCTGGCTCATCTTGTCCCTCCGACCAAACTACTTCTAAGGAAGTTCTGCAGCAGCGGTCATGCAGTCCTGGGGCAATAAAATAAATATCCCTCCGAATCCTCTTTTGCTTGGATAAAGCACAAGTCTTTGCAGGCTATGAGTGTTCCTACACACCAGGGTCACATATGTACCGGCTGTCCTGCAGGCTGCAGTCTCTGCAGCACCAGCATGAATGGATAGCGTCTCCCAGGCACTCGGCCACTATATACTGTATGCATCTGCCTGACAGGTCCCTATAAACTGTATGCATCTGCCTGACAGGTCAGTGTCCCAGAAGAGTTCGGCAAAAAAAAAAAAAAAGGGGGGGGGGGGTAGATGAGGTTTGGTGTCTGTGGGGGATCCTACTCCTCTAATGGGAGCAGCCCCGTCATCAGACCACCAGGTAGCGGCGCTGCAGGTGTACGTTCCTCTTCGGGCAACGGTGCCGCAAATCCCATTAGGTCCCAGGCGGCGGTGACCCCCTAGCGGTGCGGGCGGCAATGCTCTCGCAGGGCGGACAGTCCCCCCAGGTGTCCCTAGCACCTCCCTGTGGCCTCAGGCGGCAGCTGCTTGAAGAGGTTACGAAGTGTCCCCAGCTCCCTGGACAGCTGCTCCACCCGCTTCTGCAGCCGCTCGTTCTCCGCCGTCAGCTCCAGCACCTTGTGTTGCGTCTCCATATTGCGGATCTTGGCCTTGTCCCGGCTCTTCCTCACCGCGATGTTGTTGCGCTCCCGGCGCACCTTGTACTCGTCGCTGTGCTTGTCCAGCGCCTTCTTGTGCTTGCCGCTGGAGGCGCCCTTGGTGTGGGATGTCGGGCTGGGGGTGCCGGGCGGGCTACTGGAAGAGGCGCTGCTCAGGTTGCCGCTGCTGCCGGAGGGCGCGGCGTGGAAGCTGAGGAAGGAGCGCATCGCGGAGTGCTCCTCCTTGCCGAGGTCGCGGTAACTGTCCAGGGGGTGCAGGACGGGCTCCGCTTTGGTGTCCCCCAGGGGCTGGAAGCCCAACATGCCCGGCTTGTAGTGCGGCGCCCCCAGCTCGCACAGGAACTCCCCGCACTCTGCCTCCAGGTACGGGCTGAAGTCTATGGCTCTCTCGTGGTCCCCGATGGTAGCTGTCTCCGGGCGGGGCCCCCGGCGCTGCGCTTTGGCTCCTAGGCACTCTGCGCTACCAACCGAGTCGTAGTAGAAGTTAGCTGCTTCCATGGATCTAATGGCCGCACATCCTGGCGGGTCCCAGGGCAGCAGGCGATGCATGGGGCAGACGGGGGCTCTCACTGGCCTCCCCGCACTCCGTGAACTCGGTCTTAGCTCAGCTCTGAGGCTGTCACTGCCGGGAGCCGCCTTATATATACGGCGCCGATGTGACGCTTGTAGCAACGGGATGCCATGGCAACGTTACGTGACGACACTGCTCCCAGCTGCTGCTCAGTCAGCGTGCAGAGGGAGTGAGGGCACAGGGTGTGCTGCTGGCTGCAGGCTCACACACATGTCACTCAGGAGCCACTTCCTGCTACTGATATGTGTGACTGTGTGTGTATAGGCATATACAGAGAGGGGAGAACGGTGTACTGTGGGTCAGCTCCCTCCACCGATGTGTACATTATGTAGACATACTGGACTATTGGGGCCCATTCATCATTCCCTAAGTAGGTGAAAAGATTATTTTTCACCTACATGAGGCAATGAGCCCATGCATTATAAAGGTAGTGCAGGAGATATCACTGATATCTGTTGCTCAGAGCCGTAACTGGAAATTGGAAACTGGGCGAAAGAGAGTGTGTGTGCTGGTGACCCCCCTTCATATCTCCTGGCCTGGTACAAAATTATAGATTTAATACCAATTTGTAGACAATATTTATAAAAAATAAATATTGTCTATATCGTCCTAGTGTGTAAAAAGTTTGAGCGTCCTTCTCTTTGAACTATAATATGGGGGTGCGTAAGTATACATTTTTTTGTGTGTGGGAAACAATTTCTTATATTGGGGCTGTTTCAGCAAAGTAGGCAAACCTGATGGTTTACGTACAACTATGATGTCTGAAGACCTGCACATGCTCTGGATCTATACTGTGTATGTGCAGATCTCCTTCGAGCTCGATCGCAGTGTCCGGACGCCACAGTCTGATTGACAGGCTATGGCTGTTTGGGGGCAGCGTGTCTGAAAACGGGAGTGTCGGCCTTATTTTTGGGCTTGCTGAAGCCAGTGGCTGTGTCCTTATACGCAACTTCACTGCGTGAAAACACTGGATAATTTGTGGAAACCTACTATCTATGCCTCTGGAATTGTTATAGTCAGGGCTTTTTCAGGCGGAATGTACCGGAACGCCATTCCTGAAGCTCTTTTGAAAAATGACAATCAGGAACGGCTTTCCAGAACTGCCTGTTAGCAGGGAGCATTGGGTGGCTGGCTGCAGCAGTATGGACTTGGCACCAATCAGGAGGTTGACTGCCGGTCCGCGAGCCGTGATTAGCTTGTGACTGTCACCAAATTAAAAATGCAGCCGCTGTGTCTAGTCTCCATGGCTGCCAGTCCACAAGTGCCAAATCCATACCACTGCAGTCTGCCCCCCAATGCTCCCGGTGTGCAATAAAGTTATTTATTTTTTTGTGGCATGACGTCACGCCGCGTGCAACACACAGGCAGAGAACTCGAACCAAGGAGCCATGGCGTGAAGAGGAGGAAGACCCAGGATAAGGTAAGCCACTGTGGTCTGGCTTGGGAGACACACTGGAGCTGGCTGGGGAAACACACTGGGGCTACCTGGGGGGATGCAGTGGGGCTGGCTGGAGAGACACACTGGGGCTGACTGGGGAGACACAGTGAGACTACCTGAGGAGACACCATGGGGCTGACTGAGGAGACAATGGGGCTGGCTGGAAAGACAGCGGGGCTGGCTGGGGAGACACAGTGGGGATATCTGGGGAGAGACAGTGCAGCTACCTGGAGAGCCACACTGGGCTTAACTGGGGAGCCAGTGGAGCTATAAAGATATAGGTAGTGAATCTGCACGTGTGGGAAAAATATGCTACATTGAAAAAAATCTGAATTTATCCAGAACCAAAGTGATGGTCTATCTACTAATGAATTCTAAATTATGCTATGTTGGTGGTGCTCCCAAAGAAATTTGTGGTATACTCAGAAATACAGATTGCAAGAGGCAAAAAAAGACAAAAAAACGTTTTGGGGGAACTCGTATCGTTGATGAAAAATTATTAGTGGTAAGTGATGGGTATGGCTATTATAAAACGTAACCTTTATTTAGGAAACCCTAGGTTAAAAACAGTAATATTAGGTGTATTCTATATGTTAGAAAGAATCACTTATAGTTTCAACAGAAAAGTTGGGTCCAATCACAAAACGAATTGCTTAATTGCAAATATAGTGGCGAAAATTTCTGAATCCCTTATTGGAATGAGTATAAAGTCAAATACCTAAAGGGATACAGCTTTGACGCACATCAATTTTTGTCTCAAATATAAACATATTAAAATAAATAATAATAAAAGTCAGAATAAATTCCAAAATGTAAGCCTTATATAAATCATCAAGGTAACACACCTGGTCTGCACACTACAAATTACTTAAAATAGATTAGAGGGAGAAAAAATAAAAATAACAAAGCCCCGATTGCTAAATTATCATTCTGTGTCTAAAGGGGCCCATACACTATCGATGGATCGCCACGTTCCTGCAATCCTGCAACCCGGCATTACAGGATCGGTGAAACCCAACATGTTGGATTTCACTGATTTGCTGATTACGATCAAAATATTATCGTGATTTGCACATCGGTGAAATTTAATATGGAGATTTTTACCGATCCTCCAACTGATCCCGGGACATAGATGGCCGCCGGTCGGCATTTCTGATCCAATTGCAGGATCGTGTGACCGATCAGTAGGTGTATGGGGACCGTCATGCTGTGAAGAGTGAAAAAGTGCAATCTCAGTAATCTGCTACTGAATGGTGCACAACTTTAACCATAGTTGTCATATATATATAGAGAGGCAGCCATTTTCGGAGTCAATATGCAACTCAATATTGATTCTAACAATCTTATGAGAGTCATAAGAAAGTGACTCCTACATACAGGTAGATAAATACTGTTAAATTTGTAAATAAACCTTTTAATATATTCCTTCCTATAAACCTCTAAGACAAAACCCTGCCTAAAAACCTCTAAGACAAAACCTGCCTATAAAGCTCTAAACACAACGCTAATTGCGTACGCAGTATGACCGCAAATAAAGACAGGAGTGGAATCTTGTGGTTCCAACGCACAAGTATTATTCAGGTAAAAGTACAGTCAGTTACACGCAATCTATACATACATAATTTAGGCGTAAAAGGAAATAATACAGACCAAGTACGGTTATACATACGCTGCGCCTCTGGACCCAGAGATATACTTCTGACTAGATATCCTCAGTTCACCCAAAATTCAGCATGAACTGGCAAACCAGTGTTTGGACACATGTATTTATTCCCCCCCCAGACTGAAACAGGACAAAGGGAGAACTTCCTGCTGATCTCATTGGTTCCCAGAGGAGGAGCATATGTAACGACACATTTAACAGGTTGTTTCAAATAGACTTTCCCTGCCACTAACAGCCGGGGTCTTTCTGGTAACGCCTCCTGTAACATTCCATCAACTAAAACATTTGGTTGCTTGTAAGTTCTGCGATCCGTAACTTGAGTTTGCATGATGCGATCTCTCCACCGATAACACCGGGATTCTGTAAAAAGCGTACGCATCAGAACGAGACCAAACATACCTTGCTTATCATGTATAATACCTTAGATATCAAAAACCTCTATTTCTTAGCATTTAAACTAACTTAACCAACTTGAATCATACAATTTGATGCTAATGGAACTTTATGTGCGAATATGTAGTGTGTGGGTATTCGGGGTTTGGTAAGGACGCTAGTTATTAATGGGTGAGATTTAAGTGCATAATCTCTCATACACGAAGTGAACATCCAGCAGTGTGGATGGCTGAGAGTTGTAATTCTACATGCCCTCTGTCGGCAGGCCCCCACCTGCTGTGTTCAAAGGAAAACAAAACCTCTTTTGTTCTCACAGACTCTTGTGTGAAGTGCAAATGTATTATCACCTCAAACTTTTTGGGATTTGGAGCCATCTTGTCTAGGATTCAGGCAAATCCAATTGTGTAGATATTATATTACAATTGCCACAACTATACTTTATCTGCATCCAGGGATTCCCAATTTGTATGTAAAAATACCCATTGTCTCTTCTTATTTACTTCTACTCAGACAGCTGGTTTTTCCCGTTGCCCTTGGTAGGTAAACAAAAACATTGCCATCTGTTCTTAGCTCCTGGGTTATAACTTGAATTAATGCTGACCACACAAAATGGTGTCTTACGATCTCATTTCCAACATGGAGTCTTGCGGCCATGCGCAAGATGGCGTCGCTGCGATTAAATTTTAAACTGAACTTGTCTCACTCAATTATTCAGCTTCGACAGTCCACCCTTTGATAGCAAACAACATGCTATCACAACCTAATTTGAATCTGTTTAGCCATGCATGAGAATATACCGTTCAATGTTATTATGGTATGACACAGTATGGTCATTTGAACCATTCAGATAATGCGTCTCCGGGAGGGACATAAAACTGCCCTTATACGCACACCGCGGATCCTTAAGGGATCATGGGAAAGATGTGGGGATGCACCTATCCTATAAGGAGAGCCTTGGAAGGGGTTGGGACTGCATTACCTAAGATGACTTAAAACAACATAAACATTATATCCATGCACGACCACTCAAACTCAGGCTACATTGTTATACACTACGTCATAACTCAGGATTGAATTACAGTTCTTCCTTATTATTGTTATTCACATTTTCACAACAATTTACTGTACTGAAATTGGACCGGCACTCCCCTGATTTGGTATAGCACTCCTCCTCCTGACTCCACTCCATCAGCTCCGCCATCAGCTCACATCTCCTTTATTGGTCCCCCATCACAGACACCGAGCATCCCCAAACAGATCATCATGACAAAAAAAATAAAACTCTGGGAAAAAAAAAAGAACTAGGATGACCACAGCAGACCACTCCATTGCTTGAAGCACTGATCTACACATTTCTTTAGCTCAGATATCTCACGTCACCTTTTTAATCCTTCCGGCACAAGCTCGCAATCGACAGGTCCACGTTATCGGCCTTGTCTCTGCCTTGTATCTCCACCGGTTGGTTAACCTCCCTATAGTGAGCGGAATGGACCCACGTATCTTCCCTAGCCACCCTTTGAGGATGCTGTATCGTCAGATACGGACCTTTCCACCGACCAGTCAAACAACCTGAGCTAAAAAAAAATTTGGATCATAACAAATTCTTCCAGATTTGACATCATGACAGGTTGCATTAGACATGTTAGTTAATAACACTTCCAATTTCGGTTATTCTCATTCATCTTCGTGAGACCCTGCACAGTAACCTCATTATCAATTTTTCACATGAGGCTGCCTGTTTGGACAGTATCTCAAAGGGGGGCAAATAAAGGAAAAGACAGTCTGGGATAATCTTAGTGTTGTTACCCATCATCTTACGCATGTTCTTCAAAACGTCACCTGTAAAATAAATCCCCCTATCACTTTTAATAATTCTAGGGATATAGTATCTGCATACAGGTTCTTGCAATTAAATCTTGTTATTAATAGCTACTGCTCTAAATAATGCCTGTGCCGCTGGGTTGGATAGTTTTCCGAGTAGTCGACCTCAGCCTGGCATGGCTGCCGTTTATCCTTAGCAACCTTGTGTCCTATGAGTGGGAGATAAAGCACAACAGTTTAATATCATTTAAACATGACCCAAAATACAACAATAAATCATCCACATTTTACATTAGAACAGATCCATTGATAGGTTGAAAAAAAATTATAAACAGTCATATAAGGCCTGGGAGAAGATACTGGGGTTACCTATGAACTCATGGGAAACTCGTGTTCCTGTGTGGTGTTCTTCGCTTTGCAGTACTTATGTGTCCCACTTGGTGACAGTTAAAACATAATTTTGAACGGGGTGGATGAAAAGATTGTTGTGGGATTTGAGCAAGAGGTAAAGCTGGTGGGTATGGGTAAGGATAGGGAGGGTAAGGATATTGTGGGGGATATGAGTATGGGACCTGTGGTTGTGTATGATATGTGGGGTAAGGATGTGTTTGCTGTGGTGTGGGATTGGTGAGGACGTGTAATTGTTCAGGTGTGGGTGCAGGTGTGTCGGTTGGCTGTGATGTTATTGTCATTCCTTCCAGAGCTTGTATACTGACAGCCATTAGTTTTTCGCTCTGGGTCTCTCTCTTTTTGGAAATGTTTTTTATCATGTTCAATGGCAGACTCTATGAGGTTATCTATTGTAAGTCCCCTCCTGCCAGGTTGTGAGGTCTGAACCCGAATCTTTAAATCGTCTTTTCAGACCGTCCATGAGTACTGTGACTATCATTCCCCTGTGGTGAGTGCTATCTTTAATATCTTCTATCCCAGTGTACTGGGTGATAGCCTGCAGAGCCCGGTCGCAATAGTCTTCTGCAGTTTCACTCTCCTTTTGCTTAATTGTGAAGATTTTGTTCCAGTTAACTACTACTGGAAAATATACACCCAATTGAGTCACAATGCGGGAAATGTTACCTTGGTTTACTTGGTCTGTTAAGGGAACGTCTCCATCCAATACACAGTCCGTGATAAATTTTGTCACGTCGGTATTGTGTGGCAGGCAGGCCCTGAACACTACACGCCATACTTTATTAGTGGGCTCATGAGAACTACCCAAATTTCTCAAAAATCTTTGACATTTGGCTAGTTCCTTTTTGGGATTGGGGAAATCATTTATGATGGAATTCAGTTCTGCTCTTGTCCATGGACAATGCATTACTACTTCCCTCGTGGGCACTACACCGTTTGCATCTGCATTTCCATTCGGAACAGTTATTGTCCGAATGGGATGCAGACCTGCAGCGTTGCTACCTCTGACCTGGTTACCTGGCTGGGGGTTTAATCTGCTGCTGCTACGTATGGTATTAACAACTTCCTCTATGGGTGCAGAGTGTGTTAACACTTCCCTTGCTGTTACCGATGGAGATGGCGGCACCACCTGTGATTGTGGTGATGCAGCATCTATCATTTGCACAGCATGGGAAATGGCAGACATTACAATAGGCTCATCATCCATATCATAAACACTTTCTTTATGGTTGCTTAAGAGAGGGTACAAGTTGCTTGTTAAATTTTTATTGGTATTTTTGGTAACCGTACTTGCACCTCCATCCACATAAGGTGGGGGAGGTGAGCGTGAACTGCTGGCAATACTCTCCACGACGCTACTTTGCCGCATGTGCGCGCCATTTTGCGGCTCGCCCGTATTGCATCTCAGCGTCGTGGATGTATTTTCTGGCAATGCGTTCGCAACGCTAGTTTGCGTCGTTTGCACATTTTTAAGCCAAGCATCCCCTTCATGCTGCCATATTTTTTAAACATTCAAAATACTTAATCTTTTACTCTTGGGATCGCACCATACTGATGACATTATCTAACACATTTTTATCAAAACTACCAGTTCTGGGAAACGGTCTAACACTCTTTCTCGTCATATTAAACCATATATAGTATGCATAATACGACGGGCTGATCCACCTCCATTAGCAGCACATCATTGCCTAACATTTCTACTGTTTGTGTGGCTCCCATTCTGAGACAACTCCTACGCTTTTCAATAAAAATTTAAACTGGTGAAAGACAATCAAGATACTTTCACTTACCTACGGAGGAAATTTCTAGATGCGCCACGCTCACCTACGGACGAAATTTCTAGATGCGCCACGCTCACCTATTATCTCTCAGCTCACAATCACACCTAGTGCGGCTCAACTACAATGCTCAAATTTTATTGAACACTGCAGTCACACTGAGAGCCGGTCCCTAACAAAAATAACAAACCATACACCTGCTCTGTGTACTGGACGGTAAGCTGCTTACCGAGCGGCTAGGCTAACCCTTGCACCTAGCCCTTAAGGATCATACGATACCCTTAACTGTCCAACACATACTCACTGTTACACACTTTTTCTCTGCGCAGAAAATAAACGTTTACCCAGATATTGGTAGATAGAAAAAAAAATGTAAACCTCAATGGCTTTGTTCAAACGTGGCAGCAGAACCGGAAGTGCATATACGCTTATTGTGCGACCGGCCGCATACACAATTATGTGACTACCACACAAGCGTATAATGACTTTTTAACTGCGTACGCAAAAATGCATCTCAGCCGCATACTCAATACTGCGGCACCCCTCTAAACGTAAGGTTCTATCAACAGAGAAAAAAACTTTTTTTTCCTCTCTTGTCCCTGAATTCTGATCAGCGCTTCCTCTACACAAAAACCGGCAGTACACTCTCAGCAACACTGTGGTAATGAAAGACTAATGCGTCTTTCAAAAGGCGCCTCCACCCTTTTGCTGAGAGAGGACTGACGGAGTGTTATCGTGTATCAGATAGTGTGATAAACCGATGAGCCCCCACTGTTAAATTTGTAAATAAACCTTTTAATATATTCCTTCCTATAAACCTCTAAGATTCACCTGCCTAGAACCTCTAAGACAAAACCCTGCCTAAAAACCTCTAAACACAACGCTAATTGCGTATGCAGTATGACCGCAAATAAAGACAGGAGTGGAATCTTGTGGTTCCAACACACAAGTATTATTCAGGTAAAAGTATAGTCAGTTACACGCAATCTATACATACATAATTTAGGCGTAAAAGGAAATAATACAGACCAAGTACGGTTATACATACGCTGCGCCTCTGGACCCAGAGATAGACTTCTGACTAGATATCCTCAGTTCACCCAAAATTCAGCATGAACTGGCAAACCAGTGTTTGGACACATGTATTTATTCCCCCCCCAGACTGAAACAGGACAAAGGGAGAACTTCCTGCTGATCTCATTGGTTCCCAGAGGAGGAGCATATGTAACGACACATTTAACAGGTTGTTTCAAATAGACTTTCCCTGCCTCTAACAGCCGGGGTCTTTCTGGTAACGCCTCCTGTAACATTCCATCAACTAAAACATTTTGTTGCTTGTAAGTTCTGCGATCCGTAACTTGAGTTTGCATGATGCGATCTCTCCACCGATAACACCGGGATTCTGTAAAAAGTGTACGCATCAGAACGAGACCAAACATACCTTGCTTATCATGTATAATACCTTAGATATCAAAAACCTCTATTTCTTAGCATTTAAACTAACTTAACCAACTTGAATCATACAATTTGATGCTAATGGAAATTTATGTGCGAATATGTAGTGTGTGGGTATTCGGGGTTTGGTAAGGACGCTAGTTATTAATGGGTGAGATTTAAGTGCATAATCTCTCATACACGAAGTGAACATCCAGCAGTGTGGATGGCTGAGAGTTGTAATTCTACATGCCCTCTGTCAGCAGGCCCCCACCTGCTATGTTCAAAGGAAAACAAAACCTCTTTTGTTCTCACAGACTCTTGTGTGAAGTGCAAATGTATTATCACGTCAAACTTTTTGGAATTTGGAGCCATCTTGTCTAGGATTCAGGCAAATCCAATTGTGTAGATATTATATTACAATTGCCACAACTATACTTTATCTGCATCCAGGGATTCCCAATTTGTATGTAAAAATACCCATTGTCTCTTCATATTTACTTCTACTCAGACAGCTGGTTTTTCCCGTTGCCCTTGGTAGGTAAACAAAAACATTGCCATCTGTTCTTAGCTCCTGGGTTATAACTTGAATTAATGCTGACCACACAAAATGGTGTCTTGCGATCTCATTTCCAACATGGAGTCTTGCGGCCATTCGCAAGATGGCGTCGCTGCGATTAAATTTTAAACTGAACTTGTCTCACTCAATTATTCAGCTTCGACAATACATTATAACATCTAAGAATACAGAGCTGTATTATGCAATAGTATATAATGAGCCACGATTTTTCAAAATCAATCGTTACAGGATTTACATGTTTAAACATAAGCATTGTACATATACAATACTGTGCAAAAGTTTTAGACAGATGTGGAAGAAATGCTGCAAAGTAAAGTCAGGGATTTTGTAGGATTATAGTCAGGTCTATGATTAATCAATCATACCAAACAGGTGATAATGATCATCATTTTCATATGTAGGTTGAAACACAGGGCCTGATTCAGCAAGGATCGCTGATGCGATCGCGGCAGCCAGCGCGTACGCAGTTATCCGAAATTATACAAGTGGCTGCGATCGCAATGCCACCACAGCACAACATAAAGATGCCCACTTCCCTTTACTCACATCCATAATACCTTGCAAGTCTGTGAAAACATCGGTACCATCGAGTACTATCGGAGCCTCACGCACAATTAAGTCAAGTCAGACCTCACAAACTGCTAAACTTCCTGTCGGTATCTAGAGCTCTGTTTCGCGCTCGCACACTGCGATGCATGCGCAGAACACAACAATCGACCAGGTGCGTGCGTTTTTGCACCTGCGATGCTTGCTGAATCAGACCGACAGTCATTAACTGAAACAGAAACAGCTGTGTAAGAGGCTTAAAACTGGGTGAGGAACAGCCAAACTCTGCTACAAAGGTGAGGTTGTGGAAGACAGTTTCATGTCACAGGTCATACACCATGGCAAGACTGAGCACAGAAACAAAATACAAGGTAGTTATACTGCATCAGCAAGGTATCTCCCAGGCAAAGATTTCAAAGCAGATTGGGGTTTCCAGATGTGCTGTTCAAGCTCTTTTGAAGAACAAAAAAATGGGCAACGTTGAGGACCGTAGGAGCAGTGGTCGGCCAAAGAAACTTGGTGCAACAGATAAAAGACACATCATCCTTAAGGTGGCCACACACATGGCGATCTGCACACGATCAGCCAATGTGTACGATTTGTGTACGATTTCCCTTGAAGCTCTCCCCGGCAGCTCTGCACACAATTTGGTGTTGTCACGACCAGGGTTTCTCAGCATGCCGGCCGGCAGGTATTACCTGTGAGGACGCTATGGCGAGGGGCATCTGGCGGTGGCGCTGGTATCTGGCGGGGTGCATTAGCTGCGCGTAGTCCTGTGCGTGCATACTGTCACTCTGGTCTGGTTAGGCCTGGTGGTGCTTCCGTTCCGGTCTGGCATGGGCGCCGCTATCTTGCCTCCGGTCATGTGACCTAGTCGCCCTATCCTGGTGTGTCACATGCTCTCTCTGGCCTGTCACAGTGCAGCACTGGGTATTTAAGGGAGTGCCGAGCTTCCTCTCATTGCCAGTGCAACGTGTTTCTCAGCGAGAGCTGAGCGAGTTCCTGTGCTCATTCACCTGTCTGTTGGGATTATTACCTATGGAAAAGATTTTGCAATCAATAGAGGTTTTTAGCATAATCATGGCCAAGCTTATGGGCTTACCCACCATATCCAGGTAACCTCTTTCGGGTAGGTCCCTAACATACTAAGGTTCAAATCCAGAGCGCAGGACCCCCCAAAACCGGCCAGGCTAAGCCGCCCCAGGGCACCACCATAATAAGAAAAGTGCAGTGTAAAGAGATAGTTAGGAGCAGCTGCTGCTGCATATAAAGAATGAAAATAAAAAAGTGAAGTACATATATATTAGATACACAGTGAAGGGTTAAAATGTGTAATAAAGGAAAATGTGTTATAATGCAGTGCCCTGAGACAGACCAACCAACGCAATCCAGGGGGACCCACGCCCCAAAAATGAACCAAAATTGCACTACAGTATATATCTTGTAGGACTTACCTAGAATTGTGCCTAATACAGTGTGCATATAGATTACCATACTCCATGCTTTTAAACCAATAAGGAAGGGTGCCAGTCCAGAATGGGGGCGTCTCCTTTCCCTCAGATGTGCAACAAAGCACATTAAATGGAGTATATGGAAAAGATTTCTGGACTGCACAACCTGACTATATATACACTGGGAGGTGCTACCTGATGAGACTAATTGCAGGCACAGAAACAGACAAAATCTCAGGTGCACAACTCCAATTCATCAATAATATATATGTAAATGCAATAAAATTTTGCAATCAATAGAGGTTTTTAGCATAATCATGGCCAAGCTTATGGGCCTACCCACCATATCCAGGTAACCTCTTTCGGGTAGGTCCCTAACATACCAAGGTTCAAATCCAGAGCGCAGGACCCCCCAAAACCGGCCAGGCTAAGCCGCCCCAGGGCACCAGCATAGTAAGAAAAGTGCAGTGTAAAGAGATAGTTAGGAGCATGGTTTAAAAGCATGGAGTATGGTAATGTATATGCACACTGTATTAGGCACAATTCTAGGTAAGTCCTACAAGTTATATACTGTAGTGCAATTTTGGTTCATTTTTGGGGCATGGGTCCCCCTGGATTGCGTTGGTTGGTCTGTCTCAGGGCACTGCATTATAACACATTTTCCTTTATTACACATTTTAACCCTTCACTGTGTGTCTAATATATATGTACTTCACTTTTTTATTTTCATTCTTTATATGCAGCAGCAGCTGCTCCTAACTATCTCTTTACACTGCACTTTCTTATTATGGTGGTGCCCTGGGTCGGCTTAGCCTGGCCGGTTTTGGGGGGTCCTGCGCTCTGGATTTGAACCTTAGTATGTTAGGGACCTACCCGAAAGAGGTTACCTGGATGTGGTGGGTAGGCCCATAAGCTTGGCCATGATTATGCTAAAAACCTCTATTGATTGCAAAATTTTATTGCATTTATAAATTTTATATATATATTATTGATGAATTGGAGTTGTGCACCTGAGATTTTGCCTGTTCCTGTGCCTGGGATTATTACCTAGCCTGCTTCACTCTGCCTGTTCCAGCCCTGCTGGCTCCTTCCTCCTCCTTTGCCTGAGTACCTGTGTCAGCTGTTACCCTGCACCTTGCCTACACTTGCAGTTTCCCTGGACATTATTTCTCAGCCTGCAATTCATTTCAGCCTGCCATTCACTTCAGCCTGCAACCCACTTCAGCCTGCCATTCACTTCAGCCTGCAACTCACTTCAGCCTGCAACTCATTTCAGCCTGCAATTCTTTTCAGCCTCACAAACCCTGGAATACAGGACTACAGTACCTTCTGTTATCACTACCTGGACTTTTTCCCATTGCTTCACTACAGTTCCCCAAGTGCACTTTAGTGCTATACACGGACTTTTTGTTTTTCTACATTCATGTCTGTTAAGCCACTCATTAAAAACTAAAGGTTTATTTTAGGGGTGAGCGGGTTCGGATTTCTGAGATCCGAGCCTATCCGAGTCAGGCTCGACTTTTCCCGCCTGACTCGGATCTGAAATCGAGGCAAAACATCATCATCCCGCCTTCCGGGTCTCGCAGGTTTTGGATCCTATATAAGGTACCCGCGTCGGCGCCATTTTCTCACTCGGCTGTGGACAGTGAAGAGGGTGGGAGTTAGGGCTGGCTGGGCTGTGTAGTGTTGTGCTGTGCTGCGCTGTGCTTCTGTTGTCCATAGGGGCTGTGTCCACTACTTCAAAGTCCATAGGGGCTGGCTGGACTGTGTTGTGCAGTCAGTTGTCCATAGGGGCTGTGTCCACTCCAAAGTCCTGTGCAGTGTCCCAGTCCTAAAGGGGTGCTGTAGTGTTGTCCAGGGGGTGGTCTGTCCATCAGGGGTGCTCCCCCCAAATGCAAAAAAAAAATATTTTTTTTCTGTGTTTGTGAATTGTGTGCACTGTGGCTGCACGTGCATCAACAAAGGAGCAGCGCCAAGCGTGCGCCTGTGTCCCATAAGTAAAAGGCCGGCTGGCTTGTCCGTTAAAGGGTGCTGTAACCCCCAAAGGGCACTCCCAACAAAATAAAAAAATATATTTTTTTGTGTTTGTGAATTGTGTGCGCAGTAGCCGCACGTGCATCAACAAAGTAGTGCCAAGCGTGCGCCTGTGTCCCATAAATAAAGGGCCAGCTGGATTGACTGCTAAAGGGTGCTGTAACCCCCAAAGGGCACTCCAAACAAAATAAAAAAATATATTTTTTTGTGTTTGTGAATTGTGTGCGCAGTAGCAGCACGTGCATCAACAAAGTAGTGCCAAGCGTGCGCCTGTGTCCCATAAATAAAGGGCCGGCTGGCTTGTCCGTTAAAGGGTGCTGTAACCCCCAAAGGGCACTCCAAACAAAATAAAAAAATATTTTCTGTGTTTGTGAATTGTGTGGGCTGTAGCTGCACGTGCATCAACAAAGGAGCAGCGCCAAGCGTGCGCCTGTGTCCCATAAGTAAAGAGCTGGCTCATTTCTTAAAGGGTGGTGTAACCCACAAAGTGCACTAGTCTCCAGCAAAAATAAAAAATTATTTTCTGTGTTTGTGTGCGCCTTAGCCGCACGTATATATCAATATAACATAAATGGAGGACCAAACTATCTCCGATAAAAATAAAATAGGGAAAGATCAAGAACCACTTCCTCCTAGTGCTGAAGCTGCTGCCACTAGTCATGACATAGACGATAACATGCCATCAACGTCGTCTGCCAAGGCCGATGCCCAATGTCATAGTAGAGGCCACATACAATCCCAAATGACAAAGTTCAGGAAAATGACCTTAAAAAAACATTTAAATCATCTGAAGAGAAACGTAAACTTGCCAATATGCCATTTACGACACGGAGTGGCAAGGAACGTCTAAGGTCTTTCCCTATGTTCATGACTAGTGGTTCAGCTTCACATGACGATGGAAGCCCTCCTCCCACTAAAAAAATCAAAAGAGTTAAGCTGGCAAAAGCACAGCGAAGAACTGTGCATTCTAAGAAGATATCACAAATCCCCAAGGAGAGTCCAAGTGTGGTGGCGGTTGCGATGCCTGACCTTCCCAGCACTGGACGGGAAGAGGTGGCTCTATCCATCATTTGCACGCCCCCTGCAAGTGCTGAAAGGAGCACCCACAGTCTACTTGCTGATATGCAAATTGAAGATGTCACTGTTGAAGTACAACAGGATGAGGATACTGGTGTAGCTGGCGCTGAGGAGGAAGTTGGCGAGGAGGATTCTGATGGTGATGTGGTTTGTTTAAATCAGGCTCTGGGGGAGACAGTTGTTGTCCATGGGATGAAAAAGCCCATCACGGTCATGCCTGGGCAGAAGACCAAACATTCCACCTCTTTGGTCTGGCAATATTTCTATCCAAATCCGGACAACAACTGTCTTGCCATATGTACCATATGTAAAGGTGAAATAAGTAGGGGTAGGGACGTTAACCACCTAGGAACATCCTCCCTTATACGGCACCTGCAGCGCGTTCATAAAAAGTTACTGTCAAGTTCAGAAACTTTGGCTAAGACCGTAAGCAGTCCAGGGACACCTAAATCCCTTTTTCCTGTTTTATCCAAGGAATCGGTGGATGAGGAGGATGAGGACGACATCTTGCCTCCGTAGAACCAGTTTGTGCAGGGACACATTAATTGCCAGCTTGTTTTGTGGGGGCCCAAACGAACCAATCATTTCAGCCACAGTCATGTGGCAGACCCTGGCACTGAAATGTTTGGTTTGTTAAGTGTGCATGTCCTATTTATACAACATAAGGGTGGGTGGGAGGGCCCAAGGACAATTCCATCTTGCACCTCTTTTTTTTTTTTGCATTATGTACTGTTTGGGGCCTAGTTTTTCAAACTGCCATCCTGTCTGCCACTACAGTGTCACTCCTAGATAGGCCATGTGTTTGTGCCGCCCACTCGTGTCGCTTAGCATAGTCATCCAGCTACCTCGGTGCAACCTTTTGGCCATAAAAACAATATTGTGAGGTGTTCAGAATAGACTGGAAATGAGTGGAAATGAAGGTTATTGAGGTTAATAATAGCATAAGAGCAGAAAAACCCACAAATTCTGTGCTTTTAGCTGTTTTTATTGTTTTTTTTTTCAAAAAAATACAGATCCAAAACACAAAACCCAGAACCCAAAACACGTAACGGTGGTTTTGGCAAAACCAATTTAGATCCAAAACACATATAGAAACCGTTGTAATTCCTACACCATTAACCTGATTTGGATGTAATTACCCTCAAATTAAATCTGAAAGTCTGCAGTTAAAGCACATCTTGTTTGTTTAATTTCAAAGCCATTGTGGTGGTGAATAGAGGACAAAATATGAAAATTCTGTCAATGTCCCAATATTTATGCACCTGACTGTACACTGCAGCAATAGTGCACACTTTCAGAGAATTTTTTGTTTAAACAAAATTTCACAACAAACTTAGCTTCACTCACCACCTTGACGAGCATTCCACCATGCATGTGCAGTGAGCCTCCTTATGTCCATTTACTTGCTGTAATCCACTATTTTTTCGCAGATCTGTCTTGTGTAGACCTTATGCATAGAATCTTCGTGCGTAGAATCTTTATGCATAGAATCTTCTTCCCGCATTCTCCACCATAATGTGATGTTGTGGGATAATTAGCTTGGTAGATTGGTGTCAGTGGTGCAGTGATTAGGTGCAGAATTAGAGTCCACACATGGCATTCCAGTAGAATAAATGAAAATGGTGCTTTTTCTTCCAGTATGCAAACCAGGAAACAGAAATATAAAATAATAAACAACCTAGCCCTCTCTTAGGGCACTAGCTCACTTCTTGAACCCTCTCTATAGAAGCAACTAATCTGCATGAAAGTCTCTCACAGTCTCTGAGATTGGTGGTCCTTCCTGCCACATGCAGGATTGGACACTGGCCTCCTGGCCTGGTATAGCTTTCTTGGCTTGTTGGCTGCCACCTCTCACAAGGACAGTGTCAGAGGTATAGGTATCTCCCTGCCTCCTTGCAGGTATGATCCTGACCACCTGGACTGCTTCACTGACACTGCAGCCCCAGCTGGACTGTCTGACTGTGTCCACCAGAAGCCTCACCTGGGCTCTGGTCCTATGGCAGCCATTACACATCTTCCCAGAATGCTTTTGTATTCTATGCGGGCAGATCTCTCCTGCCACACACAGAATCTGCTGCTCACCAGCGCCATCTCTGGTGATACTGCCACTATATATATATATAAAATATAAAGCTGTATTTAGCTTTAGTATATAATAAGCCTAATTTCTTCCTACTTCATGGCTGCCATTACTTGTGGGTTTACGTCCAATCCTCCTATTGTTAGTTTGGAAGTTTTTTCCCCCTTGGGACCACCCACTCCTCCCCTTCCTCCTTAGTATTTTTCCTGTCTCCTAGTACAGACTGTAGTAGGGTAGTTTGTTATTTTATCAATGCAGAGGACTTACCTCAGTGACTACCCAGTAAGTATGCCCCTTTTAGCCGTGATCTAGAAAGGAGTCAGCACCCCGGGGAGAGGCTGATATGTGCTGCAGAATTATGGGCCCCTGTGTTGTGCCCGATTTCATTGTGCCAATAGCGCTACTCACTGTGTTTCCTGGTCCCAGCAGCCATCCTATATCCCCATGGGGTTTGGCAGGTGGAAGCGCTGGAGATGGTTGTGTCAGGCTGCTATGCGGTAAACGGTTAGCGGTGGGCGTAAGTGCTTGTGATGCGGCCATTCCCAGAGTTCTGTGCATGGACGGTCTGAACATGCCTCTGTCCCAGGTCTGAGCACCGAGTGTAATGGGGTTGCTTTGCCCTCCACAAGAGTCTGACCTGGAGTGATCCTGTGTCTAGCAAAATAGATAAGAGCCTTCTCCCCAAAAAGCCTGTATGTGCCCAAAAGAGGTAAATCCTCATAGAGGGCACTTTTACTTTGTAATGCTAGTTAGGGTGAAAGTTTCTATCTATTCTGCTTTATGCTCCAGCTTGCGAGCCAGGAAGAAGATTTGTAAGAAGAAAAAAGAAAAATCTGCATGTACTTGTCCTGCATTTGATAACTGTTCTCTGGTAATCAGGATTCTGAGCTTTGCAGTGATTGCCAGAGAGAGCTACACCTGTTGTTAATTAGTCTACATCTGCAGGACTTAATGGATTGGATGAAGAAATATGATACTATGGGCCGTATTCAATTAGCGTTGTTTTTCACCAAAAAAACTGCAAAGTTTTCAACAAAAAACAGGCAAAAATGGCAATAGGTTAAAAAAAACTTTAGACCAGACCAGGAGGAAAAAAAATTTAAATCCCTATTTTCGGCTAAAAATGTAGGGATTTCTTTCAGAACCCTTTGGACACCCCCCCTAATGATAAATTACAGTAAAAAAAATCGTAAGTTGCATACTTTGACGAGAAACGACCACGCAAATTTTGGGTGAAAAAAAAAATCTTTGAAAAAAAAATAGAAAACTATTTTTTTTCAGGAAATTACTTTTCCACGTAAATTGGAGGTACATTAAAATGGGTGCAAGTATATTTTCACGTTGTGAAAATGCAATTTTTAAAACCGTTAATCAACGCCTGCTGCGACCGCGTGTGATGTTTAAAACACTCGACGCATCCATACTGCCCCATGAAAAATCTTACCCAATACGTTAAAATCATTTTCAAAGATTTTTTTTTTTTCACTCAAAATTTGCACAGTCATTTTTCGCCAAAGTACGCAACTTACAATTTTTTCCAGTAATTTACCATTAGGGAGGGCATGTCTAAAGGGTTCTGAAAGAAATCCCCACAGTTTTAGCCAAATATAAAGATTTCACTTTTTTTTTTTCTCCTGGTCTGGGATGGAGGAAACTTTTCTCCAGTTTTTTTTCGCCTGTTGCCGTTTTCACCTTTTTTTGGCAAAAAAATGACTTTTTCGCCAATGTCACCGCTAATTGAATACGGCCCTAAGGAAGAATAAACCTAAATATATGTAGGTCACAAACTAGTTTGGATTTTGACTGAATCTTATTTTGCTAGAATTTATGCTTGAACAGGTGGTGCAAAATAGCTCTAGTGAGGAATCTGCTGTTAGAATATTTACTTTAGGATCTTGTGGATACTCTGCTAAAATGTAGAGATGTGCGCCGACCCCCGGTTTTTAGTATTGGATCTGTATCTCCTCTGGTTTTGGATCTGGATTGGTTTTGCCAAAACCGCCCTTACGTGTTTTGTTTTTTGGGTTTGGTTTTGGATCTGTATGTTTTCTAAAAAATCATAAAAACAGCTAAAATCACATAATGTGGGCCTGTTTTTGTTCCTACAGTATTATTAACCTCAATAACATTTATTTTCACTCGTTTCCAGTCAATTTGACAACCTCACAGCTCACAATATTGTTTTCATCCAGTTTAGGCCCATAATTAGCACTATGCTAGCTGGCTGACTAAGCTAAGCGGCAGCAGTGGGCAGCACAACACGTGGCAGTTCAACTTCCAACTTGGCACATCAGGAAACAAATGTTTTTATTATTCAAGAGAGGCCTGAGGGAGTAGGGGTATGTATGTATTTGAAAGCAGGGACAGGAAGGGTTGATTGGTAGTAAATTTAATAAAAAATTTTGTTACCGAAGTAAATTTATGAGGGAGATGAGGAGGGGAGGCATTTACAAAAAATACTTTACTCATTCTCATTAGTCCTTACCCCAGAAGAATCCTTGAACACCATGCCTGCTGCTGCTGGGAGTGTATTTTCATCCCAGAATGGACCAGGAAGACTTTTAGTAGTGCTTTCCAAAACAATTGACTGTTAAATAATCCTTTGCAAAGCTTCCACATGAAAACATTTCCCAACCCATATAGGGATATAAAAAAAAACATAGTTAATGGCCTCCAAACTGCTGTTGTACCAACTGTCCACTTAATCAGCACAGATAAGTGGACAAGTGGAACAGAGCAAATGCAAGATTTCAGATTTAAGGTTTAAGTGTTATGTTGTGTCTTTCTTGAGAATTCTTGAGCGCCATGCCTGCTGCTGGGAGTAGATTATCATCCCAGAAGAGATGAAGACATTGTTTTCTCTTCCCAATGGACACAGATCTGAAGAGATGTAAAAAACTGTTGATAAGCAAATTGTCAGCTGAAGTGGCACGTGATGCTGCGATATCTTCTTCAGTTTCTCCAGCAAGTGCATCTGCTGAGAAAAAACTAAACTTTCAAAGCACCCACTGGTGATGTAGTTGAGTCAACACAACCAAGATTTGACATCTGGTCGGGTCAGACTCAGAATTGCCTACAATTAATGACACCTCTACCGTGACTCCATCTGATACGGTCACCATTCAAATAATGGTTGAGGACTATTTTAAAAAAATTAATGATAGCATCCAAATAGGCATGTCAGACAGTCCGTTTGACTACTGGCAGGAAAAAAAGGTCATCTGTGGGCCCCCTTGCAAAAACTGGCTTTGCTTTACTTGAGCTGCCCACCCTCCAGTGTGTACTCAGAAAGAGTTTTCAGCACAGCTGGGAACCTGAGACTACCCCAAAATGTGGAAAAGATTATGTCCATCAAAATGAACTACAAATTCTACGAAAAAGACCTTAACCGTCAATTACGTGCAAAAATTACAGAGGCACCTGTAATGGTGGATTCCACTGGGGACAAATTAATATTGTGTGAAGAAGATGATGCATACATCACCCCAGATTCTACCAGCACCCAAGCCTATATCCTCTGTGTTGTGTATGAATTACAGCTGCGCTCCCTGTTAGATTGGGGATTCATTGTCCACTTTAGTGGATGTGAGTTACATTTTAGTCCATATCACCACACCCCCTAAACATCTTCTGACCTGGGCTACAGGAGGAGCAGCTGCAGTCTGGACTACAGTTGCATGGAGTTGCCCTTCTGACTCGCTGAAATTCAGGTAGGGGGACCATGGGTGGGGTGTAAGGACACTATAAACAGAGAAAGCTGTTTTAGCTGCTTTATTTAATTTTTTAAACCATATCCTCTATTTTCACCTTTTGAAAATATGTTTATTTGAATCTCAGCTGAGGCGTTTGTGATGTCATTATGTTTAATATATAATGCACTTTATTTAGCACTTTGTTGTGGTCTTGTAGTCGGCATGTAGATTAATCATTTATTCATGATTGAGGAAAGAAGTGAAAAGTTGAATGTTTTTATTGCTAACTTTGTGTTATTAAATTGTAAAATTGTGAAGTTTCCACTTAGAGTGTCACAAGATTTTTTTATAAATAAGAAAAGAATAACACTGCGCTACCACTTACAGTGTGACGATTTTTTGTACGATTACACTGCGTTTTCCACTAACAGTGTGACAATATTTTTTACGAATACACTGTGTTTAGCACTTACAGTGTGACAATATTTTTTACGAATACACTGCGTTTTGCACTTATAGTGTGACGATATTTTTTATGAATACACTGCATTTTGCACTTACAGTGTGTCAATATTTTTTATGAATACCCTGCGTTTCCACTAACAGAGTCAATATTTTTTCACGAATACACCCCTGCCCCTGGATGGACAAAGTAGCCCCTGTCCTGGATGGACACAGCAACCCCTGGATGGACACAGCAGACCCTGGCTAGGCACAGAAGCCCCTGACCTTTAATGGACACAGCAATCCCTGGATGGACGCAGCAGACCCTGGATAGGCACAGAAGCCCCTTCCCTTGATGGACCCAGCAACCCCTGGATGGACACAGCAACCCCTGGATGGACACAGCAGCCCCTTGATTAATGACACAGGCAGCATGCTTGACACAGCTACAGTACGTTAATAAGTGTAGCTAACGAGCACACACAGAAAAAAAAACACTTTTATAAATTTTATTAATTTTTTTTAGACTGGGGGAGAGAGCACCCTTGAATGAGGCAGCAGCCCCTTGATAAACAACACAGGCAGCACCCCTGCGCAGCTACTGTAAGTTGCTGATAAGTATGGCTAACGCACACACACAAAAAAACACTTATTGATTTTTTTATTTTTTTTACACTGGGGTGGAAAGCACCCCTGAACGAGGCAGCAGCATCTTCATAAATGACACAGGCAGCACCCTTGCACAGGTAAATTGCTGATAAGTGTGGCTAACGCGAACACACACACAGAAAAAAAAATGCTTATAATATTAATATGTATATATTTTTGCACTTGGGCGGGGCGAGTACCCCTGAACAAGACAGCAGCCCCTTGATAAACGACACAGGCAACACGCTTGGCATAAGCTACATTGTTGATAAGTGCAGCTAATGCACACACAAATTATTTTATTTTATTCACAGTGGGGGTGAAGAGCACCCCTGATGGACAGAGCACCCCCTGGACAACACAGCAGCACCCCTTTATGGACTGCAGTGACACAGGAGCCACTGAAGCCCCCCTCTTCTGTTTGCAGCACAGCTCCTATAGACAACAACACAGCCCTTATGGACAACAGCCCAGCCAGCCCCTATGGACAGCAGCCAGCCCCTATAGACAACAGCAGCCAGCCACTATGCACAGCAATAGCACAGCCGCTATGGGCAACAATATTTGTTCGATTATTCAGTTTATTAAGAAACATCTACCTCTATGTTTAATATTTCCTTTTTTGTTATCCTCACTATTTCTTTCTTTTTTCTTTTTAGCTTTTTATAAATCCAGAATTTACGACAACACTGCTTCCAAAAAGACTACCAGTCTATAAGTTGCCCTCAAACAAAATTTCCGTCCACCCCCCTGTAGTCCCTAGAGTAATATGGCATGATGTCACTTCCAGCGGAAGCCCTGCGAGTGACTAAACCATGGAGCTCAGGACAAACGTCACTTCCGGCAAAACACCGAAAGTTTTGAGGAAGACGGAAGCCCAATTACTGGGTGAAAAGATGCTTCCCCCTGTAACCGTGGGGATCTCAAGAGTCACAGGGTCCGTCGTCTGTAAAGGAACATAGGAGGGAACCTAATTCAGGAACGAACAATCGCATTTACTGGAAATGAGGTCACTTCCGGTTTACGGTTCATTTGGACAATTGTTAGATTTTAATGTATATTATTTATATGTTGTACAATCATTTATTCTCTATGTATGGCGCATATAGGACGACATAGATAGAGTGACAATAGAAACATACATATAATATCTATATGGTTTAGTACCACTTCCGGTCGGACAATTCCTCAACAGGAAGTGAGTTACTCTGAGGGTATTTAATCCACTTCAGTCACAGTCCATTTAAGCCTTGATAAAGACCCAGGAGACTGTCGAAACGCATTGGCTGCAGTGACTGAGGATTGGAACAATCTGATATAAGCTTTGGGGCCCATTACATCTTTCCCCTTGTTCAGCCGTCCAGAGTTCCTAGGTCCAGAAGGTCAAGGGGCCGCACAGTTACTCTGATGGTATGAATCCAGCTAATTAATGTTTACACTACATGCATGGACATTTTACCCATAAAATGAACCCACAGCAAGCACTTTAGAAAATAAATAGTTTCTTTTATTCATGAAAATTTTATCTACAGCTGATCTATGTTTACTCCACATGCACAGACAATTTTTTAATAAAGTGTATCCGCAGCTAGCACTTTAAGGAAAAAGAACTATCCTTTATGGAAAGTTTTTTATGTCGAGTACTTTTTTGCATGATTGTATGTTATCCATGTTTTTATTGATATTTTATCCTCTATTCAAAAAAAAATCTTTTTCTTTGCATTTGTTTGCCCTATGGAGGGTTTGTGTGTAAAATTAATAAAGTGAAATTTCATTCCTCTTGGTTTCACATCGCATTGTATGAAAAAGGGGAAGCGCCAGTGAACTACTCACCTAGTGTTTTGTGCAACAACAGCACAGCCCCTCCCTAGCTTCCTCTTCACTCTCCACAGCCGGAATGCAAATGGCGGCGAGCGCGGGAACCATTATAGGATCCCAAACCCCACAAGAATCCGACAGCGGGAGGATGACGTTTTGCCTCACTTTGAGTCAGGCGGGAAAACCAGAGCCGGAGTCGGATCTCTCCTCGGATCTGCAAGTTTGGGTGGGCCGGATTCTCTGAGAACCGCACCCGCTCATCTCTACTAAAAAGTATATATAAATCAATGAATTCACTATTTAAATGTTTCATTTTAGGCTGCAGGCTTTTGGCTGCTGGTACATAACATTTAGAAGTGCATAATTTAAAATGTTGGCGTTATACCGACATTATTAGATTATATACTGAGCTGATATTGACTGTCAATTGACACCTCTTTTCTTGATCATCAGCAGGTAATCTAAAATCATCATTGCTGCAGAATATCTCACTCTGAACTATTTGCACAGTGTATTGTATATTAGGTAATCTAAAATCCATCACTGCTGCAGAATATCTCATTCTGAACTATTTGCACAGTGTATTGTATATTAGGTAATCTAAAATCCATCATTGCTGCAGAATATCTCACTCTGAACTATTTGCACAGTGTAGTGTATATTAGGTAATCTAAAATCCATCATTGCTGCAGAATATCTCATTCTGGACTATTTGCACAGTTTATAGATAACTAAACCAAGTTCTTCTTATGGTGCATACACACGTAGCAATCAGGCTGATCGTCATGCACCCTCCCTGGTGTGCTGGATGATCTATATTGATCATGCAGCACACCACATACTTACCGACGACTATAGTGACCCACAATCAATGATCACGGGTCCCTATAGTAACCTGCTCGATATCGAGAAAGGTGACCGGCATGCACGGCCTATGGACAATATCGCTATCGTCCATATGTGGCCACGCATCGCTGGCCGATGGAAAGTTGGTAGGAACAATTTAAATGACCGATTTGAACGATTATCATTCAAATCGATCATTTAAATCGCTACGTGTGTACGTACCATTAGCTTTGTGGTATTCCTTGTTTGTTTGTGTTAGGAAATTTTATTGCTAGCCATATTAGTGGGAGGGTATTGGGGGTTCATTGTAATCATTGCATACATATGCCAGCAATCACTATTTTAAGTTTAATTTTAGGCTGCATGTCTTTGGCTGCTGGTGCACAACATTTAGAAGTGCATAATTTAAAAGTGCACTTTACATTTCTAACCAAATTTCAGCATTATACTGGTGTTAAACCGAAGTTAAACAGAAGGAGAACACTCTAACTTCGAACCGTTCTAAAACCAGAACATTTGGACAAAGTATAATCAAGAAATGTAAGTTCACAATCTCTTCACTGCAAGCAACTCCTGCCTGCATAACCTGGACTTTCATCATTGGACTCTGTTTGCTAACTATAAGAAATTAGCACTTGGTAATATTTGTGCTGGCTCTCTGGTTTCACAAACACCCACAAGCATACTGTATCTGTGCCCATTTCAGTTTATTTCTTAGAAATAAAGTCTTCCTACCTTAGTTCTTTGACTAGACTGTCATCTATCTTTTAATACAGTTTACTTTAATATTCA
This sequence comes from Taudactylus pleione, assembly GCA_031769625.1. Taxonomy (NCBI): domain Eukaryota; kingdom Metazoa; phylum Chordata; class Amphibia; order Anura; family Myobatrachidae; genus Taudactylus; species Taudactylus pleione. The sequence continues at coordinate 1,686,735 of JAUIMM010000120.1, forward strand.
ATTTCTTCACCATTAAATCTCCACTTTTCCTCCACTCAATAATAAACTTTTGTAATTGTGCGGACACATTTTCCTCTGGGATGCCAGATCAGTCTGTAATAAACTCGTTCCCACCCATGACCTTTTCATCTCCAAAAACTTGCATCTCCTAGCCATTACTGAAACCTGGATTTCACTCTCTGACACAACTTCCCCTGCAGCCCTCTCCTCTGGAGGCCTCACCTTCTCTCACACCCCTAGGCCCAGGGGTCACCATGGTGGTGGTTTGGGGGTCCTTCTGTCCCCAGGTTACTCCTACCAACTCCTACCCTCTGAACCATCCCTTACTTTCTCTACATTTGAGGTTCATGCTATACGCCTCTTCCAACAAGTACACCTGCAAGTAGCTGTCATTTACCATCCCCCTTGCCCTTCCACCAAATTCCTTGACAACTTTGCCTCCTGTCTCCTCACTTTCCTCTGACCTTCTCTCCATTATCTCAGGTGACTTCAATATTCCAATTGATAGCCCCACAGAATCCTTTGCTCCCAAACTCCTCACCCTCACATCTTCATTTGGTCTTTCCCAATGGACCTTCTCACCCTCCCATGTGAGTGGGTATTCACTTGACCTAGTCTTCACTCACCATTGTGATATTTCTGATTACTCCAATTCCCCATTCCCCCTCTCTGATCATCACCTTCTCTCTTTTAACCTATCCCTCTTTCCCCCTCCTCTACCTCTTAAGGCCACCATCACTAAATATAACATTGAGGCTATTGATACCATTTATATTTCTTCCCTGCTTGACTCACCTCTCTTTTCTGCCCTGAATAAGCCGCTTCTTTATACAATGCCGCCCCTACTTTTGCTCTGAACTCTGTTGCTCCGATGATCACTACTCACCCTCGCAGAATCACTCCTCAACCCCGGAATTCCAAATGCACCAGATACCTGCAAAAGTGTTCATGAACCGCTGAGTGACAGTGGAGAAAATCACACTTTAAGGCAGATTTTCTCCATTTCAAATTCATGCTCTCATCCTACAGTCTTGCCCTATCCCTCTCTAAACAGTCATATTTCAAGAACCTCATCTCCTCCCAGTCTTCAAATCCCAGCGTCTCTTGACCACCTTCAACTCCTTCCTCTGCCCACCCCCTCCTCATCTCCCCTCCTCGCTCTCTGCCCTTGACTTTGCTACCTACTTTACATCTAAAATTGATTTCATACATCAGGACATCATATCCCACCAGTCCTCCAGCTCCTTTCCCGGATCACCTCTCCCCATCCATTTTACCAATACCCCTGTATCTAGAGAGGAAGTCAAGGCCCTCATCCGGTCCCCCCCTTCCACCACCCCCTTGACCCTATCCCTTCACGTCTCCTCTGCTACCTCTCTCGTTGTGCCTGTTCCCATCTTGCCCACCTCAATTTCTCCCTCTCATCTGGCACTGTCCCTTCTGCATTCAATCATGCCCTTGTCTCCCCCATTATTAAAAACCTACCCTTGTCACTCTCTCCAGCTACCGTCCCATCTCCTCCCTTTTGCCTTGAAGCTCCTTGAGCATGTTGTTTACAACTGCCTTACCACCTTTCTTTCCTCCCAATGACCTCCTTGCTGAAAAATTCGAGGGCTATTACTCTCTGACCTCTATGATGCTTTTAATACTGTGGACCACCCTCACCTGCTGTCAATCCCTTGGTCTATGTGACACTGCCCTCTCCTGGCTATCCTACCTCTCTGACCGATCTTTCTCTGTCTCCACTCATGACCCCTCTTTTCCCCCACAGCCTCTGACAGTAGGTGTTCCCCAAGGTTCTGCTCTTTGACCTCCTTTTCTCTTTATACGTCCTCTCTAGGTGAATTCATCAGCTCTTTTGACCTCCATTATCATGTCTATGCTGATGATACTCAGTTCTACCTTACCTCTCCCCCTCTCTCCTCACTCATATCTCCAACTGTCTCTCTGCTATCTCTTCCTGGCTGTCCCAGCGATTTCTTAAACTTAATATGTCTAAGACTGATCTGATCATTGTTTCACCCTCCAACATAACCGCACTTCCCACCATTTCTTTATCAATTGATGACACAACTATCTTCTCTAGTCCCAAAGTGCACTGTCTTGGAGTTATCCTGGACTCCTCCCACTCCTTCAAACCACATATCCAGAATTTCTCACTTCCACCTTAAAAATATGTCCAAGATTAAACCCTTTCTCACCCAGGATGCTACTACATCCCTCATACACTCACTGGCCATCTCCAGATTGGTCTACTGTAGCTCCTCCTATCTGGCCTCCCCAACTCCCATCTCTCTCCTCTCCAGTCTGTCCTCATTGCTGCTGCTCGGCTCATCTTCCTCTCCAAACGCTTTACATTTGCCTCCCCTCTCCTACAACCCCTCCACTGACTCCCCATCCCTTTCAGAACCAAGTTGAAGGTTCTTACACTCGCTTACAAAGCCCTCACCCATTCCTCTCCCATTTACATCTCTGACCTCATCTCCCTTCACTTTCCTGTCCGTCCTCTTCGTTCAATAATTGCACGCCATCTCTCATGCCAATTGATTACTTCCTCCCACTCCCGCCTCCAAGATTTTGCACGCGCTGCTCCCCACCATTGGAACTCTCTCCCTCTTCCCATCGAACTCTCCACCTCTCTACAATCCTTCAAATGGGCTCTCAAGACCCACTACTTCATCAAAGCCTACCAGCTCTCATCAGAACTTGCTGCTACATTCTCCTTCCTCCCTGTCTACCCCATCTGTGTTACACCTGTTTGTCTGCCCTTCCCCTTTAGTATGTAAGCTCACATGAGCAGGGCCCTCTACCCTCTTGTGCTTCTCCTTACTTTACACCTAGCACTTGGTTGCTTATGCTCTGTTGCTTATCTGGGTATTATGTTCGCTAATGTAGCAAGGTATATTATCCTTGCCCTCATCCTGTAATGTATTGTACTATAAGTCACTGGTCAACCTATTTGTTTATGTACTTTGTAAGGCACTGAGGAACACTTGTGGCACCATATAAATATAGGATAATAATAATGAATTATAATGAAACTGTGAAGATGTGCAAGATTAACTGTTTGAAGACAGGCATAAGAGAAGCAGATATTTCTCGGTACATAAGATTATGAAGGAGATTATGTATACAGAATGTTGATAACATCTGGGTATCCTTTAATGACAATCAGTTTTTAACTTGGTGTGCAGTTCCTAAGATTGATGCAGAAGTTTCTGAAATTGTATCTAAACTACCATTCCTCTTGAAGATGGGGCAGGACACAAGATGGTGTAAGGCTTAGCTTTGTTGCCTCACAGCACTGAGGTTGTGGGTTCGGTTCCTATCATGGCTCTGACTGTGTGGAGTTTGTATGTTTTCCATGTGCTTGTGTGGGAAGCTCCTTAAAAAAATTACATAGCTCCGTGGCAACCTCTAAAATCTGGTTTTGCGATAGCCTTGGTCTCCAGAACTTTGAAACTCTGGACATGTTATGAACACAGACTTGGACGAGAAATTTGTAAGGCATTATTTACAAAGAAATCTCTCTATAATGTATAAGGCTATAATAATATCTGTTAAGCCTCACGTGACATATTGGATATGGCTGCAGGAGTGATAGTGAGAATGACTCTATGTCTACACTCTTGGGTAGCTGATATATATATATATATATATATATATATATATATATATATATAACTTTATCTTATGTAGGTTCCTTGCTTTTTGGTGATAAATTAGAAGCACATATCCTTTGCCATCTCCTAAACAACAGGAAGTAAGAAGTTATAGACCTGGGCGGCAATATAGTAGCAGATATTCTGCAGGAATGTCAAGGCCTTTCATCAGTTCCATTGGAGAAACAATCAGGCAATGACTATAGCGGATCCCTAACACCCTTGTCAGACAAAAAACGGTGTAGAATTAGTATTCAGGATGAATGGGTTCTGGAAGTAGTGTCTCAGGGGTATCGGATAGAATTTTTAGAAATCTAAAAAAAAAATTGTGGAATCAAGAATTATAGTGATAACTTTAGAAGTTAAGACTCTGCAAAACCGTTTGGAGAAAACTATGAAATAAAAAACCCTAGAATTTGTCAGTTTGTGGAAAGGTTTCTGTTCGCAGTTATTCATGGTAGCAAAACCTTCAGGAGGATTCAGAACAATTATGGATCTCGGACAATTGCACAAATTTGTGAAGGTGGAGAAATTTCATATGGAAACACTGAAATCCATTCTGATGGGCACAAGACAGGAGGACTTTCTGCTGTCAATAGATCTAAAGGATGCCTATTTACATGTTACAATCAACAAAAAACATCAATGTGGCTGAGATTTTGTTTCCAGGAGAAACAATTTCAATTTACCAGTCTTCCTTTTGGTCTGGCAACATCACCGAAAAAGTTTCCCGGTGACTCTTATAGCTCATAGAAGACAGGGAATAGCAATCTGGCAGTATATAGATGATCTAATTGCTGGCAGTTCAGAGGAAATGGTACAAAAGGCAGTAGAAAGAATGATACAATTCCTTCAATGTCACGTTGGGTTATAAACTGGGCTTAAATCCAGTTGGATCCAAGACAGCAAATAGAATTCCTGGGTGTGCAGTTAGACACTCTAAGATTGCATTATCAGACAAATGATGCAAAACATTTAGAAAAGATTAACCTCTTTGATTCAGTTATGCGACACAATATCGTTATGCCTTGGATCAAGTCTATTGGGAATGATGTCTTCCGCCATAGATATAATCCCTTGGGCAAGATGGAGGATGAGAAGGTTGCAGTGGAACCTACTTCAGTACAGCAGACAGGGGATTCCTCTGCCCCATCAAACACAAAGAGAGTCTCTATCTTGGTGAACAAGTACAGATCTAAAACTCCAGAATAACACCATTATCCGAGACTCAGTCTTTTGTTTTAAGCACTATGGCAAGCACAACAGGGTGGGGAGCGCACCTGCTGCAAAAAAGTCAGCAAGGAGTCTGGACTACTCAAGAGAAAAGGATGGCCTCAAACCAGAGGGAAATGAGGGTAGTTTGGAATGATACTGAAGTTGTCTGGAGGTAAACCTGTAAAATTACCTCAGGATAAAAGAAGCAATTAATTGCTTCCGAAACCAGTTAATAAGAAGACATACAAAGAAATTTTCGGACATGGTGGCAGTAGTTGCTTATCTGAACCGTCAAGGTGCACCAGAAGTCAACTTCTAATGGTAGAGGTATCAGGAATTCTGGAATGGGCAGAAGAACACCTCAATGCCTTGTCGGCTCTTCATGTACCAGGGAAAGACAATGTTGTTGCAGATTCCTCAGCAGACACTATTATCAGGGGAGTGGGAGTTGGATGCGCAAGTATTTCAGAACATGCTAGTAAAGTTGGTCACCCTCAAGTAGATTTAATGGCGACACATGAAAATGCCAAGCTACCACTTTTCTTTTCCAGATACCATACCATATAACATTGTTACATCCGAATCTCCAAAGCTTTTGTTTGATGGTGTGAAAATTGAATGGGAACTAGGAAGACAGGAAGGACTGTCTGAACAAGTGGTACAATTTCTCATGAAAGTAAGAAAGAAAGTGTCTTCAGATATCTATTACAGAATCTAAAGGCTGACACGACACAAGTGTTGCAGTTTCTGCATGATGGATTTAAAAAAAGGTTTAGCGATTTCAACCATTAAAGTACAAATAGCAGCATTAAGTGTGTTGCTGGATAGAAGATTATCTGAGGAGAATCTTGTAAAATTTTCTGTCAAGCAATTAAAAATAATATGGCCTCAAATTAGGTCGGTCTAACCCCCATGGGATATGAATCTAATTCTTATGCATTATTGATTTCTCTGTTTGAACTATTACAGGAGATTCCATTAAAATGATTAACCTGGAAAGTTGTCCTTTTAATCGCTATTACTTCAGCAAAAAGAGTTAGTGAACTATAAGCATCATGGGCAGAAGAGCCCTAATTAAATATATTGTCTGACAAAGTTGGTCTGAGAACAAACACAAGTTTTTTTGCCAAAGGTAACATCGACATTTCATTTAAATAAAAAAATGATATTGCCTTTGTTTTTTTCTGCAACCGTAGGATGAGAAGGAGGAAATTTTGCATAGGCTGGACTTATTGTGAGCAATCTCTGTCTATTTGGTTAGCGTTAAAGGGTTTTGGAAAACAAAGCATTTGTTATTATACATACAGGTGCAAGAAAAAGGGGCACCCACAAAACAGACAATAGTGAATTGGATCAAACTGCTAATCACGTTTGTATATGAGGAGAATGGTCATAAAGTTCCAGAGAATGTGAAGGTACACTCACCCAGCCCAATGGCGACTTTGTGGGCTAGGAATGCTCAAGCGTCTGGGGAAAGACATTTGTGCAGTGGCTACTTGGTCTGTTCATACTTTCTCTAAGCATTATGCTTTGGATGTTTCAGTTGCCCACTTTGGAAGTCATGTCCTTAAAGGGACATTGGCATAAATAAATATTATCATTAAGCATGAAAATTTCTGTTGAACTATTTTATTATCCCTCCCTGTATTATGCTTTGGTATATCCCACAAGTAATGACTGCCATGAAGTAGGAAGAAGAAAACAGCAAATTATGTTACCTGATGATTTTGTTTCTTCAAGATACTTCATAGCAGCCTATAATATCTTCTCTAAGTGTGTTTTTTTTCCCCCAGGTACAGAATGTGAGGAGATACTAAAAAGACGAAGGAGGTGAGCTTATATACCCTAAGTGGGCAGTCCCAAGGGGGGGAAAACTTCCTTTCTAACAATAGGAGGATGGGATATAAACCCACAAGTAATGGCTGCCATGAAGTATCTCGAAGAAATAAAATTATCAGGTAAACATAATTTACTGTTTTTTCAATACTTTAATAGCGATCTCATGGGAATTAATAGAGTATGACTCCTACATACAAGAAAAATTAACCATATACACTAAATATACAAAAGTATTTGGCCACACCTGTTAACTATTGAATTGAGGTGTTTCAGTCAGACCCGTTGTCACAGTTGTATAAAATCAAGCACCTAGCCACACAGTCTCCATTTGTGACACAAAATGGGTCATTCTGAAGAGCTCAGTGACTTCAAGCATGGTACTGTGATAAGATGCCACCTTTGCAAGAAGACGATTCGTGAAATTTCCTCCCTGCTGGATATCCCACGTTCCACTGTAAGTGATAATATTAGAAAGTGTAAGCGCTTAGGAACAACAGCAACTCAGCCACAAAGCCTGCTAAGGCACATAGTGCATAAAAGTCACCAACACTCTGCTGATTCCATAGCTGAAGAGTTCCAAACAAGTCCAATGCCAAGCATCGGATGGAGTGGTGTAAAGCACACCGACACTGGACTGTGGAACAGTGGAAACGTTCTGTGGAGTGACGAATCACGCTTCTCTGTTTGGTAGTTACATGGGCAAGTCTGGGTTTGCTGGATGTGGGAGAACGTTACCTGCCTGACTGCATTGTGCCAACTGTGAAGTTTGGTGGAGGAAGGATAATGGTATGGGGCTGTTTTTCTGGGTTTTTGCTAGGCCCCTTATCTCCAGTAAGGGGCAATCTTAATGCTTCAGCATACTAATACATTTTGGACAATGCTATACTTCCAATTTTGTGGCAACAGTTTGGGAAAGGCCCTTTGTATTTCAACATAACTGCCCCAGTGCACAAAGCAAGGACTATTGGGCGTGATTCTGTAAGGATCGTAATCACAAAGCTTTGCAATTGCGATCCTTTGCAGATATGGTAATTCACAGGAGGCATCACGCCCCCTGTGCATTACTTAACCGAGCTGCGTTCAACGTAGCATCAGTTAATCTGCGTACCATTGGCCGGTTGTGGTGACCCATAGGGTCCCGCAAACGGCTGCCGCAGTTTACAGGAAGAGGCTAGGAAATCTCTATCGCTCGACGGAGATCCTGGCCTCTTCCCTCCCCCCTAACGGAGGCGACACACCTCCGTTTCGGGTAATGGGTGCTGTTGCCGCCCCCTCTCCACCCCCAACGGCAGCAGACTGTCAGTCACTGACAGTCTGCTGCCAATTTGCAAGCAGATCTGGCGCCTGCGCAAAATTCCCAAACATCTAGCGTGCACTGCTGAATCAGGCACCTAGGGCGTGATTCAGAGCCGCTCGCTCTGACAGAACGCACGCTCTGAATCAGGGCCGGGCTTTTTTTTTTTTGGATTGGCCTCTTGGCCGCTTGCATAGCTGTGAGTGACCACCCACAGCTATTGCGAGCGGCCATGATGATGGTCGTGATGATCAAGACCATCGCGACAATCAGGCTTGCAACGAGATTCTTGTGGTAGGGTGTCGTGGCAGCAAGCCCCAGAGAGATTTCGGCTCTAACAGAGCCGGAATCTCTCCACTGACATCACTCATGATGTCAGTGGGGCCGCCCCCAAATGGCAGGCGTTCTCATGTTAACGCCTCCATTTGGGCAGCCACCCCCCCGGCCCACCCACCAAAGGGGGCGAGCTGTCACTCAACATCAACAGCTCGCCTCCTTTGGTGCAAGACCTGGAGCGACAGATTGCCCGTCGCTAGCTGGGTCTCGCGCATGTGCACAACGGAGCCGGCTCCGTCGTGCGCATGCGCTGTGGGGCACCATTGACCTGGTTGCGAGCGCTCAGCACTTGCGACTGGGTCTGAATCAGGTCCATAGTTTGATGAGTTAAGTGTGAAAGAACTTGACTTGCCTGCACAGAGCCCTGACCACAACCCCATCGAGCAACTTTGGGATGAACTGGAACGGAGATTGCGAACCAGGCCTTCTCCTCAAACATCAGTTTTGACCGGATCGTTTTGATTGATGGTGTATCTTGTCGATCCTGCCCATTTTGAAGTCCCGATTTCACTGCCCAAATTTCTCTCTCGAAAAAGCAGGCTGCACATATCAGTGAAATATGTGCAGACTGCTTGTTTATTTTTTTATATTTAAAGGATTGATTTTAAGAAAAAAATTTACGTGGGGTCCCCCCCAAAAGGCTAACCAGCCCCGGACTGGTCAGCCAGTCCTGATTCCTAAAATTACGGGGAACAAAACAAGTAAGGTTCCACCATAAATTAAGAACAAGCACCTGGCTGCAGGGCCAGTGCTGGTTTTAAATAAAGGGAGAAAAAAAATTGCGTAAGGGTCCCCCTATATTTAAAACCAGCAGGGTACACATGGGTTTCAGCCAATGAGAGGCCACGAGAGGTGAAGCAGCCTCTAATTGGCTGGCGGGATGTGGGAAACCCCATGACGTCCCAGCCCTTGGCATTCGCGTAGTATTGGTATGCGTGACTCGACACAGATCAATACTAGTCCATTTGGTTTCGGGTAAGCATGTTATTGTTTTGCCAAGAACCCCTGGGATCCTACAGGGACCAGCGCAAGGATCAAGTGAGTATAGGATCTTTGTTGCAGGTACTCCCATTGGAATCTACAGGGACAAGGGGACAGAAACATCTGGTAGAAGGTAAGTATGTGTGATTGAGGTATGTATGTAATAAAATTATTAAGTATGGTGTGTGTGTACTGTCTTTTATTTAACTATTTATTTTACCGTGGGGGTACGGGTGCTGGCCACCTGCTGGCACTTGTAGTTCCACAAGTGCCAAATGGCAGGCATGCTGACACCTGTAGTTCCACTGTAAAATACAATAGTTTAATACTATTTTACAGTTTATTACCCCAGTACCCACCGCTCCAGGAGTGTGGGTAAGAGCCCCAAGTTTCAGACCAAGCCTGGGGTTTGGGAGAGGGAGGACCCCTTTTTTAGGGGGTCCCCACCTCCCCTGAGATCCCCATCTTGGCCTGACCGGCTTGGGGTGAGAATGCTTTGGCCCTGGAGACTCAGTAATAGAGTCTCCGGGCTGTGGCCTTACATCCCGGTCAGTTTGGGTTTGGTGCTGGTTTTAAATATAAGGGGGACCCCTACACATTTTTTCCCCCTATACTTAAAACCAGCACTGGCCCTGCAGCCAGGTGCTGGTTCCCAAATTTTGGGGGAACCCTACATGTTTTTTTCCACATAATTTTAGGAACCAGGACTGGCTGACAAGTCCGGGGCCGGTTATGCTTTTGGGGGGGGGGGACCCTACATCATTTTTAAAACAAATGAACCCTTACAACACACTGTCTTCATAAACATACACAAATCACACTGATTTGTGTATGTTGGATTGCAACTCGCAGCTCTGGAGGTGGTGCATTTAAAACTTCTATTGAGCAAAACAAATAATGGTAAATTCCCAAGTTAGGCAGAAATGAATAAAAAGTACTTCCGATTTGAGCCGCTGGTGAATTAATTTCTAAAGGTAAAAATGGCCGAATTTGCAGCATTAAATCACCTGATTTTAACCCCAAAAGATGAACAAATCACCTGACTTTAATGATAATAAATACATATTGGGAATCCGGTAAAACTCTATGCCTAGAGGGAGATAACTCCTGATTGACTTTGTGAGCCTATATGACTGTGTGTTTTCATTTGCTTGGAAAGAGGATCTGCCATGGATCAGCAGTGTTGATTTTTATATATTCAAATGTGGCTATATTACATTCATATATTTTTAATATGTGCAGGTCTATTTACTGAATATTAATTCATTTTATTTTATTTTTTAATTTTCATTTATTATTTTTTGTGTTTGTGATTTAGTGTTATTAAATTGTAATAATTTTACGACCCACTGTCTATTTAGTGATCTCTTTATCTATTTAGCGCTGTTTTTTTCTATATTTTGTAGAAATTAATAAAAAGTACTTCCGATTTGAGCCGATGGTGAATTCATTTCTAAAGGTAAAAACAGCCGAATTTGCGGCATTAAATCACCTGATTTTAACCCCAAAAGATGAACAAATCACCCGACTTTAATGATAGTAAATTCCCGATTTGCAAAAAAGTTAAATTATCACCCAAGAATGCAAATCGGGACCAACACGATTCTTAGTAAATTTACCCCTTAATCTCAGATGCTTGGTTAACAGACATACTTTATCACCAGGACTTAACACCAGACCCTTCCTCCTCTTCTGTCTCCAAATAGTTTATACCTTGAAGAGGCTTTGCACAAATTCCTCTTTACCTCCTTCCAGATATTAAAAAAAATTATTCACTGTACCACGCACAGCTGGGAGTGATACTGACTGAAGACCTGGTAACTCAGATAACAGTGGATGCAAACTGTACTGAGTAAAAAATGGGGAATGTCCCGATGCTTCATGGTACAGATTATTGTGTGCAAACTCGGCCCAAGGCAACAGAGAAATCCAGTCATCTTGATTGACAGAAACATACATTGAAATAAACTTCTTAAATTCTTGGTTTACTCGCTCTGTCTGGCCATTACTCTGGGGATGGTAGGCCGAACAGAAGCTCAAATTGATGCCAAAGTACCTGCATAACCTGAGGAAAAAATGTCTTTTGGAAACCCGTGCAACCTAAAGATTTCTTCAATAAACACTTCTGCCAACTTTGGTGCTGAAGGTAGCCCTTTTAATGGAATAAAGTGGGCAGCTTTGGAGAATCTATCCACCACCAGGATAGTATTGAACCTTTGGCATGAAGGTAGATTCATCACGAAGTCCATGGAAATGTGAGTCCAAGGACAATCAAGCACTGGTAGTGGCAATAGGGGACCTGATGGATGGTGCGGAGGAACCTTTTGCTGAACAAATATGACAGGTTGCCACGAAGTCCTTAACATCTTGATGGACCATCGGCCAACAATACTCCCTGAGGATTAATTCCAAAGTGCCATTGACTCCTGCATGCCCACTAAAACGTTAAGAATGTGTCCACTAAAGCAATTTAGAACGGAATTAAGGTGCTACAAATCTTTTCCCCGGTGGAATCTTGACCTTATTGGTAACAGCCATGAAACAAGCAGGGTTTAGAATGAGCTTGTCCTCCTTTAATTCCTCCATCTCAGCAAAACTGAATGCTCGATACAGTGCATCAGTCTTGATATTCTTATTAGCCGGCTGGTAGTTAGTCACCAGATTAAACCGATCAAAAAATAACGATCATCTAGACTGATGGTAATTTAAAGATTGGGCTGTCTTGAGACATCAAATGAGAAAAAAAAAAAAAACAGAAAAAGAAACTCTGTTGTGCGAGCACTCTTATGTTAGATTGTTGTGGACAGAACATATAAGTGTGTCCTTAAAAATTAACTTTTATTATATATATCTAAAAGGAACCAGAAAAAAGTATACACATACACTATACCAAGTACATAAGACAATACACATAGTATAGATACAAAGTAGATAGGAAATAGATAGCACCCTGAGACTGGCGAAATATGAGAAAAATATATACAATTTAATTAGGTACCATATCAATACATAAGACAATACCAGACAATACACATAATATAGATACATAAAAAGTGAAATTGTACCCTGAGACTGGCGAAATATTGGAATAATAAATACCTTGTAATAAGGTTAGTTACTAATGACTGTTCGTATAATCTTGTAGCAGTAGTACCCGAAAATATTTTAGTTAAAAATGAATAGTGGGTATGAGAAAATTCAGTAAAGTCTAGGCATAGAGTTGCTTCTCCTCATTCTACTGCTCCTCACCTATGCTATGAGCTATCTATGAGGAGTGAGAGATTACCGGAGGACAAATTGCCTGTGGAAACAACAGACTAACAGGGACGTTGCTCACATTTCATTTCTGCTTTCGAGTGTCATACTTAAAGCATCGGACACTCAATGAGAGAATTACTATAATGAGATAGCCCGCAGTTAATAGAAATTTCAGAAAAGTAGATAAAGTGGGTGGGATGTCACATTAAATCATATAATTACCACTTAAAACAAGGATATCAGTCACAACCACCTTTCAGACTAATGTCTGATTATTCATATATTCCTGAGAGGATCTTCCCTATTGGCTGTATATTTTATCCACAGGTCTGCTGTATGTTAATTAATCATGGATTAGAAGATGAATAATGACAAAGACAACAAGAGTGATACATACAATTCACACATAAAGAACACAGATGCTATATACTAATCTATTGCCTCTGTTGTATTCAAAAGGCAGAAATATCCACATCTAAAATTTATATTTATTAACACCACTATGAATCACTCATATCAGTCAAAAGTGATTAAGGTTATATGATTGGATGAAAAATTACTGTTTTTAAATATATAGTAACTGCTTTTGTATATACATCAGCAGATGCAAACATTAAGAAGGTATATAGCTTTATACTCAGTGTTTATCTATGATCATAGAAAATAGTACTCTGTTACCATGAATTTAATGGGGGTAACATATATTCTGCAAGGGTATCAAGGAAAGATAGACACAACTACCATAAATGTTTCTGTGTACATTCAATGTAATATCATCCTCTTGAACATGAAAGGGTAACAACAGTAGATGTATATAAATTCTGTAATAGCTATGTCAGGATAGAGTATGGCTCGTAGATATAACCATCTGTAAAGCCATATTCTATCAGACAAATAGTATACCTATTTGTATCTCACTAAAAATTGTAATGGTGGTGCCCTTAGCAGCGCTATTTCATACTAACACTCCATTTCGATTAGAAAAGTCAAAGGAGTCGTACAAACATACACAATGAAGCGCACTGGAGTCTCTGGGAACAGAGATACAGACAGTCACCAACTGTAAGAGTATAGGTGGTATGAGCTGCAAAGCGCTAAATGCGCGGGCTCCAGAGTGGTAAAGTTACTGAATAAAGAAATATAAATCCCACTGGGTACAATACTTGCTGCGAGGATGCCGCGTGCTGCGCAGTCACGAGCACCCTTCACTCCCAACGCGCGTTTCGCCGATGGCTTGGTCTTTTGATTGCTATATGACTCTAGTGAGCACCACCACTTCTCATTTACCTGAACCGCTTTATCAGCGGTACTATTGGGTGAGATTAGTGGTATTTCTGAATATGTACAGATATATGTACATATAGGTAAAGCTATACCGTTAATTATATTACTATATTATCGTTTTTGCCTGTGCGACGAGTCCTCCCATCCCCCATTTCCCCTATTACAAATTACTGTCTTGAGACATGTCAAGTTCTTATGATCGTTATATACTGTCACCAGAAATTTAGCTCCCTCCAACAAGTATCGCCATTCCTGAAGAGCCAACTTGATGGCCAATAGTTCCTTATCCCCGACAGCATAGTTCCTCTCTGGCGCAGAGAACTTTTGGGAGAAGAAACCACAGCAGCACCACTTGTTTTCTTTATCCCTCTGTGACAGCACTGCCCCCACACCAACCGTGGAGGCATCCACCTCCAAGAAAAAAGGTAGATCGCAATTTGGTTGACTCAGAATGGGTGCTGAAAGGAAGCACTGCTTCAAATGGGCGAAAGCTTCTTCTGCCTCAGATGGCCATACACAAGTGTCTTGACCCTTTCTGGTAAGAGCAGTGATAGGAGCTGCAATGGTTGAATAATTCCTGATGAACTGGTGGTAGAAATTGCAAAATCCCAGGAAGCATTGTATAGCTTTCAACCAGACTGGATGGGGCCAGTTTACAATGGTGGCAAGCTTCTCTGGGTCCATTCTAAGGCAGGAACATGAAATGATGTACCCCAAAATGTTAGTTTCTTTTGCTCGAAGGATGATTTGTCAAGCATGTAAAAAAGCTGGTTAGCCCAAAGTCGTGACAGCACCTCACACACATGTTGGCGATGACTTGCTATATCCTCTGAAAATATCAGGATATCGTCCAAATATACCACTATGTACTATGATCCCAGAAGATATGATTCCTATATTTTTGGAAAACAGCTGGGGCTTAATCCAAAAGGTATGACTAAGTACTCGTAGAGGCTGTCACGGGTATTAAAGGCCATCTTCCACTCATCCCCAGACAGGATTCTGATTAGGTTTTAGGCCCCACGAAGATACAGCTTGGTGAAAATCTTTGCCCCTTGTATTCGGTCAAAGAGTTCAGAAATCACAGGTAGGGGATAGTGGTCCTTAATGGAAATCGCATTCAGGCTCCGGTAATTGATGCATGGTCTCAAACCTCCGTCCTTCTTCGAAGAAAAGACCAGCTCCGGCGGGTAATTTAGACTCCCTGATAGACCCACACTCCAGATTTTCCTTAATGCAGTTACTGTCTGGGACTCGGAAAGCAAAAGAGGAAAAATTCTTCCACGGAGCGGCACCTTCCCAGGTAATAGGTCTATAGCGCAATCCCACTCTCGATCAGCAGGAAGTGTCTCTGCGGCCTTTTTACTGAATATATCTCTGAAGGACTGGTATGGAACTGGGAGCTGGTTTTCCGGAGAGACGACTGAACTTCGAATGGCATGGTGTGGAGGTTTAACAGATGATAAACAGGACCCATGGCATTGGGAACCCTACAACAGGATTTGAGCTCCTTTCCAGTCTAGAACAGGGGCATGCTTGCGGAGCCAAGGAAGACAAAGAATGACAGGACTCTCGGCTGACTGGAGAATGTAGAATGTTATAGTCTCTCTGTCATTGTGAATTAATGGTAGCCATAGGAAATGTATTCCCATCCACACCAATGATACAAAGAGGGATTTGCAGCAACACACTTGAAATTCCTAACACTTAAACCTTCTTAGCTGTGATGAAATTGCCATCGGCTCCAGAGTCTAAGAAGGCCTTGAGGTCTACAGAGGAATTTCCCATGACCAAAGTTACATTGATTGAGACTGGGAAGCCACATTGTCTTTTGGGGTGTGTTGAAATGCACCTATTCTGACTACGCCTAAATCAGTCAGGCCTTCTCGTTTCCAGGACGCTTTGAGCAGTCAGAGAGGAGATGACCTGGTTCATCCACAGTACAAACAAAGTTGATTTTTGAACTTCCTTTCCCTTCCTGCGGCAAGAAGATGAGACTTCCCAATCTACATGGGTTCCTCTGGAGGCTCAACTGGTGCCGTGAACGTGGAGTGAGTTTAAAAGGTAAAGTGACAAGACTGTTCCTTTTCTCGTGCTCTCTCTCTCTGTGGCAAAGATCTACCCGGATACATAAGGAAATCAAATCGTCCAAGGAAGTTGGCAATGCCCTGGTTGCAAAGACATCTTTAATTTGATCTGACAGTCCCTGCATAAATGCGGCAACCAAGGCTTCATTGTTCCACCCTAACTCTGAAGCAACGGTTCGGAACTGCACAGCATACTGTCCTGCAGATTGATTCCCTTGTTTCAGCTGCAAGATAGCCAACTCAGAGGAGGATACTCGCCCAGGCTCATCAAAGACCTTCCGAAAAGCTGTCAGGAACTCGGCACTGTTGTTGACCAGAGGATCATTACTTTTCCATAATGTAGAGGTCCAAGGCAATGCCTGACCGTACATTTCTGAGATCATGTAAGCCACTTTCGTCCTGTCAGAAGGGAAAATTGTAGCCTAGACTTCAAACTGAATCGAGTACTGGTTCAGGAATCCATAACAGCCTTTGAGATTCCCATCATACTTTGCTGGATTCGGAATCCGTAATGCCACAGAAGCACCTGCAGCTTGTACAGTCACCAGTATTTGGGGAATTGGCATGACCTATTCCTGAGGCGTGGAGTCTAATGTGCCGGCGGTATTCACCATGGACCCTCGCAATACGGTATGGACTTAGCTGCATCCAACACACAGGTCGCGGCCCTCAGGATAGGTTTCCCTATACAAGTGCTGGCAATCTCTGGATGGAGCGGAGAAGACTTTCACCGTAGTCGACAGGCCGGGTCAGAACCAAAAGAACAAGATGGTACCAGGGAACAGACGTATGCAGGACACAGAGGAAAGCCAAGGTCAGAACCAGATATCAAAAGCAGTACCAGGGGTCAGATGAAATCAGTCACAAACAAAGCCATGGTACAGGAACAGATAACAGGATATGCACAGTAACGCTGGAGTATGGTAATGAAGCCTATACTGGCACCTGTGTGCTGCCAGAGACTCCCTCTTATAGGGAGGAGATCAAATCCCGCACCAAACGTGAAGTCACATTTGGTGTGCCTGCCCCTTTAAATTCCATACAGGAGAGCCGCGGCCGCGGCCATCTGTCACAGCCGCCGGAGGGAGCTGGGTGCATTGGCAGCACTGCCTGACAGTCCAGTGCTGCCGGCCCCGGTAAGTACCCCCCGGTGTCCAGTGCACTGTGACCGGACTTTGATATAATATGAATTGAACATACATCCCACTGTGAATTGTTGATTATATTTGTAAGCGCTGGACAGTATTAAGACTACATTATTTGTATTTTCACTGTGGTAATATTGGGGTTTAGAGTGACACACAGTAACTGATATAGTCCTATGCAGCTTAGTGTGCGCAGAAAAAGTTTAACATTTTTCATAGTCTTGAAGAATAGTCAAACGAACCAGATCATTCACACTTGAAGAATCACACTGGAAGTTTAGGTAGAAACTTGTGCTGGAGTAAGGTATGGAGCCAAATACTCTGGCACTTAGCAGTGCCCAGAGATTCTCTCTATAGGGAGGGAATTTACTTTAAATCCCTGGCAGAGCGGCAAGCATGCCCCTGAGGAAGCAACGGGCAACTTAACAACACAGCTGCCTGCAGCAGCCAGCTTGAAGAGAACTGCCAACCACTGTGGCTGGGAACTGGGAGACCTTCGCTGTGGCAGTCGCTGGCCAGCACTGGCCCATAATTGTCCAGCCATGACCCCGGGAGACCAATGCTGCTGGAATTGCTAAGTGAACACCGGGTTCCGGCTCGCTGTGATACTATCCTTGAGACCAGATTTGAACTGCCTAGGTCCTCTGCCCCTTAATGTAGGGAACTACTGTCAGCTCCACTGTGCATCTTCAAAAATTGTGGTTGTGCAGTACTGACAATGGGACTCTGAGAAGCCAAGAGCCTCCAGCATGGCCACAGAAGCCAGTCCATAAGTAAGGTAAGTAAACAGGTTAGGCAGGTTCAGTGCTGTAGATAAATATATTTTCTGACATAATGAATATCATAAGGAGACATGGGAAGAATTAGTGCTTCAGATAAATATATAAAAAATAACTATATATCTATCTGCAACATTGGTTCTTTCCAAGCCTCCATATGGTTTTCAGCTAGGTCTGTATATATACACAGTTCCCTGTCCTGTTGCCAGACACCACAGCTTCTGCACTCATCTTTTCTACTACCAGAGGGCCTGATTCAGAGCCGGACGCTCTGACAGAGCGCTCGCTCTGAATCAGGGCCGGCCTTCTGTTTTTTTAGAGCGGCCAGGAAGATGGTCGCGATGGTCAAGACCATCGCGACCATCGGGCTTGCGACAAGACCCTTGTGGTAGGGTCTCGTTGCCGCAAGCCCTAGAGTGCTTTCGGCTCTACCAGAGCCGAAAGCACTCCCACTGACATCACTTGTGATGTCAGTGAGGCTGCCCCCAAACGGCAGGCGTTCTCATGGGAACACCTCCGTCTAGCCAGCCATGCCCCCGGCCCGCCCACCAAAGGGGACGTGCTGTCACTCAACATCGACCGCACGCCCCCTTTGGTACGAGACCCAGAGCGACGGCTTGCCCGACGCTATCCAGGTCTCGCGCATGTGCACTGGCCCACCATCGACCCGCTTGTGAGCGCTCGCGAGCGGGTCTGAATCAGGCCCAGAGACTCTACCTGCAACACTTAAACTCTCTGGTACTAGATGTCACACCTTCCATACTTGCCCTCCCTACTGCCAGACATCCCACGTGCCTATATATCCATCTCCCACACTTGACATTCCTGCTACCAGATCAGGGGCGTATCTACAATGGGTGCAGGGTGTGCGGTGAACACGGGCCCCTGGGTCCAGGAGGAACCCACACCACACACCCTGCACTCATATTATCTAATACTTACCCCTTGTTGGGTGTCTCAGCCCTGCACAAATCGCCGGAAAATGGCAGCTGCAGCCATTTTTGCGCCGAGACAATGGTGGCCATGCAATTTCCCCAGCGACCTACACATGCGCAGTAGACTCTGGACATGCTCTAGTGTGCAGAGTCTACTGATGCTGCGGTCAGACAAGTCAGTCTGCTGCCGGCCACCGGGGAAAGAGGAGGGGGCCCTGGACGGAGAATGAATGCGGGCTCTTTCTCTCTTGAAATGCCCCTGAACCAGACACTCCATATGCTACAATTTTCCTCCATTGTTACCAGATACCCCACCTTCCACAATAGGCCTCCCTGATATTAGACACCCCACCTGCCACATTTGCCATCCCTGCTGCCAGAAACACCACCTGCAACAATATCCATCCCTGCTACCAGAGACACCACCTGCAACACTATCCATCCCTGCTACCAGAGACACCACCTACAACACTATCAGTCCCTGCTGCCAGAGACACCACCTACAACACTATCCACCCCTGCTGCCAAAGACACCACCTGTAACACTATCCACCCCTGCTGCCAGAGACACCACCTACAATACTATCCATTCCTGCTGCCAGGGACACCACCTGCAACACTACCCATCCCTGCTGCCAGAGACACCACCTGCAACACTATCCACCCCTGCTGCCAGAGACACCACCTACAATACTATCCATTCCTGCTGCCAGGGACACCACCTGCAACACTACCCATCCCTGCTGCCAGAGACACCACCTGCAACACTATCCACCCCTGCTGCCAGAGACACCACCTACAATACTATCCATTCCTGCTGCAAGGGACACCACCTGCAACACTACCCATCCCTGCTGCCAGAGACACCACCTGCAACACTATCCATCCCTGCTGCCAGAGACACCACCTGCAACACTATCCACCCCTGCTGCCAGAGACACCACCTACAACACTATCCACCCCTGCTGCCAGAGACCCCACCTACAACACTATCCACCCCTGCTGCCAGAGACACCACCTACAACACTATCCACCCCTGCTGCCAGAGACACCACCTACAACACTATCCATCCCTGCTGCCAGGGACATCACCTGCAACACTACCCATCCCTGCTGCCAGAGACACCACCTACAACACTATCCACCCCTGCTGCCAGAGACACCACCTACAACACTACCCATCCCTGCTGCCAGAGACACCACCTACAACACTATCCACCCCTGCTGCCAGAGACCCCACCTACAACACTATCCACCCCTGCTGCCCGAGACACACCACCTACAACACTATCCACCCCTGCTGCCAGAGACACCACCTACAATACTATCCATCCCTGCTGCCAGGGACATCACCTGCAACACTATCCATCCCTGCTGCCAGGGACACCACCTACACTACCAATCCCTGCTGCCAGAGACACCACCTGCAACACTATCCATCCCTGCTGCCAGGGACATCACCTGCAACACTATCCACCCCTGCTGCCAGAGACACCACCTACAACACTGTACATCCCTGATGCCGGAGACACCACCTACAATACTATCCATCCCTACTGCCAGAGACACCACCTACAACACTATCCATCCCTGCTACCAGAGACACCACCTACAACACTATCCACCCCTGCTGCCAGAGACACCACCTACAACACTATCCATCCCTGCTGCCAGAGACATCACCTACAACACTATCCATCCCTGCTGCCAGGGACACCACCTGCAACACTACCCATCCCTGCTGCCAGGGACACCACCTGCAACACTATCCATCCCTGCTGCCAGAGACACCACCTAAAACACTATCCATCCCTGCTACCAAAGACGCCACTTACAACACTATCCATCCCTGCTGCCATCTCACAACTCCCCTTCTCTACTACCAGCAGGGGCGTATCTATAATGGGTGCAGAGTGTGCAGTGCGCACGGGCCACCGGGTCCAGCGGGGGTCGCACCAGACACTCTACACCCACAGACACCACCTGCAACACTATCCATCCCTTCTACCAGAGACATCACCTGCAACACTTCCCGTCCCTGCTGCAAGAGACACCGCCTACAACACTATCCATCCCTGCTGCCATCTCACAACTCCCCTTCTCTACTACCAGCAGGGGCGTATCTATAATGGGTGCAGAGTGTGCAGTGTGCACGGGCCACTGGGTCCAGGGGGGGCCGCACCAGACACTCTACACCCAGAGACACCACCTGCAACACTATCCTTCCCTTCTACCAGAGACATCACCTGCAACACTTCCCGTCCCTGCTGCCAGAGACACCACCTGCAACACTATCCATCCCTGCTGCCAGAGACACTGCCTGCAACACTACCCATCCCTGCTGCCAGAGACACCGCCTACAACACTATCCATCCCTGCTGCTATCTCACAACTCCCCTTCTCTACTACCAGCAGGGGTGTATCTATAATGGGTGCAGAGTGTGCAGTGCGCACGGGCCACTGGGTCAAGGGGGTCCGCACTGGACACTCTGCACCCATACATTTTTATACTTGCATCTCTGAAGTTCCACATCAGCCTGCTGCCAGAGACACCGCCTACAACACTATCCACCCCTGCTGCCAGAGACACCACCTACAACACTATCCATCCCTGCTTCCAGAGACACCACCTACAACACTATCCATCCCTGCTGCCAGGGACACCACCTGCAACACTACCCGTCCCTGCTGCCAGAGACACCACCTACAATACTATCCATCCCTGCTGCCCGGGACATCACCTGCAACACTACCCATCCCTGCTGCCAGAGACACCACCTGCAACACTATCCACCCCTGCTGCCAGAGACACCACCTACAATACTATCCATTCCTGCTGCCTGGGACACCACCTGCAACACTACCCATCCCTGCTTCCAGAGACACCACCTACAACACTATCCATCACTGCTGCCAGGGACACCACCTGCAACACTACCCGTCCCTGCTGCCAGAGACAGCACCTACAATACTATCCATCCCTGCTGCCAGAGACACCACCTGCAACACTACCCGTCCCTGCTGCCAGAGACACCACCTACACTATCCATCCCTGCTGCCAGAAACACCACCTACAACACTATCCATCGCCAGGGACAGCACCAGCAACAGTATCCACCCCTGCTGCCAGAGACACCACCTGCAACACTATCCATCCCTGCTGCCAGAGACACCACCTGCAACACTATCCATCCCTGCTGCCAGAGACACAACCTACAACACTATCCACCCGTTACCAGAGACACCACCTACAATACTATCCATCCCTGCTACCAAAGACACCACTTACAACACAATCCATCCCTGCTGCCATCTCACAACTCCCCTTCTCTACTACTAGCTGGGGTGTATCTATAATGGGTGCAGAGTGTGCAGTGCGCACGGGCCACTGGGTCCAGGGGGGCCGCACCAGACACTCTACACCCATACTTTTTTTATACTTACCTCTCCGAAGTTCCACATCAGCCGCAGTAGTGTTACACGAAAAGCCTGGAAATTTTCCACCGCGATCGTTTTGCATATGCGCAGTAGGTAAATTGCTGGGAAAAAGTCTGCCACTCCATTTTTCCAGTTTCCTGCGCATGCACAGTAGACTACGGGCACAGACTACTGCTGCTGTCAGCTTGCTGGCAGCCGCCGGGGAGAGAAGATGGGGCCCCGAATGGGGAATGCACACGGACCCCCTCCTTTCTTAATACTTCCCTCACTACCAGAAAATATGTCTGCCACACTCCTTTTCCCTGCTTCCAGACACACCAATTACAATGTACCTCCTATTATGTACTATTAATAAAAATATATTATGATTTTATTTTTTAGAATTAAAGTATAGCCTTTTGGCTGCGCAATATTTAATGTACAAAAAATATACACAACATGTAAATGTTATATATCGTTGATAAGGGAGCCATTGTAGCTCATCAGTGCTGCTACATTTCTTACATTTGAGCTGCTGTTTTCAAATCTTCTTCTGCCTGGATCCAGGAGCATATCTTCCTATTGGCCTGGATGGTCCTCCCCAGGGGTGCCGGCCGTTGCCACCCGACATCAATAGTAAATGAGCCCTGGTCTCCTTCTGTCTCCTCTGCTCTTATCAGTTTCCACCATTGATTGTTAATGTGTATCAGGCTTCTTATATGTCCCTTTATATCAGAAACATTTAAAATTAGAGAGACTAATTATTTTTTTCCTAATATATCTCTTCTCCCACAATACCCACTACATACCAATCACCACTCACTAAGTCCCATATGTCAACCTTGCAGGAAAAGAGTGCAACACCACATCAACCACAATGCTCTATTTGCAAGGTAATTTGCATATATGCAAATTATCTTGCCCACAATGCACCTTGTCTGTTATTGATGCCCTCTTTTCCTGTGTTGTTGACATATAGAAATTAATAAACAGTGCTTGCATGTAGTGTTATAACTGAAAAAATATAAAAATATATATATATTTAAAAAAAAGTATATATATATATATATATATATATATATATATATTGTCTCCCTATTTCTACAGGCGTTTAAGTTGAACTACCCCCAGTGTAAGTACTAATACATTTATCTTTTTCTCATTATGGGGAATTGACCATGATCTTTATAGGTTGTGGATACTCTGGTGTTAGGATTAAGACATGATTCTAATATAGACTGTTTCTGTTAATGTGTGTGAGATTGCAATGGACCCATGTGGGATGTTTTACCTGTGTATTGTATGGGAGAGTTAAAAAGCACAATGCAGTGTAGACAGTCCAATTTGAATATATGTAAATTATTTTACCCATAATGCATGTTTGTTTTTGATGCTATGTTTTCAAGCTTTTCTTGTGTTTTTTAGCATTAATAAATAGTGGTTTGCAATAGAGTAAGTTCTGTAAAAGATATATATATATTAAGAAGAGAAATTTAAAAAAATATTCTCCATATTTCTACAGGTGTCTGAATTAAACTGCCCCTAGTGTGTGTTATTTTCTTTTTTTCAAGTAGAAGCAGTCATTGGAGGGGTGCGCCTGTCCCTTAGTTTGCCAGGGGTGCGCGGACCCCAAGATACACCCCTGCCTGGATGGCTCTTTTACTGACTAGAGACCAGCAGCAGGGGCATTGAAACATATCTGCTTAAGTGGAAGAAGCTGCGCAGCACTCAGAAGCTACAGTGGTGTCCATATAAAACAAGAAAAGAGAAAAGTTTGGTCTGCCATGATCCTCTGGTCACTGGCCACCTGCCCTGTCTATGGCTTTTCAATGGGATGCTGCAGCTTTGCTGTGGTATGCACACACCATTTCATGGCCCCTTCCATTGCATTCTTCCAGTGGACCTTTCATACCCCAGTCCAGAGGAGTAGCGTGGAACTGTGGCACCCAGGGAAAGTGCATGTCATAGCGCCCCCCCCCCCCATCCATGTACTGAACTGCGCTAGTGGGGTATGGCCAGCCTGCGGGGGAATACTGAAGTGAAGAGAGACAGCTAACAGTGGCAGTATTATGCTGGGCATTGAGGTCCCATTGGGTGAATAGAATGCTTTAGTGATGCACTATCTGACATTAATGGGTAGCTGCTTTGACACTGCTTTATTTATGTATAGCACCTAGGATCTGACCTTTATCTCCTTTGAATCATTGTTAATAATCAGTAGAGGATATTGTATTATATATTCTATTAATTTAACTTAAATTGACAGAATACATGTGCTACAGTGAAATACCACAGGGTGCACAGCTTATGACTGCAATTACTGCCCCAAGCAGCTATCTCTAAAGTGGGAAAACCTATGGGAAGCTCCATTCTCAGCTATGCTCCTACTTCGCCAATATACATTGCACCTATATTAATATGAGTACTACTAATCATGTTCTGTCTACCACCATCATTATTCCAGGTCTCCTAATATTTTTTAAAAATCCGTAACTTATTTAGGATATAGAGCAAATAAACCGAGATAAAACTAACAGGCGGCCGTCATACTATGTAGGGCACCATGAATTCTGGAACTCTGGATGGCGCCCTCTGTGTATTTTGGCGCCCGGAGCTCATGCTCCACTGGAACCACACCTCCTGCCCCAGTCCATCACTTTTTGATTCTTTCCCAGTGATATCTCTGTATATTGCGTGTGGCCGGCCAGTTCACAAATATGTACTCAAGAGTCTTTACAGTAAGAATCAGTGGTCGAAGTGGGAATTTTGAAGTGGGGGTATAGAAATTTATTGAGTGTGCGTGCCTATGCTGCACGAAAAAAGGGTGTGGCCACATGCCATGAGGGGCGTAACTATGTGTTATGAGGGGTGTGCCACGCATCCATCTCTCACCCTTTGCACCTCTCACTACTTCCTTACCCAATCCAGCATGATGAGAGTAATCTACAGTATCCTAATGAGGACTGGTAGACCCAGAGCTACAGAAAGGAAGATCCAGGAATGCAAAACAGTGCAGGTTATAATTATATACCTGCTCTACCCTTAGCAGGAGAATGAGACTGGTCAGAAGAGCTTACAATCTAGCCTTGTGAGGGTAAGCTACAGAGACATCAGTGGGACTAGTAGATAAAGAGCTGGGGAAAGAGAGATGCAGGAACAGTGCTGAGGGGGGTTATACAGTTTAGCTTTACCCTCAGCAATGCATGTGCCACACTGCACTGGAAAATTAGGTTCTTAAGCTGTATATCCACTACACAACTAGGGAAAGACAGTACGATTACATCATAATCATACCGTCATTCCCCTTCCCCTGTAGTGCCTACACTGATTGGTCGTTCAGTGTAGGCACCCTCCCTTATCCCTGAACATGCCCAATCTGTTGTTATCGGCAGACTAACCGGCATGTTCAGCCGATGATTGAAGTCTGAAATGACCAGCGGGAGTGCGCATTGCTGGTCGTTTCCGACAATATAGTGCACGATTAATGAGTGATTGCACGATTACGATGTTGACATTTGTGTAAACGCTCATTAATATTGCGTAGTGGATACGCGGCTTTAGGAGCTTGCAATCTAGTTTGATGATTTGCTAAAGGTGCCTACACACATGGCGATATTTTACCCAATCTGGCCGATTCCAACGCATCGGAATGACAGATCGTGTAAAATATGCCCAAATTGTGAGTCCCCACTCACGATGCGAGTCCCCGCAGGTCACACATCACATCTTCAGATCTGCCGTGCTGTAGGGCAGATCTGACAATCTCAAGTCACAATGCACTGGATAGTATAGGAGGTACGATAAATCGTGTGTCAAATTGGCAGCTTTTTCAGACCAAATCGTGCCCACGACTGCCGGGGAGCTCCCGGGGAAATCGTACACATCGTGGGATTGTGAGCACATCGCTATGTGTGTAGGCACCTTAAGAGTGAGATACAAAGTCATTAAGTGAGACTGACAGACACAGAGCTGGAGAAAGGTAATGTAAATAGAGATGGGAAGACTGTTAATCACGTGTTAGCTATACCCTCAATTGAGAATCCAACTGAACTGAAGAGCTTGCAATTTAGCTTAATGAGAACAAGTTATCAGACCTTAGGGCACTTAGGGGCACTGTTACATCCAGAGTTGGGGGGAGAGGAGATCCAGGAATGAAAAACAGGAAAGGAGTATAATAATTACACATCATGTATATCCTCAGCAGGAGAATGAGAGTGTGAGGTGCCTGGGAGAACAGTTACCTGGAGCTCTCTTGGAGGAATACACATAGTCTCCGCTGTTAAAAGCCCTGGAATGTGGCATGGCTCCCAGTCCATCAGCTACCTGTAGGTTGTGGTCCAGGCAGAGCTGGATTAAGGCATGGGGGCAAGTAACCCCAGTCCCCTCTCTCACAAAGGCCCCCCTGGACCTGTTTTCTGATACCATAATCAAGCAGCTACATTGCTGCCATCATTGGGACAGTCACAGCACTGCTGCACTGCAGTCAGTGTGCTGCTGAACTTTACTCTATGTGAAGAAGTTTTCATTCTCTCCCCTCCTGGTCAAGACCACTCAATTTTCTATGTGAAGCCCCGTCCCCTTCCACTCGCAAAGCCACGCCCCTTTCATTCATGATGCTCTACCGTATGTCTAGAGTTTTCTTTTCCAAGTCCCCAGTGTCCACCCAGCCCCAGTCATTGTGAGGAATTTGCAGAGCTTTGGAGGGAGGAGGAGAACAGCATGCACACCAGGCCGTGCTGTCACAGTCACTGGGGCAAGCAAAAAAGAAAAACTAACAGTCTCAACAGGTGCCCCAGTGCCTGGCTGGTACACCAGCTATTCCTGTTGCACTTTCACTCATGTCGGACTGTCTGTCAGAGAGGGACCACGGAGCCTCTCCAGTCACTCTGGCTGCTGCAAGTGCGTGAAGGCAGGGAGGAGGAGGTGACTGGCCCCTAGCTGCTCTGGGAGGAGGGAGGGAACTATGCTGCTGCCGCCTGGCCCATAGACAGTGTCAGAGTAGTGGACAGAGGCCACTCTATCCGCACTCAGGGCCTGATTCAGACCCGCTCCCAATTGCATTTCGCTTGCAAGCGGGACGATGGTGGACCAGTGCGCACGTGCAGCGTGTGCACTGCGCGTGTGCGAGCCCCGGAGCGAGCGCAAAAAGCGCTCGCTCCGGGACTCACTACAAAAGGGGCGGCTGTCGATGTTGATCGACAGCACGCCCCATTTTGTACTTGTGGGGGTGGGGTTGTTTCACAAACGGAGGCGTTCCCATGCCAACACCTGCCATTTGTGGGCAGCCCCACTGACATCACCAGTGTTGTCAGTGAGAGAGCTTCCGGCTCTATTTGAGCCAGAAGCTCTCTGAGGCTTGTGGCCACAAGACCCTACCACAAGGGTCTCGTCGCAAGCCCGATGGTCGCGATGGTCTTGACCATCGCGACCATCATCATGGCCACTCGCAATAGCTGTGGGTGGTAAGAGGCCAAGAGGCCGCAACTAAAAAAACCTGCACCCACCCTGATTCAGAGTGAGCGCTCACTTTTTGCGAGTGCCTCTGAATCAGGCCCTCAGCTCAGCCGCTCATGGAATTTGACAAAAAAAAAAAGTTCAGTGGCAGTGCTTGAAGTGCCCGTATACCATACCGTTGTATACCGGCTCACTACGAGCACTGGTAATACATTATTCACAGGTAACCACTAATTGATATGGCATCCCTCATTTATAAAGGATCTTGTAGTTACATATTGATTCTGAGGCATTTGCCAGGTCCTGGCACTTCTTGCATGTTCTGGGAGTCAAGGCTTGAAATATAAGTAAGTTGAAGTCTCTCCCATCACCCACTGCTGGAGCCGGAAGTCGAAGCTCATGAGTGAGCTCCAGGCCGGCTCTGGCAGTGGGCGCGGCAGCCAATGAGAGTCTGTCTGACTCTCATTGGTTGCTAAAACGAACACACCGCCACCAGGAAGTACGAGTGTACTACCCGTCGCCGGTAGCGGTGTGCTTGTTACTTGGTACTGCGGATCGCACTCACTGCGGTCCCACTACACTTACTGATCGGTGGGCAGGGGGGTTTCTGGGTACTCATAAACCCCCCTCTGTGCACGTATGACAGGCACACCTGCATTTCTTCGACCACTCCCCATCACCACCCCCAAACGCTCACTTCCTGTCAACCATTCTGCAAAGACTCTGCGTGGTCTCTGCAATCGCAGTGGGATCGAAGTATCGCCTAAGTACACACACACTGCAATGCATACGCATGCGCAGTATGCAACAATCGGCCATCTGCGTGCATAATTACAACAGCGATCCATAATGAATCTGTATTCTGTCTTATGTGATCAGGTGCTGTAAGTACTGTTAATAAAAGAGTATATGCTTAGTAGTGCCATATGTATGTAAGTACATTATTTTCTGAAGTCCATTGGTATTACCTTAGTGTGTGTGTCATACTTGTCTCCACTCCTGGAAGTCGTGGGAGGCTCATGGGTAGCCCCCTGCACCCCCGGAAGTGTAGGCAGATCTCCCACATCCTGCCCACTTCCTAGAGAAGCGGGCAGGGAGATATAATGGGGAATGAGAATTTAGCCCCGCCCCCTCCCAGCGGAACCACGGTTCGCAGACTTTCCCAGGAGAGGGGTGGGGCATAATTACGCCAACAGTCCGGCCCCACCCCCAAACCAGTGTGTGTGTGTGTACATGTGGTAAGGAATAAAGATTGTAAGCTCCACTGGGGTAGGGACTAATGTAATGATTGAATACTCACTGCAAAGCACTGCAGAATATTGCATGTGCTATAAAAATGTCTGTTAATAAATAAGTGATAGATTTACTTTATAAGAAAAATTCATACATTTACTGTATGTATCCCTGCAACCATGATCCTTAAGGTATGGGTTTAAACTGACCAAAGGGTCTATTTATGGAGCAGAAAAAAGTCCTGTTTTGCGGTAAGCAGTGCCTTTCTCTGCTTGGTGCAAATCACAGAGCGGGTTACCCTGGAGAAGTTCATTACTTCTCCAGCAGCATCCCTGCTCCGTGGCTGAATCGAATCACCATACTTTTATGGTGAGTGCGATTCATTAAAGGATAGAAAGCACTGCTATCCACTTCTCCTGTGTGTTTAGATTCACCATCTCAGGATAGCGTGATCTGAACACCGTCACAAAGCAGGCAGGGAAGTTGCTTGTCCCCCTATCTTCTGCCCGCAGTGCCTGGCACCCGGCACTGGCTCCACCCCCTTGATGTCCCAGCAGCCACTGCAGACTCCCCCAACCTCAGCCACCTGCACATGTGCAGGAAGGACCTGCCTTCGCCTCCCGGCTACTCACCCTGGACCACAGCCAAAGACAGAACAGTGAGAGCCCTGGATACCAGATAGCTAAGGCGGAAAGGTAATTATACATGAATTGCTACTTAATAAAGCTGTATATCGCATTGAACTGATGCGTTATATAGTAATAAGTAAGAATTCAGTTTTCATTTTCTTTATGAATAGACCCCCCAAAGGAGAACTTTGATATGTATAACACATTTTATACACAGAACTTCACACTCTACTATAATGCATCAAGGTGCGAGCAAAAACTAATTGCGGTTTTCCCTCCTACATTTACTTGCACTTAACTGAATCTGCCTTTATGTCTCAAGGCCCCTATACATCTGCGACAGATCGCCGAGATCCTGCGTTCCTGTGATGCAGGGTCAGAGGATCGGTGAAATCCAACAAGTTGGATTTCACAGATTTGCAGATCACGATCAAAATATGATCATGATTTGCAAATCTGAGAAATTTAACATGTATAATTTCACTGATCTTCCGACGGATCGCGGAACATTGATGAACGGAGGATCGGTGTTTCCGATCGCAGGATTGTGAGACCTATCGTTAATGCCCCCATACATCAGCAATCAGAGAACCACAATTGAACAATTTGAAAATTTGTTGCCCAAATTTAAGATTTCCCAATGTAGCAATCCGCTCCCATACATTACAGATCTTTTTCAGTGTTTTGCAGATCTTTTTCAGCAAACACAGATCTGTAAATCCTGAAAGGCCCATCCTTTTACTAGTAACAGTCTGCAAATATGCTGATCATCTCCATACACTAGCAATCTACAGCCTCAATTGAGCTGTGAAATCCAACATATTGGACAACCTGATTTACCAATTCCAATCACTTTCCGGTTGAAATCTGCAATCTGTGAACCCCATACATTGCAGATATTTTTACACAATCATCTTCAAATTGCTGAATTGCCACAATCGATTGTTGATATATGGGGACCTTTAGACTCAAGGGCCCCATATATCAGCAATCGATCAAAATAATGCAAGTCCATCAAAATAATGCAGTTTCTCGTGTTAGTTTTGGAACTTGCCCCTCGTGTCCTTCCTCTCCTCTTCATTAAAGATACATATTGGGTTTAGGCCACGTGTGGTGCTCCAGCTATTGTGAAATTAAAAGTGCCAGCATTTCCTGCTAGGGCATGCAAATCACAGGCTGCTTATCAGGATTTGTCACTTTCCAAGATTATTGATGCCAGATACAAGAGCGGACACATCCATGTTTCTTTAGAAGTTGAATGCCTCATTAATTAGAATTAGGGGAAGGTAGATGACTGGCCTTCTATGGAAAGTGTGTTTGGCTCCATGCTAGCTTCTTATTTCTATCCCTCTGACCAGTGGCATAAATTCATCTCATAATTTGGAGCTCACCTCCCCAAAAAAATAAAAATGGTGCATATCTATTTATCTATCTATCTATCTATCTATCTATCTATCTATCTATCTATCTATCTATCTATCTATCTATCTATCTATCTATCTATCTATCCGTACAAAAACACCTATAACATATGTGAATTTGTTTCTATTAGACCTATTTACTAAAGTAAATTTGCAGGATATCCCCCCAAAACACCCTTTTTCAGGTATATACAGCTATGTGTTAGTCACAGATAAGATAGTGACCTTTACAGTGCAAATTAGCATGAGGCTCAGAGTCCTCCTGATGGAGGCAAAAGCCATCTGATGTGGGGTGGGGAGCCCTCCTGATACCCCAGATAGAGGGGAAAACCACCTGATGTGGGAGTGTGGGGGGGCACCAGGACTGCTGCATGGGTTCACGGCTAGGGCTGCTGCAAGGGAAGAGTGGGAAAGGGAGTTGGGGGTGAGGGAGGGCGCAGGACGTGTCTCACTGGCATAAGAAGCTGCTGAGGAGCAACGACATTAATGAGCGGGGACAGGCTATAGATAAACTGAAGTGGCAGCTGATGGTCTGACATGAAGCTCTCCACTAGTATATAATTATGACAGCTTCTCAGGTGCTGGGAAGAGGTGCCATGTACAGGGCGGCAGTGATGGTACACTCCGGGTACATATTTACATCCCAAAGCAGGGTGAATATGTTGTGGGCAATGGAGGAGGTGCCCCTTCAGTGGCCCCCTCCCCCCTGTCCCCCACTTACCTGGCCACTGCAGCTGCCTCTGGCTCCGTCTGCTGTGCTAACACTGTGTTCTCCGGCAGAACACAATAAAGTTTAGAAGAAAAAAAAACATTTTTTTTTCTAAACATTACTGTGTTCTGCCGGGAGAACACAGTGTCAGCACAGCAGACGAAGCCTGAGAAGCAACCAGAGTGATGGAGGAAGCCGGCGGAGGACTTACCCAGCTGACAGCAGGTAAGTGTAACCTGCTATATGCCACCTCAGAGTGGCATATAGTAACACCATCAAATTCCAAAAATACAAATTTTAGGAATTTGATGAATAGCCTAATTTCCATATCCCCATACTAATGTATGGGGAGGGTGGAAATTAACACAGGCGGACTTAACCAGGAGATATCAGTGATATCTCCTGTTAAGTGTCTTCATGAATACTAAAATAGTAATTAAGAAAAATGTCCTTAAAAACTAGGGATGAGCGGGTTTGGTTCCCAGAGAACCGAACCAACCCGAACTTAGAGGATCCGAGTCGACTCGGGTTTTCCTGCCTGACTCGGATCTGAAAATGAGGCAAAATGTCATCATCCTGCTGTTGGATTCTCGCTGGTTTTGGATTCTCTAAAGGTCCCACGATTGCCGCCATTTTTCATTCCGGCTGTGGAGAATGAAGAGGGAGAGAGCTGGGAGCTGTGCTGTACTGCTGTGCATAGGGGCTGGCTACAGTTGTGTTGCTTAATGTCCATAGGGGCTGGCTGTTGTCCATATAGTGGCCGGCTGGCTGTTGTTATGACTGAGGTTGTCCTGTCCATCCATAGGGGCTGGCAGTCTGTTGTCCATATATAGGGGCTGGCTATAGTCCATAGGGGCTGGCTGTTCTGCTGTGTTGTCCAGGGGGTGCTCTGTCCATGAGGGGTGCTCTTCTTCCCCCAGTGTGAAAAAAATATATATTTTCTCTCTGTGCGTGTTAGCCACACTTGTCAGCAATGTAGATGGTGCGCAGGGGTGCTGTGTTGTTGACAGTCAAGGGGCTTCTGCCTCTTTCAGAGGTGCTCTGCACCCCCAGTGTGAAAAAAAAATTCTGTGTGCGTGTTAGCCACACTTGTCAGCAACGTAGGTGTGCAGGGGTGCTGCTGCTGTCTGTCAAGGGGATGCTGCCTCTAAAGCTAAGTCAGCTTTAGAGAAACAAAAAATTGGCAATATGCCATTCACTACACAAAGTGGCAAGGAAAGGATAAGGCTTTGGCCTTTATTTATGACTGGTGGTTCTAGTTGTTGATTTAAGCCCTTCTGCTTGTCGAAGAGGTACAAAAAAATGTAAATTGTCTCCGAAAAGTCACAGATCCCCGAGGAGAGTCCAAGTGTGTCCGCGGTTACCATGTGTGAGCCTGACCTTTCTAATACTGTACTTGAAGAGGATCGTACTTCCACCATTTGTGTGCACTCTGCAAATGTGGGGATGAGCAGCACAAGTCAACATGCTGACTTAGAAATCGAGGATGCTTCTGTGGAATTGCACAAGGAGGATGAGGAGGATATTTATGTAGTTGGCAATAACAACAACAAGGATGATGAGGATGTTGATGATGATGAGTATGTTGATGAGGATGTTGATGCTGAGGATGTTTGTGCAAACACTGTAAATCACAAATCAGGCAACAGTTGTTCCCATGGTGGGAAAAATCCTATTGTTGGCATGCCTGGGCAAAGGACCAAAAAATCCACATTTCATGTGTGGGATCATTTCCACCCAAATCCGGACAACCTTTGCCAAGCCATTTGTAACCATTGCCATGTAACAGTGAGTAGAGGTAAGGACCTTAACCATCTTGGAACCTCTTCCCTGTTACATCACTTGCAGCGCATTCATGAAATTGGAAAGGGTATTGAAACTTTGGGGATAAAAAACAAACAGCAATCAGTCTAGAGTCACCAAGCTGCTCCCTTCTATCTGGATCCAAGCTCCTGCAATATCCACCACCAACACCTGCATCATCATCAACATCTCATTCGTGATTGGAAGTAGTCCTGCATCCAATTTCATAAGGACTGACTCCTCTCCTATCCGTTGTTCCTCAGAAGGATCCTTGAGTGTTATGCCTGCTGCTGTTACTATGAGTGGATCTTCATCCCAGAAGGGGACCAGTTAGAAGACTACTTTTAGTAGTTCAAGAAGTTCAACCAAACAATTGACTGTCACACAATCCTTTGATTTGGTGAAAAAGTATGATGGCAGACACACTGACGCCATAACATCTATGCTGGTATTAGATGTGTGTCCAGTATCCGCTATTAATGCAGTGGGTTTTACACAGTTAATGGAGGTTGTGTGTCCCCGCTACCATGTCTCTTCTAGATTCCACTTCTCTAGAATAGCAATTCCCAATCTGTACAAGGACATTAAAAAAAACCTTATTAATGTTCTCCAAAATGCAGTTGTGCCCACTGCCCACTTTACCACAGATATGTCAACAAGTGGGACAGGGCAAACTAAAGATTACATGAATATGACAGCCCACTGGGTAGGTGTATTGCCTCCAACAGTGCAAACAGCAACAGCTAACAAATGCCAGCTTATTCAGAGGCAGGCTACTCTCTGTATCACCTCAGGGAAATCATTGCAAAATGGCTTACCCCACTTGGACTTTCCTTGGGATTTGTGATTTCTGACAATGCCAGCAATATTGTGCGAGCATTACATGTGGGCAAATTCAAACACATCTCATGTTTTGCTCACACAATGAATTTGGTGGTGCAACATTTTTTTTTAAATGACAGGGGCGTGCAGTAGATGCTTTCGGTGGCCCGAAAGATCTCTGGACATTTTTTACATTCAGCAACTGCGTGTCGAAGATTGCAGCACCAGTAAGAGCTGTTGAATTTGCCCTGCCATCAGCTAAAGCAAGAGGTAGTAACTAGGTGGAATTCTACCCTCTATATGCTTCAGCAGATGGAGGAGCAGAAAAAGGCCATTCAAGGCTACACTACAGCCTATGACAGGAGCGGGAATGCCCCTTAGTTAAGCGCAGTGGAGAATAATTTCCGTGGTGTGTAAGGTTCTAAAACCTTGCAAACCTTGCACAAAACTTTGAACTTGCCACATGTGAAGTTAGTTCAGACACTGCCAGCTTGAGTCAGATAACTCCCCTAATCAGACTTTTGCAAAAGCAGCTGGAGAAACTGAAGGAGGTGCTGAAATAGAGTGATTCCACTAAGTATGTCAGACTTGTAGATCAAGCCCTTCATTCGCTTTGACATGATCCAAGGGTAGTCAATCTCTTGAAATCAGATCACTGTATTTTGGTGACCATACTTGATCCTAGGTTTAAGTCATACCTTGTGTCTTTGTTTCCGATGGACATAAATCTGAAAAGATGCAAAGAGCTGGTGGTGAAAAATTGTCAGCTCAAGCGGAACATGACATGGCAGCATCTCCTCCTTCGGTTTCTACAGCTGCCAGGAGAAAACTAAATTTTCCTAAGAGACCCACTGCTGGTGGTGATGCAAATCAGTCAGAAAAATCTAATGACATCTCGTTGGGTCTGAAAGAACTGCCTACAATGAGTGACATGTCTACCGTGACTTTGTCTGTGATGGTCACCATTCAGAGAATGGTGGATGACTGCTTTAGGGATAGCATCCAAATAGGCATGTCAGACAGTCCGTTTTACTACTGGCAGGAAAAAGAGGCAATTTGGTGTCCCTTACACAATCTGGCTTTGCTGTACTTAAGTTGCCCACCCTCCAGTGTGTACCCTGAAAGAGTTTTCTGCACAGCAGGGAACCTTGTCAGTGATTGTTGTAGGATGTTACTTCATGATGATGACGACATCTAATTGATTGTACTGTAAAGCCAGTTTGTGTATGGGATCATTGCCACCAATGTCCACTGCGCATTGGCAGCTAGTTTTGTGGGGGTCCAAACAAACCAATCATTTCAGCCACAAGTGGCAGTCCCTGTCGCTGAAGTTATTGGTTTGTTAAACTGTGAATGTCCTGTTTCATATATACAACATAAGGGTTAGTTGGAGGGCCCAAGGACAAATCCTTTCCATTATGTGCTGGTTGGGGCATTGCTGCCTGACATTTTTAATGTTATGGTTTATGAATGTCCAGAAATTGTAATGGCCACAGACAGCATCTCCTGCATGCCCCTTTCATTTTTTTTAAAGAAAATTCTGAACCAATTGCTGCTTGTTGTGTCAACCCGATGGCACAAGTCACACAACAGTGATATTCAGCCAAGGGTTCTCAGCCCTTAAGGCTGCTACATGGCCCAAAGGCTGCATCCTGCTTCACGGCCCAAAGGCCACCTGTCATCACTCCTCTCTAGCCCTCAAGGCTGTAATGGCCGCAACTTGCCAAGAGTTCAAGGCCTCAAGACTGTTGCAGGACTGGTTCCTTCCTAATCATAGCTCTATATTCCACTACTACTCAGCCCGGAGGCTGCATCAACAATTAACTATCAACCATCAATTCTGCAGGCAATGGCTGCACCAATTATCAATTCTTCAGCCAGGGGCAGCACCAATCATCAAAACAGCCCAAGGCTGCACCAATTTATCAATATCAACTCTTCTTACTTCAGCCAGTGGCTGCACCAATTATCAATATAAACTCTTTTTACTTCAGCCAGTGGCTGTGCCAACTATCAATTCTTCAGTCTGGAGCTGCACCAATTTATCAAGTATCAACTCTTCTTACTGCAGCCAGTGGCTGCACCAATTATCAAGTATCAATTCTTATTTCAGCCAGTGATTGTATCAACAATCAATTCTTCAATGCTCAAGGGGTACCCCAACCATCATCTTTGCACAGTCCTCAACTCTATTTATCACTCAGTTTTGAGCCAGCTAGCTGGATGCAACCTTTTGGCCCTTAACTATATGAATAAATCAATATTGTGAGCTGTGAGGTGGTCAAAATTGACTGGAAACAAGTGGAAATACATGTTATTGAGGTGAATAAAATGGTAGGAACAAAAACAGGCCCATTTTATGTGATTTTAGCTGTTTTTATGATTTTTTAAGAAAAAATCCAGATCCAAAACTAAAAAACAAAACACGGAGGTGAGGTTTTGGCAAAGCAAAACCAATCCAGATCCAAAACCAAAACACGTGGGTCAGCGCACATCTCTATTAAAACATATTAGAGAATATCAATCAACAATCACCCGTAAGAAAACAGAGGGCCTGATTCAGACCCGGTTGCAAGCGCTGAGCGTTCGCAACTGGGTCGATGGTGGCCCAGAGCGCATGCGCACGACGGAGCCGGCTCCGTCATGTGCATGCGCGAGACCCAGATAGGGACGGGCAAGCTGTAGCTCCGGGTCTCGCACCAAAGGGGAAGTGCTGTCGATGTTGAGTGACAGCACGTCCCCTTTGGTGGGTGGGCCGGGGGGTGGCTGCCCAGACGGAGGCCTTCCCGTGAGAATGCCTACCGTCTGGGGGCGGCCCCACTGACATCACAAGTGATGTCAGTGGGAGAGCTGGGGCTTGCGGCAACAAGACCCTACCACAAGGGTCTCGTCGCAAGCCCGATGGTCGCGATGGTCTTGACCATCGCGACCATCTTCCTGGCCGCTCACTATAGCTTTGGGTGGTCACCCACAGCTATGCGAGCAGCCAGGAGGCCGTTCTAAAAAAAAAAAGACTGGCCCTGATTCAGAGCGAGCGGCTCTGAATCAGGGCCAGAGTTCCTTTCAAATGAGATCAAGGCAGCAAACAATAGGCCAGCTCAGCTTTTCCGTACAGTGGAGATGCTTTGCAAACCAGCATGCCTGCAGCATGATGAATCCCTTTCCCAGTCGAGATGCAATGAGTTTGCAAACTTCTTTGCAGATAAAGAATCTCCATTCGGTCTAGAATCCCCACAGTGCCATCAAAGGAGTACCAAACTACCAAGCCTGCCAAGGTAAGCCACCTGTCTCCCTGGAACAGCTTTGACATAATGGATGTAAAAGACATTGCTAAAATTATCAGAATGTTGCGACCCGCCACCTGTGATCTGGACCCTGCCTCAACCAAGCTTCTCATAGGGTGTATAGACATTATTGGCCCTGTAATTGCAAAAATAGTTCAATGCTCTCTGCAAACAGCCATTTTTCCAGAACCACTAAAGGAAGCAATTGTTTGACCACTTCTTAAAAAACCTAATTTAGACCCTGACTGCATGACCAACTATAGACCTGTATCAAACCTTCCTTTTCTAGGAAAGGTCATTGAGAAAGTGGTGGCAATGCAACTGGAAACCCACCTGTCTACCCATGATATTTATGATCCATTCCAGTCAGGATTCAGGAGAAGACATAGCACTGAAACAGCCCTGGTATGTGTGCTTAATGAGCTTCTGATGGCAAGAGACAGAGGTGATTGTTCAATTTTAATCCTTCTGGATCTCTCAGCAGTATTTGATACCGTGGACCACGGGATTCAAATTGAGTGCCTGAAAAATTTCTGTGGACTGGATGGCACAGTTCTTAGCTGGTTCAAATAATTTCTCACTGGCAGGTCACAGAGAGTTTCTTCTGGAGTAAACTCTACATCACCAGTGCCACTTCCATGCGGTGTCCCGCACGGTTCTATACTATCTCCCATGCTTTTTGCAGTATACATGCTACCATTGGGTGAAATAATCAGACGTCATGGCCTGGTCTACCACTGCTATGCAGATGATACACAACTGTACCTGTCCTTTGCTCCAGGTACAAAGGACCCAATAACAACCCTAAATGGCTGCCTAGCTGAGCTTCAGGAGTGGATGAGTGCCAGTTGGCTGCGACTGAACCCTGATAAAACAGAGGTCCTTATGATAGGTCACAGGAAAGGGCCATAGCATAGCCAACCAACAGGACTTATGCTTGGGGGTTCAGAATTACAAAACACTAAACATGTGTGGAATCTTGGTGTTGTCCAGGATAGTGGCCTGACACTTAAACATCAGGTATCAGCCACAATCAAATCCTCATTCTTTCATCTGAGGAACATAGCCAGAATCAAGCACTTAATTCCCTCAGAAGATCTGCCTAAAGTCATACATGCATTTATATCATCACGCCTAGACTACTGCAACGCCCTCTACCTTGGTCTCCCAGCAAAAGAATTGCACCGCTTGCAGATGGTACAAAACGCAGCTGCCAGACTATTAACCAACCAGCCACATTCCAGCCACATAACACCCATTCTCTACTCCCTTCACTGGCTGCCTGTCAGATGGCAAATTGTTTTCAAGATTGGCTTACTAACTTACAAAGCCCTACATGACCATGGCCCAAGGTACCTAAAGCAGCTTCTGATTCCTTACTGTCCCACTCGATTACTGCGATCCGTAGACGAAGGACTATTAACAGTACCTAGAATCTCACGGAATTTGTCTGGGGGTCGAGCTTTCAGTTTGTGGCTCCAACCTTTTGGAACTCACTAGCCCGCACAGTTCGAGAGGCCACCACTCTAGAATGCTTCAAAAATAGACTCAAGACTCACCTATTCACCCAAGCATTACAGTAATGTCCCTTGTTTAAGCTTATTTTGTATTTTGTACTGTAAATGTAAAGCACTTTGAGTCCTTTAGGAGAAAAGCACTATATAAATAAAATTATTATTATTAAAAACGTTATTTTAGTGTTGATGAATAAGCCCCTGTGTCTCACAAATGCACAATAGCCAAACGTAAAAATACATTGCAGATGTATATATTAGTGCTAATAGAAGAGGCAACAATTGAAGAGTATTAAAATTATATTTATTGAGAAATGTTGATCATAAATTATTTTATACAGTATTTATTAAACACTTAGAAAACCAATAATAAACACATATATCCAGGGGTGTAGAGATCCTCCCGGCGGAAGAGTGTGTGGCCTAATTGGCTAATTGGGGGAGGTGTGTCTCTCCTTAGGGAAAAAAACTTTTAGCATCACCACGAAGCTGTGCTGCGTGCTGGGTAGGAGGGTGCTGTGAGCCCCTCAGCCCAGCGCAAATCCAGGGGGGCGCAATCAGTGTGATTGCTCCCCCAAATAGGCAGAGGAGACTGCTGCTGCTCAGCAGCAGTGAGCAGTCTCCCACTGCAGCCCAGCACATAGCTGTGTGTGCTGGGCTGCTGACAGGTAAAAGGGAGGGGGACAACGTCGGACCCGGGCCCCTCCAACAAGCCCGGGCTGCAGTATTGGATGTTAAGCATAAATGTACACACTGTGCAGGAACCAGCCACTATACCACCCACATGCACACAGCCTGTCAATAAGTCAGGCCACATTACAAGTGTATGGGAAATATATAATACATTGGGCCCCATTTATTAACAACGCATAAGCCTTTTAGAGCTCGCTCGCTAAAGGGGTTATGTCATCCATTCTGGATTTTTTTCTGGAAGGAGGAACCCCTAGGAGCCAGTAGACATCCCAGGCAACATCATCCTATACTGTACCTCTGTTGTCACACTACAAGTGTAAAGTATAGGAAGCTGTAGATACACTGTATCATACAGAAAGAGGCACTGTAAAGAACCCAACTTACATCCCAGAGAACTATCAACCAACCCTCACCGTTTTCTAATTGACTCATTGATTTGCATACTGTTAATTCAGGAGCACTGTGTCTCCCACTGTAATTAGCAATATATTTGTCTTTCACACTTATCCTGATTCATCACCTACTTACACCCACACCCATATACATCTACACCTACGGATAGTGCAGCGTTGGCTACAACCTTTAACCCATAAATGTACACAAACATATCAAAACAATTAAAAATTCACTGTAGCCTATATTTATATTTTGAAATAAAAATTAATCTACATGAGTAAATAAAAATACACATGTATATTCAATTTGAATATACATGTGTTTACATGTGTCAAATAAAAGTACACATGTATATGCAAATAATTATTAACATCTACTTTCTATCCATAGTTTAATGAGACAATATTGAAGCCCGCTGCAGAGAGGTTTTGGTCCAGGAAGTTTATGAAGACTTTATGAAAGTAGTGCACAAACTTTATATGATAAGAATTAGAATTTAATTGACAAATACAAGTGCACATGATTCACTTCCCTCCCAAATATAAAATAAATAATCAATGTACTGGCCACAAATGACCAGGTTCCCCAAACTCCTCTCCCCACACAAGGTGGCACTTGAAATCCCCCATATACAGGTTGGTGTAGCTCGGGGCGAGTCCCAATGGCAATTCCCATTACCTGTAAATAACAAGTGTCCTTAAAAAAATAAGTTTTACTTTAGAATGAACTGGATAGAATGTCAATTAATACTGATCACCACCCATCCAGGTGAGTTTAGATATGACCATTAACCATTATATCTGTATACTTATATCTTTTTTAATGATCAGTTTGCTGAAGTATGAAAGGGAAAACAATAGAATAGATTCATATACAAATGTTTGTTTATACTATATGTGCATACACATATACATTGTACATTCTTTAATTTTAATACTTATTTTTGTCATTATTTTATTGATATATTTTAAAATATATTTGGTCAAAACTATATTAACATTTTTGTGTGCGAAAGTGTTAAAAAAAACACACTCATCAGCTTCAAAAGTGAAAAGCTAATATCGCCACACAAATGTGGAAATGGTTTCCCTAATTTGTTCCACTTTATGAACTGTTAAAAATATTTAAATATACTGCATAGTAAGATTGCTTTGACATAATAATATAATTATAGTATAATAATTTATGGATTGTTTATTGAGAAGTTTTTAGATTTAAAAAAAAAATTACACTGTGACTGTAAGCTGAAATAGCATGTCATAATTAACATGGTCTATATATCCTTTTTTTTTTCCACAATAATTTTTATTGAAGTTAAAATAAACATATATATGGGGGTACATAAAAAAGGGGAACAAAATATGGGGGTACACAGAGGGGAGTATATTTCAATAACATATTACACAACAGAAGTATAGCAGTTCTACCATACCTCAAATCACACAGCAATAAACCTCAGGAGGCAGGTGACAATAAGATAGTCAGATAAGTGGCTTTACTGTATAAAGAGGATCAACCTTGCTCCTCTCGATACTGATTCCATTTGAACCATTCCATAAGAGGAGATGAAGCAGAGGTAGACTGTTTACAGTCAGCAGTTTGGAATCACAATGCTTTTGGATCTTATTTTCCATAACCAGTATGTTGGGCACAGGTGTGCTATGGAAGCCTTAGTGGCAATCAATATGTGTCCCATAAGGTATCTTCCTACCTCTATGTCTGTCTGTTATTATCTAGTTTTGTTCTATTAATGTTTCCAATTGTGAAAACGGAATATGTTGTTCTATATAAAAAAATGTTAAATAAAAATAAATAAAATGCATCCCCCCATTGAAAGTCACCTATGTAAAAGTACAGTAGGGCTATGAGAGGACCACAGGACCCCTGTCACTTTATGAATGATGACAAACCTTTCCTCCTACAGAGAATGCAGAAGTGGGCAACCCCATAAAATGTGGAGGATATCACCAACACAGACAATTTTTCCAGCAATATTTGGAAGCTGAGGCCCAAATTTTATGTTGCCTGTCAGGGGTAAAGTATGCTCTATGCATGGCATATCTATAATGGGTGCAAGGTGTGCGGGGTACTCAGTCCCCTGGGTCCATGGGTGCCCATACTGCACACCCAGCACCTATATTGTTATACTTACCTCTCCAGAGTCCCACGTTGGCGGTATCAGCCCTGTAAAAATCACCTAGAAAATGGCCGCCGTTACCATTTTCCTGGTGTTTTGCGCAGACACAGTAGGGAAATTGCCGGGAAAATGGCCGCGGCAGCCATTATCCCAGTGACCTGCGCATGCGCAGTAGACTCTGGGCGTAGACTAGTGCCCAGAGTCTACTGCTGCTGCGCTGTGCTCAGTGCGCTGCCTGCCACCGGAGAGAGAGGAGGTCGCCCCTGGTTTGAGACTCCTCTCTTAATACGCTCCTAGCTCTATGTATCAATTTAAAGAATATTTCTGAGTGATTAATACAATGGGACACCTTATAGCAGGAACGAAATATAATTGCCCCATCTTCATCCGTCACTGTCTTAGATAAATCCCTCTCCCATTTGACCTTACAGGCCACCAAAAAAATCCACCTTTATGGTTAGAGGACTGGAATTGGAACAAAATATATGCTGGGAAAGGTGGTTTCCTCAAAGGGCAGGCAAATTACACTGAAGCCAGTGCCTCTGTTGCAAATACTGTGAGAGGGTTCCTCTTGCAATTTTTGGCTTACTCCCTTTCCAGATGTAGTTAGTGATTACTCTATAGAATTTATTGCATAAATATGTAGGGAGCAATCTAGAAAAGGCTCGTAAAGGTATAAAAGTTTAGGGAGTAACACCATTTTGGCCACTTTGACCCTGCCTAACCAGGATACTTCATGAAATTTCCAATATTTCATGAGCTTCTCAAATGCCTTAAGCGGTGTGTTATAATTACAATCAATAACGTCCCCTTCTCTAGCCAAATGGACACCTAGGTAAGTAAGCGAGTGAAACTGCCAAGTATAATTGGCTCATAATCTATCCAGCACATCGGGAGGATGGGCTTCATTCTTTATAGTGTTTAACTTATAAAACAAAACCTCCGCAGAAGAGGTTAAAAGAATGTAAAGCATTTGACAAACACAGCAAGATGTTATCAGCAAATCAGCTAATCTTATGGGGAACACCACCTAACCTAGGACCCTGTATGGTTTCCAAGCGCTGATTTTTTCAGCTAAAGGTTTGATTGCTAATGATTAGAGGGGAAAATGGAAAATCCTAGCATGTTTTATTAGTGATATTAAAGCTTGTGGATAGATAGCCATTAACAAAAATCCTAGCTGAGGGAGAGGAATACAGGGCTAAAATGGAATCCAGTATTCTACCCCCAAACCCAAAATTACTTAAAACAGCCTGAAGTAAGCTCTAGTAGAGCCTATAAAATGCTTTCTCTGCATCAAGGGAAAGAACTAACAGTGGCTCTTTACACGACTCATAGCGTTCTATGATGTTGAAGACATGACGCGTGTTATCAGGAGCCTGTCTGCCCATGACAAATCCCACCTAGTCCAGCTCAACTAGAAAGGAAAGCAAAGGGGCTAGCTTGTTGGC
Organism: Taudactylus pleione; assembly: GCA_031769625.1. NCBI lineage: Eukaryota > Metazoa > Chordata > Amphibia > Anura > Myobatrachidae > Taudactylus > Taudactylus pleione. The sequence continues at coordinate 1,730,513 of JAUIMM010000120.1, forward strand.
AACCAGCTTGTGTACAGCTTGACATCCCAGTTCACCAATGCTATAGGGCGGTAGTTTTGTACTGCCGTTGGTTTCTTACCAGGCTTAGGAAAGAGCAGATTGTTCCAGCATTTCTTTCAGAAAGCAACCTTTCTCACATGCCTCATTAAATATGAATACCAGAACTGGTGCTAACACCTCTTAAATGAATTATAGAAATTTGCTGGGTAGCCATTGGGACCTGAGGCTTTATCTGAAGGTAAGGAATCAATGGTGGTCACCACTTCCTCAACAACCAGGGGGATCCCAGGACCAGACAGGTCTTAGTATCAATAGAGGGCAACTGTGAATCCTGTGAAAATTCACTAATACCTTCACTAGTCGGATGATGTGTATGGGGGTCAGATTGAAGGTTATACAGTCAGGAATAATACTCAAGGAACGTATTCACTATCTCATAGAGGTGAGAGTCTGTAGAACTGTTAGCATTATGCACTCATTCCTTTGCCTGCCATCCCTGTAACTTACGTGCTAGCCAGTGGCTAGCTTGACTAATAACAAACATAAAATATTTGGTTGAGAAGAGCCAGGTTACGCTGAACCTCTTGAAGGTAGAAAACATTAAAGATTATCTCTAGCACTAAGCAAATCCTGAAAACCCATTTATTAGAGTGGTTAGCCACCTCAGCCCCAACATTTGCTCTACGTTGGCTATAGGCTCGCTTAAGCCGTGCTGTTGCCAATATAGCAGAGCCCCACATTGCTGCCTTGAGGGAGCACCAAAAATTAAATACAGAGGTGTCATCAGGCTTATTTGTATTGAAAAATTAGGACAAAGACTACTGGATGGCCTGGTGAGCCTCAGGCTGGGTCAGTATTTAGTTTCCCAACCTCCAAGGATCAGGAGTAACATGTCTAGACTCTAGAGTCAATGTCCCATATCAGGAAGAGGGAGGAGTGGTCAGACCAAAACATTGGCAAGATTTCAACTCTTTTAATAGAGGGTAGTGTCCATTTGTCAGATAAAACAATCAATTATAGAATAATAATTGTATGCAAGAGAATAAAATAAATAACCTTTTTGTGGTATGTTTCATTCTCCATAGATCAAATAGTTCATATTCAGCAAGGAGCTGGTGAAACCTCTTGGCAAACTCCACTGGCATGTGAGAATGGGGGAGCAACAACCTAGACCTGTCGAATACTGGATTAAGGACCATATTGAAATCCCCCATAAACAACACTGTTCCCTTACTATTTGGGCATATCCAATTGGTTGCAAGGTTTTGCACCGCAAAAAATTACGCAGACTTTGCAACCACTTTTGGATTACTTTGGACATGCATGTTCCCAATACTAACGGTATCCAATTTAAAAAAATTAGTTGCAGGATTGTTTGAGGGCTAATACCCTCGCGAGGGGAATTTCTTTTTTTTACTCAGCCTGCAGACAGCTGCTGAGGCTGTGTGCGGTGAGTGGGTGCAGTGTAGTAAAGTGTAGTATAGTGTGTGCGGAAACAGGTGTAGTGTAGTGTAGTGTAGTGTGTGCGGGGAGTGGGTGCGGTGTAGTGTGGTAGTGTAGTGTGTATGGGTGCAGGGTTAGGGGCAGAAGAGTACTGTGTGCAGGAAGCAGGTGCAGTGTAGTGTAAGTAGTGTGTGCAGGGTCCGGGGTAGTTGGGTGCAGGGTTAGGGGTAGTGGAGTACAGGGTTAGGGGTAGTACCTGTCCTGTGCCCATGGAAGCTATCTGTGATACTGGAGAAGAACCAGAGGAGGAGGACAGCACTGGAGGTGAGTAATTAAGGACTAATTAAGCTAAATGGAAACTTCCAATTGCTTAATTAGTCATTGTAGCAGGTAAATTCAGACGACCAATAGGAGACTGAGATGATGCAAACAGGTAAGCTTTTTATTCCATGCTTGAAAAGGCAGAACCAGTGTAATGACTTCTTACATAAGGCAAACACAGTTCAGGAACATGAGACAGCAGTTCAAACAAGCAGAGTATTCCCAGCACAGTCATGGTTCAGATTGTCCAGCATAGAGAGAGCTGCTAAAGGTGCAATCTCTCCCACACATTTTCACTGACTAACTAAACTTACCAGGTTTTTATAACTTAGTTGGTCTTAATTGAGGTAAGGATGTGGTTTCTCCCTAGCTACAGGGAGGTTAACCCTTTCCTCAGAATGTGGGAGAGGCCTACTCTGACACATACTTCTCCCGTTAATGGGCGAACCTAAATCACCGGTGGCAGAAGCCCGACTCTCCAGCCCAGTTCGGGACAAAAAAAATCCGCATTCATATATAGACGTCCCAGTCTGTGCCGGACTTCAAAAGAAAAAGGCTGGAGAGTCAGGTACCACCTTGTCAGCCTTGTGTTATAATTTTTCATAGACTGTAATAATTTTAATGGTGCATGATCAGTAACTACAGTAGACCTGGTCCCACAAAGATAGTCTCTCATGGGAACTTTCAAATAAGATATAGAATCGAATGTTCAGTGCCATCAAACTCCTGACACAAAACTGCCCCCAAGCCCACATCTGAGGCATCTGTGTGTACGACAAAAGGCTTGGTAAAATCTGGAGTCTTTAAAACCGGGCCTTTACACAAAAGATGTTTAATTTTGGTGAACTCAAGTTTATTTGGAGCAGAATTATTCAAACGATCTGTTAAGGGAGCCGCTAAGGTAGAAAATTGTGGCAAAAACCTCCTGTAATAGCCTGCTAAACCCAAGAAAGACATTAACTCTTTCTTGGTAGTTGGAACTGGGGCATCAGCTAGTGCCTGTACCTTACTCACAGGGAGCTTCAGACACCCACTGTACACCACATACCCTTGCACTTGGTTTCATTTTTACCTAGAAAACATTTCTTCAAATTAGTAGTTAAACCTGCCTCTCTCAAAGACTGAAGAACAGCCCTAAGCCTATTAACATGGGCATTCAAATGCTGACTATACTGTATATGACAATATCGTCCAGGTATGCTGCAGCATAATTCTGATGAGGACGAAGCACCAAGTCCATTACCCTCTGAATAGAGGCCGGGGCACCATGCAAGCCAAAAGGCATTGTTTTCCACTAAAAGAGGCCCAACGGAGTAGAAAAATCAGTTTTCTTACTAGCTTCCTCTGTCAGCTCAATTTGCAAATATCCCTTTGTAAGATCAGTGTAAAAATGAACCTAACCTATCAAGCAGGTCATCAACCCTCGGCATTGGGTAGGCATCAAATTTGGACACTGCATTAACTTTGCAAAAGTCTATGCAGAATCTTGTAGAACCATCTGGTTTCGGGACCAAGACAATGAGGCTACATCAGTTGCTAGATGACTCCTCAATTACCCCTAACTTCAACATTTCTTGTATTTCCTTGATTACCTGTGTTTGTTTTTCCTTTGGATGCCTATTGTGTCTTTGTCGAACTACTACTCCAGGTTGGGTCACAATGTCATGTAAGACTAAATTGGTCCTCCCTGGTTTATCAGAAAAAAACATCTGAGAATTCATTAACAAGGTTCCTCAAGGGAGGTTTCAGCTTGTCTGCATTTAAAGGTTCAAGGGGTGGAGAGACCCCATCGGACTGAGGAATCTGTGGACCAAGGTCACTATGGCCATTAACGGGGTCTACAAAAAACACCTTGATCCTTCCATGCTTTCAACAGGTTAACATGGTAAATCTGCCTACCTCTACGGGAGTCAGGTTGAGAGACTTCATAATTTACTTCGGCCAACCTTTCTAATTACTTCAAATGGTCCTTGCCACTTTGATAGTAATTTACTTCCCTGAGTAGGTATTGTAACAACAAAAGGACTTTATCCCCAGGTGTAAAAACTTGAGTTTGGGCATTATGGTTATAGAGAAGTTTTTGAGTCTCCTGTGTATTTACCAAAGTTTCCCTGGCCGATTGACCTAGTAGGTCTATGTGATTACGCATCTGGACCACATATTGAAGGATTATTTTGCCCTCTATTGGTTGTTCTTCCCATGCTTCCCACAGAAGGTCGAGAACACCCTGTGGCTTCCTCCAATAAAGAAGCTCAATAGGAGCAAAACCAGTAGAAGCCTGGGGCACTTCTCTGATTGCAAATAAATAGGGTAGAAGCTCATCCCACCTTTTTTCTGTCTCTATAAATTTCTTTATTATAGACTTTAGTATACGGTTGAATCTTTCAACTAAGCCATCCGTTTGGGGATGATATACTAAGGTTCTGACAGATTTAATTTTTAACAACTTTAACAACCCCTGCATTAACTTAAGCTGGCCACACACTAGACCAACTTTCATCCAACCAGCCAACTTGTTGATTGTTTGGAATGAAAATCTGGTAAGGTATACAATCAGCTATTTGCTCCCAAATGCTGGAAAATGGACCAAAACTGTTGTTTGAACAAATAGTTTAGATCAAACATTTAACAAACTTGTCTGAACGACCATTTTCATCTGTTTTCTGGCATTTACTAGCAATTTACTAGCATTTGCTGATCATCATTTACTCCCATACATTACCAGATTTCCAGTCCAATTAATCAACAAGTTGGCTGGTTGGATGTAAGTTGGTCTAGTGTGTGGCCTGCTTTAGACATACTGTTTGTCCCTTGGTCAGTAAGAATTTCTTTAGGTAATCCAACCCTTGAAAACAGCTCTAATAACTTAGTCGCAACCTGTTTGACTGTAGTGACCTTAAGGGAAATGCCTCCGGATAACGGATGGCATAGTCAATCACAACTAAAATGAATTTAGACAGTGGTTCAATCGGACCCACTAAATCAATGCCTATTTTTCAAAGGGGGCTCCTACAACTTGGAGAGGGATCAGTGGGGCAGGAGACGGTTGGTTTACTGTTGTCTTTTGACACTCTGAACAAGTGAAACAGAACCTTGAGACCTCAGCATAAACACCTGGTCAACAGAACGAGGAGGTTATTCTTTCCACTGTCTTATGCCATCCCAAATAACCACCCCAAGAAACTGCATGGGCTAAAACCAGAACCTGCTTTCTGAAGGGACCGAGACCACCAACTGTTGTACCACCTCCCCCATTTGTTTGTGCTTGTCTAGTCGATATAAAACCCTCTTTAAGCAACACAAAATTGGGATATTTTCTTCTGTTACATGTGACAAGAGGACACCTTCCACTGAAAGAACCTATTCAAAGACTCTTTTTAAAGCAGGATCTTCCCATTGGGCCTTTCTTAAATCAGGCTGAGGCGCAAGGAGAAGTGTTAAGACCTTTTCATTAATACTACTTAACTGAACCTCAGCATTATTCCTCGCGCCACGAGAATTAGGTAGGCTGCTAGACACATCAGTGTTCCTAGCCCTCTCAGCATTACCATGGACATCAGCATGCATTGGCACATTAGTAATGACAGGTTCAGCAGAATTATCAGATAAATTTACATGAACAGGAACATCAGCATTTACAGGCACATTGCAAGCAGTAGCATTATAGGAAAAGACCTTTTGTCCCAACAAAACATCACGAGCAAGCCAGTCTCTGTGATCCCTTCTCCTTTGTTTCTTAGATTTAGGAGCCTTTACCTGAGACAGGAACAAATCAGGGGAGAAGGGAAATGTCTCTCCAAGGGCTGCTGAAGGCACCTTTTCCTCTGGCAGAACAAGAGCCCAGAAGTTAGGCCAGTGACGACCTATCAGCACACACCCACACGTAGTTTGTCAGTCTTTCCCCTGCTTATCAAAGGGACCATAGAAACCGGAAAGGCCTGAACATCTCCATGCACACAACAGATGCAGACTAGTTCATGGGGCAACAACAACTCGGGGACAACAAATCCCTTTGTATCAGGGTAGGATCAGATCCAGAGTCCACCAAGCCCTCCACCAGTCTATTACTGACTTGCACACGTACCTGTATTCTAGGTGGAAGAGGGCAGGTCTTTATAGCTGTAAAGATACCGGAAAAAGAGCAATCCATCTGTGGACACGTCCATTCTTGATGCCCACCTTGGCCACATGAGTAGCACACTTGAGCTGGAGTTATTGGGGAAGTCCTCAACTCTGGACCTCCATAGTCTGGAAAACTGGCGGCCATCACCATCCCCATAGAATGACTTCTGGGCCGAAAACCCTCTTTACGTTAAGATAAGGGCGAAGCTGTGGGCATCAATTTCCCCGGAACCATCGTCTGTGAGGGATACTGGGGCCTATCCAAATCCATACATGGGGGCACCTTATTCTGAGACAATGCCTGCTGTGGAGACAGATGGGAGACTCTGGCATAATCAAAGAAGAAAGGTTCTCTATACCATCCTGTGCCAGCAAGGCATTTTCCACTAGCCGGACAGCGAAATCCAAATTCTCAACTCGATATGCAGCTGGATCAAGTGAGCAACTTTGGCAGGGAGAAGTGCAACAAACTATTTGAGAGTGAACAACTCTACCAGCCAGTCGGAATTATGTAGGTGTGGCTGCAGCCATTTAACTGCAAGGTCAGCCAGTTTCTGGGCCAGGGCACTTGGCCTTCATCAGACAAAGACCTGAATTTCTGCCAGTACACTTCTGGATAGAGGCCAAACCGATCTGCTATGGCAGCCTTCACTCGGTCATATAGTTTTGCATCTTCCAGGGAGAGGGTGGTGTATGGAGCTTGGTCCTCCCCTGTTAGCAGAGGGGCAATCCACATTGCCCAGGAATCTTGGGCCATGCTTGCAAGGTAGCAACCCTTTCAAAAGTGGTAAGAAAGGCTTCCGCGTCTTCTGAGGCCTGCATTTTGGGAAGTACTGTAGCAGTTACCACTGCTTGCTGCTGTTTAAAGAATTCCACCATTTGTTGCAAAATGGCTTTCATGGAGGTCTCTTTAGGATTCTTGGCACAGGACCCACTTTATCCCACTTCTGTCACCACAATGTAGTGGGTAAATTCAGATGACCAATGGGAGACTGAGATGATGCAAACAGGTAAGCTTTTTATTCCAGACTTGAAAAGGCAGAGCCAGTCATAAGGCAAACACAGTTCAGGAACAATAATACAGCTTACATGAGACAGCAGTTCAAACAAGCAGAGTATTCCCAGCACAGTCATGGTTCAGATTGTCCAGCATAGAGAGAGCTGCTAAAGGTGCAATCTCTCCCTCACATTTTCACTGACTAACAAAACTTACCATGTTTTTATACCTTAGCTGGTCTTAATTGAGGTAAGGGTGTGGTTCCTCCCTAACTACAGGGAGGTTAACCCTTTCCTTAGAATGTGGAAGAGACCCACTCTGTCACAGTCATTAGGGGGTGTCCAAAGGGCTCCACAGCAAGTGCCGTTAATATTTCCTTAAAATATGGATTTTAGGAAAATTTAGACCTGCTCTGGAGGTGCTCAAAAAAATGTCAGCCCTAAAAATGTTTTTAAAAACCTTCACCTAATTGAATACAGAGAAATATACCAATACTTATATCTGTGAACCCACCATGGACCAGTCCCACTAAAGACCACAGTCTGGAGAGGAGCATGAAGTAGTCCCAGCAACATTCTACCCAGAGAGGATTTTTATACTCTCCACTAGAGTGGTAATCGAGACAGTGACGCCATTATGAGAAATTAGTAGCCATCTAGGAAATCTCCAATGATATAGAATGTTTGCTTTCAATAAAGCACTTGTAATAAGATGGAGAGAGCGACGCTTAGCAAATATAGATTGAGAAAGGTCACCAAAGATCTGAAGACCGCCAAGGATCTCGGTTGATTCGTCTGAGGGTCTAGCAGCCTTCAACAGTGCTTCCTTGATATGGAAGTAATTGAATCTCATTAACACATCCATAGCATTTTGGGCCTTAGGAAGCCTATGGATGCGGTCTATGAGAAGGTCAGAAGACTGGGCTTAAGGAAGAAGCTTCTTAAAAAGCAAAGTCATGATGGCAAGTGACTCAGGTACTCCTCATAATTTGTTATGATGTGATCTATCCTCCAAATCTCCAACCGTATCCCGGAGGGCTATCACCTCAGCTTGTAAAGGCTCATGTAGCACTATTAGTTAATTGAGAGAACCAACCACCTCCTCCATTTTAGTTTCTACATGATCCATCTGCCCACCTAGATCATCTATAGATTGTTGGCATGCTTGCAGGGTGGCACAAAAGTCTGCTGCAATCCCTTTCTTGAATTGGGACAATAGCTGTTTCATAGTGCCTACCATAAGGGCTTCACTGTTGCTAACTGGCCCTTGAGATGGGCCTGCATTGGAAGGTGATGAGTGTACACTCCCAATGCAGAAATGAGAACCCATTTTGAGAATCAGAGACTCTAACCCCTTTAGGTTTGGGTGGCTGAGGATAAGATTTGAAGAAGACGACCCGAGAGACAGACTTGGATACCTTTATTTTTTAGGGGCCATGATGAGGTTGAGATAGCTTAAGATAAATAGAATCAGCAGTCAATATCACATATCATGTAAATCGAGGCTCCACTTTGCTTTGCAGTAATTAGGCCATTAAATCACACAGGTAACAAGTGTCAAAGTCAAATAATTGGTTATGATCGTTGAACAATTATTATCTGACGATATAGTCGTCTATGGTATGATGATGAATTACTAGGACACTACTTTGCGTCGGTGCAACCCGATGCGCTAAATTGCGTATTCACAACACACATACGCTGATGCTCATAACGCACACACATATATATACACGGACGCTCATATGCGTATGCACATACTCTCATCTGTATATATTCACATACATACACATAGATGCATATTTGCTATTTCAATACACAGATGCACATATGCGAACGCATACATATAGAATGGTTCCCACACATTATAGATAATAACCAGAGTTATTAAAGGTATTTTTAGCTAATAATTATGATGTAAGATGTACTTAAAAGAGATTCAGAATAAGATTCAGAATATAGTGGACATGTCATGTTTGGTATCATACTAAATCCCTGTTTATTTACAGACATCCGTATCTATCGGCAAAGAAGTCGCATCATGCGTCCGCTAGTTATGGATGATAGGAAGTTATTGAATAGAATGTTATAACTTGCATGCAGTGTTGTAGCCAGTTTTAACCAGTTGTTTGGCAGGAAACTACACAATGTGACCGTTGGAGGATTGAGACAAACCCCTGATGACACCGTATGAGCCGACCAATGACCAGATTGACCAGAAGCAAGAACCAATAAGAACCTGTCAATTTGTCTCTTTGTTAACTCTGAAACCTGTAAGGTATATAAGCTGTGTGCTGACCTCAGTGTACAGGTATCTTCTTGCGACCGCAGACATCAGGACTGAATGACTGTATACTGGGACCAGTGCGCAAGCGTATGTATCGGCTGTTACTATTTTCATTGCTTTTTACTCTAATTGTTAACTCTTACATCGTGTTACCCCTTTATACATAAACAACTTTTTGTGCTTTGGAACAACACAATTGGACTGGAACGCAATTCTTTCTAAAGTGACTAGCAGCACTAAATAGCGACTGATAAGTATTTATAGATGGGGGCTCGGCCTTGAGATCACGCTACGGGAAAATTCGGTTCCTCAACACAGGGTGGATGTGCGTCACATACGGGTAAGAACGCAATCTGTTTAAAACCTGTTTTGTACTCTATGCTGTGAAACCGAATATCAGTTTATGGGTGATCTAAGTAGCGCTGATTAGAATCCAGGGACAGAGAAGGAAAAAGAAAAATGGAGAGGTTTTTGCTTTTTGAACTGTTGAAAATAGACAGGGCTGGCAAGGTGTCCAAGAGGCGGGTAGGACAACTGTAGCAGTATACATAGCAGGTATAACTGGGCAAGAAACCTGAGGTTGTTTCTCGGTCGACTTCCAATTGTAATCGCAAAAGTCCATTGATAGGTTAGTGTCTCTGGGCATTGCGATCGAACCGCATGGTTGTGTGAACCATGATTGTGAATTGGTTGTGGTGGAGGAAATCACTGGCAAGGTTACCAGTGGAGAGTAACTCAAAGTAGGAAGCGGTCGGACAAAGCTTGGTATAATTTGTCCGGAGAGCAGAATAATTCTGTTTCCTCGTTGTGCACGCTAAGGGAAAAATGCTTAGCGGTTGGCGGTGCACAATGAGTGGACGCAGCTTGTTTAATTCATCCACCGGTCAAAATCTTTAGCAAAAGTAGCCAAAGCGTTGTCCCAGATGGGTGCTAAGCAGTTGCTAGGGATGGTCGATGAGGTGCTGCTTATGAATGGGCCGATTGGATTGGCGAGGTATATAATGAATGTGAAGTATGGCGAGTATGCTACTGTGTACTGCAACATATGGGTCAAGATGACCAAAGAATGTATGAAACTCTTTCCCAAAGTTGGCTGTTTCGATTCAGAGGTTCTGAGTAATGTTAGAGATAACATATGTTTAGTAAAATCTTTGAAAAAGAGGGTAAAGTATAATGATTGCTTAAAGCTGTGGCTGCACGAGGGGAACACGTGGCAAAATTGTGCGCCACAAAATGGCGGGCCGCAAAATAGTGTAAACATGGTGCAAAGCAGCACGCTGCAAAGTAGCATGCTGCAAAGCAGCGTACTCATGCCGCAAAGCAGCATGCCAACAGGTAGCGTACCCATGCTGCAAGGTAGCATTATCACGCATAAAGGAGATAGCGCATGCGCACCTCGGCAGCCATATGTGACTGCAGGTGAAAGTACAGCCGATACCAAAAATAAAAAAATTGTAATAAGTAACTTGTACCCTGTTTTTTTAAGTCACCTTAAGGAAACTGTTATTGTAGAAGATGATGAACCTACTGTAATTTCAGCCATTACACATGCTATTAATATATTAGATGTTCCACAGAGAGGAAAGGCAGCGATCCAACCAGCAGGGTCAGCAGCTGAAATTGGTGAGACTAGTGGAGACCGTACTAGGAGAGGTAACATCCATAGTACTGAAACAATAAGTCCAATTGTTAATCCTGAACATAGTGATGTGGTAGGTGTACATCCTGTCCGTACAATTGCAGTTCCCAATGGGAAACCGGACAAAGATGGTATAGTTCCCATCAGGAATGTAGCAGCGCATTGTCCATGGACGAGAGCAGAACTACATTCAATTATGTCAGATTTCCCAGATCCTAGGAAACAATTAGCCAAATGCCAGAAATTTGTTGATGATTTAGGTAATGCTCATGAGCCAACTAATAAAGATTGGCGGGTGGTGTTAAGGGCCTGTCTCCCTTCCAATACTGATGTACAAAAGTTTATTAAAGATTGTGTATTGGAGGAAGATGAATCCTTAACGGATGAGGATAATCAGGTAAATATAAAACGTATAATCACGCAATTGGCTATATATTTTCCAGTGCTAGTGAACTGGAGTAAAATCTTCACTATTAAACAAAAAGATAGTGAACCTGCAGCAGATTATTTCACCAGAGCACTGCTAACAATAACCCAGTACACAGGGATAGCAGATATTAAAAATGATGTACACCACAGGGAAGTTGCTGTTACGGTACTAATGGATGGTCTCAAAGATAATCTAAAGACCAGGGTGCAAACCTCTGTACCTAACTGGAGAGGAATTACTGTAGATGCACTTAGAGAATCTGCCATAGAACACGATAAGAACATTTCCAGGAAGAAAGAGGCACAGAGTGAGTAGTTAATGGCAGCGAGCATTCAAGCTCTACAGGAAGTATATACACGGACACAAACCTACAATACGTATGAACCACAAAGGTGTTATAATTGCAATAAAGAAGGACACCTAAAGAGGGACTGTAAATCGAGAAATTGGGGGCCACCTAGGTACACTCAGAGAGAGCACTAGCAAGATTCAGGGAATTTCCAGCGGTTACCTGCTCACATACTGACAGCCAATGCTCTGCTGGAGGATGATGGTCAGTGCTAGGGGTCAGGTCATACCTGTAGTCTACAGCAAGTCAGGTTAACTGAGAATACTAGAGAAGAACCTACAATGACAGTTGATATATCTGGTACTAAACACACTTTTCTTGTAGATACAGGGGTGACCAGATCCGTGATAACTTCTCCATGTAATTTACAGGTTGCCAACAAGACCATACCAGCAATGGCAGTAACGGGGAGGATACAGCATTACCCTTTAACCAGATCTGCGGATATTACTATCGGGCTGCTGCAAACCAAGCATTCCTTTCTCCTGGCAGCAGCGGCTCCTACTAACCTGATGGGAAGGGATTTGCTGTGTAAAATGGGATGTGTCATATACTGTAACGCTGACAGTATATTCCTAGATATACCGGAAAAGGTTGCGCATGAGGTACAGGATATATTGGATACACCACAAATGTTAATGTTGCACTCTGCTGTTTTAGAACAAAGTCCATCTCAGGTAAAACAAATGATATTGCAAATACCGGGTTCCCTCTGGACCAAAGATGGACAGGACACTGGTTTGATGGCAAATATAGCCCCTGTAATGGTTAACTTGGAGAGTGGTTGGCAGGCTCCAAGCAATGGGTCTGTCCTCATTCAATATGTAGATGATTTGTTGTTGTGCTCTGATTCATTTATGTCATGTTTAAATTATACTAAACTGTTATTGCTTCATCTCTCACAAACAGGGCACAAGGTTGCAAAGGACAAATTACAGCCATGCCAGACTAGGGTCAAATACTTGGGACACTGTCTAACCCACGGGCTACGACACTTGACAATGGACAGAATTCAGGCCATACAGACCATGACACTGCCACAAAACCAGCAGCAAATCCATACCTTCTTGGGCATGTGTGGATACTGCAGAACGTGGATCCCAGGTTTTTCTATTTTGGCATTACCATTGCAGGACTTGGGGCCTGATTCAGAGCCGCTCGTAAGCGGCCGCTCGTTCACTCCGAGTGATGTTTGCCCAACTGCGCATGCGTACGGATCGTTATACGCATGTGCGAACCAGTCAGTGCATTCGAAATTCATGTGCTCGCAAAATAGCGAATGCCTGATAATTTGAGTGACAGAAAGAGGTGTATGTGGGTGGTAACAGGGGAAGGTGCTTGAAAACGGGGAGTGGAGATCCGATCGCAGGCATGCTTAAAGGTCAAAACGGGCGTTTTATGGGTGTGCATAATTAAAACAGCAGCGTCATTGACCATGTCACTGGGTTATTTTATAGCCAGAACTGCTCGCAAAATTGTGGTAGCAAAAACCAACCACAAGAATAGCGAGCAGCTCATACCCTGGTCGATGTACTCGATTAATCTAATAAATAGCGGACATGACGTAGGATGCGAGCGGCCAGGGGGCGTAGTTTCCCAAAAAACAACTGCAAGTTTTGTTTGCTCATTCAGACCTAGAGGCATGAACAGACCGCAAAGAGTGAACGGTTCATTTGAATAGCCACCCCTATTTTCTGAACGAGCGAGCTCTAATTGCGTCCGGCTCTTAGTTTCATCCTCAAAACCCAACCGTGTCATACACACTGAGGAGACAGAGCAGGCTTTCCTTAACCTTAAGGATAGTCTGACAAAAGCACCTGCCCTGGGAATACCAGATTATGAAAAACCCTTTGAATTATATTGTACGGAAGCTGATGGCTGTGCAGCAGGTGTCCTTACACAGAAACACGTTGATGCTAGTAGACCTGTAGCATATTACAGTGCACAATTGGACACTGTGGCAAGATCACTCACAACGTGTTTAAGAAGTGTAGCTGCAACTGCTCTTCTGGTAAATAAGAGCGAGCATGTAGTATTAGGGCATGATACAACTGTCTATACACCGCATGCTGTATCTGCTTTGTTAAATTCGGCCCAAACCAGACATGTCTCTTCAGCAAGGTTCATGAAATGGGAACTAGCCCTAATAGCACCTGCAAATATTACCATTAAACGGTGCAATACGTTAAATCCAGTAACATACTTACCATATGTGCCTCGAGATGCACAAATGGTGAAGGAAGGTGAGGTTCTGGTTGAAGGTGAGTTTTACAGGTATACTGACACACATGATTGTATGGAGTATTTGAATCAGACCTTTACTGCAAGACCAGACATACGTGACACACCATTAGAAGACGTAGATTTGACGTTTTACATGGATGGGAGTTGTCATAGGCAGACAGACACAGGAAAATTATGCACAGGTTATGCTGTTGTAAAGGAGAGCGTGTGAGTTGGCAGAAGGTAAATCAGCTAACATATACACGGATTCTAGGTACGCCTTCGGGGTAGTACATGATTTTGGGGCTCTTTGGCATCTTAGGAACTTTATGACAGCAGCAGGCACACCAGTAGCGCATTCACAGCACATAAAAGGATTTCTGACAGCAATTCAGTTACCAAAAGCAGTAGCTGTCATCAAATGCAAAGCGCACACATGCGAGGAAGACCCAGTGTCGATGGGCAATAACAGAGCAGATGAAGCTGCCAAATGGGTAGCAGGGTTGCACATAAATATACCAACTAACAAAGTGATGGTCTTCCAGACAATAGACACACAGAAATTAATTGAAATGCAAGATTTGTGTTCCCTACAGGAAAAGGCAGTCTGGAGATCGAAGGGATGTGGTCAGGAGTCCTCTGGATGCTGGATAGATGGACAAGGTAGGCTTGTTGCTCCCAGGGCATACTACCCAAGCTTGGCTGAGGCAGCGCATGGTCTGACTCATCTGGGAAAAGAAGGTATGTGCAAGTTGGTCAGAGCATATTGGTGTGCACTCGGCTTTTCTTCTCAAGCTGGAAAGAGAGCAATGTCCTGTCTGACTTGTTTGAGGAAAAGTGTCGGGAAGACAATACCCAGCGAGCCATCTCAGATGCGATCGGCAAAAAGTTTTTGCCCTATTCAATTCCAGGATATTTTCGCCTAGACGAAAACTCCATAGGCAAAAACAGGCGAAAAAGTTTCTCCACCAGAAGACAGAAGAAAAGAAGTGCAAAATCCAAATTTTGGGGTAAAAAGGGGGGGACTTGGTTCAGAATCCTTAGGACACGCCCCCCCTTATGACTAATTAGGCAAAAAAAAATGTAAAATGATCATAATTGACCCCAAAAAAGACACGTAATTTTTTGGGCGAAAATGCAACAAGTGTTGGAAAATGGAGCTTAAGTACTGAGACAGGCATTTTGGGGTGCTGTATGGATGGTACAGGTGTTTTTAAGATTGCAGGAGGCTGCAGCAGGTGTATTTTTAACATTTATTTATTCTGCACTTTACAAACCCCAAAATATCCTAGTATCCATTTACATGTACCCCCAATTTAACTATAACAATTATTTTCCTTCAAAGACATTGCTTAATATAATTTTTCCACACTTATGCAAATATGCATAAAACAGCCCTTTGACTCAAAATAAGATCCCTAATTACTTTTATTATGGATAATAATACACTTCTATATTGATTCCCCAGGTCAGTTAAGTTTTATTGGGGGTACAGACTGATTTCCCCCCAAAAAACTGGCCTTTTCGCTGGTTCCGCTATTCGTTGCATACACCCATATGCGTTTTTGCCTGTTTTACCATTAAAAATGGTGAAAATTGGGTGCGCGCATTGAGTAAGCAGGTTAAAACTTCACCTCAAAACACTAATAAGGCAAAAACATCTAGCTTTTTGCCAATCTCGGCTTTTCGATGCTAATTGCATCCAAGAGCTCTAAACGAAGTCAGAAGGTCATTTATAACATCATGGTAGTTTTGTGATTTCCCAAAAATTTATTGCAAATTCTGTTAAAATGATAACCATGCTGATTTTCATGTTCATTAAGCTCTGTGTCGAATTTTTTATCTCAAAGCAGTTCCCTGATTTTGAGATCCTACAAAAAACACCCTTCTTTATTTTTTCCTCACATAGGTGAATCCACGACCGGTTTTATCCATAGCTTTGATGAAAATCTTCATCAGCCCAAGCTTAATGTGCAATGGAGGCACATACATTTTCTCTGGAACAATAAGAGGAGTATTAAATATTATATTATACAAATAGTTTATATAGCTGTGGGCCTGATTCAGAGCCGGACGCTATTTCGCTCGCTCGGTCAGAAAAAGGGGCCGGATATTTAAATAGAGCGCTCGCTCTTTGCGGTCTGTTGACGCCTCTATGTCTGAACGAGCGAACGAAACATGCGCTCGCTATTTTTTTAAAAACGCCCCCTGGCCGCTCGCATCCTACGTCATCTCCGCTATTTATTAGATTAATCGAGTACATCGAAAGGCGTATGAACTGCTCGCAGTGCTTGTGGTAGCATTTTCCTATCGCAATCATGCGAGCAGTTCAGGCTAAAAGACAACCAAGTGACGTGGTCGATGACGCTGCTTTGTTAATTATGCACACCCTTAAAACGCCCGTTTTGACCGTTTGGCACACCTGCGTTCGGATCTCCACTCCCCGTTTTCAAGCACCTTCCCCTGTTACCACCCACAAACGCCTCATTCTGTCACTCAAATTAGCAGGCATTGGCTATTTTGCGAGCACACAATTTCCGACCACAATGACTGGTTCGCGCATGAGTATTACAACCCATACGCATGCGCAGTTGTGCGAACATCGCTCGGAGCGAACGAACGTCCGCTTACGAGCGGCTCTAAATCAGGCCCTATGTTTGCTACTATTTTGGTTCCAAATAATCTAAAGAGCTTTTGCTGGAACAAAAAAAACTATGGAAACCTTATTTGAATTCAGCATGAAAAAGTATATCAGAATCAGTTGCGTAGAACAAAATCTTTGTTAACCAGTGTAATCTGCAGAACAGAGCAATTTTCTGTTGATCTCTAGAGGGGTAAGGAGCTAATAGTCTGTATAATGTACACATAAACAGTACTGTGCAAAAGTTTTAGGCAGGTGTGGAAAAAATGCTGCAAAGTGAGAATGCGTTCAAAAATATAAGTGTTAATAGTTTATTTTTATCAATAAACAAAATGCAAAGTGAGTGAACAGAATTAAAATCTAAATTAAATCAATATTTGGTGTGACCACCCTTTGCCTTCAAAACAGCATCAATTCTTCTAGGTACACTTGCACATAGTTTTTGAAGGAACTCGGCAGAGAGGTTGTTCCAAACATCTTGGAGACCTAACCACAGATCTTCTGTGGATGTAGACTTGCTCACATCCTTCTGTCTTTTCATGTAATCCCAGACAGACTCGATGATGTTGAGATCAGGGCTCTGTGGGGGTAATATCATAACTCCCAGGACTCATTGTTCTTCTTTACACTGAAGATAGTTCTTAATGACATTGGCTGTATGTTTGGGGTCGTTATCATACTGCAGAATAAATTTGGAGCCAATCAAAGGCCTCCCTGATGTATTGCATGATGGATAAGTACCTGCCTGTATTCCTCAGCATTGAGGACACCATTAATCCTGACCAAATCCCCAACTCCATTTGCAAGGAACCTCCACCATGCTTCACTGTTACCTGCAGACACTCAGTATTGTAACGCTCTCCAGCCCTCCAGCAAAGTTAGGCTGAATTGTACATGCACTATTTATAAAAACTACTTGGAAACATAATTGACAAGGATCTAACTTTTTATACTATTTGGTCTATGTGTTTGTTTTATGTAATTTTATATTACACAGTCATTTGTGAAATTTCACAAATGTTTATGACACCAGTCTCAATGATTGGTGCTTAAAAAGCTACAGTATATAGGGTGGGGTGGATGAAAGAAAATTGCACCAAATCATATATGGAGGGAGGTGTGTATGTGCGTGTGTGCGTGAGTGTATGTGTATTCCAGATTCCAGATCCAATTATGCTCACCTGCAATGCTCTCAGCAATAGCACAGCTTCCTACATCTCATGCTGCAGAGTGACCGACCATCTGGCTGCCTCTTCCGGGAGGAGGAAGCCAGATCGGCATAGCAGGGGGGAATTCTCTGAATTTGGGGGAGGGGCGGGATGTCACGATTGTGTCATCGCGGCCACGCCCTTGCTACACAATGCCGAGATTACCGGCATTGTGCAGCCGGGGGTGGGTCCACAATGACGCGATTCATCGCGAATAGCGTTATCGGCTCCCCCAGACCGCCCACTTACAAGGGAGGAGCGCATACCGGAGAGGGACGAAAGCAGAAAATGGTGGAGAGGTGCGGGCAGGTGACGCTGGTCAGGAGACTTGCCCACTCTTCCGGGGGGCCGGAAGTGCCACACAGTTTTCAGTAGGCTCCCGACCATCCCGGGAGAGTAATCAAGTATTCCCTACTCCCATCTACAGTATACTGCTTACACTAGTACACCCTCACTATGGTCCCAGAGCTCCACTGAGCCACATTCGCTTCTTTTGTCTTAGAATGAAAGCTTTTAAGCAGGACCTGTCCTATCCTTTGTTACCAGCACTTTTTTTGTCTAACATTGTGCATGCACTGTTTTGTCCGATGTCTGGTGCTGTAGAACATTGCAGCACTTTACAAACCAGTAATACATCCTTCTTAGGTAGTATTTTATAGACATCATTCATTTGTAAAAATCAATAGAAATTTACTCCCAGGGCTCCACAGACTCTCCTGAAATATTGTCATATCTGGATCTAATAATAAAATACCTCCATTCTGTCCATACAATACACAGTGCTTATATGTTATACAAGGTCAGCAAAAGCATATGGTTCAGTAGGGACTTCGGACCTCATTCAGAGTTGGTCGAAGCGGCCGCACGGTCGTACGGGAAAAGGGGCCGGATATGCAAATGATTCCCTCGCAAGTTGCGTCCCTAAGTTCGGATCGATAGCTGGCCGACCAAGGGGAGGAAGAGGCCGGAATTAAAAAAAATACGCCCCCTTCTCGTACGCATTGCACGTCATCTTCGGGCATATAAGGATTAATCGAGACCATCGGGAACCATCGCAACTGGTCGTAGAGCTTAAGGTTGACCATACCCTCTCTTAAGCTCTACGATCATGTGAGTGTAAAAATCTGTCACATGTGAGATGACGCTACTTTGTTAATTATGCACTCCCATAAACCGTATGCACTGCCATAAAACGCTGTTCGTATAATTAGGCACGCCTGCGTTCGGATCTCCACTCAAGGTCATGGGTTAGCAAGATGTGGAATAATGTAGGAATATTGCGTGGGACATGATATTTGAATGATTGAGTTTAATTATGATAAGAAGTTAATTGATGACTTTAAGGCAATGCTAGACTTGCACCCTGACTGGTTCTAGACACCCCCATAAGCAGAACTACAAATGTTTTCCGGTGGTGCACACCCTAATGTAATATGCTGTGCATGCCTATGCAAATATAAAAAAAAAACGCCAGGCAACTTCTGGTTAATAAACTAAAATTTGCATATAAGCAATGTTTCCTTATTTTAATACCTGTAGTCCAAGTGTTACAAAAGTCTACCAGGCATAGACTGTAATGACAGTGGGCATCTGAGGAACAGTAAACAAGAGGAGATGACCATTGCTAATTAAAACACAGAATATTAATTAGAATTAAAACTGCTTTAAGGCAGAAAGTAACCATGTTCAAGCACAAAGGAATAAAAGTTGGAACTTTTCCTGGTAAACATTTGTTTCAGTTGTGCTGTCTGTCAGTGTGATATCAGCCTGCAAAACTGACACTGTAGCTTTACTGTCATAAGGAAGTCTGATTTTCTGGTTCACAAGAAAGGATGACACAACTTTACATGGAAATGTCAAACTAGTTTCAGCACGACTGTGTTGAAGGAAGGTCAGGAATAATTAGATGATATTCTCTCTGATTCCTCACTAGGAACTATTGTAGTTATGGTGAGGAGCAAAAAGATTTACCACTTAAACTTTTAAACTCCTTAAAATGGTGACACAGAAAGGACTTTTAAAACTGCGATAAGTTACAAGCACTGTCCAGTCTTATAGGTGTATATTTACTAAAGGTTGATTTTCATTCAATGAAAATTGATCAAAATCAATCAACATCGATGTTGTGTTTCTGGGGAAATCACACATTTACTAACAGACAATTTTAGATTTGATACTTTTAGTATAAGTAAATGTATGATTTAGCCCCAGAAACAACATCAATATTGCTCAATTTTTATTGATTATTAATCGATTAATATTGACCTTTAGTAAATATAACCCTTAGTGTCTCTAGGTTTAGAGTTTGTAGTAATGCTAAGTTTAGGCTTTATGGTTGTGCTAGGTTTACATTTGAAATTTGGATTGTGCTAATTAAATAGCTATCTATTAGGCATAGGACTAGAAATATAACTTTTACAACATAGAATCTGGAAGTTATAGGTTAAGCTGCTTCTACAAATTGTGTTTGATAGGTGAAACTTACCTCTTTAAAATAAGCTATCAAGGAGGAAAGTTTTATATTATAAATACCTCAATACAATTATATTAACTGTTATCATTTGCACTCACAATTGTTTGATCTCACCATGAAAAAAAAACTACTTCTAAAATAAAACCATATCATCACATCAAGAATTCACAGTTTTAAAAAAATTGCAATCATACTGTAGATATAACCACTATTTGACTTTTGAGCTTGACATTCACAAGAGTAAGTCTGTGTTAATCATTAATTTCTTGATTTAGAAAGGTTACTTTTTTCACTTTATTAAATTTGGCTGAATTTGTTACTGTTCCTAGGATATTTATTTATTACCAGTTATTTGTATAGCGCACACATATTCCGTAGCGCTTTACAGAGAATATTTCGCCATTCACATCAGTCACTGCCCCAGTGGAGCTTACAATCTATGTTCCTTACCACATGCCCACACACACATACACACGAGGGTTAATTTTTTGTTGGGAGCCAATCAGCCTACCAGTATACTTTTGGCATGTGGGAGGAAACTGGAGTACAAACTCCACACAGTTAGGCCCATGGTGGGAATCGAACCCACAACCTCAGTGCTGTGAGGCAGTAATGCTAACCATTACACCATCTGTGCTGCCCAGGATATAGACTGTACCTAAATATTGGCTCAGCACATAAAATGTCTGCCTTTAGTTTGTGTGGTGGTTGGGAGCACATTAGGACTAGCACATTGGAAAATGTGTCAAGTATGGCTGAAGCATATCGCCTTGATGCGTCATACCACTGCAATCATAGGAAAATATATAGAATTTAGGGGGCTGTCATTCCTGAAAAAGTTATGTGGCAGTAAAGTTTTAGCCTATATGGTAAACAAATCCTTAGGTTAGTCCACTCATGTAATAAGTATACCAGGGTTATTTACTAAACTCCAAGTAATCCAATATGCAGTACATTTAATTTTTGCATGAATTCACTCATTTGTTGACTTAACCCTCATTTTGCAGGCTCCCTGTTGCATATGGTTTATGTAGGATCACTGGCTCAGACTGCAAATGCCAGAAACAGTCGAAAAAAAACAAAGCATTATTGTACTTTAGAATTCGGGCTACAATAACTTTTGAACTACTCCCTAATTCCCCAATCCCTAATTATAATACTGATGGTGCTATTTTATTCTAATGTAGTTGGGTGCATTCAAGTCAATGATGTTTTGGACCACGAAAAGTTATTTGCTCTGGTGCATCCACAAATCTTAATTCAGCCCTACATTAATGTATAAATAGGCATTGGGACATTTAGGAATGAACCTATATTTAGGCAACCTGAGATATCAAGTTTTAAAGGGCAGCAAAATGAAGGGAATTATAAAATTAAAAAAAATCATCCAAAAGCCTAAATTACGGTAGTTTTACTTGGTTTGTCACAACAAATAATACTTAAAATGAAAAGAAAGAATTCTTATTCATTATTATTCATTCACAAAACGTATATTATTGCTTCCACACTGATCAACCAAAAAGTATGGAACTTTCCAACTAGATCACTGTTACATTGGGGATCTTGAAAAGTTGTGGTTAGTCCTTGGAGCACTGCTTGGTTGCCATTCTATAATGTCTCCTGGGAAGGGACACCGAGGGGTAAGCAGGTACTGATTACCCAGACTCGGGTTTGTTGGAGGGGCTCGGGTCTGCCTCCGTAGACCTCCTCTCTCTCACCTGACAGTATCCCCAGCCAAGCACACAGTGCTGAGTGCTGGGCTGCAGCGGGGCAAGGGAGGCAGCAATCTCCTCCATCTCCTCCATCTGTGAAGGGGGGCAACGGATCTTGCCCCTCAACACCTGGACTAGCTCCTGGCTGATGGGCAACAGCACCCACCCCCCCACCCCTCTCCAGTACACAGCAAATAAATATTTCCAACGGAGGCGATTATGCCACACCCCCAAAAATAACCGGGGCTTGGACCAGCTCTCTACGGGCCAACACCCTCTCTGTGTTACTAATAACAGAGACCCAGGGAAAGATTCTGCATGGAGAAACCTCTCATTTTCAGATAACTGATATGACACAGTTATGCAGTAAATGTGCTGATGTTGACAGTAAATTTCTTATGTTACAGTAACAGTTAAATTTTTGACCTGAGCACTATGGGAGAGATTTATCAGAGCTTGGAGAGAGATAAAGTGGAGAGAGATACTGGGTCTCATTCAGGCCCGGTCGTTAGATGCAAGCGGTCGCTCGGAATGAGGGCGGCCGCTTGCATCTTGAAGTGCGGCCTCCTGGTCGGTAGCTAAGCTGTGGGTTACCACCCACAGCTTAGCGACTGACCTGGGTGATGGTCGCGATGGTCCTGACCATCGCGACCATCACCATCCGTTGGGAATGCCTCCGTTTGGCCGGCCATCCCCCCAGCCCGCTTTCCAAATGGAGCAAGCTGTCAATCAACATCGACAGCTCGCCCCCTTTGGTGCGACACCCGGAGCGACGAAGCGCCCGTCGCTAGCCGGGTATCGCGCATGCGCACGTCGGAGACGGCTCCGACGTGCGCATGCCCAGTGGGCAAACATCGACCCGGTTGCACCGGTCTGAATGAGGCCCACAGTACCAACCAATCAGCTCCTGTTATTTTTCAAGCACAGCCCATAAAATAACAGTTAGGAGCTGATTAGTTGGTACTTTATGGGGCCAAGGTATAATTTTCGCTTTTCTTCTGCAAAATCATACCTTATTTTATTGCCTGAGTTTGCAATGCGCAAGACTTTTAACAGTCAAATGTATCAAAAATATCTTTGTGCAACATCGCATTATGAAAACCACAGTGGTTTGTATAAATGCCCAGATTCAGACCTGGTCCCTAAGCCGCGATCGCTCGCTGCCAAAAGGGGCCGGGTATGCAAATTCTGCGATCGCACTGTGTGGCGTAAGGACGCCCTCTATGTCTTAGAGAGTGACTGCAGTGAGTGCACGCAGGAGTATAAAGCCGCCCACCTTTCTCTCTTAGCACACGTCATCTCCAGGAGGTGTATGAATAATCGGTAACATCGAGAGCCATCGGAGCTGCTCGCAGCCCTTGAGGTACACCCTACCCCACCGCAAGCACTGCGATCAGTTCAGGCTAAAATACAACCAAGTGACGTGTTCAATGACGCTACTTTGCTAATTATACACACCCATTAAACTCAGTTTTGACGCTCAGACACGTCTGCGTTCGCATATCCACTCCCCTGTTCACAAGCACCTTCCCCTGTCACCACCCACAAACGGCGCTGTCAGTCAAAGTAGCGTCCAGTCTGTGTACTATGAGCGCACGATTCCCGGCCGCAGTGACTGGTTCGCGCATGCATACTTTGACGCATACGCGGACGTGCGATAATCGCCCCTAGTGAGCGAGCTCTGCTTAGCGACCAGGTCTGAATCAGGCGCAATGTGTTTCATGATATGAAGTTATTTATTGTAAATTGTTGACCAACGCCCTTGAATCTGAGGCATTGCACATGTGCTGGCGAGAGAAGCCGTGCTTGGACATGATAGTGAAACACTATACCATGAATCCACTGTTAAAAAAACACACTAAAAAGATATTTCCATCACCCATTACCATTAATAAAGGATTACAAAGAACCAATGAAAATAGTTTAGATATTTTGGATCAATTTACAAAACAAAAGGTTAATTAAATGATCAATTGAAGTAGAGAATGAGATTTAAGGCTCCTGCACCCTGACAAGTAGACCAAGAAAAAGGAGGAGCTGGAAAACGTAGGAGATACTCCCTAATCCCCCTCTCCTAAATCTGTGGAAAAACTATTTCTACAACATCCAAGGCATGCGATATGCAGTAGCAGGAGAATCCAAAATAATGTGCTACATTTGAATGATTATTTGTTCAAACTTATTGTAGGACCACAGCGCTTCAACCTTGATGTAGATTTTAAATAAAAATGATGCAATAACTATATCGTCAAATAACAGTATTTTTTATTAAACTTTAGACATGAGGGTAAAATATTGTATCTTTCAATGTAATAAGGGCCTGATTCAGACCCGCTCGCAAGCGGGTTGATGTTGCCCGAGTGCGCACGCGCAAGACCCGAGATCCATCGTGCGCATGCGCGAGACCTGAATAACGACTGCCAAGCCGTCGTTATGGGTCTCGCACCAAAGGGGGCATGCTGTCGATGGTGATTGACAGCACGCCCCCTTTGGTGGGCGTGCCGGGGGCGTGGCTGCCTAGACGGAGGCGTTCCCATGGGAACGCCTACCGTCTGGGGCTGGCCCCAATGACATCACTAGTGATGTCAGTGGGAGTGCTTTT
Organism: Taudactylus pleione; assembly: GCA_031769625.1. Lineage (NCBI taxonomy): Eukaryota > Metazoa > Chordata > Amphibia > Anura > Myobatrachidae > Taudactylus > Taudactylus pleione. Next base: position 1,754,959 of record JAUIMM010000120.1, read on the forward strand.
GGCTCTGATAGAGCCAAAAGCACTCCAGGGCTTGCGGCAGCGAGACGCTACCGCAGGGTCTCATCGCAAGCCCAATGGTTGCGATGGTCTTGACCATCGCGACCATCATTTTGGCCGCTCGCTATAGCTGTGGGTGGTGACCCACAGCTATGCGAGCGGCCAGGAGGCCGCTCCAAAAACTAGGGGTGTCTGCCCTGATTCAGAGCGAGCGCTCTGTCAGAGCGTCCGGCTCTGAATCAGGGCCTAAGTTTGCTGAAAAACAGTGGATATTCCCTATTACTAGCCGGCATTTAGTTATTAATCTGAATCACCACGTAACAGGACAAATATGATGTTCCAAATACTAAATAGAGGAAGTGTGTGTTTGGATAAGTGTAATAGATAGAAACATTTGTGAACAGCAGTGGGGATAGAAGGAATAATGGGGGAGATATGAATGATCAATGGATTCAGTGGCAAACGCAGGATATCTAGAGGGGGTTTCCAAATGCTTGATTTTAGAGCGAGTGTGGCGAGTCCATGAAGAGGGCATTATTAGCACTTAACCAGCTTTAATGTGTGTCATAATGCAGCATATACAGGACCAGAGATCACAGTAAGCCATTAGATGCGGCAGTAGGGACATCCTGCCTCAGCTGAATGTTTTTATTTCAGATGTGAGCACCATTCCTTCCAGACTATTGGAGCAAGTCCAGGAGCCTGGAGGAGCAGCAGAAGAACCTAGCACTGCCCTGGACATATATGTACATATTGGGCTCCATAGCAGTGCATCCCTAACAGTGCATGTTTTCCATATCTCCTAGTTGGTGCACAGGTTATTTATCACTGGCTGATACATGTTGAAAGATCCACAGGTGGTACTAATTATGTAATTTGTTATACTGAGAAGAACATGCGGCACTAGTAAAATTCTATTTTATTACTATTTCTATTGTGGTCATGGTGTGGGCTGGGGAGGGGGGTTTCCAGGCAGCCGGAACCCCGCCCCCCCCCTCCCATCCCTGTGTTTGCCTATGCGATTGTCCTGGTACTATAAGAAATTGGTGTGATGTTCAAATAATTCGGTCTCCTCTGTTTCAGTGACCACAAGTCATTGACTATACTTGTCCTGTTGGTGCCCTGGTGATAAGGCAGTTGTTACTGTGTAATAAGGGAGCTCCCTGTCTAGGATGGTCTGTCTATTTCCTTGGATGTTTCGGCGGCAATGTAGTTGTAATAGTACTGTGTCAAGCCACCTAGACTCATCACAGGTTGAAGCGCTGTGGTACTACGGAATCAGTATGGAATCATGGCCGGCAGTTCGATTCCCGGCAGCGCCTGGCCGACAACAGCAGAGTTCCTGGCAACGGAAGCCCGACAGCACTGGAAATCCCGATCGTGGATAGGTAAGTATTCTCTAACCTAACCCCCTAACCCTAACACCCCTTAGGGGTACCTAACCCTAACCTCCCCCCTAAGTGCCTAACCCTTATCCCCCCTCTAAGTGCCTAACCCTAACCCCCCCTTCCTCGCTGCCTAACCCTAAATCCCCCCCGGGGGTGCCTAACCATAACCCTTCCTCCCCCTAGCCTAACCCTAACCCTCCCGCGGGGATGCCTAACCCTAAGTCCCCCCGGGTACCCTAAACCTACCCCACCCCCCACCCCGGTTGTCCGCTTGCGGCGCCCGGCATCCCTTCGATTGGGATGCCGGGCGCCTGTCTCCCAGTGTCGGGGAAATGTCAGGCGTCTACATCTAAACGCCCAGCATTTCATCCCTCGCCGGGATATGACAGTCGGGAAGGCAGCCGGCTTCCAGATTGTATACCGGTACTACAATACTTTGAACAAATACTTATTAATGAGGGTGGTTACTTTGTGTACCTTTAGTCGGAGCGATAGGCCTTTTTGAGAGCTTGAACACACAAAATGTTTAATTGGTACATTTCAATAATACATATGAAAATATTGCATTTCATGTATTCCTCAATTAGAAGATAGAGGTCTTGTGATCTACACAAAAAAATATATATATATTGCAATCATCTTCCGCAAAAACAAAAATAAATTTCTGCTTGATACATATGACTGGTACTAAAATGTCACATTTAAAATGCGAATAAGAATTACTTTGCACAGAACCGTAACTAGACATTTTGGTGCCATGTGCCAGAAAGTGCTTTGGTGCCCCCCCGCCCCCATTGTAAACAGGGACAGTGCACACTGCAGGAGCGCCAGCCAAAAAAAGGGCATGGTCTCGTAGGGAAAGGGTGTGGCCACACTGTAGTATTCCCAATTCACATTATGCCACACAGATGTGCCCCTTATTTACATATCACTACATACCTGTAGTAGTGTCTCTTGTACACACTATGCTAAATTGTAGTAGTGCCCCTTACACACTAGTAATGCCCCTTACACATTACACCACACAGTAGTAGTGCCCTTTACACATTACACCACACAGTAGTAGTGCCCCTTACTAATTACTCCACACAGCAGTAATGCCCCTTATGCATTACTCCACACAGTAATAATGCCCCTTACACATTATGACCAGTGGCTTCTTAAAGAGAGGAGGGGGCCATGTGCATTCCCCGTGCCGGGCCCCCTCCTCTCTGCAGGGCGGCTGGCAGCTGACCTATGCAGCTGGCCGGCCACCGCAGAGTCAGTAGATCTGGGCACTAGAGTGTGCCCAGACTCTACTGCGCTTGTGCAGAGCGCTGAAAAAATGGCCGCGGTGGCCATTTTACGGTGTTCTGTGCAGCACTGACACCTGACGTGGGACCACGGACAGGTGGGTTTCAGATAATATGGGTGCAGGGTGTGCAGTGCGGGGCCCCTAAGGACCCAGGGACCCGTGTGCACCAAAAATCCTGCACCCATTATATATACGCCCCTGCTGTGTCTCCCAGTCCTTGAAGACACTGCAGCAGACAGGGTAGGGGGCGGAGCTGAGGGGCCTGCCAGTCAGGCAGCTGCAACACTGCCCACTGTAATGTGTAATAGTAGTGGTGCACCCGGCAGAGAAGGAGCTGGGCACACAGTTACTATTATACATGGGCGGCCGCTGTAGATGAAAGGCAAGTTAGAGGAGGTGATCGCGAGTGGAGGTGGCCGGTTCCGCCCACGGGCATGTGCGAGCGCAGTGGCCGGACCAGTCTAGTCACGGCCCTAACTTCGCATATATTAAACTGGGATGTAGTCAGGAAGCCGACGGTCGAAATGCCGACCGCCGGCTTCCCGCCTGTCTAATCCCGGCATGGGTCTAATGACAGATGTCGAAATCCCGATGCCTGTCATTTCACCTATGCCGGAAGCCCAGCATACCGATCGAAGGCAAGCCAGGCGGCAGGTGCGGACAGCAGTGTGGGGGGGGGGGTTTAGGTTCGGGACTTAGGGTTAGGCACCCCCACGGGAGGGTTAGGGTTAAGCTAGGGGAAGGGGGGGTTAGGTTTAGGCACCCCCACGGGAGGGTTAGGCTAGGGGAAGGGGGGGTTAGGTTTAGGCACCCCTGGGGGGAGGTTAGGGTTAGGCACTAGGGTGGAGGTTAGGGTTAGGCACCCCTAAGGTAGGGTTAGGTGGGGGTTTGGTTAGTAAATTGTTAAAATACTTACCTGTCGGGATCTTCACTGCTGGTCGTCCAGCGTCGGGATTGTGTCCGGCAGTATTTCATACCACACCCATTAAACTAAATCCAGCTTGATGCATAGCCCCTATCACTCTCCACTTTATTTCTATCCACTGTCTCCCCACTTTGTCTTTCTCCAAGATTTAAAAAATCTGCCCCTATACATGTGGAGATTGTATGTCTTTGCCGGTTTCCTTGGGATGCTCCGATTTTCTCCCACACTCCAAAAACACACTGGTAACTTAATTGGCTTCTGACAAAAAAAGTAACCCTAGTGTGTGTGTGTCCATGTGATAGGGAATATAGAGTGTAAGCTCCACTGGGGCAGGGACTGATGTGAATGGCCAAATATTCTCTGCAAAGTGCTGCTTAATATTTGTGCTCTTTATAAATAACTGCTAATAAAGAACAGCAACCAATCTCCATCACTGACCGATAGTGGTTCTCTTGCATCATCTCATACTTACTTTCTTGGAATTATGAACAATTATTATTAACTTTAATTAGGAAGCAAACTTAGTCTCATCATTTCCTTCTGGTAACTTGTTTGGATGTACAGACAATAAATTTATGACGCAATCAGATGTCTAATTATCCTGTCAAATATTTTACTTCTCAAATGTTAATTTGTACTGAGAATAGCAAAAAGTCACTCTTACAGCACAGCCACTTTTTACAATTGTGTTCTTTAAATAACAGAAACTTAGGGCCTCATTCAGCAGGGGACGCTAATGCTATTTTGCACGGAACATACTGTAGCTGCGGAAAAAAAATTGCTAATGCCTTCCAAAGCGCAGTCAGTATAAAGACGCCCACTGCTGCCTTCTCATATCTGTCCTGCGTAAACATCGGTACCATGAACGCACATTAAGCAGTCACGCAGCATATACGGCAAGTCTGACCATCCGGAAACATTGCAGTTCTCCTCGCATGCAGAAAGCTCTCATGAAGCAAATGCAATTGCAATGGCTAATTTATGCACGCCCATGGAACAATGTGTAAACGGTCAGACACACCTGCGTTTACCTAACCATCCCGGTTACCTCCTACAAACGCTGACCACATGACAATCACGTTGCGATTGGATACTCTGTGCATACGTAATTGCGATGCCCGTGAAGTGCAATTTACTCGCATGCGCAATAGCAAGTAATTGCCCAATCTGCGTAAGTATCAGGATTGCGTCCGTTACTTAATCAGGTCCTTAGTTTGTTTAATATTTAATGTGTCTCAAACAACATTGAGCAAACACGTTATTAATTTCTGAGTAGTTCTCCAATTAAACCACATTTAGGTTGTCAACTTTAGTCATTGTGAGAATTTCCTGTTTGTGTAATTGTGCCCTCAGAGCGACTAAATTCATTACACAATCATAGGGTTCTCTATCTATCATGACAGTTCCATTGCACATTCAGCACTGAAGCCAGAATTCATAAAGGGCAAACCATGCAAGGTCTATAATGCCTCTTCCCATTAAATTATAGCAATAAGATTGTTCTATAGTTGCTGCAGAAATTAGACAGCAGTTCATGTGGGATTATTATATATTATATATTTTTCAACCAGAAAATCTAATTGTAATGAAACAATCATTTACAATATACATATGATATTATGGAATGTAGTCAAAAGGTCGACATAACAATAACAACAGGTATGATGTTGACATTTTTTAAATTCTCAGATTGTCAACAGGTGAAATGTTGTCATTGTCAGAATGTTGACATTAGGGTGCGGATGGGAGGGTTAGGCTGCGGGGGGAGGTTAGGGTCCGGCTGTGGGGGGCAGAGGTTAGGGTTATGCACGAGAGTGAGGGTTAGGAATTAGAGTTAGGAGAAAAATACCCAAAAGTTGGAGGATCAGTGGTCTGACCCAGAAGTCACAGTCAAATAAGCAGGACCCGGAAGACACCGCTGGTCCCGGTCGGACCTCACGGCACAGTGCACCGGGCAGAACTTTGACCTAAGGAGCCTGGGCTGGGCCTTACACTTGATGGATGTGGACAACATCACATAATTTAGATGAAAACTTCACAGAGTGGCAACATTGGATCCTGGAGGACATACTAAGGGGTTGAGGTCCCGGTTGAACCTCCCGGTGGTGCACGCTGGGCAGAACTTTGACCCAGGGAGCCTGTTTTGAGCCTTTCACTGGATGGATTTAGACAAAAACTCCCAGAAGACATACTAGAGGGTTGAGGTCCTGGTTGGATCTCCCGTTGGTGTATGCTCCACAAAACTTTGACCCGGGGACGCTGGGCACAACTTTGACTCGGGGAGCCTATTCTAGGCCTTCCACTGAATGAATTTGGATGAAAACTTCACAGAGGGGTGATGATTGGACTGGGATGCCTAATGGAATGGTTTGGGTCGCAGTCTGACCTCAAAGTGGAGTGCGCCGGGAAGAACTTTGACCCAGGAAGCCTGTTCCGGGCCTTCCACTGGATGGATTTGGATGACATCACATAATTTGGAAGAAAACTTCATGGAGTGGTAACATTGGATCCCAGAAGACATACTAGGGGGTTGAGGTATCAGTCAGACCTCCCGTTGGTGTACACTAGGACTTTGACCCGAGGAGCTAGTTCTGGGCCTTCCACAGGATGAATTTGGATGAAAACTTCACAGAAGGGTGGAAATTGGTCTGGGATGCCTAATGGAGTGGTTGGGGTCCTGATCGTCCCTCAGGACAAAGTGCCTAATAAAGACTGAGGGTAGAGGTGGACTGTAAACCTTTGGGTGGTATAAATGGGCCATCTTTGAGAAGCATTCCACCACAAACCAAATTTTGTTATGACCTTTGGAGAGCAGTAATGAAATTCATGGATAAGGTTGTCCAGGCTTTAAGGGAGTGATTAAAGAGGACTTATAGACTTCTATGGGGGAGTCTTGTGCTGGGCAGGGGTAGTCCAGACATAAGCAAAATTCTTAACATCACAAGATACAGTAGTCCACCAAAAATGTCTGGATATAGGCTCTAGGGTCTTCTTGATACCAGCATGACCTGAAGAGTGGGAGCTATGAGCCCAGGAGTTTTCAGTGAAGATTAGGGGACACAAATTTTTCAACAGTAGGATGAATAGGATTATCTTGGGACACAGTGGCTACCATTAAACAATTTGGTTCCACTGCAGTATATTTTTAGGCACATAAGGTTTTATGAAATCTGTGGAATGAAAGGAGTGCAATAGAGCATTGTCTTCCCATTCTTGAAACCAGAATGGAAAGTTAGGATCAAGTTGAAATAGAAGAAGATAGACAATCTCAGCTGACGATTATTTAGGCTATGGGCAAATTGTAAATAGATGTTTAATGTTTGTTTATATGGATACAGGGCAGACTGTACCTTCCAAAATATGTCTCCATGCTTCCAATGCCAATTTAGTCATCAGTAGCTACTGCTTTATTCAATATTTTTTTCAGAAGAAGAAAATATTTTGAAGAACCCACAAATTTGGAAATATTGACCAGAAGGTTGACTCTGGGACATAACTGCCCCTACTCTGAAGAAATATGCTTCCACCTCTAAGAAAAAGTAGGGTGGAATCAGGTTGATAAAGTTTATGGAATGCTTGGTTATCCTCTAAAGTCCAAATTTTAGGGTAAGCACTTATATGGACGAGGGTATTGATGGGGCAACTATGGATGAAAATTCTTTGATGAATTGCCTGTAGTATTTTGGGAATCTTAGAAAGTATTGGCCAGTTTTCAGTTGCTTGCTTTGTATAGTCTGGACTTTCTCGGATTCATCTGCAGTCCTGAGCCAGAAGGAACATATCCCAAGGAAGGGACAGAAGTTTGTGCAGACAGACATTGCTCAAGTTTAGAGTAGGCATGATTTTTCCTGAGACAAGTAAAGGCCTGCAGGGCATAAACCCAGTGAGCTGAAATTGTTTTGGGGAAAATTAAGATATAATCTAGATATAAGAGATCTCTAAACAACAAACAGACAATGAAACGCTAAAGCAGGCCTGACCAACCTGTGACTCTCCAGCTGTTGTGAAACTATAAGTCCCCGCATGCCCTACCACAGTTTTGCTATTAGGAAATGCTAAAACTGTGGCAGGGCATGCTGGGACTTGCAGTTTCACAACAGCTGAATAACCACTGGTTGGCCAGACATGCACTAGTGGCTAGAGTAACTATCCATCATTTTTTTCAAAGCCGCCGATGATCAGCGGCTTTTAACCAAGGATTAATAAATTTGGTCCTAGGAGTGCAAAGCTTAGTCCAAATGGAAAGCAAGGGATGGTTCCCAATCCTTTTACTCCACAAAGAAGGATCCTGTCCCTGCTGGAAGAGGATTTGCAAATGGACCCCATTATAGAGTCTCTTGAATATATACAGACATACTGTAGTCTGAGTTTTGGGAATGCATAAGGGTTATATTTATATATATATTTTATTATAAGGGAAATATTTTCTCAGGGATCAGATCCATTGCACAATCCCATTCTCTAGGAGGGAGTTTCCAACAAGTTGATCCCAAAATTTAAATTTGTCCTATCTGCCTCTCTAGATGTGGTCTTGTACATAAAGCCAGGTTAAACCCTGAAAGATAGGAATTGTATATTTGGGAATTACATAGAAGACTATGGAGCTCATTCAGACCTGATTGCAAGATGCGGGCGTTCGCTGGCAAAAAGGGGCCAGATATTTAAATTAAGCACTCGCACTGCGTGGCGTAAGGTCGCTCTCTATGTCTTAGCGAGCTACGGCACTGAGCGCTCACTAGTGTATAATGACGCCCCCTTTCCACTCGCAACACACGTCATCTCCGGGAATTGTAGGATTAATCGGTAATATCGAGAGCCATCGGAGCTGCTCGCAGCCCTTGAGGTTGCCTTTCACCGCCGCAAGCACTGCGATCAGTGCTGGCTGAAATACATGCAGGTGACGTGTACAGTGACGCTACTTTGCTAATTATGCACGCCCTTTAAACGGCATTTTGGCAGCCTGACACGCCTGCATCCGCAACACCACTCCCCCATTTACAAGCACCTTCCCCTGTTACCACCCACAAACGGCACTGTCACTCAAACTAGTGGGCAGTCTGTCTGCTACGAGCGCACAATTCCTCATTGCTGAGACTGGCTTGCACACGCGCACTGCGAATTAGACGCATGCGTACTGAGCAACAATCGCCCGTCAGCGAGTGATCGCACCTTAGCGACTGGGTCTGAATCAGGTCCTATATCCTTTTGATGAAGAGCTCCTATTTACGTGGTAAAAGGTTGTATTTTAAAAAGAATAGAACATCCAGTAATTTTGTTTCCAACAATATCCAAAATACAAATAGGATAAGAGAGTAACTTGTTATGGGTCCCAAATGTTTAACTATGGAGGCATGAAGTTCTATGAAGACCCTTCTGGAAGTCAGGGAGCTGAATAGACCTGTTAGATTTGTTAGGGAAAATAAGACATACCAACATGGACAATTGCGGTGATGAATTCAAAGATGGAGAGTGTCAAAGTGAACCTAGAATAGTCACTTCTTTATTATCTAGGCTTTAGAGTTTCCCAAAGTTTTGGAATCCTCAGCTACTACATGACCTGAAGCTCTATAATAGAACCTCTACAATACTGATTTTCACATTCCTAAATTCCACTGGTGAAAACAGTCCAGAGATGACAGCGCTAGGGCTCATTCCACAACCCTGGTCCGGTGAACGTTGGCCAATAAATTGCTAAATAACGATTTAACATTAAATATATATTTTTGCTGGTGCACTACTGATACCTGCAAGGCATGGTATCCCTAAACTGTTTAGGAACTTTGGCACTTGTAGAACTACAAGTGCCAGGATACCTATGGGTGCCAAAGCATGCCCTTGCTTCCAGTTTGAATTGTAAAGCAATATAGCACAGACAGATCTGATTTCAAACACCTTTGTTAAAAAAAAAATTAATCACTTCCCAACACACCCTCATTGGGGACTTTATTGCTCACCTTAAATGGGGAAGTGGGGAGGAGTAGGCTTCCTGATTCCTGCTTGGCAATCCATTGATTAAAAATTAAAAATAAATCTACAGAGCACTTGCAGGAGCAGACACAGGATTTATAGGAGGGGCATATATATGTGGCCAGCGTGAAAACAAAAATCAGTCCACCGGGGGGGGGGGGGGGGCACGCCTGGGTACTCAGAGACCCCCCTGCATACACCAGTGACTTGCTCCGTTAGGAGCTGCAAAGAGAATGCCAGTGACATTACCTATCACTTTTATTTACTACACTGCAATTTTCACATAGTCTAATGTCTTCATTTTTTGCAAGGTAATTCACCCCAGTACTAAACCGGCTAACACTGCAATTTTCCCTGCTATAGAGTCACCAGTCCATCCTGGCATTGCCTAGCACTTGCAGTGGCGTTTTTTGAGAAGGTCCTGTGCTGTTCCTCCACAGATTTTGCTGTTACAAGACTAGACTGCAAGTGCTGGTAGTGCATTGGGGGTAGAGGAGACACACTTTTTAAAAAAATAACTTAATTATTTGAGAATAATCAGGTAGCAAGTTATGCAAAATAGCCTTACACCACTTCCCTCCCCCGTTGTGCCTCTCTAAGCATAGAGAAAGTGTAATATGCATTTCGCACAATAGGCACTATGTATTTTTCATGTGCATGCACAGAATGGACATCCAGGAAAAAAAAAACAGTCCAATTCTATATCAGCCCCTAGAGTCTGTAACATGCTTAAGTCTGTCACTGAGCGATAATCAGCCTCATTACTTGATCAGCACTGCTACCTGGTGGAAAACTGGTGAAAGTACTGCCAGTGACAATTCACAGGACTACTGTTTATGAGACATGAAATAGATTACAGAAGTGTAGATACAAATCTGAGTGCCCTGTCACAAAGCAGCTGGTAAGAGGTTGTCAGCCTCTAATTAGTAATACTGTATAAATATCTGAATACCAGCACTTACTAAAAATATATATTATAATTACTTATTGAGAAACGGATGCATAAAAAAAAATAACAATTCACATTTATTACATAAAATAAAAATACCTGACAATAGCATAAAAAGAGCTCAATACATATATTGTCAGCTGCTAGATAGACTCCTGAGTTAGTATATCCAGGCTCACAGGGCCGTAGCTAGAGTAGTGCGGCCGGTGCCATCGCAGAGGGCACCACAAGTCAGAGGTGTGCATCGATTTTAGATCTATCATGTATGTTAATTTACTATGAATGGAATATATAACAATGTTTTTTGATATTTGTTGAATTATATTGAATATTTGTGTTTTAACTAGGGATGTGCAAGCTCGGATAGGTTCGAGTTTGCAGGTTGAGTTCGGATTTTTCCCTCCAAAAAAACGGAACTCAGAAAGAGGCAAAACGTCATCTTACATGGACGAACATCATCATTCCTGGACAAAAGTCCAGGAATGATGATGTTCGTCCATGTAAGATGACGTTTTGCCTCTTTCTGAGTTCCGTTTTTTTTGAGGGAAAAATCCGAACTCAACGTGCAAACTCGAAACTATCCTAGCCTGCACATCCCTAGTTTTAACGGTTTATAGAAGTTTATCATCATATGTATATAATGTATAATATATCTTTCTCTTTTTTTTAAAGTTTTCTTTCTTATACTAATTGTGATATCATAAGATTTCTATTCAGTGTGTTGATTTGTATTTGTATCTTTGACATTTTTCTGACTCTTTTTTTTTTTTGTCTGATGAAATCATGTGTAGCATGCCAAAACACGTCAGACTTCAATAGACTTGGTTTTGCTTCATGCCTGGACTTTTAGTTGTATCTACTTATTTCTCTGCACTGTTTGAATATCAAGTGGCTGCTAAGGAGCACAGCGATACATATCACCACTGCTTATTATACGTCTGCACAGATCTTTCTGCATAATTTAAATATCAAATCGCCATGGGGTATTACCATTTATGAATTGTCCAAATATTAGATGACTATCGATGATTACTACACAGTATTATATCTGTCTTTCGCTCCTTAACTGTTTGGAAACTAATCAGTGAAGATCACAGGCTTTTATACAACCTGGATACCACTCCTAATACCAAGCTGTGATCCCAGAGATTGGAATTACATCTCTAAGGTCTTCCCTAGTTTGGACTGGTAAATGACTCTTAAATAACTTTGTTTCAAGTGTGTTTTACAAGTTTATTGCAGATACTTTGGTTTAATGTATATATGTTGCATGGTATGATGGGCATGTACATTTTGGAATCAGTATGAATCACCGCCGGATCTAAGCCCGGCGGATGAAATACCGACGCCGAAAGGCCGGCAGCTGAAGATCCCGACTGAGGTAAGTAACACCCCTAACCTTCCCCAACCTTCCCTTAGGGTTGCCTAACCCTGACCTCCTCCCTAGTGCCTAACCCTAACCTCTCCCCAGGGATGCCTAAACCTAACCCCCCCTCCCCACACCCTAAACCTAACCCTCCCCGGGAGTGCCTGATACCTAACCCCCCCCCCAGGGAGTCCCTAATCCTAACCCCCCCCCCTTCCCCGCGGCTAAGTGCTCCCGACGCCCAGTTTACCTATGATCGGTATGCCGGGCGTCGGAATTTTGGTGTGGGACTGATGATAGGTGTCGGTATTTAGACGCCTATCAGTAGTCCCATGCCGGGATTTCACAGTCGGGAAGCCGGTGGTTGGCATTTCAACCGCCGGCTTCCTAACTACATCCCGTACATTTTATGTTGTATTATAGAAAGATATTAGTAATACATATGAATTAATATGATTTAATTATCTGACTCACTATTAGTGTAATATTCAATGTTATTGAATTTCAGGTCAACATTAGTGCTTGTTTGTTTTTTTGTAACTACGTCTGAATGGGTGTAAGAAATTCTGCATGTAGGCAGAGTAAAGGCGCGTCGTAGGCATGGAGGCAGAATTGTGGGCTAGTCAGAGTTGTGTGTACACAAAGATCCAACTGATTTCAGATGGTTCTCTTGCCCCAAGGTGAGGGCTTGGGCAGCTGTGTGCTGGTAGTGATGACGGCTACTTTCACAAGCGAATGGTTTGGTGCGGTGCTGCTGCAGATGTGCGGCCAACTGTGAATGCAGACAGGGATCCACATTTGTGTGACCGAACTGCGTACTGGATTAGTCCCATTGTGCATATATAATTGCAGTGAAGAAGACTAGTTCCAAAAGATCAGTTATTATCATAAACATTTTATTATTCCCACACTGGACATTTACTGACAGATGTGTAACCATATTTGAATTTGGTACAGTGATATTGCTGTAGATCTTCTGTATGAACAGTTTTTTTAGTATTGAAATAATTGTGAGATTTTAGTTTTTTTTATTGAAATAAAAACCACTTAGTATATATGCGAGCAACCATAGTATTTTTTTCAAATGAATTTAATTAGAAAAATATCAGTGGTTATCGCTAAGTGCTGCATTGTTTTTGTTACTGACAAGAAGCCTCCCCAGTTTAATCTGGATACACACTGGCGCGATGTCGGGCTGATTTGCCGTTTCGTAATGTCAAATCGCCTACATCACTCAGTGAGTACGCTCAATATGCGGGTACCCGCGGTCACTAGCAAAGTCGGCAGGTTTGATGTTAATGATGGGCGGAACTAGTGATCGTTCCGTCGTTCATTAATCGCTGTAGTGTGTACTGGCAATCATGCTATGTCCAGAGACATTCTGGACATCGGCACAATTGTCAGTCATCTCAGTGTGTACACAACTTAAAACTCCACTGAAGTAACAATTACAACATTTTCTCTAGGTAAGTTTTTCCTCATCATTCAGGAGTGTATGAACAGAGACTCCACCAACACCCAAAACATCTCCAGAGACACAGTTTATTTATGTCTGGTCTCCCGACCCTCTTGTTTTCTTCTTATTAATTTTTTTTAAGACAGGAGCTGAGCAGAATATACTTACCCCTAAGTACACATTCCCAATATGTGCTTCCCAGACTGCTAATGAGAGACCCGCAGAACAATTGAAGAAAATGTGTCTATGGTTTCCACCAATTCTGCCTTACATGACCATTGTTCATCTGATGCCTGCTCCAAAGGCATGGTTATAGTTGTGGACAGCGGTGCATGGTCCCAGTGCAGTGAGCTTGGTAAAGGGGAAAAAGAAGGGAAGAGTAGTGTACATACAAAGAACAAATAGCACACTGTTTGTTTGGACAATAAAAGTATATTAAGTTATTAACACAATAATAAGAAAAAGAATTGAACAGCTCCATAGACAACAGGTAAAAAACAATAACGTGTTCTGAGAAAAATAAAACCTACTGTTAATTGCAAGTAGTTCAGAGTAAGAGAGCTGGATTTAAAGTCTCACATCACAGTACAGCCCTCCTGAACCCAGTCTGGAAGAGAACAAGAATATCATATTTAATGCTCTAATCTCCCAGGGATCCCTGTTTTCATTTAGCTAAATATGTAGTGAAGAAGGCACTACATGGTAAAGTAATAAAATGCCAGTTGTAACAAGTTCTCTTCAACGGGTATGTTTACTAAAGTGAGAGTTTTTAGAAGTGGACATGTTGCCCAGAGCAACCAATCAGATTATGCTTAACATTTAACTAGCACTTTCTAGAAGATAATAGCTAGAATCTGATTGGTTGCCATGGGTAACATCTCCACTTCTAAAAACTCTCACTTTAGTAAAAACTGTATACCCCCAAGAGAGTTGCAGCAAAATAAATTATCTTATATCTCATGATACCTAATTTTACATTTAATGGGAAGTTTTAAAGTTCATGTTTATTTTTTTCACTTTTCAGTCGACTGTATAGTTTAGTTTTCAGAATTCTATAAATTGTGTGCCTTTCAATTAATGGATTTATGACACTGTATTTGTGACAGCAGAATCACCATAGTAAATGTAGTAATATACCAGCTTGATTCAATTATACATGTATTAATTTTAAATGCAAAGCTCAAAAACAGCTTGTAGCTGTACAGGAGAGTGATAACAATGTTTATAACAAATACTCTTTAAAGGCATTGTCTATTTAACAATAAATATATAAATAAATAAATAAATAAATATATAAATAATGCAACTGGGATGCATCAGTGAGAACCACGTTCCGGATTTCTTCTTGGAGTCTGGTGGTGGAGCATACATGCTTTTGGAAGGTACAGATGCAAAAGGATATCTGTAGTAACAACTTAGGAAAGTCAAAATCTGTACCACTAGTTTTAAACTGATGCTGCGCTGGCCCTTGTACCATACAGTAATCACATTTCTCAAAATTGAAGAGACATTTTAAACGTATTGTATACAAAATACATTTTGATGAGAGAAATTACATTTAAAGGTGATAAAAAATACTTCACTGCTACTGACCAATATATATTTATATAACATTAGTAAAAAGACCAATTAGAAGTTCCTGACTTACTCCTCTTCAGAACATATCCTAATGAAGGTAACACCAATTAACCAACTGATTATTTTGAATACATTTTAATTATGTGACCCTAGTCCAACAGGTTTGATCACGAAAGCCCAGAAACACACAGGAGATGTCACAAGAATGGTGCCAGTGAATCAAAGAAAGTCTTTCATACATTGTGGGGACAGTGAGCCTGCTGTGACCTCAATAGTCTCCATCATGGATCTAGATGTTGAGGAACATATCACAAGGTGCACAGAGGACGGTGATGCAACATTGCAAGCTTGAGTCTTGACCAAAGATAAGTCTACCCGTTGTTTGACATCCATTTGTTCCAAATGACAACATCGTGGGTAATTAGTAAAACACTCAAAATCATCCACACAGCTCTGGCATGTGCCATGATTCTCCATAAAGGGGCTTGCAAGTTTTGTTGAACTCCTAATATCCCTGTGTATACACCGGTCTCTCTTTACAGGGGTCTTGCAGATTCCGCATACCACCGAGCACACAGTCTGAAACACAGACAAGTCTCTGGTTACAACATTAAGGAAGTTAGGTTTCAGCAGCAGATACACCATGGGGTTGTAAAGAGTAGATGATTTGGCAAACACAGCTGCAAGGGCAAATGCCAATGGTGGCACACGTCTAGCATCCCCAAATGCTGCCCACATAGCAACAACAGCATATGGCGTCCATGCCAAGAGAAATCCAGTACATACTGCGACACTGAGCTGAGAATAGACAAAGGGATATTACTACAAAATATTGCACAGAAAAGTATTAACTGGCAGGTACTAGTGTTAGATATTTCTAAAATGTCAGTGCTATAAAACCTGCGGTCCTGATTCTGAGTTGAGCGATACTTTCCTACTGCACGTGTGTGCAAATCCAGGGGCCTTTTAAGACAGGGGTCTGCACACGGGCCTCCCTTCTCTCTCTAGCGGTTCTCTGGCGTGTACAGTAGAGTAGATTCTGGCTTAGTGTCAGAATCTACTGCGAATGCGCGGGTCTCTGGGAAAATTGCGCCCGCGCCATTTTCCCAGGGACAGCAGTAATGCACATGCACGAGTCACTGGGAAAATGGCCACCACCGTTTTCCCAGTTATTTTTGCTGCTCTGCAGCGCCAGCCCAATGCTGCAGAGCAGCACTCTGGAAAAAGTGGACAGGTAAGTATAAAGACCAGTGGCGGCTCCAGTGGTGGGGCTGCAGCATAGTCCAAAATTCAAATAGGGGAGCCACATTAACTGCCTTTTCAAATGCTGCCAAATATCACCGGCCAGGACTCACTGGCAGTTCATGTACAGTAGCTCCCCTATTTGAATCATGACTGTGCTGCAGCCCCATCCCTGGAACCTCTACTGATAAAGACTATATGGGTACAGGGTGTGCAGTGTGGGCCCCCCTGGACCCAGGGACCCATGTGCACCACACACCCTGCATCCATTATAGATACGCCACTGTGAAAATCCATAAAAACTTGTACAGTGCATACGTACTGTATGTGCATTCATGGGTCATGACTGGGAAGTGGGTATTCAGATTCATGGAGATGGTCCATGTTGTGGGCATGTTGCTGAACTGGTTGCGTACACGGGACCCAATTCCAAGATTTACGTAATGCCGATATTTACAGAGATTGAGCGATTGTTGGCCATTGCGCATGCACGAAAGCCGCACTGCACAAAAGCAACTATTGTTTTACTCGCCCAGAGGATTTACTCGCAAGTTGAGTGACATGTAGTCAGTGTTTGGGGGAGGTAACGGGGGTTGATGTTACCAACGTTTACACTGTTGTACGTCAGCTGACGGATATGAGAAGGCAGCAGTGGGAAGGCATTACCAGATTTTAGCAATTGCAATCCGTGCGATATCTGAGCTGCGATTACATTAGCGTAAATCTCAGAATCAGGCCCACAGAGGTGGTCACACTCAGACGGAAATCTGCACCTGCAAGTTTCCATATTGTGACTGATGTTGGCATTTAAAGAAGCACCAAGTGATATTACAGCGCCTGAAGGCGCTCATAGTGGTCATCTCAGTCCTTGCACATTCAGAAAGTTCTTATACTAACATTAGCGTATAATCACAGACTATAGACACTAAAGCGTGTGACTTAGAATCACACCCTGAGTAACAAGTTCCATGTAAACCTGTACACTTTTTACACTAGCCTGTGTATTTTACATCAGCCTGTGTATTGCAATGATAAATCATTTGCAAATATAATCATACATTATAATTATACAACTTTATAATTATACAACTTTTCACATTTTACACAAATACTTTACCCAGGTAGATATTACCTTTACTACTTATCAGAATATGGGTATAATAATCCATAAATCTGCGTGTGTGATTGATGTTAATGTTTCATTGATGTGTAATGTCACACAATGGTAAGAAAGGGTGTAGGCAGTGGTTCCCAAACTGTGTGCCGCGGCACCCTGGGGTGCCTCGGGAAACTTGCAGGGGTGCCTCAGCTTGGTCATCAAATCAAATTATTTATGGTCAATGTAATGTAAAAATGTGGATAAACAGAAGCACAAACCTGTCCCCCACCACATCACTGAACCTAAGGATGACAGATCAGCACAATTTACTTATTATTTATTTATTTTTTAAATTTTTCATTAACAAACTTTTGGCCTAGGGGTGCCTTGAAAACAATGCTGATACTCTAGGGTGCCCTTATTCAAAAAAGTTTGGGAACCACTGGTGTAGGGCAATGGACAGTTCCTGCAGAATAAAACAAGCCGCAGACGGATTGGCAGATAGATTTCTAGGCTGCAGGTAATCCTGTAAACCATTATTGTCTGTAACCCATAGCCAGGGTTAGGACACCATGATTGTAGTGAGCTATGCTATCCATATTTATTTTTTTATGTCCAATGATTCCAGCTGGCAGAATGTCATATTGAAGGTGCGGTGGGCAGAGAAGTTTTATGAGTGAAGATTTGTGAGTGTGAAGGCTATATGATGTATGTTGAGAGATCAGCCATTTCAGACCAGGCACATGAAACATACAGGATACATAGGGGTCTATTTACTAAGCAGTGATAAGAGACAGAGTGAAAAGTGATAAGGAAGTGATAAGGTGCCAGCCAATCAGCTCCCAACTGTAATTTTTCAAACACAGCCTGTGAGATGGCAGCTGGGAGCTGATTGGCTGGTACCTTATCACTTACTTATCACTTTTCACTCTGTCTCTTATCACTGCTTAGTAAATAGACCCCACAGTGTCATGAATACATGCTGCATTATAACCGCAGTTTGTTCTAAGTAACATTCATTAAGTCATGGCATGTGTCCATACACTGACAGACATTTTTTGTTTTGCATGCAAAATATGCATTTTGTTTCAAAAGTATTAAAAAAACCCTCACTAATAGATCAGGTAAAACTTTCAAACTCATGTACAAAACAAATGCTGGAACACACATTCAAAACATAATATATGCGTGACCAATTAGGACATACCCCCCCAATCATCCTGATTTTGGAGGTATAGTCCCGTTTTTCTGGGTCTGTCCCGCCATCCCACCCACGGGCACAGTGTCCCCTGGGGAGAAAAGTGGAGAGTACATGGATGCTGCACAGACACAGTGCAGAAAGATGCTGAGCCAGTGTGTTGAGAAATGGCGGTGTGCCATCTGGCCAAGCCCCCAACAATACATAAAACATATTTGGCGAACGTACAATGTCCTGATCCCATCCTCCTAAATGTTAGGAGGCATAATTAATAAAGTGGCAATCAGCTTTTGAGATGCAGTGATACAGCTTGTACAGTACAGGTATATCTGCATCAGTGTGTCTACTGTAGTCTACCCAGTGGCGTAACTTCATCCCAGGTGCCCGGAGGCAAGATAAATGTTGGTGCCCCCCCCAAACTAAAATGTACCACCCCCCAGCACCTATGCCAGCCCCAGCTGCTGCCGCCCCCCTTATGCAGTTCATTTTATATAATGCCCCCAGTAGTGGTCCGCCTATGTAGTGCTCCCCAGTAATGGTCCCCCTATGCAGTACATCCAGTAGTGAGCCCCCGGTAGTTGCCCCCAGTAGTGAGGCCCCTTGTAGTTGCCCCCAGTAGTGAGCCCCCGGTAGTTGCCCCCAGTAGTGAGGCCCCTTGTAGTTGCCTCCAGTAGTGAGTCCCCTGTAGTTACCCCCAGTAGAGGCCTCTGTAGTTACCCCCAGTAGTGAAGCCCCTGTAGTTGCCCCCAGTAGTGAGGCCCCTGTAGTTGCCCCAGTAGTAGGCCCCTGTAGTTGCCCCCAGTAGTGAGCCCCTGTAGTTGCCCCCAGTAGTGAGGCCCCTGTAGTTGCCCCCAGTAGTGAGGCCCCTGTAGTTGCCCCCAGTAGTAGGCCCCTGTAGTTGCCCCAGTAGTGAGGCCCTGTAGTTGCCCCCAGTAGTGAGCCCCTGTAGTTGCCCCCAGTAGTGATGGCCCCCACCGCGCGCACACACAAAAAAAACAAAAAACACTTACCTTTATCCCCGCTCCAGTGCTGCTGCCGTCCATCCCTGGTGTCTGCTCCTCGGCACTATGGGAGTGACGTCATTATGTCACTCCCATAGTGCACTGCGGGACCCGGAAGACGGAGCTCACTCCTGAGCTCCGTCCCCGGCGTCCGCTCCTCGGCACTATGGGAGTGACGTTATGACGTCACTCCCATAGTACACTGCGGGACCCGGAAGACGGAGGGAGCTCCGTCCTCCGGCTACCGCCAGGAGTATAGGAGCCAGGCGCCCGCTGGTAACACTCTCAGCGTGCGCCCGGCAAATGGAGGGTGCAGGGGTGCAACCGCACCCCTTGCACCCTCCGTAGTTACGCCAATGGAGGTGGAGCGGCGCTCCTTCTCCATGCAGCTCCCGGGGACAATGGAGCCAGGTGCCCCCTTCGAGGCTGACGCCCGGGGGCAAATGACTCCATTGTCTCCGGTAGTTCTGCCACTGAGTCTGCCTGCTATAGCCACTTCCCATCTTTCTAGGTGCAAGTGGGCGTAAGTGTCAGGTTGAAAAACAAATCAGCACATACAGCACATGGAGACCTTTGTTTGAGCATGTGCAGAGCGATTTTACATATCTTACGACTCACAAACTGGCATAGATCCACAACTCTGCAATTAGCCCCTGTGTTTTTTATTTGCTTGATGTTTTTAATTGTAATGGAAGAAAAAAATTATACAACACGCATTCAGACAATATAAATACAATAATAGTTCCTTAAATTAAGTTAAATTAGTCTGACTGAGAAAGACATACAAAGGAAAAAGGTTTATTTGTTCTAATTTGCTTTGCTGACATGCTGTAAATGTAAGGAGCAGTGGACAGCAGGCCTAACGGTTGTAGAAAGCCATTTCCAGTTCAGATCCTTCACGTGACGTCTCATTAAGTGACACAAAGGAATCAGTTTTCTGTCTCTTCAAAATGTGATAGGCAGAAACAGAAGACAATGTATGCTGTGCCTCCTGCCAAATTACAAATGAGCTGTATAATTAATTGGGCAAATGGTGAGTATGTATTTGAAGTACTTACTGTAGCATTCAGTAAATCAACATGGTTATTAGAAGCAACCATTCATAGCTTTAACCTGTAGTTGAACTGTGGTCTAAAATACAAAAAATGACTTCAAAATGAATCACGAGATTGGTAAAATATCAGCAGTGTTTTAGGGGTTTACTTTAAATTCAATGTGTCGGGTTATAAAACCCAACACTTATGTTCGTGTTTCTGCCTGATATTTAAATGGGCAGTGCTTTTACTAGCAAGACACAGCTAGTAAAAGCATTGCCCTTTTAAATATTGGGCAGAAACACAACCAGTTGGTTTTACAACCCAACATTTTGTAAATAAACCCCTTAATGTCAAGTGTACTAGGGTGTTTATGTACATGTAAATGTTTTCACCTGCATCAATGCACCTAGATGCTTGCCAGTGAGTGTCCCCCATAATAGTACAGTACCATCCACACCTCCCTTGAATTTCATTTACATATGTTGTTCTGCAAAACAAATTCTCATTTTTGTGTGTGGGTTTCATTAAAAGTGCATCTTGTGTGGGTTTCATTAAAAGTGCAGCTAGAAACTTTCCAACCACTTAGCCTCTTTCTTGTTGCAAAGTAACAAATATTTGTATCTTCCCGGGTGCCTCCATCTTTATATTCAGTAAAAAAAAAATAAAAAAAAAAAATATATATATATATATATATATATATACACATACACACGCACACACACACTCATATATACACAGACACACATATACATTACTGCTTACTTCTCCTGGTTTCAGAGGCAGCAGCAGCAGCAGAAGTTGGACCAGCGCAATTCGTGGGTCTTTGAAGAAGGGGCGGAGCCAAATCCACGGGATGCGGCAGGCGGCTCCGTTAAGAGACAAAAAAATTGTTCATCAGGGGGATGTGGCCGGGACAGTGTGTGAGACCCCCTATGTGTGGGAGCCCCGGGATGACCGCCACTGTCACCCTGCCTATAATTAGGCCCTGATTACAGCCAACATACAAATGTGTGAGAACAGAAATGGTTGTGGAGTGTAAAAAATGCAGCAGTTGTATTCAGCCCCTATAGCTTACAAGTACCCAAACTCTGAAAATTCCCTCAATTCACACTTTCTACTAGGAGTGACAAAAACACTGGGGAAGGTGTCAAGGAGAGATATGTATTCCCATATTCCTAGCTTCTGTCTGGTAGACAGTTAATTAGCAACCTAGGTTGCCAGACTACCTGTGAAAGGCTGATAGAGGGTGTGTCAGTTTCTTTAATCTGTCACTCACTGCCTGGGGAGCAGGTTGAGGCCTGCAGAGAGAGACCATTGATTGTGATTGTAAGTGCTGTGCTAATTGCTGTTTTGGTGAGTTGGACACTAAGGGCCTGATCCAGACCTGGACGCTATTTGCGGACGCTCGTTCTTAAAAAGGGGCCGGATATTTAAATTGAGCGCTCACTCTTTGCGGTGTGTTGACGCCTCTATGTCTGAGCGAACGTCCGAAAAATGCACTCGCTATTTTGTAAAGACGCCCCTTTGCCGTTCGCATCATACGTCATCTCCGTTATTTATTAGATTAATTGGGAACATCGAAAGGCATCTGAACTGCTCGCAGTGCTTGTGGTAGGATTTACTTCCCGCTATCACTGCGAGCAGTTCAGGCTAAAAGACGACCAAGTGACGTGGTCGATGACGCTCCTTTTTTTAATTATGCACTCCCATTAAATGCCGTTTTGACCGTTTGGCACGCCTGCATTCGGATCTCCACTCCCCCGTTTTCAAGCACCTTCCCCTGTTACCACCCACAAATGGTACATTCTGTCAATCAAATTAGCAGCCCCTCGTTGCTTTACGAGCGCACAATTTCCGACCGCAATGACTGGTTTGCGCATGCGCATTGTGAACCATACGCATGCGCAGTTGTGCGAACATCGCTAAGAGCGAACGAGCGACCGCTTACGAGCGGCTCTGAATCAGGCCCTAAGGTCCTTATTCAGGTAGGATCGCAAGGCTGCATTGGCATGCGTCAATGTTTGTGCTCTGTGCATGCATATGCATCACAGTGTGCGTGCGCGAACGGGCTGCTGCAACTGCAGCGAGCACGAAGTCCCATCTCATAGTGATTGACATGAAGTGACCGTTTGGGGGTGGAGAAGGGGATGTGGTCGGCGGAAGGCAGGCATGTCTGTGCGTTTGAACGCCATTACAGGGGAGTGAATAATTAAGAGCCTGAGATTGCATATGCTGTCAGAGGTCTAGATGGCGACAGGAAGTTTAGCAGTTTTTGAGGTAGGGTCAGGTCAACCACAACTGTGCGAATGGTTCCGATGTTACCGATGTTTTTCGCTGATTTGCGGATGCATGTCATGGGAAGTGAGCGGCTTTATACAGTGATGGGCGTCTTGGTATAGTGTTGCGGTTGACGTGCCATTGCATTCATTAGCATATTTTGGGAATTGTATGTTAGTTAGAGCCAGACATGCTAGGATTTATTTTTATGTTTTGTTTATTTTGTGCTCTCAAAAAAACAGTAGCTACTTGTACCAAGGCACTGGAATGGCTGTGCTACTAATTACATTCTGCGTGCAAGGTGCTATCGTTTACCCGAGGTGATGGCCACCCTAACCTTATCTTGCAACAGGAGGTAAATAAGTAAACATATGCAAGAGATCTCTCCTATTTGGATCTCAGGATTTACTGATTATGCACCCTCATTTTAAGATTTGCTTTATTTTTGTTGTGACTCCTTGCTCCCTCTTTAAATTTGATGTACTGTATGTTATTAATAATAATAGTTGCACTTTTATAATTTTTTATATTTAAGTGCCTTGTTGCTTGGACATTTCTGTTGGTTTGTTGTTGGCATATCTCCCTCTTACTGCAATTTTTCTGATCCCAATAGTTTATAGAAATTTTTATGTTAAACTTACCAGCCTGTTTAGTCACCCTGTCACCAGCAGCCATCTCCATACTATCATTTCACCTTCTCACTTGTAATAGACCCACTTCTCAACACAAGCATCTCCCACAATTACCAGCCCCTCTCGTCACAAGAAGCATCTCTTATCTACATCAGTCTCTCTCCTCACTGTTATCACCCTCAATTGTCTACTAGTAATCCCCTCTTCTCACTAGTAAGTTTTACTAGTAGCAAGCGTTTCTTTACCCACTAGCCCTCTTCCTTACTAATGGCAGTTCCTATCATTAGTTTCATCACTCTCTGTACTATTGGCAACCCTGCTGCTCACTAATAACGGGCCAACTCCACCACCTTACCCGATATTACTTACACTCTCTGAACTGCCAGCCCACCTCTTTATTTCTATCGCTTTCACCTCCTGCGTGCCACTAGCTCTCATCCATAGTTATAACCGCCCTTTTATTCATCACCAGCTACCTTCCTTATTAGCAGTAGCCATCCTCCTTACAACCAATCCTTATTATTATTATTTTCAAACCCTCTAATCACTACTAGCCCTCATCCTTATTAGTAACACACTCCATCCCCACCAGCAGCAAACCTCTGTTAGTAGCATGGCCCTCCAGCTCCTCTCCTCATATGTGGTAGTTCCTCTCTTCAACATTGGCCCTGCACCACTGCATCCTCCTATTTACTGGCAGTAGACCTTTCATCATGGCCATCCCCCAATGCCTTCCCTCTACCTCTTTAGTAATAGCCACTCAAAAGTCCCACCACTTTGCAAGTAGTAGCTTATCTTCTCATCACCAGAACTCTTCCTTACCATTAAGACTCCTCATTAGTCCTCATTAAAAATAGCAATCCCTCTTCTCAACATCAAAATCATCCTCATTCATAGTTCCTGTTCACTAGTAGCACCTCTCCTCACTTCAAGCCCTCCAACATATTAGTAGAATTGTCATACACTGCCCCACTGCACTTTGTCTGCCCACCAGTACTTCCACCTTAGTGCTAGTAGCTCTTCACCACCAGTTCCTACTCTGTACTTTTAGTTGCGCCTCTCCTGACCATTAGCAATTCTCCTATTAGTAGACCTTCTCTTCACTTTCAGTCCTCCTCCTTGCCAGAAGCAGTCCCTCTCTTCACCACAAGCCCTCATTTTTATTAACAACCTCTCTCCTCATTTCCAGTTCTCCTCCTTATGAGTATCTGAGCCTCTCATCCTTTTTGCCCCCTACCTTGCTTATACTGTAGTTGCCTTTCTTCTCACCCCAGCCTTTCACCTTACTATTGGTAGCAACTCTCCTTACTACCAGATGACTTCTTCACCACTTGACCTCTTCTTCATTACTAGACCTCCTCTTCCTCCTTATGTTCAGTAGTATACCTCGCCTCACTACCAGCCACCCTCCTCAATGACACAACTAATCCTTACTAGCACATAGTAGCCCTCTGCTTTCCTCACTGTTGTCCATGCTCCACATCACTAATAGCATCCTTTCCCACAACCAGCCCTTCCACTGTACTAGTATTAGCCCCTCTGTTCATCAGCAGCCCATCTATATCTGACCACCAGCCCTCCTCCTCACCATAGACATCCACCTCTCTAATACCAGCTCCAATCTCATGGTCATATCTCCTCCTTACTAGTAGTAAGGAGCAGCCCCTATCTTCATCACAAGCCATCTAACTCACAGACAACCATGGTCCTCACTACCCACCCCCAATTTTACTAGTAGTACTACTTAACACCAGTCATTCTATCTTACAATAGCAGCCCTCTGTCCTCACCACCAAACTCCTTACTAGTCATATGACCTCTTACCACCAGCCTATTCATATTTCTAGTAGTAGTCCCTATACTCACTACCCAGCCTCCTCCTAATTGCCACCATCATTAGAAGAACCTTTGTCCACATAAACAGAGCTGTTCTGAACAATTTACTCTTTCACCAGTACAATGTTTTCTTCATAATAAGTTTAACTTTGAATGGATGAACTCCACCATGAAATGCATGCCAAAGATATATAAGGGAATGACCAAAATACTTTGAATAAAGTATATTCTCGGTATAAGGAAACCTTTGCAGTAAATGCACTTCCTGATATAAGCATATAAACAATTAATGAAGGGGTTAGATACAGAATCACATTGTGCATAAACAAAACTCCTATCTTCACCTACGTTCTACTGACCAAATAAATAAGACAACAAAAAACAAAAACAAATAATGGACATCCAATTCACGCTTACAATAATGTATTGTGGGTAATCTAGACCATTGAGAAACATACCTTTATAATGAGACTGTGGATGCTGCTTCCTTTATTCTGCGGGGACAGATGTTGCTGCACCGCTTTTCTTGCCCCCTTCACGGTGAGGAGTATGAGGGTGTAGGAGATCAGTATTAATATGCAGGGAATGATATAACAGAAGATGAACAGAGAGATGATATAGGCAATGGCTGTGTGGTTGGAGGCTTTCCAGTCTATACAGCAGGCTGTACCGTATGGCTCCGGTCCATAACTTCCCCAGTCGGCCAGGGGGGCCGTAGCAAACACAAAGGCATAGGCCCAGACACAAAGCAGTAAAATGCGCGAATGAGATGAAGAAAACTTATTTCCTATCAGAAAAGAATATATTTCAGTTTACAAACACAATCCATGAGTTTCAATGTTAGATTACAATATGTTAAAAAATCTTTACATATGAACATATAACAAATTACAATGGCACAATCTTACTAGACTAAGGGCCACAGTATTAAAAATATTGCAGTGGTAAAATGGAAACACTGTGCAGTATACATTGCCACATGCTAGTACTTGGCCAAAAGGAATACAGTCATAAGGTCTACATTCACAATGTTGACAATTTTGATTTCAACATTGATGAGACAGGCAACATGTCCGCATCCTCAGGATGTCGACGTCTGAAATCCTGACATTCTCAGAATGCCAACATTAGAATTAGGCTGGAGGACGGGAAGGTTAG
Source organism: Taudactylus pleione (assembly GCA_031769625.1). Lineage (NCBI taxonomy): Eukaryota > Metazoa > Chordata > Amphibia > Anura > Myobatrachidae > Taudactylus > Taudactylus pleione. The sequence continues at coordinate 1,781,359 of JAUIMM010000120.1, forward strand.
TGTTAGGAGCAGAGTAGGATTAGGAGGGAGGGGGGGGGGCTGTTAGCCTCTAGGAGGAGGTTTAGAGGTAGGGGTAAGGGGTACTCACTGGAATGCTGTTCATTCAGATGACTCCGCCTGAACTGGCAGTCACATGACTACTGGGACTCGGAAGACGCTGCTGCAGCTGTCGAGAGCAGGTATGTCACTGGTGGGCTATTAGGGACGATATGTCAACATTCTATCATGTGACATTTCATCACTGTTGACATGATGAATTGAATATCGACATAGTGATGTCGGCATGTTGCATGCCGACATTATGACCATGTCGACATTATAAATGTTATCATATCACACCATACCCCACCAGAAAGATCCAGAGTTATTCCATGTGAGGTGCAGGGATTTTACTCTCTACTATTGGCCATCCTCTCTAACGGGTATATTTAGTAAACTGCGGGTTTTTAGATATGGAGATGTTACACATAGCAACCAATCACACTCTAGCTTTTATCTTCTAGAAGGTGCTGATGAATGTTCAGTAGAATCTGATTGGTTGCTATGGGCAACATCTCCACTTCTAAAAACCAGCACTTCAGTAAATATACCCCTAATTCTCAGAGAGGCACAGAAGGTAGTTGTGTTTATGAAAGGAATGATGGATGAGGGCAAATGGTGCATTCCAGTGAGGGATTATGTGTAAGCAGGGCACAGTTGGCATGCACTAAAATGGACATTGTCGGACTGGGGCAAGAAGGGCCCACCGGAGAAAAGGGACCATACTTAGGGGTGTGGCCAGCCTCCAGAGGGTGTGTGGCCACAGAGGCTTGGCTAACCATCAAAGTGTACATGGTCGGGGTCCCTTTAAATATATATATATATATATATATATATATAGTAAATACTGCTAGTGTATACGGGATAATGTAAAAGATTAATAACAGCAATGCATTGTAAAGAATACACCATAGTTCTGTGCAGTATAATGTAACATATGCATAAAGTATAATTCATGTGCACAGTCTGGAACCTGTTCCTTAGAGGCGAGGGTGGGCATTCAGGCAGTGGGGCACACCGGAGGTGTAGTTTTTTAGACTATGCTAGGGCTGACCTTAGATCTACCATACATGTTTGTACATTATATATACATTATGTGCAGATATTAGAAATGTATTGTGGAAGTGTTATATGAAAAACTATTGTCTTTCCCAGGATCTGCACACAACGCTGATAACGGAAGTGGGTGTAGCACATGTGCTCGCAGACTATTTCATGTGGGAAGTCTGTAAGCAGGCATTAGCATTTTTTCGCATATACATTGTGAGTGCGTTCGCAGCTGAGAATGCTATAGCGTACAACTCTGAATCAGGCCCTAAGGCAGGAAGGTGAGAGAGCCATGGTTCTCAAAGCATGACTCTCTGTGTTGTAGCAAAGAATGACCAGATAACCCCATCCAAATGAAACACATCACTGCTTGGCCTATAAGACCATCCCAAATGGTACAAGAGTGCTATCCCTCCTTATTTCATTAACAGACCATCATTGTGGAAAATGTACTGGTAGTCATTCATGATTATTTCCTACAAATATTACTAATAATGATTAATGATAGTTGCAGGATAGTTATAGCTATATTTCTTTTACTCTCTGAGATCTGCTGTCCAATGTATAGAGAAAGTACCCCCGAAAATGTAAATAAATACATTACTTAAATAACTGGGGAACTGCTGTTTCTGCAATATTTATGGGCTCTAGTGTGGTACATTCATTCACTAACACCCAGGGCCGACGCTACCATTAGGCAACTTTAGGCAGCTGCCAAAGGGCGCCGGTCCCTGGAGGGAGCCGATGAGCCTACCAAACAAAAAAGAAGGATGTCTCTGAAAGAGAGACATCCTTCTTTTACACTGCACTGGAGTGGCTGCTGGTCTACTCAGCCAACAGCCGCCGGTACTTGTCCTGCCTGCATTGACTCCAGGCTGCCAGTCTCTCTGTCGTGGCCCCTGGGCTGTCAGTATGTGTGTGTGTGTGCTGTCTGTGTCACTGTGTGCTGAGGACGGAGACCCGAGAGGGAAGGGGTGGCCACCACACTGCCTGTATGTTCCCTGTCACTGACTGCAGAGAGTGCAGGGCAGGTTCATGTCGGGGGGTGGGAGGGGGTTTGAGGGGTTATATCAAAACTACTTTCCTGTCTGTCAGTGCAACATTCAGGCAGTTTGGTGGGCACCCCTTCCTCGGGTCTTCTCCTAGTCTGGGAGTTCCAGCCTGTCAATCACGGAAGGAGCTCCAACCCCTCCAGCCTACACGAGGAGCTGCTGTCACATTACTTGGCAAGGAAAATTTATATGTATGTGTATATATAGGTGTGTGTCTGTCTATGTATATGTGTGTTTGTATATAGGTGTCTGTGAATGTCTGTCTATGTATGTATGTAAGTGTGTGTATGTATAGGTGTGAGTCTGTGTATGTAATGTATGTGTATGCATATAGGTGTGTGTCCCTGTGTATGTATATAGCAGTGTGTCCCTGTGTACGTATGTGTGTGTGTGTATGTATGTGTGGATATAGGTGTGTGTCTGTGTATGTATGTGTGTGTATATAGGTGTGTCCCTGTATGTATGTGTGTATATAGGTGTGTGTCCCTGTGTGTGTATGTATGTATGTATATAGGTGTGTGTATGCATGTGTGTATATAGGTCTGTGTATGTTTGTATGTGTATGTATATAGGTGTGAGTCTGTGTGTGTATGTATGTGTGTGTATATAGGTGTGTGTCCCTGTGTATGTATGTGTGTGGATATACAGTCAGGTGCATAAATATTGGGACATTGACAGAATTTTCATATTTTGGCCTCTATTCACCACCACAATGGCTTTGAAATGAAACAAACAAGATGTGATTTAATTGCAGACTTTCCGATTTAATTTGAGGGTAATTACATCCAAATCAGGTGAACGGTGTAGGAATTACAACGGTTTCTATATGTGCCTCCCACTTTTTAAGGGGCCAAAAGTAATGGGACTATCAACTCAAAAGCTATTTCATGGACAGGTATGGGCTATTCCCTCGTTATTTCATTATCAATTAAGCAGGTAAAAGGTCTGGAGTTGATTCTAGGTGTGACATTTGCATTTGGAACCAGTTGCTATCGACTCTCAATATGAGATCCAAAGAGCTGTCACTAATGTGGAAGGCTGTGCTGGGATCACGTGTTTGATCCCAGCATCATCCGAGGTGCAGGGGCAGGCAGAGGGGATGTGTCCTCTGTGGGACACATCCGTTGCCGGCGCTGGGACAGTAATGTCCCTAGCGTCGGTGCAGACACCGCGGGCACCTGGTGAAGGGACCGCCTGGTCCCTTTCATCAGTGCCGGCGGTACTGTGGTGCCGGGAGAAGCTTGGCTCCGGGTGCAAGCTCAGCGGAGCTTGGCGCCCAGCAGCCAAGAAGCGGCGGGTAGCCGGCTCTGGGACAGAGTACCTGCTCCCAGCGCCGGTCAGGCGTTGGGCGCAGCAGTCAGTGCGGCGGGCGTTTGGCTCTGGGCGCGAGCCAAACCTGGCTAGCAGCCAATCAGAGGCGGATGCGACGAGCCAATCGCGGCTCGCCGCGTCATAGCCCCGCCCACTCGCGCCGCCGCGCGGGAAAAGTTAGTTCGGCGGCGGAGAGGGAGGAGAGAAGACCTCCCGAAGAGCGGAAGATCAGCGCGGCAACAGGGGTGGCGGCCGCGGAAAAGGCCAGAAGACGCCGCTGTCAAGAAAGAAGACAGGCGGCGCCGGCTGGAAGAAAAGAAGAAGAGGCGGCGCCGCTGGCCAGGACAGGCCAGCGGCCGAAGAATGCAGCTGAGGACCGGAGAGGACTGCGGAGGAGGGAAGTGAAAGAGCGGGAGGGCACTAGGACCTATTTATGAGCCTCACAGATAGGCAGGGCATTAGGCCCAGACCACTACCAGAGCCCACCGTTTGGCAGGCACCTAGGCCTGAGCCGCAGGTAAGACCCTGGGCATTAGGCCCAGGGCCCGGAGCCCATTAGTTGCAGCGCTAACAGAGAGGCGGATGAGAGGTGTGAGCAGTGGTGGAGAGCTGTACGGCTTCCACCCATGAGGTAGTGGTTTCCCCAGTCACCGAGAAGAGGAGCTGGTCAGCTCTGGATAGGTAGGTAGCAGACATTTAAAGAGACAGTACTGTGCTTGACTCTTGTATATTTAGTCTGTGATTGGTGTTCCGTGCAGGGCAAATGTTTAGTTGTTGTTATATCTGTCGCACTACACACACCATAGGTTGAGGGTGATGCCGTTTTAGTATGTGTAGTTGCTTGACATAGGTTTAGGCCCTGCACGGCTGTGTTGTGTATCTCCTTACAGGTACCTGTAGGCGAGTGAGCGGACGAAGAGCAAGAGTGGACACGGTGAGGAATATCTGTGTGTACTGTCTCTCCTTGTTTGTTTGTCACTATCTATCTTTCCTTCCTTCTGGGCGGACGGTGAACCTTGCAACCCGGTGCAAGGACGGATCTTCACCTGGTGCGTGAGTACCGATAGGTGAAAATTCAGGATCTGAGGCCAAAAGTGCCAATGATTATCTTCACTTAAAACCTGAATTTATCCCCCGGTTCGGTAGGGAGCGTCGGTCGACGTGAGGAAGGACGGTACTCACCTCGTCTCCTTCCCCCTAGGTCATCGTGTCCGTGTTCTATTTGGAGGTTCCAGGACCGTCTGCTCAACACATGGCCTAAGGTGAGAGGGTGCGACGCAAGGTAAGTAACAGACGTACACCTGCACGGCAGCAGGCATTGCACCGCACCCACCCCTCACACTATCAGTGAAGCAAGCCATCATTAGGCTGAAAAATCAAAACAAACCCATCAGAGAGATAGCAAAAACATTAGGTGTGGCCATATCATTGGTAATGCCTACCTGCGCTCTAACTTATACAGTGGGGGATGTGTATTCATTCAGCAGCGGTACCTATAAGGTAACCCAAACCTTGTAGTCAATAATGGTAAATGAAGGAGGGTACTGCGCTCGAATGAAGGGATATTTAGTGAGTGTTCCCAAAGAAGAGAGGTTGACAATCTGTCTGTATGAGACAATTTATTAGGAGTCACACTGCTCCTTTGTTAAAACAATGGATATATGTCCATAGGTATATATATATTAAGGATACAGTTTGTGGATGGATGTCTGTAACGTTGGTGGTTACCACTAACTGGTCTGACTGTCCCAACCTTAGGGTGATTACTTAGATAATTGCAGTGTTTCAGTATATAATATGCAGTGTGGTACGTGCTGTTTGCTCAAAAAAAGGGTGAATCTGGCTTCAAAAGTATTAAGTTCTCTACGCGAGGTATGTAAGCAGTGTCTGGTGGGGCGGCGTCCCGTGTCCCCCAGGTGCACTTACTTACCCTCTACGTCCTTGTTGTACACCTCAAGGTGTACTTGATCTCTTCCGCTGTGTCCTCCTGGTCTCCGATGTTCCGCACTGGTGTCGTGCAGTACACACTGTGCCCTGTGAGACTTCCGGGTGTCACGTGTCGCGTGATCTTACGGCACCCAGGCTCAGCGGGGGTATCAGCGGCTCCACTCGCTCCGTCGCGAGGAGACTTCGGATTCCTTATTAGGTGTCTGGCGGTCTCTATGTTAGATAAGGGGTCTGTGGATATGAAACTCCGACGCGTATCGGCCTTCCGGGCCTTTCTCAAGGAGTGAACATTCTTAAAAAGAAAGAACGCATCGGAGAGCTCAGCAACACCAAAAGACCCGGAAGACCACGGAAAACAACTGTGGTGGATGACAGAAGAATTATTTCCCTGGTGAAGAAAAACCCCTTCACAACAGTTGGCCAAATCAAGAACACTCTCCAGGAGGTAGGTGTATATGTGTCAAAGTCAACAATCAAGAGAAGACTTCACAAGAGTGAATATAGAGGGTTCACCACAAGATGTAAACCATTGGTGAGCCTCAAAAACAGGAAGACCAGATTACAGTTTGCCAAACAACATCTAAAAAAGCCATTACAGTTCTGGAACAACATCCTATGGACAGATGAGACAAAGATCAACTTGTACCAGAGTGATGGGAAGAGAAGAGTATGGCGAAGGAAAGGAACTGCTCCAAAACCAAAACATACCACCTCATCAGTGAAGCATGGTGGTGGTAGTGTCATGGCGTGGGCATGTATGGCTGCCAATGGAACTGGTTCCCTTATATTTATTGATGATGTGACTGCTGACAAAAGCAGCAGAATGAATTCTGAAGTGTTTTGGGCAATATTATATGCTCATATTCAGTCAAATGCTTCAGAACTCATTGGACAGAGCTTCAAAATGCAGATGGACAATGACCCAAAGCATACTGCAAAAGCAACCAAAGAGTTTTTTAAGGCTAAAAAGTGGAATGTTATGCAATGGCCAAGTCAATCCCCTGACCTGAATCCGATTGAGCATGCATTTCACTTAATGAAGACAAAACTGAAGGGAAAATGCCCCAAGAACAAGCAGGAACTGAAGACATTTGCAGTAGAGGCCTGGCAGAGCATCACCAGGGATGAAACCCAGCGTCTGGTGATGTCTATGCGTTCCGAACTTCAGGCTGCAAAGGATTTGCAACAAAGTATTAAAAAGTGAAAGCTAGATTTAAGATTGTTTAGTTTGTCCCATTACTTTTGGCCCCTTAAAAAGTGGGAGGCACATATAGAAACTGTTGTAATTCCTACACCGTTCACCTGATTTGGATGTAATTACCCTCAAATTAAATCTGAAAGTCTGCAGTTAAAGCACATCTTGTTTGTTTAATTTCAAAGCCATTGTGGTGGTGAATAAAGGCCAAAATATGAAAATTCTGTCAATGTCCCCATATTTATGCACCTGACTGTAGGTGTGTGTCTGTATGTGTGTCCCTGTGTATGTATGTATGTATATAGGTGTGTATGCATGTGTGTATTTATATTAGGGGTGAGCGGGTTCGGTTTTACTCGGATTTACTCGGATCTTTAAACGGCATTTTATTGGCTATCGCCTATCATGTGTTTTGGATAGCCAATATAATAAATTCGAATTTGCGGTAAAGTGGCGATAAGAACCGAGTAAATCCGAGTAAAACCGAACCCGCTCACCCCTAATTTATATATGTATATAGGTCTGTGTATGTATGTATGACTGTATAAAGGTATGTGTCCCTGTGTGTATGTATGTGTGTATATATATATATATATATATATATATATATATATAGGTGTGAGTGTATATATGTATGTATGTATGTATATTTGTGTATATAGGTGTGAGTCTGTGTGTATATATAGGTGTGAGTCTGTGTATGTATGTGTGTGTATATAATATATATATATATATATATATATATATATATATAGGTGTGAGTCTGTGTATGTATGTGTGTGTATATATAGGTGTGAGTCTGTGTATGTATGTGTGTGTATATATAAGTGTGAGTCTATGTATGTGTGTGTATATAATAGGTGTGAGTCTGTGTATGTATGTGTGTGTGTATATAGGTGTGAGTCTGTGTATGTATGTGTGTGTATATATAGGTGTGAGTCTGTGTATGTGTGTGTATATACAGGTGTGAGTCTGTGTATGTATGTGTGTATGTATATATATATAGGTGTGAGTCTGTATATGTATGTGTGTGTATATATAGGTGTGAGTCTGTATGTATGTGTGTGTATATATAGATGTGAGTTTGTGTATCTATGTGTGTGTGTATATAGGTGTGAGTCTGTGTATGTATGTATGGAATGGGATTCAAATACCGGCGGCTGTTTAGCGAAATCCCAACTGCGGAAGCCCGAAGGCTGAAGATACCGACAGGGAAGGTAACTACCCTAAACCTACCCCTCTCCCCCCATAACCCTCCCTTAGTGGTACCTAACCCTAAAACTCCGAGGGTGGTGCCTATCCCTAAGTTCCCCCGGGGGTGCCTAAACCTAACCCCCCCTCCCCACACCCTAAACCTAACCCTCCTGGGGGGATGGCTATCCCTAACGTCCCCCCAGTGGTGCCTAATGCTAACCCCCCCTCTCCCACCACTAACCTTCCCTGGGGGGGTTCAAACCCTAAGTCCCCCCAGGACATGCCTAAACCTAACCCCCCCCCCCATGCGATTGCTGCAGGGAGCAGAGATGGTAAGGTCAATCTTTGCCTAGAGCGCCCAAACACCTTGCACCGGCCCTACTACCACCCCTTTCACACATATGCCAAAAAAAAAACATTTTATTTCCTGTGAACGTGCATGGAACCAGGTCTTGGCTATGTGTGAACAGAAACTTCCAGGATTGGAGTCACGGGTCCATGACCCTGCAATCGAATTATAACCAGGGTCATGCCTCAATAGACTTGATTGGCTGGCACAGTAGCGCTTGGAGATGACATCATCACACTTGTCAGTCAGTATCCTAACCCTCCCGTTTTCTAACCCTCCCTTCCTGGTGTCTAAACATAACCTCCCCCCTAGTGCCTAAACCTAACCTTCCCCTCCCCGCACCCTAAACCTAACCCTCCTTCCTTAGTACCTAACCCTAACCCTCCCCTAGTGCCTAACACTAACCTCCCACATAACCCCAGTACTTACCAACAGGATGCCAGCAGTCGGGATGCCTGTGCCGGGACTCCAACAGGTGTCAGGATTCCGGCATCGACATTCTAAGCACGGGCATCCCTACTGTTGGTAATATTGACCGGATATCTTGCAGTCTTATGCAGAGCCGCAATTAGACTTTTTGGTGCCCTGTGCCAGAGAGATCATTGGCTAACCCCCCCCCCCCCATTTTTTAAATAAGAACATAAGATTGTGAACCTGAAAAAGGGCCATGGCCTCATGGGGAAGGGCCAGGGAAGAGATAGGGGAGGCCAGGAGATACTGGGGATAAAAGAAGGGGAAGCAACAAGTGAGAATGATAATAAACAGGAAAAATGACAGGTCCAAACAGCGCTCCCTGCCCTGCGCTGCCCTGTGCCATGGCACTGGTCACACTACCCTGGTTACGGCCCTGGTCTTATGATACATGAAGGCTCAGAAGATATTATGATATATGGGCATTTCATATAGATTGTAGTTTTTGGATGAATGAGCTAACATCAGTGACATAATTTAAACACTAGAGGGAGCACTTCCACATAAAGAAAACATTTTGCTTGAGTGATACGTGTAATACCACGGCTTATGAAATATTATTAACAAACATATATTAGGCCAGATTCAGAGATGGACGCTATGTCGATGTTTAAGCAGTTTGAGCGATTATCAGTAATCTGCGTCTGGGTCGCACTGCTCATGCGTCATTTCATTACCGATGTTGCTCGCAGTGTGGATTTATTCACAAAGTGATTGACAGGCAGGAACCATTTGAGGGTAGCAACGGCTAGGTTGCAATGCATACGCAGACGTGTCGCGATCATATTCAGGGCGTGTCTCTACCAGCTATTGCAATCCCGTACTGCGGCCATTCTGCGCGACCATAGGGTTGCTCAGCAGGTGAATAATCAACTGATCTGCGCCCAATGCTGCGTCTTTGGATTGGCAAAGCCGGTGGTGGTCTCAATGCATATCCCGACAGCTGCGTACAGATTCACAGCTGTGGCAGCATTAGAGTACATCTATGAATCAGATCCTATGTGTGCAGCATACAACAGTTTTTAAAACACTTTATAATTCTTTTTGCACTCCTATAGTAAATGTCAAATATTTGGCTTACAGTAGCTTAAGAGGATGTCCACAATAATATTTGATTTCATAAAAGTGTATTTAATATCTAATATAAATAGTTAAATCCAGTTCCTACTGTAATGAATGTATAAATTAACTGACTTTGTGGAGTACATGTTATTGCCTGCGTGAGTTAGTCTGAAGTTTTAATGGGGCAATCATTTAAAAGGCAAAAACAACTTTGTTTAGCCTTGAAATGATTGCCCCTTTAAAATATCAGACTTGCCAGAACCTCGCCGAAGCCTAAATCACGCAGGCTATTACATTTATCCCTGTGTCTTTCTCTTTAGTTCAGTATACAGTGACAATAGTAATGACTATTGATCTCTCATCCGGAGGGTGATTGTGCTATTATCTCTCCCCCTGATCTCCTTAATTTTTTTAATTGCAGCCCATTAAATGAGCCCCACTCACTAATGACTGGAAGTTATCCTGCAGAGCCTATAAAAAATAAACGTCTGTCACCATTTGTCTTTCAAAGAGAGTTGATACAGAACTGCAGAGATCTGGTATAGCGCCAGTAAGGTGGGACTCACCATAAGAAGGGTAACACACTTTCATACAACAGACAGAGCTCAATACTGTCAGATTAGTTAAACTGCAAAGACCGAACAGGACTCCACAAAAAGCGTAGTATTTACAAGTCAGCCTATCAAACAGCCACCTGAAGAGAGGGAGAAGACTATATTATACTCACGAACATTCAGGTTGGCATAGAAATATACAAATATGTGTGTGTTTTCTATTTGAAGTGCAGGGGTTGGAGCCTTTACTAATAGCAGTTTTCTTTAAAACTCACGAGGACACAGAGCGCAGTTACGTTTATGGAGGGATGTTGGTAAAGAGGGGCAAAGCTGGTGCTTTTGAGGGAGGGATACGTGTAAGCAGAGCCGTAACTAGACTTTTTGGTGGACTGTGCCAGAAAGAGCATTGGTGACCCCCCCTATTTTTTATAAAGGGAGATAACACCCAAAAAAGGGCCATGGCCTCATGGGGAAGGGCCAGTGAAGAGATGGGGAGGCAGGAGATGCTGGAATAAGAGGAAGCTACAAGTGAGAATGATAATAAACAGAAAATTGACATGCCCAAACAGCGCCCCCAGCCCTGCGGTGCCCTGTGCCATGGCACAGGCCGCACTACCCTGTGTGTAAGCAGGGGACAGCTGGCATGACGCATATGTCAGGGAAGGATTATGGGTCAGGATGCCACAGCTCAAAATATATGGACCAAAACATGAATCAACTTAAATAGTAGTTGCACTGCTAAAAGAGATACTGTATAATGCAGTTTTTTAGACAATACTAGAGTGCATTCCAATCTAGCATACTAGTTTGTACATTGGGCCTGATTCAGCAGAGGACGGAATTGCAAAGCCGCACACGAGCAGCTTTGCAATTCCGTCCTTGCTAAAATGCAAATGCAGCAGGTGTCTGACATCTCCTGCTGTTTCTGCGATTCCAGCGCTGCGACCAAGATCACAGCCTGTGTTTACCATAGAGACCATTGGTCACGATGTTGGATGGCGCCAGCCAGCTGAGTAAGCCTCAGCTTACACAGGCTGGTTGGCATGCAAAGCCAGGAATATGCATCCAAGGACGCAGATCCTGGCCTTGCCCCTCATGGAAACTGGGAGTGACATGCCAGCATTTCCAGGAATGCAGGACATCCCCGCCTCCACACTGCCCTGCAAACGCCTATGCCTGTCAATCAGGCAGAGGCATACGGGGGCCTGCGTGTGGGGCCTGCACATGTGCAGATTCCCGATAATCGAGAATCTGTGATCAGCAGTGTACTGTACTTGTATGCTCTGCTGAATTAGGCCCAGTATATGCATGACATGTAGATATTGGAAATTAAATGTTGAATAGTGCCCAATGACACTTTCCAAGTCATTAAGACATCAGTATTTGGAATCCCCCTGCACAGAAATAATGCACTTGGCCCTAATACTTTTTAATGAATGACAAGCATGTGGGCTGTGGCAGGAATAAGGTGAGGAACCTTAGTTATGAGAGCCTAGGAGGGCACATCTGGCACTGGCATGTGCCTTGCTTGGAGTAATGTGCGTGTTTCAGGAACACATTAATGTACAGGACTTGGGTCCTGCTAAGGTAGATAAGGTGTTCCCTGCAGCAGGTATAATGATCAATGTTCCTAATTGTATTAGCACTGATAAAGCACAAATAAGGACCACTATACATAATGGGTCCTTTTGAGATCTAGGACATGTTTTTCCAAGATATATAAAATGCAAGTGATCCTTCAGTGAAGCTTTAGGTGCGATTTCATCCCCATAGCAACAGAACCATACAATTGAAACATTATCATTACTTGCATAACTCTGGAGTCAGTTCAGAGGCAATGCATAGAACACAGTATGTGTGTGTGTGTTTGGAGGGGGGGGATGGAGAAAGAAAAGTGCACAGGTTATCTCTGTAGACTGGCAGCAAAGAAGTATGTATACAGATTCTTTTTCTTTGTGAGTGTGTGTGGGAAGTGTCCATTTTCTTTATCTAGGGGGCTAAGGAGTCGAGAAGTGCTCAGGTTCTCCAGCAGAACAGGTGCGTTGCTGAGATACACAGTTTGTGTGAGGTGGTGGGGACTATGGAGAAGAGTACTAGGGAGGTTGTGCCCTTTATATTGACAACTGTTACTGTATATAAGTAGTCATGGAGGGGAGATGTACTCTGGATAGTCATCCTTAGGGGGAGGATATATAGAAAGCACAGGTTCTGGAGATTGTATTGCAATACATAATTGTACAGCTATAAGTTTCCTTTGCATTTGTTAGCTATGCACATACCTATGAGCAAACAGTGAGGGGATAGCCAGGGGGAACAGTGACCCTGTCATGCCGAGGTCACTGACAGCCAAGTTCACAATGAAGAATTCAGCTGGTTTCAATATGGAGCGTTTCTGATAAGCCACCAGTAGCAGCGTGGAGTTTCCCAATAGGGAGAAAAGTCCTAGGAGGAGAAGCAGACAATAAAGGGACTATGAATACTGTAATCTGTATTACAGTGATTTAAAAAAAAAATAAGCATGCAAAATTGCAAATATACATCATAAAAACTTGTTTTACATGACCAAATGGCATTTATACACTCTCATTTTCTGCTAGTGCAGATAGCAGAAGCACAAAAGTCCTAGCACATCAGCCCTGATCTGCTTTATGAATACATAAAGTGCTCATGTCACACAGATAATGTTATACACTAATTGCACTGTTGCTTTAAGGTCTTTTTAACAATCTGCACATTTTTTGACCCATTGAGTAAAGCTGGGCACACATCAGACAATCAGTAATCGATGCGATGATGGTCCAGATTTCCCTTGAACTCCCGGACAAACGGTATAGTTCATACACTCTGTGCAATCTACCAAACAATATATCGTGCATCGTTCAGTCATTTCATTGGAAACTATATAATGGTTATTTATCACCTGGTCATCCAGTAGTGCGTACACACTGCATAATTTGAACCAAATCATTAATGAGATTGTCAGATTGAGCTGCATGTAGGGGCGACCTGAAGATGCGATGGACAACGCTGTGTGTGCGTGCATAGTGAGTACACACTTGATGATTAGAAGGATTTGTTGTTCCGATCCGTTGGAATCAGGCAAAACGTTCAAACTATCATCTAATGTGTACCCATCTTAAGAAATTTCTTAACTGGACAATTTACCATTACAGCCATGGCAGCACATCCGATATGGGACTGACACTTATTTTGCCCCTGCTTATCTCAGTGGCAAACAAGGACAGGACCTGATTAAGGGCCCTGGATGTCCAAGGCTAATACACTTGTAGTACCCATTGTAATGCTGTAAAACACAGAAAACGGGATCCGTATGTACTACCGCCGGCCGTATGGGGTGAAGATGCCAACGGGATTTCGGTAAGTAACCCCCTAACCTAACCCTCCCCCCTGCGCAGCTGTTCGTGCCCGCCGCCCGGCTTACCACTTCGTTCGGTATGCCGGGCGTCGGGCTCCCGGCGTAGGGATAATGATAGGCGTCTGTATTTCTACGCCTATCATTAGACCCCTGCTGGGATTAGACAGTCGGGAAGTCGGTGGTAGGCATTTCGACCGTCGGCTTCCTGACTGCATCCCCAGAGAACAGTGCATATGCATGCTCAGGAATCGCCATTTATTCTGCACATGTGCAGGTAATGAAGGTTATACATATTTGACATATTTGGTCTTGGCCTCTAATGATGTTTGTGGAGTGTAGCATAGACTTTGCCTTCTGATGAATGTGAGGAAAACGAAATATAATCACATGCAGCTCTTCAGGCTACCCAGATGGCACTGTTGCACAATTTACATAAAATAAATGTTACGTGGTCACATTGGCATAGCCATCTGGTAATCACTTTACAGAAACTCATCACCACCTTGTGACAGCCAGATAACTAACCTTATGGTTGATCAGGCACTGATCAAGGAACTTCAAGGTTCGGATGAAAGGAGAGATTTATCAAACCTTCTAAAAAGGACAAGTTGAGGTGTTGCCTTTAGCAGCCAATCAGATTCTAGTGTAACTAGTGAAGGGGTTGGCTCAGGGAAACCCCCGGTCACCCACAGTATAGAGTAGTGAACACTTTCCCTTCCCTTTTTCATATTAAATTTAACATCCTTTAGAAACTTTTTTTAACTAATAATTGGATTGTTGTCAAAAATGTAATTGACAGCATGAGAGTAGGGTGAAAGTAGTAGTACAAGAACCCACCCATGCCATGAGCGGGAAGGATGGGGGACACGAGACAGAGGATATACAACTACGGGCACTAACCATGAGGTACCATTTGAGGAAGTAGGAATGCTGCACAGCGGGGCTGCTGATATCAGAGGAGCAGCGGTGATAGACACACTGTGAGGACAAGAGCACTGGCATTGTGAGAGGAATGGACCAGGCTGAGGAGAAGAGACTGGAACAATAGGCAGCCTGTCAGTGACAGAGGTGGACACCGAGGGCAGCTCCAGACTTGCTGACGTGACAGGTACCAAGGGAGCTATCCATAGTACTGTAATCCCCATGATACATACATGGGGAAACACAGCAGCCTTGTCAGTACAGAGGAACTATTTATATCCTGCTAAGGATACCTTCTTAAGACACAACTGCTTAACGAAAACTATTAATAATCCATTGACCCTCACATAATATTAAGTATGCAGAAGTAGACTAACCGGTCTTTGATATACCTCATCTGATGAAATTTTGCATTAAATGAAACGTTGACCACGCGGAAGTACCTGTTGTGAGTTAGCTGTCAATACACCACGATTTTGATGCAGTATAAAGTCCTGTGAGTGCCACTACGTTGGATCTGCCTGTTTACAAATTTTATTGGAGGCACCCAGGGTGGATGCATTTATTATGCATTGAGTGCCAGTGTGTTTCTTTTTACAAGTTTTAGGCAGGTGTGGAAAGAATGCTGCAAATAATATTCAAAAATAGAAGTGTTAATAGTTTATTTTTATCAATTATCAAAATGCAAAGTGAATGAACAGAAGAGAAATCTAGATCAGTTCAATATTTGGCAGGACCACCTTTGTCTTCATACTGCATAAAGTCCTCTAGGTGTCCACACAATAGTGAAATAGGGCATATGTACCAAACCCAGCAGAAAAGGGACAAGACCAGCACTCACATCAGTAGATAAAGCAGATATATTAATTGAAACATCTGATTAACAGAACAGATACATTCAGTGCCCAATGGCAGTTTCAATCACCGGAATGATCTTTTTCAGGGTCTAATGTTGCCTGTTACCATGTAGGACATACAGTATATAGTACAGAATCAATTGGTTAATTGATGGTCCACTTCCCTCAACATATAGTAGCTTGCATACTGTTAACGAGTTCCCCATGCAACAGGTAATGCTGGAAACAACAGATACCAACAGAATGAACTGAAGTCTGGCATCTGTATCATTTGTAACATAGTAACTGTGGAAACTGAAAATAATAAACAGAAATCCAAAGAGGTAAAAAATTAAACTTGGTGTCAGTGTGAACTGCAAGGTAATAGACAGCACGCTCGATTCTTGGTCAAAATCATATTGCTCACACAGTACATGAAGAAGAGAATAGGTATCTAATAACATCAGACCTCCCTGATGTTCAAAATAACAATTGCAACCACAAGGAATAGAAGAATATGTAATATCCAGATGTGAGTGTGAGTCCATGAGGGAATGGGACATTTTAAGGGGTATATTTACTAAAGTGCGGGTTTTCAGAAGTAGAGATGTTGCCCACAGCAACAAATCAGTAATAATTCAACTAAACTTCATCATAAGGTGAGCCAGTGTTACATTATCTACTACATTCTATAAAGTGATAGCTAAGAGCTGATTGGTTGCTGATAAGGGGTGGTTATTTTCCTTTTTCCTTGCTTTGTTCTGTTTGCTTGTACACGCAGGCAATTGCCGGGTTTAACTTCATATTTCTGAAGCAAATATTATATTTCCTCATCATCTAACTTAACAGATTATTATTAATATATATGAATTTGCAAAATGTTACCCAGAATTATATACCTTTTGAATGATTAGGATAATTTCATTTGAATAAGGACATTGCACACCAGATGTTCTATGTAGGGTATGTTAGACCACATATTCCTTTGTCCTAAGCTCATGGTACCAAGATAAACTCCATTTTGAAACTCCCATTGAAAACTACCATAATGCTATAGCTAATTCACATACCTGTATCCAGGGCCGGACTGAGACTAAAAATAGGCCCTGGCATTTAAAGCACAAAGGCCCACCATGCATCAGCACCTGGCTCTTGGCATAATCTCCTCCGCTTACTATTCCTGACTCCTCCTACTTCTTAGTCTATGCTTTTAGAATTAATATTAGAACAACCTACAAGTATACATCGTTATCTGTATTAAAATACATACAACAGAGGACATTCTGCAGGAGGGGATTCAAACATGTGCCATAGTCACACATTTGTTATTTGGTTGTTTCTGTTAGGTAAAGCTGGCACTTCATTGGTGGAGGTCACACACAAAGAAAAGTAAAGGCATTTTGCCAATTGATGAAGCCCTAGCTTAGCAGTTGTAGAGGAATAGATTGTGATTACTGTAGGAATTTTTTAGGGCAGGGGTGCTGCACGCAGAGGAATACACATCCGTGCACACCACAGCAGAGTTATTACTACACATTTTGATGCCCTGTGTGCATAATAAGCATTGGTGCCACCATACATAGGTGTAGAAAAGAGTGCGCGCCAAAGGCGCGCATCGAAAAACAACAGGTGTGGTCTCCCTGGGAAGGGGCGTGACCATACAATAGTACCCCCAATTCAATTGATGCCACACAGTAGTGTCCCTTATTCACGTTACGCCACACAGAGCCCATTCATGTTATGCCACACAGAGCCCATTCACGTTATACCACACAGAGCCCATTCATGCTACACCACACAGTAGTAGTGCCCCTTATACAATATGACTTACACAGTACAAGGGAACGGGATGTAGTCAGCATCCCGGCATGTGGGATGCCGACAGTCAAAATATTGGCGCCGGGATCCCGAAGGTAAGTATCGGGGGTTAGGGGAGGGTTAGGTTTAGAGGTTAGGCACTAGGGGAAGGGTTAGGTTTAGGCACTAGGGGGGAGGTTAGGTTTAGGCACTGGGCAGGAATGGTTAGGGGTAAAGGTTTGAGCTAGGCAAGTTACCTTGTGGTGTCGGGATTCTGACTGACTGGATGCAGCTGTCAGTATTCTGACCGGCAGCATCCCGACCGCAGTTTCCCATACCCAACTGCAAGGAACTGGTACAGAGGCAGTGAAGAGCACCAGGGGCATGGCCGGCTCCTGGTCAAGCAGCACCCTGTGCAATAATGTTTTGGAGCGCATCCCACCTCGTCACTTAGCACCCTGTGTGTATTATACTGTGTATATATATATATATATATATATATAAATGTTGAAGGGCCAGCACTTCTGCTCTAGTTGAATTTGTAGTGCGTCCGTTGCCCCCCAAATTAACTCTTCAGCCAACCAAGAGGCATAAACATACAAGGAACAGGCGGCACTTGTGACGAGTTGTCAAATAAGGCACACCACACCTGCTTGTTGCACACACGAGTGCCGCCTGTTCCTTGTATAATAATATTATGTGAGCGAGAATGGAAAAAGATATGTTGGCATTCAGAGTCCTAAGCAAAGTCACACAGGTCAGGTCCTAAAACGTTGATATGCTAGACTAGTGATTCTCAAACTCAGTCCTCAGGACCTCACACAGGTCATGTTTCCAGGTCACCCAGCAGGTGCACAGGTGTAGTCATTACTCACTGACACATTTTAAAAGATCCACAGGTGATTCTGTGAGGAGACATGGAAAACATGCACTGTTTGGGGGCCCTGAGGACCGAGCTTGAGAACCTGTGTGCTACACTACACAATATTGTTAACAATTTGGCCGATCCGTCGCATCAGAACTACAAATCGTCAATATTGTGCAGTGTGGATGCACTACATTGTGTAGTGTGCACTCCCGTGGGGTCATCAGCCGCATCGCCTGATCTTTTGTACATGCAGTAAAATCCCATGCAGCGCTTTGCGGCGGGGGCCAGCATATCGGGCGGTCGTGCACCGGATCGCCCAGTGTATACGGACCGCCCGATATGTTGGCCCGTCGACGCTACGGTTTAGTGTGTACCCAGCTTACGATTCCTAGTGCCACCATATCTTTCTCCATTTTCTGTATGAGACGTAAGGCGGCGTGATGACATCATCCGCTTCCGCGTCTCCACGGCAACATCCGCCAGTGAGGAGGCTCCGATGCACAGGCGGCAAGGAAAATGCCAGGGACCCAATACACAAATGGACAATACAAAAAATAATGCCCCGTGTATAATATAACTGATGACACAAAAAAAAATTCTAAATAAAATTCATGCACTTAAGGAGGAAGGTGGGTTTCTGTCAGCAGGAGGGAGGGGGGAATCGGGCTATATTGTAGAGGAAAGGGAGGCTTCTAGCTGCAGGGGGAAGGTGGTTACAAGCTGCACTACAGGGGGGAGGGGGGCATCTGGCTGCAGGGGGAAGGTGGTTACAAGCTGCACTACAGGGAGGAGGGGGGCATCTGGCTGCAGGGGGAAGGTGGTTACAAGCTGCACTACAGGGGGAGGGGGGCATCTGGCTGCAGGGGGAAGGTGGTTACAAGCTGCACTACAGTGAGGAGGGGGGCATCTGGCTGCAGGGGGAAGGTGGTTACAAGCTGCACTACAGGGGGGAGGGGGGCATCTGGCTGCAGAGGGAAGGTGGTTACAAGCTGCACTACAGGGGGGAGGGGGGCATCTGGCTGCAGGGGGAAAGTGGATGTCACTCAGCAGTGGGGATTATTTTGCGCTGCACTGCAGGGGGGAAGGGGGCTTCTGGATACAGGCAAGGTGAGTTTGTCTTGTCTCCAGGGGTAAGGGAGGATTTGGGCTACACTAGTGCAGGGGAAGAGGGGGGAGTCGGGCTGGACTTCAGGGGAAGGTGGGTTTCTGTCTGCAGGGGGAAGGAGGGGGGGAATCAGGATGTATTGTAGAGGGGAGGCTTCTAGCTGCAGGGGGAAGGGGGGGATTGGGCTGTTTTGTAGAGGGAAGGCTTCTAGCTGCAGGGGGAAGGGGGGATCGGACTGTTTTGTAAGGGAACAGGAAAGGAGGCTTCTAGCTGCAGGGGGAAGGGGGGGGGGAATCAGGCTGTTTTGTAGAGGGAACAGGAAAGGAGGCTTCTAGCTGCAGGGGGAAGGGGGGGATCGGGCTGTTTTGTAGAGGGAACAGGAAAGGAGGCTTCTAGCTGCAGGGGGAAGGGGGGGTCAGTTTGCCGGGGAAAGGGGGGTAAAATTTGAACTACAGGGGTGTCAGCCTGCAGTGGCAATGGGGAGGACTAGGGATTCAGGGAGGGAAGGTTGCAGTGCTCAGAGTCCTGATTGAAAGCAAGTCTCCTGAAATGTTGGTGCAGCATCCCATGAGACCTATACTGTGTGTAGCTCCGCGGTGGTAATCCGGCTCTGCAGAGAGGGAAGGGAGGGCAGCAGGTCCAGCTAAGGTGGAAGTTGAGCAGGCGGGGGCATGGCACTGGAAGGATGTCAGCCAGGGTTCACATCTAATAATCGAGGAGCTGCCGTGCAGAAGCTCCGGTATTGAGCCTCTGCACCAGGCGTCACTCTCACTTCCGGGCCTGGCAGGAAGGTTGGTCTGGCCGCACGTACTTCTGTGTTGCCTCACTGCCGCCACCGAGATCTCCCCTGGCGGCACTGCCCGGACCGGCCCATCTGGCCATCGGCCCTCCGGCCCTGCCTGTATCTATCCTTACATCTCCTTCCTTACAACAACTTCATCAGATATTCTGACTACTATTATAAATATGCAAGCTGAATATTGTATACCGATTGCTAACATAAATAGACTTTTCAATGCTCTTTCACAGATATGATATCTATTAGTGAGATGTAGAACTCATTTCACCTTGAAAACTATTTTTGGTACATTCTTAAGGCCCCCATACACGGTGCGATTCAAAGTTGGTAAGATGAGTTGTACGATTGCCCTTGAAATTCTTTCCTTGAAATTTTTCATAAGATGTGGTCAAATGGTGTAGGATTGATCGTTACGATCATAGGATAAGATGCATAGAAATTAATGACATTGTACTCAAAAGATTGTAGATCTCTCTGCAAAACCATCTGATCTGCGATCCAACTAGAGGATGGCGGGGACACGCATCGGGATTGCAGAACACAAAAAAACACATATTTTCATACGATTGGTCTGTACAACCTATTGAAACTGTCCATATCGGGTAAAAAATCTTACCGTGTATGAGCACCTTTACACACCATAACTGTGTGATATAATTAGGGGTGAGCGGGTTCGGATTTCTGAAATCCGAACCCCCCCGAGCCCCCCCGATCCGAGGCAGATCCGAGTCAGGCTCGACTTTTCCCGCCTGACTCGGATCTGAAATCGAGGCAAAACGTCATCAACCCGCCTTCCGAGTCTCGCGGGTTTTGGAACCTATATAAGGTACCCGCGTCGGCGCCATTTTTTCACTCGGCTGTGGACAGTGAAGAGGGAGGGTGGGAGTTAGGGCTGGCTGGGCTGTGTAGTGTAGCGTAGTGTAGTGCAGAGTAGTGTTGTGCTGTGCTGTGCTGCGCTGTGCTGCTGTTGTCCACTACTTCAAAGTCCATAGGGGCTGGCTGTGTTGTGCTGTGCTGCTGTTGTTAATAGGGGCTGTGTCCACTACTTCAAAGTCCATAGGGGCTGGCTGGACTGTGTTGTGCAGTCAGTTCTCCATAGGGGCTGTGTCCACTCCAAAGTCCTGTGCAGTGTCCCAGTCCTAAAGGGGTGCTGTAGTGTTGTCCAGGGGGTGCTCTGTCCATCAGGGGTGCTCCCCCCAAGTGCTAAAAAAATAATATTTTTTGTGTGTTTGTGAATTGTGTGCGCAGTAGCCGCACGTGCATCAACAAAGTAGTGCCAAGCGTGCGCCTGTGTCATAAGTAAAGGGCCGGCTGGCTTGACCGTTAAAGGGTGCTGTAACCCCCAAAGTACACTCCAGTCCAAACCAAAAAAAAAATTATTTTCTGTGTTTGTGAATTGTGTGCGCAGTAGCCGCACGTGCATCAACAAAGTAGTGCCAAGCGTGCGCCTGTGTCATAAGTAAAGGGCCGGCTGGCTTGACCGTTAAAGGGTGCTGTAACCCCCAAAGTACACTCCAGTCCAAACCAAAAAAATATATATTTTCTGTGTTTGTGAATTGTGTGCGCAGTAGCCGCACGTGCATCAACAAAGTAGTGCCAAGCATGCGCCTGTGTCCCATAAGTAAAGAGCCGGCTGGCTCATTTCTTAAAGGCTGGTGTAACCCACAAAGTGCACTACTCTCCAGCAAAAAGAAAAAAATATTTTCTGTGTTTAGCCGCACGTATATATCAAATCGATATAACATAAATGGAGGACCAAACTTTCTCAGATAAAAATAAAATAGAGAAAGATCAAGAACCACTTCCTCCTAGTGCTGAAGCTGCTGCCACTAGTCATGACATAGACGATAACATGCCATCAACGTCGTCTGCCAAGGCCGATGCCCAATGTCATAATAGAGGGCACATACAATCCCAAATGACAAAGTTCAGGAAAATGACCTTGAAAAAAATATTTAAATCAGCTGAAGAGAAACGTAAACTTGCCAATATGCCATTTACGACACGGAGTGGCAAGGAACGGCTAAGGTCGATCCCTAGTATGTTCATGACTAGTGGTTCAGCTTCACATGACGATGGAAGCCCTCCTCCCACTAAAAAAATCAAAAGAGGTAAGCTGGCAAAAGCACAGCGAAGAACTGTGCTTTCTAAGAAGATATCACAAATCCCCAAGGAGAGTCCAAGTGTGGTGGTGGTTGCGATGCTTGACCTTCCCAGCACTGGACGGGAAGAGGTGGCTCTTTCCACCATTTGCACGCCCCCTGCAAGTGCTGAAAGGAGCACCCACAGTCCACTTGCTGATATGCAAATTGAAGATGTCACTGTTGAAGTACAACAGGATGAGGATACTGGTGTAGCTGGCGCTGAGGAGGAAGTTGGCGAGGAGGATTCTGATGGTGATGTGGTTTGTTTAAATCAGGCTCCGGGGGAGACAGTTGTTGTCCGTGGGATGAAAAAGCCCATCACGGTCATGCCTGGGCAGAAGACCAAACATTCCACCTCTTTGGTCTGGCAATATTTCTATCCAAATCCGGACAACAACTGTCTTGCCATATGTACCTTATGTAAAGGTGTAATAAGTAGGGGTAGGGACGTTAACCACCTAGGAACATATTCCCTTATACGGCACCTGCAGCGCGTTCATAATAAGTTACTTTCAAGTTCAGAAACTTTGGCTAAGACCGTAAGCAGTCCAGGGACACCTAAATCCCGTTGTCCTGTTGTATCCAAGCGCCTGCAAACCACACCGTCAACTCCCTCCTCGTCAATTTCCTCCTTAGTCAGGATCGGAAGTAGTCCTGCAGGCCATGTCACTGGCATGACTGACTCTCCTATCCGGGATTCCTCCGGAGGATCCTGCATTGCTACGCCTCCTGCTGCTGCTGTTGCTGCTGCTGGGAGTCGTTCATCATCCCAGAGAGGAAGTAGGAACACCACTACTTTTACTAAACAAATGACCCTCCAACAGTCCTTAGCGAGGAGGATGAAGTACGACAGCAGTCATCCTGTAGCAAAACGTATAACTGAGGCCTTGACTGCTTTGTTGGTGTTAGACGTGCGTCGGGTATCCGCCATTAGTGCAATGGGATTTAGATAATTGCTGGAGGTAGTGTGTCCCCGGTTCCAAATCCCGTCTAGATTCCACTTCACTAGGCAGGCGATACCGAGACAGTACAGAAACGTCAGAAAAAGTGTCCTCAGTGTCCTGAAAAATGCCGTTGTACCCAATGTCCACATAACCACGGACATGTGGACAAGTGGAACAGGGCAGACTAAGGACTATATGACTGTGACAGCCCACTGGGTAGATGTATCACCTTACGCAGCAACAGCAGCAGCGTCACCAGTCGCAGCATCTCAGAAACGCCAGCTCATTCCAAGGCAGGCTACGCTGTGTATCACCGGTTTCAGTAAGAGGCACACCGCCGACAACCTCTTAGAGAAACTGAGGAAAATCATCGCCCAGTGGCTTACCCCACTTAGACTCTCCTGGGGATTTGTGATATCTGACAACGCCACCAATATTGTGCGGGCATTACATCTGGGCAAATTCCAGTACGTCCCATGTTTTGCTCACACAATAAACTTGGTGGTGCAGAATTTTCTGAAAAGCGACAGGGGCGTGCAGGAGACGCTTTGGGTGGCCCGAAAAATTTCAGGCCACTTTCGCCATTCAGTGACTGCGTGCCGAAGACTGGAGCGCCAGCAAACACTCTTGAACCTGCCCCGCCATCACCTGAAGCAAGAGGTTGTAACGCGGTGGAACTCAACCCTCTATATGCTTCAGAGGATGGAGGAGCAGCAAAAGGCCATTCAAGCCTATACATCCACCTATGACATAGGCACAGGAGGGGGTATGCACTAGGGGTGTGCACCGGCCACTTTTCGTGTTTTGGTTTTGGATCTGGATCTTTCTTCGTGTTTTGGATCTGGATTGGTTTTGCCAAAACCACCCTTCCGTGTTTTGGGTTCTGGGTTTTGTGTTTTGGATCTGTATTTTTTTGAAAAAAAGCATAAAAACAGCTAAAATCACAGAATTTGTAGGTTTTTCTGCTCCTATGCTATTATTAACCTCAATAACCTTAATTTCCACTCATTTCCAGTCTATTCTGAACACCTCACACCTCACAATAGTGTATTTATGTCCAAAAGGTTGCACCGAGGTAGCTGGATGACTATGCTAAGCGACACGAGTGGGCGGCACAAACACGTGACCCATCTAGGCATGAAACTGCAGTGGCAGACAGGATGGCAGTTTGCAAAACTAGGCCCCAAACTGTACATAATGCAAAGAAAAAAAAGAGGTGCAAGATGCAATTGTCCTTGGGCCCTCCCACCCACCCTTATGTTGTATAAACAGGACATGCACACTTTAACAAACCAATCATTTCAGCGCCAGGGTCTGCCACACAACTGTGGCTGAAATGATTGGTTCGTTTGGGCCCCCACAAAACAAGCTGGCAATTAATGTGTCCCTGCACAAACTGGCTCTACGGAGGCAAGATGTCATCCTCATCCTCCTCATCCACCAATTCCTCACCCTCTTCAGTGTGTACATCCTCATCCTCACAAAGTATTAACTCGTCCCCACTTGAATCCACCACCACAGGTCCCTCTGTACCTTCTGGAGGCTGGTCTGCCTGGAAGAGCTGATAATTCATTTTGATGAACATCATCTTCTCCACATTCTGTGAAAGCAACCTCCTACGCCTTTCGCTGACAAGGGTCCCGGCTGCACTAAACACTCTTTCGGAGTACACACTGGAGGGGGGGCAACTCAGGTAAAATAGAGCCAGTTTGTACAGGGGCCTCCAAATTGCCTCTTTTTCCTGCCAGTACAGGTATGGACTGTCTGACATGCCTACTTGGATGCTGTCACCGATGTAATCCTCCACCATTCTGTCAATGGTGACAGTATCATATGCAGTGACAGTAGACATGTCAGAAATTGTTGCCAGGTCTTTCAGTCCGGACCAGATGTCCAAACTTGGTCCTGCCTGCCCTGCATCACCGCCAGCGGGTTGCTTAGGATACCTAAGTTTTTTCCTGGCAGCCCCAGTTGCGGGAGAAAATGAAGAAGGAGCCGTTGACGTGTCACGTTCCGCTTCAGCTGACAGTGTGTTCACCAGCAGGTCTTTGCACCTCTGCAGGCTTGTGTCGGACGGAAAGAGAGACACCACATAGGATTTAAACCTAGGATCGAGCACGGTGGCCAAAATGTAGTGGTCTGATTTCAACAGATTGACCACCCTGGAATCCTGGCAAAGCGAATGAAGGGCTTCATCCACAAGTCCCACATGCCGAGCGCAATCGCTCCGTCTTAGCTCCTCCTTCACTTTCTCCAGCTGCTTCTGCAAAAGCCTGATGAGGGGAATGACCTGACTCAAGCTGGCAGTGTCTGAACTGACTTCACGTGTGGCAAGTTCGAAGGGCTGGAGAACCTTGCACAACACGGAAATCATTCTCCACTGCGCTTGAGTCAGGTGCATACCCCCTCCTTTGCCTATGTCATAGGTGGATGTATAGGCTTGTATGGCCTTTTGCTGCTCCTCCATCCTCTGAAGCATATAGAGGGTTGAGTTCCACCGCGTCACAACCTCTTGCTTCAGGTGATGGCGGGGCAGGATCAAGAGTGTTTGCTGGCGCTCCAGTCTTCGGCACGCAGTCGCTGAATGGCGAAAGTGGCCAGAAATTTTTTGGGCCACCCAAAGCGTCTCCTGCACGCCCCTGTCGCTTTTCAGAAAATTCTGCACCACCAAGTTTATTGTGTGAGCAAAACATGGGACGTGCTGGAATTTGCCCAGATGTAATGCCCGCACAATATTGGTGGCGTTGTCAGATATCACAAATCCCCAGGAGAGTCTAAGTGGGGTAAGCCACTGGGCGATGATTTCCCTCAGTTTCTCTAAGAGGTTGTCGGCGGTGTGCCTCTTGCTGAAACCGGTGATACACAACGTAGCCTGCCTTGTAACGAGCTGGCGTTTCTGAGATGCTGCTACTGGTGACGCTGCTGCTGTTGCTGCGTAAGGTGATACATCTACCCAGTGGGCTGTCACAGTCATATAGTCCTTAGTCTGCCCTGTTCCACTTGTCCACATGTCCGTGGTTAAGTGGACATTGTGTACAATGGCATTTTTCAGGACACTGAGGACACTTTTTCTGACGTTTCTGTACAGTCTCGGTATCGCCTGCCTAGTGAAGTGGAATCTAGACGGGATTTGGAACCGGGGATACACTACCTCCATCAATTGTCTAAATCCCACTGCACTAATGGCGGATACCGGACGCACGTCTAACACCAACATAGCAGTCAAGGCCTCAGTTATACGTTTTGCTTCAGCATGACTGCTGTCGTACTTCATCCTCCTCGCTAAGGACTGTTGGAGGGTCAATTGTTTAGTAAAAGTAGTGGTGTTCCTACTTCCTCTCTGGGATGATGAACGACTCCCAGCAGTAGCAACAGCAGCTGCGGCAGCAGTAGGCGTAGCAATGCAGGATCCTCCGGAGGAATCCCGGATAGGAGAGTCAGTCATGCCAGTGACATGGCCTGCAGGACTACATCCGAACCTGACTAAGGAGGAAATTGACGAGGAGGGAGTTGATGGTGTGGTTTGCAGGCGCTTGGATACAACAGGACAACAGGATTTAGGTGTCCCTGGACTGCTTACGGTCTTAGCCAAAGTTTCTGAACTTGACAGTAACTTTTTATGAACGCGCTGCAGGTGCCGTATAAGGGAGGATGTTCCTAGGTGGTTGACGTCCCTACCCCTACTTATTTCACCTTTACATATGGTACATATGGCAAGACAGTTGTTGTCCGGATTTGGATAGAAATATTGCCAGACCAAAGAGGTGGAATGTTTGGTCTTCTGCCCAGGCATGACCGTGATGGGCTTTTTCATCCCACGGACAACAACTGTCTCCCCCGGAGCCTGATTTAAACAAACCACATCACCATCAGAATCCTCCTCGCCAACTTCCTCCTCAGCGCCAGCTACACCAGTATCCTCATCCTGTTGTACTTCAACAGTGACATCTTCAATTTGCATATCAGCAAGTGGACTGTGGGTGCTCCTTTCAGCACTTGCAGGGGGCGTGCAAATGGTGGAAAGAGCCACCTCTTCCCGTCCAGTGCTGGGAAGGTCAGGCATCGCAACCACCACCACACTTGGACTCTCCTTGGGGATTTGTGATATCTTCTTAGAAAGCACAGTTCTTCGCTGTGCTTTTGCCAGCTTAACTCTTTTGATTTTTTTAGTGGGAGGAGGGCTTCCATCGTCATGTGAAGCTGAACCACTAGTCATGAACATACTAGGGATCGACCTTAGCCGTTCCTTGCCACTCCGTGTCGTAAATGGCATATTGGCAAGTTTACGTTTCTCTTCAGCTGATTTAAATGTTTTTTTCAAGGTCATTTTCCTGAACTTTGTCATTTGGGATTGTATGTGCCCTCTACTATGACATTGGGCATCGGCCTTGGCAGACGACGTTGATGGCATGTTATCGTCTATGTCATGAATAGTGGCAGCAGCTTCAGCACTAGGAGGAAGTGGTTCTTGATCTTTCTCTATTTTATTTTTATCGGAGAAAGATTGGTCCTCCATTTATGTTATATCGATTTGATATATACGTGCGGCTAAACACAGAAAATATTTTTTTATTTTTGCTGGAGAGTAGTGCACTTTGTGGGTTACACCAGCCTTTAAGAAATGAGCCAGCCGGCTCTTTACTTATGGGACACAGGCGCACGCTTGGCGCTGCTCCTTTGATGATGCACGTGCGGCTACTGCGCACACAATTCACAAACACAGAAAAAATTTTTTTTTTTGGTTTGGAGTGTACTTTGGGGGTTACAGCACCCTTTAACGGTCAAGCCAGCCGGCCCTTTACTTATGACACAGGCGCACGCTTGGCACTACTTTGTTGATGCACGTGCGGCTACTGCGCACACAATTCACAAACACAGAAAATAATTTTTTTTGTGGTTTGGACTGGAGTGTACTTTCGGGGGTTACAGCACCCTTAACAGTCAAGCCAGCCGGCCCTTTACTTATGACACAGGCGCACGCTTGGCACTACTTTGTTGATGCACGTGCGGCTACTGCGCACACAATTCACAAACACAGAAAATAATTTTTTTTTTGGTTTGGACTGAAGTGTACTTTCGGGGGTTACAGCACCCTTAACGGTCAAGCCAGCCGGCCCTTTACTTATGACACAGGCACACGCTTGGCACTACTTTGTTGATGCACGTGCGGCTACTGCGCACACAATTCACAAACACAGAAAATTTTTTTTTTTTTGGTTTGGACTGGAGTGTACTTTCGGGGGTTACAGCACCCTTAACGGTCAAGCCAGCCGGCCCTTTACTTATGACACAGGCGCACGCTTGGCACTACTTTGTTGATGCACATGCGGCTACTGCGCACACAATTCACAAACATAGAAAATAATTTTTTTTTTGGTTTGGACTGGAGTGTACTTTCGGGGGTTACAGCACCCTTAACGGTCAAGCCAGCCGGCCCTTTACTTATGACACAGGCGCACGCTTGGCACTACTTTGTTGATGCACGTGCGGCTACTGCGCACACAATTCACGAACACAGAAAATAATTTTTTTTTTGGTTTGGACTGGAGTGTACTTTCGGGGATTACAGCACCCTTAACGGTCAAGCCAGCCGGCCCTTTACTTATGACACAGGCGCACGCTTGGCACTACTTTGTTGATGCACGTGCGGCTACTGCGCACACAATTCACAAACACAGAAAATAATTTTTTTTTTGGTTTGGACTGGAGTGTACTTTGGGGGTTACAGCACCCTTTAACGGTCAAGCCAGCCGGCCCTTTACTTATGACACAGGCGCACTCTTGGCACTACTTTGTTGATGCACGTGCGGCTACTGCGCACACAATTCACAAACACAGAAAATAATTTTTTTTTTGGTTTGGACTGGAGTGTACTTTCGGGGGTTACAGCACCCTTAACGGTCAAGCCAGCCGGCCCTTTACTTATGACACTTGCGCACGCTTGGCACTACTTTGTTGATGCACGTGCGGCTACTGCGCACACAATTCACAAACACAGAAAATAATTTTTTTTTGGGTTTGGACTGGAGTGTACTTTGGGGGTTACAGCACCCTTTAACGGTCAAGCCAGCCGGCCCTTTACTTATGACACAGGCGCACGCTTGGCACTACTTTGTTGATGCACGTGCAGCTACTGCGCACACAATTCACAAACACAGAAAATATTTTTTTTTTTGGTTTGGACTGGAGTGTACTTTCGGGGGTTACAGCACCCTTAACGGTCAAGTCAGCCCGCCCTTTACTTATGACACAGGCGCACGCTTGGCACTACTTTGTTGATGCACGTGCGGCTACTGCGCACACAATTCACAAACACAGAAAATAATTTTTTTTTTGGTTTGGACTGGAGTGTACTTTGGGGGTTACAGCACCCTTTAATGGTCAAGCCAGCCGGCCCTTTACTTATGACACAGGCGCACGCTTGGCACTACTTTGTTGATGCACGTGCGGCTACTGAGCACACAATTCACAAACACAGAAAATAATTTTTTTTTTGGTTTGGACTGGAGAGTACTTTGGGGGTTACAGCACCCTTTAACGGTCAAGCCAGCCGGCCCTTTACTTATGACACAGGCGCACGCTTGGCACTACTTTGTTGATGCACATGCGGCTACTACGCACACAATTAACAAACACAGAAAATAATATTTTTTGGGGTTTGGACTGGAGTGTACTTTCGGGGGTTACAGCACCCTTAACGGTCAAGCCAGCCGGCCCTTTACTTATGACACAGGCGCACGCTTGGCACTACTTTGTTGATGCACGTGCGGCTACTGCGCACACCATTCACAAACACAGAAAATTATTTTTTTTTGGGTTTGGACTGGAGTGTACTTTGGGGGTTACAGCACCCTTTAACGGTCAAGCCAGCCGGCCCTTTACTTATGACACAGGCGCACGCTTGGCACTACTTTGTTGATGCACGTGCGGCTACTGCGCACACAATTCACAAACACAGAAAATAATTTTTTTTTTGGTTTGGACTGGAGTGTACTTTGGGGGTTACAGCACCCTTTAACGGTCAAGCCAGCCGGCCCTTTACTTATGACACAGGCGCACGCTTGGCACTACTTTGTTGATGCACGTGCGGCTACTGCGCACACAATTCACAAACACAGAAAATATTTTATTTTTTTAGCACTTGGGGGGAGCACCCCTGATGGACAGAGCACCCCCCGGACAACACTACAGCACCCCTTTAGGACTGGGACACTGCACAGGACTTTGGAGTGGACACAGCCCCTATGGAGAACTGACTGCACAACACAGTCCAGCCAGCCCCTATGGACTTTGAAGTAGTGGACACAGCCCCTATTAACAACAGCAGCACAGCACAACACAGCCAGCCCCTATGGACTTTGAAGTAGTGGACAACAGCAGCACTACACTACACTACACAGCCCTAACTCCCACCCTCCCTCTTCACTGTCCACAGCCGAGTGAGAAAATGGCGCCGACGCGGGTACCTTATATAGGATCCAAAACCTGCGAGACTCGGAAGGCGGGATGATGACGTTTTGCCTCGATTTCAGATCCGAGTCAGGCGGGAAAAGTCGAGCCTGACTCGAATCGGACTCGGATCGGGGGGGCTCGGGGGGGTTCGGATTTCAGAAATCCGAACCCGCTCACCCCTAGTATGGACCTGACTCAAGCGCAGTGGAGAATGATTTCCGTGTTGTGCAAGGTTCTCCAGCCCTTCGAACTTGCCACACGTGAAGTCAGTTCAGACACTGCCAGCTTGAGTCAGGTCATTCCCCTCATCAGGCTTTTGCAGAAGCAGCTGGAGAAAGTGAAGGAGGAGCTAAGACGGAGCGATTCCGCTCGGCATGTGGGACTTGTGGATGAAGCCCTTCATTCGCTTTGCCAGGATTCCAGGGTGGTCAATCTGTTGAAATCAGACCACTACATTTTGGCCACCGTGCTCAATCCTAGGTTTAAAGCCTATGTGGTGTCTCTCTTTCCGGCCGACACAAGCCTGCAGAGGTGCAAAGACCTGCTGGTGAACACACTGTCAGCTGAAGCGGAACGTGACACATCAACGGCTCCTTCTTCATTTTCTCCCGCAACTGGGGCTGCCAGGAAAAAACTTAGGTATCCTAAGCAACCCGCTGGCGGTGATGCAGGGCAGGCAGGACCAAGTTTGGACATCTGGTCCGGACTGAAAGACCTGGCAACAATTTCTGACATGTCTACTGTCACTGCATATGATACTGTCACCATTGACAGAATGGTGGAGGATTACATTGGTGACAGCATCCAAGTAGACATGTCAGACAGTCCATACCTGTACTGGCAGGAAAAAGAGGCAATTTGGAGGCCCCTGTACAAACTGGCTCTATTTTACCTGAGTTGCCCCCCCTCCAGTGTGTACTCCGAAAGATTGTTTAGTGCAGCCGGGAACCTTGTCAGCGAAAGGCGTAGGAGGTTGCTTCCACAGAATGTGGAGAAGATGATGTTCATCAAAATGAATTATCAGCTCTTCCAGGGAGACCAGCCTCCAGAACGTACAGAGGGACCTGTGGTGGTGGATTCAAGTGGGGACGAGTTAATACTTTGTGAGGATGAGGATGTACACACTGAAGAGGGTGAGGAATCGGTGGATGAGGAGGATGAGGATGACATCTTGCCTCCGTAGAGCCAGTTTGTGCAGGGACAGATTAATTGCCAGCTTGTTTTGTGGGGGCCCAAACGAACCAATAATTTCAGCCACAGTTGTGTGGCAGACCCTGGCGCTGAAATGATTGGTTTGTTAAAGTGTGCATGTCCTGTTTATACAACATAAGGGTGGGTGGGAGGGCCCAAGGACAATTCCATCTTGCACCTCTTTTTTTTTTTTGAATTATGTACTATTTGGGGCCTAGTTTTTCAAACTGCCATCCTGTCTGCCACTGCAGTGTCACTCCAAGATGGGCCATGTGTTTGTGCCGCCCACTCGTGTCGCTTAGCATAGTCATCCATCTACCTCGGTGCAACCTTTTGGACATAAAAACACTATTGTGAGGTGTTCAGAATAGACTGGAAATGATTGGAAATTAAGGTTTTTGAGGTTAATAATAGCATAGGAGCAGAAAAATCAACACATTCTGTGATTTTAGCTGTTTTTATGCTTTTTTTAAAAAAAATACAGATCCAAAACACAAAACCCAGAACCCAAAATACCGAAGGGTGGTTTTGGCAAAACCAATCCAGATCCAGATCCAAAATGCGAAGAAAGATCCAGATCCAAAACCAAAACACGAAAAGTGGCCGGTGCACACCCCTAATATATATATATATATATAATCACACCAGCCAGCCATATAATAGACAAAAACTCCATGATATCACTTTACCAAATTACTATAGACATGCTACATACAATCTACTACATGTTAACACAACACAAATCACTACAAGACTAAGCTACTGTACAGATATTTTACACAATATCATTAACCATCCCCATGTAAGCCATGTGTGGTTTGAGGGCCAGATATACTTAACCATCGGGAAGGAAAGGAGCCAGGTTCCCCGTTGAGGAGTGTTGATATTCCATCTCTCTGCCCCTCCTTGCTCCCACCTGATAAGTGTGTTTTCAGGAGGAAATAGACTCTTGTGGGGGTCTTACCTATAAAATGGCATTTCATCTTGTCTGCAAGAATCTCATACCCAGAGGGCACTTTTGGTCAGTTGAAACTCATGGGAGTGGTTCTTATCCTACCTGTGCTACAACAAATGTCAAGGCCTTCTGACCACAGCATTGGAAAGCTAATTAGATTGCTGTGTGAGATCTGGCTCCATCTGTGAACTGGAAACACCAGTTCTGAGCTCTGACCATGGAATAAGTAATTTTCATTTATATGTGCCTATACTGTATAGGGATTTAATATTCATATAAACATATTGATTGGTTGATTAATATTCTATATATGGTGATATTAATATATACCCTGTAACAGTTGAAATGGGCGACACCCCCACTTGTCCTCTTTAGAAGGTTTGATAAATCTCCCTATTGTTTTATTAATAACTGTATTATATGAACTCTTTTTTTTAAAGTTATTATGTTATTTTGATGTACTGTTGAAATTTGGCTCACAGAGAGCAAAATTAGTTTTAATTGCAAGCAGTAAGCCTGAGCTGGCCTTGTGCAGTTTGATTAGTATACATATTAACTGTAGTATCCTGTGCGCAGGATAAAGCAATTACCTGGACAGGACATTGGTAAACAAAGCCATTTATCTATGTCTGCATACAGATGATGTGAGGATGCATTTCTGGCTCCTAACACCGCAGGGGGTATCCAAACAGCAGGTGTGATTTTACATAATTATCTGGCCATGTTATCTGTTTTGGACTGAAAATTTATATTTTTTTTTAACAGGAGCACCCAAAATCATAGGATTATACCTGAAGTCTGTACACTGGACTAATGTGATTTGGGGGCATGTAGGAAGCATAGTTTGGGAAAAATTAGGTATCTTACCAAGCACACTTCCCCAAACAGTCGTGATTATTTTCATTTTATATCTTAAATAATAGGGATTAAAGTGAACATACCATATTTCATGTAGCTATTAGACAGGGGATATGAGGTATAGTTATTTGTACTTATGTTAAAAGTTATGTGGGCGGTCCTGTTATGGACCCTGGGTTAATTAACAAGCTAGCCATTCACCAGAGATGGGGTCAGGGCCTCACTATTGGGTGGGGGGATAAGCTGACAAAATATATTGGAGCCTTTTGTCCTGTATCTGAGTGTTCCTTTATTAGTCTATTTCCATATATGCTCCAGAACCCAGTCTTTGAGGAGGCTATTAGATCTCTATGGTTACGCCATAACAATTATTTATTGCTAGAAGCAAGGGGAGACCAACTAACTGAGTGGTAGTTTGTGTCACTGAGCCAGCACAATTGTGATACAGTGTTAGAGGGCCTGTAGCCCCTTTGTGTATTTTCAATGGGTGGTGGCAGTAGAGAGGTGTATGGTATAATGGGCAGAGAAATATAATATTCATAGTGAGTTTTATATTCAGCTCTGCCCTCATTATATCAGGACTTGAAATCTGCAAGATCGCAGTTCTGAAACTAGTGTTGTACCAGTCAGGGTAATTCAATGTAGAAGAATCTCTGACAATCTCCAAAAATGTTTGTACATATCTATAACGGGTGCAGGGAGTGTGGGGCCAGGGCCGTAACTAGGGTGGTGCGATTACACCTTCACTACAGCGGCCACCCAATGCAATGTATAATAGTAACTGTATGCCCAGCTTCTCTGCCGGGCACACCGCTCCTATTACACATAACAGCGGGCAGTGCTGCAGCTGCCCGCCCCCTGAGCTCCACCCCTCCCCCTTCTTCTATAGTGGCTTCAAGGACTGGGAGAGATGTCATGACGTGACGTCTCTCCCAGTCCAGTCCCAGAGTGCCCTGCGCTGAGGAGCTCAGTCAGTGCAGACAGAGACAGAGGTACAGGCATGGACAGAGACTGCGGCTTCCCCCGGCTCCCATAGGTAAGTGCTGAGAGACCGGGGAAGGAGTTGGGTTTTGTACTGTTAGCATAATGTATAAGGGAGAGGGGGGTTGTACTGTGTGGCATAATGTGTAATGGGGGTGGGTGTTTGTACTGTGTGGCATAATGTGTAATGGGGAGAGAGGGGTTGTACTGTGTGGCATAATGAGTAAGGGGGGAAGTTGTACTGTGTGGCTTAATGTGTAAGGGGGGGAAGTTGTATTATGTGACATAATTTTTAATGTAGGGGAGGGTGTTGTACTGTGTGACATAATGTGTAATAGGAGAGGGGGGAAGTTGTACTGTGGAATAATGTGTAATGGGGTGGGGGGAATTTGTACTGTGTGGTGTAATGGGGAGAATTTGTACTGTGGGCATAATGTGTAAGGCACATTACCACTGTGTGGCGTAATGTGTAAGGGGCACTACTACAATTTAGCGTAATGTGTATAAGGGACACTACTAAAGATATGTAGTGTAATGTAAATAAGGGGCACTACTGTGTAGCGTAATGGAACTATAGTGTGGCCACACCATTACCTTATGAGACCATACCCTTTTTTTGGTCCGGTGCGCACTGTCCCTGTTTACACAGGGCTCCAAAATGTCTAGTTATAGCACAGTGCGGGGCACATGGGCCCTTGGGTCCAGGGGGTGGGCCCACACCGCACACCATGCACCCATATTTTTAATACTTACCACTCCGGATCTGGAGTCCCACGTCGTCGCCAGTATCAGCGCTGTCAAAATCGCCTGGAAATTGTCCGCCACTCTAGTGCCCAGAGTCTGCCAGTGTGGCGCTGCGCTCAGTGCGCTGCCTGCTGCCAGGGAGAGAGGAGGGGTCCCCGGACAGAGACTGCACATGGGCCCCCTCCTGTCTTGAAATGTCCCTGTTTGTACTGTGCATAATGTGTATAGTCCAGGCTGGCTGGAAAAAGTAATGGTGATATAAGACAGCCTTCATTCTTTTCTCTAGTTATTTCCGACATGTTCCATTGAGCTTCAATGACAAAGAGGGTAAGTGTAGGGAGTATCATTATGGTCTCTAGCAAGGGTAATAAGATCCAATCCAATGCTCTAAAGTCAAGCACATCAAATAAGTGGGACATGGAATAGCATTAAAGATCTACAGTACATTTGCAATTAGGTTCAAGAGCATCTTGTCAGAAGCTGGGTATAAAGATGCTTTCTGCTGCTAGTTGGGTGAATGATGACACCTTGTACTGAGTGATGTAACCCTCCCACAATGCCCAACCTTATGTTCTGTGTGAGTGCTAGAAGGTTAGGTTGGAACCTTATGGCCAGAAAATTGAAGTCAAGATTGAGAAGTGTGATTGAAAAATATGATGTCACCATGTTTCAGATGTAGAGGTGGAGCAAATCAGAATTATACACACACACACGGTACAGTGCAGGACATAACATGCAGGAGACACAGAACTAAACGAAAGTCAATAATTAGAAAAATTGCTGAGGTGAGGGCAGAATCAAAGGCACTTAGAAATGCACATGGAATCTGCTGCATACAGTACAGGGCACTTTGTAATGCTGGTTTAAGCAAAGTCTTAGAACAAATATCAGAATACAGTTTAGAACCAGGAACCTTATAATGTACAGGCGATGTGGGCTAGCTTTAGAGTCCTTGAAGCAATAACAGACGGTACCAGTTTGAAGAAGCAGTGCGCTGTTTCAGAAGCACTTAGTAGATGCAGCCTGAAAACACTGAGCAGGGTCAGAGGCACTAATGTAAAATACAATGACACAGGTAAATCAGTGGAGCAGGTCTTGAATTGCTAATTCAACAAAGTCCAGAAATAGCAGAAGCACTAAGAGCATAGCAACAGAAATACAGTCCCAATATAACTGAGATACTGTAATGCTGTAATATCAGCACACAGATGGCAGATTGTAGCTTGTACACAGGTAGCAACTGAAGAAGCTGTATATGGTCTTACCACATACTTGCCTACTCTCCCGGGAGTTGCGGGAGGCACCCGCTTTCTCGGGTAATCCCTGCACCCCCGAAAGAGTGGGAAAATCTCCCGCATCCCGCTCACTTCCTAGTGTAGTGGGCAGGATGGGGATATTTTCCAAGACAAGTGCGGGTCCTTATGGAGGGGGCGTGGCTAAATGATGTGAATCTCGTCATTTAACCCCTCACAGACCCTCGAATCACGGGGGTTTCCTGTAAAGAAGAAGATGAAAGAAGCAGGCCCTCTCCAGGTGCTCCCGGGAAGGTGCCCTGCATAGTCGGTAAGTATGTCTTACCAAGATGTACCAGGATACCCAACCTGAATGACAGTGTAGGGAACAGGATTCAGGGCCTGATTCAGAGCCGGACGCTCTGACCAGTGCGCTCGCTCTGAATCAGGGCCCTCCTACCTAAAAATGGAGCGGCCTCTTGGACACTCGCATAGCTGTGGGTGACCACCCACAGCTTATGCGAGCGTCCATGATGATGGTCGCGATGGTCAAGACCATCGCGACCATCAGACTTGCGACGAGACCCTGCGGCAGGGTCTCGTTGCCGCAAGCCCTGGAGTGATTTTGGCTCTATCAGAGCCAAAATCCCTCTCACTGACATCACTAGTGATGTCAGTGGGGCCGGACCCAGACGGTAGGCGTTCCCATGGGAACGCCTCCGTCTGGGCAGTCACGCCCCCGGCATGCCCACCAAAGGGGGCGTGCTGTCAATCAACATCGACAGCACGCCCCCTTTGGTGTGAGACCCATAACGACGGCTACCCCGTCGTTATTCGAGGTGCCTCCGTCGTGCACATGCGCATTTGGGAAAGATCGACCGCTGAATGAGACCCTCAGAACCAACAGGACAAAAGTAGTATCGAAAACTGGAGCTGATAAACAGAGAACTGATTGTAACTGATGCTGCATCTATGTACACAGGGCCTGATTCAGAGCCGCTCGTAAGAGGCCACTCGTTTGCTCCGAGCAATGTTCGTACATCTGCGCATGCGTATGGGTCGTAATGCGCATGCGCCAACCAGTCATTGCGGTCGGAAATCGAGCGCTCGCAAAATAGCGAGTGCCTGTTAATTTGAGTGACAGGATGAGGCGTTTGTGGGTGGTAACAGGGGAAGGTGCTTGAAAACCGAAGATCCGAACGCAGGCGTGCCAAACGGTCAAAACGGGCGTTTTAAGGGTGTGCATAATTAACAAAGCAGCGTCATCGACCACGTCACTTGGTTATTTCTTAGCCTGAACTGTTCGCATGATTGCGGTAGGAAAATCCTACCACAAGCACTGCGAGCAATTCAAACGCCTTTCGATGTACTCGATTAATCAAATAAATAGCAGAGATGACGTAGGATGCGAGCGGCCAGGGGGCATCTTTACAAAATAGCGAGCGCATGTTTCGTTCGCTCGCCCAGACATAGAGGCATCAACAGACCGCAAAGAGCGAGCGCTCAATTTAAATAGCCAGCCCCTTTTTCTGAACGAGCGGGCGCAAATAGCGTCCGGCTCTGAATCAGGCCCACAGTCGTTTGGATTGGCCAAGCCATCGGTGGTCGTCTCAATACATATCCAGGCGACTGCGTCATTTGCATATTTTCACACAGCCGCTGCGCACAAATTTGCAGCTGTGGTGGCATTAGCGTTCATCTCTGCATGAGGTCCTAAACCAGTTAGCCTGTACGGATAATAGGCTTGTCTCAAGCAATTGAGCTCTGTTTGCCTTAGTGTTGTTTGAACATCATCCTCTAATTTTAATGGCCTTTGACCAATGATACTCTTAACACAAACAACCGAAAAAAATAGCTGAGATTGTACACCTGTAAGATTGTCTTGAATAAAATTATCAATCTGAGCAACTACCTGTTATTGGCCTAGGTATGATCTGTATCTCATTTGCACCCATTCAAACCTAATACTCAGAAATCAGTCTACAATACTTTTTGTACATCTGTAAACCTATAATGCATCCCAACTACTCTAGTTTTCATGCTCCCCGATTTTATTTTTCTGGAACCCTGGAGAATCACAGGTCTGGCCTGGAAGTGACTGACGGGACCCTGAGGCTGCGCTGCAGCCGCCAGAAGCAGGTAAGTCCCCGCTGGGCCACCAGGGACGATATGTTGACATTTTAACATGTCCACATTTCATCAGCATCTACATGATGAATTTTGATATGGTCAATGTCGACATTATGATCATGTCGACCATCTGATGTGGACATGAAGAATGTTGACATTATCCATTAGCCATATCATATCACACCCATTTTATGACCCAGTGTGGTTGAACAAATGATTTAAAATAACCAACTTCTCTTTAGCACTCAGGTTAAACCGTTTTACACAGTGCAGCAACATTGTAGCCACAAAATCGTTGAAATCTAACAGCAGGGGTGGGTCAGGACAAATTCTATTCTAGTAAATTAGGCAGAGAGGGAAGGTGATAGCTCAGATTACCTTATTTTTCAAATTGAACTGATACATGTCAGCTGAATTCTCCAGTACACAAGTAGATAGGTTAGAAGCTACTTTAGTATATGCACTACCAGAAGGATATATTAAGGTTAATCATTTCTGTGGAGTTCCCAACAACAAGTCTGAGAAATGGTTATAACAGTCTCCTGGGTTCTTCATTGCCGACCATTTTAAACATAGGTAATAAATAAAAAAATTCCAAGCACAATAACAATATAATTAACAAACGGTTGTAAGAGTAGACAGTCGTAGGTACATTACCAAACAAAGAGTACACAATTCCCAGAATAAAATCATTTGTTTTTGAAATTGAAGAGTGAAATTCAGAATAGTCCGATTCATTTCCCATCTGAAAAACAAAGAAGTTAATCAAATACTATTTGGGAATGGTAATTAGCAATTCATTACATTTTGGCAAATGATACATTTTATTTATCCATTCATCTCAGTATGACAAGCCTCATAACTGGTCACATATGTACCTATGACATGCCTGTCTAAGACCCCAGTGTAGGTGTAAAGTGAAAATATATAATTTTTTTATGTATGGGGCACTGGCTAAGAAACCCTCAGCAGACTTTAGGATCCCCAATGTTCTAAGGATGCTTAGCTTAGGTTGATGTAAATGGGATGTAACGAGTGTTGCGAATGACTAGTCCGATAGAGGAGTAGGCTGGGATTTATGTGTGAATAGATAGCAAAGTAGAAATACCTGAAGAAGGTGCATTGTCAATCAATTAAATGGACGGGGTTAAGCACTGGTTCATGAATGGTAAAACAGGCAGAGGTCAGATGAACAGACACAGTTTAATTAACGTTACATCAGTCAGCGGTCAGGGACGCAGGCACAAAGTCAGGAATATAAGCAAGGGTCTGGTACACAGTGGATGCTGGAGCTAGGGATTTGGACCTAATATACTGGCACCAAATTATATACATAGCAAAGTTTTTATATTCTAGCCAATAGCTGTAAGTCCCATTACATTTCTCAAAGTGCCCCAAAGAGAAGCACTGATACAGCCAAGACTGCCAGCAAGAAAGAGGTGGGAGCCAAGACATGAGGGAGGAAAGAGGAGGGAGCCAAGACATGAGGATGGAAAGAGGAGGGAGCCAAGACATGAGGGAGGAAAGAGGAGGGAGCCAAGACACAGCGGAGGAAAGAGGAGGGAGCCAAGACATGAGGATGGAAAGAGGAGGGAGCCAAGACATGAGGATGGAAAGAGGAGGGAGCCAAGACATGAGGGAGGAAAGAGGAGGGAGCCAAGACATGAGGATGGAAAGAGGAGGGAGCCAAGACATGAGGATGGAAAGAGAAGGGAGCCAAGACACAGCGGAGGAAAGGCCAAACCACGCACCACCCGCAGGACTCAACTTTTAGTGACAATTATACAGGTGATGGAGAGAATGTGTTTTGACAGTGGTGAGGGGAATAATGTGTTATTACAGAGGTGAAAGGGAGTTATTAAAGAGGTAGGGGGTGTTGGACAAATGTTTTACTACAGATGTAAGGGAGACCAAATATGTTAGAGGTGGAGATGTGGGGGGGAGGTGGCAGGTATGTGCTCACTCTCTATTACCACTTTTATACCAAAAGTCCTGGGTCTGACGCGGGTTTGGAACATGTTTCCAGACCCGGGACAGACCCCTTTCCCACTGCGGTGCCAGCCCGGGTTATGCCCGGGTCGGCACAGTTCTCACCGGACCCGGGTCTGCAGTGACCCGAGTATTCTGGCATTGCAGTGGACGCTTGGAGATGATGCCATCTCCAAGTGCCACTGAAGCAGGGAAAATCACTCATGATGTCAGTAGGTGGACTTCCTGCTCTATTAGAGGAGGAAGTCCACTGGGGCTTGTGGCCACAAGACCCTACCACAAGGGTCTCGTTGCAAGCCCAATGGTCGCGATGGTCTTGACCATCGCGACCATCACCTGGCCGCTCGCACAACCTGTGGGTGGTCACCCACAGCTATGCTAGCGGCCAGGAGGCCGTCTTTAAAAAAAAAGGGACAAAAAATGGGTGGATATTGAGAGCGATTTGATTGGGGACCAGAAGGTGGGCTGTCTCCCATGGCTCCCTCCACATCTGAGACCAGCCTCGGTGCATTCGGTTCCTTGTGTTAAGGCCATTTTGAGTATTTGGGACAGGGTGAATAAACATTTGGACTTAGCCTCGTACCCATCCCCATTGACAGCCCTTTGGAGACACCCTCAGTTCCCTTCGGGTTGTGTGGGCCTTTACTCGCGCCCCTGGGTAGCTGTGGGTGTCACTAGAGTCTTACATATGGTTGGGGACTTTGCCCCTCGAACTTTTGAGGAAATATGCAAAAAATATGGTCTACAACCGACATACCACTTTGCATATTTACAGATCACTATTTTCATCAATTCCCTCCTTCAGGGAACTCAGCTCTTTTGAACGCCTTTGTACTTACGACCCTGGTCGTAAAGGTGCTATTTCTATTCTATATTGCCTATTAGCTGGGTCCATCCCTGAAATCAAAGAATCATTTGAACTAGCATGGGAAACTGATCTAGGTAGGAATCTAGATGATGAAGAATGGTCATTGATTCGTCAGATGGTTTCTAAGTCATCCATTAACACCAACCTCAGAGAAACTGCTTATAAAATTTATACCAGATGGTATAAGCCCTGAAAAACTTAACTCCATGTACCCATTGACATCAGACCTCTGCTGGCGTCAGTGTGGACATAAAGGCTCCTACTTCCAAATATAGTGGGACTGCCCGATGATTTCAACATACTGGGATGAGGTCATGTCACTGTTAGGTAGTATATTTAGCTCTACA
The DNA here is from genome assembly GCA_031769625.1 of Taudactylus pleione. Classification (NCBI taxonomy): domain Eukaryota; kingdom Metazoa; phylum Chordata; class Amphibia; order Anura; family Myobatrachidae; genus Taudactylus; species Taudactylus pleione. Next base: position 1,823,117 of record JAUIMM010000120.1, read on the forward strand.
CCCATTAAGGATCCATTACATGTTTTGCTATGCACACCATTTCCCGACACTTCTATACCTTATAACAGACTATGTGGTCATATATTTAACACCGCTAAAATCTTGATTGCTACTAACTGGAAAAAAACACATTCACCTCCCATTCCTGCATTGCTCAATAGATTTTGGTACATTGCTTCCATGGAATATATCACTGCTCTACTCCATGAAAAAATACCAAAATTTCATGAAGTGTGAGCTCCCTGGTACTATCCAGGTTTGGTTTGATCCTCATTATGTACTTTTGAAAATATTCTATTTAGTTATTTTTATTATTATTTTATCAACTGTGCTGCTTGGTCCCCCCCCCCTTTCTTTCCTTCTCATCCATTTCCTTTTATTCTATATTGTATCTGTTAGATGTTTTTTTTTTTTTATACCAAACCTTTTTAAAACCAAATTCAAAAAAACAAGGTAGTTTGATGTATTCAGTTGATTTTCTTTTCTATGGCTGTGTTATTTTTTATTTTCTTATTTGTTTGTTATCTACCTTTTGAAAAATAAAGAGATTAAAAAAAAAAAAGGGGCGCCTTGATTCAGAGCGAGCGCTCTCAAAGAGCGTCCGGCTCTGAATTAGGCCCTGAGTTCCTGCTTGTTTCTGCTGAAAATAGCACTGGTCAGTGGTGAGAGGCATGGCATAACTGCATGGAAGTTTATGTTTTCTTCTGATGCAGTTTTAAGTCCAATTAATGCTATTTCTCAATGTGACGCATCCCTGACCTACATAGTACCATTTAAGTATATGCTTTTCATCTATGCACCAGCACTGTCATGCATATTTTAAATGTATCTACTATATATATTCATAAAAAAAGTTTGTTTGTTGGCAAATATTTTCCACAGCTCTCAAGGTAAAGCAGCCTAATCTTACATAGTTATTTAGTATCCAAAAAGTAAGCTATTAGACCACATAGAGACAACGCATCAATTCGAAAAATCGACAGAGCGACAAATCTTATATAAAAAATTAATTGGTCTATTTGTTTGTTTTGCTTTGACCCGGGATCGCTGGACAGAACTTTGTAGAGTTGGAATTAAGGACCTCATTCAGAGTCGGTCGTTGCGGCCACACGGTCGTACGCCACCGATGTTCGCTAAACTGTGCATGCGTAAAGTTTGCAATGCGCGTGCGCAAACTAGCACTTACGATCAGAAATTTCTCTCTCCTTGAACACAGCCAGGTCGTTAGTTTGAGTGACAGAATGAACCGTTTGTGGGTGGTAACAGGGGAAGGTGCTTGAAAACGGGGGAGTGGAGATCCGAACGCAGGCGTGCCTAATTATGCGAACGGCGTTTTATGGGAGTGCATAATTAACAAAGTAGTGTCATGGCACATGTGACATGGGAGGTTTTTACACTGACCTGATAGTAGTGCTTAAGAGAGGGTATGGTCAACCTTAAGCTCTACGACCAGCTCCAATGGTTCCCGATGCTCGCGATTAATCCTTATATCCCAGGAGATGACGTGTGTTGTGATCGAGAAGGGGGCGTTATTTAGTCTTACGGTCGCTTCTTACCCTCGATCTCATCTTAGGACCGCAACTTGTGATCGCTTAATTTGCATATCCGGCCCCTTTCCCCTACGACCGTGCGGCCGCAACGCCCGACTCTGAATGAGGTCCAAAGTCCTTTAATTTTATTCTTTTAAATAAAACATTTCCATACTGCGCATGAGCACCAAAGAGTCTGACACATCTTACATTTGCAACTCCTTATGCTTACAGAGGCAGAAGTAGGAAAATAAGGGGTGTACAGTAGGGAGTAAATTTACTAAAGTGAGAGTTTTTTAGAAGTGAGTTTAGGAAGAGACGTTGCCCATAGCAACCAATCAGATTCTAGCTATTCTCTTCTAGAAGGTGTACAGATTGATTTGGCTGATTACATAAGAAGAATATGTAAAATGGCTAGCACAGCTGGCAAACAAGATAATAGATCTAAGCAGATTACAGCGGACTACAGATAAAATATAAGTTAGAATCAATTCATGGCAATGGAGTCATGGATAGAAATATTATCACATGGTTATCATTATAGGCTCAAATTGTAGGTTAACTGGAGCTTTATGTGGTAAGTTTTAGTAATTGAATTGTTGTACCATCAATATTTAAAAAATTTCTGTCCAAACAATAACATCAGAAACATTGAATAAGCCTAGTAAATCAGCAGAACTAAATTATGCTCAGCAGACCACTTCCAAGCCAAAAATCTGCCAAGGACAAACAGCTGGCAGACTTCTCCTTTCTTCTAATAAAGGTTCAGATCTCAAAGTTTACAGACAATCTTTCATTGTGCTTTGTATAGGCAGGTGCAGGTGGTGCACGCGATGCTGCACTGATGGTGGAGTGTCTGGAGCATTGTGCAGCACCGCTGAAAGTGGATGTTTCAGTTCTTGGACACTGCAGAGCATGCTAGTACACAAGGTAGCATATGCGTATTATCGCCACCATAAATCAGAAAAATATAACTACAGAGGCCAATTATGAAGCGCTGTAAACTATGGGCCTGATTCTTCAGATGGTGAGTGCTCCCGCTACCCGCTCGTTCCCTATAGGTAGGCCCGGGTCACGAAAAGGGATACTTTCGGATCCCTCCGCCCCTGTCTGGCTCCTTCCATGTATGTGCACTAGTTTCACTACTCCAAAAGGAGCAGTGAAAGCGTTCGGGTAGACAGCTGATTTTCGGTCAGCAGTCTCCGCGCCGGAGCAATGATGAATTGGTCCGGCGCTCACGTCAAGAAGAAACGTTAATTATCGGGGTTCGTTCAGACACTGATAATTAACATGTTGAATAGACCCCTTAATAGGAGTATATTGAGTTTTTAGAATATTGATATATGTGCAGTAATTGTTGCAGAGATTGCTTATAGCAAATTAATATTTTTTATTATTGATCATTTTAACACTGGCCGTGTGGTTTACAGACCCTCCAACATGACTCGTTCCATTAGGTACAATGGGGGAGATGTATGAAGCGTCCAAGCGGTATTAGCGCACGTTATGTGTGCTGATATCGCTTCTCCCCGATGTATGATTGGGGGGTTTGGCTGTGCGCCCCTGTCATTACCGGCGCTGCTATCTACAAGATAGCAGTGCCGATAGCCTGGGCAATGTATGAATGTATGAACTTAACGTGCAGCTGTAATACATCTCCCCCAATATGCTCTGCTCCTGGACTTCCCTCTTAATTTATAATTGCAGCCACCTGTGTTGAAACACCTGTCTCATCAATGACCTAGTTCAACACAGGTGACTGCAATCATAAATTAGGTGGGAAGTCCAGGAGCAGAGCATTTTATACCTGATGGAACGGGTCATGTTGGAGGGTAGGCATTTATATATGTATAATACTATGTATATGGTTAATATATGTATTTTGTCAGACAGCGCTTTTTAGTAGGGACGAGCGGGTTCGGATTTTCTAAATCCGAGCCCCCCTGATCTGAGCCGGGAACCGAGTCCGGCTCTGGGTTTCCTGCCAGACTTGGTCCCCGGAACGAGGCAAAACGTCATCATCCCGCTGTCGGATTCTCGCGGGTTTTGGATTCTATAAAAGTCCCGTGATCACCGCCATTTTTCATTCCGGCTGTGGAACGTGCATGCAGAGGGAGGGAGCTGGGAGCTATTGTTGTGTGATAATAAACTTAGTACACTTATATAGATTACATACTGGGCTGGCTGGCTGGCGGCTGTGAAGAGGGAGGGAGCTGTTGCTGACGCTGACCATAGGGGCTGGCTGGCTACTGTTGTCCATAGGCATATACATAGGGGCTGGCTGGCTACTGTTGTCCATATAGGAGCAGGCTGTTGTCCTGTCCATAGGGGCTGGCTGTAGTGCTGTGTTGTCCAGGGGGTGCTCGTCCTTCAGGGGTGCTCTCTTCACCTACCACCAGTGTTGAAAAAAATTATAATTTTTTTTCTGTGTGCGTGTTAGCCACACCTGTCATCGGCATAGGTGTGCAGGGGTGCTGTGCTCCTGAATGTCAAGGGGCTGCTGCACAAAAATAAAAATATTTTTTACAGGGGCTGCCCTGTGTGGTGTAGGGGTACGCAGCCCTTCTTAGTTTAAACAAATCATTTTTACAGGGGCTGTCCTGTGTGGTGTACGCTGCCCTTCATCCAAATCATTTTTACAGGGGCTGCCCTGTATGGTATACGCTGCCCTTCATCCAAATAATTTTTACAGGGGCTGTCCTGTGTGGTGTAAGCAACCATTCATCCAAATAATATTTACAGGGGCTGTCATGTGTGGTGTAAGCAGCCCCTCATCCAAATAATTTTTACAGGGGCTGTCCTGTGTGGTGTAAGCTGCCCTTCATCCAAATAATTTTTACAGGGGCTGCCCTGTGTGGTGTAGGGGTATGCTGCCCTTCTTCAAACAAATAATTTTTACAGAGGCCACCCTGTGTGGTATAGGGGAGCGCTGCCCTTCTTTAAACAAATAATTTTTACAGGGGCTGTCCTGTGTGGTGTACACTGTCCTACATCCAAATAATTTTTACAGGGGCTGTCCTGTATGGTATACGCTGCCCTTCATCCAAATAATTTTTACAGGGGCTGTCCTGTATGGTGTACGCTGGCCTTCATCCAAATAATTTTTACAGGGGCTGCCCTGTATGGTGTAAGGATATTGAATTGCAACCTCTATACGCACCTACCTATACCTTCTAAACCCTGCCTATAAACATCTAAAATTGATGCTATTTGCGTACGCAGTCATACAGTAAAATAAAGACTTTAGACCTTGAACATGTGTTCCAAAGCACAAAGTATTATTCAAGTAAAGTACAGTCAGTTACACGCTGTGATCTAAGTACAATTTAGCGCAAAGAATTATACAGACCCAAGATACAGTCATACATACGCAAGCGCTCTGGGACCAGATTCCGGCATCAGCAAGAGATCTCTGTCAATCAGCAATCAGCAGAATAGACTAGCAACCCAGGGTCAGAGCACACATATTTATACCCCCCCAGAAATAGACAACACAATAGAGGAGTTTGTTGCTGATCCCATTGGTTCCCAGTGCGGGTGCATTTGTTACAGGGCATTTAACAGCTGGTTGCCTTCGTTTTCCCACCTCATGCAAATCTAGACTGTTGGTTTTACAAAGTACATTTTGGTTCTTTATGTCTTTACGGTCCATAAGTTGCGAATGCATGTTCCGATCTTCACACCGATGATACCGGAAAGCTGTGGATAAAGTGCGGATCAGTATAATATCAAACACGGTGTACTTATCACGTATTAAACCTTAGATACCAAAATAGTCTTTATTTCACAGCATTTGTAATAAATGAATAAAACTTGGATCTTTTACTTTATAGCTATGGAACCTTTTGTGTAAGTGTGCATTATATAAGTATTAGGGATATGGGAAAAGACGCTAGTTAGGTTTATCTGATTTGGGGCAGATGTGCACGCATGCAGCTAATAAACAGCGTTCGCATGCAGGATATTGTGCATTCGCTACTGAGCGTCATGTTAGCAGTGCAACTGTGCGTAATGTGCGGTGTTTATGCATGAGATTCTATCTATGATGGACTTACATATATATATATATGTATGTGTATATATATATATATATATATATACATATACACACACATATACACACACATATCTCATTCCTTACTAACAGTTTAAAAATGCAATGCAAATGTGTTATGGGCAGTGAGCTTCACTTCTCAAACATGGTGGAGAACCCCAGCTGTGAAGCTGGGGCCATTCTGTCTGGGAGTGAGACTAAAACCTGTTTAGGATTCAGACAAATTCAATTGTGTAGATCAATGTCTGGGTTATATTACAATTGCCACAACTATACTTGTCTATATATATACAGGGATTCCCAATTTGTATGTAAAACACTCACAGTATTCTGGTGTATTGTCTATTCAATTTACTTTTCTCAGGAGGCTGTTTTTCTAGTTGTTTTTGGTAGATTATCAAAAACATTGCCATCTGTACTTAGCTCGTGAGTTGTAACTTAAAATGGCGCTGGTCGCAAAATGGCGTCTTGCAGATTCTTATTTTTAAGATGGAGTCTAGCTGCCATTCGCAAGATGGCGTCACGCACGCTAATTTTTATGCTGATTCTGTCTCAGCCACTAATCCAGCTTCGACAGTCCACCCTTTGATAGCGAACAACATGCTATCACATCCTGATGTTAAAATTTATTTTAGGCATACATATGTATATTACTTAATGTTATTAGGGGATGGCACAAGGTGGTTCTTAATCCATCAATAATGTGTCTCTAGGAGGGGACATAAAACTACCATTATACGCACACCGCGGACCTTGAGAGATCATGTGAAAGATGTGGGGATGCACCAGTCCTATAAAGGAAGTCTTGAGGGGGATCAGGGACTTACATTATTTGAGATGTTTGAAAATAATATTTTAATAATAATACATTTCATGCACGTCTAAACATAATACATTATATGATGGTATTCCCAAGTTCAGGGTTGTAATGCAGTTCTATATATATACCTCAGTATTCATATTGTCATTACTGACCACCATCATAATTTCGTTCCTTCGTTTTACCTTATTCTTACTTTTTCCACACTTCCACACAATAGGAGCACACCGGACACATATGCCAATTACTATGATGATGACCAGTATAAGGATCAGGAAGTTGCCTACGCTTGTGATCATTTCCTGGGCCCATTTCCCTAGGCCTGAGAACCATTTTACAGGGTTCAACCATGACACCCATTCCTCTACCTTTTCCTCTACTTCAGCCACTGAAGCATTATGGTTCTTCCGAAATTCTCATTTCAGCTGCAGAATTTCATCCATCTTTCGATCTATTACCTCTTTGGGATCGCTGGTATCATTGGTGACATAGGTGCAACACTTCACTCCAAATTGGGTGGCCAAGGTTACGCAATATCCTCCAGTGACAACGGTTAAATAATTTAATATAATTTAACACGAGTCTGTGTTGCACCAGTTCTTTCTTGTACGCTTGCAATTCTCTACCTGTATACCTGAAAGTGTCATCATACATCTCAGTGATATTATCTATCAATTTAGCAAGATCCTGAATATATCTAAAATTTAGTGTACCCCGAGCGATCCTGGTGGGATCCAATGCTACTAAAACTTGAAAGCCAGTTGTCTCACTAATTAACTGAGTGGCTTTATGCAAGTCACCAGGTATCATATTTCTTTTGCCTCTGTGTTCATACTGTGTGTGAAGATATGGTGATGGTGTGTTTTTATGAATACTGAGCATTTCATCATGTGTGAGGGTCATAACCTCTGGGACTACTCTTCCCAGGTAACACAAACCTTCGGAACTCGGGGAGAGCCATTTATACGCTTTTCTTCCACATATAAAATATACATTATCGGGGAGAACATAAGGGATAGAATGCATCATTATCATTAAACACATTTCCCTTGCAATCAGTCCTATTTCAGGCTCTTCCATCTGGTACATGCAAGTTTCTGGTTGTATTATCTAAGCACAATATCCATCTGGTACCTAACCAATAATTTATTTGGTGGAACTCAATGTATAACGATACCTAAAGCTTCTCCCATTAGATTTAATTGAGTGTAACAGATCATGATTCGTAGATTCATTATCAGCTCTCAGTGAGAAGGTCATTGTCTGATTATTCCCCGTCACTTCCCAATTCCCTGGTTTATTGGGGTTGGTTATGTTCAAACAAAAAAGTGATCTATCTGCTTGGAGTTGATATAATTTGAAATGAGGTGGTTTGGATGAGAGGAATTTTCCATCCAAGGTTTTCCCTTTTTGCAATTCTAAAATTTCCGTGGTATTCAGCGGAAATGGCACCAACCCTACATTATGTTGACCCTGTGGCACATGTGAGCACACCCAACAATCAGTTTGATTTAAAACTTTGCTTATCATGCTATGATAACCCTCTAAAGGATACCCACCCCAGTACGGGTTATATTTAGATTGGCACCTTTGGATACAGTTCTCATCAACTAGGGACCCACAAAACTCACAAAAACAGGAATCTTCAGACGATAAACCTCCACACCGTTCCCGAGTATCCGAAATAACAGCTCTTTTAACAATTACAGTACTAAGATTGGTCAAACACTCCCCTGATTGGCATAGCACTCCTCCTGACTCCACTCCATCAGCGCTGCCATCAGCTCCCATCTCCTCTATCGGTCCCCCGACACAGAAACCGGACATTCCCGAACCAACCAGGATGGTGAACACTCTAGAAGAGAATATGAAAATGAACACAACAGGCCAGTCCATTGCCACAACAAAGACCTGCAAATTTCTTTTAGTTCAGGTATCTCACTGCAACCTTTTAATCCTCCCGGAACAAGTTTGTGATCGACAGGTCCACGTTATCAGCCTTTTCTCCGCTTTGTTTCTCCACCAGGTATCTCTCTCCGTAACCTTCAAAGATGTAGTACTTATCAGCAGCACCTGGTACGGACCTTCCCATCGATCAGTCAAACAACCTGAAAGCAAGAAATTTCTGATCATAACATATTCTCCTGGTGGAACATCATGACAGTTAATTTCAGGCATATCATGGGACAACAATTTCAGTTTCTGCTGTTGCTGTTTTAACTGTTTACTCATTGATATAAGATACTTTACAGTTACCTCGTTGTTACTCTTCAAGTCTTCCTGTGGACTTATAATCAAATGAGGTTGTCAAAGGGGGACAGATTTAGAGGGGGTCTAGGAGTGGTCCTTATATTATGCAGGACCAACGGTAATGCTTCGGGCCATCCTAGTCCAGTCTCTGCCATGATTTTACTTAACTTATTTTTAATAGTCCCGTTCATGCTCTCTACCTTGGCTCTGGCCTGCAGTCGGTAGGGGGTGTGAAGTCGACTATTGATACCCACCAGTTTACACATATTTTGAAAAACATCACCTGTGAAATGGGTACCCCTGTCACTCTCAATAATTTTAGAGATACCATATCTGCATACAAATTCCTGTACTATTTTCTTGGCAGTAAACACAGCAGTATTAGTGGCCACTGGGTAGGCCTCGACCCAGTTAGAAAATACGTCAGTACACACTAATACATACTTGAGATTCCTGCAGGGTGGTAATTGGATGAAATCAATTTGTATTACCTGGAAAGGTCCATCAGTTGGTGGAATGTGGGATGGTTCGGTAGGGATCGCTTTCCGTATGTTCTTCCTCAAGCAGGTCAGACAGGACATTGCTCTCTTTTCTGCTTGTGAAGAAAAACCCAGTGTGCACCAGTATGCTCTCACCAATTTGCACATACCTTGCTTTCCCAGATGAGTCAGCCTGTGTGCTGCCTCAGCGAGGCTGGGGTAATATGCTTTGGGGGCTACTGGCTTACCTTGTCCGTCCCTCCAGAGCCCGGAGGACTCTTGCCCACATCCCTTGGACTTCCAGGTGGACTTTTCCTGGATTGAACACAAATTTTGCATCTCAATTAATTTCAGCATATCAATTGTTTGGAAAGACATGATTTGTTCTGTTGGTAAAACCATTTTTAACCCTGCTGCCCATTTTGCAGCTTCATCGGCTCTGTTGTTGCCTAGTGACACCGGGTCACTCTCACATGTATGGGCTTTGCACTTAATTACTGCCACCGTTTTGGGTAGTTAGATTGCTTTTAAAAGATGTTTTATGTGTCTGGAATGTGCAACTGGTGGGCCTGCTGCTGTCATAAAATTTCTCAGACGCCACAAAGCTCCAAAATCGTGCACGACTCCGAACGCGTACCTAGAGACAGTGTAAATGTTAGCAGATTTGCCTGCTGCCAATTCACACGCTCTTCTTAGTGCTACTAACTCTGCCACCTGGGCTGAGTGAGGAGGACCAAGAGGTTCAGCTTCTATGATGTCTGTGTCATTTACAACAGCATAACCTGTACATAACTCACCTGTGTCTGTTTGTCTATGACAACTCCCGTCCGTGTAAAATGTCACATCCACATTCTCTAAAGGTGTGCCACGTATGTCAGGTCTAGCAGTAAAGGTCTGATTCAGATATTCCATACAATTGTGTGTATCATTATGTCCGCTGAACTCACTTCCCGCCAGCAACCCGTCTCCTTCCACCCTTTGTACATCATGTTGTACATATGGTAAATACATTGCTGGATTCAGTGTACTGCATAGTTTAACAGTGATGTTTGCAGGTGCAATTAGAGCTAGTTCCCATTTGGTAAACCTAGCTGAAGAGACGTGTCTGGTTTGGGCAGAGTTCAGCAGAGCAGATACAGTGTGGGGAGTGTAGACAATCATATCATGGCCCAATACTACATCCTCACTTTTACTCACAAATAGAGCTGTCGCCGCTACACTTCTTAAACACGTTGGGAGTGATCTTGCTACAGTGTCCAATTGGGCACTGTAGTATGCTACGGACCTACTGGCATCACCATGTTTTTGTGTTTGGACACCTGCAGCACAACCATCGGCTTCCGTACAATACAAATCAAAGGGTTTTTCATAATCAGGTATTCCCAATGCAAGTGCTTTTGTCAGACTATCCTTAAGATTAAGGAAAGCCTGCTCTGATTCATCTGTGTGAATGACATGGTTGGGCTTTGAGGAAGAGACTAAGGACCTTATTCAGAATCGATCGCGAGCGCTGAGCGCTCACATCCGACTCGATGTTGGTCCACACCCGTCGTTAGCAGCTCCGTTTGCTGGGCGGGCAGGGGGCGTGCCCGGCCAAATGGAGGCGTTCCTTTCGGAACGCTTGCCGTTTTGTGGGCGTCCCCACCGACATCATCAGTGATGTCAGTGGGGAGCTTCCTGCTGAAACAGAGCAGGAAGCTCCCTGGGGCTTAAGGTTGACGAGAGCCTACCCTAGGGTCTCGTCGTAAGCCCCGATGGTCGCGATGGTCTTGACCATCGCGACCATCTCCCTTAGCGGTCATTAGAGCTGTGGGTGTTAACCCACAGCCTAACGACCGACATGGAGGCGGCCGTTCAGGATGCAAGCGGCCGCCCTGTTTCTGAGCGACCGCTTGCATCCTACGACCGCCTCTGAATGAGGCCCCAAGTCCTGTAAAGGCAAGGCCAGAATAGAAAAACCTGGGATCCACATTCTACAGTATCCACACATTCCCAAGAAGGTACGAATTTGCTGTTGGTTCTGCGGCAGTGTCATGTTCTGTATGGCCTGGATTCTATCATTTGTGAGATGTCGTAACCCCTGAGTTAGGCAATGTCCCAAATACTTTACTCTGGATTGGCATGGCTGTAGTTTGTCCTTAGCAACCTTATGTCCTGTGTGCGAGAGGTGAAGCAACAAAAGTTTAGTATCATTTAAACATGACATAAACGAATCAGAACATAGCAATAAATCATCCACATATTGGATTAGAACAGACCCATTGACAGGTTGAAAAGATTGTAAACAGTCGTGCAAAGCCTGGGAGAAGATACTAGGGCTGTCTATGAAACCCTGGGGCAATCGTGTTCATGTGTATTGTACACCCCTATATGTGAAAGTGAAAAGGTACTGACAGTCAGGATGAAGAGGTACAGAGAAGAAATCAGAACAGAGGTCAATGACAGTGAAATGGGTTGCATTTGGTGGGATCTGCATAAGAATGACAGCTGGATTTGGCACTACGGGAAATTTGCTTTCTGCTACCTTATTAACACCTCTAAGGTCTTGTACCAGCCTGTAACCCCTCCCACCACTCTTTTTCACCGGGAAGATGGGACTGTTGGCTACACTAGCTGTACGAACTAAAATTCCCTGTTGTAATAATCGTTCAATTATTGGATAAACTCCTAATTCTACCTCCTGTTTTAGTGGGTACTGAGGAATTTTTGGAGCTTGCCTACCGCTTTTTAAGTTTACCATTACGGGGCTTACGTTTGCCATTAATCCAGTGTCCTGTCCGTCCTTGGTCCAAAGTGAATCTGGAATTTGGGATAACATTTGATCTACCTGAGATGGATTTCCATTTACACTGGTAGAGTGATACATTATCCTTTGGGGAGTGTCCAACATATCCCTCACCTCGTGCGCAACTCTCTCTGGGATATCTAGAAATAAACCATCAGAGGTGCAATATATGACACATCCCATCTTACATAACAAATCTTTTCCCAGTAGGTTAGTAGGAGCCGCAGCAGCCAGAAGGAAAGAATGCCTGGTATGCAACGGCCCTATAGTAACCTCTGTGGATTTTGTTAATGGATAATATTGCACTTTACCCGTTATGCCCATTGCTGGTAGTGTCTTGTTGGTTACCTGTAAATTAACGGGAGATTTTATCACTGACCTGGTCGCCCCTGTGTCTACAAGAAAAGGATATTTAGTACCAGCTGCATCAACCATTATGACTGTCTCTTCCCTAGTACCTCCCGTTAACCTGACTATCTGTAGACTGCAGGTATGACCTGACCCCTAGCATATCCCTTATGGGGATATCCAGGTTTTCCCTTATTTGGGGGTCCTACCCTTTTTGCCGTACAGTTTCTACTTACATGTCCGAGTTGTGCAGGAGGAAGAGGTGGTGGGTATGGGTAAGGATATTGAGGGAAAGGATATGATTGGGGATATGTAGTTTGTGTATAGTATGGGACTTGTGGTTGTGCAGGGTAAGTGAGATAGGGTTGTGTTTGCAGTGGTGTGGGACAAGTGAGGACGTGTAACTGTTCAGGTGCAGGTGTGTGTGTGGGTGCAGGTGTATCTGCTGGTTGTGATGTTACCATCATTCCTTCCAGAGCTTGAATACTGACAGCCATTAGTTTCTCACTCTGGGTCTCTCTGAGATGTTTTTATCATGTTCTATGGCAGATTCTATGAGGGTATCTATTGTGACTCCCCTCCAGCCAGGCTGTGAGGTCTGAACCCGGGTTTTCAGGTTCTCTTTAAGGCCATCCATGAGTATGGTGACAATCAGTCCTCTGTGGTGAATACTATCTTTAATATCCTCTAACCCAGTGTACTGGGTGATAGCCTGCAGAGCCCGGTCGCAATAATCTTCTGCAGTTTCACTCTCCTTTTGCTTTATTGTGAAAATTTTGTTCCAGTTAGCTACTACTGGAAAATATATACCCAATTGAGTTATAATGCGGGAAATATTACCTTGGTTTACTTGGTCTGTTAAAGGAACGTCACCATCCAATACACAATCCGTGATAAATGTTGTCACGTCGATATTGCGTGGTAGACAGGCCCTTAACACCACCCGCCAATCTTTATTGGTGGGCTCATGAGAACTACCCAAATTTCTCAAAAATCTTTGACATTTGGCTAATTCCTTTTTGGGATCGGGGAAATCATTTATGATGGAATTTAGCTCTGCTCTTGTCCAAGGACAATGCATTACCACATCCCTTGTAGGTACAACTCCGTTCACGTCCGCATTCCCATTTGGAACAGTGATTGTCCGAATGGGATGCAGACCGGCCGCAGTGCTACCTTTGACCTTATTACCTGGCTGGGGGTTTAATCTGTTGCTGCAACGTATAGTATTAATAACTTCCTCCACGGGCGCAGAGGAGTTTATCACTTCGCGTGCTGTTACAGATGGAGATGGTGGCACCACTTGAGCTTGTCGTGGTGCCGCATCTAACGTGTACAGCATGGGAAACGGCAGACATGACAATAGGCTCATCATCCACATCATAAACATTTTCTTTATAGTTACTTAAGAGAGGGTACAAGTTGCTTGTTACATTTTTATGAGTTTTTTTCATGACTGTATCTGCACCTCCATCCACATAAGGTGGCGGTGGTGTGTGTGAACTACTGGCAATACCTTCCGCAATGCTACCTTGTCGCACATGCGTGCCATTTTACAGCTCGCACTCATTGCAATCCAGCGCCGCAGGTGTATTTGCTGGCAATGCGCTCGCAACGCTAGTTTGTGTCGCTTGCACATTTTTAAGCCACGCATCCCCTTCATGCTGCCACAATTTTAAACATTCGTAATATTTTACTTTTTTCTCTCGAGAATGCATCATACTGATGTGATCCCGGACATTATCTAATACATCTTTATCAAAACTACCAATTCTGGGAAACAGTCTAACACTCTTCATCGCTATTTTAAACCATACGTCACAATACCTTATTGCATAAGTACCGTACTTAGGCCCTCATTCAGACCCAGACGCAAGTGACCGTTCGTACGTTCGGTGTACGTAAAAAAATATTTAAATTCAAGCACACGCTCGTATTTTCGCTCGCAGCCAAACATCCTCCCCAAACTCAGGCGACCCCTCCTCTAACTAACGAGCATGCCAAATAGCGAGCGTACATCCCCGAAGTGGCTTGAAGGGAACGCACGCACTAGTACTACCCGGAAGATGGACTGTCAGATTTCGATTAACTGCTCGTTTGTTCTGCCTACCTCCCTCAATCGTAACATGCCAATCAATATATCAATTAGCTTAATTGTTTTTTTTTGTTTGTTTTTTTTACACAATGCAATAAACTTTATTCATGTCCGTGTTTGTGTTTACCCGCAGAATACGTACGGCTTAAACATTCGCTTTTAATTGTCAAAATACATGTTAGCCCCTATTAAATAATTGTTCTATTTGTTTTTCTACCCGCATATTTCCCGGAGTTCATTTCTTTAAAGTAAATTTGCTTACGCATGTCACTGCATCAAGCCTATCATAAGTCTCAACAGATTTCTGGCCCTGTCGAACACATGACTCATACACTAACCAATAGAATTGCTCCTGTTAATTTCCCAAATACATTAGCCAATCATAAAATTTGGGTGCACTTTATCAAAAATGATTTTTCTGAAAAACACCATTGCCATCATGAGAGCCTCCGCATTCACCAGGCGCGAGCTGCTGGTGCTTACGGAGGTGATGGATAGGCGGATCACCAGCCAGCCTCCACCCATCACCAACCGCGAGAAGCGTTCCGCATATGCGGAGGTTCAGGCACGCCTGCGCTCCTTCGGCTCACGCCGCCATATCGGGCAGCTGGAGCGCAGGTGGTCGGACCTGCAACGGCGGACGCCCCGCTTGCTGGCATGCTTTCGCATGCAGATCGCTGAAAGTAAGTTTTATGGATTGTGGTTTTCATGTTTGTCTTTGTGGCCCTAACTGCGTGTGTATGTTTTCCCTGTATTTCATATTTATTCATTCTCCTCATATCTGCATGGCCATGTTTTCCCTGTATTTCATATTTATTCATTCTCCTCATATCTGCATGGCCATGTTTTCCCTGTATTTCATATTTATTCATTCTCCTCATATCTGCATGGCCATGTTTTCCCTGTATTTCATATTTATTCATTCTCCTCATATCTGTTTTTTGTTTTTTTTTGTGGTGGATTTGAAATTGTTTTTGGGCGCGGATTTGTGTTGAAACTAACCACAATTTGTTTCACATCTTTTAGGGGCCCAGCGAAGACTACGCCGTCAGCGTCCGGCCAGACGTCGATCACGGCCACTCTCCCCAACCCCCAGCCAACACTCCAACTCCAGTCCTTCCCCTATTCCCCACTCCTCCCCAGCCTTCCTAGACCCTCAGCCTGAATTTTCGGGCCTCCTTCCCCTCCGTCCCAATTCCCCCTCTCCTCCAACCACCCCTCTTAGAATGACCCCCTCCCCGGAGTCGGTCATTACCCCGCCCCGATCTTTGGGGAATGGAGCCACCTCCGAGGAGGACGATGGAGGGCCTTCCGTAGCTGGCGTTGGGTCTTCCGGTATGTTTTTCTTTGCGGTTTTTTATCGTCACAAACTGTTTGTATGTAATCATGGGTGTTTCCTTTTTTTTGTTTTTTTGGCTAAACTTTTGGGGTTTTTGGCGATTGCCTTTACCTGTTACTGCTGTTTTCCACATACACATATCACACCTGTCGGAATTTGTACATAGGCCTTGTATTTTTGGCCTACACCATTTTAGTTTGATGAGTTTTAATGCTGTTTTTTTTTTAGGTTTTTGGTGGAGTTTGGTTTTGGCTTTTTTTTTAATGTGGTTTCACTATTGTTGTATTAATCCCCACACTTTTCTCACCCACAGAGGAACAGGGGCTTCGGGCCGAATTATCCGCCTGTGTGGCCCAGATGCACAACAATATCATCGGGGTGCTGGTGGTCCTTGACCGTATGTCGGTCCTCCTTAGGGAGTAGTTTTTTGTTTTTGGCCCATTATGTAAATAAATTGTTATTTTTGAAGTTACGTTCTGGCTCATTCGTTTTTTCTAAAGCACAGATTGTTAACCTGACATAAGTAGACTGTTCCTGCAAGGATTTCCATTTTTTTACACTAAGAGTGTGTGTTGGATTTTTATGTCAAACAGCCACAAGAAACACCTAACAGTAACAATCTGATTTCCCTTTTTTGGTGTAGTCACAATTAGATATTTCTACATTTTACAGGTTCCTAGTTGGTGTGCAAGCTGCTTAGGCCAATCTTACGAAGCAAAATGATTGTACAGGCTTCCTTTTGGTGTTGGTTTGGACCCTGAAAAAAAATTACATTTTAGCTCAACTGGCGTCAGTACTGGATTACCCTTTAGTCAAATGTAACGTGTGTGAACCTGGTTACACTTGCTGGTAACGTTCCAAAAAAGGTACAACATTTCACTCTCAAAACATTTATTATCAACATAACTGAAAAATCAAAGTGGTCACTCACAAACAAAACACACAGTGATAATCTCAAATACAACACATACCAAAAAAACCACATCACAAAACAAAAAATCAAGAACTGGTTGACGAAGGACCATGCCAACATGATTCCACAAATATGGCGTTGCAATAAGGGTTCCAGAATATATCCCCAAAATGTCCACATACAGGTTTTGTAAGGGTAGCAGGAAGTAGTCATCGTTGGAGTGCCAAAGATTATGTGAAAAAACAGAAGATGGAGAAAAAAAATTAACAAAAAATTAGATGTTCTCAAACAAACCCAAACACATTAGGTATCAACACTGTTTTGTTTCCAATAATTACCTAAAAAATCTGGCCACCACATCATCGCGTATGGCCCCCCACATACTGACCTCCGACCAACCTCGGGGGGGCCATCCTCAGGTAAGGCATCCACTGGCTGCATTGGGACACCACTCCTTATGGCGATGTTGTGAAATATCCCACACAGGACCACAATTTTCGAAACCATATCCGGCAAATACATGAGCTTGCCACCAGAGCGGTGGAGGCATCTGAATCGGCCTTTTAAAAGGCCGATACAGCGCTCCACCACTTGCCTGGTGGCTGTAAGTGCGGAATTATACTCACTTTGTGGCCCTGGTGTGGGAGCCAAATAAGGAGTGAGCAGCCAGGGCGTGCAAGGGTAGCCACTGTCTCCTGTGAAAAAGAATAGTCAACATCAGGCTCACTCTGTATGAAGCTTAACATTGTTATGTACTAAAGGTCTCCACTTACCCAGAAGCCACCGATCACCAGCTTGTAGGTTGGTTAATTTGTGCCATATCCCTGATTGCCGGATGACGAAGGAGTCATGTGCACTTCCTGGTAATTTTGCATTCAGGGACAGGATCTGGAGGGAGGCATCACATACCACCATTACATTGAGGGAGTGATAGTGTTTCCGGTTTCTAAATATTGCCTCCAGCCGTGCTGGAGGCTGAAGTGGTATGTGAGTACCATCCACAACCCCTATGATGTGTGGGAAGCCAGCTATTTGGTAAAAATTGGCCTTGGCCACACTAAGGGCACCCATATCCAAAGGCATTTGAATAAAATGATGCAGGTGCTTGAAAAGTTTCTCCATCACTGCCCTCAGGATCCGGGAAAAGGAGGATTGTGAGATGCCCGCCACTATTCCCACCGTTGTTTGGAACGATCCTGAGGCACAGAAATGTAACACCGCCATAAATTGCGTAAGTGGTGGAATTGCTGTTGGACTGTCAATTTGCCATTCAAGATCACTCTCTATTAATGAGAGAGTGTCTATGATGATTTTTGGAGGAAGATGGTATCATCTTAAAACCTCATCATCTGGCATTCCAAAAAGGGTGACACGTGTTCGAAATATCTGGGGCCTTGCACGCCTACGATGCCTACGCCTGGGACGAGATTGAGGTTGGTCGGCTTCCGGGAGCAGGGCCAGAACAATCCGACCCATATCAACCTGAAATGGCAACATTGGAATGTCAGGCTTTTTACACCACCCATTAAAAAAAAATTGACTTAGCTTGAAAATACCATCCATTGATGCTTACATGACGGGGTATTGTCATGATATGTTGTAACTGCAAATAATCACAACAAAAATATA
Organism: Taudactylus pleione; assembly: GCA_031769625.1. Lineage (NCBI taxonomy): Eukaryota > Metazoa > Chordata > Amphibia > Anura > Myobatrachidae > Taudactylus > Taudactylus pleione. The sequence goes on from JAUIMM010000120.1 coordinate 1,841,358, forward strand.
CATAATTTTATGCTGGCCATGTCATTTTCAAAAATTTAAGCCAGAAAAAACAGAAAAGGGGACACACACACATTTGGGCAAATAGCAAAACGACGTTGCGCACACTACGTCAAATTGAGGCCAAATGTAAGCAACCAATGCTCCCGAAAAAACACAAACAATTTTAAGGGATGAATAAACATTTCACAAAGCGCTAATTAGTTCGCAAATACAAGTCATAATAGTAAGTAGTAAAAATGCGCTAATTAGTTCGCAAATACAAGTCACAATAGTAAGTAGTAAAAATGCGCTAATTAGTTCGCAAATACAAGTCACAATAGTAAGTAGTAAAAATGCGCTAATTAGTTCGCAAATACAAGTTACAACAACGCCGCGTAAATAAAAATTAAAAAAACACAGAGTTCGATTTTGCAGAAACAAACGTTACATGTGTAAGGCCAACCAAAGTTGCGTAAAGACAAACAAGAACATTTCCAAAGCAGTTTAACAAATGAACTTACCAAGAGATAATATATAAGAATCCGGAACAAAATGTCTTTGGGGCAGAGCCAAAATAAAACCTAAGAGAGATGAAATGACGGGAAAAACTTATTAGAAAAATCCACACCAGAATGATAGACAAATTGACCCAAAGTTAGACTTCCCCAAACTTACCAAAACTGGAAACGAACAAAAAAATTAAAAGGGAAAAAAAACGAACGGAAATCCAAAAAAGAAAGAATCCAAATAAGAAACTTCAAAAAACGCTATCTCCTACACCAGCCAACAATCAACTCCAACCAACGTAACCTTCAATAAACGCCACCTCGATTCGAGACGCCCCAAGCCATAAATAGTGTTTCGTTTACCGCACAAATTAAGGAGGGATCATAGGAACGCACAATCAATGATGCGGCCGCAAAATAAGGACGCATGTATAAATACGTCACGAGACAAAAACACAATTCTGGTGTATTTCTTGTTTGAAGCTCACACATGGCTACAGACCAGGGAAACAATGGACAACAGTCAGGCGGTAAGTATTTCATGCATTTTGACTCAATGATTATTTTGAAACATAATATTGTGCAAGTTGTGAAGTTGACAATTCTCCAAAATTACACACATAGGTGAGGAGGATGACATGGAAGAGGCTGCTGGGCCCAGTATTCCGGGCAAAGCTGCCAAAAAGAAAAGGCAGCCACAATTCACAAGAAAGGAGATGGAGGTTTTGATTCAGAAATGTGTGGACATCCTGCCACAGGCAGACAGGAATATGAGTGCTAGCCAGAAGTGGAGAATGTGGGAAGAGGTAGCCGTGGATGTCAATAGGGTGGGTGATTATGTCCGTCTAGCCCGGGATGTCAAACGGCGGTAAGTAAACACTTGACCACCCTAAAACCAAAAACCAAATAAAAGAAAAAGTAATGGTTCCAATTTCATCCCACAGATGGGCCGACTTCAAATATCGCCTGAAGCAAAAACTGGCGGACAGGGCTAGGCATGCAAGGGGGACAGGTGGGGGTCCCACCCCTGTGTCATTGGAGTTGACTGATTTAGAAGAGCTGGCACAGGGGTGTGTGCAGCCTGTGGAGGTGTTTGGCGTGTCCAACATGGATACGGACATGCCAGACTTTGCGGCCCCTCATGTTGTCCCAGGTAAATGTTGTGATGTCACCAACTCTGAAATGTTATTGTGCCAATATGTAGATTCTAATGTGAGTCTTTTCTCATTTTTCCAACAGAGACACAGGCGGATGAGTCTGCTCCACAGGGGAGCCTTGGCCGCAGAATTTCTGCTGGCTCTGCAGGGGAGGAACCAGTACATCCGGCTGAGGACCCTGCAGAAGCCAGTCCAGGGCAATCCCCCTCGCAGGCAGTGTCCCTCCTCACAGAACTCAATTTTAAATCGGATTTCCATACGGAGATTCTGCAGAGGATGGACGCCAGTCTGGTACGGGTGGCTGAGGCCCTGGAGCAAAATGCTGCGGCCAACGTGACCATTGGTCAGGCCCTGGCGGAAAATACCAGGGCCAACATCCGCATCGCCACTGCCCTGGAGCAGCTCGTTCGCCAGCACATGGTGGAGCCGACCTCCCTTCCTGCCGGAACATCAGGATCCTCCACCTCTGGCACAACATCAGCCAATCCTCCAAATGTGCCTAGCCCTGTGCCTAGTCCAGAGGCCACAACATCTGCCTCTGGACAGGCCAGCCCGATGACATCCCGGACCCGGTCTGGCGCCCTCCCTCCCCCAGCCAAACGGCCGAAAAAACGGTGACACCATTGGCTACTTTTCCCACACTCCTTCTGTGCTTGCCTCATATTCCTTTCTGGTCAAAACTTCCCTCTCCTTTCTTGTGAATTGTTTTTAATTTTTGAATTTTCGTTTACCCAAAAATTAATGTTTGCACAATTAATAAATATTGTGGAATGAACACTGCCAAAAATGTTTGAGTTAAATATGTGTTGTTTTTTTTTTGTGGGATACCAATAAATTTACCACAAATGTACGACTTTGTATTCTGACATTATTGTAAAAATGGGTTACATTTAATCCGGGCACACAAGCCAACAACGTTCAAACTAAAAAATTACCCATTGAAAAAAAAGGGCTCGTTAAGGAACGTTTAAAACATTACCTAAGGAGGAAAAATCACCTTGCAAACACAAAATGAGGGACCAAACCTAAACATGATGACATTATTGTTACAATAGTCCAAAAACGAACACATTGCGGCCAAAATACACCCCCACAAATGTACGCTAATTGATTGTGTAATCCAGACATTAACAGCTATGATTTCCACCTGCGTTCGGTTTTGTGCTATCCAAAAAAACTGCTTTCCAAACACATACCAAGCCGGTTTTCAATCCAACACTAATTGAGTTTCTGACAAGCCGTGATTAATCGATGCTACATCGTGGAGTGCCGGGACGGAGGAGAAGGCCATCGCCACTGTGGTCGAGTTATCCAGCCCCTAAGCTGTGCGAGCATTTTGAAGGGAAAGAGGATCATCCAGTGACGTATGAGTTGGTACGAACACATTTGACGTTCGCATTTGTTAATGTATGTACGCCTCGCCACGCCTGCGTTTTTCCATCTCCACCCCCGTCAACGCCCAAAAACGGCCTGTTCTGTCAATCACATTTGACATGTCACTTCCTGTACGCTATTTGACGAACGAGACAAAAAAAAGCTCTCAATCTGCCGTACGCACATGCGCAGTGTAACACCGACGCATGCACGGTTACTCAACATCGGATCGCAACGAGCGTACTGCTGTTAACGAACGGCTCTGAATCAGGGCCTTAGTATGCATAATACGACGGGCCGATCCAAGCGGCGCTTCCATTAGCAGCATATCATTGTCTAACATTTCTATTGTTTGCGTGGCTCCCATCTTGGGACAACTCCTACGTTTTTCAATAAAAATTTAAACTGGTGAAAGACAATTAAGATACTTTATTTTACCTGCGGACGCCTTTGAAAAAGGGTGTATCCGCAAACCCTATGGAGGACTTCTAGACACTTCCACTCACCTACGGTAGTAAAGGCCGCTTCCACTTAGCAATCCCTTTTTGACTACCTTTCAACTGCTAGGGGGCAGCAAAGTACCCTTTGTGTTCCAGTTGATTTTGTCCACCCTCCCACCAGCCCACAATCACAATCTAGCCAAGATTATGCGGTTCAATTATAGTGTTCAAATAAGCCTAACAGATCACACACATTGATTACTGAACGCTATAATTACGCTGGGGGCCGAACCCTAACAAAAATACCAACCCTTACACCTGCTTTGTGTAAAGTAAACGGTAAGCTGCTACCGAGTCACTAGGCCAACTCCTGCGCCTAGCACTTAAGGGTCCTACGTTACCCTTAACATTTAGGTCCCGTGTTACACCCTAAACAAATACTCACTGATACACACTTTTTTCCTCCGCAGAAAAATACACGTTAACCCAGATATTGGCAACAATTGATAATGTAAACTCAATGGCTTTATTTAAACACTTGGCAGCACAACCGGAAATGCGTATACGCTATTGTGCGACTAGTCGCATACACAATGATGCAACCACCACACAATCGTATGACATACCCTTAGCTGCGTACACAAAAGTGCGTCCCTATTGCGCGCAAAAATGCGACTTAGCCGCGTGCGCAATACTGCGACACCCCTTTTAATCGCAAAATACTATCAACAGAGGAAAACAAACTTCTTCCTCTCTTGTCCCTGGATTCTAGTCAGCGTCTCTTGGTCACACGATAACGGGTAGCGATCTCTCAGCATCGAATGGTTGCAGGTAAGACTGCTTGTGGCCACTATCCACCCTTTGCTGAGATATAGATATCCGTGTATATATCGTGTGATTAGGTACGTGACTTCACTATGAGCCCCCAACTAAGGATATTGAATTTCATCCTCTATACGCACCTACCTATACCTTCTAAACCCTGCCTATAAACCTCTAAAATTTACGCTATTTGCGTACGCAGTCATACAGTAAAATAAAGACTTTAGACCTTGAACATGTGTTCCAAAGCACAAAGTATTATTCAAGTAAAGTACAGTCAGTTGCCCGCTGTGATCTAAGTACAATTTAGCGCCAAGAATTATACAGACCCAAGATACAGTCATACATACGCAAGCGCTCTGGGACCAGATTCCGGCATCAGCAAGAGATCTCTGTCAATCAGCAATCAGCAGAATAGACTAGCAACCCAGGGTCAGAGCACACATATTTATACCCCCCCAGAAATAGACAACACAATAGAGGAGTTTGTTGCTGATCCCATTGGTTCCCAGTGCGGGTGCATTTGTTACAGGGCATCCAACAGCTGGTTGCCCTCGTTTTCCCACCTCATGCAAATCTAGACTGTTGGTTTTACAAAGTACATTTTGGTTCTTTATGTCTTTACGGTCCATAAGTTGCGAACGCATGTTCCGATCTTCACACTGATGATACCGGAAAGCTGTGGATAAAGTGCGGATCAGTATAATATCAAACACGGTTTACTTATCACGTATTAAACCTTAGATACCAAAATAGTCTTTATTTCACAGCATTTGTAATAAATGAATAAAACTTGGATCTTTTACTTTATAGCTATGGAACCTTTTGTGTAAGTGTGCATTATGTAAGTATTAGGGATATGGGAAAAGACACTAGTTAGGTTTATCTGATTTAGGGCAGATGTGCACGCATGCAGCTAAAAAACTGCGTTCGCATGCAGGATATTGTGCATTCGCTACTGAGCGTCATGTTAGCAGTGCAACTGTGCGTAATGTGCGGTGTTTATGCATGAGATTCTATCTATGATGGACTTACATATATATATATATGTATGTGTATATATATATATATATATATATATATATACATATACACACACATATACACACACATATATCATTCCTTACTAACAGTTTAAAAATGCAATGCAAATGTGTTATGGGCAGTGAGCTTCACTTCTCAAACATGGTGGAGAACCCCAGCTGTGAAGCTGGGGCCATTCTGTCTGGGAGTGAGACTAAAACCTGTTTAGGATTCAGACAAATTCAATTGTGTAGATCAATGTCTGGGTTATATTACAATTGCCACAACTATACTTTTCTATATACAGGGATTCCCAATTTGTATGTAAAACACTCACAGTATTCAGGTGTATTGTCTATTCTATTTACTTTTCTCAGGAGGCTGTTTTTCTAGTTGTTTTTGGTAGATTATCAAAAACATTGCCATCTGTACTTAGCTCGTGAGTTGTAACTTAAAATGGCGCTGGTCGCAAAATGGCGTCTTGCAGATTCTTTTTTTTAAGATGGAGTCTAGCTGCCATTCGTAAGATGGCGTCGCACATGCTAATTTTTACGCTGATTCCATTTCAGCCACTAATCCAGCTTCGACAGGTGTATGCTGCCTTTCATCCAAATAATTTTTACAGGGGCTGTCCTGTGTGGTGTAAGCTGCCCTTCATCCAAATAATTTTTACAGGGGTTGTCCTGTGTGGTCTAAGCTGCCCTTCATCCAAATAATTTTTACAGGGGTTATTTACTCCTTAAAAATAATGCAGTCCATAAAAATAATGGAGGACAACAATTTGGAGGATAAAATAGAGAAAGATCAAGAACCACTTCCTCCTAGTACTGAAGCTGCTGCCACTAGTCATGACATAAATGATGAAATGCCATCAATGTCGTCTGTCAAGGCCGATGCCCAATGTCATAGTAGAGGGCATGTAAAATCCAAAAACCCAAAGTTCAGTAAAATGACCCCAAAAAAATAAATTTCAATCATCTGAGGAGAAACATAAACTTGCCAGTATGCCATTTACGACACGGAGTGGCAAGGAACTGCTAAGGTCCTGGCCTATGTTCATGACTAGTGGTTCAGCTTCACATGATGATGGAAGCCCTCCTCCCAATAGGAAAATTAAATGAGTTAAGCTGGCAAAAGTACAGCAAAGAACTGTGCTTTCTAAGAAGATATCGCAAATCCTCAAGGAGAGTCCAAGTGTGGCGGCGGTTGCGATGCCTGACCTTCCCAACACTGGACGGGAAGAGGTGGCTTCTTCGTGAAGCGCGTTCATAAATAGTTACTGTCAAGTTCAGAAACTGTAGCTAAGACCATAAGAAGTCCAGGGACACCTAAATCCCTTTGTCCTGTTGTATCCAAGTGCCTGCAAACCACACCGTCAACTCCCTCCTCTGCAATTTCCTCCTCAATCAGGATCGGAAGTAGTCCTGCAGGCCATGTCACTGGCATGACTGACTCCTATCCGGGATTCCTCTGGAAGATCCTGCATTGCTACGCCTGCTACTACTGTTGCTGCTGGGAGTCATTCATCATCCCAGAGAGGAAGTTGGAACACCACTACTTCTTTTACTAAGCAATTGACCATCCAACAGTCCTTAGCGAGGAGATAACAGATATGTCGGTGTTAGACGTGCATCTGGTATCCGCCATTAGTGCAGTGGGATTTAGACATTTGATGGAGGTAGTGTGTCCCCAGTACCAAATCCCATCTAGATTCCACTTCACTAGGCAGACTATACCGAGAATGTACAGAGACGTCAGAAAAAGTGTCCTCAGCGTCCTAAAAAATGAGGTTGTACCCAATGTCCACTTAACCATGGACATGTGGACAAGTGGAACAGGGCAGACTGAGGGCTATATGACTGTGACAGCCCACTGGGTAGATGTATCGTACATGTAACAGCAGCGTCACCAGTAGCAGCATCTCAGAAACGCCAGCTCGTTCCAAGGCAGGCTACGTTGTGTATCACCGGTTTCAGTAAGAGGCACACCGCCGACAACCTCTTAGAGAAACTGAGGGAAATCATCGCCCAATAGCTTACCCCACTTAGACTCTCCTGGGGATTTGTGATATCTGACAATGCCACCAATATTGTGCGGGCATTACATCTGGGCAAATTCCAGCATGTCCCATGTTTTGCTCACACAATTAATTTGGTGGTGCAGAATTTTTTGAAAAACGACAGGGGCATGCAGGAGATGCTTTGGGTGGCCCAAAAAATTTTGGATAAATTTCGCTATTCGGCGACTGCGTGCTGAAGACTGGAGCGCCAGCAAACACTCTTGAACCTGCCCTGCCATCACCTGAAGCAAGAGGTTGTAACGCAGTGGAACTCAACCCTCTATATGCTTCAGAGGATGGAGGCGCAGCAACAGGTCATTCAAGCCTATACATCCACCTATGACATAGGCAAAGGAGGGTGTATGCATCTGACTCAAGCGCAGTGGAGAATGATTTCCATGTTGTGCAAGGTTCTCCAGCCTTTCGAACTTGCCACACATGAAGTCAGTTCAGACAGTTTGAGTCAGGTCATTCCCTTCATCAGGCTTTTGCAGAAGCAGCTGGAGAAAGTGAAGGAGGAGCTAAGACGGAGCAATCCCGCTCGGTATGTGGGACTTGTGGATGAAGCCCTTCATTCGCTATCCCAGGATTCCAGGGTGGTCAATCTGTTGCAATCAGACCACTACATTTTGGCCACTGTGTTCAATCCTAGGTTTAAAGCCTACATGTTGTCTCTCTGTCCAGCGAACACAAGCCTGCAGAGGTGCAAAGACAGGCTGGTGAAAACACTGTCAGCTGAAGTGGAATGTGACACGGCAACAGCTCCTTCTTCATTTTCTCCCGCAACTGGGGCTGCCAGGAAACAACTTAGATATCCTAACCAACCCGCTGGTGGTGATGCAGGGCAGGCAGGGCCAAGTTTGGACATTTGGTCCGGACTGAAGGACCTGCCAACAATTTCTGACATGTCTGCTGTCACTGCATATGATGCTGTCACCATTGAAAGAATGGTGGAGGATTACATCAGTGACAGCATCCAAGTAGGCATGTCAGACAGTCCGTACCTGTACTGGCAGGAAAATAGACAATTTGGAGGCCCCTTTACAAACTGGCTCTATTTTACCTAAACTGCTCCCCCTCCAGTGTGTACTCCGAAAGAGTTTTTAGTGCAGCCGGGAACCTTGTCAGCGAAAGGCGTATGAGGTTGCTTCCACAAAATGTGGAGAAGATGATGTTCATCAAAATTAATTATCAATTCTTCCAGAAAGACCAGCCTCCAGAAAGTACAGAGGGACCTGTGGTGGTGGATTCCAGTGGGGAAGAATTAGTACTCTGTGAGGATGAGGATGTATACAACACTGAAGAGGGTGAGGAATCTGTGAATGAGAATGAGGACGACATCTTGCCTCTGTAGAGCCAGTTTGTGCAGGGACAGATTAATTGCCAGCTTGTTTTGTGGGGGCCCAAATGAACCAATCATTTCAGCCACAGTCGTGTCGCAGACCCTGGCACTGAAATGATTGGTTTGTTAAAGTGTGCATATCCTGTTTATACAACATAAGGGTGGGTGGGAGGACCCAAGGACAATTCCATATTGCACCTCTTTTTTTCTTTGCATTATGTACTCTTTGGGGCCTAGTTTTTCAAACTGCCATCCTGTCTGCCACTGCAGTGACACTCCTAGATGGGCCACGTGTTTGAGCCGCCCACTTATGTCGCTTAGCATAGTCATCCAGCTACCTCGGTGCAACGTTTTTGGCCTAAAAACAATATTGTGAGGTGTGAGGTGTTCAGAATAGACTGGAAATGAATGTTATTGAGGTTAATAATAGCGTAGACACAAAGAAAAAAAACAAATTCTGTGATTTTAGCTGGTTTTATGCTTTTTTTGCAAAGAAAAAACAGATCCAAAACCAAAACACAAAACCCCGAAGGGTGGTTTTGGCAAAACCAATCCAGATCCAAAACACGAAGAAAGATCAAAAACCAAAGCACAAAACACGAAAAGTGGCCGGTTATATTTTTATGTTAGGGGTCTCAGTAACCACCTTGATTGAAGTGGCACCCATCCCCCCTTTTTTTTATTATTAGTAGCGCCTGTTTGGTTTATATATGTAATTTTTACCACAAAATCAGGCCCTATGTGTGATTGGGTGAAAGAGAGTGTACCTCCAAGGAGCTCTAAGATACTGGCATATAATATACTAAGATATATTGTGGCATATTTGTTAAACAATATTTGTGCGATATCCCCCGAAAACACCCATTTCTGGGGGGGTATCCTCAAATTTTATGCATCCCTGGGATTTAACATGGAGGGACCGCAGCAGACATCTCTGATATCTATCATGGTCCCCCTCCATTTCTGACCACTAGGCAACCCCGCTATGCAGTCAGATTTAACAAGCTCAGGAATGCGAAATTTGGCCGCACTATCTAACACCATCCAAAGTTACCGTTAGCCTATAGTAATCTATGGGCTACTGTAACATGGATTTTCTATGGATATCCTCTCCTGGTCTTTCATACCTTGGGCACGTTAGATGGGCATCGAGGCAGCTGCCACAGCCCCGCCCTTCTACCCTGCACCTAGCTCTAAGAAGTCTTCCCAAAGGTGAGAAAACATATCCCCTTAATAAGCTAAGGTTCCACTCCACTTTTTGGGGCATATTTATCACAATCCACATCTCAGATGCGGATTGTTTGTGATAAATTCTCCCAATATTGCAATGCAATATTTGGATACATCACAAGGATTTATCAAAAATCACATGCAGGGACAGAGCTTACGATAAAGCTTTGTCCCTGCAAATCCACTTCACATTTTTTACAAAAAACACAGTATGTATGTGTCCGCGCATGCTCCGGCTACCGATACCCCTCAACGTGACCGCCTCCCCTGTCCTCAAAGCTTACTATTCAATCACCTTAATCCTCTTATCTCAGTTTAATTGTGGCACCACTTGTGTTGTTGATCACGTGATTGCCCCTTTAAACTAAAGACAGAGGGGCCTATTCATCATTGATAAATGGCCCGGTAACCATGTGGAAACGTTTCCGGTTATTTTAGTTACCTGGCTATTCATCATCAGGTATCCCAAAGGGACCACCTGATATTCCACAAACCTCCGAAAACTTTCAGTCTTCAGAGTTTGCTTCCTAGAACAAGCGCCATCTTCAGACATGGAATAGAACATGGAATAGAACCAACGCCACAGACCCGGTGAGATGGAGTAGAGCTCAGATTTGTGACTTATAGTAAGTCCATGGATCACACTCAAAAAGCTCTTCATATAGAGTCTTTAACAGCATATTTTAAGATATACCACTGACCAAAAGTCAAACCCCAGGGCTCCTTGAAAAAGAGTATTGTCTAGGACTAAACATTACACCTGTTCCAGGAGCCTTGGGGTCTGAGTGTTAGCTAAGGGGATATCTTAAAATATGCTGTAAAAGAGCTTAGAAACTTCCATGCATAGTTAAGCTGTACTGGACACAGTGATGAAACATATTTGGGCTCTTTTTCTCACCTCCACTTGTATCTTGTTATATTTCACTTATTTTGCTAATTTGATATGATATTACCATGCTTATGCTCATGATAGCTTAATGTAAATGCACCCAAGATCGTGGAGTAAAATTTGTTCACTAATAAAACAAAATTGCGAACAGTACATATGCAAAGCTGCAGACTTTATTGTAGACTGCCTGCAGTTCACCATATTAATACAGCATAAAATAGTATAAGGAGCCTATTTATCAAATTGTTTTGGAAAGACAGATTTTATATTGCCGCTCATCATGGCAATATAATTTTTATGGGGCTAATTAACAATAATGGCCAGTAGCAGTAAGCACAGACTTGCCGCACAGCTGTCCAGTCAGATCCCTTCTGAGTGTGCGTGACCAGCACACCTGGCACCTGGTCCTGGGCTTCCAGGTTCATAAAAGAAAATATAGAAACAAATACAAAAAAATAACTTTTTAAATATAGTTTTAAGAAAAAAAAATGATATTTGAATAATAAAGCATTTTTTTCTTGGTATGGCACCTGCTATCACCATCCTGAGAACGCGATTACAAAAGAGCCAAGTCAATGGTACAGGTATCTCCACTGTCAGTGGCGTAACTATAGGGGTGTGCTCTAATGGGGCCCAGTGGCTTAGAGGGCCTACCAGCCCAGTAAAGAACCCCCTACACTATGCCGAGGGGGGGGACGATGGAGGGCGGGTGGCCTTTACTAACGTCTCCACCTCCAGTACCTCAGGACAAGTGTAACACTTGTCCGGAGGTACCGGGAGCAGAGCCTGAGCTTCTGACATCAGTAAGGGCCGGCCATGCACCGTAAGCCATCATAGTAACAAGTATGTTATACTCATCCCTGTAGAGTGGGCGAATAATAGCAGCAAATGGAGGCAGCACATGGCCATCATGACGGCCCATTTCGGTATACAACTTTCATCAAGGTCAGCCGGCGGGATGAGTATAATATACTTGTTACTATGATGGCTTTTTATGATGGCTTTTTTATATGAAGTTGAAGATGATTGTTTTGCTGCTTCATATATATATATATATATATATATATATATATGTATACACATACACACACACACACACACACACACACAATCTCCATAAGATCCATAAGGTCGGCGCTCCCTCTGATATCTTTGGTATCACCGCGGTGCCAGCAGACAATTTTTGAACCAACATACATCCACAAGCAGTGGCATTCACCGGATTTTCTGAAATAAGTTCAAAGCTAACACAGTCCTTCAACGTTTCGGGTTTATTTCAACCCTTCATCAGGAATAGTAAACAATCAATACATGTTACCTTAAATAGCCCACATGTGAAATGAGACGCCGTGATCACCACCGAGCTCCATCAGCAAGCACCCGCAGGACTTCCGTTGTGCATCCGGATTCCTATTCTCGTTAATGGAGGATTTTTCTAGCAACTCTCTTGAGAAAATCAATGATCTGGAATGTCCCATAAAATTCACATATGATCTTAGCTTGAAAAAGATTGTATATCTGGATGTCACTATCTCGCTACAGAACAGTAAACTATGGCCCTGATTCAGAAGGGCGTTTTTTTTTTTTTTTGGAGACCGGCCTCCTGGCCGCTCGCTAAGCTGTGGGTGACCACCCACAGCTTTAGCGAGAGGCCAGGTGATGGTCGTGACGAGACCCTTGTGGTAGGGTCTCATCTGCCACAAGCCCCAGTGAGATTCCGGCTCTAATAGAGCTGGAAGCTCTCTACTGACATCACTTGTGATGTCAGTAGGGCCGCCCCCAAACGGCAGGCATTCCTTCGGGAACGCCTCCATTTGGCCAGCTACCCCCCCCCCCCCCCCCCGACCCGCCTACCAAACGGGGCAAGCTGTCGATCAACATCGACAGCTGCCCCTTTTGGATGCGTGCCGGAGCGAGTGATTTCTCACTTGCTCCGGGGCTCGCGCGTGCGCACTGCCGGGCCATCGACCCGCTTGCGAGCAGGTCTGAATCAGGCCCTATATATTGAAATTTACACCAAACCCACTGACCGCAATACCCTCCAGTAGTCATCATCCAGAAGCTGCGAAAAAGAGCCTTCCATACTCGCAGCTATTGAGAGTAAAAAGAATAACCAATGATGAGAATAAACTTACATTAGGATTGGACAAGATGACCAATAAATTAGAGAGCGAGGGTATTCTGATGACATTCTCAAAAGTTCAGTGGAAAAAGTGAAGAAAGTAACTAGGAGAGAGTTGCTAGAAAAATCCTCCATTAAAGAGAATAGGAATAAACTACATTATGTGAGAAAATTTAACACCTCCCATCACTCTGTAGAAAAAGTGACACGATCTCTATTGCCTATCATTCCGAGAGACAAAGACCTATGTGATCAGAAACAAGTTAAAGTGATGTCTTGTTTGAAAAGCGGAAGAAACATCAGAGACTGGCTTGTAAAGGCAGATATAACTGATCAAATGCGAGCCAAGAATCCAGGTGCCATTAAAGCTGGCGGCTGCTATAAGTGTACGGGATGTATGACGTGCAGACACAGGACGGCTGGGAAGCATTTCTTTCATCCGCACACTGGAAGACGCTATAACATTAAATCCGCTTTGACATGAACGAGTTGCTATGTTATATACATGTACATGCAGTTTATGCTACTGTATATAGGCAAGACCATGCACTCTTTCAGAGAGCGCACGGCATTGCATAGGTCCGCTATTAGGGCAGCTTTGCATGCATCCACACCCCCAGGTCCCAAACCGGCTTTTCAAAAAGTCGATACTTAAATCTGCTTCACTGCAGACTTTCTCCTGGGGGTTTCAGAACACATAGGTCAAAAACCTAGGACAAATGTATCTACCACTGACCACTTTACCAGTGATCCTATCACATATCCCCCCCTATGTTTCGACCTGTGGGCCGGAACAACTGAAGCCCCCAAGCAATGAACGCATGACAACGCGTCTGCATTGGCCAGCTGGCTTCCTGGCCTGTGCTCTACTGAAAATTTAAAGGTTTGTAGCGCCAAGAACCATCTCGTTAGTCTTGTTACTGTCCTTGTTTTCGGACATCCATTTCAGAGGGGCATGGTCAGTAATCAGTTTGAACTTTCATCCCACCAAATAGTACCTGAGAGTTTCTGACGCCCATTTTATGGCCAAAGCTTCCTTTTCCACTGTGGCATAGTTTCTCTCATGGATATTCAATTTCCTGCTCAGGACGGCTCCGATGCCTACACTGGACGTATCGGTTTGTACCACAAACTCTTTGTCAAAAACATGGGTTACCAGAACAGGTTGGGTACATAAGGCTATTTTTAATTCTCGGAAAGCTTTCTCCGTTTCAGGACCCCATTCCACCATGGTTTTTTGTTTGCCCTTGGTAAGGTCAGTAAGTGGGACTGCAATGGTGGCAAAACTGGGTATGAACCTCCTATAGTATCAAGTGATCCCTAAGAAGGCTGTCACCTGCTTCTTATTGAGGGGTCATGGCCAGTTCTGTATTGCCTCAATCTTATTGAGCTGTGGTTTTATCAAACCTCTGCCAATGGTGTATCCCAGATATTTTACTTCCTCCAAACCTAGACAACACTTTTTCGGGTTGGCTGTCAGACTTGCCTTAAAGATGGAGTCGAACACTGCTTGTACTCTGGGTAAGTGAGACTGCCAATCAGGACTATGTATGACCACATCATCCAGATAAGCCACAGCATATCGTCTATGGGGTCTTAGAATCCTATCCATCATTCTTTGGAAGGTAGCAGGCGCCCCATGTAGCCCAAAGGGTAACATCTTGTAATGAAATAACCCTTCTGGCGCAGAAAAGGCTGTTTTTTCTTTGGCGTTTTCGGTTAATGGCACTTGCCAATAACCTTTGGTTAGGTCCAGTGGTTAAATACCTCGCTGTCCCCAGCCTTTCAATAAGTTCATCTACCATTGGAATCGGGTAGGCATCAAATTTTGAAACACTGTTCAGCTTTCAGAAGTCATTACAAAAACGTACACTCCTATCGGGCTTTGGAATCAATACAATGGGACTGGACCACTCACTATGTGATTCTTCAATTACCCCCAATTCTAGCATTTTTTTAATTTCCTTTGACACAGATTCCCTTTGGGCTTCGGGCAACCTATAGGGCTTTAGGTTAACTTTAACTCTGGGTCATGTTTGATGACCGTGGTTTTTCCTGGCAGGTCAGAAAACAGTACCCTATTTCGGATCAAAAATTCCATGACCTCCTGCTGTTGACTGGCTGACAGGGTTTTTGCCATGGTCACTTCGGGTACCAGGGAACCGGGTTTTACTGGAGGGGCTGGGACGGCTGACAGTGCTGCTCTATCCTTCCAGGGTTTTATCAGGTTCACATGATATATCTGTTCTGGTTTTCTTTTCCCCAGCTTTATAGTTGACCTGTCCCACTTTTTCTAAGATCTCAAAGGGCCCTTGCCACTTAGCCAACAGTTTACTTTCTACCGTGGAAACCAACACCAACACTCTGTCCCCAGGAGAAAAGTTTCTTAACCGTGGATTGCGGTTATATACCCTCTGCTGTGCTAGTTGGGCCTGTTCCAAGTGCTCCTTAACTATCGGGCACTACAGAGGCAATTCTCTCTTGCATCTGGGAAACATGTTCAATTACTGTTTTATAAGGACTGGACTGCCCTTCCCACGTCTCCTTGGCAATGTCTAGTAACCCTCTTGGAAGTCTCCCATATAACAAGTCGAAAGGTGAAAACCCGGTGGAGGATTGGGGAACCTCTCTTATGGCTAACAGCTGATAAGGCAACAAATAATCCCAATCTTTACCATCTTTGTCGACTACTTTCCTTAACATTTGTTTTAAGGTCTTGTTAAACCTCTCGACCAGTCCATCAGTTTGGGGGTGATAAACCGAGGTCCTTAACTGGTTAATCTTAAACAGGCGGCACAACTCCTTCATAACTTTTGACATGAACGGGGTACCCTGGTCAGTTAGTATCTCTTTAGGTATTCCCAACCTGCTAAAAACATGGACCCGCTCTCTAGCAATGGACTTGGTTGACGTATTGCATAGTCTTATCGCTTCCGGGTATCTGGTAGCGTAGTCCAGAATTACCAGAATATATTGATGTCCCTGGGCAGACTTCAACAAGTGTCCAACCAAGTCCATAGCTATTCTTTCAAATAGTACCTCTATAATTGGTAGTGGGACTAGAGGACTATTGAAATGTGGTCTGGGAGCATGATACTGGCATTCAGGGCAGGAGGTGCAAAAGTCAGATACGTCTTTATGGACACCGAGCCAAAAAAACCTCTGCACGATTCGCTCAGTGGTTTTCTCTACCCCTAGGTGGCCTGCCGTTATATGACCATGGGCCAGATCTAACACCGTTCTCCTGTAAGCTTTGGGAACTATCAATTGTTCCTCAATCTCCTCCCCTTTCTTAGTCATCTGATACAACAGATCCTGACTCACTACCATGTGAGGATACGTCAAGGGACTATCAGGATCTACGGGTTTATCATTAACCACCTTGACATTCTCCCTGGCTTTCACCAGAGTAGTGTCATTTAACTGCTCTACGGCAAAGACCTCTCTTCTGACCTCTAAATCAGGCAAACGATCAATGGACTCTACAACACTTGGCGAGCCACCATCACGCTCCGCATTCTCTAGTTCACCAATCATACTAGAAAATGAGAACATCTCTGTCTCTGTCACTACATCAGTAACCCTTTCAGACGAGGCAGGGTGATTCACCTCTGTGCGAAACCGGCTTTCCCACAACTTCCAGAAGTGAGCAAAGTCTCAAAGTCCCAATATCACATCATACATCATACATTAAGCCCGGTACCAAACCCACAGAGACTACCGCGGAACCACATGGCATCTCTATGTTCACTTCGGCAGTAATATAATACAGAGTATCCCCATGTATGCATGTCACACCAACAGTTTTTCCCTTATGCTTCAAAGGGTTCACCAGCTCAGTGCTCAAAAGTGTAACCAGACTACCAGAGTCTAACAGAGCCTCTACTCGGTTGCCTTCCACAGTGAGTACACACATGTGTTTATCTGTCTCAGCCTGCCGGTCAGCAGTACAGGATGGCTGTGCAAAGAAAGCACTGTCACATTGCATGGGCTCAGAGGTAAGTGAACAATTAGCGGCTATATGGCCAAAGCCACCACATCGGAAACATTGAGTCACATTAATGTCTAGTCTTTTGTGGGGTAGGAACCTTCCTGGCCTGGCAGGCCTGTCTTCAGGTTTCCCACCCGCAGTCTTAGGCACATTCCACCGCCCAGCACCCTTCTCCCCAGGAACAGTCTTACCATTGTTGATGGGAGTTCTCCGGTGCGCCATCGGGGCTCGGTGGGGCAGACTCACCAGCTCCTCAGCCGCCACGTACCTCTCCACCAGTTCTACCAACTGGTCTGCGTATTTAGGGTCAGCATGGCTCACCCACTTGCGCAAGGATGCAGGTAGGGATCGCAGATACCGGTCCATCACGACTCGTTCGACGATTTGTGGTCCTGTCAGCGTCTCGGGCTGTATACAGTTGGTGGATAGATGGACGAGGTCGTGCATCTGCGAGCGTGGAGGTCTGTCCATTTGGAACTCCCAGCGGTGGACTCGTTGGGCACAAACAAAGGTGGTGACCCCCAAGCGAGTTAGGATCTCTCGTTTCAACTTCACAGTCTTTAGCATCGGCCAGGCATAAGTCATAATAGGCCTTTTGTGGCTCCCCAGACAGAAAAGGTGCCACCAGACTTGCCCATTTCTCCTTGTGCCAACTCTCCCTTTCGGCCGTTCTCTCAAACGTGGTGAGATATGCCTCCACATCATCGCCCGAAGTCATCTTTTGGAGGAAGTGACTGGCTCGTATGGAGTGAGTGGTGGTGGGAGGACCAGTATTAGCATCTCCAGGCCAGACTACTAACTGTTGTACAACGTCTTTTAAGGCCTGGCGGGTTTCCTCTATGGCAACTTGTTGTTGCCTCAGGGCTTCCTCCATGGTGACTTGTTGTTGTCTCTGGGCTGCCTCCAAGGCCATTAGTTGCACATGGGTAGACTCCTGCTGGGCTCTGATAGCTTCCTGCTGAGTTTTGTTAGTTTCCTGCTGGGTTTTGTTAGATTGGAGCAATGCCTTAACAATGTCCTCCATGTTCTCTTCAGGTGTAGGTTTGTAGCAAAACCTAGCTTCTCAAAGCATCTGTCGATGCCACCTTCAGGGATTCAATAATCACGTGTCTGTTCCTTTAAATTTTAAAAGACAAATTTTTTCCTTGCTGCACTTTTCAGTGTGTGCTTGCCCGCATTCTCCACCAATTGTAACAAGACCAGGTTAGGAGTCCCTCTCCTGGGGTAGATGGACTCCCTCTTCACACACACGGCAGCCGGGAAAAATAGTACACCAATCTGGGGTCTTGTACTAGCTGGTCGGTACCAGTCTTTATTGTGCAACAAAATAGGAAAACAAAACATAAAAGTGAATCCTAGCCCTGTCCGGGTGCTAACTAGACAAGAGGTTCCCTCTTTAAAGAAATAGTGGGGCCTACTGCCTCCACCATCAACACAAGCGTATGCACAAGACTTACAGGTAGTTTTCAGCAAGTGTCTCTGAGCCAGCCTTGCTCTCCCAGGTATGATATGAGACACCAGCTTACAATCACACACAGCCTATATCAGCCAGTTCCAGGTGCAGAGCCTAATGAGCCTGCTAACAGGCCAAAAACAAAAACCTGGACTGGGTTGTGGATGGAGCCCACTCTCTCCTCACATCCACACCCCCAGGTCCCAAACCGGCTTCTCAAAAAGTCGATACTTAAATCTGCTTCACTGCAGACTTTGTCCTGGTGGTTTCAGAACACATAGGTCAAAAACCTAGGACAAATGTATCTACCACTGACCACTTTACCAGTGATCCTATCACAATATAAATATATATATATATATATATATATATATGCATATATTTATATTTGTATATTCATATATACACACGTAAATATACTGTATATATGTAAATATATGTATATACTCTGGTTGAGACCTGAGTTGTGGGGGCCCTTAAAAATTTTGCTATGTGGCCCACAAAGTTCTAGCTATGCCCCTCTGTGGCCCCTCTGTCATTGATAAATATGTGTTACTTAGCTTCCCCATGCTTTGTATAGTGAGCTTATCACATGAAAGCTCTTGAGGTGGCCATTGCAGGTTGCAGGGATTGATAAACAGAGAGTTGTTAACCTGGGAAAATCAGATCCTTTCAACATTTGTGGCTCTTCCCCCTTTAATAAACTAGGTCTCTAAGCAACTAGAGTCTGGCATATATCGTTTTTCATACTTTATATTCATTTAATATTCATTTTATGTCGCACTTAACACACATATACACCTGGCAACTTAATAATGAGACTAATCTGTGTCCATGGTTATGGATTGTTATTATTTACAGTGCCTATAGAAAATCATCATACTGTACCTTGTCAAAATCCTTTTGTCACCGTACACTCTGGAAAATAAAATACATGAAATCAAACTTTTTCCACATTATAACCCTCAACATGTGAAAATAACATTTACACAAAATCTTAACAAAATCTACTATATAAAAGCTAAACTTTGTCCTTCTGTCTTTTCATACAAATCCACAGTTTACAAGCCACGATCGTAAAATTTTACATACGAGCGTATTAAAACACGGCGGAGGCAACTAAAAAAATTTGCAATCGAAATTAATTACTGTTAATTTTTAATGAATGAAAAACCACAATTTTTGCATAGCATTCGCCCTCTACAGGTCAGGTACGGAATTACAAAAGGATTTAGCTTATCTACTATATTTTCTTTTCTATCTTCTCTACTATATCAAAGCGAAATTTGTCCTTCTGTACTTCTGTCTTTCTATACAAATCCACAGTTTAGAAGCCAAGATCATGACATGTTACATACGAGGGTATTAAAACACGGGGGAGGCAACTAAAAACATTTTAAATCGAAATTAATTACTGTTAATTTTTAATTAATTTAAAACCACAATTTTTGCTGGACGCCCATTGTGGGGCCTCACGGCATATGGGTAGGGCCTCCGAGTAAGCGTTTTGTGTTGTCATGTTTTGTCATGATCTTAATGTTTATTATCGAAGAGAGCTTTAGCAGGCTTTGCCAGCATTCTCAGCTCTCTGACTATACCAAATTACGCAACAACATTTACTTCTTTCTTCCAACTGTGTCAAAATGATGACTTTGCAAGGACCCTGCTGTACTGTGAGCTGCCAAAATATTACACATGGAATGCTTCTTCTGCGCAGAAAACAGGGAGTCGCTGTAGATGGTCATCCTGGTATCAGAGCAACAGAAGCTCTTGGCCGTGTTTACACTGTACATCCTACAAATTTTGAATGCTTCTATCTCCGAAGATTACTTTACACCGTTACAGGTCCTACTTCCTTCGAAGACCTTAGAACTGTTGATGGGGAAGTTTGACACACTTTTCGTGAGGCCTGTCTAAGGAGAGGTTGGTTGTAGGATGATGTGTAAACAAACATTCTTAAAATCCCGGGCAACGCCGGGTACTCCAGCTAGTAATTAATAAAATAACTGTTTTTATAAGTGATCATACCCTTACAGTCAAGGCTAACGCATTTATTAGGCAGCTGCCGGAGGGCGCCGGGTACACATGCTTGCCGATATCCTGGCAGCCCTTTCCGGGAGGGAGCAGCCAGGTTGGGGTAGCAGGGGGCAGGACCGGTAATAAAGGTGCGTATCTGGGACATTACATGATTGTTTATGGGTGGGGCTAGGGGCGTAGCCACATACTGGCGTCATTTTGGCCCTGCCCCCGCTACACAAACCCGAGATTTCCGGCATTGTGGAGCAGGGGCCGGGGTCAATATGACGTGATTCACAAAAATCACGTCATGAGCGGAGTTTGAGCAGGACATACAAAGCACCAGCCGGTGATGTACTGTATGAAGGTAGCGGAGCTGGTATAGGCTATTCTGGCAGGGTCTCAGGAGCTAAGCGGAACACGTCTGTGTCCCTCTGTGGCGCTCATACATAGTGACAAGATGGAGCGGCGCATGCAAGGAAGACAAAACGGCAGCCATCTTGGTACAAGAGAATGCTTCAGTTATGGAGCATTCATGGAAGTAACTCACTCCATATTTCAACAGTTCCTATGTGAAGAAGGAATGATGATTGACTGTGGAACTGTAAGTGCAAACTGTTTATGGAATTACATTTGTAATTCTGAATCTATTGGAGGGTCCTCCTTTATTCCCATGCCCTGCATACAATTGAATCTTTTATACAGTACTCAATTCAGGACTCAGGGCCTGATTCAGAGCCGGATGCTCTGACCAGAGCGCTCGCTCTGAATCAGGGCCCTCCTCCATGAAAATGGAGCGGCCTCCTGGCCGCTCGCATAGCTGTGGGTGATCACCCACAGCATATGTGAGCGGCCAAAAAGATGGTCGTGATGGTCTTGACCATCGCGACCATCGGACTTGCGATGGAGACCCTGCGGTAGGGTCTCCCTGCCACAAGCCCTAGAGTGATTTTGGCTCTATCAGAGCCAAAATCACTCCCACTGACATCACTAGTGATGTCAGTGGGGCCGGCTTCAGACGGTAGGCGTTCCCATGGGAACGCCTCTGTCTGGCAGGCACGCCCCCGGCACGCCCACCAAAGGGGGCGTGCTGTCAATCAACATGCCCCCTTTGGTGCGAGACCCGGAGCAATGGTGAGCCCGTCGCTCGCCGGGTCTCGCGCATGCGCACGACGGAGCTCCCTCCATCGTGCGCATGCGCAGTGGGGAACATCGACCCGCATGCGAGCGTACTGCTGTCTGAATGACCCCCTCAGTCAGCAAATATACCTCAAGTGACTTTTGATTGACTAGTTGTTAAAAAAGTAAAGTATTCCATTTGTAAATGAATACAGGCTAATCCAGGGCTTGTTACAGGGCTCACTGTCCCTACTCATCCCCCAAGTGATTTATGATAATGATACAGAAATTATAAAACCACCAATAAAAAAAGAAATTATCTTAAAGTGGAACAGTCACCAACTTAGTTTTATGCAACATTAAGTTTAATTTAAGTTTCTTTACATGCAAGTTCTGAACAGTCAGTGAAGAATGAAACATGATGACATCAATACGCAGAGCCCTTGGGAGGGGTGTGCAAGCAGTGACACACTTTGGTCAACACTGAATCAGTGCTACTGGCCACGAGTGTCCAAAGCAAGCTCCAGGCATGCACCCTGCAATGTGTAAAGCTACACGGAGAGTCCTAGCGGCTCTCCACTTTCTATCGCAGCCAGCACAGGGTGGCAGTGAGGCCTACTCTGCTGCAGTCACAACATGATCACGTCTCAGCTCTGTGAAATACAGAGAAGCTGCACAGAGGAGCTAGTGCCATAAGCCAGCCTGTGCCCAGCTCTTACTATGCCCATACTATGCCACATATCCTGCCCCCTGTTGTATGCATACAAGCGTTAATAAAACTATGAATACTTACCTCCCAGGAGAGCAATTTCAATGTAGAGCTGTCCAGGTTAAGGTTTGACTTCAGGAGTTATAACTCAGGAGACCAATTGCGCATACATGGCTATCAGGCAGTGCATGCACAAGCTGCTGGGGGAAGGAGAGTGATCATTTTGAATCCCTTTCCAGGGATTGTTTGCCACCTACCATGTCATGGTGAACCTCATGTGACACATTAAATACATTTATCTAGGACTTACCTTTAATAGAGCCTATTTAAAGGTGTGTACTGCAATGTAAAGAACCCATACCAATTAAAATCACCTGGGGCAGGTGGGGGGAGTGCTAACCCAAGAGAAGAGGTCTCTTGGGCTGATGCAAGCTGTACAATTAATCACACTTTTTAAACACCATTTTTTAAAAGTGCTCTTATGATTATGGGTCTGATTTGGATTTGTACGCAAACCCAATGGTTTACCTACAAATCCGATGGTTCTGGGTCTGCACATGCTTATGTGCAGAACTGGATTCCTGCGTGATCACTCGCAGTCTACCCTTAGTTGCAACATGATTGACATGCTGTGATGTATAGGATGCAGCAACCAGGACTGTTGCACAAAATGGGGACGTGACACCCCCATTTTGTAGGCTTGCCAAGCCCAGGGTCTGCGTCGTCAGATGCAGACTTCCTGGACCGGGCAAAGGGGATCAGACGGCCAAACTGAGTAAGCTTCAGCTTACGTAGACTGGCCGAGGGCAGCGACAAGTAGAGTCTACGAAAGCTGCACTATTTCCTACAGACACCTCCTGCTGCATTTGCATTTTACTTGTATGTTATTGCATAGCCGCTTCTTTGTAATACCGACCACATAGGAATCAGGCCCTATGTATTGATGTTTTAAATACATCTATACTAATATTTTGTACAATACACCTTTCATAAAGAGGGAAATATCTTTTTCTGTTAATCAACATTTATTTGGAGGGAATTAGATGAGGGGGGAACACCAACAAACACTCATGGCTTCATGCCGCGAGTAAAAAAAGATAATACAAAAAACTTACTGACACAGAAATCTATATATATATAAAATCAAATGTTCTGACTAACTCACTGACTCATCAACGCCCAGCCCAAACCCCAGGACCTAGAAACAAGAAAATCGGGGAGTATATTCCTTCAATGACATAGGTGCCAACTAAGAAGGGATTTTTGAAAATTCAACTCCTTAAACTGGGTACACACCTAAAGATTTTCTGTCCAGCCATCCAGCTAGTTGATTGGTTGGAATGAAAATCTGGTAACGTATGGGAGTAACTGATGATCAGCAATTTGCTCCTAAATGCCAGAAAACAGATGAAAATGGTCGAAGACTAGAAAAGTAATTCTTATTTGAAGGTATGCAATCGGAAAGCCGACTGCCTAAATACCGGCAGCCGGCTTCCCGACTGTCATATCCCGGCAAGGGTGAAATGGCGGGCGTCTAGATGTAGACGCCCGGCATTTCCCCGACGCCGGGAGACCGGCGCCCGGCATCCCGACCGTAGGGATGCCGGGCGCCACGAGCGGACAGCCGTGGGGGGGGGTGTTAGGTTTAGGGCTCCCGGGGGGGACTTAGGGTTAGGCACCCCCCCGGGAGGGTTAGGGTTAGGCTAGGGGGAGGGAGGGTTAGGGTTAGGCACCCCGGGGGGGGACTTAGGGTTAGGCACCCCATGGGGGACTTAGGTTTAGGCAGCGGGGAAGGGGGTGGTTAGGGTTAGACACTTAGAGGGTGGATTAGGGTTAGGCACTTGGGGGGGAGGTTAGGGTTAGGCACCCCTAAGGAGGGTTAGGGGTGTTAGGTTAGACAATACTTACCTATCCACGATCGGGATTTCCAGTGCTGTCGGGTTTCCGCTGCTCGGAACTCTGCTGATGTCGGGCTGCCGCTGCCGGGAATCGAACCGATTCCTTCATACCGATTCCTTATTTGAATAGCCTTTTTCCTTACCTTTCTTTAATAGATTAAATAGAAGTGCTATCACTAATTGAATAGTGCGCTTAATCCAGGTGGGTAACACCATCTTCAGGTGGCGTTACCCAATAGAAGCCTATGAGCTTCTTATCGGGACACTCCCCCTGAGAGGGATCTAATTGGATCCCACCCATCTCCCCGCGTCCTTCTGCACAAGCGCAGAAGGACACCAGAGGGACTTCTGGGTGTTAAATCCTGAAGTCCCTCTATCCTAGGGCATCAAAGGACAGCTCTCATCGGGAGTACTGTCCTTTGCGATGTTCTAAGTACATGCCGCGGTAATGTACCCGATGAGAGGCGGGATGTACTGAATCGCGGGTGCGATGCTTAGTACATACCGCCCATTGCCACATGTATAGATCCAGTATAATCGAGATGTCCTAAAATTATCCTGCTACTCAATTTAAGTGCCACAGACACCCACAGCAGAGCCAATTTAGCTGAAAGCCAAAACCAATATGTTTTGTGACCGAGAAAAGAAACATACACCAGATGAGAATCTAATGCGGTCCATACATCTACGATCCTGACTGGATTCACGGATCGGCGCCCATCAATTATAGGGGATCTGTCTGTGAATCGGAAAAATAGAACATGTAAAAAATCCCTGACTCGTCGACTCTGAACAGTTTTGGGTCGGGATTTGGGAATCGAGATTGTCCAACATGTTGAATATCCCTGATACCCCAGCATCGGCAGATCAAGGAATTGCAGCAATCAGTCGAAGATGTAAGTGTCCCTTAAGTGATAAGTACAAATCGGTTCTTTCATTCTAGTCTACAATAAAGGCATCCTATGCTGGGACTGTAGTAGCAACATGTGTGCTGTGAACAAAACAACTGCCCTGTCTGTGCGAATTATAGAAAAGATCTATCTAAATTTCAGCAGATGAGTCTATGGTGTCAGCAATACTTCAGGAAGGAGCAATCTGTTGAAGTAAAAGTGGATCAGGTATAATATACAAGTGGGGAAAAGATAGAAAAATATATTATACAAGGGCTGACTAGGTGGACCAGTTGGGTCTGTTTCTCTACCATATTCTTTGAATGAATAGGTAATTATACATTTAACCCTCTCCTGACTGAACCCTGCAATACATTGAGTACTGCGCATCAGTCACAGTGAGAGTTATTGTTTAAACCATTGAGTGTTAATGAGAGCATTCATAGATTAGCCCTAGAATGTGGCAGTTATCTGGCTTTAATGTAAGAGAGGTTGGAACAGAATGATTTTGCAGAGAATTGAAGGTTACAGTAACTTCACTGTCAATCTGTCAGGTACGGCATCACTGTATTAGTTTAAATTATCATTCAACATGTCGTCTATAAAAAGACCTGCTAGGACACAGTATGGCAGCATAAACATAAATCTCGTTATCTGATCCTTTAACATGGTATGGTTGAAATCTTTCACACAGACTTCAGATGACAGCATATAAATGAATGATGTGAGGTTTACTAGTTTACAAGTCTCAGTTGTTAGGAGAAAATAACTGAAAATAAGAAACTGATTAGGAATATTTTACAAGAACATTAAGCTGTATGTGGCCAATAACTAATAATTAATCTAAAAATCGAGTTACCTTGTCGGATGGGTATGCCGGGGTCTGGGGAGAAAAAGCCTCAGAAGTTCACCTCTATGGGGAAAGTTGTGCAGTAAGGCATCACTGTGTATCATCACTCTCTGACAGAAGGTCTGGCACTAACAGCTGCACAGCTCACAGCTCTCTGGCAAGCTCATGTCTCTGACAATTGGGAGGATTGGATGTGAAAGATTTCCTGATTTCCTGCTTTCTAGTGTCCAATTGAAGGATTGCAGCAAAGTCAAAAGGACTGCGAGAAGCTAGTCTTCTAAATGGGCACAGAGTGACAGCGAGAATCACAATAGACTGCAGTTGAGCTGTCCTGTAACTGCACCAGACTGTCACTGACTTCATATCTCTTTACTTCTTGATTAGGAGATTGGTGATTTTATCTTACTTATTAATGTCTCTCTAATTGTCAGTCACTATTTTAAGAATAGTAACGCACTACTCAGGGCAACAGTAGTATTGTTAGTATTATGTAAAGCAGAAATACAGCAGCTGCTGCAGAACTTCTTGAGTTTGAACTGCAGGTACAAACACAAAAAATAGGGCTTATAAATATTTGCATTTAGTCATGTTATGTAAACAAAAAAATAAGTAGCTGTGCCGGGCAATGGATGTTAGTAGGTCACATTAACACAGCAGATAATAGGTGTTCTGTAGGATTACACATCTCTCTGTGGTAAAGATGATATAGTCAGAAATACAAGATTTTTTAGTTGGTTTTTTTAAGTCATGGTTCAGTGCTCTCATGCCCCAAATGCAAATACTTGCCCACCTTTAAAATGTAGGCTCCAGGGGAATCCAAAGGATGGCTGTCTTGGAGTGAAGTTTGGGGGTGTTGATGCAGGTTCATGTCTCCTTTATACTGTACAATGCTGCAATTATTGCCATTATACAGTGGCATGTATTGGGGAAAGTTGGCCAGATCTGGGGGGCTGAGTCTACTTTTCTGGAATGCAGCAGATCTCACCGAAATTCCAGAATCTTTTACACTTTGTCACATGAACTGAGACTCTGCCTGCTGTCCTCAGGCTCCAGGCCAGTAATCCAAGGCAGTCTGCCTGTTACAGGAGAGTCCTCCTTCCCTCCTGATTGTTGATAGGTCTATACTATTTTGTAGTGGAACACATGCTATAAATAGGAGACACCAGTGGAATCCAGATACAGCAGACAGCAGAGTACTTAACCAGGAGTAAGGTTTATTGTAGTGTAGTAGTGTACTTGTACAACTGTACACAGGCCCTGATTCAGAGCCGAACGCTCTGACCAGAGTGCTCGCAATGAATCAGGGCCGTCCTATTTAAATTTGGAGCGGCCTTTTGGACGCTCGCATAGCTGTGGGTTACCACCCACAGCTTATGCGAGCGTCCATGATGATGTTCGCGATGGGCAAGACCATCGCGACCATCGGGCTTGCGACAAGACCCTGCGGTAGGGTCTCGGTGACCGCAAGCCCTGGAGTGATTTTGGCTCTATCAGAGCCAAAATCACTCCCACTGACATCACTAGTGATGTCAGTGGGGCCGGCCCCAGACGGTAGGCGTTCCCATGGGAACGCCTCCGTCTGGCAGCCATGCCCCCGGCACGCCCACCAAAGGGGGAGTGCTGCCACTCACCATCGACAGCACGCCCCCTTTGGAGCGAGACCCGGAGCGACAGCTTGGCTGTCGCTATCCGGGTCTCGCGCATGCGCACGACGGAGCTCCCTCTGTTGTGCGCATGCGCATTTGGGTACCATCGACCCGCTTGCGAGCATCCTGCGCTTGCGAGCGGGTCTGAATGAGACCCTCAGTTACATACAGAGGACTAGCCGGTCATGTATGAAGGTAGTGGTGCAGGCATACAGTGGTATAACGCAGATGTATGCAGCGTACATGGCCGGGAGTCTCCAGAGGTGCGCTCCCGCCCCCCCGGAAAAGTAGGCAAATCTCTTGCCTTTACCACCCTGCATCACCCCGGACACCCCCCCCCCCTGCATTGCGGCTCCACCCCTGCTTTGCAATGGCATTAAGCTCGGCATTGTGGATAGGGGGCAGAAGACCAAACAGAGGGCATCATGGAAAAGGAGAATGCTGCAGCTTTACCGATATATACAGTATATAAAACACACACAGAGGTAGTCCCACTAGCAAGGAATGTGGTGGTTAAGGTAACACCATTCTAATTTACATGTTATTTCCTTTTTTCACTGGGGCACAACCATACTGTAGGCATACTAATGTAGATGTTAATGTACTCTTTCCATCCACAATAAATAATATACACGATGTACCAATGAAATAAATAGATTGAAACTAATAAGTTACTTCTCCCCAGTTTTGTGTGGTGGAAGGTGGATACAGTCAGAAGCAGTCATATGAGTTATCTCCTAACTTAGGTGCAAAAAGTATAATAATCTGACAGACAGACACACGTCCTATAAACCACAGGTATACATAGCTGAATATAAGCCTAGGATATGTCTCTGATGTAAAATTCAAGTTTGCCAACTCTCTTGCTGATACATGCTTACATCCGGACATAGATTCATAAAGATTTAGAATTAGGGAGGGCAATAAGCAGCCTCCCAGATGTTGTAAAACTACACATCCCAGCATGCTCTGCCACAGTTTCGCTATTTGGCCATGCTAAAAATGTTGCAATGCATGCTGGGATTTGAAGTTCAACAACAGCTGGAGGTGCGCTAATTGCCCACCCCATAAGGCTGTAATACAGTTTTCACGATTATTATTTTGTGCTTTATAAACATGCAAAGTCCAGAGCTGAAATATCTCATGGGAAAGCTGCACTTACTACCTCTTGTAGCTACAAATAAATCAAGTTGGTGTTTAGTTTCTATTGTGCACATGGTTCCTTTTAGCTACTATAGGATTTATCAGACCATTCACCAATACATTTTATAGTAAAAATTTATTCAGCTACTGATGGTGATTTATCTTCATTTGTAGCCCGGTCCTTCATACAGCAATTATGCTCAAACAGGGCAAAGATCCACTGATGTGATCATAGTCTAGAGGAGATGTCTCACCAACGGTGGGGCAGGAGTGGAGCCCCGTATATTATAGTTATAAAATGAGGGGTATGTGGATACAAAGGTAGACTTATACCCTTTTACACCAGAGCAAAAACCTGGGCTTTTGCTGGGTCTACCCAGGTCGCAGCTCAGTGTAAATGGGTCCCTGAAAAATAACCTGGGTCAAGTGACCCTGCAATCCAACCCAGGTAGCTACCAGGGTTGGACCCAGGATGGACCCGGGTAATGGTGCAGTGTAAACGGTGCAACCCGGGTTATCTGACCTGGATCATGCCTAAAATGAGCTGAGTGGTGGTTGTGGAGCAGTCACATCCCACTTTTAATGACCTCACAGGTTTAGCAGGGCAGACCTGAGTTCAGTGTGAACAGGGCTGACCTGGGAGTAACCCAGATGAAAGGTGCAGTGTAAATGGGTCTGACCTGGGTCTGACCAGGGTTCGAACCATGTCCAAAAACCCAGGTCGGACCTGGGTTTTTGGTGGAAAAGAGGTATTAGGGTGCTGTATGGCACAGGAGCTGGTGGGACATGATATGTATGTCTTTGAGGCTCTCTTGGAGGTCGATGGGCCAACTGTGAGTCTTAACATTAATTTGCGTGCCTATTAGACCCAATTGTGCTTGTACAGAGCATCATTTATATTCCTCTGTTTCTAACTTCATGTTTTTATCTAAATCCATCAACTTCCCAGCAATGTTCAAGGCTGAGCTATCCCACTTCCAATCTAACACATTTTTTGCACAGGTCATGGCCTCTTGTCATGGCCTCAGAACTGTCCACTGCTTCTCTTTCGTCTTTTCGTTTCCCTCCTTTGATGAAGGATCCGGCTTTGCTTACAGTTATTTCTACTCTGTAATGATCCCTGGTACAGAGGTGCCTCTATACACACAAAAGTGTGGCGAGTGTATGTAATATTACTCATACGAGAAATCTAAACTCAAACCTAGCTTTAGTTCCTGACTGAAATGTTTATGACAATGTTATGTTGTCCGCACATAGTAAAACCCGATTAGTTGACCCTGTGGTGTATCTATGATGGATGCAGGGAGTGTGGTGTACATGGCCCCTAGATTCAGTTAGGTCCACACCACACCACACACCCTGCACCCATTTTAGTTACTTACCTCCTGCTGGTCCTGTTGCTACCAACACCATTATTTCATTGTTATGAAATAAGAGTCATGATCCAGTGCAAGTGTTCTTCTGTAGAGGATGGTGAACCGGGGGGTTTGAGTGACTATGGGAGTGACTGGACTAGGTCTCTTAGTTGCGGCCGAACCCAGGTTTGGCTAGACCTGCCCAGAGGCGCGGAGTCTAACTCACTTGGTGGTTTTCTCAAGTGACCCCTCCAATTGGGATTTGGTTTTCACCGCACCAAGTGAGCAGGTCGCGGCCCTCTGGACAGGTACCTGGGAATGGCAGAAGACCGGGACTATAATGAATGCTATAATAATGGAGGTGAACAGAATGCTAAAACTCTGGAGATGGATCTGAATGCTAGAACACAGGTATGGATTGGAAACAGTTAAATATGTTGGTGCTGATTTGCACAGACAAGACAGAGCAGAGTGGACAAAGGCAAATACTGGGAAAGTGCTGGGAAGACCAGCTGAGAGCTAACTAGTGATTAGCACAGTGAGACACAGAGAGAAGTGGACACAGGCACATATATTGGGAATTGTAAGAAAGCAGTTGCAGATTTTCACAGAAATACACAGAGATGTAGACAGGCATATACTCGGAATGTTACATATGCAGGTGCAGATATACACAGACAAACACAGAGCTGTAGACTGGCTGGGAATGCTTAAAGAGGCAGCTGGGAGCTAATTAGTACTAGCAGGTAATCTGACACCTCAGTAGCACAGCACAGAAAGCTGCAATAGAACTAGCAGCACATATTACAAGACACACAGACATAGAAAACATGAAAGGTAGAATACTGAGAGAGAACTAATCTCTCAGACTGAGATTAGCATGAAAGCTAATACTGGAAACTGGAGAACTGTGGGCAGGCTGAAGCAACTCTCTGAAGGAATAGCCCAGAGCAACACTGGTATCACAGGCACTGGAACAAAGAAGTTGAAGAGCAGTTACATGTTCCTGGAGTCAGACTTAAATACCCCTGGGTGGCTGATCATTGGATCAGAGGATCAGCTGAGTGACCACAGGACTATCATTGGGAGAGACTGGTCAGGTGATATGAGCCAACATGGCTGCGCCCATGCCCGGCACCCCGGAAACCAGGATGCATGCATGGAAGCCCTAGCGGACCCCAGGGAGAATACTCAGTCACCACTCAC
Source organism: Taudactylus pleione (assembly GCA_031769625.1). Taxonomy (NCBI): domain Eukaryota; kingdom Metazoa; phylum Chordata; class Amphibia; order Anura; family Myobatrachidae; genus Taudactylus; species Taudactylus pleione. The sequence continues at coordinate 1,872,577 of JAUIMM010000120.1, forward strand.
CTCCACTCCCAGCGTCTGGACACCTAAACCCAAGGACACCAGCGCAGAGGTGAGTAGCGGCCGATCCTAGTCCGCATCCTGACAATATGGTACCGTCGCCATATTTCTGAAGTAATCACTGGACTTATTCCCCTATCCTATAAGACTCTCTACCAGCCTTCAGGGCTTCAAACCTGTCCTGAAGATGCAGCTGTTCATCCAAGTCCTCCAGATATCCTCACACTCTTTACTCGTGCCTCTGTCTGCCCTCCTCATCTCTTCCCAGTTTACCAGCCAGGTTGCCTACATTTAAAACCAGCACCGACCGGGTGTAATGCCACAGCCAGGAGACCCTATCACCGGGGTTCCATGGCCAAAGCATTCACACCCCAAGCCGGTCAGCCCAAGCCGGGGATCTCAGGGGAGGTGGGGACCACCCCAAGAAGGGGCCCCCCCTCTCCCGAAACCCCATGCTTGGGCTGAAGCCCGGGGCTCTTCCCTGCACCCCTGGGCTGTGGTTACAGGAGTAATAATGTGGAAAATAGTTATAAACTATTGTATTTTACAGTGTAACTACAGGTGCCAGCATGCCTGCCCTTTGGCACCCGTACCTCCACTGTAAAATAAATAGTTAAAAAAAGACAGTACACACACCGCCTAAGGTATAATTTTATTACACACCTACCTACCTCACTCACACATACTTACCTGTGCCAGCTGGTTGGTCCCCTTCTCCTAGTGGTAGTTGTTCAGTGTGTATGAACAACCATCATCTGCAGATATATCTGCAGACAGGGCGGCTCTAGGCATGTTCCACCTGAGCGGACGCATAAGGGTGCCACCGAGAGTGGGCGTACTGATTTACTGCCGCCATTTTCACTCTCTGACTGGCCCTTTAAAGATTTAACTGTCTGTCTGAATCTCCGCTGGCCTGCTCCACCTTCCCCCACTGGGCGCCCCGCTTTCAGGCTTGTGCACACACCCACCAACCTCCTGTCAGCCAGCCAGGATTGAGCAGCGCTGAGCATGCTGAGCGTGTCGTGACCCCTTAGGAGACAGCGTGTGACATCACACACTATTCCTGCCCGTGCCGTTTCTGACTCCACTCAGGCTATGGCAGGAGCAGTTACTACATCTGCTATCGGCGGCAGGGTGCGGCCCGCGGTGTCGGGGCCAACGCAGGACTGTGGATAGAGGACACAGTCACCGGTGAGTAGTAGTACTAGCCTCAGCTACACACGATAGGCAGCAGCCCGTGGGACTGATCCCCTCCTACAGCAGAGCCGCAGCAAACCGCCTGCCCCGAATCCCGATACAGTCACTCTGTCCCCTCTGTTGCTGGGGCTGGTCCCCGGCGCAACGGCCAGGCAGCGATGCGGACAACTCAGATGACATCATTATAATGCTGCTGTCAATGCCACCTGACAACTGTGCAGTGGCACAGCAGCAGTTGTACTGTACCTGGTGGAGCGGCAGCGCGAAGGAGCACAACAGTGCAGAGAAAGACTGGTAACCGAGGGGGGACGACAATGTGAGACAGATGGCACTGGCAGAGGGGAGAGGACATTGCAGGACAAAGGACAGAAAGAAGGTAACAATGCAAGACAGAGGGGCAAGGACAGTGCCAGGCAGCGGGCAGGGGGAGGGACATTGCAAGACAGAGGGCATGGGGAAGGAGACAATACAAGATATAGAGAGTAAGGGTGGGAGAAGTAGGGTTGCCATCCATTCTGTATTATACACAGGCTTGCCATTATAGCCCTTTAGTCTGGGTCACCTATGATTTACACAGATTCTAATTTATACCAGGTGAAATCCAAGCTTGAATTTAGCTAGCCACAGTACCTGTATAATTCATATGTGTCCCGGATTAAAGGGATATTATGGCAAACCTATGCATATTGCTACATGCAGTATCACTGTCACTAAGAGAGTCACGCTGCATGGCCGTGTAGCAGCATCGTGCAGGCAAAGGCTGAGGACAGCATCTAGACACAGGGCAGGAGGCTGCGGAGACACAAAGGGCAGGAGACTGGAGAGTCACAGGGCGGGAGGATGGAGCGACACAGGAGGCTGGAGAGACACAGGGCAAGAGGCTTGAAAGACAGAGAGCAGGAGGCTGGACACAGGGGGAACAAGTCTTCTTGAACCTCTGCCATATGATAATGACAATGGTTATATTCCTACACAAACAGGTATCTTCCAGACCATGGGATCTCCTACATGAATAGTGATTACCAACTGAAGTCATGGTCTGCTCAGGGAGGATTAATTACTTCAGAGGTCCCCCATGGCAGAGAAACCACCATATAGGTAAGATGTATTTTTATTTAGTACACACTAGACCAGAGTTTTCCAAACTCCTCTATTTTAGTCCAGGTTTTAAGGATATCCATGCTTGAGCACAAGTGGCTTAATTAGTTCCTCAGTCAATTTGATTTAACCATCTGGAATCAAGCATGGATATCCTTAAAACCTGGACTGTTATGGAGTTTGGGAAACTCTTTTATAGTCTTTTTAACACTCCTTGGGTTTTTGAAGGGGCCCGACCGGGGCCTTGGTCAATTGCTGAGGGGGACATTGTCTGCAGCACGCAGTGACCCTAGCGCATTGTAGGACATGCATATGGGGAGACACAGTACAATGTAGGACATACATATAGGGAGACAGACAGCACAATGCAGGACACACATATGGGGAGACAGACAGCACAATGCAGGACATACATATGGGGACACAGACAACACAATGCAGGACATACTTTTGGTGAGACAGACAACACAATGCAGGACATACATATGGGGAGACAGACAACACAATGCAGGACATACTTTTGGTGAGACAGACAACACAATGCAGGACATACATATGGGGAGACAGACAGCACAATGCAGCACATACAGATAGGGAGAGGCAGATAGCACAATTCAGGATATACAGATGCATAGGGGGCAGACAGCACAATGCAGTACATACATATGGGGGGACAGACGGCAAAATGTAGGAGTCATAGGACATACAGATGGGTGGGTAGGCACAATACCAGACATACAAATGAAAGAGTGAAAGGCAAAGTACAGAATACATAGGTGAGGGATAGCACAATACATAAAATATAGGGAGGAGGCTTAGTACAACAAAATCAAGATTTGTCATACTAGGGTCACATCAACAAGGGGTGCTTCCCTTTTTCATTGATAGACTCTAAACTATTGATATAAGTGCTAAGTGCTAGCTGTGCTCTTCACAGTGCTAGCCACACCCCACACTCCCTGTACAGACCACATCCCCATATTACCAGTCACACACCCTGATATTGGTCACATCCCCAGCCGGGACATACAGTACTTGCCTACATCCTGGCTGCTTCCTCCGGTTGGTGTAGCAGGGGGGCGGGGCCTGTATAGAGGGGCGTGGTCAGACACATTACCAGCGTTTATGGGTGGGACTGGGGGCGGAGCCACGCAATCACGGCATTTAGGCTCCGCACAATGATAATATTTCCGGCATTGCTATGCGGGGGGCGGGGTTATGATGATGCGATGGGCATGAGTTAGCCAGCAGTGGACACCATGCCTGCCGCTGGATGAATTCCGGAGTGTGCATGCACCTAGGGGCTGCTGTCTGGGCGCTGCTAGGAGTTTACCCACCTGGTTGTCTGTGAGGGCTGCAGCATCTTTCATTGCATTGTATTACAGACCCCTGAAAGTACGCCAGGGTATATAGCCAGGCAGACTGGAAGTATGTTAGGGTATAGGCTGGTGGTTTATGTGTTCCCCTCTCTGACCTTACAGAACCTGGTCAAACTTTGAGGCTCTGGAGCTGGGTGCCCACTACTCCTGGTAATCCAACTCATGTAGTATCTGCAAATGTGTGAACAAGTTGTGACTCTTGTTGTTAGTGTAGCTGGGGACAGCCCCATGGGTACTCACTGCTAAAGGTGGTACCTACACTGGGGCCAGCCCATTGGGTACTCACTGCTGAAGGTGTACCTACACTGGGCCCAACACACTGGACTAACTGCGGTTATCACTCTGGGCACTCACTGCTGAGAGGGCACCTACACTGGGGCCAGCCCTCTGAACACTCACTTTCTGAGGAGGTAACTACACTAGGGTTAGGCCCCTGTAAACTCACTGCTGAGGGGGTATCTACACTAGGGTTAGGCCTCTGTACACTCACTGCTGATGGCATGGGTGGATTGGCCATAGCTTCTCCAGTAATTCCCAGTGTACTGTTTTGGGTTTTTATTTTGTATATACTGTAAATACTATTTTTACATTGCCCAGTGGTGTAACTTCCCTATGTGCAGCCATTCAAATAGGCTACATAACACAGTCTGCACTGTACTGTGTAAATGTCTCTGCCCCTCAGCTGAGATTCCACCACTTGTCCTGCCCCCTTTGAAGAATAAGCAGCCTTGCTTCTCCTAACCAAGGCTGACAGGCAGGGTTGCATTAAGGGCTACATGGGCCTGGGTCTTAAATGTATAATGGCTTATATTGAGAAGGGTAGAATCTGTGACCAGTGCTGTGGGTGTGACCGGTGCTGTGTGGGTGTGACCACCCTCTACACTCTCAGCCCTACTGTCTCCCTAAATACATAAAAAGAGAAAAGTTGCAGAATTTTGAGAAAAAAATAGAAATATCATTTTAATAGTTCAGATTTATGGCTGACTATTTGATGCAGCTGATCACCATCATGCTGTAATGATGATAGGCCTATTTTTATGTGGAGGTCTTAGCTCCATCAGCTCCATTGTTAATCTGGCCCTGCTAACAGGAGGAGAACAAATGCCCCAAGTCTAACAGCTGAAAGCTCCCTCACAGAAAGGAAAGTCCTGTCTACTCGGTTACCAATGAGCTTGAGGATTCAACTCTGGGGATTAACAGAGTGGGTCCCAGCCAAGACCTCCCCTCCTCAGCATTTAATTGACTCCTCCTCTCTCATAAATGGGGTGAGAGAAATATTACATAATCGTCCAAACACACAGTATTATTAATCTAAATAACAGAAGCACACATTACTTAGATTGCCAGCAATCAAAATACAATTGTGATTAAACCATCTCACAGATACATAATTTGGCATTCTCGTACTCTAGTCTGCAGAATACTAACGTTAACTAGTGGCAGGTTATGAGAAAACATACCTCTATATAATAAATAATTAAACCAAAATACTGGCTAATTTTACTAAACTATAGGAAACAATTACTTAAAATACTCATGAAGACTAGAATAACTATGAGCACATAGACAGCAGGGCGGATTGGTTGTAGGCTTCACTGGTAGATGTATTAAATTTGTTTTGTTCAACATGCAACAGTAATTGGGCAACAAGGGTCACTCAAGTATGGTGATCTCCCATGCTGGTCTCCACACAGTCTGTTGGACACGGGCTATGGCCAGAGTGCTGTTTCATGAGTTTGTCATCCAGAAGTGATCAAGCTACAAGTCTGGGGTGCTATGTACATTATGATGTACTGTATGGCATCACCTTGATGCTCAATGTACTGTATGACATTCAATGGAGTACTGTCTGTACATAAATATAAACAATATATATATATATATATATATACAAAAATATATATTTAAAAACTTTTATAGTCTCCCTAATCCTAAATGTTTCTAAAACAACATGGTATATAAGAAGGCTATGATTCACTAGTAAATCATTCAATGAAGAGATGGAGGCAAAGACGACTGGGCCAGTGGCAGCAGATGCCCTGCAGCAACACTCAAAGGCCACCTGGGCCCCATAGCAGCCCCATTCTCTGTACCTACTGTCTGAGATTTGCTGCAAAATAGGACAGGTGTGTAGGCATATACTGGATGTTGAATCTGCGTCCAGTTCTTCAGTATGATTGTGTTAACAGTCTGGCCTGGAGTTGAATCCTCCACTTGGACAAGTGTGTATCCCTCTTAAGTCATGCAGTATCATATCAGATAAATAATTTGCTTTATCCATTGTTTCTAAATTAAAAACTGCAGGTAAAATGGAGGGAGGGGTAAGGGTCGCAGGCCAAAATGTATTATAAAGTCCTTACCTTAAGATGTTATTCAGATTCTCTTTCTAAAAATGTTGCTGTTCAGGACCTTATTGGGAGATATAATCCAAAGTTCATATCAGTAGTCGTTATCCAAAGTTGCCAACATAAAAATGGAACTACTCAGAGAGTATCAATGTAGGACAAAATGTCACCACAAAATGGCTGCCAGTAGCTGGGCATCCTTTATATAGGGCTGTGACCTGCATTGTGACATCACAATGCATGCAGGCAGCAGCTAGTGATGGCTGTAGCTTGAATCATCTCTGGGCCCAGATACCCTGCAGCAGCACACTGGTGAGAATAGAAAAGCTGGGGCTCAGGAGATGGCATTTACTCAGTGTAGGGAAAGGGTGCCCGTAGCAGCGGCACTCTCTGCATCTACTATAGCTACGCCCTTGGCTGGGATGCTGTTTGTGCTGTATGGCAGACACAAAGATACTCTCTGTATTATATGGCTGCGGCTGTTTTGGGGCCCCAAATTTGAATGCGGCCACTCTCTGAATTTTTTCCAGGGCCACTTTAAGTTCCCAATCCACCCCTGGCTAAGTGGCTGGAGAAGCACCAGTCAGGAAGCGTCAACAGTGTTTTAGAGAATGTGTATGTAACTGAGGAGGGGGGGACTCAATGGACGGTGGTGTGTGGTGGTGGTCAGCTTGGGGTGTATTATTATATGTGGGGGATGTATTATATTATGTGGGATGGGTGGGGGTTTATTAATGTTATTTGAGGAGTGCTGGCTTTATTATGTGGTTTGGGGGTGTATTGAGTTATCTGAGGGTTTTTATTAATGCTATTTGAGGGGTGGGGCTTATTAACCTGAGTGGGTTGATATTATGTGGTATGGAGGTGTATTAAGTTATAGGATGCATATTAATTATAGCTTGGGGGGGATATTTAAGTTTGTGGGAGGGAGTTGTGTATGTGGTGCCGTAGTAATGCCACGTGGCAGCTGATGTAGGGACATTAATGAGCACCCTTGTGTAGTATATTTGAAATGGTGAATGATTTACTTTATCAATTTCAGGTACATGAGAGATGTTAGAAGCTGGCATATCATGGAAACAAGTCAGTATAAAGTCGGTGCCAATGCCCCATTTCCTGAACAGTGGCCCTGATTTAGAGCCGGACGCTCTGACAGAGCGCTTGCTCTGAATCAAGGCGTCTTTTTTTTATTTTTTATGGAGCGGCCTCCTGGACGCTCCCATTGCTATGGTCATTTAAGTTCGCTTGAAGCGCCTTCCCTGGTCGATGACATCACTAGTCTGCATCTCCTAATGGAGGTTGCCACAGGGGACTTGGTTCAGGAAAGTGTTTGGTGCTGATTTCATACAGGCCTAATATGCTAGCTTTTATTATGTCTGATGTACAGTACCTGCAATTGATAAAGTAAATCTTTAATTGTTTTAAAAGGACTACACTATCTATGCCCCCTATCCTTTTTTATTTGAGATGATCAATTTGTTGCCCTTGAGGAAGGGTAAAGTGAGGTGCTGCAATTGGTGTTATTAACATCTTTTTTGACATAACACTATTGACACTCTTTTGTGCTATGAATTATATATATATTACACACAATCATATAGCCCGGGACTCTCCTTCATTAGCAATGTAGCTTACTGTGGTGCACTCCTAAGGTTATTATACCCAATGCATAGTTAGTATACCCAATGCACCCCCATCACCAGGGAACAGTGGGCCTGATTCAGCAGGGATCGCAACCCTGCGTGAGTTAATTGTTTATTGTATAGATCATATGTAGCTATTTTGCTTTGTAGTCATATTATATGCTTTACCTGATTATGAGTAACAATCATGTATGACAAATATTTGGATGTATATACTAAATTGCAACTTGTTTGATATAGGCACTCAAAATAAATCATAAAAATGAAGGTCCTGGTGCCAAGCCCAATGTAAGTCAGCAACGTTTCAGGCACAATTGACCCTTTTCTAAACTGTAACAGCTTGGGAAAGGGCCAATTGTGCTTGAAATGTTGCTGACTTGCACAATAAACACGCTTTGTTTAGTGCAACTGTTCTAGAGTGCCGTCTATTTTTGCTCATCATTTCCTGTGTATAGGAAGCATGCACTCTGTGGGGGCCAATGTGTTTTTTGTTACTGGGGAGTGTGTGTAGGGGGGGAGGGGGCAGTTTCCCTCTGTGTGGGGAAAGGGGCGCTCCACAAATTCTCGCACAGGGAGCTAGTAGACCTGGGGCCGGCCCTGTCTGCAGATCAGTTGATCTGCAGATATACTGTATCTTTCAGGTGTGTACCCAGCTAGGTCGGTACACACCTGCAGATAAATTCTGCAGATCTGATAAATGCTCTGACCCAACAGAGCGATTATTGTGTCGGTGTGCACTTGTATACACTGAGCAATTTGAAGCTCATTGTTTGATGTCTTCAATTGTATCAGTAGGTCTGGAATGGGATTATCAAGCAGTACATCAAATCCTGACCTCCCAATCCGATCGATGTAGGAGCATTTGATTTTGAAATCATTTATCAACTAACACATCTGCATACACACTATGCAATTATCGGGCTGAAAATACTATTGTCGGCTGATCAGCCCAATAATTGTATAGAGGGCCTGATTCAGACCCGGTCGCAAGCGCTGAGCGCTCGCAACCAGGACGATGGTGGCCCAGAGCGCATGCGCACGATGGAGCCGGCTCTGTCGTGCGCATGCGCGAGACCCGGATAGCCGTCGCTCCGGCTCTCATACCAAAGGGGGCGTGCTGTCGATGTTGAGTGACAGCACGCCCCCTTTGGTGGGCAGGCCGGGGGAGTGGCTGCCCAAACGAAGGCGTTCCCATGTGAATGTCAGTGATGTCAGTGGGAGAGATTTCAGCTCTGTTAGAGCCGAAATCTCTCTGGGGCTTGCGGCAATGAGACCCTACCACAAGGGTCTCATCGCAAGCTCGATGGTTGCGATGGTCTTGACCATCCCGACTATCTTCCTGGCCTCTCGCTATAGCTGTGGGTGGTCACCCACAGCTATGCGAGCGGCCAGGAGGCCTCTCTAAAAAAAAAAATAGCCCGGCCCTGATTCAGAGCGAGCGGTCTGTCAGAGCGTCCGGCTCTGAATCAGGGCCAGAGTGTACTCAGCTTTAGCAACCTGACATACCATTGACTTGTATCTTACAGGTGCTCTGCTAATCAAGCTGCTTGTCTAACTGGAAAGTAATGGTGCATACACACGGTCAGATTTTGTGTCAGATCTGAACGATAACTATTTTAGAAATCGTGCAAACGTTCATATCTGATGTCAGATAACGATACTGGCAATCTGATGTGTTTGCACTCAGAGTTGGACGATTTTATTCATTTTAATACTGTCTGAAATTGTTCAATCGTTCCAATTGTTTATAAAATTGTTCAAATCGCTGGTAAAAATTATTCAATCATTCATCTGACAGATCTGACCGTGTGTATGCACCATAACACATATCACAGAAAAACGAGATTTGCCCCCCAGCACACTGCAGCAAAAACAATACTTAAATCCTACATGATAATAGAGATTCAGAGGTATTAGTTACATTTGCAAATATATGAATAAGCGCCAGGCCAATCGTCAAGGCTCCTCTATACTGGCATCCTTAACATTAAGGGGTTCACGTCCGAGAAGCAAGGCACCCCGAAAAAATTTAAGCCAAGGACGATCCCCAGGGCATCACACGAAAAAGGGGAAAAGGTGATAGTGAAGTGTAAAGAAAAGATGTGTAAGGATAAGGATAAATCAATAAGTGTTAATAAAATGAGAAAGAATTAAAATTACATAAATAATATACCAACAAATAGATAAGTGATAAAAGTATTCTATGTGAATTAAGTGGTGATGCCATGAGAAAGGCCCAGTTAGAACGCTCACCCCAAAATAATTATTGCTACATAATGGTAGGGAATGGGTTCGATTCCCGTCAGCGGCAGCCTGACAGGAGCAGAGTTCGAAGCAGCGGAAGCCCGACAGCGCTGGAAATTCCGATCGTGGATAGGTAAGTATAGACTAACCTAACCTAACCCACCTAACCCTAACCCTCATTAGGGGTGCCTAACCCTAACTTCCCCTCCAAGTGCCTAACCCTAATCCCCCCTCTAAGTGCCTAACCCTAACCACCCCCTTCTCCGCTGCCTAAACCTAAGCCCCCCGGGGGGGTGCCTAACCCTAAGTCCCCCCCGGGGATGCCTAAACCTAACCCTCCCTCCCCCTAGCCTAACCCTAACCCTCCCGGGGGGTGCCTAACCCTAAGTCCCCCCCGGGAGCCCTAAACCTAACCCTCCCCCCAGCGGCTGTCCTCTCCCGGCGCCCGGCATTACTACGACCGTGATGCCAGGCGCTGGTCTCCCGGCGTCTGGGAAATGTGGGCGTCTACATCTAGACGCCCGGCATTTCACCCATGCCGGGATAAGACAGTCGGGAAGCCGGCTTCCGGTATTTAGGCAGTCGGCTTCCCGATTGTTTCCCAATGGTAGCACCCACTCTGGGTCATATAATTACAATTGGTGTACTGCATGATAACAGTACATATATAAGCTGAGAGCTAACTTACCTTGGAGGTACCCCAAAAAAACTTCACATGGCACTATAAGGATCAGCATATCCTCCTAATGCTGACTCCCTTCATGCAGTACACCAATTGTAATTATATGACCCAGAGTGGGTGCTACCATTATGTAGCAATAATTATTTTGGGGTGAGCGTTTGGGAGTGGGGCCCCGGGGGGGTTCTGACTGGGCCTTTCTCATGGCATCACCACTTAATTCACATAGAATACTTTTATCACTTCTCTATTTGTTTGTATATTATTTATGTCATTTTAATTCTTTCTCATTTCATTAACACTTATTGATTTATCCTTACACATCTTTTCTTTACACTTCACTATCACCTTTTTCGTGTGATGCCCTGGGGATGGTCCTTGGCTGGAATTTTTTTTGGGGTGCCTTGCTTCTCGGACGTGAACCCCTTAATGTTAGGAACGCCGGTATAGAGGAGCCTTGACGATTGGCCTGGCGCTTATTCATATATTTGCAAATGTATGTAACTAATACCTCTGAATCTCTATTATCATGTAGGATTTAAGTATTGTTTTGGCTGCAGTGTGTTGGGGGGCAAATCTCTTTCTTCTGTGTTCAGTGTAAACCCCGCCCTTTACAAGCACCTGTGTTATGCAATTAAGCTGATTTGAGCAACTACCATATTTTTTTACCATAACACATATGTCAGAAACTTGGGACATACTGTACATCCCATTTATAGCTTTCCCAGCGTTTCTGTCACAGTATGAATAGGCCTCACAAAATGATCACACAGTAGAACTCACATAGGGGCTCATTTATCAATGAATATTTGCGGGATAGCTCCCGAAATCACCCATTTTCTGGGGGGACCGACAAATGCTAAGTATCCCTAGCATTTATGTACAGTGGACCACAGCATATTGGAGATATCTGCTGCATTCTCTCATTTTCCACAGCAAAAGCAGCACCCTATCGATTTCTATGGGGGCTGTTTAATTGCTGAATTCACCAAGCTTGGCCCCGGCAGCGAATACCATCTTCAGGTGGCGTTAACCACTGTAGCCTATGGGCTACTCTCTATAGAAACCACTGGGAGAAGTTTCCTATGAACCCTCCCAGAAATGCGTGGTAAGCAGATCGTGTATGCGCAAAAGCTCTGCAGCATCCCAATAAAGAAGTGGAGGGATTGCATTAGCGATCCCTAGTTCTATCACATTGCAGGGACAGGCTCCTTTCGGTGCTGCTGTCCTTGGATGTGATTTTTATACATCCTGATAAATTCTCATTTCTTATTGGCGTGAATAGCGTAGTTAAGAAATTCTAATTATCGAGCCTAAGACCCAATGATTAATAAATATGCTCCATAAAATATAAATGATTAAATAGATTTTTTTTTTAAATCACGCAATTGTACCATTTACACTAAAAATATATTTTATATAAACACAGATATTTAAAAGCAATTACAAATAAATTAGGAGTATAAAAAAAAACAATGATTGCAGGATGATATACACACAAACCATTAAAATAAAATAAAAAGCTAATACTTTCTCATTACTCCTAAGGAGCTGTACTTTTTATTTCCAGAAATGACTAATATACCAGGGGTAATAGTATATAACTGCTAGAATAGAAAGAGACCCATTTCAATATAAATGAATACAAAATGGTAACTTTTACCATGATATCTATTTCTACAGTATGTTCATATATTAAATGTGACTATAAGATTTGGCTGCACTTCTATATTATCCATATTTCCAATATATAACTAGAACTTACACGTTTGGCCGCATAGGAAGACGTTGCACAGAAAAAATAACTGTCGTTTCATTTTCATCCAAGGTTCAGGATAAATGCAGTTGTATGCCTCATCTGATCCTTCATACCCCTGATGTGTGATGTCATAATCAGTGCCTGTGATGTAATGGAGTTTTGTTAGAGCTACAATCAAAATTGTAATTTGATTTGCAAAAGCCGGCAGCATTTTCCCTGCATAAAAAATGCTTTTGCTTCCTTTCTACTGCAACATGGTTAGGCCTGACACTGAGTCGGACAGGTAACCGGACGCAATGCCAATATGCTTGCAGTTGGCCAATGTTGTAAGTACTGTGCATGCGGCCGAATCAAACTGCACATGTGACCCGATGGTTGCCGCATGAAGAAGCAGAACAAATTTAGATGCAGTTGGTGTTGATTTTATAGAGCGTTCCTGGGAGGTAAGAGAGAGGTGGCTAGACAGACACGGGTGTGTCACTGAGAGCGGCTACGTCTAGACAGGTGAATGCTGGGCAAAACATATATGCATTTATTATGCAACGGTGCCTTCATGCATTACAAGTATTTATTTCTTTATTACCAGTTATTTATATAGCACACATAGGACCTGAATTCAGCAAGGATTGCAATTGCATATGAGCTGCGAATCCTTACGGAACGCAACTGCGAATGTATGCTAATGCCTGCCACATCGCAGCAGGCATAGAGACTGCTGCTTTCTCACATTACGATGCACTACGGTGTATACATCGGTACCATCGGAACACATCGGCCCCTTACGCACAATTTACACTAGGTCTGACCAGCTGCAGAATCTGTAAGTATCGTTGCACACAGTGAGTACTCAAGGGGCATATGCAGTCGCAGTGGCTAATTTATGCACGCCCAAGAAATGGCGTTCAATCTGACAGACACATCTGCGTTTTTATGACTGCTCCCCCTGTCACCACCCCCAAACGCTCACACCTGTCGCTCACTCTGAGATGGCTTCCTCTGTACGTCCATAATCGCAGTGCGATTGTAGCGCACGTGCAGTGCGGCTTTTACACATGTGCACTAGTGAACAATCGGTCGATCTGCGAAAACTGCTGAATCAGGCCCAAATTCCGCAATGTGTTACAGAGAATATTTAGCCATTTACATCAGTCCCTGCCCCAGCTGTTTTGCTTGTATTTCTGATCCTTATGCTGTATACACACGGATCACCTTGAACAACCATAGATATCGTTGATTGATTTCCCTCCAACTTTCTGTAGTGCAGGTCAAACGATTTTGGTTGTACACACTGATAGATATCTATGATAGATATTTCAGTGAAGCTCTTTTTACAAAATCGTCCAAGTTGGCCTGCATGCATGAAAGACCGTAGATATCGTTATCGTTCATGCAGGAACGCACATCGTTGGTCGTTGTCAGGTTGGTGACTGCAAAAATGTGAATGATATGAATAACAACAATATGAACGATATCGTTCAAATCGCTCATAAAAGTCATACCATGTGTACGCACCATAAGAACACTGTAGCATGGGTAATAACTATAGTGCTTCTTCATTCAGTCATTATGTACACAGGTCTACACCCACTTCCCAGTATTCCCCATTGTCCAAGGGACCATCACTGAAGTTCAGGCTTTCATATATAAGGGAATGTCTACAAACATCAAGCATATTTATACAATGCAATAGCATCACACCAGTGGAGGTCACAATCTATGTATCCTACAAAATAAACAATAGGGTTATATTTTTGTTGGGAGCCAATTGAAGTGGGAGTGACTTTTTGTTAAAGGATGAAGGCGTTATGACCTAGGGATCATTGTAACTATGATATTTTAATAGTTGCTAGTCTATTTACTGATACATGTTGTGGATAAAAGTGCTATTTCCAATTCATGTCAAATGCGTCTTTAAAGCTGCATACACACACAACGATTTAGTAAATGAACGATTTTAGTAAACGATTTTTGTTCATTTTTTCAAGGGAAAAAAGAACAAAAATCGTTTACTAAAATCATTCATTTGCTAAATGTAATGAACGATTGTTTTGAACTACAAACGATTTTTGCATATTCCCTTACTGAAAATCGTTAAGTTGGTCAGTCTGACTGAACTACAAACGTGAACGCGCATGAACGATAATCGTTCATCGTTTTAACTCAGAAAGTGAACGTTTTTGTCAACGATTGAACGATAAAAGATATTGTTGTGTGTGTATGCACCTTAACTGTAAATATCTGTTTCTTCTAACCATAACATAATTCCTTCATCCATTCGTCTCTTTAATTAACCTACCAGCATATTTTTGGAGTGCGGGAGGAAACACATGCAAGTGTAATACCCCAATGGGAGAAATACAGATGGTGTGGTGCAGGTGTAACTGGCAGCAATTCCTAATTCAGACCCACAGAGAGGCAAGGGTTCCCAACCAGACACAGACAATGGGAGACAAAATTCATGCAAAAGCTATACAGATTTATTTTTAGAAACCCACAATTACTGAAATGAGTAACTGTTATAGAATGATAGGTTTGGTACAATATACACACACTAAATCACATATATTACAATAAGAAGCTTACTGCTTTTCTAATTGACTATTCCTATACTAAATTAGCAATGTTCTTTTCAAATTAATAGAATGTCCCAATAACCTAAGACAGATGACATGTCCTTTATAACCCAGGTTACGGGTAACTCCTTGTGCACACGTTGGGGCCCTTAAAGCGTATTTACAACTGAATGGCAAGCACCAATGTTGCAGTGTTGATATATATATATTAGGAGCAGTGTCTCTATATCACACATAGAAGTTGTGTGTAATAATGGCTTCCTCTCACCAAATCTGAGGACCAAAATTAGGATGCGACTTTCTCTTCAAAAGGTAGCCACAGTGAACAATTGGACAGGACTCTCAGCATGGCTTACTATGTGGCACTATAAGTCCCAGCCACTCTTCTATTTTTTTTCTCTGTCTCTGTTACTACAGCTGTTTATCACTCTGCAATGGCGTCCCCTCAGCTCTCCTCTCACCACAGCGCCAACTGTCACTGGCCTGAAACTGGTCATGTGACCTGCTGCTCCTGACCTCTTCAGCAGCTGCAGAGACTGCTGGGATATGTCTGCCAATGTAATTCCAAGTCAGACGTAATAACTCACATAGTGGGGTATTACACAAGCACAGGGAGAATATACAAACTCCACACAGGAATTGAATCCAAGCCCTCATCTGTACTATACTGTACTGTACTATAATGTGCTGTTATAGTACAGTAATTTGAATAGGAAATTGTTAACCAATGTTTTTGTTATCTGATTTATTATGTATAACATTTTGCCTTGCTGCATTGATTCTCCTAATTTCTTCCCTTCACACAGTGATACACACACATACATACACAAACATACATACACACACAGTGATGCACATACAGTACATATACACACATACACACTCTCTGGGGCTGATTCTGAGTCACACGCAAAGTGCATGCAGTACCGTCTATTGGCGTTCGCACATCTGCAACTTTAAGCAAATGCTGCTGCAGACTCCTTTGCCAGTGTAAATCCCATGGGCTAAATATGCAAATACTGAGACGCCCAGTATCTGCTATAGGGATGGTGCGACCAATGGTGTCTGATTAATGGGCTCTTATGCTTGCAGTTGTGTGTCTAGAAGCGCATGGGCTTTCCTTGACACGCCCGCCATCTTTGTATGCACTATTAGCCACCATCCGGTCACTGACCAGGAATGCTATCACTTTTCCGCCACATTTCTGATACCATCTGAATCTAACGCAACCTCACCTTCGTGTGTACACTCTGTGTAACACATTTACTTTGGGGATTTTCTGAAATATTCATGCATGTGCAGTTGCAAAAAATCTCTAATCTATGTGAATATCAGCACTGCATCTGCACACACATACACTACCTCCCTCTTATACACATATATACTACCTACACTGCACCCATCTCTTGTGCTGCTAGACTTCAGCTTCTTCCTCCTTGAATCCTTGCCCGGGCAGCAGTATGGATGGCCATCAGCCATCGATGGTTAGCATCCACTGATGGTCAATGGTTTTGCCACCTGATTGGTACGCTATGTCCCACAGCAGAGTTGCACATCAATGGCTTCCCAACGATAGTTTTATGCTATTGATGTAAAACTCTGGTCGACCCTTCAAATGCCATCCCTAGGCAGCAGGTAGTGTCTGTGGAGCCCATTCATCATCGGAGACCATATGGCCTCCGATGATTAAGTAATGGTCTCCCTGCGAGGGATACTTAAGTATCCAACTCGTAGCAGGGGAAACTTGACACCGGAGCAATTAAATCAACATTGCTCCAGTCCGGGGACAGCTGCTTCAAAAAGCAGCACTCTCCTCGGTTAGTATCACAGCTACGGAAGTAGCTGCGTTACTTACCTCTTCCCCGTCAGCCCAGCTATTCATGCATGACCCGAGGTCATGCATGCGCAATGCCGCTGGGGAGGTAGTTAGGAGGCGGCGGAGTCTGAAGATGGCGCTTGTTCTCGGAAGCAAACTCCGAAAACTTTCAGTTTTCGGAGTTTGCTGAATATCAGGTGGTTCTACGGGACCCCTGATGATGAATAGCCCAGTAACTAAAATAAAGTCTGGTGCACTAGGCAGATGCCTTAAGCTGCCAAATATTAGCACTGGCCCTGAGCAGTGGCCATCTTTCTTTAGCTTGAATAAGAAAGGTGGAATGTACAGTCTCCATCCTCATAGAACATAACTAGAATTAGGAAGGTATGTGGTACACACATCGATCAGCTATAGCATTAAAACCACTGACAGGTGAAGTGAAT
Organism: Taudactylus pleione; assembly: GCA_031769625.1. Classification (NCBI taxonomy): domain Eukaryota; kingdom Metazoa; phylum Chordata; class Amphibia; order Anura; family Myobatrachidae; genus Taudactylus; species Taudactylus pleione. The sequence goes on from JAUIMM010000120.1 coordinate 1,889,750, forward strand.
AACATTATCTCATTACAATGGCACCTGTCAAGGCATGGGATATATTACTCAGCAAGTGAACACTCAGTTTTTGAAGTTGATGTGCTGGAAACAAGAAAAATGGGCAAGCGTAAGGATCTGAGTGACTTTGACAAAGGCATGTGATGGCTAGACGATTGGGTCGAAGCATCTCCAAAAAGGAGTGGGGCGTCCTTGGCATATAGTGGTTAGCATCTGTGGCAGTTCCTACCATTTTCAGTCCTCGGGCCGCCCAGGCTGCAGCTTAGGTCACTGCTGAACTGGACTCCATCTGTTGCGCATGTGCCGAAAATCCAACTGGGGAAAAAAAAAACATGCATGTGCACTAAACCCGGCTTCTAGGGACTGCATCGGCTGCAGGCCCTAGAAGTCAGGTACTGCTGGCATTCCAGCAGCCAAAGCATCTTCACGTTTGAAGCACTTCTGATAATGGCCATCCGGACTGGCGGTCCACGGAGATGGGAGGGAGGGGGGGGGGTTGAGAGGGATACACCTCTCCCTGGTACTGACAGTCTGGCTTGTGAGTAGAAGAAAGGGCTTTCTGTGTGAAGCCAGCGCCAGTGCATGGACTGGAGGCTTTCTGGGAGTGGTGGATTTTACTGGGAGGGGCTGCAGCCCTGCAGTAACTAGGTAAAAACTGCCATTGGCCAGCACCTACCAAAAGTGGTCCAAGGAAGGACAACCGAAGAGCCAGCGACACGTTCATGGGCATCCAAGGCTCATTGATGTTGACTGGTCCAATCTCACAGAAGATCTACTGTAGCACATATTACTGAAAAAGATAATGCTGGCTATGATAGAAAGATGTCAGAACACACAGTGCTTCGCATCTTGCTGCGTATGAGGCTGCATGCCCATGCTGACCCATGTCCTCCACCAAAAACATCTACAATGGGCACGAGAGCATCAGAACTGGACAATGGAGCAATGGAAGTAGGTGATGAATCATGTTTTCTTTTATATCATGAGGATGGCCAGATGCATGGGAGATGGCACCAGGATGCACTATGGGCAGAAGGCAAACCAACAAAGTCAATGTGATGCTCTGGGCAATGTTCTTCTGGGAATCCTTGGGTCCGGCTATTCATATGGATGTTACTTTAACATGTACCACCTACCTAAACATTTTTGTAAACCTTCATGGCAACGGTATTCCCTGATGGCAGTGGCCTCTTTCAGCAGGATAATTGGCCCAGCCACACTGCAAAATTTGTTAAGGAATGGTTTGAGGAACATGACAAAGAGTTCATAGTGTTGACTTGGCCCCAACTTCCCCAGATTTCAATCCGGTCGAGCAGCTGTACGATAAGCTGTAAAAACAAGTCTGACCCATGGAGGCTACATCTTGCAATTTACAGGACTTAAAGGAACTGCTGCTAACATCTTTGTGCCAGATACCACAGGACTTGTTTCCATTCCTTGACAGGTCGAAACTGTTTTGGCGGCATAAGGTTGACCTGCACAATATTAGGCGGGTAGTTTAATGTTATGATTGATGGGTGTATGTAAAATATAATTGCTACTTGATGTACATCAGAACCTGTGTATAACTATAAACAGTGAATTATCTGACTTCTATTTATTTTGTATCCCTTTAAAATCTACCTAATTTCTACACTGAACAATACAGTTTGTCATAGCCTGGATTTTTCACTAAACAAACACTAATGCGCCCTGGGACTGCTGTGCTTTCGGTCCGTAAGACGCAATGAATGTAAATTAATTTTAATTGCTTTTTTGCTGCGAATAAGCATAACGCCTTCAGCCCAGACTGTGACATCACTAGTGTACTGCTGTACAGAGTACTGAAACCCCTGCATGAAACACAGTGAAAGCTCACCATGTAATGCCTATAGTCTGAAATGCTTCCCCTGGTCACAGCAATCCATCAACTCTCACCTGCTTGGGGGGGAGAATAAATACATAAACCCTTCTTTAACTGCAATCTCTAATCTGTGGTTATTGCTGCAGTCTCACTGCGAGTAATCATCTTCACAAACTGTGTTTTACACATATCTGTAAAACACTCTCCCGTGCTGCATAAATATAATAAAATTGCTTACAGTTTCCTATTTGGTCATATACATAAGTTTGAATAATCATAACCAAGCTTCAATAAATATTTGCTCCCTTTTCTTTGTGTATTATCCCCACATCCAGAAGTAAATATTCTAGGCAGTGGATGCTGCTGGTCTATAATTGCATGCAAGCAGATAAAACATATTGCAGTGTTCCTCGGAGAATCTGTATCTCTCCTGAATGAAGCCGTGCTTCCCTGAAAGAACTGAATTGGGTTATAGATGTGCTGCCTGGAAAAGACAATTGGCGAATAGCTACTAAATTGATGGCAGTTTATCACATTAAAGTATTCCTCTGTCCATTAGAACCAGCTAGCAAGTGCGTACCTATAATGTGTGCATGGGTGTGCAGTGCACAAGGGCCCCTGGGCCCGGTGGGGCCCACACTGCACCCATATATTATACTTATCTCTATGATGTTGGCGCTGCAAAAATCTGGAAAATTGCTGCAGAACCACTTTCCAGATTTCTGCGGTGCCAACATGTACGCATGTACAATAGAAAAGGATGTGGTATGACTTGTCGACATTCAGAAGGTCAACAGTCAGAATGTTGACGCCAGAATGTCGACATGGACACTAGGTCGACAACCACTATGTCAACATACAATTAGGTCGACATGGTTAAAATTACGACATATGTTTTTTTGCTTATTTTAGCCAAAGCCTAATTCTAAACCTAGCCGTCAGCAAAAAAACTATGGGCCAAATGTAATAGGGTGAGAGTTTAGAAAATGTGAGAGTTTAGCAGTAAACGCTCACATTGGTTGAGTTTTATCTTCAAAATGGGAAAACATCTGAATGAGATTTTAAATCGTCAGAGTTTTTTAAGTATAAAAAATCAGGCAAGTTCGCTCTGTTACTTTGTTTTTGGACTCTATTACATTGGCAAAGTTTAAAAAGTGTCAGAAACTCTCACTTTTCTAAACTCTCACCCTATTACATTTGGCCCTATATGTCAACATTCTCTCGTGTCGACATTAAATATCAACGTTCTGTATGAGTCAACATTTTAAAATGTCAACCTAACTGTATGTTGACATATTGGTTGTCTACCTAGTGTCCATGTTGGCATTCTTGTGTAGACATTCTGACTGTTGACCTTCTGAATGTCAACTAGCTGACTGAAGAACAGTAGAAAATCACCGGGAGACGAGTGCTCTGGCCCCAATTATTTTCTATATTGGAATACAGAGCATTTGATCCTGATTAGGTTCATTTCCTTTTTGTACTGTCAAACATTCCTCTTTTGATTAATGGACTGAGATAACGGCATTTAACTAAGAGCAGAGGTACACGTCAAGGCTGCCCACTTTCTTCCCTACTTTTTCATTTATCCCTCGACCCATTATTGAGGATTCTTCAAACTTGGCCTAGCTTCAGAGGGATCTGAATTGTCGCCCACAAAATAAAAGTCTCAGCTTTTGCTGACGTCTTTTATGTTATATATCAGTAGCCCTCTGGATTTTCTGACTCTTATATTAGATTAATACATTGGCAGCATCTCTGGGTTGGTGATAAAAGTCATTAGGAATGTTGCTGGGACCGGGATGCTCACTCCCTCTGTGGAGTGGCTCGATGCCTATACAATGGGCAGCTTCTACCATTACCTACTTGGGGGTTGTTGAAGCTGAGTAATTGGCTGAGACAAGTTCAGTTTAAAATTGAATCGCAGCGACGCCATCTTGCGACTGGCCGCAAGACGACATCTTGGAAATGAGATCGCAAGACGCCATTTTGCGAATGACCGCCCAAGCGCCATTTTAGATAAACTCACAATTAAGTACATATGGCGAGATTACTATTAGCACCATGCGATTGCATCTTTCATCAGTTCTCATATACACAATAATACGCATAATAGCGCTGTTAACTAGTCGCATATTAGCAAATGCACAAGACCCCGAATGAAAACACTGTTTAGTAGCTAAATGCGCATGCATCTGTCCCCAGTTAACTAGCGTCTTCATATCAAACCCTGTACACTCACACATTACATATTCACTTACAAGGTTCCATTAGCTTTAAGGTATAAGATTTAAGTTTGTTCAGCTAGTATAAATGCTGTGAAATAAAGATATTTGGCAACTAAGGTTTTATACATGCTAAGTAAGCCGTGTTTGATTTCGTACTGGGGAGATCGCATCATGCATTCTCAACTTATGGACCGCAGAGACTTCAAGCAACAAAATGTATATTATATGAACAACTGTTAGGATGTTGCAGGGGGCGGGAGGGCAGAGACCCCCAGTTGTTAGAGGCTGGGATGAGTCTATTTGAATCAGCCTGTTAAATGCTCCATAACAGATGGATCCCCCTTGGGAACCTAAAGTATCAGCAACAAACTTCTCTATGGTTTTGTCTATCCCTGGGGGGTATAAATATGTGTGCTCCAACACTGGGTTTTTAGTCTTCGTGCTGAATGCTGATAGACGAGGGTTTTTTTGCTGATGCCTAACACCTGGTACCGGAAGCGCTGCGTATGTATACTGTACTTGGGTCTGTATAATTCCTTTGCGCCTAAATTGTGTCTGGATCAATTGCGTGTAACTGACTGTACTTTTACTTGAATAATACTTGTGCTTTGGAACCACAGATTCCAGGTCTTAAGTATTTATTTACTGTATGGCTGCGTACGCAAATTAGCGTCATCCTTAGAAGGTATAGGCAGGATATTAGAAGGTATAGGAAGGTGTGTATAGAGGTTCTGATCCAGTATCGTTAGGGTATAGTTATCCCGGCGGTCCGGATGTTGGCACCCAGAATACCGGCATTGGAATCCCAACCGCCGGTAAGTTTAGCGGGAGGGTTACATTTATGGTTAAGGGTTAGGCACTAGGGGGGTGGTTAAGTTGTGGGGGAGGAGGGTTAGGGTTAGGCTGCGGGGGGGAGGATTTGGCTGCGAGAATAGTCAGTTAGAGTTAGGGGGAGAGCAGTGGCGTAACTAGGGGGGGGTCGAGCAGGGCACGTGCCAGAAGCCATCATTGGCTGCTGCTTCACCCAATGCCAGAGCCAGGCTGGAGCTCACTCTTGAGCTCCGCCTTCCAGCTCCAGCAGTGGGTGATGGGAGAGACATCATGACGTCTCTCCCATAATGCCGAGCGGGAGAACGGAGGAGCAGACGGCGGCGGGCGCAGGAGCGGGGATTCAGGTAAGTTTTTTTTTTGTGTTTGTATTATCTATGTAAGGGGCACTGCATAGAGGGGGGATCACTACTGGGGGCACTGCATAGGAGGGACCACTACTGGGGCCACTGCATAGGGGGGCGAAACTAGGGGCACTGCATAGGGGGGATCACTACTGGGGGCAGGGGCATATTTATAATGGGTGCAGGGTGTGCCATGCACACAGGCCCCTGGGTCCAGTGGGGGCCCGCACTTCACACCCTGCACCCATAAAACTTACCTCTCCGGAGTCCCACGTCAGCTCTGGTGTCTGCGCCTGTAAAAATGGCTGGAAAACAGCCGCCGCTGCCATTTTCCCGGTGACCTGTGTATGCGCTATAGACGTAGGGCACACTCTAGTGCCCAGAGTCTATAAGTGCGGCGCTGGGCTCAGTGCGCGGCCGGTCGCTGGACGGAGAGGAGGGGGCCCATATCGGAGACTGCACACAGGCCCCCTCCTCTCTAGAAACGTCCATGACTGTGGGCACTGTATAAGGGGCAGTACTGGGGGCGACTACTACTGGGGGCTCTGTATAAGGGTGCACTACATAAGGGGCACTGTATAAGTGGCACTACTGGGGGCACTGCATAAGGGAGCACTACAGGGGGCACTGTATAAGGTGCATTACATAAGGGGCACTGTATAAGGGTGCACTACTGGGGGCACTGCATAAAGGTGGACTACTGGGGGCACTGTATAAGGGGCACTACTGGGGCACTGTATAAGGGTGTACTACTGGGGGCACTGCATAAGAGTGCACTACTGGGGTCACTGTATAAGGGTGCACTACTGGGAGCACTGTATAAGGGGTGCTGTATAAGGGTGCACTGCATAAGGGTGCACTACTGGGGCACTGTATAAGGGGCACTACTGGGGCACTGTATAAGGGTGTACTACTGGGGGCACTGCATAAGAGTGCACTACTGGGGTCACTGTATAAGGTGCACTACTGGGAGCACTGTATAAGGGGCACTGCATAAGGGCGCACTACTGGGGGCACTGTATAAGGGGCATGCACTATATAAGAGTGCACTACTGAGGGCACCGAATAAGGCACTACTACAGGGTGAACTGCATAAGGGGCACTGCTACTGGGGACATTGCATAAGGGGCACTACTACAGTGGGCACTGGAAGAGGGGCACTACTACTGGGGGCATTAAGGTGCATATGGAATGGAAAGGAATGTTCCCAGAGTGTTGGAAAAACGGTGGTGTGTCATGTTGACACGTCTTCATTTTGCAGTGGCCACACCCCTTGTGACATGTTTTCGCAGCCCTGGGCTCCAAATACCCTAGTTACTCCACTGGGGGAGGGTTAGGGATTAGGGTTAAGAGACAACTAATTAGGTAGAGATTCTGACTGTCGGGATGCCGCTGTCGGCAGGGGCGGATTGGGCCACCGAGACAGCGGGCCATTTCCCGCTGGGCCGGTCCCCTCTCCCCTCTGCTAGACCACTTGATACACTGACCGCTGTAACCAGTGGATCTAATGGCCGCTGCAGTGATTGGAGCGGCCATGAGCAGCAGAGCTCATCTGTAATGTAACATGTAAAATGGCCGTGGGGGGGCTGCTGCGCATGCCCAGATGCAGCAGCTCCTCCCATCGGCCATTGCGGAGCTCGTTAGTGACAGGTTGCTCACGGCTCCACCTCCAGCATTCACGAGCACAGGAGCCGGGAACTCGGGAGCGGGCAGCTGCAGTCTGCAGTACCCGGGAGCGGCCGCGACTGGCTGGTTGTAGGTGCGTAACGTTGTTACTGTCTCTATGTACTTAAGTCTGTGTCTTAAGTCTATTATACAGTATATTGCAGGAGTCGGGTGAGGGGCTAAGGGGTGGGTTGGGAGGCACTAGGGGGTTGGGGGGGTCCCATATTTTGAACACATATGTTCAGCGTGTGCACATCACTTATTAAAAAGATCCACATGTGACATAGGACTCCTTTTTATAATATATATAAACACACACACATGACCCTTTTAATATGTATGATCACATCACACCCACTCACTCAGCATCACCTAAAACACTATATATATATATATATATATATATATATTTATATATGTGTGTGTGTGTATATATATATATATATATGTGTGTGTATTTATATGTATATATATATATATATGTGTGTGTGTATATATATATATATATATATATATATATATATATACACACACACATATATATATATATATACACACACTCTAAGCAATGACCTTAGTATTATGTTTCTGGAGATGACCTACTGTTAAAGCAGCAACATCATCAATATTCCAGGACACTCTAAAACAACGGGATGCAGTTTATAGACCAGCGGACTAACTGCCGCCGGTCTATATATCCTAACACGAGAAGCCCAACGGGGGACTTCAGATAGGCGTCAAAATGCCAACGCCTATCTGAATCCCGACGCTGGAACGCCAAAGGACGACAGCCCGAACGAGGTAAGACTGGGGCATCCTTAGCGTTAGCCGCGGGGGGAGGGTTAAGGTTAGGCATCCCCAGGGGGGATTTAGGGTTAGGCACCACCCCGGGAGTTTTAGGGTTAGGAACCCATAAGGGATTAGGGTACTTAACAGCCGGCGTAGAGATCTCCTGCTGTCAGGCTTCTCGTGGCGGGATTTGAACCGCCAGTATTACATACTGATTCCAAAACAACAAATATACTAGCAATGGTAAGTAAAAGGATACATTATGCTAATGTTGATGCTTAGGATGTTTAGAATAACAGCTATGGAATACAGAGGGTCATGCGTTTATAATAATTTTATATATTTGTAATAATTTTTATATCTGCAGTTTTTGTAGGATTTACACTGTTTGTTGTTTTGAGGTGCATAGGACGGGAGTACTAGGCATTGCTTTCGCGATGCGGTACATCTCGCCTGTCTTCAGGGTACATACCGCGGTTGATTACCACAGTATGTACCGGGAAAATCGCAAAAGACAGCTCTCTCGATAAGAGCTGTCCTTTGCGATGGCTTGCAAAAGGCTGCGGGTCGTGAGGGGTTATGGGAGGGATCCAATTAGATCCCTCTCAGGAGAGGCATCCTGAAAAGAAGTCTATAGGCTTCTATTGGGTAACGCCACCTCAAGATAGCGTTACCCATTATGACAAAGCTTAGTACATATGGGGTATGTGGTAAAACCCCAAAAACTGAATTTTTGGAAAGTTTTGCCGCATTTTGCCCTTTAGTTCATCCCGCCTTTAGTCACTTGTCCACTTCTGTTACAAAGGGTCCGGTGACGTGGTGAAGTGAGGTAATAACTCGGGAACAGAGGGCCTGATTCAGACCCGCTCACAAGCACTATGCGCTCGTGAGTGGGTCGATGTTAGGCCACTGTGCATGCGCACACCAGAGCCGGCTCCGACGTGCGCATGCGTGAGACCCGGCTAGCGAAGGGCGCTCCGTCGCTCCGGGTCTCGCACCAAAAGGGGGCGGCTGTCGATTTTGACCGACAGCTCGCACCGTTTTGGAGGAGAGCAGGGGGGTGGCTGGCGAAATGGAGGCATTCCCGACGGAACGCCTGCCGTTATGAGACGGCCACACTGACATCACGAGTGATGTCAGTGGTGTGCTTCCAGCTCTATTAAGAGCCAGAAGCTCACTGGGGTTTGCGGGAACGAGACCCTACCGCAAGGGTCTCGTCACAAGCCGCGATGGTCTCGACCATCGTGATTATCACCTGGCCGCTCGCAATAGCTGTGGGTGGTCACCCACAGCTATGCGAGCGGCCAGGAGGCCGCACACACAAAAAAAAACACCCTGATTCACAGCAAGCGCTCTTTCAGAGTGTCTGGCTCTGAATCAGGCCCAGAGTGTGCGGGCCAGGTGGAACGCAAGCGGATGGTTTACCTGGTTACTGCCATGGTGGTTAACGGAAGTCTGCCCATTGGAGGTTCTCCAGGAAGCTGGGTACCGAAGCAGTGGCGTGGACATGGTGGGCTTTCTGCATGTGGGGTACATATGTGGGTGAGTGTTATGTTATTTTGTTTGTATCGCTTGTATGGTCCTGGAACGTGGATGTTCTATAATGCAAGATATGTTTGCATACAACATGTCTCCTAGTGCCGTATTGTTAATCAGGCACAAGAGCAATTGTGACTCTGAGTGTGTGTGGCGGCAGTTTTGTGGATTCTTATATATATATATTCACATTCCACTCCACACCAATTTTTTATATATATATATATATATATATATATATATATATATATATACACAGACACACCCCTCTGTTTTATATGGTGTGTCTATTTCTACATTTGTGTGCTAATAGAAAACGTGCATAACATGCTGTACCTGTCCATCTATACCTGTATGCATTTATTGCTTTGCAGTTAATATTGATGGTGTAGGTGCACTTCCTATACACAGTCCAGGAGTTAAGACACATAGGGCCGTATTCAATTATTAAAAAAAAATCTGTGCTGGACTTTTTCGCTCCACATCGCTGGTTTTCCGGGGATAAAGTATCGGGCGCGTGCCAGCTTTATCCCCGTATTCAATTTGGAGCCGGCGAAAACGGGAGCCTGCGGAAAGGTATAAATAGGGGCAAATAGGAGATTTTTCGGGAATTCATCCTGGGACCCCCCTAATGATGTCCAGATATGGGGGATCACTGTGAGTACCCCCGTTTTCCCCTGCTGAAGGTAATTAGGGATTTTAAATAGCTGCGGCAGGTGTTTTTTTTTTGTGGCTATGAAGAAGCGGTGAAGAGGAGCACTTACATTTTTTGGGGGGCAAAAAAAACTATTCCTATCAAATTTGGGGTACATGAAAATGGGGGTAAGCATATTTTTAAGTCCCTTAAGTTAATTTTAAAAATTCTGCAAAAATGCAGCTGCTGCTACTCTGCGCAAGGAAGAAAACATCTACCTCATACTTGGGGGTTTTTTAACCCCAAATTTAAAGTTAATTTTTTGGGGTGTCCCGATTTTTTTTTTTCACTTTTTTTTTTTTAAATGATACTCCCAGGGGTGCAGGCTAATTTTTTTAAGCCTGCACCCCTAAACCCCAATTCTGCACTTTTTTTCGCCATGTAAAACATGGTGAACACTTATCCCCGTTTTTTTTCAAAGACTTTTCGCACCGGCGAAAAGTCTTTGAAATTGAATATGGAGATAATGAAAACATGCGAAAATTACTCATTGGTGATAATTTATCGCCGATTCCGACTTTTCACAGCCTAATTGAATACCCCCATAGGGGTCTATTTACTAAGCAGTTAGGAGACAGAGTGAAAAGTGATAAGGTGCCAGCCAATCAGCTCCTAACTGTCATTTTTCAAACACAGCCTGTGAGATGACAGTTGGGAGCTGATTGGCTGGCACCTTATCACTTTTCACTCTGTCTCTTAACACTGCTTAGTAAATAGACACCATAGGATTTGTCTCATATGCAGATACACAGAGCCGCCACTCATCCCAGACAATGAGCTTACATTCCCACAGCACTTGTCCCACACTTAGTGGGCACCTACGTCATGGAAGGAATATACTCCCCGATTTTCATGTTCATAGGGTCAAAGGGTTTGGGCTGGGCAAGATGAGTCAGTCAGAACATTTGATATATTTACTGTACATGATATAGTATGCTGCAGCATGTTTGGTGTGAAGTTCACCATAAAGTCACACCAGCTGCTAACCACTAACATGTCAATGCCAGCCGGAATCTTTCCTAATGTATTTATTTTTTTGGTGATTGCTGTTTTCTATAGCACCTCTGAACGGTTCTTTTATAATTGAAATCAGCAGATAGAAGGGGAGTAACATTATATATATATATATATATTAGGGGTGAGCGGGTTCGGATTTCTGAAATCCGAACCCCCCCGAGCCCCCCCGATCCGAGTCCGATCCGAATCAGGCTCGACTTTTCCCGCCTGACTCGGATCTGAAATCGAGGCAAAACGTCATCATCCCGCCTTCCGAGTCTCGCGGGTTTTGGATCCTATATAAGGTACCCGCGTCGGCGCCATTTTCTCACTCGGCTGTGGACAGTGAAGAGGGAGGGTGGGAGTTAGGGCTGTGTAGTGTAGTGTAGTGTAGTGTAGTGCTGCTGTTGTCCACTACTTCAAAGTCCATAGGGGCTGGCTGTGTTGTGCTGTGCTGCTGTTGTTAATAGGGGCTGTGTCCACTACTTCAAAGTCCATAGGGGCTGGCTGGACTGTGTTGTGCAGTCAGTTCTCCATAGGGGCTGTGTCCACTCCAAAGTCCTGTGCAGTGTCCCAGTCCTAAAGGAGTGCTGTAGTGCTGTCCAGGGGGTGCTCTGTCCATCAGGGGTGCTCCCCCCAAGTGCTAAAAAAATAATATATTTTCTGTGTTTGTGAATTGTGTGCGCAGTAGCCGCACGTGCATCAACAAAGTAGTGCCAAGCGTGCGCCTGTGTCATAAGTAAAGGGCCGGCTGGCTTGACCGTTAAAGGGTGCTGTAACCCCCGAAAGTACACTCCAGTCCAAACCAAAAAAAAATTATTTTCTGTGTTTGTGAATTGTGTGCGCAGTAGCCGCACGTGCATCAACAAAGTAGTGCCAAGCGTGCGCCTGTGTCATAAGTAAAGGGCCGGCTGGCTTGACCGTTAAGGGTGCTGTAACCCCCGAAAGTACACTCCAGTCCAAACCAAAAAAAAAATTATTTTCTGTGTTTGTGAATTGTGTGCGCAGTAGCCGCACGTGCATCAACAAAGTAGTGCCAAGCGTGCGCCTGTGTCATAAGTAAAGGGCCGGCTGGCTTGACCGTTAAGGGTGCTGTAACCCCCGAAAGTACACTCCAGTCCAAACCAAAAAAAAAATTATTTTCTGTGTTTGTGAATTGTGTGCGCAGTAGCCGCACGTGCATCAACAAAGTAGTGCCAAGCGTGCGCCTGTGTCATAAGTAAAGGGCCGGCTGGCTTGACCGTTAAGGGTGCTGTAACCCCCGAAAGTACACTCCAGTCCAAACCCAAAAAAAAATTATTTTCTGTGTTTGTGAATTGTGTGCGCAGTAGCCGCACGTGCATCAACAAAGTAGTGCCAAGCGTGCGCCTGTGTCATAAGTAAAGGGCCGGCTGGCTTGACCGTTAAGGGTGCTGTAACCCCCGAAAGTACACTCCAGTCCAAACCAAAAAAAAAATTATTTTCTGTGTTTGTGAATTGTGTGCGCAGTAGCTGCACGTGCATCAACAAAGTAGTGCCAAGCGTGCGCCTGTGTCATAAGTAAAGGGCCGGCTGGCTTGACCGTTAAAGGGTGCTGTAACCCCCGAAAGTACACTCCAGTCCAAACCAAAAAAAAATTATTTTCTGTGTTTGTGAATTGTGTGCGCAGTAGCCGCACGTGCATCAACAAAGTAGTGCCAAGCGTGCGCCTGTGTCATAAGTAAAGGGCCGGCTGGCTTGACCGTTAAGGGTGCTGTAACCCCCGAAAGTACACTCCAGTCCAAACCAGAAAAAAAATTATTTTCTGTGTTTGTGAATTGTGTGCGCAGTAGCCGCACGTGCATCAACAAAGTAGTGCCAAGCGTGCGCCTGTGTCATAAGTAAAGGGCCTGCTGGCTTGACCGTTAAGGGTGCTGTAACCCCCGAAAGTACACTCCAGTCCAAACCAAAAAAAAAATTATTTTCTGTGTTTGTGAATTGTGTGCGCAGTAGCCGCACGTGCATCAACAAAGTAGTGCCAAGCGTGCGCCTGTGTCATAAGTAAAGGGCCGGCTGGCTTGACCGTTAAGGGTGCTGTAACCCCCGAAAGTACACTCCAGTCCAAACCAAAAAAAAAATTATTTTCTGTGTTTGTGAATTGTGTGCGCAGTAGCCGCACGTGCATCAACAAAGTAGTGCCAAGCGTGCGCCTGTGTCATAAGTAAAGGGCCGGCTGGCTTGACCGTTAAGGGTGCTGTAACCCCCGAAAGTACACTCCAGTCCAAACCAAAAAAAAAATTATTTTCTGTGTTTGTGAATTGTGTGCGCAGTAGCCGCACGTGCATCAACAAAGTAGTGCCAAGCGTGCGCCTGTGTCATAAGTAAAGGGCCGGCTGGCTTGACCGTTAAGGGTGCTGTAACCCCCGAAAGTACACTCCAGTCCAAACCAAAAAAAAAATTATTTTCTGTGTTTGTGAATTGTGTGCACTGTGGCTGCACGTGCATCAACAAAGGAGCAGCGCCAAGCGTGCGCCTGTGTCCCATAAGTAAAGAGCCGGCTGGCTCATTTCTTAAAGGGTGGTGTAACCCACAAAGTGCACTACTCTCCAGCAAAAATAAAATAATATTTTCTGTGTTTGTGTGCGCTTTAGCCGCACGTATATATATCAATATAACATAAATGGAGGACCAAACTTTCTCCGATAAAAATAAAATAGGGAAAGATCAAGAACCTCTTCCTCCTAGTGCTGTTGCTGCTGCTGGGAGTTGTTCATCATCCCAGAGAGGAAGTAGGAACATCACTACTTTTACTAAACAATTGACCCTCCAACAGTCCCTAGCGATGAGGATGAAGTACGACAGCAGTCATCCTGAAGCAAAACGTATAACTGAGGCCTTGACTGCTATGTTGGTGTTAGACGTGCGTCCGGTATCCGACATTAGTGCAGTGGGATTTAGACAATTGATGGAGGTAGTGTGTCCTCGGTTCCAAATAAAAAACTATTTTTTTAATGTGTTTGTGACTTGTGTGCGATGTAGCCACACTTGCATCCTCAAAGCAGCAGCGACAAGCGTGCGTCTGTCTGTTAAAGGGTGGTGACACCCTCAAAGTGTGCTACACAAACAATTAAAATATTGTTCTTTTTTTTTTGGTCTTTGTGAAATGTGTGGGCTGTAGCCACACCTGCATCCTTAAAGCAGCAGCGACAAGCGTGCGTCTGTCTGTTAAAGGGTGGTGACACCCTCAAAGTGTGCTACACAAACAATTAAAATATTGTTCTTTTTTCTGTCTTTGTGAATTGTGTGGGCTGTAGCCACACCTGCATCCTTAAAGCAGCAGCGACAAGCGTGCGTCTGTCTGTTAAAGGGTGGTGTAACTCTCAAAGTGTTCCAAAAAATAAAAAACTATTTTTTTTATGTGTTTGTGACTTGTGTGCGATGTAGCCACACTTGCATCCTCAAAGCAGCAGCGACAAGCGTGCGTCTGTCTGTTAAAGGGTGGTGACACCTCAAAGTGTTCTACACAAACAATTAAAATATTCTTCTTCTTTTTTCTGTCTTTGTGAATTGTGTGGGCTGTAGCCGCACTTGCATCCTCAAAGCAGCAGCGACAAGCGTGCGTCTGTCTGTTAAAGGGTGGTGTAACCCTCAAAGTGTGCTCCACAAACAATAAAAATATTCTTTTTTTTTTTCTGTCTTTGTGAATTGTGTGGGCTGTAGCCGCACTTGAATCCTCAAAGCAGCAGTGACAAGCGTGCGTCTGTCTGTTAAAGGATTACATCGGTGACAACATCCAAGTAGGCATGTCAGACAGTCCGTACCTGTACTGGCAGGAAAAAGAAGCAATTTGGAGGTCCCTGTACAAACTGGCTCTATTTTACCTGAGTTGCCCCCCCTCCAGTGTGTACTCCGAAAGAGTGTTTAGTGCAGCCGGGAACCTTGTCAGCGAAAGGCGTAGGAGGTTGCTTCCACAAAATGTGGAGAAGATGATGTTCATAAAATGAATTATCAACTCTTCCAGGGAGACCAGCCTCCAGAACGTACAGAGGGACCTGTGGTTCCAGCAGGGATGAATTAATACTCTGTGAGGATGAGGATGTACACACTGAAGAGGGTGAGGAATCGGTGGATGAGGAGGATGAGGATGACATCTTGCCTCCGTAGAGCCAGTTTGTGCAGGGACACATTAATTGCCAGCTTGTTTTGTGGGGGCCCAAACGAACCAATCATTTCAGCCACAGTTGTGTGGCAGACCCTGGCGCTGATATGATTGATTTGTTAAAGTGTGCATGTCCTGTTTATACAACATAAGGGTGGGTGGGAGGGCCCAAGGACAATTCCATCTTGCACTTCTTTTTTTTCTTTGCATTATGTACAGTTTGGGGCCTAGTTTTTCTAACTGCCATCCTGTCTGCCACTGCAGTGTCACTCCTAGATGGGTCACGTGTTTGTGCCGCCCACTCGTGTCGCTTAGCATAGTCATCCAGCTACCTCGGTGCAACCTTTTGGACATGAAAACACTATTGTGAGGTGTGAGGTGTTCAGAATAGACTGGAAATGAGTGGAAATTAAGGTTATTGAGGTTAATAATAGCATAGGAGCAGAGAAACCAACAAATTCTGTGATTTTAGCTGTTTTTATGCTTTTTTTTAAAAAAATACAGATCCAAAACACAAAACCCAGAACCCAAAACACGGAAGGGTGGTTTTGGCAAAACCAATCCAGATCCAAAACACGAAGAAAGATCCAGATCCAAAACCAAAACACAAAACACGAAAAGTGGCCGGTGCACACCCCTAATATATATATATATATATATATATATATATTTGAAGGGCCCTTTTGGAGTTATTTTATATAGCAAGCACCAGTATGACACAGTAGCAAACAGCATTGTGGGCCTAATTCTCAGTCAAGCACAGTGACAATGTTGGATACAGTGTAGTGATGTTTCTTGTCTGCATTACATCACGCATACATCCTGATGGTGTTCATACAGAGTCGCGGTACTTATTCAGATGCACACATGAAGAAGTGAATTATAAATGTGTTGGGCATTCCTGGTTAGTTATAGGTGGTTGGCTAATCAGACGCAGATGTAATTTAGTACGGGTGTGTTATTGGAGTATTGCGGGTTGTCGCTGCAAGTGGTTGCATACAGAGACGTGGAATCGCTCACATTGGAGGCCATTCTCAGATGGTCCTAGGATAGGACTGGTACAAGTTTCACTAATGCACCCTACATGGAGAAACCCATAAATATACCATATAGTCCAGGAAAACAAACATTGGCAGTTACAGTTTTAAAAAAACTTTGCTACCGGGGAGTATCCCACCCCACTCAACAGACCCTGCCCCCTAAACAGACACTGCCTCCGCAACAGACCCCACCCCTTAGGGCTGCTTCCAGAAATTTCCCGGGCTGGTTTTCCATCCCAATCCGCCCCTGGCTGTCGGTATTCTGACCGCTGGCCACCTGACCGCTGGGATCCCGTACCGAATCCCTTACTTGGGTATTACTCAAAGCAGGAGTCTTTCTGACTTACAGTATATATAGGGAGCAGAGGCGTATTTATAATGGGTGCAGGGTATGCGGTGCACACGGGCCCCTGGCTCCAGAGGGGGCCCGCACTGCACACCTTGCACCCATATTATACTTACCTCTATGGAGTCCCACGTTGGCGCCAGAGTCAGCGCTGTAAAAATACTTAGAAAATGTCCACCGCAGCCATTTTCACGTCGTTTTGTGCATGCGCAGTACAGGGAAAATGGCCACCACTGCCATTTTCCCGGTGACCTGCGCATGCGCTATAGACTCTCTGCACATTCTAGTGCCCAGAGTCTATCAGTGCAGTGCTGCGCTCAGTGCGCTGCCGGCTGCCGGATTGAGAGGAGGGGGCCCATGACAGAGACTGCACACGGGCTCACTCCTCTCTTGAAATGCCCCTGATAGGGAAGCCAATCCCGGGACATTTTTTCAATCCCGGGATTCAGGATTGAAAAAAAACTCAATCCTGGGATACCTGGAAATGGCTTGGTTTAAAAAAAAACAGCTTTATAGCAGCGGGGCTCAGTAGTAGTGGCAGTGGGGCTCAGCATGCAGAGGGGTGGGTGGGCTGGTGCAGGGCTGCGCAATGTGACTTCTGTTCTCACATCACGCTGCGCAGTGCACACAGTCGGGGGCGGGACGAGCTGGGCAGCATCTGAGCACTCAGCTGGAGACGCTCTGTGCTGCCCGGCGTTTGAAGAAAAAAACATTTATGGACAATCACCAAATCCTGGGATTGGAGGCTTCCAATCCTGGGATTCAATCCCAGTCATTTTTAGGTCAAAATCCCGGGATCCTGCCGATTCCGATCCTGGGATTGGCTTCCCTTCATATATAGATGTAATATAACCCAGACAATTAAGCATATCACAAATGAGCTGGGGGAAGGGATGGGGTCACTTGACCATTTCTTACCTTGGCAGGGCTAATTTAATCAAAATGACCACGTTTTCCAGATTACTTTACCTGCTACAGGTTTTACCCTCCTTCTCACGAAATGAGATGTAAAACTAATTACTACACTATTTGGTTCTTTTATTTGGCATGGGAGATGGCCCTGCATAAGCATGATGATATGATATCAAACTAAATCAAATGGGCGAATCAATTTCCCAGATATTGGGCCTGATTCAGAGATAAACGCAATGGCAATATTTACGCAGATCAAGCGATTGTTTGATTGTTTTGCAAATATGTTGGCACAGAGGATCCACTCGCAAAGTGAGTGACAGGTAGTCAGCGTTTGGAGGTGGTAACTGGGGGGGGTCAGAAATACGCACGTGTATCTGACCGTTTGAACGCCGTTTCAGGTGCAAGCACAAATTAGCCATTGCAATTGCATCAGTAGCATGTGAGCTCTCTACGTGTCAGGAGCGAATGCCGATGCGCTTCCCCGCAGGTCGCACATCGCATCTTCAGATCTGCCGTGATGTAGGGCAGACCTGACAATCTGGGACACAATGCACTGGAAAAAGTTAAGGATGCACCATTTAAATATTTTGAGCAGAAAAAAAAACTGATACAATTCCTGGCACTGTTAATAGATACATTAGTAATCAAAGATCAGCTGCAAGTAATGACAGTCGGGTTAGGACCACAGAGAGAAAAACCTCTGATAAAACACAAACTATATATATATATATATATATATATATATATATATATAATGATCACTGCGCTGAAATATATATATTTTATATATATATATATATATATATATTTGTAAAAACAATTGTTTTATACATAGATCTGCTCTCTAATAGGAACACATGAGGCTTGTTTAATAAGTCCCTAAGCTGGTTTATTTAAGTAAAAAATGAACACTTGTGCAAGAGATAAATCTTTCAATAAACAAATAGCATTTCAAAAGGTAATAGAAGTGAAACAATTGTTTCTGATTAAAATTATAACATGAATCCAAGCCACAAAAAAATTAGCTAGTTTGTTGCAATATACAACTTGATTCTCAATAAGCATCTATTTCAACACCGCAATAATTGATTGAAGTGAATACACTGTCACACAATGGTACTCACTACACACTGGCGTCCCAGTTGTGTACTTGTAAATACGGGTTACCTTAATATTGATTGTCCCGACAGTCCTTCAATATATACAGGAGTATTCAATATGGGAGCGAAAACTAAATTTTTGCGTCGCATATTATCGCATCTATGACGTCATTATCGCAGGTTTTAGTTTTACACCGTATTCATAGAGCGCCTCACGTGCTTATATAACTTATTATAAAATACTTGCAAGCCTAATAACTATATGAGCCTTAAAAATGTAAAGTGATCTGTACAACTAAAGTGCTTAGTGCAGAGATAACAATATTAAATGGCCATCATCCTCAAATGCATATAACCTTTAGGATGAAAGCGGTCAGGGCAACTAAAATGCTAATGCAGAGATCTTTCAAGAATCAATGGCTACATTCAGGGGCGCCGAGATGGGGGGGAGCGGGTACAGATTACCCGGGGCCGGGCTTCCTGAGGCGCCCGGCGGGGGCCCGGGTCCGGCGCCGCTCCCCCTCCCTCACAGCAGCCCAGCACACAGCGTGTGCTGAGCTGCAGTGGAGACTGCTCGTGGCTGCTGAGCAGCAGCCACAGCAGTCTCCTAAGCCTGTGGGGGGAGCGATCACACTGATCGCGCCCCCCCTGGCTTTGCACCGGGCTGAGGGGGCTCAGAGCACCCCCTCTCCCCAGCGAAGCGGTGCTGCATATCTTTTTTTTTTTCGGGAAGGGGGCGTGGCCACGCCTCCCACGATTAGGCCATGCCCCCTATTACCCGGGCCCGCCGCAGCTCTCAGCGGGCCTGGCTACATTAAATAACAATAATATTTCATAAAAATGTGCAACAGTGCATAAATAACTTTAAAGTGCAAATCAATGAAAGTGCAAAAAGTTCATTTAAAATTACATAAATGAAGTTTAATTAGACACAACAACAATATCCTCCCACATGAAGGATAAAAGACAAAAAAAACATAGACAATATATATATATATATATATATATATATATATATATGTGTATAAAAATAGCTTTCATTTATCAGAATAAATAGGGATAAAAACCGTAGTTTATCTGATAAAAAATGGCAAGTTCATGAATGGAAAGAGAATAGGAGCCTCCAACATGTTTCGTCCGTGTCCTGGACTTCTTCAAGGGATAATCTAGCTCCTATGGGGTATCCAGTATTTATACCCCCTCTAATAAGGACAAACAAGGATTGTTTGTGACATCACTTCCGGTTTTCCTATTGGTACACATTCATTAGAAATAATTAATTGCTTGGATTTATATTAGACTGTTCTCTTTATTAATACATCATTAAGTTGGAAATCCGTTTTTTAATTACGAGTCGCGTCACTTCCGCCCTTACTATCCATACATTGCGGTACTTCCGCCCTCTTCTAAGTGTGTACTGTGAACTGTCTCTTTCATCACTTCTGCCTCCCTCACTTCCACCTCCGTCATCTCCGTCCTCGTTGAGTGCTGTGCCACCTCCTTCGTTGTTCAGGATAGGCTAGTTGGTCCACTCGTTCCCCGATCACGAGCATATCACGTCCTGCGTCCCGGGCCTCTCCAATTCTTTCTCAATAGCTGGCGGCATCCATCTTGGTTCTACAAGTGGTGTCTCTACTCGCGACCATCTTATGACTCCCATTTATTCAGTTTTTACTGCCATCTATCTACTCCCATCCGTCTCATAGTTTCTATGATCCTGGAAGTAGCAATTTAGTTATTGTGTCCTATATGGCACAATGGAAACACTATTAGTATAAATATATATTGCCAACCATATATTAGACATAAATAGAGTGAATTTATTTAAACATCACAGTTCCTAGTTATTCTCCACACCTGCTCAAAACCTAATCAGAACCACAAATCTGACATCCCTGTATATAAATACCACCTATATCAGTGTGTGATAAATAATATAAAATATATGTGGATAATTGTAAAATCCTAGATCCACACTTTAGAAACTAATTCAATGTATCCTTAAAAAACTGTAAAAATAAAAATAATAAAAAAAATTGAAATTAATTGGAATGGAATTCTCCTTTAGTCTTTCTTCACATGTATTTTTTTTTTTTTAAATATGTGTAGTCATTTCAAACTGTAGGGTCAAATAGTTCTTGTAGAAGCGTAGAACCAGCATTGCTTCATTCTGAAAATGAAGCAATACGTAAATATGTAGTCATTTCAAACTGTAGGGTCAAATAGTTCTTGTATGAGTCTTGAAGCCTAAAACCGGTATTGCTTCATTCTGGAATTTCTTGCATCCATCTTCAAATTGTAGGTCAGAGATTGCTTCTTCAGTCGCATGTCCTGGGAGATTCATACTTATATGTCACATGAGGAACTACCATACCTGGTCTTCCCTAGAGGTCTTCCATCCAAGTACTAACCAAGCCCAATGGTGCTTAGCTTCCAAGATCAGATGAGATTAGGCGCTCTAACCCAGGTATGGCAGTAGGTATTATTAGGACTTAACATGAACCCCCCTAACATGTTTTCTTCATCTTCATTAAAGAAAAGGAGCTATCTCATAATTATTGTTGAACCCTCTAGGCATCATAGTATCCAGTTCAAAGATCCAATACATCTCACATCTATATAACTTGTTCGCAAGATCTCCTCCTCTGTCTCCCAATTCCACATGTTCTATTGCTTTGAACGTTAGTTCATCTGGGTCCAATCTATGGTGTGAGATAAAATGTCTTGACACCATATGAGTCTCTACCTTGTTTGTAATATTCCTTATGTGCTCTTGTATACGATGTTTCAGAGGTCGTTTAGTCTTGCCCACATACTTTGTTCCACATGTACATTCCAAGAGGTAGATGACTGAGGTTGAATTACAGTTAAGATGTTGTTTAATTTTATTTTCCTTACTATTTGTAGAATTACTAAAGCTCTTTCTCTGCCGATGTAAAAATTTTGCATATATTTCACTTGGCACATTTGTAGCTCCCCGGACAACTATGGATGATTTTGGATTTTAATACATTAGTGTCCCTTAACATACTAGGTGCTAGAGAATCTTTAAGGTTCCTTGCCTTTCTGAATACAATGGGGGGTCTGGGTGGTAAAATTTCCTTTAAAACTGGATCCATTAGGAGGATCCTCTTTTGAAATGAAGATAGCTATTGGTATCTACTTCTTTTATGAAGTTCTTTGTAATGATCTTGTTTTCTTCTCCACATAAAACTATATCCAGGAATTTGATATTACTCTTACTTATTTTCGACATAAATTTCAAATTCATATTATTAACTGAAATGTGATTTAAAAACAAATAAAAATCTTCTTCCGACCATTCCCATATTATCAGAATATCCTCTATATATCTCTTGTAAAATATGATGTTGTCTCTAAAGGGATTATTTTCATAGCCGTAATTCTTTTCCCAACATCCCATAAAAAGGTTGGCAAAGCTAGGTGCAAAAGTCGTCCCCATAGCAGTGCCACAAATTTGCTGATAAAACTGATGTAAAAATTTAAAATAGTTATGATCCAGGATAAAATACATTAAATCACACGATAACTGTTTCACATTATTGTTTTTAAAAAGCATACACAGGTGTGAGATAAAAGACACACATTTGAGAAATTATTACATAGAGGGACTTTTACCCAACTGGCGCTGCAATCTTCTGCTGTATATAAACCTTGGTTATTGAATACAGCAGCCTTTTGGGGGAGTCCCAACTAGGCAATACACAAAGATGCATAGAAATAATGAACACCTAAACAAAAAAAGTGATTTATGCCAGAAAATCTTTAATGAGGACCATGTTCTAATACAGGAGAGTATTCCAACTGAAAATCTGGATAATTTGTTTTGGGAGATAGAGAAATCTCTCACTAAGGAGATCAAAGCATGGTGGGACATTAAGGGACTCGAACATTACATATCAGTCAATAGAGTTCCAAGAGGTTTGAGACTGTTAAAAAATCCAACCTTTGGTTTGGATAAATCAGAATTTATGGATAAATGGGATAAAATCTTGCATAATTGCTCCATAGATTTGATTAAATGAATCATCATGGAGAAGAAAAACACATTGTCGGAATTGGAACTTGAGATAAAACAAAAAGAAACACGTATGGACAGTTTCAAGGACAATGAAGAATACAAAATCAACGACAAAGTTTTATCACAGAAACTGGACCATATTGAAGAGGATGTCATGAAAGGGAAAGAGAGGAAATTCATCAGGGACAAACAGGATTATGATTCCAATAAATTTAAGAACTGGAGCAGATTCAATAAATTTGTTGGACAACAATCATCACACAATCCTAGACAAGAAAGAACTACTTGGAGAACAGTTCCATCTAGAAGAAAACAAAGCTTAAAAAGAGATGATGAAATAAATGAACAACCCAATTACAGAACATATCACACAAAGAACCGGTTTTCTACACTTCAAAGATTTGATTCAAATAGCGACTCTGATCATTTTTTATCCCCAGGCACAGACCAGAATTCAACAAATCCAAGGAAAACCTTCTTCTTCAGGGAAACCACGAAATTGGCATCCCCCATGAAAAGAAGAATAAGAGACGAAGAGGGGTACAAGGAGGCAGGAGGAAGAAATTACAAAAGGAGTAACCTGATGTAGACCCCAAGGAAAGAGGGATCTTCAACCTGTCGAAACACACCTTATCTAAACCTTGAAGTGTCATTATTGAACAAAGGGTTGACGTTTGCCCCATCAAATAATATGAACAGGTTCCAAACCTTCATTGACCTCAACAAATTTGTAAGAAACCTGACATTAAAAATACATTTCATAAGAAAAGACGATGCAGTGATTAAGAACTTTCAGGAGAATGCTTCCAAATCAGGACTAAAGGGTAAATCTAAAAATTATCCACTTGAATCTAAAGGAAATCATCTCAATGTTTTTTATGATTTAGTTAAGAAAGATTTATGTGAGGGAAATCCTAAACATAACAATAAACATAACTTAAAGAACAAAGAAAAAGAAGCTTTGAAAAATTTACAAAAGAACAATGATATTGTCATCAAACAAGCTTTGGAGAATTATTTGGATGAATTGAGGAGACTTTTAGTATATGGACTACATAATGGCATTTTAACTAAGGAGGAGTTTCAATATCTCCTACAGACTAATCCCACAACCCCCATATTTTATTTTCTACCAAAAATTCATAAGTCCTTGGAAAAAACCCCAGGAAGACCCATCATCGCAGGGATAGATTCGTTAACTTCACACATGTCTGAATATGTGGACATTTTTTTATGTAAATATGTCAAAGAACTTCAATCTTACTTAAAAGACACTACTAATTTATTACAAATTTTAAAAGAGATGGAATGGAAAAAAACTTAATCATGGGTCACAATTGATGTTCATTCTCTATATACATGTATTGAACATGGCAAAGGGATCAATGCTTGTAGAGAGTTTATTGAAGTGGATCCAATAATTAGCACTCCCACAAAGAATTTTTATGTGATTTAATGTCTTTTATCCTGGATCATAACTATTTTAAATTTTTACATCAGTTTTATCGGCAAATTTGTGGGACACTAATGCTTTAAAATCCAAAATCATCCATAGTTGTCCGGGGAGCTACAAATGTGGCAAGTGCAATATATGCAAATTTTTACATTGGCAGAGAAAGCGCTTTAGTAATTCTACAAATAGTAAGGAATATAAAATTAAACAACATCTTAACTGTAATTCAACCTCAGTCAGCTACCTCTTGAAATGTACATGTGGAACAAAGTACGTGGGCAAGACTAAACGACCTCTGAAACATCGTATACAAGAGCACATAAGGAATATTAAAAACAAGGTGGAGACTCATATGGTGTCAAGACATTTTATCTCACACCATAGATCGGACCCAGATGAACTAACGTTCAAAGCAATAGAACATGTGGAATTGGGAGACAGAGGAGGACATTTTGCGAACAAGTTATCTAGACGTGAGATGTATTGGATCTTTGAACTGGATACTATGATGCCTAGAGGATTCAACGACAATTATGAGATAGCTTCTTTTCTTTAATGAAGATGAAGAAAACATGTTAGGGGGTTCATGTTATGTCCTAATAATACCTACTGTCATACCTGGGTTGGAGTGCCCAATCTCGTCTGATCTTGGAAGATAAGCACCATTGGGCTTGGTTAGTACTTGGATGGGAGACCTCTAGGGAAGACCAGGTACGGTAGTTCCTCATGTGACATATAAGTATGAATCCCCCAGGACATGCGACTGAAGAAGCAATCTCTGACCTACAACTTGAAGATGGATGCAAGAATTTCCAGAATGAAGCAATACCAGTTTTAGGCTTCAAGACTCATACAAGAACTATTTGACCCTATAGTTTGAAAAGACTACATATTTACGTATTGCTTCATTTTCAGAATGAAGCAATACTGGTTCTATGCTTCTACAAGAACTATTTGACCCTACAGTTTGAAATGACTACACATTTTTAAAAAAAAAATCCATGTAAAGAAAGAATAAAGGAGAATTCCATTCCAATTAATTTAAAAAAAAATTATTATTATTTTTACAGGTTTTTAAGGATACATTGAATTAGTTTCTAAAGTGTGGATCTAGGATTTTACAATTATCCACATATATTATTTATCACACACTGATATAGGTGGTATTTATATACAGGGATGTCAGATTTGTGGTTCTGATTAGGTTTTGAGCAGGTGTGGAGAATAACTAGGAACTGTGATGTTTAAATAAATTCATTCTATATATGTCTAATATATGGTTGCCAATATATATTTATACTAATAGTGTTTCCATTGTGCCATATAGGAAACAATAACTAAATTGCTACTTCCAGGATCATAGAAACTACGAGACGGATGGGAGTAGAAAGATGGCAGTAAAAATGGAATTAATGGGAGTCATAAGATGGTCGCGAGTAGAGACACCACTTGTAGTACCAAGATGGATGCCGCCAGCTATTGAGAAAGAATTGGAGAGGCCCGGGATGCAGGATGCAATATGCACGTGATCGGGGAACGAGTGGACCAACTAGCCTATCCTGAACAACGAAGGAGGTGGCACAGCACTCAACGAGGACAGAGATGACGGAGGCAGAATTGAGGGAGGCGGAAGTGATGAAAGAGCCAGTTCACAGTACACACTTAGAAGAGGGCGGAAGTACCGCGATGTATGGATAGTAAGGGCAGAAGTGACGCGACACTATGTGGATGGCAAAAGGAGTGATATACTAATAAATAACTCGTAATTACGAAACGGATTTCCAATTTAATGATGTATTAATAAAGAGAACAGTCTAATATAAATCCAAGCAATTATTTCTTTCTAATGGATGTGTACCAATAGGAAAACCGTAAGTGATGTCACAAACAATCCTTGTTTGTCCTTATTAGAGGGGGTATAAATACTGGATACCCCATAGGAGCTAGATTATCCCTTGAAGAAGTCCAGGACACGGACGAAACGCGTTGGTGGCTCCTATTCTCTTTCCATTCATGAACTTGCCATTTTTTATCAAATAAGCTACGATTTTTATCCCTATTTATTCTGATAAAGTTACAGCTATTTTTATACATATATATATATATTGTCTATGGTTTTTATGTCTTTTATCCTTCATGTGGGAGGATATTATTGTTGTGTCTGATTAAAATTAATTTATGTAATTTTAAATGAACTTTTTGCACTTTCATTGATTTGCACTTTAAAGTTATTTATGCACTGTTGCACATTTTTATGAAATATTATTGTTATTTAATGTAGCCATTGATTCTTGAAAGATCTCTGCATTAGCATATTAGTTGCCCTGACTGCTTTCATCCTAAACGTTATATGTATTTGAGGATGATGGCCATTTAATATTGTTATCCCTGCACTAAGCACTTTAGTTGTACAGATCACTTTACATTTTTAAAGCTCATATAATTATTAGGTTCGCAAGTATTTTATAATAAGTTATATAAGCACGTGAGGCGCTCTATGCCAGCTTTTGTATTTTTATATGTGTATATATGTGTACATATATATTTTAACAATATATATATATATATATATATATATACATACATACTCACGCGAACATACATCGGGCTGCCTGCCTGATGTGTGCGTGTCTATATACATATACAGTATATATATATATATATATATATATAGACACACACACATATATATATATATATATATATACACACATAGACATACAGTAGACAGTGACACAGAAACACAGATACACATATATTCATTGGTGCTACTTACTGTAGTTGCAGCAGGCCAGCAGCAGCATAAGGGGGTGTAGCCAAATGCAGGGGGTGGGGCTTAATCGCGGGCCGCGGATCGGTAAAGATTTTAAAAAAAAGTCCTGCTGATGGAGCCGGGGACAGAGTGGGGGGGCTTCCTATGGGTGGGGGCCCCGGGATGACCACCCCTGTCGCCATCCCTATAATCTGGCTCTGATCCCAGCTAAACAACTCAGACATGCCCCTTTTTCTCCCATCCTTTTTATTTTTGCATAACCTCCTTTGTTTCCATCTTAGGTTCTAATGTAGTGCTGCAAACCGATTGATCGTGTTAAGTCGATGTTTCTCCCCTAGGTTGACCCACCTATATTAGACAGTTCCCATCTACAGATCTGTGATATCATCTTCTCCTACTGCAATGCCTTTTGTCACTGTGTACTGGTCTCATTTCTCGCAGTTTTCCTGTGATGTACTGCTCTGTTATATCATATGCTTTCCTCTAATGGAGGGGCCCCCTATGTACCATGTATATAACACATGTAACTTTGACAAGGAAGATTGGCCCCCCTCAGCTCTGGGCCCAAGAGCAGCTGCAGTCCTTGCACCTATGGTAGTTACGCCCATGCTCTCTACTTCTCTATGATAACATTTATTTTTGTGAGGGTAATAATTTTTTTCAGTAGGTAGATAGTTCTGGTGCTTTACAATTGATTATTCTATCTGATTTTATTGTATGTTCCAGGCCATTATAGCCCAAAAGTCTTAAGCTGCATACACATGGTACAATCTGTACCATCAACAACTTGAAAGATATCTTTCAGTGAAGTCATCCTGCCATATCTCTGAACCTGCAAAGTTGACAATATCGTCCAAATTGGCCTGCATGTACGGACGATCATGGATATCGTTATCGTTCATGCAGGAAAGCGCATTGTTGGTCTTCACTGCATAAAAATGACCAATATATCATTGAACGATATCGTTATCGTTCATAGATATCGTACCGTGTGTACGCACCATTACATGCAGACAGTCCCTTTTCACTTTTTCTATCAGTTTAATGCCACCAGCATAAGCAGGAGTAGATATATAACTGATGAATGTAACAAAAAAACAAATATTCAAGGACAAATTGGCTAGAACTGTTTAGTTTCATGAAAAAATGCCAAATGATGTGGATAGGCTACTTCAAAATGATGAACAATGTGAGATATGCAGTATTGGGAGAATAAGGGCTTGTGGGAGATGTACACAGTTGGCTGTATAGTGAATTATTGTATTTTCCACTTGTATAGAGCAGAACATTTTCAAGAGGTAATTATCAAATTTATAACAAGTGTCCATCTTTTACAGACAGTAGTACAGTAATTACACGATGAAAACCTGTGGGTTGATGATAACTCTGATTTTCTGCTAACATTTTTTGTAACATATTAGAAAAATTAAAGAGGTTCATTGAGTAGGATGTGCGTAGGCTATCACTTTAACCTCTAAACTGACTAATTTTTGGCCCCAACATTTTTAATTTAATATAGTTTAAAAAGTACTTTAAAAAAATATATACATATTTTATTCAAAGAAATATACCTAGGGGTGTTTTGCACCCTGCCCCCAGCCTATGGCCATACGTCCCATTGTAATATTACTCCTCACGTCCTTCAGAAATACCCCCCAGTGACAAAAGATCACCAGCATTATCAACCCCCAGCCCTCTAGTGGTAATAGATTCCAAATGCAGAGCTCCCACCCTCACCCCCGATGCATACTTGCTTGCTCTCGCAGGACTGTTGGTAGCCTCCAGAAAATCATGTGCCACTCCTGACAACCCGCATGAGGAGGCAAGTCCCCTGCATCATCCGCCAGGCCCCCGCGACCGCACGTGAAAGTGGGCGGTTCGGAGGAGCGATGACACAAGTTGTGCTAAATCGCGTCATCGTAGCCCTGCCCCCTGCTTTGTAATGCCAGTAATATCTGCATTATAAAGCGGGGCCGCGATGATGCGATCATGTGGACAAGCCCTCGCTCCGCCCACTTCAGCCGCCCCCACCTTCCCTGCTGCACCGACCTAAGAGCCCCCTCCCGGAAGGGGCTGCCAGAAAGTCGGCATGTATGCCCCAGTGTCAATGGGCCCCCACTGCAGAGTCCCCCCCCTCCCCATGTGTCACTTGGGGGAGATGTACTAAGCCTTGGTGAGAGATAAAGTGGAGAGAGATAAGTACCAACCAATCAGCTCCTGTCATTTTTCAAACACAGCCTGTAAAGTGACAGAAGCTGATTAGTTGGTTCTTTATCTCTCTCCGCTATATCTCTCTTCAAGGCTTAGTACATCTCCCTCTGTATACTATCGATTCCTACCTATCTATACCTTCTAACAATCGATTCCTGCCTATACCTTCTAAACAAAATTCCTTCCTATACCTTCCAAAATTGTCGCTATTCGGTGTAATGAGTCGTACAAGAAATAAATGCTTTCAGACTTTGAATGTGGTTCCAAAGCACAAAAAGATATTATTCAATATAAAAACAGATGGTTACATGCGGTGATCTAAATACAATTAGCGCAAATAAATCATACAGACCCAAGGTACAGTTGTTACATACGCACGCGCTCTGGGCCCAGATACCGGCATCAGCATTAGAAACCTCCGTCAACAGTACAGCAAGAAGACTCAAGACTGTGGTCAGAGAGCGCACATATATACTCTATATACTCTTGCAGGGATAGGCAATACAATAGACAATTCCATTGGTTCTTCTTAAAGGTGCTTTTGTTACAGGATAGTTCATAGGTCAATTCAAATAGACACAAACAGCATCCAACTGCCTTTTGTGTCCTTTTTCCCGCTTTTTCGCTGGTATCGTTTGTATATAAGTGCAACACTTTACTCCAAATTGGGTGGCCAAAGTTACGCAATACCCTCCGTTGACAGCTGTTAAATAATTTTAACACTAGTCTATGTTGCACCAGTTCTTTCTTGTATGCTTGCAATTCCCTACCTGTATACCTGAATGTGGGATCCAATGCTACTAAAACTTGAAAGCCAGTTGTCTCACTAATTAACTGAGTGGCTTTATGCACATCACCAGGTATCATATTTCTTTTGTCTCTGTGTTCATACTGTGAGGGGAATTCAATTAGAGGCGAAAGCCATATTCGCCTGTTTTTTTGTGAAAAATTTGCCTAAAAAAAAATTCGCCAAATTCAATGCCAGGACAATTTCGCCTAAGTGGAAATAATTCTCCAAAATGATTCTCCAATCAATAGCTGGTGAAAAGAAATGCAAAATCTTTATTTTGGGGTGCAAACGTGGGGAAACAACTCAGACCCCTTGGGACAGCCCCCCAAAGGACAAATACGCAAAAAAAACAGAAACTAAAACCTAAGAACACCCCAAAAAAGACATGTCATTTTTGGGGTGAAAATTTAAAAAGTAGGGGGATAAACATTAAAAGTATCGAAAAAGACTTCTTGGGGGTCCACAAGTATGGGTCAGGTGATTTTGGGATTGTAGGTGCATGCAGCAGGTGGATTTTTCAAGTTTTTTAAAAGTTCACTTTAGAGACATAAAAACATGCTTGCACCCATTTTCAAGCACCCCAAATTTGACAGTACAACCGATTTTCACCAAAAAATACAGCTTTATGCCATTCTTCACCACTTTTACAAAGACGCTAATAGCAAGCAATTTACACAACTTAAGTACGCAAAATAGTTTTATTAATGCTATTAGTACACATCTATATTGATTCCCTATGTTAGAGCATCTTTTTCTGGGGTACAGACTGATTTCCCCAATTCTTTCAGTACTTTTCACCTGTTCCGCATTCGCCTATTTCCGTTTTCGCCTGTTTTGCAATTAAATTAGGCGAAAAGCGGGGACGAGCACGGAATAAATTCGCCTCTGAAACAGGCGAATAAAGCGAACAGTTGGACAGGCGAAAACTTCGCCTCTAATTGAATATGGCACTGTGTGTGAAGATATGGTGGTGGTGTGTCTTTATGAATACTAAGCATTTCACCATGTGTAAGGGTCATAACTTCTGGAATTACTCTTCCCAAATAACACAAACCTTTGGAACTCGGAGAGAGCCACTTATACGCTTTCCTTCCACATATAAAATATACATCATCGGGGAGAACATAAGGAATCGTAAACATTATCATCGTACACATTTCCCTGGCAAGTGATCCTACTTCAGGTTCTCCCATTTGACTCATTAATGTTTCGGATTGTAATATCTTGGCAGAATACCCTTCTGGTACCCTACCAATCATTTCTTTGGTGGGACTCAGTGTATATTTATACCGGAAGTGTCTTCCACTCAACCTAATTGTGCGTAACAGTTCATAATTCATAGGCTCACGATCAGCTCTTAGTGAGAAGGTCTTCGTCTGATTATTCCCAGTCACCTCCCAACTTCCTGGTTCATTGGAGTTGGTGATGTTTAAACATAAAAGTGATTTATCTACTTGGTACTGGTGGAGTTTAAAATGGGGTGGTTTGGTATTAAGAAATTTGCCATCTAGTGCATGCCCTCTTTGTGATTCTATAATTTCAGAGACATTTAATGGGAATGGCACTAATCCTACATTATGCTGTCCTTGGGGCATGTGAGAACACACCCAACAGTCAGTTTGGTTTAAAATTTTGCCCACCATGGTGTGATAGTCCTCTAAAGGATACCCACTCCAATACTGATTATACTTAGGTTGACGCCGTTGGATGCAATTCTCATCAATTACGAACCCACAAAACTCACACATACAATAATCCTCAGACGATAGACCTTCACACTGTCTCCGAGTATCCAAAATAGCAGATCTCTTAACAATTACTGTACTAAGATTGGTCAAACACTTCCCTGATTGGCATAGCACTCCTCCTTTCGACTCCACTCCATCAATACTGCCATCAGCTCCCATCTCCTCTATCGGTCCCCCATCACAAAAACCAGAAATCCCCGAACAAACCAGGATGATGGAAACTCTGGAAGAGAATACAAAAATGAACACAGCAGACCAGTCCAATGCCGTAGCAAGGACCTGCAAATTTCTTTAGTTCAGATATCTCACTGCAACCTTTTAACCCTCCCGGAACAAACTCGTGATCGACAGGTCCACGTTATCAGTTTCTCCACCGGTTGGTTGACCTTCTTGCAGTGAGTGGAATGGACCCAGGTATCTCTCTCGGCCACCTTCAAAGATGTGGTACTCGTCAGCAACACCTGATACAGACCTTCCCAACGATCAGTCAAACAACCTGAATGCAAGAAATTTCTGATCAAAACATATTCTCCAGCTTCAACATCATGACAGTTTGTTTCAGGCATATCATGGGACAACAATTTCAATTTCTGCTGTTTTAACTGTTTACTCATTGTTATAAGATACCTTACAGTTACCTCGTTATTACCTTTCAAATCTTCCTGCGGACTTATAATCAAATGAGGTTGTCTGCCAAACAGTATTTCAAAGGGGGACAGATTTAGAGGGGGTCTAGGAGTGGTCCTTATGCTATGTAGGACCAACGGTAATGCTTCTGGCCATCCTAGTCCAGTCTCTGCAATGAACTTACTTAATTTATTTTTAATAGTACCATTCATCCTCTCCACCTTGGCACTGGTTTGCGGTCAGCAGGGGGTATGAAGTCGACTATTAATACCCATCAGTTTACACATGTTTTGAAAAACATCACCTGTGAAATGAGTACCCCTATCACTCTCGATAATTTTAGGGATACCGTATCTGCACACAAACTCCTGAACAATTTTCTTGGCAGTGAACGCAGAAGTATTAGTGGCAGCTGGGTATGCCTCACCCCAATTGGAAAACATATCAGTGCACACTAATACATACTTGAGATTCCTGCAGGGTGGTAATTGGATTAAATCAATTTGTATTACCTGGAATGGTCCGTCAGACGGAGGAATGTGAGATGGTTCGGTAGGGATCATTTTCCCAATGTTTTTCCTCAAGCAGGTCAGACAGGACATTGCTCTCTTTTCCGCTTGAGAAGAAAAACCCGGTGCGCCCCAGTATGCTCTCACCAATTTGCACATACCTTGCTTTCCCAAAT
This sequence comes from Taudactylus pleione, assembly GCA_031769625.1. Lineage (NCBI taxonomy): Eukaryota > Metazoa > Chordata > Amphibia > Anura > Myobatrachidae > Taudactylus > Taudactylus pleione. The sequence goes on from JAUIMM010000120.1 coordinate 1,922,520, forward strand.
GAGTCAGACCATGCGCTGCCTCAGCCTGGCTGGGGTAGTATGCCTTGGGAGCCACTGGCTTACCTTGTCCGTCCCTCCAGAGTCCAGTGGACTCTTGCCCACATCCCTTGGACCTCCAGACTGACTTTTCCTGGATAGAACACAAATTTTGCATCTCAATTAATTTCAGCATATCAATTGTTTGAAAAGTCATGATTTGTTCAATTGGTACATTCATTTTTAATCCTGCTGCCCATTTTACAGCTTCATCTGCCCTGTTGTTGCCCAGTGACATCGGATCATCTACACATGTATGGGCTTTAAACTTAATTACTGATACTGCCTTTGGCAATTGGATTGCTGTTAATAGTCCATTTATATGTTTGGAATGTGCAATTGGTGTGCCTGCTGCTGTCATAAATTTTCTCATACGCCATAAGGCACCGAAATCGTGTACTACCCCGAAGACGTACCTAGAGTCAGTGTAGATATTAGCAGATTTACCTTTCGCTAATTCACACGCTCTCTTTAGTGCCACCAGTTCCGCCACTTGGGCCAAGTGTGGTGGTCCTAAAGGTTTGGCTTCTATAACATCCTCGTCATTTACCACAGTATAACCTGTACATAACTCTCCAGTGTCAGTTTGTCTATGATAACTCCCATCCGTGTAAAATGTCACATCTACATTTTCTATAAAGGTGTATCCCGTATGTCAGGTCTTGCAGTAAAGGGTTGATTCAGATATTCCATACAATCATGTGCATCAATATACCTGCAGAACTCACCTGTTGCCAACGGCTCACCTCTCTCCACCCTTTGTGCATCATGTTGCACATATGGTAAACACATAGCTGGATTTAACGTACTGCACCTTTTGATGGTGATGTTTGCAAGTGCTATTAAGGCTAGTTCCCATTTTGTAAACCTGGCTGAGGAGACATGTCTGGTTTGGGCAGAGTTTAGCAAAGCAGATACAGCATGGGGAGTATAGACAATCATATCATGGCCTAGTACCACATCCTCACTCTTACTGACCAATAGAGCAGTTGCTGCTACACTTCTTAAACACGTTGGGAGTGATCTTGCCACAGTGTCCAACTGTGCACTGTAGTATGCTACGGGCCTACTGGCATCACCATGTTTTTGTGTGAGGACACCTGCTGCACAACCATCGGCTTCCGTACAATACAAATCAAAAGGTTTTTCATAATCGAGTATTCCCAATGCAGGTGCTCTTGTCAGACTATCCTTAAGATTAAGGAAAGCCTGCTCTGATTCCTGTGGGTGTATGACACGATCGGGCTTTGAGGAAGAGACTAAGGGCCTGATTCAGAGCCGCTCGTAAGCGGCCGCTCGTTCGCTGTGAGCGATTTTCGCAAAACTGCGAATGCGTATGGGTCGTAATGCCCATGTGTAAACCAGTCATTGCGGTCGGAAATCGAGCACTCGCAAAACAGCGAGGGGATGCTAATTTGATTGACAGAATGTACCATTTGTGGGTGGTAACAGGGGAAGGTGCTTGAAAACAGGGGAGTGGAGATCCAAACACAGGCGTGCCTAACGGTAAAAAGGGCATTTCATGGGAGTGCATAATTAGTAAAGGAGCGTCATTGACCACGTCACTTGATTATCTTTTAGCCTGAACTGCTCGCAGTGATTGCGGTAGGAAAAACCTACCACAAGCACTGCGAGCAATTCAGATGCCTTTCGATGTACCCGATTAATCAAATAAATACCGGAGATGACGTGTGATGTGAACGGCAAAGGGGCGTCATTACAAAATAGCGTGCGTATTTTTCGTTCACTTGCTTAGACATAGAGGCGTCAACAAACCGCAATGAGCGAGCGCTCAATTTAAATAGCCGGCCCCTTTTTAGGAATGACCGTCCGCAAATAGCGTCCAGCTCTGAATCAGGCCCTAAGTCCTGTAATGGCAAGGTCAAAATAGAAAAACCTGGGATCCACATTCTGCAGTATCCACACATTCCCAAGAAGGTATGAATTTGCTGTTGATTCTGCGGCAGTGTCATGTTCTGTATGGCCTGGATTCTGTTGTTTGTGAGATGTCATAACCCCTGAGTTAGGCAGTGTCCCAAATATTTAAACCTGGACTGGCATGGCTGCAGTTTGTCCTTAGCAACCTTGTGTCCTGTTTGCGAGAGATGAAGCAACAAAAGTTTAGTATCATTTAAACATGACATAAACGAATCAGAACATAACAATAAATCGTTCACATATTGTATTAGTACAGATCCATTGGCAGGTTGAAAAGATTGGAAACAGTCATGTAAGGCCTGGGAAAAGATACTGGGGCTGCCTATGAAACCCTGGGGCAATCGTGTCCATGTGTATTGTACACCCCTGTATGTTAAGGTGAATAGGTACTGACAGTCAGGATGAAGAGGTACAGAGAAGAAAGCAGAACAGAGGTCAATGACAGTGAAATGGGTTGCATTGGGTGGGATCTGCATAAGAATGACAGCTGGATTTGGTACTACGGGAAATTGTCTCTCTACCACCCTATTAACCCCTCTAAGGTCTTGTACCAGCCTATAACCCCTCCCACCACTCTTCTTTACAGGAAAGATGGGGCTGTTGGCTACACTTGCTGTACAAACTAAAATTCCCTGCTGTAACAATCGCTCAATTATGGGATAAACCCCTAATTCTACCTCTGTTTTAATGGGTACTGAGGAATTTTAGGAGCTTGCCTACCACTTTTTAGACTTGGGACTTACTTTTGCCATTAATCCAGTGTCCTGTCCATCCTTGGTCCAAAGCAAATCTGGAATTTGGGATAACATTTGATCTACCTGAGATGCATTTTTATCTGAACCAGTAGAGTGATACATTATCCTTTGGGCAGTGTCCAACATATCCCTCACCTCATGCGCAACTCTCTCAGAGATATCTAGAAATACACCATCAGGGGTACAATACATGACACATCCCATCTTACATAACAAATCCCTTCCCAGTAGGTTAGTAGGAGCCGCTGCTGCCAGGAGGAAAGAATGCCTGGTATGCAATGGCCCGATAGTGACCTCTGTGGATTTTGTTAAAGGATAATGTTGCACTTTACCCATTATACCCATTGTTGGTACTGTCTTGCTGGTTACCTGTAAGTTAGCGGGAGATTTTATCACTGACCTGGTCGCCCCTGTGTCTACAAGAAAAGGATATTTAGTACCAGCTACATCAACCATCATTACCGGTTCCTCCCTAGTACTTCCCGTTAACCTGACTATCTGTAGACTACAGGATTTACGGCCACAATTGGAGCTGGTGACTGTTGTGGGTTTCCTGTACTCTGTGTATATCCTGTATGGGGATATACAGGTATTCCTTGGTTAGGGGGTCCTACCCTCTTCACCTTACAGTTCCTACTTACATGTCCCACTTGGTTGCAGTTAAAGCACTTTCGTGAGTGGGGTGGGTGAAAGGATTGCTGTGTGGGTTGAGCGGAAGGGAAAGATGGTGGGTGTGGGTAAGGATATTGAGGGAAATATGGTGGTTGTGGATAGTATGGGTTTTGTGGTTGTGGTTTGTGGTTGTGTGTGATAAGTGGGGTATGGCTGTGTTTGTGGTGGTGCAGGATTGGCGAGTACGTGTAGCTGTTCAGGTGCAGGTGTGTCTGCTGGCTGTGATGTTACAGTCATTCCTTCTAGAGCTTGAATACTAACAGCCATTAGCTTCTCGCTCTGGGTCTCTCTCTTTTTAAGGATGTTCTTATCGTGTTCAATAGCGGATTCTATGAGGGTGTCTACAGTGACTCCCCTCCAGCCAGGTTGTGAGTTCTGAACTCGGGTCTTTAGGTTCTCTTTTAAACCATCCATAAGTACAGTGATGATCCTTCCCCTGTGATGAGTGCTATCTTTATTCAAGTGTACTGGGTGATAGCCTGCAGAGCTCGGTTACAATAATCCTCTGCAGATTCACTCTTTTTGTTTTATGGTGAAAATTTTGCTCCAGTTAACTACTACTGGAAAATATACACCCAATTGAGTTATAATGCGGGAAATGTTACCTTGGTTAATTTCATCAAGGGAATATCTCCATCCAATACACAATCCGTGATAAACTTTGTCACATTGGTATTGAGTGGAAGACAAGCCCTTAACACCACTCGCCAATCTTTATTGGTTGGCTCGTGAGCACTACCCAAATGTTTCTAAAATCTTTGGCATTTGGATAATTCCTTTTTAGGGTCAGGGAAATCATTCATTATGGAGTTTAGCTCCGTTCTTGTCCAAGGACAATGCATTGCTACCTCCCTTGTGGGCACTATACCGTTTGCATCTACATTCCCATTTGGAACAGTTATTGTCTGGAGGGGATGCAGACTGGCTGCACTGCTACTTTTGACCTTGTTACCTGGCTGGGGATGTCCCCCTCATGCTGCCATAATTTTAAACACTGGTTATATTTTACCTTTTTCATTCGAGAGCACACCATACAGATGCTATCTCGGACATTGTTCAATACCTCCTTATCAAAGCTGCCAATTCTGGGAAAAGGTCTAACACTCCTCATAGTCATTTTAAACCATACATCACAGTACCTAATTGCATAAGCACCATACTTAGTATGCATAATATGGCGTGCCGACCCAAGCAGCGCTTCCAACAGCAGCACATCATCTAACATCTTTACCGTTTGCTTGGCCCCCATCCTGAGAGAGCCCTAAGCTTTTCAATGGAGATTTAAACTGGTGAAAGACAGTCAAGATACTTTCACTTACCTGCGGACGATATTAACAGGATGCGCCCACACATCTATGGAAGGATAGTCGAGATGCCTCCACTCACCTATGGAAGAAAGTGTAGATGCCTCCACTCACCTATTCCCTTTTTGACTACCTTTCAACTGCTATCATGTAGGTATTCCAATAACACCTACTCTTTTCAGTGATTTCATCCACCCTCTACCTAGTTCGCAATCACAATTTAGCCAATACTGTGCGGTTCAATTACAATGCTCAAAGAACCCTAACTGATCACTGAATACTGTAACCACACTGGGAGCCAAATCTGCAACAAAGACAACAGATACACCTGCTTATGTGTAAGAACGGTATCTACTACCGAGCTACTAGACCAACCCTTGCGCCTAGCACTTAAGGGTCCTACGATACCCTTAACTAGGGAACATGTTACCCCTACCAACAAATACTCACTGTTACACACCCTTTTCCTGCGCAGAAAAATATACGTTTTCCCAGACTATGGCAACACTGATCAATGTATTTACAACAATGCTGTATCAATATCACCGTGCACACTCAACGGCTTTGTTTAAAACACATGGCAGCAATACCGGAAATACGTATAAGCTATTGTGCGACTATTCACATACACAATAATGCGACTACTACACAACACGTATTATGACTTTAACGCTATATTACAACTGGTCACATACACAATAATGCAACTTCCCCTTTTTAACATTAAAAAAAACTATCGATGAAGGAAAACAAACTTTTTCCTCCCTAGTCCCTGGATTCTCAATCAGGACTCCTAAAGCCCCATTAACAGGTAGCAGACTCTCAGCAACAAAGTGATAGCAGATTTCAAAGGCACAATGCGTTCTCCTGCTAGGCGCCTCCATTCTTTTGCTGAGAGATTGCTACAGAGTGTTACCTAGTGACCGGTAGCGTGATAAACACTGCGAGCTCCCAACTATCGAATCCTACCTATCTATACCTTCTAACAATCGATTCCTGCCTATACCTTCTAAACAATATTCCTTCCTATACCTTCTAAAATTGTCGCTATTCAGCGTAATGAGTTGCACAAGAAATAAATGCTTTCAGACTTTGAATGTGGTTCCAAAGCACAAAAAGATATTATTCAATATAAAAACAGATAGTTACATGCTGTGATCTAAATACAATTAGCGCAAATAAATCATACAGACCTAAGGTACAGTTGTTACATATGCACGTGCTCTGGGCCCAGATACCGGCATCAGCATTAGAAACCTCCGTCAACAGCACAGCAAGAATACTCAAGACTGGTGTCAGAGAGCGCACATATATATACTCTTGCAGGGATAGGCATTACAATAGACAAGTTTGACATGATTCCATTGGTTCTTCTTAAAGGTGCTTTTGTTACAGGATAGTTCATAGGTCAATTCAAATATACACAAACAGCCTCCAACTGCCCTTTGTGTCCTTTTTCTCACTGCATGCTAATCTAAGCTGCTAACATTACAGACTACATGTTAATGTTTCAACTCTCTATAGTCCATAGTTTGCAGACGCATATTCTGATCTTCTCACCGATGATACCAGAAATCTGTTGAGACACAGTGGATCAGTACAACACCAAATACGGTCTGCTTACCATGTATTAAATCTTAGATATCAAATAATCTTTATTTCACAACATTAATTATTATTGAATAAACCTTGAATATTACACTTTAATACTAGGGAACCTTTTATGTAAGTGTGCAGTGTGTAAGTATTGGGGAGTTGGGAAAAGACGCTAAGTAGCGCTGTACATCTGTGTTTTGTGGAGTACATTATGGTACGTGTTATGCATGGATAATCATTTTATATGTTTTAGTGACTGTCTGTATTTACATGGTGAGGTCTTTTAACTTCTTTCTATTGCATGGGAATTGCACAACGCTAAATAATAGCATCGCCGTATGTACTTATAATGGCGAGTTTCACTAAAATGGCGCTGGGCAGCCAGTCGCAAAATGCTGTCTCATTGCCATTTGCAAAATGGCGTTGCGCAGATCTAATTTTAAACTGATCCTGTCTCAGCCAATTATCCGGCTTTGACAATATGTAATTCTTTAATTTTTTGTAGTGCATAACACCCCTCTTCCCCCACCAGTGCCAAAAGATGCCCTCCTCCATTAGCCCCCCTTCCCCTGTGGCATAGCCCCACCCCCTCACCTTGTTGCAGAAAGCAGTGGAGCATGGGGCACTGATTATCAGCATATTTGTACTCAAATGAGAACTACTGTTTGTTTCCTTTGTCACACTTTTAGTTTCCTGTCCCAGTCTCTGGCACTGTCTGTTTCTTCAACTAATATGAGGTAAGTATGTAAAGGAGCCAATACACAGTACGATTTGGCCGTTTGCGATCATTCAGAACAACCAATCCTGTAAAAAGTGGCGTATTCCATTACGATGGCGATGCACGTCCCCGGCGTCGTGTATCGGCATCACAGATCAACTGAACCTGCAGTAAGATTTTGATCTATCGACACACATCCTACGCTATTTTGCTTGATGTACGATTGCAATGTGTGATTTACGATGTCCCTGGCCACTCCTTTCCTCCATTTTGTGACAGACGATAGGAGAAGTGAAGAAGCAGCAGCAGCATTGTCTCTTGCGGAGGTTTGCAAATAAAACGTGAGTAATCACCTGTATTCTACTATGTACACCCTGAACCACCAATGTACCCCTGCACCTCCAATGCCCTGCACCACTAATCAATACCAGATTAAGGTCCACATGGGCCTGGAGCTGAAATTTTTGAAGGGCCTATTGTGTGCCGCTGCAGGGGAATATGACCGCAATCACTATGATTTACCGCCGGACCTGTGCCCGGCGTTTGGAATCCAGACAGCAGGAGGCCGGCAGAGGAGGAAATCCTGATCGTCGAAGGTAAGTATATACTAACCTAATTCTAACCCCCTAACCCTCCTTTAGGGTGCCTAACCCTAACCTTCCCCCCCAGTGCCTAACTCTAATCCCCCCTCTAAGTGCCTAAACCTAACCCCCCCTACCCCACCGCCTAATCCCAAAATCACCCGGGGGCTTGCTAACCCTAACCCTCCCCCTAGCCTAACCCTAATCTCCCAGGTGGGTGCCTAACTCTAAATTCCCCCCTGGGAGCCCTAAACCTTACCCTTACCCTCCCCCTCCCCCCCGCGGCTGTCGGTAGCGCCGCCCGGCATCACTTCGATCGGGATGCCGGGCACCAGTCTCCCGGCATCGGTAAAATAACAGGCGTCTATATTTAGATGCTGGTCATTTAACCCTCACCGGGATATGACAGTCAGGAAGCCGGCTGTCGGGATTACGTCCGCCGGATTCCCGACTGCATATCGTATGACCAGCACTGTGGCGGTGTGAGTAGTCATGTGGGGCATGAATAGTGTGTGATCTACACAGAGTGTGTGGCTATCTTTCCTTGATGGCTAGAATAGTTTAGATTAATAAGAAAAAAAAGAGAAAAGAAAAATAATCCAAAATTGTTTTGGCATATTTCTATAAGTGTGCATCCCATTCTATAAGTGGCACATCCATAGCCACTGCAACGCACAAGGTGGTGGTTGATCATCATCACTCTTCAGTGGCAAACGCAGGATTTCTAGAGGGGGGTTTCCAAATGCTTAATTTTAGAGTGAATGTGGCCAGTCCATGAAGAGGGCAGAATTACCACTTATCCTGCTTTAATATGCATCATACAAAGTGTATTGTGTGTCATAATTCCAGCATATACAGGACCAGAGATCACAGTAAGCCATTAAAAGCGGCAGTAGGGCCATCATGCCTGAGCTTAATGTTTTTATTTTAGATGTGAGCACCATTCCAGGGCAGAATAACCTAGCACTGCTCTGGACATATATGGAAATATTGGGCTCTATAGCAGTGCATCACTAAAGCTGGCCACACACTAGACCAACTTACATCCAACCATCCAACTAGTTGATTGGTTGGAATGATAATCTGGTAACGTATGGCAGGGTCGAAACTAGGATATCTGTCACCCGGTGCAAGTTAGCAATTTTGCGCCCCCTCCCTTCCTGTACCTGGAGTTTGTCCTTGCCCCTCCATAAAGCAGTGCACTACTCAGATGTCCCTGGTATAGTGACTTACATTATTCCATACACCATAATGCTCATTACACATTATGCCACATACTGTAATGCCTATTACCAAAGTTCCACTTACATATTTGCCTGACACCATTTTATTTCCCACAGTAATGCTTCTAATTACTTTAAAATTACCTGCTCATTGCCAGGGGATTTATACTCGTTTCCAGGGGTTACATGCTCGTTGCCATAGGGTTACATGCTCGTTGCCATGGGGTTTCATGCTCGTTGCCAGGGTTTACATGCTCATTGCCAGGGGGTTTCATGCTTGTTGTCAGGGGATTTATGCTTATTACCAGGGGTTCCATACTCGTTGCCAGGAGTTACATGCTCATTGCCATGGGGTTTATGCTCGTTGCCAGGGGGTTTCATGCTCGTTGCCAGGGGGTTTCATGCTCATTGCCAGGAGTTACATGCTCGTTGCCATGGGGTTTCATGCTCGTTGCCATGGGGTTCCATGCTTGTTGTCTTGGGGTTCCATGCTCGTTGCCATGGGGTTTTTGCTCGTTTCCAGGGGGGTTTATGCTCATTGCCAGGGGATTTGAAGGGAGAAGATGCATCTTCTCCCTGCAGTGCCAGCATTCCCGGCACTTCCGGGAACGCTGTGTGCATTGCGCTCTGCTAACAGACACTAGAGGTCCAGTAGGACCTCTAGCATCTGTTTCTTCCTTGGCGACGGCCATTTTTGGATGGCCGTTTTCAGCAGACTCCATGCGGACGGCTAGTCCGCATGGAATCTGCTGAAAACGACCATCCAAAAATGGCCGCCGCCAAGGAAGAGACAGACACTAGAGGTCCAGTAAGGACCTCTAGCATTAGTCTCCTCTTTGGTGGCGGCCATTTTCAGATGGTCGAGTCAGCTTTTTCACCCCCCCGCAATCCCCACCCGGTGCTCGTGCACCTCTAGCCCCCCTAGTTGCGGCCCTGCATATGGGAGTAAATGATGATCAGCAATTTGCTCCTGAATGCCAGAAAACATGAAAATGGTCATCAGACAAGTTTGTTAAATGTTTGATCAAAACAATTTGTTCAAACAACAGTTTTTGTCCATTTTCCGGCGTTTGGGAGCAAATTGCTGATTGTCATTTGCTTTCATCCCTTACCAGGTTTTCATTCCAACCAATCAACTAGTTGGATGGTTGGATGTAAGCTGGTCAAGTGTGTGGCCAGCTTTACAGTGCATGTTTTCAAAATCCCCTAATTGGTGCATAGATGTATTTATTACTGGCTGATACATGTTAAAAGATCCACAGGTGGTGGTAATTATTTCATTTCTGATACTGAGAAGAACATGCAGCGCTAGTAAAGTTCCATTATATTACTATTTCTATTGTGGTCATGGTGTGGGCTGGGTAGGGGGGTTTCCAGGCAGAAGGAACCCCCCCTGCATTTGCCTATGCCCTTCAGTGTTGCAGCAGCTCCCTATACACAAACTCACACATTTTATGTAATATATATATAGTTAGTATATACCTTTCTCAAGACGAAACATCAGACAAAGGATCTTTATGTATCACCACAGTGACTAAAACCTAATGTAAATACCCCCGCCACTTTCCTGTACTCCCTCATGTCAAAAAACAGAAATATCACCCATGTCCCACCTATCTATCTAAGGGCTGTTTTCAATTAGACGCAAAAAAGTATCGCGGATTACGTCATTTCGCCAAGTGGAAACTTTTGCGCCCTATTCAATTCCAAATAGTTTTCGTGTAAGCGAAAACGCAATGCAATGTAATAGTCGAAAAAGATTTGCCTATAAGTAGGTGGTGAAAAAAAGTGCAGAATTGCGGTTTTGGGGTGCAAACGTCGGGAAACTACTCAGCACCCTTGGGACAGCCCCTAAAGCATAACTGCATCCAAAAATCCCTATAAAAAAATTAGGAACACCCCAAAAATGTCTTTGAAAATGGGGGCGAAAAAGTGCAAAGTGGGGATACAAATTTTTAACCTAGCGAAATAGACTTTTGGGGGGTTTGCAAGTATGGGGGGAGGTGTTTTTTTGATTGCAAGTGCTTGGTGAAGGTGCGTTTTTTTTGCAATTTTAAACCATGCTTGCACCCATTTTCAAGTACCCCAAATTTGACAGGAGTACTTATTTTCTCCCAAAAAAAAAGCTTAATACCATTCTTGTGCAAAGACACTAATTAGAGGCAATTGACAGCACTTGCCAAACACCTTCAGTAGGGCTATTCGGTGGAAATCTATATTGATCCCCAATGTTAGTGCATCTTTTGGCTGATTTCAGGCTGACTTCTCTATTTTTTACAGCACTTTTCGCCTGTTTGAGTATCGCCAGGACGCGTTTTCGCTTCCTTTGAAATTGAATACGGCGAATAGCGGGTGGGTGCGCCTGATAAGTTGTTTCAGTCAAAACATTCGATGTAGGCAAAGTGCGGCAGGCGAAACCTTCCCGACTTTTGGCAGCTAATTGTGAAAATGATTGTATTATATTGTATTATATCTAACAAAACCAAAACTCAGTATATAAAATAATGGGCTAGCTAACATGCATAATCAGCCCTATGTGCGCTCCACTGGATTACACTATCACAGGAAGTAACAAAACAGGTTATGCGAGTACTGTGTACCTGCTTCCAACATCCACAGTACCTCTGTTAGCCACTACCAAGGTCCCACACCACTCACCTGTCAGTAGGAGACTGCCACATAGTCACCGAACCATGACCGGAAGTACACTGTAAGGCACTTCCTGTTTGCGCTCCAGCATGGTGCGCAGGCTCAGGAAGTAACCAACTAAAGGGATAAAAATATCTATAGAAGCCAGCTAGTGCTCACTAAAATGACAATTACAGTATGGATCACTGAAAGGTTGAACAAATGTGCCCTATACCAATAAATATAGGGCCACCCAAATACTGTGGATATTATAAGGGAGCCATGCTTTGTGTGATATGCATGTACACCAATGTGTGTGTGTGTATGTATATATATATATATATATATATATATATATATAAATATATAAATATATATACACACAGTCAGGTCCATAAATATTTCACTTGATGAAGACAAAACTGAAGGGAAAATGCCCCACGAACAAACAGGAACTGAAGACATTTGCAGTAGAGGCCTGGCAGAGCTTCATACAAAGCCATTGTGGTGGTGAATAGAGGCCAAAATCTGAAAATTCTGTCAATGTCCCAATATTTATGGACCTGACTGTATATACACACACACACACACATGTATACACACATTGGACCTGATTTAGACCCGCTCGCTAAGGCACGATCGCTCGCTCTGAGCGATTTTTGCCCATGTGCGCATGCGTATAATTCGCAGTGCGCAAGCCATTCATTGGGATCTGATTTTGGTAGCTCATAAGCCACCATCAGGTTGCTGCTTTGAGTGACAGTGCCGTTTGTGGGTGGAGAGAGAGAAAGAGAGAGAGAGAGAGCGAGAACAAAGGCGGCAATCTAGAGGCTTACTATATGTCTTTATTCCATCCAACATTTTGGGCCTCTTTCAGGGATCTAATGATGACGGAGGCCTGAAACTTTGGATGGAATGAAGACGTTGTTTCACTTTATACAGTATATCAAGTCTCCAGAGTACCACTATTGATTGTCCTCTACATATTGTTATTAAGAAGAACCTGCTTCATACTTGCCGACATTCAGCTCCCTCCTTCCAGAAGGGAGCTGAATGTCTGCGCGCAGCAGGGGGAGTGGCCAGGTAATGATGCCACATTGCAGAAAATAGCAGCATTGTGAAGCATGGGGTGAGGTCATGATGACGCGATTCAGTGCCAATCGTGTCACTGCCCCCCACTGCGGGGGTTTATAGTTTACTCTAAGGGGGGGTAGGGAGGGTCGGCTTGCCTGCCTTCCGGAGGGGCTGGGTGTGGCAACCCGATATTCGGGACTGCTCCCAGCCAAATCATGAGGGTAGTCAAGCCTGAGCTACATACATACATGTACATACTAGGGGTGAGCGGGTTCGGATTTCTGAAATCCGAACCCCCCCAATCCGAGGCTAATCCGAGTTAGGCTCGACTTTTCCCGCCTGACTCGGATCTGAAATCGAGGCAAAACGTCCATATCCCGCCTTCCGGGTCTCGCGGGTTTTGGATTCTATATAAGGTACCCGCGTCAGCACCATTTTCTCACTCGGCTGTGGACAGTGAAGAGGGAGGGTGGGAGTTAGGGCTGGCTGGGCTGTGTAGTGTAGTGCAGTGTAGTGTTGTGCTGTGCTGCTGTTGTCCATAGGGCCTGTGTCCACTCCTCCAAAGTCCATAGGGGCTGGCTGTGTTGTGCTGCTGTTGTCCATAGGGGCTGTGTCCACTCCTCCAAAGTCCATAGGGCCTGGCTGTGTTGTGCTGCTGTTGTCCATAGGGGCTGTGTCCACTCCTCCAAAGTCCATAGGGGCTGGCTGTGTTGTGCTGTGCTGCTGTTGTCCATAGGGGCTGTGTCCACTCCTCCAAAGTCCATAGGGGCTGGCTGTACTGTGTTGCGCACTCAGTTGTCCATAGGGGCTGTGTCCACTCCAAAGTCCTGTGCAGTGTCCCAGTCCTAAAGGGGTGCTGTAGTGTTGTCCAGGGGGTGCTCTGTCCATCAGGGGTGCTCCCCCCAAGTCCAAAAAAAATAAATATTTTTTTTGTGTTTGTGAATTGTGTGCGCAGTAGCCGCACGTGCATCAACAAAGTAGCGCCAAGCGTGCGCCTGTGTCATAGGTAAAGGGTCGGCTGGCTTGACCGTTAAAGGGTGCTGTAACCCCCAAAGTGCACTCCAAACAAAATAAAAAAATATTTTCTGTGTTTGTAAATTGTGTGCACTGTGGCTGCACGTGCATCAACAAAGGAGCAGCGCCAAGCGTGCGCCTGTGTCCCATAAGTAAAGGGCCGGTTGGCTTGTCTGTTAAAGGGTGCTATAACCCCCAAAGGGCACTTCAAAAAAAATAAAAATATATATTTTTTTGTGTTTGTGAATTGTGTGCGCAGTAGCCGCACGTGCATCAACAAAGTAGCGCCAAGCGTGCGCCTGTGTCATAAGTAAAGGGCCAGCTGGCTTGACCGTTAAAGGGTGTTGTAACCCCCAAAGTGCACTCCAAACAAAATAAAAAAATATTTTCTGTGTTTGTGAATTGTGTGCACTGTGGCTGCACGTGCATCAACAAAGGAGCAGCGCCAAGCGTGCGCCTGTGTGCCATAAGTAAAGGGCCGGCTGGCTCATTTCTTAAAGGGTGGTGTAACCCACAAAGTGCACTAGTCTCCAACAAAAATAAAAAAATATTTTCTGTGTTTGTGTGCGCCTTAGCCGCACGTATATATCAATATAACATAAATGGAGGACCAAACTTTCTCCGATATAAATAAAATAGGGAAAGATCAAGAACCACTTCCTCCTAGTGCTGTTGCTGCTGCTGGGAGTTGTTCATTATCCCAGAGAGGAAGTAGGAACACCACTACTTTTACTAAACAATTGACCCTCCAACAGTCCTTAGCGAGGAAGATGAAGTACGACAGCAGTCATCCTGAAGCAAAACGTATAACTGAGGCCTTGACTGCTATGTTGGTGTTAGACGTGCGTCCGGTATCCGCCATTAGTGCAGTGGGATTTAGACAATTGATGGAGGTAGTGTGTCCTCGGTTCCAAATCCCATCTAGATTCCACCTGCATCCTCAAAGCAGCAGTGACAAGCATGCGTCTGTCTGTTAAAGGGTGGTGTAACCCTCAAAGTGCGCTCCACAAACAATAAAAAATGCTTCTTTTTTTTCTGTCTTTGTGAAATGTGTGGGCTGTAGCCGCACCTGCATCCTCAAAGCAGCAGCGACAAGCGTGCGTCTGTCTGTTAAAGGGTGGTGTAACCCTCAAAGTGCGCTCCACAAACAATAAAAAATGCTTCTTTTTTTTCTGTCTTTGTGAATTGTGGGGGCTGTAGCCGCACATGCATCCTCAAAGCAGCAGCAACAAGCGTGCGTCTGTCTGTTAAAGGGTGGTGTAACCCTCAAAGTGCTCCAAAAAATAAAAAACAATTTTTTTTCTGTGTTTGTGACTTGTGTGCGATGCAGCCGCACGTGCATCAACACAGTAGCAGCGCTAAGCGTGCTCCTGTGTCATAAGTCAAGGGCCGGTTTGGACATCTGGTCCGGACTGAAGGACGTGCCAACAATTTCTGACAAGTCTACTGTCACTGCATATGATACTGTCCTCAAAGCAGCAGCGACAAGCGTGCGTCTGTCTATTAAAGGGTGGTGTAACCCTCAAAGTGCGCTCCACAAACAATAAAAAAATGCTTCTTTTTTTTCTGTCTTTGTGAATTGTGTGGGCTGTAGCCGCACCTGCATCCTCAAAGCAGCAGCGACAAGCGTGCGTCTATCAAAGGGTGGTGTAACCCCCAAAGTGCGCTCCAACCAAAATAAAATAATCTTTTTTTCTGTGTTTGTGTGTGAAAAGTATGCGCAGTAGCCGCACATGCATCCTCAAAGCAGCAGCGACAAGCGTGCGTCTGTCTGTTAAAGGATTACATTGGTGACAGCATCCAAGTAGGCATGTCAGACAGTCCGTACATGTACTGGCAGGAAAAAGAGGCAATTTGGAGGCCCCTGTACAAACTGGCTCTATTTTACCTGAGTTGCCCCCCCTCCAGTGTGTACTCCGAAAGAGTGTTTAGTGCAGCCGGGAACCTTGTCAGCGAAAGGCGTAGGAGGTTGCTTCCACAAAATGTGGAGAAGATGATGTTCATAAAAATGAATTATCAACTCTTCCAGGGAGACCAGCCTCCAGAACGTGCAGAGGGTCCTGTGGTGGTGGATTCCAGCGGGGACGAAAGAATACTCTGTGAGGATGAGGATGTACACAACACTGAAGAGGGTGAGGAATCGGTGAATGAGAAGGATGAGGACGACATCTTGCCTCCGTAGAGCCAGTTTGTGCAGGGACAGATTAATTGCCAGCTTGTTTTGTGGGGGCCCAAACGAACCAATCATTTCAGCCACAGTCGTGTGGCAGACCCTGGCGCTGAAATGATTGGTTTGTTAAAGTGTGCATGTCCTGTTTATACAACATAAGGGTGGGTGGGAGGGCCCAAGGACAATTCCATCTTGCACCTCTTTTTTTTCTTTGCATTATGTACTGTTTCCGGCCTAGTTTTTCAAACTGCCATCCTGCCTGCCACTGCAGTATCACTCCTAGATGGGCCACGTGTTTGAGCCGCCCACTCGTATCTCTTAGCATAGTCATCCATCTACCTCGGTGCAACCTTTTGGACATAAAAACACTATTGTGAGGTGTTCAGTATAGACTGGAAATGAGTCGAAATTTAGGTTTTTGAGGTTAATAATAGCATAGGAGAAGAAAAATCAACACATTCTTTGATTTTAGCTGTTTTTATGCTTTTTTAAAAAAAATGACAGATCCAAAACACAACACCCAGAACCCAAAACACTGAAGGGTGGTTTTGGCGAAACCAATCCAGATCCAAAACACGAAGAAAGATCCAGATCCAAAACACGAAAAGTGCCCGCTGCACACCCCTAATACATACATATACACATATATACATATATATATATATATATATATATATATATATATATTTATATATATATATATACTAGGGGTGTGCACCGGCCACTTTTCGTGTTTTGTGTTTTGGCTTTGGATCTGGATCTTTCTTCGTGTTTTGGATCTGGATTGGTTTTGCCAAAACCACCCTTCCGTGTTTTGGGTTCTGGGTTTTGTGTTTTGGATCTGTATTTTTTTTTAAAAAAGCTTAAAAACAGATAAAATCACAGAATTTGTAGGTTTTTCTGCCCCTATGCTATTATTAACCTCAATAACCTTAATTTCCACTAATTTCCAGTCTATTCTGAACACCTCACACCTCACAATAGTGTTTTTATGTCCAAAAGGTTGCACCGAGGTAGCTGGATGACTATGCTAAGCGACACGAGTGGGCGGCACAAACACGTGACCCATCTAGGCGTGATACTGCAGTGGCAGACAGGATGGCAGTTTGAATAACTAGGCCCCAAACTGTACATAATGCAAAGAAAAAAAAGAGGTGCAAGATGGAATTGTCCTTGGCCCTCCCACCCACCCTTATGTTGTATAAACAGAACATGCACACTTTAACAAACCAATCATTTCAGCGCCAGGGTCTGCCACACAACTGTGGCTGAAATGATTGGTTCGTTTGGGCCCCCACAAAACAAGCTGGCAATTAATCTGTCCCTGCACAAACTGGCTCTACGGAGGCAAGATGTCATCCCCATCCTCCTCATCCACCGATTCCTCACCCTCTTCAGTGTTGTGTACATCCTCACAGAATATTAACTCGTCCCCACTGGAATCCACCACCACAGGTCCCTCTGTACGTTCTGGAGGCTGGTCTCCCTGGAAGAGCTGATAATTCATTTTGATGAACATCATCTTCTCCACATTCTGTGGAAGCAACCTCCTACGCCTTTCGCTGACAAGGTTCCCGGCTGCACTAAACACTCTTTCGGAGTACACACTGGAGGGGGGGCAACTCAGGTAAAATAGAGCCAGTTTGTACAGGGGCCTCCAAATTGCCTCTTTTTCCTGCCAGTACATGTACGGACTGTCTGGCATGCCTACTTGGATGCTGTCACCGATGTAATCCTCCACCATTCTGTCAATGGTGACAGTATCATGTGCAGTGACAGTAGACATGTCAGAAATTGTTGCCAGGTCCTTCAGTCCGGACCAGATGTCCAAACTTGGTCCTGCCTGCCCTGCATCACCGCCAGCGGGTTGCTTAGGATACCTAAGTTTTTTCCTGGCAGCCCCAGTTGCGGGAGAAAATGAAGAAGGAGCTGTTGACGTGTCACGTTCCGCTTCAGCTGACAGTGTTTTCACCAGCAGGTCTTTGCACCCCTGCAGGCTTGTGTCGGCCGGAAAGAGAGACACCACATAAGCTTTAAACCTAGGATCGAGCACGGTGGCCAAAATGTAGTGGTCTGATTTCAACAGATTGACCACCCTGGAATCCTGGCAAAGCGAATGAAGGGCCACATGCCGAGCGGAATCGCTCCATCTTAGCTCCTCCTTCACTTTCTCCAGCTGCTTCTGCAAAAGCCTGACTCAAGCTGGCAGTGTCTGAACTGACTTCACGTGTGGCAAGTTCGAAGGGCTGGAGAACCTTGCACAACACGGAAATCATTCTCCACTGCGCTTGAGTCAGGTGCATACCCCCTCCTTTGCCTATGTCATAGGTGGATGTATAGGATTGTATGGCCTTTTGCTGCTCCTCCATCCTCTGAAGCATATAGAGGGTTGAGTTCCACCGCGTCACAACCTCTTGCTTCAGGTGATGGCAGGGCAGGTTCAAGAGTGTTTCCTGGCGCTCCAGTCTTCGGCACGCAGTCGCTGAATGGCGAAAGTGGCCAGAAATTTTTCGGACCACCCAAAGCGTCTCCTGCACGCTCCTGTCGCTTTTCAGAAAATTCTGCACCACCAAGTTTATTGTGTGAGCAAAACATGGGACGTGCTGGAATTTGCCCAGATGTAATGCCCGCACAATATTGGTGGCGTTGTCAGATATCACAAATCCCCAGGAGAGTCTAAGTGGGGTAAGCCACTGGGCGATGATTTCCCTCAGTTTCTCTAAGAGGTTGTCAGCGGTGTGCCTCTTACTGAAACCGGTGATACACAGCGTAGCCTGCCTTGGAACGAGCTGGCGTTTCTGAGATGCTGCTACTGGTGACGCTGCTGCTGTTGCTGCGTAAGGTGATACATCTACCCAGTGGGCTGTCAGTCATATAGTCCTTAGTCTGCCCTGTTCCACTTGTCCACATGTCCGTGGTTAAGTGGACATTGGGTACAATGGCATTTTTCAGGACACTGAGGACACTTTTTCTGACGTTTCTGTACAGTCTCGGTATCGCCTGCCTAGTGAAGTGGAATCTAGACGGGATTTGGAACCGGGGACACACTACCTCCATCAATTGTCTAAATCCCACTGTACTAATGGCGGATACCGGACGCACGTCTAACACCAACATAGCAGTCAAGGCCTCAGTTATACGTTTTGCTTCAGGATGACTGCTGTCGTACTTCATCCTCCTCGCTAAGGACTGTTGGAGGGTCAATTGTTTAGTAAAAGTAGTGGTGTTCCTACTTCCTCTCTGGGATGATGAACGACTCCCAGCAGCAGCAACAGCAGCAGCAGCGGCAGCAGGAGGCGTAGCAATGCAGGATCCTCCGGAGGAATCCCGGATAGGAGAGTCAGTCATGCCAGTGACATGGCCTGCAGGACTGCTTCCGATCCTGACTAAGGAGGAAATTGACGAGGAGGGAGTTGACGGTGTGGTTTGCAGGCGCTTGGATACAACAGGACAATGGGATTTAGGTGTCCCTGGACTGCTTACGGTCTTAGCCAAAGTTTCTGAACTTGACAGTAACTTATTATGAACACGCTGCAGGTGCCGTATAAGGGAGGATGTTCCTAGGTGGTTAACGTCCCTACCCCTACTTATTCCACCTTTACATATGGTACATATGGCAAGACAGTTGTTGTCCGGATTTGGATAGAAATATTGCCAGACCAAAGAGGTGGAATGTTTGGTCTTCTGCCCAGGCATGACCGTGATGGGCTTTTTCATCCCACGGACAACAACTGTCTCCCCCGGAGCCTGATTTAAACAAACCACATCACCATCAGAATCCTCCTCGCCAACTTCCTCCTCAGCGCCAGCTACACCAGTATCCTCATCCTGTTGTACTTCAACAGTGACATCTTCAATTTGCATATCAGCAAGTGGACTGTGGGTGCTCCTTTCAGCACTTGCAGGGGGTGTGCAAATGGTGGAAAGAGCCACCTCTTCCCGTCCAGTGCTGGGAAGGTCAGGCATCGCAACCACCACCACACTTGGACTCTCCTTGGGGATTTGTGATATCTTCTTAGAAAGCACAGTTCTTCGCTGTGCTTTTGCCAGCTTAACTCTTTTGATTTTTTTTAGTGGGAGGAGGGCTTCCATCGTCATGTGAAGATGAACCACTAGTCATGAATATACTAGGGATCGACCTTAGCCGTTCCTTGCCACTCCGTGTCGTAAATGGCATATTGTCAAGTTTACGTTTCTCTTCAGATGATTTAAATGTTTTTTTCAGGGTCATTTTCCTGAACTTTGTCATTTGGGATTGTATATGCCCTCTACTATGACATTGGGCATCGGCCTTGGCAGACGACGTTGATGGCATGTTATTGTCCATTGCATGACTAGTGGCAGCAGCTTCAGCACTAGGAGGAAGTGGTTCTTGATCTTTCTCTATTTTATTTTTATCGTAGAAAGTTTGGTCCTCCATTTATGTTATATCGATTTGATATATACGTGCGGCTAAACACAGAAAATATTTTTTTATTTTTGCTGGAGAGTAGTGCACTTTGTGGGTTACACCACCCTTTAAGAAATGAGCCAGCCGGCTCTTTACTTATGGGACACAGGCGCACGCTTGGCGCTGCTCCTTTGTTGATGCACGTGCGGCTACTGCGCACACAATTCACAAACACAGAAAATATATATATTTTTTTGGTTTGGAGTGTACTTTGGGGGTTACAGCACCCTTTCACGGTCAAGCCAGCCGACCATTTACTTATGACACAGGCGCACGCTTGGCACTACTTTGTTGATGCACGTGCGGCTACTGCGCACACAATTCACAAACACAGAAAATATATATTTTTTTGGTTTGGAGTGTACTTTGGGGGTTACAGCACCCTTTAACGGTCAAGCCAGCCGGCCCTTTACTTATGACACAGGCGCACGCTTGGCACTACTTTGTTGAAGCACGTGCGGCTACTGCACACACAATTCACAAACACAGAAAAAATATTTTGTTATTTGGTTTGGAGTGTACTTTTGGGGTTACAGCACCTTTTAACGGTCAAGCCAGCCGGCCCTTTACTTATGACACAGGCGCACGCTTGGCACTACTTTGTTGATGCACGTGCGGCTACTGCGCACACAATTCACAAACACAGAAAATATATATTTTTTTGGTTTGGACTGGAGTGTACTTTGGGGGTTACAGCACCCTTTAACGGTCAAGCCAGCCGGCCCTTTACTGATGACACAGGC
This sequence comes from Taudactylus pleione, assembly GCA_031769625.1. NCBI lineage: Eukaryota > Metazoa > Chordata > Amphibia > Anura > Myobatrachidae > Taudactylus > Taudactylus pleione. The sequence goes on from JAUIMM010000120.1 coordinate 1,943,422, forward strand.
GCACGCTTGGCACTACTTTGTTGATGCACGTGCGGCTACTGCGCACACAATTCACAAACACAGAAAAAATATTTTGTTATTTGGTTTGGAGTGTACTTTTGGGGTACAGCACCTTTTAACGGTCAAGCCAGCCGGCCCTTTACTTATGACACAGGCGCACGCTTGGCACTACTTTGTTGATGCACGTGCGGCTACTGCGCACACAATTCACAAACACAGAAAATATTTTTTTTTTTTGTTTGGACTGGAGTGTACTTTGGGGGTTACAGCACCCTTTAACGGTCATACCAGCCGGCCCTTTACTTATGACACAGGCGCACGCTTGGCACTACTTTGTTGATGCACGTGCGGTTACTGCGCACACAATTCACAAACACAGAAAATATTTTTTTTGGGGGTTTGGACTGGAGTGTACTTTGGGGGTTACAGCACCCTTTAATGGTCAAGCCAGCCGGCCCTTTACTTATGACACAGGCGCACGCTTGGCACTACTTTGTTGATGCACGTGCGGCTACTGCGCACACAATTCACAAACACAGAAAAAATATTATTTTTTTAGCACTTCGGGGAAGCACCCCTGATGGACAGAGCACCCCCTGGACAACACTACAGCACCCCTTTAGGACTGGGACACTGCACAGGACTTTGGAGTGGACACAGCCCCTATGGAGAACTGACTGCACAACACAGTCCAGCCAGCCCCTATGGACTTTGAAGTAGTGGACACAGCCCCTATTAACAACAGCAGCACAGCACAACACAGCCAGCCCCTATGGACTTTGAAGTAGTAGACAACAGCAGCACAGCGCAGCACTACTCTGCACTACACTACACAGCCCAGCCAGCCCTAACTCCCACCCTCCCTCTTCACTGTCCACAGCCGAGTGAGAAAATGGCGCCGACGCGGGTACCTTATATAGGATCCAAAACCCGCGAGACCCGGAAGGCGGGATGATGACGTTTTGCCTCGATTTCAGATCCGAGTCAGGCGGGAAAACTCGAGCCTGACTCGGATCTGCCTCGGATCGGGGGGGCTCGGATTTCAGAAATCCGAACCCGCTCACCCCTAATATATACACATACACTCACACGTACATACATAGGTGCCAGACTAACCTGTATAGTGATGCATGCTGATTTCTTCTCATGGCTGGTGACAGCTGCCTTCCCTCCTGTGCAATTCAGCTCAGCCTCTGCTTTCCATCGGCAGCGCTGACTTCTCATAATTTCTGTGCCCAAGCCTAGGGCCAGCTGTCAAAAGGGCCCTGGGTAAGGGGAATGGGCGGGGCTTCAGATGGCCCGGTTACAGGAGATTCTGGTGACCCAGAGGAGGCAACTGTGGGCGGCCGAAGGGAGCTGCTTAGCATAACCTGGCTGCGGGGGCGGGGCTTTGGGCAACCTGAAGGCGGAGCTTCTGGTGACAATGGGCAGAGCTTCAGGCAGTCGAGGGGCAGGGCTTCGGATGGTCGAGGGGGTGGAGCTTCAGATGGCTGAGGGGGGGTTATTAGGCATGGGTATGGCTCCAGATCCTCCGTTGTCAGGTCATCAGATTCAATGCAATGTAGTCTTTGCAAGGAATTTTTTTTTCCTGTCTCAACAGCAGTGACTGGATCCTGTGGGCCTATTTAAATGGTGGGCTTGGAGCTCCACCCACCCCACTATTAATCCGGCCCTGCCACTAATGCATAATGACCAGTGCACCCCAATGTGTATATACCCCTGCCCCCCAATGTACCCTATACCACCAATGTACTAGTCCATCAATGGTTAATATCCACCACACCCACAATGTACCCACTGCCCCAGCCAATGTTATGACAGAGTAGCACAATGAAAGTTGTCCCCCAATTGTTTAAAGAAAAAAAAATGAAAATAAACTGACACAGGTTTCAAAATTTATTTAGATCACATTAAAAACATAACTAATTTAAAAAAAATTCAACTGGTAAAACATTCAAACTTTAAAATTTAAAAAAGAACACATTAAAAACATATCAACTAATTAAAATAATTAAACTAATTAAATTTTAAAAATATTTTTCTATTTTCCCACAGAAATGACCAGTGCAAGAGAGTGCCAGTTTGTCACTGGTTTTCTGGAGCGCTATCGCGCCCACTAATGTCTGTGGCGCATAAAGGGGGCCGACTACAGCAATGAATACAAGAGAGCTGCTGCATTTGAAGAGCTTGTATCTTTTAGCAAGCCATTCCACGACGAGGCTACCCCAGTGGGTTAAAACCAAAATACAATATTTACGTATGGTGTATGTTAAAGAAAACAAGAAACATCAGGACTTCTGTCCTCTTTAGATGTGGCAAGTACAGACATAGGGCCTGATTCAGAGCCGCTCGCGAGCGCTCGATGTTTGGCCACTGCGCATGGGCCGCGTCCGGCATGTGCGAGCCCTGCTGAGCGACTGAACTTCAGTCACTACAAGACAGGGCAGATGTCGATGGTGACAGCTCGCCCCGTTTTGTAGGCAGGTGGGGGGGTGGCTGCACAAATGCAAGCATTCCCTTACAAATGCCTGGTGTTTGTGAGAGGACCTACTGATGTCAGTAGTGGACTTCCTGCTCTATTAGAGCAGGAAGTCCACTCAGCTTTGTGGCAGCCTAGACCCTACCACAGGGTCTTGTCGCAAGGCCGATGGTCGTGATAATTGCAACGGTCTCCAGGCCACTCGCACAAGCTGTGAGAGGTCTCCCACAGCTTTACGAGTGGCAGGAGAAATAAAAATGCCCACAGACCCTGCGGCAGTGAGCGGATCTGAATCAGGGCCATAGTGCATACACACCATGCCAAATGTTTTTTAAAGGTTATAGGGCCTGATTCAGACCCGCTCGTGAGTGCACAGCGCTCGCAAGTGGGTCGATGGTCCCCCACTGCACATGCCGGAGCCGGCTCCGGCGTGTGCATGCGCGAGCCCCAGTGAGCGACGGCAGCTCCGTGGCTCCTGGGCTCGCAGCAAAACGTGGCGGCTGTTTTGTAGGCGGGTCGGGGGGTGGCTTGCCAAATGAGGCATTCCCGAAGGAACGCCTGCCGTTTGGGGGCAGCCCCACTGACATCACGAGTGATGTCAGTGGTGAGCTTCTGGCTCTATTAGAGCCAGAAGCTCACTGGGGCTTGCGGCAGACAAGACCCTACCACAAGGGTCTCGACGCAAGCCCGATGGTCGTGATGGTCAGGATCATCACGACCATCACCTGGCCGCTCGCTAAAGCTGTCAGTGGTCACCCACAGCTTAGCAAGCAGCCAGAAGGCCGGCTCCAAAAAAAAAAAAAAAAAAAATGCCGCCCTGATTCAAAGCGAGCGCTCTGAAAGAGTGTCCGCCTCTGAATCAGGGCCATAGTCCACAATTATCCCTATCACACTAGCAGATACTGTCCTCCTGCCATAGTACTACCCCCACTCCATTAAAGTAGGCCAGGTATTGCTCCCTGACCACTTTAGCCCGCACAGCAGTGGCGGGCTGGGCCGGGGGGCAGGGTGCCATCTGCCCCCCGGGCCGGTAGAATTCTAGTATTTTAGGGCCGGCAGGCACTGGCAGACAGCACAGGATGAGATGCTCTGGCTCTGGTGCTGCTGCCCCGAGAGAGATCCGATTTAGGTAACAGAGACTAAAATAAAATGGCTGCCACCATATCAGGTTACAAAAAGATGGCCGCTGTCGACCAATGGGGACCCAGGTTTCCCTACCCACAATTCCAAGTGGCTGGAGAAAGAGAAAGGGGGCGTGGCCTATCGGGGGAGTAGGAAGAGCCGAAGAGGAGCTGAATGATAAAATACATTTTTTATCATACCCATAGAGGAGAGAGGGAAGAGATGAGGAGTGCCTGCTTCATGGCTTCTACACCCATACCAGGTAAGTGGAGGGTGGAGTGGGGCATATAAATGTAGTGTCACAATGATATAAACGTTTTGTTATTTAAAATATGTGTGTGCTAAGTGTGACCGTATGTGTGTGTGTGCTGATTAAGTGTGACTGTGTGTGCTGACTAAGGCCCTGATTCAGAGCCGGACGCTCTGACCAGAGCGCTCGCTCTGAATTTGGGCCCACCTCCATAATTATGGAGCGTCCTCCTGGACGCTCGTATAGCTGTGGGTCATCACCCACAGCATACACGAGCGTGCAGGTTGATGGTCGCGATGGTCTTGACCATCGCGACCATCGCCACTGCGAGCCGAAGCCTGCGGTTGAGTTTCTCAACCGCAAGGCCCGGAGTGATTTTGGCTCTATCAGAGCCAAAATCACTCCCACTGACATCACTAGTGATGACAGTGGGGCCGGCTTCTGACGGTAGGTGTTCCCTTGGGAACGCCCCCGTCTGGGAGGCACGCCCCCGGCACGCCCACCAAAGGGGGCGTGCTGTCAATCAACATCGACAGCACGCCCCCTTTGATCAGACACAACGAGCGAAGGAAAGTCCTTCGCTCGTCGCGTCTCGCGCATGCGCACGACGGAGCTCCCTCCGTCGTGCGCATGCGCAGTGCACACCATCGACCCACTTGCGAGCGGACAGCTCCTCGCGAGTGGGCCTGATCAAAGGGGGCGTGCTGTCGATGTTGATTGACAGCACGCCCCCTTTGGTGGGCGTGCTGGGGGCGTGCCTCCCTGACGGGGCGTTCCCAAGGGAACGCCTACCGTCAGAAGCCGGCCCACTGACATCACTAGTGATGTCAGTGGGAGTGATTTTGGCTCTGATAGAGCCAAAATCACTCCGGGCCTTGCGGTTGAAAAACTCAACCGCAGGCTCCGGCTCGCAGTGGCGATGGTCGCGATGGTCAAGACCATCGCGGCCATCAAACTGCACGCTCATATAGGCTGTGGGTGGTGACCCACAGCTATACGAGCGTCCAGGAGGATGCTCCATAATTATGGAGGGCGGCCCTCATTCAGAGCGTGCGCTCTGCTCAGAGCGTACGGCTCTGAATGAGGGCCTAAGTGTGACTGTATATGTGTGCTGACTAAGTGTGACTGTATGTGTGTGTGCTGACTAAGTGTGACTATTTGTGTGGCTAAGTGTGACTGTGTGTATGTGCTGACTAAGTGTGTGTGTGCTAAGTGTGACTGTATTTGTGTGTGCTGACTAAGGCCCTGATTCAGAGCCGCTCGTAAGCGGCCGCTCGTTCGTTCTGACCGATGTTCGCACATCTGCACATGCGTACGGATTTTAATACGCATGCGCAAACCAGTCAGTGCGGCCGAAAATTGTTTATTCGCTATATAGCGAATGCCTGCTATTTTGAGTGACAGAAGGAGGCGTATGTGGGTGGTAACAGGGGAAGGTGCTTGAAAACGGGGGTGTGGAATTAGATCGCAGGCGTGCTTAAAGGTCAAAACGGGCGTTTTAAGGGAGTGCATAATTAATACAGCAGCGTCATTGACCACGTCACTTGGTTTTTTTTACTCCGAACTGCTCGCAAAATAGTGGTTGAAAAAACCAGCCACAAGAATAGCGAGCAGTTCATACGCTGTTCGATGTACTCGATTAATCTAATAAATAGCGGACATGACGTATGGTGCGAGCGGCAAGGGGGCGTATTTTTCAAAATTACAACCGCAAGTTTTGCTCGCTTGTTCAGACTTAGAGGCGTGAACAGACCGCAATTAGCGAACGGTTCATTTGAATAGCCACCCCTTGTTTTAGAACGAACGACCGCAAATAGCGAGCGGCTCTGAATGAGGGCCTAAGTGTGTGTGTGTGCTGACTAAGTGTGACTGTATGTGTGTGCTAAGTATGACTGTATATGTGTGCTGACTAAGGGCCTGATTCAGAGCTGAATGCTCTGACCAGAGCGCTCACTCTGAATCAGGGCCCTCCTCCATGAAAATGGAGCGGCCTCCTGGACGCTCGTATAGCTGTGGGTGACCACCCACAGCTATAGCGAGCGTCCATGATGGTCGCGATGGTCTTGAGCATCGCGACCATCGGGCTTGTGACGGAGACCCTGCGGTAGGGTCTCGCTGCCGCAAGCCCTGGAGTGATTTTGGCTCTATCAGAGCCAAAATCACTCCCACTGACATCACTAGTGATGTCAGTGGGGCCGGCTTGAGGCAGTAGGCGTTCCCATGGGAACGCCTCCGTCTGGCAGGCACGCTCCCGGCATGCCCACCAAAGGGGGCATGCTGTCAATCAACATCGACAACACGCCCCCTTTGGTGCGAGACCCGGAGCGATGGAAAGCCCGCCGCTCCCCGGGTCTCGCGCATACGCACGACGGAGCTCCCTCCGTCATGCGCAGTGGGGAACATCGACCCGCTTGCGAGCGTACTGCCGCTCGCGAGCGGATCTGAATGACCCCCTAAGTGTGACTGTGTGTGCTGACTAAGTGTGACTGTATATGTGTGCTAAGTGTGACTGTATATGTGTGCTGACTGTGACTGTGTGTGTGTGTTGACTAAGTGTGACTGTGTGTGTGTGTGTGTGCGCTGACTAAGTGTGACTGTATATGTGTGCTGTCTAAGTGTGACTGTGTGTGTGTGTTGACTAAGTGTGACTGTATGTGTGTGCGCTAAGTGTGACTGTGTGTATGTGCTGACTAAGTGTGTGTGTGTGCCGACTAAGTGTGACTGTGTGTGTGTGTGCTAAGTGTGACTGTGTGTGTGTGTGCTGACTAAGTGTGACTGTGTGTGTGTTGACTAAGTGTGACTGTGCGTATGTGTGTGTGTGCTGATAAAGTGTGACTTTATGTGTGTGCTGACTAAGTGTGACTGTGTGTGTGTGCTGACTAAGTGACTGTATGTGTGTGCTGACTAAGTGTTACTGTGTGTGTGCTGATAGGCCATGCGCTGTGGGCCACCATCGACCCGGTTGCGAGCGCTCAGCGCTTGCGACCGGGTCTGAATCAGGCCCTAAATTTAATGTCAATGAAGTAAAAAAAAAAAAAGGTAATTATTATGTGTACCATATAGGTTACAAAAATCAGGCATGTAGTAGTTTACTGTGGTACACACCCCCAACATTATTGTTATGGCCATTTTTAAAATTGCTTTCACCGGTAGAAAAGCTGGGCCACTTGCTCTGGTTTGCCCCCCAGGCTGCAAGTTGCCAGCCAGCCCTTGCCGCACAGACCCTGTTGACCTGCAGATGGGCCACAGAGGGCATTGGCAATGTCTCCTGTTGATGGTCCTGGTCGTCTGGCGAAGCTGTGTCTAATGTCCTCTGTTGTATAGTGGGAGGTTTGCAGAGGAAATTGTGGAGGACACAGCAGGCCAAGACGACGGAATGTATTTTGTTCACACATCGATTTATAGCCGTATGGAAGATTCTGAATCGGTTGCATAGAATGCCAAAGGTGCTTTCCACTATCCTCCGTGCCCTGGATAGACAGTAATTGAAGACGCGCTTTTCTTTCGTCAAAGCCCCTTTGCACATATGGCTTCAGCAAGTGTTCATGGAGAGCTAATGCCTCATCAGCCACAAAAATTTAATTTAGGCCGTGCTTCGTTGCCTCTGTATTTGGCAAATTCAGACGGTTGGTGTTAAGTCTCTCATAGCAGAGGATTTGTTTAAATGACCCTTCATCAGAAGCACGGCCATTTTTGCCCACATCAACAAAAATAAAACTCGTAATTGGCGTTTACCACCACCATGAGCACTATACTAAAAAAAACCTTTATAATTGTAAAAAAAAAAAAAGAATATGCTGGGCAGGTGGGTTAATGCGGATAGGTTTTCCATCAATGGCTCCTCCCAGGGGCGTCTTTAGAGAGGAGGAGGCCCGTGTGCATCACCGTCACGGGCCCCCTCCTCTCACTCCGGGGGCCTGCAGCCGATCGACTGACGTGGCTGGCTGGCCACCGCAGAATCAATAGACTCTGGGCACTAGAGTGTGGCCAAGGTCTATTGCGCATGCACAGATCGCCGGGGGGAACTGCTGCAGCTGCCATTTTCCTGTAGATCTCTTCACAGCGCATGCGCAAAATGCCGGATAAATGGCCATTTTCCAGCGTGTGGACAGTGCTGGGAGACCCGACGCGGGACTTTGGAGAGGTAAGTATTACAATGTATGGGTGCAGGCTGTGCGGTGTGGGCCCCCCTGGACCTGGGGGCCCATGTGCACCGCACGCCCTGCATCCGTTATAGATACGCCCCTGGCTAGGCCGCAGTTGGGGAAATTCCACCTACATTCAAATTCCTCTGCAATGGTCTGCCACACCTCCATCATTGTTGGGAACTAAAATAAAGATAAAAAAAATATATATTAAAAACATGTTATTAACATTATTCTTTTCTCTCTCTCCTCCATCAGTCTACAACACCAGACCTCGACCTCACCACTTTTCTGCAAATGGCCACCCAAAGTGAGAGAGAGGCTGAATTTACTCAGCCTGCTTCCAGACGGCGTAGGTACCAGCACAAGACCCAGGCGCAGCCAGATCCGCTGCTTAAACAGGTTGAGCAGACCCTACAAAAGCCCCCGGACATGTCCCACCACTCATATAGCCAGTAGTCTCCGGGAAATGGATGAGACTCAACAAATCCATGCCCAGAGGGTCATCTACGAGACAGTGATGCGGGGGCAGATTGAAGCAGCTGGGCAACACAACAAGGTTGATGGATGAGCCTCTGCCCCTGACAAGGGTGCAGCCACACTACGAGTCATCCTCATCCCATTTCTACCCGCCACCAAGCTACCAGGCCACACAACTGGCGCCTACCCCATCCCATCCTACTTACCATACTCCTGAACCCACCAACCCCTCCACATCCTCCTCAGAGGTTCTTTACAGAGCCATGTTGGCGGAGGATGAGGAGCCCCCCAATTTAAAAACAATATAATTTAATATATCAACAAATTTTCTCTCTCCCAATAGCTATTGCATGGTATACGGTGCGGATGATGCAGATTGGACAGGGTCACTAAAAGCATGGTGTAAGGACAGATTGGGGAATGTCGGGGCCCTCAATCTGGACTTGGCCATGTGCTTCTTGGCCTATTCAATCCGTCTTCTGACACAAAAGTATACCATGCAGCCGCCTAGCTATTGGGAGAAATAAACCTTGTTGATATAGCAGTTATTTTACATTACTTTAATTATGTTGAGTCCTGAAAAGGATAAAATAGTTTTCAGAAGGTTTTTTCCTTCAGTATCAACAAGTTTTTATCTCTCCCAATAGCTACTACATGGTATACGGTGCGGATGACGCGGATTGGACCGGGTCACTAAACGCATGGTGCAAGGACAGATTGGGGAATGCCGGGGCCTCAATCTGGACTTGCGCCATGCGCTTCTCGGCCTATTCAATCCATCATCTTGTTGATATAGCATTTTGTATACATTTAAAACCATGTTGGTTTTGGTAAACATTAAAAAGCAGCCATGTTGGCTTTGCTTTAAAGTAAAAATACAATTATCGATATTTACAGCCATGTTGGTTATTTATTCCCTCAGTGTGAAAAAAAAAAGTTCTTTCACCTGAAATAAAAATGTGTAGTGTTTTTACTCACCTTAAAGTAGTGGTACTTCAGGACATTCACAATGGCTTTGCAGGTGTCTGGGATGATTCACCCCAAAGCCTGGGGGGAAATGAGGGTCCCAAACTTCAGGTCTTCTTCAAAGGACCTTCCTGTAGTCAGGTACCTCAGAGAAGCAATGAGCCTCTCCTCATGCCGGTGTCCTGTCTCTGGTCACCAGACGCAAAAACAACTCCTGGAAGGTGGCATCATCCATACGCAGGTAGTTGCTGTAATCGTTCGGGTTGTTCTCCCTTATCTCCATCAACAGGGGCATATGGGAGAAAGTCTCCATCCTCATCAGCCACTCCTTGGTGCAGCTAGACCTCATCCTCCTCTCCTCAGCTCCATCACCTTTCAGCTTCAAATAGCCATAGGCTAGCAGAAGCTTATAGTGATAGGAATCCATCACCACAAAATGTAGGATAGAACACAGGACCTCATTCAGAGCATCTCGCAAAATGCGAGCGCTCGCTCTGAATGAGGGCGGCCGCTTCTATGTGAAGAGCCGGCCTCCTGGCCGCTCGCTAGGCTGCGGGTGACCACCCACAGCTTTAGCAAGCAACCAGGTTGATGGTCGCGATGGTGAAGACCATCGGGGCTTGCAACAAGACCCTTGTGGTAGGGTCTCATCTACCGCAAGCCCCAGTGAGCTTTGGGCTCTATTAGAGCCGGAAGCACACCACTGACATCACGAGTGATGTCAGTGGGGCCGCCCCCAAATGGCAGGCCTCAGTTTGTGTACCCGCCCCACCTACAAAACGGGGCGAGCTGTCGATCACCATCGACAGCCGCCCATTTTGTAGTGAGTCACGGAGCGAGAAAATTTCTCTCTCGCTCCGGGGCTTGCGCACGTGCAGTGCGGCCGCTGCGCGTGCACAGGGCCTCAACATTGACCCACTTGCGAGCGCATAGGCGCTTGCGAGAGGGTCTGAATGAGACCCACAGTTTGTTAAAGGCAAGGCCAAAACAAAGCAAAGCACAATAGCAATGTACAGCGTTCAGCAGGCTAGAAAACCAAGCCTCACTAGTCACAGAGCAGACAGATGTAAAATGGATGCTGCCTTTTATACCCCCTAGATAAGCCCTCCCCTATTGAGATTCCAGCAGATGCATCTTGAGGTTGTTGCAAATCGCACTGTGTATGGGTATCTTTAGTCTTCTGTGGGGGGAGGGAGGGCAAATGTGCTTTTTTGATGTTTTGGTGTTCTTTTATGCGATATGCCTCTGATTGTGCAAATCAGAAATTTATTGAAGGCAAACCTGCATGGAAATCACAGGTGAAACATGACTTTAGATGGCAATAGTTGGCATTAGACCATCGGTCAAAACATTGTATGCTATCACATAGACTGCAATAGAAATCACAGACTAAGAATTGTGTTGTCAAACACGATCACAATCACCCCAAAATTTCATCTGAATAGAAAAAATAAATAGATCTGCTGGTTTGGCCAAAGCACTGCACAGATCAGTATGATTTGTGCAGGTTTTGGTGTTTTAAAGAGTAAAGAAAGGGATACCGTTTAAAAAAAAAAATGTCTTGGGGTCCCTCCCAATTCAAAACCCAGCCCTGGACCTCTTAGCCTGGGTTGGTAGACGTGAGTTCCCCCCTTTTTTCCTATAACCAGAACCAGTCAGGGTGCTTACTCTATAGTGAAGAGACACACAGCGTGGGATCTCGTCTGCCATAATGTAAAGCAAGCCCCAAACTGGTCAGCCTAGGGCTGGGTATCCTAAGAAGTGGGGACCCCAAGTATCAGACAGCCCTGGGGAATCACTGATTGGCTGACAGAGTGTGGAAAGGGTATTCTCAGCCAATCAGTGCTTCCCCATTGACTTTAATGGGAATGACTGGAAGTGACCTGGTCATTTCTGGTGTGCACTGTACCAGGTACAGTGCATATCCGGATGGTATTGGGCTGTTGTTTTTTGGTTTTGCCAAGACATAGAAATGCCTACATGAACCCAAATGGTGAATGTGTTTTTTTTTTCTTAATAAAGGACTTTTGGTTTCCATGTCCTGTCATTATTTTAATATATTCTTTACAGTGGGACTACAGGTGCCAGCAGGCCCTTAATGTCCAGGCATGCTGGCACTTGTTGTTCCACAAGTGCCTGCATTAACCATTTCTTTACTGTTTTACACAACAAAGCCTGCACAAATCATATTGATCTGTGCAGTGCTTGGAATCTGCAGCACATTGACAGTGGATTCATACTTCTATTTAACAGTCTATCATAAAGGTAGCAATCCGAAAGGGTTTTAGACAGAAAAATACGATGAGAATCACCATCATTTCTAAACAGGCAGTCAAATATGCTGCTTAGTAAATCCGTGAATTTGAGCTTCTAAACTGCCGGCAATGTTCAGCAATTTTGTTTACGATACTTAGTAAATTTACCCCTATAGGTTTGTTTCTTTTTTTATTTTATTTTCCAGATGCCATACATTTCCTCACTGAAGCGAACACTGAATAAGTCACATTTAATCAACAGTGACATTTTTAACATCCTGCATTTAACTGTGGATAATCAGGGGACTGTTGGTGCCCTCTGGTGTTGATCACAGGATAATGCTACACAGTTCTCTGACATCTCCACATGTACTTTGTATCAGAGTTACATGGATTTTCTCCTGATTCAAACTGCGCAGCATACATTACTCATAAGGATGTATCCTTTAAGGAGAAGTTCTGTATCACAGTGAAGAGACCACGTTTGTCTACTCACAGGTGCACCAACTTGTGGGGGAAAAAGCAACAAAAAAATGGTATTGGATACCATCTTCAAAATTTCTGATTAGTCATTAAAAGTGGCGGAGTATATGAAGATTTGAATAGTTTATAAACACTGCTCTGTAAAACTGTATGTAGAGATCATGCTACCCTAAAACAGGGTTAATATAAAAGAACGCGGGACTAGCAAGTGATGGACCGAAACATGCTTTGGGCCCCCTCAACCCTGAAGGCCCACCTTCAACCCCCTCAAAAATATGCTTTGGGCCCCCTCAACCCTGAAGGCCCACCCTACCATCCACAAAAGAAAAACAAAATGCTGCAGGAACTTGTGCACATACTGTACACATATAATGCATAGCTTTCTCAAGAATATTTCAGGTATTCACATCAGTACTTGCCCTAGTGGAGCTTACAAACTATGGGCCTGATTTAGACCCGGACACTAAACCGCGAACGAATGCTGTGGCCGATAATCGCGCACATGCGTCAATATGTGCATGTGCGAGTCACTCACTGTGCTCGGGAATTGTGCGCTCGTAGTACACAGACTGGACGCTAATTTGAGTGACAGAGTGCCGTTTGTGGGTGGTAACTTGGTGCTTGTGAATGGGGGAGTGGATGTGTGAACACAGGCGTGTCTGGGCATCTAAATGGTGTTTTAGGGATGTGCATAGTTAGCAAAGAAGCGCCATTGTACACGTCACTTGGTTGTATTTTAGTCAGCGCTGATCACAGTGCTAGCGGTGGGGTAGGGTCTACCTCAAGCACTGCGTGCAGCTCCGGTGGCTCTCAATGTCACCGATTGATCACACACTTCCTGGAGATGACGTGTGATGAGAGAAAGGTGGACGTCTTTATACTGGCATGCGTTCGCTCTGCCATCGCTCTAAGGCATAGAGGCCGTCCTTCCACCAGACAGTGCGATCGCAGCATTTGCATACCCGGCCCCTTCTGGCTGCGTTCGTTCGCGGCTTAGCGTCCGGGTCTGAATCAAGCCCTATATTCACTATTATATGGACACACACATGGGTAAATTTTCAATAGCCTTTTAACATACCAATTTATATTTAAATTGTGGGAGGAAACTGGAGCAAATCTGGTGCATTGTAATGCGTGCTAGTGAGATGGCTGAGGATGTCAGAGAATGTGGTGCCAGAGCAGAGAGTGTTGTTCAGGGGATCGTAATGACCTACAGGAGAGATGTCTGGTGTTGTCAGAAAATTAGGTGTTGGTACATGGGGCATGGCTGGGGTTGTCGGAATGGAGTGCTGAAGAGATGGATGGAGGTGTCAAAGAATAAGGTGCTGAGAGATGGCTGGGTATGTCAGTGATCCGAGGAGTCAGATTAAGAAGCTTAAAAAAATAAATAAATAAAAAAACTGTCCATAAAAACTTCAAGAAGGAACATATCCATCTCCCCCCACTGGTCCCATCTTAGTACCTGTGTCATGCCCCCCACATTTGCTCCACATCCAAGCCTGGTAACAAGTGACGCTTCCTCTATCTCATGTGAGATGAGACCTAAAGGGGAAAGGTTCCAGTCCGCCTTTCTCCCATCTCAGGTGCATGAGTCAAAATAAGGGGTGTGAGTAACGTGGCCACCTCAGGCGGGTTGGAGCAGCAGAAAGGGATGGCTCAGGACACACTGATAGTGATGTCACTGGCACAATGCCCCACTGTGGGCATCCCTGACAGCACTGTCTGAAGAAACCACAGCAAGGGATACCACTGGTAACCATAGCTACATCAGGATGGATTCCTTCCAGCCTGGATGGCACAGCTGTCAGCAGACCAGCCAAGGCCACTCAGCTGTGTGCGCATTAATCAACATGAGCAATAGTGTAGGACACTTGCTGCACTGCCGGTAGTTCTGCCCCTGAAAGAAAGTATATAATATTAATTTAGATTAAATAACTACACAGAACAAATACACCTCATTTGCGATGACATTGAATTGCTCATTATATATTTTGTTATTAAGCAGAGATGAAGATTGAAGGTACCAGCCGGCTTTCTCCACTGCACTAGGACATCATACCGCACATTTCAAAGGGAGGATGAAGTGCAGTGTGTTCTGTACCATGTGGGCTCCCTCCTTCTTCAGTGGGCTCAGGCTATAAGGATAAGCAAGTTCTAAGCTGTAAATTATCAAGCTAATTGGTGTCATTTGGAAAAGTATACGAGTGCAAATGGACAATATGTATAGGGGTCTGAGTATACGTGAAGGCATTTTGTGGCAAGTGAGGGGTTGAGTGCATGTGGGGGGGGGGATTTTGTGGCAAGTGATGGGGATTTGGGATGACCGATATGTGGGTGCCAAGGTCATTCTGGGGCTATTAATTGCTGTAATTAAGTGTAATGTGCTGCACTTTTGAAAGTGCAGCCCTTAACATATATTGGTTTGTTCAACCTGCACATACTTATTCACAGGAAGAAAATTCCTTTAATGAAGAATAACAGAATTCCTCCTTAAATTTAAAGCTTGGTACACACTATACAATAATTAGGTCAATTTGCCAATAATCAGGTGATCGGCCTGATTGATTGTATAGAGAACGATCGTTTGTGTTTCACAGAGAAAACGGTAAAAAAAAAATTACAAACGTATTCCTTCGATTATCAGATTGGTCATCCAAGAAAGAAAGCCTTGTTCTCAATCAGTGGTCTCGTGTGTGTGCATTCTCGATAATCTTTTCATATTTCCAACGTTTCCCGTCACTATGTCATCCTCCTTATGGGCAGACATATGCAAAATCAGTGTAGTGTGGCCGAAAATCAGCAACTTCCAATGAAAAATTGCAAAATGTGTGGTATTGGGGCTTTTGATTTGCAAAAAAATCTCCGTCTGTCGGCCCTATCCAAAAAAAATAAATAAATAATCGGAAAATGTGTAGCTAGTTTATTTATAATATGTTAGATTTATTGGAAATAACAGTTTTTTTACTAACTGCATACCGTGAGGAAGGCAATACTCTGCAGATCTCCTTCACCGGGTGAGAGCATGGATACTGATATCATACGGGTCATTCAGGTCTGCACATCCTTCTATTCCAGATTAAAGCATTACAGTTTTTTGCAAGTATTCAGGTCCCTAAAGAGTTAACAGTTATAAATTAAATGTACTGACCTCATTAATACCAAGTATAAAATGATCTTGCTCATTTTGTAGAGAAGGAAAATGTATTAAAGTAAATAGTGAATTTAAATTTAATATTTAAAAATGAATCATTTGGATTCTAATTATTCCGTTCTGCTATAATAACTTGAAATTAGTTTTTGTCTATGTATATCTTGAATTACTTTTGTTTTATATTGTCTGTATAATATTTACTGAAATTACATTTTTAAAATCCCAGCTTCCATTGAGGTGATTTAGCATAGTAATAACAATGCCGATGTCTCATTACAAATCAATCAGCAATCCATGTAGATGCAATAATTACCTGTCAGTCTCAATAGGGATAAACCTATTTTAATGCATTACTTATCTTGCATTTAAACAAAAAACAAAAACAAAACACAACTTAGACTTTTTTTTGACCGCCTGGTGACATGTGTCGTATAGAGATCTACAACACAAGTCCTGAAAATTAGCAGCAAGTAATACTATACATTATTACAATGGAATCGGTATGTTATACCACCGGAGGTCAGCCCGGCAGATGAAATACTGACGCCGGAAGGCCGGCAGATGAAGATCCCGACGAGGAAGGCATGTAGGCTATCCCTAACACAATCCCTAACCCTCCCTTAGGGGTGCCTAACCCTAACCTTCCCCCATGGGTGCCTAAACCTAACCCCCCCTCCCTGCACCCTAATCCTAACCCTCCCAGAGGGGGTGCCTAACCCTAACCGCCCCCTGGGGGTGCCTGACCCTAACCCCCCCTTCCCCTAGCCTAACCGTCCCGGGAGACCCTAAACAGTCTTCCCCCCCCCACGCAGCTATCCGCTCCCAATGCCTGGTTTACCTACGATCTGTAGGCCGGGCGTCGGGATTTCGGCGTGGGGCTAATAATAGGCGTCAGTATTTAAATGCCTTTCATTAGTCCCATGCCGGGATTTCACTGTTGGGAAGCCGGCAGTCGGCATGTTGGCCACCAGCTTCATACCATTACAATTACTGGTGTGTTTCTCCAGCAACCAATCTGATTTTAGAGGAATATTATGAAGTGAAAGTCTCTGGATAATTAACTCCCTTTCAACCTATCAACTTTTAATGGTTAATTTAATACACATTCATTCATAATTGAAATATATCCTTTAACTTATTTGGTAAAATAATTAAAACATAACTAGTTAAATAATAAATATATATATATATATTTTTTTGAAATATAAATGCTCATTTTATATCCACTGCCAAGAATAGACAGAGCAATATAAGCTAAGCTAGGAAGAGCAAAATCATGGCAAGAATGAGAACGTGCTTATATTCATGCAGCTGTGAGACGAGACGCATTTAATGGTTTCAATTATCTCACTTTTCTAAACCCAGTACATGGAGGCAGTGAGGAGTGAATAACGAATACTCATATCAGCTCTATTACTGCAATTAGGGATGTGACAGAATGAACAGTGGAACACATCTTGGTTTTCTAGTCAAATTTATTACAATGAGCTCATTCCTGCAGTAAATTTATATGATGGAACACAAATATTATAATAAGCCTTTCATTAGAAATAGAGGAGTGGCAATAGTAAGTAACAAGTTTTATAGAGTTATACTCCTTTTACACTGCTGCGAAAACCCAGATTATTGCTGGGTCTACATGGGTCGCAGCCCAGTGTAAAAGGGTCCCTGAAAATAAGCCGGATCAAGAGACTCGGCAATCCAACACAGGTACTGGATGTGTGCTGTCTACACACATCGTTTAGTGTTTCTGTCAGATATCTGTCCAGTCTGGCTGGTTGGAATGAAAACCTGGTAATGTATGGGAGAAAATGACAGACGATCATGTGGTTTTAAACACTGAAAATAGGACAAAAGAAAAATTGTTCAAATTGGTTCAATTTGTGTGTTTCAACCAATTTGTCTGAACAACCATTTTTGGGTATTTTCCAGTGTTTGCGAGCAAATGGACGATTGTCATTTTCTCCCATACCAGGTTTTCATTCCAACCAGCCAGAGAGGACAGATATCTGACAGAAAATTGTATAGTGGATGCCCAGCTTTAAACGTTTCATTAAAAGCACCTACAAAAATGATACTATTTCAAAGGGTGGTTTTAAGCATTAAATACAACTGCAGCGACAAAGGAATCTGTAATATCATTGGATACATAAAAATACTGTATCCAGGACAAGTACCACTCATCTAGCAATAATGTTACTTACTGCCACCTGGACTGGCCGTGAATATCCTATTAACAGTTTAAAAATCATACCCAGCCCCTCTGCATATAAGAACATGGACACATGATTGAATAGTCAAATACTGAAATTAAACTCCAGGTTTTCATTGCCTACTGCATCCATTACATACAAAATACATTTATTTAATACAGTGCCTAATGGAGCCATTGCAATATGAGTATTAAAGTGCATTGAAGTGCCTCAGTAACTGGTTCATTATGATTTCATATGATGCTTTGTCAGATAAATAAGAGTGTAGGCAACAAGAATACTTCAATATTAACACATTATTTCTGTAATTCATTACAATATAAATAAAATGAACAAGAAAAACAAATAATTTAGCGTTCCCGCTAGGCTGTTTTAGCGGGGCGCGGCGCCCTGTCCTCCTTCTGGAGGGCAAAAAGCACCCTGCCCTCCAGGAGGAGGGCAAAAAGCGCCCTGCCCTCACAGCCTGCGGGTGCCGTTCTCACCCGCGGGACGCAGTGTCCCGCCGGTGGAGAAACATGCGCTGTCTCGGTCACCGCCGGAGAATAGACGCCGGGCCCATGCGCCCGGCATCTATTCTCCCTTTCTGCAGTGCTTGGGGGCTGCCCGGCATGTCCATAAGCGCCGGGCACGCCCCCAAGTATGATGAAAACTGGACGCATCTTATAGACACGCCCCCTTTTCATGACCACGCCCCTTTTTCGGGCGCGCGCGCGCCTTCGGCACGCTCTTAATGTTGCCCTCTCTAGCTCCGGCGCCCTGCCTGCCGCTGGAGCTAGAGTGAACACTATAATTCATTGGAAATTGCAAAGTGAGGAAAATTGGTGAAGTGAGAAAAGTGCTTTATCTCAGATGTGTGTGATAATAATGAGAAAACCTCGCAATTAGGCTAATATTCCGTCTATTTGTCAGTAATAAAAGTTTATCAATTTTCCACACAAGTTACTTCACAGTGCGACGGGAAAGTATATCTGACCTTTTCCTCAGTTATACTCAATATCATTTAGCAATTCCATGGTTCTATATTAAATACATAGAGCCATGGTTTCTCATTTTATGTAGAAGCACAATCTTTTTCGCATTACACTGGGCATAGGGTATGCAGTCGGGAAGCCGGCAGACCTAATCCCGACAGCCGGCTTCCCGAATGCTTAATCCCAGCAAGGGTTAAATGACAGGCGTCTAAATCTAGACGCCTGTCATTTTACCGATGCCGGGAGACCGGCGCCCGGCATCCCGATCGAAGGGACGCCGGGCGCCAAGCACAGATAGCTGTGGGGAGGAGGGTTAGGTTTAGGGCTCCCGGGGGGGGGGATTTAGGGATAGGCACCCCCGGGTGTTAGGGTTAGGCTAGGGGGAAGGGGGGCTCAGGGTTAGGCACCTCCCGGGGGGCTTAGGTTTAGGCGGCAGGGAAGGGGGGGGTTAGGTTTAGGCACTGGGGGGAACGTTAGGCACCCATAAGGGAGGGAATTAGGTTAGTCAATACTTACTTTAGGGACGATCGGGATTTTCACCCATGTCGGGCAGTTGCTATCGGGTAAATCATACTGATTCCGGGCATAGTGCCCCTGATTCACATTACACCACAGTAGTGTCCCTTATTCACTTTATGACACACAGTGGTGCCTCTTATACACAATGCCCACAGTACTGCCCCTTATACTCATGATGTCCACAGTAGTTATGCCCCTTATGCAATGCCCACAGTAGTCGTGTCCCTTACACATAAATGACACACAATTACATTACCTACATTATTTGACTACCGCACACCTCTCAGAGTAACCACATGGCAGAACTACTGCCGACTGTCACCAAAACGTCATCATAGCACTATCATTCCACAAGTGTAATCAGTAGCATCACTCACAAAGGGCTCTATTTACTACAATCCGCATACTGAATGCGGATTGTAGTGTGATATTACCGAGTGAATTCGCATTGCGAATTCAGGCAATATCACAGGGATTTACTATAAATCCCTTGCAGGGACAGAGCTTGCGATAAAGCTCTGTCCCTGCGGATCCCATCCGCACTCTAGTCGCTGTATTTTCGGAAAAAATACTGCAACTAAGAGCCCGCACATGCACCGACCGACCACTGCTACTACCCCCCACCGACGCTAAGCCCCGCCCAACAGCGCTAAGCCCCACCCCCCGAGATCGCGGACCCCCGCGACCCCCTCTCCCTTCATTACACTTACCTGCATCCTCCTGGCCTCCGGTGATCTTCTTCGGGCTTCCCGATCAGGTGATCTCCCATACTGCACTGGGGCCCGATCACCTGATGACCGGGCCCCAGTGTACTATGGGAGACCAGCTGACCGGAGAGGAGCCATCACCGGAGGCCCGATCACCGGTCCCTGGATTCAGGTAAGTAAAAAAAAAAATGTTTAATTTTTTTTTTTCTTTTTTTTACAGTAATCAGCTTGCGGTCTGCTTAGACCACATAGCTGATTACAGGTACCGGCTCCCGCCTCTGCTCTCCCCGTTAGAGCAGAGTGGGAGCCCGTTAACTGGAGGAGACCCTGGATAATGCCACCTCCAGGTAAGTAATAAGTGATACTGGGGGTTGGAGTAGAATTTTACTAATTCTACTCCAATTGCCCTGTAATAACTACAGGTGAAACTCAAATAATGTGAAAAGGGTGTGAAAACACCCTTTTTCACTTTATTTTAGTAAAAATAATGTTAATAAATAGAGCCCAAAGAGACTACTCAGAGAGAAGCAGCACATCACTGCCTCACTGACAGACACATTTCTAACAGAAAAATTGCAACCGATTTATTCACTTAAGATGCCTACACACTAGACATATTTTGCACGATTTGCCCGATTTTGACGCATCAGAACGACATATCGGGTAAAATATGTGCATATCGTAAGTGTCCACTCATGATAACGATGGCGATGTGCGTGTACCCACGGGTCGTCCGTCGTATCTTGAGATCTTGCCTACAGTAGGCAAGATCTGGCAATCTCATACACAACGCAAATCGTTAAGGACGCAAGATAGATTGTTGGTCAGATTGGACACTTTTAAGCACCATATCATGGTTGCTATCAACGGGGAGAGTTCAAGAGAAATAGTGATATCACATCATTTGGAGTGTACACACCTTTACACTGTTATCCAGTTAAATATTTATTCATTAAAAATATTTCAAACTAAACATCCGAACTATTATTACACTCCTGGGTGTGTGGTTGTGCTCTGATGTACGCACGCCTTGGGTGACTGACAGGGATGCAGGACTATTGATAGACAGTAAAAAGGTCAACAATGTCTAGATAGACACCAGATGTTACACAGTCAATAGGTTGACTGGGACAAAAGGTTGACATACTAAAGGTCAACATGTGCAAATTGTTGATGGGGTCAAAAGGTCAACATGAAAATGGTCGACATGTTTTTTGGGTTAGGTACTTACCGTTCAGGGTTAGGCACCAGGAGGGAGGGTTAGGGTTAAAGTGAAGATTAGGGCTATAAAAAAGAAAAAAAAAGTGGTGTTGACCATTTTCATGTCAACCTTTTGAAACCATCAACCTTTTGACT
The DNA here is from genome assembly GCA_031769625.1 of Taudactylus pleione. NCBI lineage: Eukaryota > Metazoa > Chordata > Amphibia > Anura > Myobatrachidae > Taudactylus > Taudactylus pleione. The sequence continues at coordinate 1,964,519 of JAUIMM010000120.1, forward strand.
GTCTTCCACAGGGGTGGGCATTAAGTGGCCCTCCAGTTGTTGTTGAACTACAAAGCATAGCATGCATTGCAATAGTTTTAGCATGGTCAAATAGCAATTTTGTGTCAAGGCATGCTGGGATGTGTAATTCTACAACAGCTTGGGGGCTGCTTATTTCCACACTTAGTCAAACAAATGGGGGTATATTTACTATTGTGAGAGTTTGTAGAAATGGAGATGTTGCCCGTAACAACCAATTTACATTCTAGCTATTATCTTCTAGTAGATGCTAGTTGAATGCTAAGTAGAATCTGTTTGGTTGCTATGGGGAACAACTCCACTTCTAAAAACCATCACTTCATTAAATATGTTCATATTTTCTGCAGTTAAGCATTGTTTATTACAGAGTTCTGCTGTCATTGGAATCAGTATTGTGGGTCCACTTGGACACCTACGGAGAAAGAAAAAAGAAAAGTGCGAGAGTGTGCATTTTCCAAGGGAGCCCGCATGGCGACATTTTCATCCATTTGGGGTGCAACCTCAATGTAACAGTCGCAAAAAATGAGGTTCACTTGTATACAAAAAAAATCAAATTCAGAGGGCACTCACCAGCTCAAAAGGTGCAACTTTTGATGGCTTACGCATTCTGTGGCGTTCTATTTACCTTGACAAAAGGCCCCACTTAGGATCGAAACGTCGGTCATAGCCTGCATATTTGACACTGGTGGTATGTAACAAATAAATAGGACTGTTTACCTTCTGAGATGGTGAGTGCCCTCTGAAATATATATATATATAATATATATATATATATATATATATATACACACACACACGCACACACACTAGGAGTGCCACCTAAAGACATATATGTGTTGTAGCAGGGTCGGGGAACTGGTACCTTCTCCCGGGGTAGATGGCAATGCACAGCAGCTGAGAAATCACACAAAGGGCCTGATTCAGACCCGCTCGTGAGCGCTGAGTGCTCGCAAGCAGGTCGATGTTGCCCAAGTGCGCATGCGCACGACGGAGGCGGCTCCGTCGTGCGCATGCGCGAGACCCGAACAACGACGGCCAAGCCGTCGTTATTGGTCTCGCACCAAAGGGGGCGTGCTGTCGATGGGGATTGACAGCACGCCCCCTTTGGTGGGCGTGCCTGCCCAGACGGAGGTGTTCCCTAGGGAAAGCCTACCGTCTGAGGCCGGCCCCACTGACATCACAAATGATGTCAGTGGGAGTGCATTTGGCTCTGATAGAGCCAAAAGCACTACAGGGCTTGCGACAGCGAGACCCTACCACAGGGTCTCGTCGCAAGCCCAATGGTCGCGATGGTCTTGACCATCGCGACCATCATTTTGGCCGCTCGCTATAGCTCTGGGTGGTCACCCACAGCTATGCGAGCGGCCAAGAGGCCGCTCCAAAAAGGAGAAGGAACGGCCCTGATTCAGAGCGAGCGCTCTGTCAGAACGTCCGGCTCTGAATCAGGGCCAAAGTGCGTTGGTCTGGTGCAACTGGCCTCAGCCAGCTTTATTTGCAGCAAAACAAAATTAACAGAAATAAACGCCTTGCCGTCTGGCACTGACTAAACATAGAACATTCCTAACTCACTAAAAAACAGAAAGTTTTACCAGGCTTAGTTGATATGTTTCCCAAAAGCATATCCTCTGTCATAGAGACACCATAGCTCCTTTCCCAAGGTAGCGTGTCTCCTAATGATCAGCCTCACAACTGAAAGCCCTAATTAGCCTCCTGTGAAGCTAATAGTCCAAAACACCTTCTCAAAGTTTCAAAAGACATAGGCCCTGATTCAGAGCCGGACGCTCTGACCAGAGCGCTCGCTCTGAATCAGGGCCCACCTCCATTAAAATGGACCGTCCTCCTGGACGCTCGTATAGCTGTGGGTCACCACCCACAGCATATACGAGCGTCCAACAAGATGGTCGCGATGGTCTTGACCATCGCGACCATCGGACTTGCGAGTGAAACCCTGTGGTCGGGTTTCTCAACCGCAAGGCCAGGAGTGATTTTGGCTCTATCAGAGCCAAAATCACTCCCACTGACATCACTAGTGATGTCAGTGGGGCCGGACCCAGACGGTAGGCGTTCCCATGGGAACGCCTCTGTCTGGCAGGCACTCCCCCGGAACGCCCACCAAAGGGGGCGTGCTGTCAATCAACATCGACAGCACTCCCCCTTTGGTGCGAGACCCGGAGCGATGGAAAGTCCTTCGCTCGCCGGGTCTCGCGCATGCGCACGACGGAGCTCCCTCCATCGTGCGCATGCGCAGTGGGGAACATCGACCCACTTGCGAGCGTACTGCTGCTCGCGAGTGGGTCTGAATGACCCCCATAGGTCAGAAATCTAGGGAAAAAATACCTGCCCTCCACTATGATGCCAGTGACCTTGTCACAATGTATGTATGCATGTATATATACAGACGGTGGTTGTGGTTTGTTTAAATCAGGCTCCGGGGGAGACAGTTGTTGTCCATGGGATGAAAAAGACCATCACGGTCATGCCTGGGCAGAAGACCAAACATTCCACCTCTTTGGTCTGGCAATATTTCTATCCAAATCCGGACAACAACTGTCTTGCCATATGTACCATATGTAAAGGTGAAATAAGTAGGGGTCGGGACGTTAACCACCTAGGAACATCCTCCCTTATACGGCACCTGCAGCGCGTTCATAAAAAGTTACTGTCAAGTTCAGAAACTTTGGCTAAGACCGTAAGCAGTCCAGGGACACCTAAATCCCTTTTTCCTGTTTTATCCAAGGAATCGGTGGATGAGGAGGATGAGGACGACATCTTGCCTCCGTAGAGCCAGTTTGTGCAGGGACACATTAATTGCCAGCTTGTTTTGTGGGGGCCCAAACGAACCAATCATTTCAGCCACAGTCATGTGGCAGACCCTGGCGCTGAAATGATTGATTTGTTAAAGTGTGCATGTCCTATTTATACAACATAAGGGTGGATGGGAGGGCCCAAGGACAATTCCATCTTGCACTTCTTTTTTTTCTTTGCAGTATGTACTGTTTGGGGCCTAGTTTTTCAAACTGCCATCCTGTCTGCCACTGCAGTGTCACTCCTAGATGGGCCACGTGTTTGTGCTGCCCACTCGTGTCGCTTAGCATAGTCATCTAGCTACCTTGGTGCAATCTTTTGGCCATAAAAACAATATTGTGAGGTGTGAGGTATTCAGAATAGACTGGAAATGAGTGGAATGAAGGTTATTGAGGTTAATAATTGCATAGGAGCAGAAAAACCCACAAATTCTGCGATTTAAGCTGTTTTTATGCTTTTTTTCAAAAAAATACAGATCCAAAACACAAAACCCAGAACCCAAAACACGGAGGGGTGGTTTTGGCAAAACCAATCCAGATCCAAAACACGAAGAAAGATCCAGATCCAAAACCAAAACACGAAAAGTGGCCGGTGCACACCCCTAATATACACACACACACACACATATATATAAAATATTAAAGAAAGCCTTTTTGTAAAGTAAGCCTGCCCTACAGTTTTGAATATGCTTACAAAGTTATTATAACCCTTAGTAAAAGTATACTACCTCCCAACAATCCCTATTTTCTCAGCTCTAAGAAGGGGTATGGCCTTATAATTATATGGTATTAGTTTGTGAGGCTGGGTAAATTTGGGAGTGGTTTGGGTGGTTATGGGTTTGGAGGATGATGAGAGGAGCATATTTATGTGTTGAATACGTATTTAATGTTGGGAGGCAGGGGCGGATTGGGAGTTTAAAGTGGCCCTGGAAAATATATTGAAAGTGGCCCCATGTGCGCGCGCCGAAGGCACGTGCCCGAAAAAGTAGGTGTGGCCACGTGGCAAGGGGTGTGGCCTTATGTGAAATTCCTGAAGGCCGCTGCCCCCCATTTTTGTTATGCTGGGGGCTTGCCCACCGCTACATGAGCTGATGCATATACCCCCTACATGCAGGTACACACAAACATACATACTGTTACACACATATGCAGTCACACACATAAACATACATACTATCACACACATACATACTGTCACACACATATGCAGTCACACATAAACATACATACTGTCACACACAGATACTGTCACACACATAAACATACATACTGTCACACACAAAAACATACATACTATCACACACAAACATACATACTGTCACACACAAACATACATACTGTCACACACAAAAACATACATACTATCACACACATAAACATACATATTGTCACAGACAAAAACATACATACTGTCACACACATAGATACTGTCACACACATATGCAGTCACACACATAAACATACATACTGTCACACACATACGTAGTCACACACATAAACATACATACTGTCACACATAAACATACATACTGTCACACACAAACATACATACTGTCACACCCAAAAACATACATACTATCACACACAAACATACATAGTCACAGGCAAAAAAGATACATACTGTCACACACATAGACACTGTCACACACATAAACATAGATACTGTCACACACATAGATACTGTCACACACATATGCAGTCACACATAAACATACATACTGTCACACACAAACATACATACTGTCACACATATGCAGTCACACACAAAAATATACATACTGTCACACGTAAACATACATATTGTCACACACAAAAACATACCTACTGTCACACACAAAGATACTGTCACACACATATGCAGTCACACACATAAACATACATACTGTCACACACATAGATACTGTCACACACATATGCAGTCACACACAAAAATATACATACTGTCACACACATAGATACTGTCATACACATATACATACATACTGTCACACACACAAACATACTGTCACACACATAGATACTGTCACACACATATGCAGTCACACACATAAACATACATACTTTCACACACAAAAACATACATACTGTCACAGACAAAAACACTCATACTGTCACACACATAGATACTGTCACACACATACTGTCACCACCCACACATAGATACTGTCACACACATATGCAGTCACACACATAAACATACATATTGTCACACACATAGATACTGTCACACACATATGCAGTCATACACATATGCAGTCACACACATAAACATACATACTGTCACACACATAGATACTGTCACACACATATGTAGTCACACACAAAACTATACATACTGTCACACACATAGATACTGTCACACACATATACATACATACTGTCACACACACAAACATACATACTGTCACACACATAGATACTGTCACACACATATGCAGTCACACACATAAACATACATACTTTCACACACAAAAACATACATACTGTCACAGACAAAAACACTCATACTGTCACACACATAGATACTGTCACACACATACTGTCACCACCCACACATAGATACTGTCACACACATATGCAGTCACACACATAAACATACATATTGTCACACATAAACATATATACTGTCACCCACAAAAACATACATACTGTCCCACACACAAAAACATACTGTCACACACATACTGTCACCCACATACATACTGTCACACACATACAGTCACACATAGATACTGTCACACACATATGCAGTCACACACAAACATACATACTGTCACACACAAAAACATTCATACTGTCACACACATAAACATACATACTGTCACACACATATGCAGTCACACACAGAAAAATACATACTGTCACACACAAACATACATACCGTCACACACAAAAACATACATACTGTCACATACAAAAACATACTGTAACCCAAATACATACTGTCACCCACAAATGCAGTCACACACATACATACTGTCACACACATATGCAGTCGCACACAAAAATATACATACTGTCACACACAATAACATACATACGGTCACACACATAGATACTGTCACACACATATGCAGTCACACACATAAACATATATACTGTCACACACATAGATACTGCCACACACATATGCAGTCACACACAAAAAAAAACATACTGTCACACACATAGATACTGTCACACACATATACATACATACTGTCACACACAAACATACATACTGTCACACACATAGATACTGTCACACACATATGCAGTCACACACATAAACATACATACTGTCACACACAAACATACATACTGTCACAGACAAAAACATACATACTGTCACACACATACACATTCTGTCACCCACAAATGCAGTCACACACATACATACTGTCACACACATATGCAGTCACACACATATGCAGTCACACACATACATACTGTCACACACATAATCATACGTACTGTCAGACAAAAACATACATACTGTCACAAACATACATACTGTCACACACAAAAACATATATACTGTCAAATAAACATACATACTGTCACACACATAAACAAACATACTGTCACCCACAAATGCAGTCATACATAGTCACACACATACATATTGTCACACACATATGCAGTCACACACATACATACTGTCACACACATATGCAGTCACACACAAAAATATACATACTGTCACACACATAGATACTGTCACACACATATGCAGTCACACACAAACATACATACTGTCACAGACATAAACATACATACTGTCACACACATAAACAAACATACTGTCACCCACAAATGCAGTCATACATAGTCACACACATACATATTGTCACACACATATGCAGTCACCCAAATACATACTGTCACCCACAAATGCAGTCACACATAGTCACACACATACATACTGTCACACACATATGCAGTCACACACAAAAATATACATACTGTCACACACATATGCAGTCACACACAAACATACATACTGTCACAGACAAAAACATACATACTGTCACACACATACTGTCACCCACAAATGCAGTCACAGTCACACACATACATACTGTCACACATATGCAGTCACACACATACATACTGTCACACACATAATCATACATACTGTCACACACAAAAACATACATACTGTCACATAAACATACATACTGTCACACACAAAAACATATATACTGTCACATAAACATACATACTGTCACACACATAAACAAACATACTGTCACCCACAAATGCAGTCATACATAGTCACACACATACATATTGTCACGCACATATGCAGTCACACACATACATACTGTCACACAAATGTGCAGTCACACACATACTGTCACACACATATGCAGTCACACAGAAAAATATACATACTGTCACACAAAGATACTGTCACACACATATGCAGTCACACACAAACATACATACTGTCACAGACAAAAACATACATACTGTCACACACATACACATACTGCCACCCACAAATGCAGTCACACACATACATACTGTCACACACATAATCATACATACTGTCACACACAAAAAATATGAGATATGGTAAGAACTTACCCATGTTATCTCTATTTCTACGAAGTCCATAGGGTTCCACAGGATTCCTTGGGTATAGGTGTTGACGTCAGTCTTCAGGCACCACAGAGTTAAAGTTTTCAGCCTCCCAGGATGCATCTGGGTCCCTCTCCTATACCCCGCCCCCGGGCCAAGGCATCTCAGTTACGTCACAAGCCATAGGCCGGAGGAGGAGAAGAAAGAGAGAGAAGAAAAAATCTGGACACTCACAAGAATCACATTCTCACCAGAGGGAGACGGAAAAACCGGTGACCAGAATAAAGCCCATCTGCAGTACAGGTGCGACAGGGCGGGAGTCCTGTGGAACCCTATGGACTTCGTAGAAATAGAGATAACAAGGGTAAGTTCTTACCATATCTCATATTTTCTACTTCAGGGTCCATAGGGTATCCACAGGATACCTTGGGGATGTCCCAAAGCAGTATCCTTTAAGGGTGGGGACGCTCCTGTGCAGAAAGGAGAATCCGCCGCCCGAAGGAAGCATCCTGAGAGGCAAAGGTGTCAAAAGCGTAATACCTCACAAAGGTATGGACAGAAGACTATGTAGCAGCCTTGCAGATCTGAACTGCAGAGGCACCACGTCTAGCTGCCCACGAAGGACCCACAGACCTAGTGGAATGAGCCCTCACCAAGGAGGGAGTCCAGGTGAATTGAAAGCCGGCACAACAATTTCTTCATTGATGTGAACGCTGGATACCACTTTGGGAAGGAATCCCGGACGAGTGCGAAGCACCGCCCTATTCCTCTGAAAAATCAAGAGAGAGCCCCTAAATCCGCAACCCTTCTGGCCGAGGCAATGGCCCGAAGGAATATGGTTTTAGCTGTAAGCCATTTGAAGTCCACTGAGCCCAGTGTTTCAAACGGCGGTCCCTGGTGAACTCTGAGGACCACATCCAAATCCTAAGGCGCCACCGGTGGAACAAAAGGTGGCTGAATGCGAAGAACACCTTGCATAAAGGTGCGCACATCAGAGAGCGCAGCAATCCTATGATGAAACCAGACAGACACCTGCACTTTCATAGAAGCCAGGCGAAGCCCATGATCCAGTCCAGCCTGTAGGAAAGCCAACACCCTAGACAGGCGGAACTCCCTAGGGGAATACACTCTAGGTCTACACCACCGGAAGAAAGTATGCCACACACGATGGTAGATTCTTGCCGAGGAAGGTTTACGAGCTCTTAGCATGGTTTGCACCACAGAGCCAGAAAACCCTCTGGACTTTAGCATGACCGTTTGAACAGCCACGCCGGCAAAGACAGCAGAGTCAGGTCCGGGTGAAGACAAGGACCCTGTGACAGCAGATCCGGTCGAAATGGTAACCTCAGAGGAACGTCTGACAGACAGACTCTGGGGGTCGGAAAACCAGTGCCGTCTGGGCCACTCGGGAGCTATCAACAGTAGCGTACCTCCTTCTCATTTGAATTTCCGTATTACCCGCGGAAGAAGGGAAAATGGAGGGAAAAGGTAGGCAAATTGGAACGTCCACTGGACGGACAGAGCATCCACCAGAGACGCCTTTTCGTCTCTTGTTCGAGACCCGTACACCGGCAACTTGTTGTTGTGTCGGGACGCCATGAGGTCTATCTCTGGAAGACCCCACTTGCCCACCAGAATCTGAAAGACATCCTGGTGCAAAGACCACTCTCCCGGATGCACGTCCTGCCTGCTGAGAAAATCCGCTTCCCAGTTGAGGACTCCTGGGATGAACACTGCTGATATTGCCGGGAGATTGCGCTCCGCCCAGACCAGAATGCGGGACACTTCTGCGAGTGCTGCCCGACTGCGGGTTCCTCCTTGAGTGTTTAAATAGGCCACTGTGGTGGCGTTGTCCGACTGGACCTGCACAGGGTGACCCTGGAGAACCGGCTGCGCAAGCTGGAGAGCTCTGAACACCGCACGGAGTTCCAAGATGTTTAGTGGAAGCTCCGCTTCTGCCCGAGTCCACCTGCCCTGAAACAAGTGTGGACCCGTGACAGCTCCCCAGCCCCGGAGACTGGCATTCGTTGTTAACAGGACCCACTCCGCCATCCAGAACGGACGACCCTTGTTGAGGTGGGTCTTCTGCAACCACCAGGTTAGAGACAGGCGAACCTCCGGAGTGAGCATTATCTTCTGGGACCTGAGACACTGATGCAATCCATTCCACCTGGACAGGATCAATAGCTGCAGAGGTCTGGAGTGAAATTGGGCATACTCCACCATGTCGAATACCGACACCATTGAGCCCAATAACCTCATTGCCGAGTGAATCGACACTCGACGACACTGCAGACAGCTGTGCACCCTCAACTGCAGAGCCAGGATCTTTTCCTCCGTCACAAAGATCCGCTGCTGCCTGGAGTCCAAGAAGGCCCCGAGGTGCAGGATCCTCTGAGACGAGGTGAGAGTGGACTTCTGCCAGTTTATCAACCAGCCGTGACGTTGCAGTACCGCAATCGTCAGATCCAGATGGTGTAAAAGAACCTCTGGAAACCCTGCTATCAATAGGAGGTCGTCCAGATAAGGCAACAGTCGGACTCCCTGCGTCCGCAGGAGAGCCGGCATGACCACCACGACCTTGGCGAATACCCGTGGAGCAGTCGCCAGGCCAAAAGGCAGCTTTGTTGCAAATTGCAAATCTGAGGAACTGCTGATGGCGCAAAAAAATAGGGACATGCAGGTAAGCGTCCTGGATGTCCAATGACACCATGTAGTCCCCAGGGTCCAGTGCCAGAATAATGGACCGCAGGGTCTCCATCCGAAACCAAGGCCCCTTCAATGACTTGTTGAGGGCCTTTTAGGTTGAGCATTGGACGGTAAGACCCATTGGGTTTCTGCACCAAAAATAGATTGGAATAGAAACCCTGGCCCCTCTGGGAAATTGGAACATGCACTATAACTCCGGCCTGGAGCATAGTGTGCAAAACCTTCCGCAGTTCCGAAGCTTTGCTCCGGTCTAGCAGAAGGCTTGTGGTAAAAAAAACCGGAATGGAGGCCTGTGCCGAAAGGAGAGGGCATACCCGTGAGAGACCACCTTCTGAACCCAAGTGTCCGTCGTAGCTCTCGACCAGCACTGGGCGAACTGAAGCAGGCGGCCCCCCCTATGGGGTCCCCAAAGGGAGGCCCGGACCGTCAGGCCGTAGGTTTGTCATCTGACCTAGGGGCCGGACGTCTGGTACATCTAGGCCTGTTTCCTGGGCTTGGACGATTTCTTGGTCCCAGTCTGTCGTGGAAAGGACTGTGCTTTAGGCCTACCTTGGACCCTGTGAGGCCGAAAGGTTGACATACCAGCACTTGACTGCATCGTAGCAGACGGGAGACATGCAGATTTTGCTGCTGCCAACGTAGATACTATTTTGTCCAGATCTGGACCAAATAGGACCTCTCCATTGAAAGGCAGCCCTTCTAATCCCTTTTTTGGAATCAGCGTCCGCCTTCCAAGAAGGCAACCATAAGGTGCGACAAGCAGCCACAGCTGCAGAGGAAATCCTAGAGGTGAGCATACAAATATCTAAGGCTGCTTCATTGATGTAAGTGGCCGAGTCTCGGAGAATGCCCACCAACTCGGCCTGTTCAGCCGAACAGTCAGAGTCCAAAGACGCCTCCAAACTATCCGCCCAGCGCTCCATAGCTCTGGCTACCCAACACACGGCCATAGCCGGTCTGGATGCTCCCCCTGCCAGGGAATAAATGGATTTGAGGCAGATCTCCACCTTGCGGTCTGTGACATCCTTCAAGGATGACAGCGAAGGCATAGGCAACGTGGGACTTCTGACTAGGTGTGTGACGTAAATCCACCTGCGGAGGGGACTCCCACTTAGAAAAATAATTGTCTGCAAACGGATAAGCCACGGCTAAGCACCTCTGGATTTTTCCACGCCTTCTCTAAATGATCCACTAATTGATCAGAAAGAGGGAACACCATAGCCTCACCCTCAATATCCTTAAAAAAAGGCATATTTGGATTTGGCCACCGGAGGATCCTCATCCTCAATAACTAAAGCCGTGCGGACTGCCCGAATAAGACCAGGGATATAGACCTTGGACTTAGCGTCCGGCTCTTTGGTACGGAGAGGTTCTTGGTCAGATAGATCCAGAATCTCCCCATAATCAGACGTCACGTCGTCATCCTCATAAGGAGCAGACAGAGACGCCACCGGCCGCTTATGAGGCCGCAACACAGACTCCCCCTGTAAAACATCAGACAAATGCTGAACCGATGTATGCAGGGTATTAACCCACGCAGGCTCCTGAGGAACCTGGTGAGGGGAATTGGGGAGACTGTGGGGTACCATCAGTTGTCTCGGGAAACCCTGCATGGATGATGACACCACTGACTGCTGGGACAGACCCGTCTGGGTAAACACAGGTGGCGGAGCTAGCTGGCCCACAAGGGTTGTAAGCGCCTTAGCGAAACAAGCCCAGGGAGGTTCCTGTACCGGAGCCGTGACCATAACTGGCCGTGACAGTGCCAGGCACTGGCGACATAGCCCCTCCGCGTTACCCTCCCCCTCCGCTATCGGTACATTACATTTAGTACACAAGAGCCGGAGAGGAAAATCAGTCTGAGACATGATGGTAAAGTATGTGACACTCACACCTATACTATTGGTATAGTGTGAAAAACGCCCTGCACTCCGCACACCGCAAGGGCTTTGAGCAGAGCAAGATCAGGGACAGTTATATGGCTGACAGTAGATAGTGAAAGTACAGACAGCAGGGCTAGCAGTTGAGTCACATACAATGCTGAAGAAACAAATCCCTGCACTATCAGCGCTGATCTTCAACTACTCAGACCCTCAGGCTGGTAGGACTCAGCGCTGCATACACTGACCTCTGGCAAACGGAGGAGAGGTATACTGGGGGACCCAGACCGCAATGCCACCGCTCACAGGCTTCCAGCAGCGTTCACCATGCTTTAAAGATGGCCACCGAGGAGCAGAGGATGAAGGAGGCCGGCCTGGGGGAGGAGCGCTGACACACTATGGCCAATCAGCCTAAGCAGAGAGGCTGTTTGCAGCAGGGGAGGCGCCAGCTGTGAGACAGAGAAAGCGCGCTCCCCTGGCATGCATTTAACCCCTGGGACGCCGCAGCGTATGCCGCTCAGCAGCAGCCCACTGTCCCAGGGGGTTGTGGAAGCACAGGTTGGTCGCCTGGCTCCACGCAGCAGCCAGTCCCCAGGGAGCCCCCTGCCTGGGGACTCAGGACCATGTGACCAGCGGGGACCCACCGCGGGACCCCGCTGCTTACCTGCATCCCCTTGGATCCGGCCACGGTCCAAAACATCTGGGGGCACCGTTAGCCGTGACCCCAGATGTTTACCAGCATCCTTGGATCGGTACCGACGTTCTGGTACCGGCGGGGTGTAGGGGAGACAGCATGGACGTCAGTACTGACTGTCCATGCTGTACTCCCAGATGTGCAGCCAGCGCTGCCTTTAAAAGAAACTTCAGGGGCTCTTCATAGCCCCCCTCTTCACAGTGCCTCCGACTCCGGCCAAGCACCGACGAAACTGGGATGCCTTTGCCCGGGGGTGGGGTATAGGAGAGGGACCCAGATGCATCCTGGGAGGCTGAAAACTTTAACTCTGTGGTGCCTGAAGACTGACGTCAACACCTATACCCAAGGTATCCTGTGGATACCCTATGGACCCTGAAGTAGAAACATACATACTGTCACACACAAAAACATATATACTGTCACATAAACATACATACTGTCACATAAACATACATACTGTCACACACATAAACAAACATACTGTCACCCACAAATGCAGTCATACATAGTCACACACATACATATTGTCACACACATATGCAGTCACACACATATGCAGTCACCCAAATACATACTGTCACCCACAAATGCAGTCACACATAGTCACACACATACATACTGTCACACACATATGCAGTCACACACAAAAATATACATACTGTCACACACATATGCAGTCACACACAAACATACATACTGTCACAGACAAAAACATACATACTGTCACACACATACACATACTGTCACCCACAAATGCAGTCACACACATACATACTGTCACATACATATGCAGTCACACACATACATACTGTCACACACATATGCAGTCACACACATACATACTGTCACACACATACATACTGTCACACACAAAAACATATATACTGTCACATAAACATACATACTGTCACACACATAAACAAACATACTGTCACCCACAAATGCAGTCATACATAGTCACACACATACATATTGTCACACACAAATGCAGTCACACACATACATACTGTCACACACATGTGCAGTCACACACATATATATTGTCACCCACATAAACATACATACTGTCACACCCATAAACATACATACTGTCACATACACAAAAACATACATACTGTCACACACATAGATACTGTCACACACATATGCAGTCACACACAAAGATACTGTCACACACTTATGCAGTCACACCCATAAACATACATACTGTCACACACATAGATACTGTCACACCCATAAACATACACACTGTCACACACATAAACATACATACTGTCACACACATATGCAGTCACACACAAACATACATACTGTCACACACAAAAACATACATACTGTCACAGACAAAAACACTCATACTGTCACACACATATATACTGTCACACACATACTGTCACCCACAAATGCAGTCACACACATAGATACTGTCACACACATATGCAGTCACACACATAAACATACATACTGTCACACACAAAAACATACATACTGTCACACACATAAACATACATACTGTTACACACATATGCAGTCACACACAAAAATATACATACTGTCACAAGTAAACATACATACTGTCACCCACAAAAACATACGTACTGTCCCACACACAAAAACATACTGTTACCCAAATACATACTGTCACACACATACAGTCACCCACAAATGCAGTCACACATAGATACTGTCACACACATATGCAGTCACACACATAAACATACATACTGTAACACACAAAAACATACATACTGTCACACACATAAACATACATACTGTCACACACATATGCAGTCACACACATATGCAGTTACACACAAAAAAATACATACTGTCACACACAAACATACATACCGTCACACACAAAAAAATACTGTCACCCACATACACATACTGTCACCCACAAATGCAGTCACACATAGTCACACACATACATACTGTCACACACATATGCAGTCACACACAAAAATATACATACTGTCACACACATAGATACTGTCATACACATATGCAGACACACACAAACATACATACTGTCACAGACAAAAACATACATACTGTCACACACATACACATACTGTCACCCACAAATCGAGTCACACACATACATAATGTCACACACATACTGTCACACACAAAAACATACATACTGTCACACACAAAAACATATATACTGTCACATAAACATACATACTGTCACACACATAAACATACATACTGTCACACACAAAAGCATACTGTCACCCACAAATGCAGTCACACATAGTCACACACATACATACTGTCACACACATATGCAGTCACACACATACATACTGTCACACACAAAAACATACATACTGTCACATAAACATACATACTGTCACACACAAAAACATATATACTGTCACATAAACATACATACTGGCACACACATAAACAAACATACTGTCACCAACAAATGCAGTCATACATAGTCACACACATACATATTGTCACACACAAATGCAGTCACACACATACATACTGTCACACACATGTGCAGTCACACACATACATATTGTCACCCACATATGCAGTCACACATACATACTGTCACACACATACATACTGTCACACACATATGCAGTCACACACATAAACATACATACTGTCATACCCATAAACATACATACTGTCACATACACAAAAACATACATACTGTCACACACATAGATACTGTCACACACTTATGCAGTCACACACAAAGATACTGTCACACACTTATGCAGTCACACCCATAAACATACATACTGTCACACACATAGATACTGTCACACCCATAAACATACACACTGTCACACACATATGCAGTCACACACATAAACATACATACTGTCACACACATATGCAGTCACACACATAAACATACATACTGTCACACACAAACATACATACTGTCACACACAAAAACATACATACTGTCACAGACAAAAACACTCATACTGTCACACACATAGATACTGTCACCCACAAATGCAGTCACACACATAGATACTGTCACACACATATGCAGTCACACACATAAACATACATACTGTCACACACAAAAACATACATACTGTCACACACAAAAACATACATACTGTCACACACATAAACATACCAACTGTTACACACATATGCAGTCACACACAAAAATATACATACTGTCACAAGTAAACATACATACTGTCACCCACAAAAACATACATACTGTCCCACACACTAAAACATACTGTTACCCAAATACATACTGTCACCCACATACATACTGTCACACACATACAGTCACCCACAAATGCAGTCACACATAGATACTGTCACACACATATGCAGTCACACACATAAACATACATACTGTCACACACAAAAACATACATACTGTCACACACATAAACATACATACTGTCACACACATATGCAGTCACACACATATGCAGTTACACACAAAAAAATACATACTGTCACACACAAACATACATACCGTCACACACAAAAACATACTGTCACCCACATACACATACTGTCACCCACATATGCAGTCACACATACATACTGTCACACACATACTGTCACCCACATACATACTGTCACCCACATAAACATACATACTGTCACCCACATAAACATACATACTGTCACACACATAAACATACATACTGTCACACACATAGATACTGTCACACACATAAACATACATACTGTCACACACAAAAACATACATACTGTCACACACATAGATACTGTCACACACATATGCAGTCACACACAAACATACATACTGTCACACACTTATGCAGTCACACCTATAAACATACAAACTGTCACACACATATATACTGTCACACACATATTCAGTCACACACAAAAATATACAAACTGTCACACACATACTGTCACACACAAAAATATACATACTGTCACACACATAGATACTGTCACACACATATGCAGTCACACAGATAAACACATACTGTCACACACAAACATACATACTGTCACACACATAGATACTGTCACACGCATATGCAGTCACACGCATATGCAGTCACACACAAACATACATACTGTCACACACAAAGATACTGTCATACACATATGCAGTCACACACAAACATACATACTGTCACACACAGATACTGTCACCCACATACACATACTGTCACCCACATACACATACTGTCACGCACATATGCAGTCACACATACATGCTGTCACCCACATACACATACTGTCACCCACATACATACTGTCACACACATACACGTACTGTCACCCACATATGCAGTCACACACATACACATACTGTCACCCACATATGTAGTCACACATGCTGTCACACACATATTGTACACATACATACTGTCACACACATATACTCATACATACATACATACACACAGTCACACACATATGCAATCACACACATATACATACATACATACATACATACATACTGTCTGTCACACACATGTGACAAATACACTTAGACAATACTATAGTGTCCCACTTACTTTACACTCTGCAGCTCCTCCTCTCAGTGCTCCCATCCATGCTGCTCCTGGCCCTGACCTCAGGCAGTGCCGTGTAGCTCCGCCCCCTACTCTGACTCCGCCTCCACCATTCTTCTCAATTAATTTCAGATTGCAGCTGCTGTAGCTGCAATCACAGACTGGGGGGCCCTTCAGAGAGAGGGGGGGGACACACAGGAGCAGCCTCCCGAGTTCTTGCTGCACCTGCTGGCCTTATGTTTACACAATGCACGGGGAGGGGAGGGGGGCGGGGCGATGTACAGAACCTGTGCTGCTGCTTACCTTACTTTTCCTGCCGGTCCTGGGGCCTCTCCAGTTCTTACATAATCAGCGGCCCGGGCCTCGGCACTGCTAGTTGTGACAGGCAGCCGGCAGGCTGCCTGTCAAGAAAGAGACTGCTAAGCTTTGGGCGGGTGACGCGTATAGGGGGCGGGGCCACGGGTGACAAACGGCCCCACAACCCAATCGGCCCACCGGGAATCTTCCCACCGTAGGTAACAGCCAATCCGCCCCTGTTGGGAGGTATGGGTAAAAAGGCAAATATAGAATAAATTATAGCTTTAACACATCATAATTGGAACAGTAAATGATATGTTGCCTAATCAGATATTTGTTTAGTGCAAACATGCCACCTTTTGAAAAAGTATTTTAGAGAGTATTAGGGCCCATACACCTGAATGACCAGCATAAGATCAGATTCATCATACGATTTCCGTATGATTCCCCGGAGCTCCCTGGCAGTCCCGGCAGCATGTTTGTTGTTTTTCTTAGAACAGGATCTGTCGTAAGATCGATCCTGTGTCTCACAGGTTCATAACGGAAACAGTCATTGAAATGACTTGAATTGCTACACGATGGATCGCATGAAAAAAACGGCACGATCTGCACACAATATGATGGAACATATGTGCTGCACATATGATCATAAGATACGATTGAAGGTGCAGTGGGAGCGCACATCGGATCATATCACAGTTAAAAAAATAAGAGTTATTGTATGACATACCTTTGTTAACTCTTTTTCTTCGAGGTCCATGGGGTCCACAGCCATTACGTTGGGGTATGAATCCCGGTCACCAAACAGTTGACGCAAATGAGTTCTCTGCTCCCAGAATGCACCAGGGTTCCTCCTCATATACCCCACCCCCTGCCTCAGGTAGCCAGTTCGTTACCAAGCTCAAGCAGGCAGAGACAAACAAAGGGTAAGAAAGAAAAGACCCATACTCACGAGTCCAGACTCTCAAGAGAAGAACTACGGAAAAACCTCCCCCAGAACTACAGGTGCGTCTGGGTGGGTGTCCTATGGACCTCGAAGAAAAAGAGTTAACAAAGGTATGTCATACCATAACTCTTATTTTCTTCGGGGTCCATGGGGTCCACAGCCATTACGCTGGGGATATCCCAAAGCACTAACCCTACGGGCGGGGACGCTCCCCGGCTCTCGGAAGAGAGGAGAATCCTACGCCTGAAGAAGGCATCCTGACAGGCAAAGGTGTCAAAGGAATAAAATTTGACAAAGGTATGGATGGAAGACCATGTGGCTGCTTTGCATAATTGCTCAGAAGAAGCACCCTGGTGGGCCGCCCATGATGGACCTACCACCCTAGTAGAATGTGCTGACACTGAATCCGGCACCCGCATACCAGCCTGTGTATAAGGCATATAAGCCAATGAAATTGCCATGCGAATCCACCTGGCCAGTGTCTGTTTACTGGCTGGCCAGCCACGCTTATCACAACCATAAAGCACAAAAAGTGAATCGGACTTCCTCCATTTGCTCGTGCATTTAACATAAATTCTCAACGCACGGACCACATCCAGGGAAGCCTCACATTGTGAGAGACTTGTGCCCTGAAATGCTGGAACTACTATTTCTTCATTAATATGAAATTTAGACACCACTTTCGGAAGGTAACCCTCCCTAGTACGCAGCACTGCTCTATCTTGATGAAATTCCAAGAACGGCTCCCAGAAGGAAAGCGCAGCTAAATCCGACACTACGTGCAGATGCCATAGCAAGGAGAAATACCATCTTTGCTGTTAGCCACTTGATGTCTATTGAATTTAAAGGCTCGAACGGAGGAGCCTGTAAAACCTTCAGAACTAGAGTCAAGTCCCACGGAACAACCGGGGAAACGAAGGGAGGCTGAATCCTCAACACCCCCTGAAAAAAGGTCTTTATATCTGGTCTCAGAGCAATTTTATGTTGGAACCAGACTGAAAGAGCTGACACCTGTACCCTTAAAGAGGCCAGACGGAGCCCTTTTTCCAGACCGCTTTGAAGAAAATCAAGCACTCTGGATATCAGGAATTTCTGTGGATCATACCCTCTCAGTTCACACCACTGAAAGAAAGTATGCCAAACCCTATAGTATATACTGGCTGAGGATGGTTTCCGTGCCTTCAACATCGTCTGTATAACAGACTCGGAAAACCCCTTCTTCCTCAAGACGGAGATGTCAAGAGCGATGCCGTCAGTGATAGCCGATGAAGATCCGGGTACCAGCAGGGACCCTGTAGCAACAGATCTCAATGGCAGAGGCCATGGAGTGTCTATGGAGAGAGACCGTACATCTGTGAACCAGTGCCCTCTCGGCCAAGCAGGAGCTATTAATATGACGGTGCTGCCCTCTTGTTGGATCTTTCTGACAACTCTGGGCAGAAGAGCAAACGGGGGAAACAGATATACCAAGTTGTAACGCCACTTTACTGTCAGTGCGTCTACAAACTCGGCTCTCGGATCTCTTCTTGATGCCATCAGATCTATTTCTGGTAGACCCCACCTGTCCACAAGGTTCCGAAAAACCTGTGGATGTAGGGCCCATTCTCCTGCATTTATCTCTTGCCGACTGAGAAAATCGGCCTCCCAATTCAGGATTCCTGGAATGAACACGGCAGATATCGTGGGCAGATGAGTCTCTGCCCATACCAGGATCTTTGATACCTCTGCCAAGGCAGCCCAACTCCTTGTGCCCCCTTGATGATTTAGGTAGGCGACCACGGTGCGATTGTCCGACTGTATCTGCACAGACCTGCCCTTTAAGATTTCCTGAGCCTGCACTAAAGCTTTGAATATAGCTCTTAGTTCCAGGATGTTTATCGGTAGCCGACTTTCCGCCACTGACCACTTTCCTTGGAAAGTATGTGACCCCGTCATCGCCCCCCAACCTTGGTTTTGACTAATGTCCAATCCGGCACCCAAAAGGGGCGACCCTGCCTGAGGTGCTTTGTCTGCAACCACCAGGTCAGGGACAACCGTACCTCTGGAGAGAGACGCAGCAGCTGAGACCTGATCGTGCGATGATCCTTGTTCCAGCAAGACAGAACTAATTGGTGCAGTGGTCTGGAGTGGAATTGAGCGTATTCCACCATCCTATAGGTGGCCCCCATCGACCCCAGGACCTGCATGGCTACTAAAACGGATATCTGCCTGTTGCGAAGCAACCTGCGTATTCGTGATTGTAGGGCAAGGATCTTCTCCTCCGGCAGATATATTTTCTGCACCACGGAGTCCAATCTCGCTCCCAAATGACACATCTGTTGTATCGGACAGGGTGACGACTTTTGCCAGTTTATGATCCAGCCGTGAATGCACAGACATGATACTGTCAGCCTAAAATGATCCTGTACCTGCTGTGGGGACTGCCCCAGCAACAGGAGGTCGTCCAAGTAAGGCAAAATCCTGACGCCTTGGCGTCTGAGGCATGCCATCATCACCGCCATCACCTTTGTGAATACCCGAGGGGCTGTGGACAGGCCAAACGGCAGGGCCTGGAACTGAAAATGTTCCTCCCCTACCGCAAAACAAAGACATTTTTGATGAGCCTGTGTGATTGGGATGTGAAGGTAGGCATCCTGTATATCTAGGGATACCATATAGTCCCCTTGTTCCATTGCCAACACAATCGATTGCAATGTTTCCATCCTGAACCCGGGGGCTCGAACAAATTTGTTGAGCTCTCTCAGATTCAGAATAGGCCGGTATGACCCATTCAGTTTCTGAACCAAGAACTGATTCTCTGGCACCGGAATCACTACTTCCAATGCTAGCAAGGCAAGAATAGCCTTTAGAAGGGCCAAAGCTCTTTATGAACCCACCCGCGGGTTTACACAAAAGAACCTTTGCAGAGGAGTCCTCCAAAAAAGCGTACCCTCGGGAAACAACTCCTCGAACCCAGGCATCCTCCATCGTGAGGTGCCAGGGCTCTGAGAAGTAGTCAGCCCCCCACCCTGGGATCCCCCAGGGGGAGGCCCATTCCATCAGGCCACTGGTTTAACCTGGACCCTAGATCCTGGACGTTTGTTCTGCCAGGGCTTCCTGGGTCCTGCCTTTTTTGGTGGAAATCTCACTGAGGGCTGACCTTTGGCCTTGCCGTGCGGCCGAAACCCCGAAAGGATGCCCTCCTCAATTTAGACGAGGTTGCTGATGGCAAACCTGCCGTCTTTGAGGCTGCCATGGAGGATACAATTTTGTCCAATTCTGGACCAAAGAGAACACCTCCTGTGAATGGAAGGAATTCTAGGGCCTTTTTTGACCCGGCATCTGCCTTCCAATCCTTCAACCAGAGGATCCTACGTGCTACCACGGACTCTGCTGAAACCTTAGAGGAAAGGATCCCTGCATCCAAGGCGGCATCTCCCAAATAAGAGGCCCCTTCTCTAATAAAGGAGATCATGTCCAGTTGCTCCTTAGAGGCATCTGGTAAAGACTCCGTTAGAGTTTTGGCCCACTCCTCAATAGCTCTTGCTACCCAGGCAGTGGCCATAGCTGGGCGGGTGGCCGTTCCTGCCAGCGAAAAAATTGATTTGAGACAAGTCTCCAGTCTCCTATCCGTGATTTCCTTCAGCGAAACTGCTGGGATTAGCAGAGTGGTACGTTTAATCAGCTGTGCCACATGTGCATCAACTGACGGTGGATTCTCCCACTTGGCACAGTCCTCTGCTGGAAAAGGATATAGAAGCGCCATTCTTTTAGAAGAATCGCTTACCTTATCCGGATGGACCCAGGCTTCCACCATAAGTTCTGATAAATGTTCAGACTTTGGGAATTCTGCCTTAACCACTTTCTGACGCTTAAACAGGGGGCTTTCCTAGGTGGAAGATCCCCTTCCTCGATATTTAACACCGATTTTACAGCCCTTATCAGAAAGGGGACATCGGCTACTGGGAAATGATAATCACCCTCCTTGGAGCTAGACTCATGTGAAGAGTCCTGTGCCTGTTCCTCCTCCTCGGAGGCACTGGAGTACTCACCCATATGAGGCGATACATGGCGCCTATATTTAGGCTACTTTGGCTTGAGAGCCTGAGGCTGAAAAACCCCCGAGGATGATGCCATAACCTTACCAGCACCAGGGTCCATCCAAGGCGGCCACATCATGGGCATAGGATGCATCTGCTGAGGCAAACCCGAAACCGGTACCGGGGCAGCCAGCCGTTCCGCCACCTGAGCCATAACCTGAGAAAATGACGCCCAAGGGGGCTCAGGGCCTGAAACAGGCAAACTTGATTGGTGTGGTGGCTGTCTGAAACAGTTCCCACAAAGCCCATTTTGTAGAAAGTCCAGTGGAGACAATCCTGCCTTGCAGGCTATACAGGATATCAGCAACAGGGCTCCCGCCACCTGACCCTCAGACTCCTTAGACATATCACTATGCCACTGGTTCTGGATGTCTATGTGCTGCTTTCTACTCTCAACCCACACACCTGTAGCAAGGGAAGGGGAGAGACAGTGACAGTATACAGGAATTACAGTTCTTTTACAGAAGAAACAGTATCCATAAACAACAATCACATGTCATGCATAAATACTCCACGAGCCATATGCATATAAGCTCTCACTACCACAATCAGCCTAAGCTTAGGTAGGATAGAGCCCTATAAACACCTAAACCAGCAGTAGGCAAGGTATACAGGGAGACTGCCCAGCGTCCTGTAGGAGCAGCGTTCAGAGAGCAACTGACATACACTCTGGCTGCCCTGTATGGAGGCTGGGAGGAGCAATCCACAATCACTGCGCCAGAGGGCTGAACTAACGTGTGGATTGGGGGAGAGGCCGCCGGGGAAGCGTACCTCCCCTACGCTGCTTGGACCTGCTCGGTAAACTGACCTGGCCGCCGCCACAAGACCCGGCTGGTCAGGAACATCATATCCCGGTGGTCTAGGCTAGGAGACAAGCTGTATGCCTCCTGACTGCAGCGTGCCTCCAGTCAGTCTCACCTCTGGAGGCCGGACCGCCACGTGGTCCAGGAGTCAGCAACCATCTGCTTACCTGCCATCCCCTTGATCCGGTTGCGGTCCAGGGCCTGAGAGCCCCTGCCGAATCCCCTGCCATGGACCTGCCAAGGCTAGTGGTGCGGCGCCGGAGGAGGTAGTTGCAGCGCGTGGCCGGTGCTCCTCCAATCAGGCACGAGGCTGCTTCCAGGACAGCTCAGACCACCCGCTGAGATAGAGAGTAAAACTCTCCTTTTTTTTTTCTTTTTTTTTTTACTCGTCTGCAGGACTGCTCCAGCAGTCCCACTGTCTATGTGGTGAACACAACAAACAGGAAGAACTGGCTACCTGAGGCAGGGGGTGGGGTATATGAGGAGGAACCCCGATGCATCCTGGGAGCAGAGAACTCGTTTGCGTTAACTGTTTGGTGACCGAGATTCATACCTCAACGTAATGGCTGTGGACCCCATGGACCCCGAAGAAGAAAATACACGATTTCCACAAGATTGATCGTACAGCGAGTCGAAAATCGACTAATAGTCCAAAAATCGCGTTGGTGTATGGGGGCCTCAAGGCCGGGATGTACTAAGGTTGCGGTGACCATTCCGCCAGTCACCGCAACCTTACTAATCGCACATGTAATAACATATGTGATTAGTATCGCAGAGGACAGCTCTTGCGATAAGAGCTGCCCTTTGCGAAGTAACCGACGCCGGGTGATGAGGTCTCCATGGGACACCGCCCCCTCCAAGCCCCGGGAGCTTCCTGCTGGTCACCTGTGAAGGAAGCCCCAGGCTCCTCCTCCTCCTCCCTGCACCCGGAAGAAGATTTGGAGGAGGCGGAGGACCCAGGAGGAGCGCGGATCGGCGACTATGGACAGCAGGTGAGTGGGGGCCAGCGCTGGGCGATGGCGAGGCGGTGGCGAATCGTCGGTAGCCGGGTGCGGTAAGAAGCCCATAGGCTTCTATAGGGTAACGCCAGGTTTTTCTGGCGTTACCCTCTGCACCAATAAAGTGCGGCTGGGTCTTAGTACATATGGAAATGCGGTAAAACCCTCGAAAACTGGGTTTTACCGCATTTTTACTTTAGTACATCCCGGCCTAAGAAAGCAGCACATGCTTGCAGTGCTGATGAAGGCGCTTACTGTTCCATCTGAGAGGCGTGTCACAAAATTTGCTTCAGTCCAATTGTGCATTAAACTTATTGTGCACTCTACTATTTTCCAGCATCTTCAATGACCCTCTCTAACTTTGTCTTCCTTGGGCATACAAGGGTCTAGTTACTAAGCTTTGTTAGGAGATAAAGTGAACGGAGATATGGTACCAGCCAATCAGCTCCTAACTGCCATTTTTCAAACACAGCCTGTAACATGGCAGTTAGCAGCTGATTGGCTGGTACCTTATCACTGTTCACTTTATCTCCTAACAAGGCTTAGTAAATAGACCTCACAGTCACTCGGGTAGCCATCAGTGGGCTGGAGAGTGGTGGGCATTTTTATGTAGGCCTCGTTCTTCTCCTCAGTGCTTCCTCCATGTTTGAGGACAGTGATGACATCATCAATGTGTTGCACCTACTGGTTGATTGCTAGACTCTTCAGGGAAAGAAAATCAACGATATTTCAGGAATTTTCCCTGACCTTCAGGGAGAGTTAGCAAATATGTAAAGGCCCCTGTACACTACACGCTATCTCTAAAGATTTGGCCGATTCCGACACATCGGAATGACAAATTGTTAACAATGTGTAGTATGTATGCACTACGCTGTGTAGTGCCTGCTCACATGGGGTCGTCAGACTGAACTTATGTACTGCATGTAAGATCAGGTGATGTGGCTGACGATCCCATGCTGCGATATGTGGGGGGTGGCATATCCGGCGGTCGGTCACCAGATTGGCCAGTGTGTACGGACCGCTTGATATGTCTGCAGCCAGGAGCGTCATTAGAGAGGAGGGGGCCAGTGTGCATCCCCCGTCAGGGGCGCCCTTCACTTACCCTGGTGGCCAGCAGCCGACTGACTTGGCTGGCCAGCCACCGCAGAATCAGTAGACTCTGGGCACTAGAGTGTGCCCAGAGCCTACTGCGCATGCGCAGATTGCCGGGGAAATGGCACTGCCGCCATGTTCCCGGCGATTTCCTCACAGCGCATGTGCAAAATGCCAGAAAAAAATCCAGCATCTTGGGCAGCGCTGAGAGACCTGATGCGGGACCTCGGAGAGGTAAGTTTTAGATAATATGGGTGCAGAGTGTGCGGTGCGGGCCTTCCTGGACCCTGCACCCATTATAGATACGCCCCTGCTGCCAGCCATCACTGGGATCATCGGCAACATCGCTGGGTACACATCGTTTAGTGTACCCAGCTTAAGTCACACAGATCACTGTTCACGGATGCAACTGGCGAGTATTTGCATACAGCTCATGCACATATGCGAATTTACACAATATTCCATATGCCTGTCATAGTCTGAATTGGACAGAACTTGGATGAATATGTCTTTCCGTGAAATAGGGCATTTCGTGGCAGGAACTGGGCAGTGACAATACATCGACTATAACCCCCCTGACTTGAGTGAGATTGTCATGGGAGTTTTATGGGAGTGTGTCGTGGGTTTGGGTTAAATTCTCCAGGTGATTTGTGGGAAGGAAGTCTGGGCCTGATTCAGACCCAGTCGCAAGCGCTGAGCGCTCGCAACCGGATCGATGGTGGCCCACAGCGCATGCGCACGACGGACCCGGCTCCGTCATGCGCATGCGCGAGATCCAGCTAGCGACGGGCATTCCGTCGCTCCGGGTCTCGCACCAAAGGGGGCGAGCTGTCGATGTTGAGTGACAGTTCGCCCCCTTTGTTGGGCGGGCCGGGGGGGTGGCTGCCCAAACGGAGGCGTTCCCATGAGAACGCCTGCCGTTTGGGGGGCGGCCCCACTGACATCACGCGTGATGTCAGTGGGGAGATTCCGGCTGTTAGACCACAAGGGTCTCGTCTCAAGCCCGATGGTCGCGATGGTCTTGACCATCGCGACCATCATCATGGCCGCTCGCATTAGCTGTGGGCCAGGAGGCCGCTCCATAAAAAAAAAAAGACGCCCTGATTCAGAGCGAGTGCTCTTTCAGAGCATCCGGCTCTGAATCAGGGCCTCTGTTTCAGACATATCTCTGGCAACTAGCATGGGGCTGATACAAGTGCAGTTATTAATGATGACTGTTGCAGTGTCTGGTGTAAAATCTAAGGGTGGTGCAGGTTTCCACTTGAACACAGACGAACCCTCACATTGCTTGAATGGATACTGGCATTAGCATAAGGTAGTAAATCAGGCTTTTGTGGATGTCCACAACTACAGCGAATTTGCATGTGAATCGGAATCAGTCCTTATGTGTGCGGGTATCTGCAGAACAGCTAACATGTAGTCAGGCCATCTATCCAAATGTCCAGATCTGACCAATTCAGCCATGCACTTCGGAATTGATGCTCTTAAGTGTGAGTTCCGTACCCAATTTATTCACACAATTGGGAATGGGTGTTCTTGTTAAGTGTGTGCAGTGGTAAATATATCATGCGAAATGTGTTGTAGTGTTATGGTGTCCTCCTTATTTTTTGTTATTCTAAACAAAATCTCCATATAACTTATTTGAATGTGTTTATGTGCATATGCAGCTCTCTCATCTGGCACTGTAAAAGCCTAGGCTTTTAGTTGAAAAACTGGGTGAGGCAAAGAGCGTGAGATGACCCTGAATGTCCTTGGTCAGCGCTAGACATAATCAACCAGGGCTGGTGCCACTCAAACAGGGGAACACACAGCGTGAGGCCTGCCACCATAGTGCCATTAAGTCCTAATTCGGTTAGCAAGGGGGATGTATTCCCTCTCTGAATTTGGCCCTCCAAAAACATATGGACCAGTGGGGGCCCACAAAATTCCAGGTCCACAGCAGAAACCAGTGGGCCTTCAAGGACCCATCTGGTGGTTATGGGTACCCTCAGGGCCGGATTAACGGGGGGCGACAGGGGCGGTCGTCCCTGGGCCCCCACACCCATCGAGGTTAACGTGCACCAGAGGAGACGGGACCAGTTCCGCCTCCCCCGGGCCACCTCAGCCCGGCGCCGCAGAGAGGGTCAATTTACCGGGCGCCCGCTGGTAACCAGCGTGCACCCAGCTCTCTCCCCTCAGCAGCAGCCGGAGTCGGAGCTCACTCGAGAGCTCCGACTTCCAGCTCACACAGTGTGCACTATGGGAGAGACATCATGACGTCTCTCCCATAGTGCAGAGGAGCAGCCGAGCGGACCGGACAGCAGCAGCGGACATGGGAGCGGGGTTTAAGGTAAGTATTCATTTTATTGTGTGTGTGTGTATGCAGGCAGCTTTATTACTGGGGGCAATACGCGGGGGACATTATTACTGGGGACAAAGCTCGGGGGACACTAATACAGGGGGCAATACTCAGGGGACATTAATACAAGGGCAATGCTCGGGGGCCATTACTACTAGGGGCAATGCTCGGGGGGCATTACTACTGGGGGCAATGCTTGGGATGCATTACTACTGGGGGAAATGCTTGGGGGGCATTACTACTGGGGGCAATACTCAGGGGGACATTACTACTGGGCGAAATACTCAGGGGGAGCATTACTATTGGGGGCTCTACTTGGGTGTGGTTCATTACTACTGGGGCACTACTACAGAAGGAGCATTACTATTGGGGGCACTAATACAGGGCAATTACTACTGGGGGTATTTATACAGAGGGCTCCACTAGAGGGGGCATTACTATTGGTGGCACTACCACAGGGGGCATTACTATTCGGGGCTCTACTACTGGGGGCATTTATAAAGGGGGCATTACTATTCGGGGCACTAAAATAGGGGGCATAACTACAGGTGGCACTACTAATGGGGGTATTGAATAGGCACTGCATAAGGGGCACCACTCCTGGGGGCACTACTACTCTGGGCTCTGCATATAGGACACTACTACTGTGAGCACTGACATTACTGTGGCCTCTGCATAAGGTCCCCATTGTGCATGCCCCCAGTTTGTCCACATTTAATAGGGGCCCCCATATGTTTGTTGCCCAGGGGCTCCCACAGACCTTAATCCGACCCTAGGTACCCTGGCCTTGTCCAGAGGTCATGGGGGCTATGGTCTAGTTTGGCGGTCATGGCTGTGTCTGTCTCTCTGGTGGTTATGGGGTCGCATACCTCTGTGGTGGTCGTGGGGGCAAATTAACTATTTTATGGTCATGGGAGACCTGGCCTCACTGATGGTCATGGTAGCTTGAATAAATTCATGGCTCCTGGATCAGGGCTATGGCCTTGTTTGTGGTTATATTTGTATTAACATGCCACCATCAGACCACAAATTGAAATTACCACTGAAAGAGTAAGCATGGTCAAGACCACCACCCAAATAATCATAAAAGATGGAGGAATTTTAAATTTTTCATTGGTCTTCAAGGTGCTAGCCTCTGTTGGTCACTAGGGCCATCAGGTTTGCATACATCTTTGACTTAAATCCAGAGTCTTCAAATAGGAACTGTCACAAAAAAAAAAATCAGTACAGTGTGGAGGAAAGATTAATGCACAGTAGCGGGAACTAGGGGTGTGCACCGGCCACTTTTCGTGTTTTATGTTTTGGATCTGGATCTTTCTTCGTGTTTTGGATCTGGATTGGTTTTGCCAAAACCACCCTTCCGTGTTTTGGGTTCTGGGTTTTGTGTTTTGGATCTGTATTTTTTTTTAAAAAAGCATAAAAACAGCTAAAATCACAGAATGTGTTGGTTTTTCTGCTCCTATGCTATTATTAACCTCAATAACCTTAATTTCCACTAATTTCCAGTCTATTCTGAACACCTCACACCTCACAATAATGTTTTTATGTCCAAAAGGTTACACCGAGGTAGCTGGATGACTATGCTAAGCGACACGAGTGGGCGGCACAAACACGTGACCCATCTAGGAGTGATACTGCAGTGGCAGACAGGATGGCAGTTTGAAAAACTAGGCCCCAAACTGTACATAATGCAAAGAAAAAAAAGAGGTGCAAGATGGAATTGTCATTGGGCAATGTTGTCTAAACAGGACATGCACGCTTTAACAAAGCAATCATTTCAGCGCCAGGGTCTGCCACACAACTGTGGCTGAAATGATTGGTTCGTTTGGGCCCCCACAAAACAAGCTGGCAATTAATCTGTCCCTGCACAAACTGGCTCTATGGAGGCAAGATGTCGTCCTCATCCTCCTCATCCACCTATTCCTCACCCTCTTCAGTGTTGTGTACATCCTCATCCTCACAGAGTATTAACTCGTCCCCACTGGAATCCACCACCACAGGTCCCTCTGTACGTTCTGGAGGCTGGTCTCCCTGGAAGAGTTGATAATTCATTTTTATGAACATCATCTTCTCCACATTTTGTGGAAGCAACCTCCTACGCCTTTCGCTGACAAGGTTCCCGGCTGCACTAAACACTCTTTCGGAGTACACACTGGAGGGGGGGCAACTCAGGTAAAATAGAGCCAGTTTGTACAGGGGCCTCCAAATTGCCTCTTTTTCCTGCCAGTACAGGTATGGACTGTCTGACATGCCTACTTGGATGCTGTCACCGATGTAATCCTCCACCATTCTGTCAATGGTGACAGTATCATATGTAGTGACAGTAGACATGTCAGAAATTGTTGCCAGGTCCTTCAGTCCGGACCAGATGTCCAAACTTGGTCCTGCCTGCCCTGCATCACCGCCAGCAGGTTGCTTAGGATAGCTAAGTTTTTTCCTGGCAGCCCCAGCTGCAGGAGAAAATGAAGAAGGAGCTGTTGACGTGTCACGTTCCGCTTCAGCTGACAGTGTGTTCACCAGCAGGTCTTTGCACCTCTGCAAGCTTGTGTCGGCTGGAAAGAGAGACACCACATAGGCTTTAAACCTAGGATCGAGCACGGTGGTCAAAATGTAGTGGTCTGATTTCAACAGATTGACCACCCTGGAATCCTGGCAAAGCGAATGAAGGGCTTCATCCACAAGTCCCACATGTCGAGCGGAATCGCTCCGTCTTAGCTCCTCCTTCACTTTCTCCAGCTGCTTCTGCAAAAGCCTGATGAGGGGAATGACCTGACTCAAGCTGGCAGTGTCTGAACTGACTTCACATGTGGCAAGTTCGAAGGGCTGGAGAACCTTGCACAACACGGAAATCATTCTCCACTGCGCTTGAGTCAGGTGCATACCCCCTCCTTTGCCTATGTCATAGGTGGATGTATAGGCTTGAATGGCATTTTGCTGCTCCTCCATCCTCTGAAGCATATAGAGGGTTGAGTTCCACCGCGTCACAACCTCTTGCTTCAAGTGATGGCGGGGCAGGTTCAAGAGTGTTTGCTGGCGCTCCAGTCTTCGGCACGCAGTCGCTGAATGGCGAAAGTGGCCAGACATTTTTCGGGCCACCCAAAGCGTCTCCTGCACGCCCCTGTCGCTTTTCAGAAAATTCTGCACCACCAAGTTTATTGTGTTAGCAAAACATGGGATGTGCTGGAATTTGCCCAGATGTAATGCCCGCACAATATTGGTGGCGTTGTCAGATATGACAAATCCCCAGGAGAGTCTAAGTGGGGTAAGCCACTGGGCGATGATTTCCCTCAGTTTCTCTAAGAGGTTGTCAGCGGTGTGCCTCTTACTGAAACCGGTGATACACAGCGTAGCCTGCCTTGGAACGAGCTGGCATTTCTGAGATGCTGCTACTGGTGACGCTGCTGCTGTTGCTGCGTAAGGTGATACATCTACCCAGTGGGCTGTCACAGTCATATAGTCCTTAGTCTGCCCTGTTCCACTTGTCCACATGTCCGTGGTTAAGTGGACATTGGGTACAACCGCATTTTTCATGACACTGAGGACACTTTTTCTGACGTTTCTGTACAGTCTCGGTATCGCCTGCCTAGTGAAGTGGAATCTAGACGGGATTTGGAACCGGGGACACACTACCTCCATCAATTGTCTAAATCCCACTGCACTAATGGCGGGTACCGGATGCACGTCTAACATCAACATAGCAGTCAAGGCCTCAGTTATACGTTTTGCTTCAGGATGACTGCTGTCGTACTTCATCCTCCTCGCTAAGGACTGTTGGAGGGTCAATTGTTTAGTAAAAGTAGTGGTGTTCCTACTTCCTCTCTGGGATGATGAACTACTCCCAGCAGCAGCAACAGCAGCAGCGGCAGCAGGAGGCGTAGCAATGCAGGATCCTCCGGAGGAATCTGGGATAGGAGAGTCAGTCATGCCAGTGACATGGCCTGCAGGACTACTTCCGATCCTGACTAAGGAGGAAATTGACGAGGAAGGAGTTGACGGTGTGGTTTTCAGGCACTTGGATACAACAGGACAACGGGATTTAGGTGTCCCTGGACTGCTTACGGTCTTAGCCAAAGTTTCTGAACTTTTTATGAAAGCGCTGCAGGTGCCGTATAAGGGAGGATGTTCCTAGGTGGTTAACGTCCCTACCCCTACGTATTCCACCTTTACATATGGTACATATGGCAAGACAGTTGTTGTCCGGATTTGGATAGAAATATTGCCAGACCAAAGAGGTGGAATGTTTGGTCTTCTGCCCAGGCATGACCTTATGGGCTTTTTCATCCCACGGACAACAACTGTCTCCCCCGGAGCCTGATTTAAACAAACCACATCACCATCAGAATCCTCCTCGCCAACTTCCTCCTCAGCGCCAGCTACACCAGTATCCTCATCCTGTTGTACTTCAACAGTGACATCTTCGATTTGCATATCAGCAAGTGGACTGTGGGTGCTCCTTTCAGCACTTGCAGGGGGCGTGCAAATGGTGGAAAGAGCCACCTCTTCCCGTCCAGTGCTGGGAAGGTCAGGCATCGCAACCACCACCACACTTGGACTCTCCTTGGGGATTTGTGATATCTTCTTAGAACGCACAGTTCTTCGCTGTGCTTTTGCCAGCTTAACTCGTTTGATTTTTTTAGTGGGAGGAAGGCTTCCATCGTCATGTGAAGCTGAACCACTAGTCATGAACATAGGGAAAGACCTTAGCCACTCCTTGCCACTCCGTGTCGTAAATGGCATATTGGCAAGTTTACGTTTCTCTTCAGATGATTTAAATGTTTTTTTCAAGGTCATTTTCCTGAACTTTGTAATTTGGGATTGTATGTGCCCTCTACTATGACATTGGGCATCGGCCTTGGCAGACGACGTTGATGGCATGTTATCGTCTAGGTCATGACTAGTGGCAGCAGCTTCAGCACTAGGAGGAAGTGGTTCTTGATCTATCCCTATTTTATTTTTATCGGAGAAAGTTTGGTCCTCCATTTATGTTATATTGATATATACGTGCGGCTAAGGCGCACACAAACACAGAAAATAATTTTTTATTTTTGTTGGAGACTAGTACACCACCCTTTAAGAAATGAGCCAGCCGGCCCTTTACTTATGGGACACAGGCGCACGCTTGGCACTACTTTGTTGATGCACGTGCGGCTACTGCGCATACAATTCACAAACACAGAAAATATTTTTTTATTTTGTTTGGAGTGTACTTTGGGGGTTACAGCACCCTTTAGCGGTCAATCCAGCCAGCCCTTTATTTATGGGACACAGGCGCACGCTTGGCACTACTTTGTTGATGCACGTGCGGCTACTGCGCACACAATTCACGTGCGGCTACTGCGCACACAATTTGGAGTGTACTTTGGGGGTTACAGCACCCTTTAGCGGTCAATCCAGCCAGCCCTTTATTTATGGGACACAGGCGCACGCTTGGCACTACTTTGTTGATGCACGTGCGGCTACTGCGCACACAATTCACAAACAGAAAATATTTTTTTATTTTGTTTGGAGTGTACTTTGGGGGTTACAGCACCCTTTAACGGACAAGCCAGCCGGCCCTTTACTTATGACACAGGCGCACGCTTGGCACTAATTTGTTAATGCACGTGCGGCTACTACGCACACAATTCACAAACAGAAAATATTTTTTTATTTTGTTTGGAGTGCCCTTTGTGGGTTACAGCACCATTTAGTGGTCAATCCAGCCGGCCTTTTACTTATGGGACACAGGCGCACGTTTGGCGCTGCTCCTTCGTTGATGCACGTGCAGCCACAGTGCACACAATTCACAAACACAGAATAAACACTGCACAGGACTTTGGAGTGGACACAGCCCCTATGGACAACTGACTGCACAACACAGTCCAGCCAGCCCCTATGGACTTTGAAGTAGTGGACACAGCCCCTATGGACAACAGCAGCACAGCGCAGCACAACACTACACTGCACTACACTACACTACACTACACAGCCCAGCCAGCCCTAACTCCCACCCTCCCTCTTCACTGTCCACAGCCGAGTGAGAAAATGGCGCTGACGCGGGTACCTTATATAGGATCCAAAACCCGCGAGACCCGGAAGGGAGGATGATCACGTTTTGCCTCGATTTCAGATCCGAGTCAGGCGGGAAAAGTTGAGCCTGACTCGGATCGGCCTCGGATCGGGGGGGCTCGGATTTCAGAAATCCGAACCCGCTCACCCCTAGCAGGAACCCCTATGCATCATGTGCGAAAGCATCATGCTTCCTAACATTTTGCATACAGGACATACTGTAGATCAACAATTCTCATTAGTCCTTGTGCAAACTGCATTAAGCCTGCTGGAGAATGCACCAACAATTCTGACTTTCTCACATATGTTTTATCATAGAATACATACTTTTGATTGGCGTCATAACTTTGAAAACACTAAAAGCACCACACACAGCATGCCCCACTATTGGGCCGGACAGTTTTGGCAAATACTGTATATACTAAATAATAAAGACTATAATATAAGATAAAGTTTATTAACTGTAGCA
Organism: Taudactylus pleione; assembly: GCA_031769625.1. Classification (NCBI taxonomy): domain Eukaryota; kingdom Metazoa; phylum Chordata; class Amphibia; order Anura; family Myobatrachidae; genus Taudactylus; species Taudactylus pleione. The sequence continues at coordinate 1,998,768 of JAUIMM010000120.1, forward strand.
TAGTAATTCCATTGTTAATCTTGCCTCTATAAAATTCCAGGTGTGTCTTGTGATATTATGAACAAGTGTTAGCAATTTTATACTTGTTGCTGTCTGAAAACTGTAAGATTTTACCCTATTGTGTTTGATAAACAATTCTATCGACAGGGCTGATTCTAAGTCAGATGTATCTCTCTTCGCAAATAGGCAAATATCGAATTTTAGCATACAGATGCAAATTACTTTATGTTTACATATCTCTGGCCTAATCAGAGTCAATTAAGCTGGATTGGTTTTTACGTGAAATGGGCGCTTCAAGTTGGGATCTGGGTGACAAAAATGCATTAGCCTGGAGCTGTTATTTTTTGTGGGAATGTCATGGTCTTGTAGCTAGAGTTCCGTGCTACTCCTGCGTTTGGAGAAAGGAAGCCTGTGTCATATGGCTTTCTAGCACCTAGCATGGAGCTGGTGCATGTGCCAATACTAATTGTGACAGTTGTGACTGCGGGTAGAAAAACAGTGGATGAAGCAGCTTGAAGTAGCACAGATCCTCACATTAGCCCTACAGAAACTGGCATTAGCATAAGCAGGGGCTGGCAACTTTCAGCCTGGGGGAGCAGACACAAGCAAGTGGCCCAGTTTTCCTACTAGTAAATGCAATGTAAAAATAAGAGCTATGGTAGACTTACTGTTGATAACTTTTTTTTTTCAAAATCCATAGGGTCCACAAAGATACCATGGGGATAATGTGTTCGCAGTTATCCAGGCACCAAACAGTTAAGCTTTTAGCTCCCAGGATGCCTCTGGTCCTCCTCCATATATACCCTGCCCCCAGTCATTCAGTTCTGTAAACAAGCCCAAGGCATAAGAAAGAAAAAGGAAAAGGAAGAACAATCGTACACTAGAAAGTCTCCCAGAAAATGAGGGAATCCGTGCCCGAAAGAAAAATTACCCAATGAAGCGAGGTGCATTAGAGTGGGTGTTATGTGGACCCTATGGACTTTGAAGAAAAAGAGTCATCAATGGTAAGTCTACCATAACACGTATTTTCTTCTTCAGGGTCCATAGGGATCCACAGGGATACCATGGGGATGTTCTAAAGCAGTTCCAGTAAGGGTGGGGGATGCTCCTGAGCAGAAAGGAAAACTCATCGCCCAAAAGGAAGCATCCTGAGATGCAAAAGTATCTGGTGTAGAACCTAAGAAAAGTGTAGAGTAGAATATGCTGTCGCCATTTTTGGGACAAGGAGATCATCTTTATAGTAAACCTGGGAGATAGTCATATGTAACCATCGAGCCAGAGTTTGTTTGTTGGCTGGCCAGCCTCGTTTGTGAAAACCATATAACACAAAAAGAGCATCTGATTTTCTAACAAACTTTGTACGCTCCACATAGATACGGAGAGCACGAACCATATCCAGGACGATTTCAACTACAAAAAGATCTGAAGACTGAAAAAGCTGGAACCACAATTTCTTCATTCACATGCAGACAGAACATTACCTTAGACAGGTAACCCTTTCCTGTACGGAGGACAGCTCTAACCTAGTGAAAACATGTGGAGCAACAATAAAGTGCTGGCAATCAGAGACTCTGCGTGCAGAAGAGCTAGTGAGGAAGGTAAAAAATGCGTTCACTGTCAACCTCTCCCAATCTACAGAGTCCAGAGGTTCCAATGGGGGAGAACCAAAGATAAATACCATGGTGCTACCGGTGGTGAAAGGTGGCTGAACTCAGAGAACCCAATGAAAAAAAGAATTCTAACATCCGGCAAATAAGCAATTCTCTTCTGGAACCAGACTGACCTAGCAGAAACCTGCACTCCCAGCAGGGTGGCTAGGCGGAGACCAAAGTCTAACCCAGCCTAGAAAAAATAATACCCTGTGTGACCATTGCCATGGGTTATGCCCATTGCCCCCGATTCATCAAAGCCCCATTTCATGACTTTACGTATTTTGTGTGCTCTGGATAAAGTGTGTGTGTTATTATAATTCTATATTTCAGGAATGGCTGTTTGCTAGGAATGGGTACAGTGTGTCAAAACTGGATTGCATAAGCTAATCAGAACTGGATTGCATAAGCTAAATCATTCTATGCAATTATATATATGTCTTGTTTATTCACCTATTTTTCTTGTAAATTAACCCTGGAGCTATTTCTCAATAAATCCTAAAACTTTATCAGCGTTATCCCTGTGCTCTAATGAATTCACGTGCCTGGAGAGGCCCATGCTATATTTGTGTAATAACTGAGTTTAAGTGAGAATTAAGTGTCTGGCGAATGTAAGAGCACTATTTTATTACTCTTCATGTTGGCAGCTTAGGTGAAAATCACGTCATGACCAACCAGCTACGTCAGGTTAGCGTATCTGAGCGTAGGCTGGGCACGGTGTCGTGACACCCTGGAAAACCTAAAACCTTAGGGTCATACTGTCTTGTGGAAACACCCAACAGAATGCCAAACTCTGTAATGAATGCAGGCAGAGGAAGGTTTTCGTGCCCTAAGCATCGTTTAAATCACAGAGCTGGAGAAACCTTTGGCTCTTAAGATGGAAGCCTTAAGAGCAACCACGTCAAGGACAGACAAGGTAAGTCCAGATGCAGGCAGGGACCCTGCACTAACAGATCCAGCCATAGAGGAAGAGGAAACAGACTATCTATGGATAGATTCCGTATGTCGGTGAACCAATGATATCTAGGCCAAACACTAGTATTACTGTTCTGCGCTCCTGCTTGAATTTCCTGAGGATCCTTGGAAGGAGGGAAATCGGATGAAAGAGATATGCCAGCTTGAAGTCCCATCTTACTGCCAGTGTGTCTCTGAAGGCTGTTGAGGGGTCTTTGGTCCTGGACCCATACCTGGAGAACTTGTGGTTGTGACGTGATTCCATGAGGTCTATGTCTGGTATGTCCCTTTTGTCTACCAGGAGTTGAAAGACTCCCAGGAGGAGAACCCACTCTCCAACATGTATGTCCGGATGACTTAGGAAGTCCGCTTCCCAATTGAGGACTCCCTGGATGAATATTGCAGAGATAGCCAAAAGATCATGTTCTGTCCAAACCAGAATGTTTGTCACTTTCCACATGGCTGCATGACTTTGCATGCCTCCCTGATGATTGGGATAGGCTACTGTGGTCATGTTGTTGGACTGGAACTGGACTGGCCTGCCCTGAAGCAGGTCTTGTGCCATGACGAGTGCTTTTAATACTGCTTGAAGCTCCAGGATGTTTATGGGCAGATGACTTTCCTGATTTGTCCATTTTCCCTGAAAGGTGTGATGACCTGTCACCTTTCCCTATCCATGAAGACTGGCGTCCATGGTGAAAAGCACCCCATCTTGGATCCAGAACGGGCGACCTTTATCCAGATGATCCTTATGTAGTCACCACGAGAGAGAGACGAATCTTCAGAGTGAGAAGGATCCTCTGGTACCATATTAAATTATACTGTCCGTTCCATCTGGAGAGAATAAATTGTTGCAAAGGCCTGGAGTGGAACTAAGCATATTCCACCATGTCGAAGGTTGATACCATCTACCCCAAGACCTGCATCGTTGATGGAATTAATACCCTTTGACTGCAGAGCAATTTGCTTACTCACAATGACAAGGCCACAGTCTTGTTCTCTGGCAGAAACACACTTTATGCCTGAGAATCCAGAAGTGCCCCCAGATGTACTATCCGCTGTATTGGAGACAGAGAAGCTTTCTTCCAATCGATTATCCAGCCGTGCTTCTGTAGGCAGGCCATGTCAGTTGGAGATTATCATTATCAAAAGACCCACCCTGGTATGGCCGTATTCTTATTTCCTTGACACCTGAAATAAGCCGTCATCACTGCCATTATTTTGGTGAAGACCTGCAGAATACGGAACTTGGGTGCGCGGATAACCCTGTTGAGGGTTTTCAGATTTAGAATAGGGCGATGAGACCCATTCTGTTTCTGAACCAAAAATAAATTAGAATAATAATCCTTTCCCTGTTGAACCACAGGAACTGTGATTATCCCCCCTGCCTGCAGTAGGGAGTAAATGGCCTCCTGTAGGGCCAAGTTCCTGATAGACTCCGATGGAGGAGTTAGTGCAAAAAACTTCTGGGGAGGATGTCTCCGAAAAGTGAAAGCATAGCCCTGAAAAACCACTTCTCAGACCCAGGGGTCTGTTATTTGATGCCAGTAGTCCGCAATTGAAGAAGTCGGCCTCCCATCCTGGGCTCCCACAGGAGGAGGCCTGCCCATCAGGCAGAGGGTTTGTCATCCGGCTTAGGAGCTGAACGCCTGGCTGACCAGGACCTCTTAGCTTGCTTGATGGTCCTGACAAGACTTCCTAGACTTTAATATAGCTGTTGATGGCAGACCTGCATAATTTGAGGCTGCCAGAGTAGCCAGAATCTCATCTAATTCTGCTCCAAAAAGATTTCCAGATTCTTAACCAAAAAGGCTTTACAAGCCACAACTGTGGCTGATGATGCTTTGGAAGCTAGGAGCCCAGCATCTATTGCAGTTTCTCCCAAATAGGGGTCGATTCCCATATGTGGGAGATATATGTCAGCTGTTCTTTTGGTAGCATTTGGTAGAGTATCCTCCAATGCTCCCGTCCATTATTCAATAGCCTTGGACACCCAAGCCCCAGCCATAGCTGGTCGAGTAACAGCTCTATATGATGAAAATACTGCTTTAAGAGGAGATACTGATGGAATAAGCAATGTAGCGCTCCTGACTACATGTTTCACTTGAGAATCCACGATAGGAGGAACTTCCCACTTAGTACATTCAGTAGCTGTGAAAGGATACAAAAATGCTAATCTTTCTGTTTATCTGAGTTACTCCATGACTCTTCCATCAGTTCAGTGAGCTGACAGACCCTGACCCTCCCCCCCCCCCATCTTCTGGTGGTTAAATACTGGAACCTTCTTTCTAGGAGCAGACACATCATCCTGTATACTTAGGATTGATTTGACAGCCCTCACCAAAGAAAAGACATCCACAGTTGAAGGATGAAGAACTCTGCGCATCATCCAATTTCTCAGATGATGCCTCTGAATTTACATGCTGAACAGACATAAAAAACTAACGTCCACTTAAGCACCTTAGCGCCTACCTACTGGTCGTAACAGCCGCCATACTCTGACCTGAGTGTGTATAAATACCCAACCAGGAAGGATGTATAGGAAGGACAAACATAGCATGCTGTGAGTATCCCATTAAATGAGGCAGCGTAGGAGTAGACATATGATCCACTAGCTGTGTCATCACCTAGCATAGGAGGCACCCAAGATGGCTCCTGTAACATGGCTGGTAGACTGGACTGGTGATGTGGTTCTTTATAACAGAGAGCACACCAACCATCCTGTATAAAGTCCTGAGGAAACAAGACTGCCAACAGAGCACAGAGGCCTCAACCTTCTGTTTCCCTTTAACTTTTTCATACTCCATAATAGAATATGCAACAGCCTTCACAAGTACTGAAATATCGCAATGCAACAGCCTTCACAAATACTAGTAAATATGAAGTACACAGAAAAAAACCCCATCCACCTGTACCAGAGGGATGAGGAGAAAAAACAGTGATAGGTATAACTGACAGTCAGAAATAAAAGGTAGTATCAACACAGCAGCTAGCAAATAATCACATATAATGCATATGTAATTTAGTTGCAATAGACTCTGAATCAACTACTCAAACGCAAGGCTTGGTAGGATATAGAGCACTATATACCTGAACCGTGGGAGAGGTATACAGGGAGACTGGCTTAAAACGTCCTGAGACCAAACTGCTTCAGCAGAGCACCGATAGTGGACTGTGAGCATCTCATATACATGGAGGCAGGTAGGAGGAGCACCCCAGACAAGTGAAAACCTTTGATGGATCTGCGTCTGGGTCGGAGCTGCCGAGGTAGAGCCTACCTCCCCTAAGCTGCATCAACTGACCAGGTACGCTGGCCTCATGGCAGCAAAAGCGTCCGCTGCCAATCCCCAGCATCAGACGATAAGGCCCCGGTAGTCTAGTGAGGGAGCGGACACACCGGGCCCTCACTGCAGCGGCTTCCGATGCATCTCCAGCGCCGGAAGCAAGGACTGCTGCATGCGATTCCTCATAAGCGAGGAATCACCTTACCTGACATCTCTGTGCATCTGGTTGCAGTCCAGGCCCCAGCATCGCTGCTAGCAAGCTCTGCCGTGACCCGTCGAAATCACCAGAGACATTACTGGTGTTGTGGCCCGGAGGAGGTAGACGGAGTCGCAGTGCATGCATCTTAATACAGACGCTCAGCACTGCTGACTCAAAAACATAGAAAATAAAACATAAAATAACTTGGGACAGCCTGAGTCACGTTACAAAGGTGTGCCTGAATCCTGCCGCACCAAATGAACACCTGAATGCCTGAGGCCGGGGGCGGGGTATATATGGAGGAGGACCAGAGGCATCCTGGGAGCTGAAAGCATAACTGTTTGGTGACTGGATCACTCCAACCACATTATCCCCATGGTATCCCTGTGGATCCCTATGGACCCTGAAGAACAAAATTGGTGTAACAGCAATGCTGGAGGCATGGTTTGCGTAATGCCCGTGTGGATTAAATAGCAAATGAAGTATATGAGGGTAAAATTGTTATGACAGAGCTATAAACAAATACCATCTTGTCACAATCCTGGCTAGTTTTTACCTTTTGAGACTTACCTCTGCCAGCTGCTCCATGGATCTGTGGTTGTAATTCCCCTGGGAGATCTGCTCTGGCTGAATCATGCTGGCTGTGACAACCCTGTGTGTGCAGACTGCTCTCCACCTCACACTGATTAATCTGTGAGCATTGCTAGTCTTAATTGGAATCACAGGTGTGGTCCTGATTCTCAAGGGCTGCAGAGATGATTACTCCCTGTGCATGTTGTGCCTTGCTCCACTCTGAATGCCACTGCCAGACCACCTGTCTGTATCCACCAATCGCTGCCAGACTCTAGGTATATAGATCCTCCTCTAATAGCACTCAGTGCTTGAACATCTTGTTACGTCCTGTGGTGTACTACTTGTGATATAGCTGTACCTCTGTGTACCTTTATGTCCCAGGCTCCTGCTGGTTCCTAGACCAGTGTTATTCGTAAGCCTGCTGCGTTCATCTATCCACGCTACCATCTCTCACCTACGGCTCCCAGGCCGCTCCAAGTAGCTTCCACGCTGCCAGCTTCTCCACACGGCTCCCAGGCCGCACCAAGTAGCTTCCATGCTACCATCTCTCACCTTCGGCTCCCAGGCCGCTCCAAGTAGCTTCCACGCTGCCAGCTTCTCCACACGGCTCCCAGGCCTCACCAAGTAGCTTCCACGCTACCATCTCTCATCTATGGCTCCCAGGCAGCTCCAACTAGCTTCCACGCTGCCAGCTTCTCCACACGGCTATCCTGCCTCTCCACGCAGCCACCCAGCTACCAGCGTCTACCCACGGCTATCCAGCCGCTCCATGTAGCCACCCAGCTACCAGCGTCTACCCACGGCTATCCAGCCGCTCCACGTAGCCACTCAGCTACCAGCGTCTACCCACGGCTATCCAGCCGCTCCACGTAGCCACCCAGCTACCAGCGTCTACCCACGACTATCCAGCCGCTCCACGTAGCCACCCAGCTACCAGCGTCTACCCACGGCTATCTAGCCACTCCACGTAGCCACCCAGCTACCAGCATCTACCCACGGCTATCCAGCCGCTCCGCGTAGCTACCCAGCTACCAGCATCTACCCACGGCTTCCCAAGCCACAACAAGTAGCTTCCACGCTACCATCCGTCCGCGAGCTCATCTGCTGGTACCACGACCAGCTCAGTCAGCCTACCTGACGGTCCCAGTCCGGTCCCTCCGTTCCTTCTGGTCTCCTTCCAACGTCTCAAGTTTCCAGTTCCAGTCACTCATCACCAAAGGCAGTTCTCACTGCTACCCACTTCTTACATTAAAAGAGCTATTCATGTTACCCATGGTTCCAGTCCAGCCGGCCTCCAGTGATTCCAGTTCATCACCTGATAATTCACTAGCACCAACTGTGACACATCTATTGTGTGCATCTCCTGGGGCTAGTTTGAGCAGCTGCACCCGCCTGTTTATTCCGCCTTCCCCTTTTGCTCCGTCCCACAGTGTGTGTGTCTGACCAGGAAAAGGCGGGGTGCAATTCATCAATCAAAAAACTGTCAGGGTACATTTCACAGTTAACAAAATGGACAGGGCGTACTGGCCTGCTAACAGTACCTAGTGGCAATACTAATACTGTAAAAACTGTATATAAGCCCCAGCACCCACTTACCTTGTTTTTATAAGGGTAGAGAAGACAGGAAGTAGGATCTGCCGCACTCCACACCTATGACCTATCTGTCTCTCTCCTCCCTGGGTGCCATAAAATTAATTTTTCAGCTCCTCTTCCCTGACAGACTCCCCAGTAAGCCCCGCCTCCTTTTTCCACTCTGCGGCCTGTACAGTTCCTGTGAAAGGAAGCCTGGTTGATAGCGACCATCTTTTTGTAGCCTGGTATGGGGGCAGCCATTTTTTTTTAGCCTCTGCAACATTGTACCAGCCCAGGGGGCAGATGGCACCCTGCCCCCTGGCCCAGTCCGCCACTGAGCATAAGGTAGTAAATCAAGCTTCCCCGCCATCACACAAAAATAGGCACTTTGTGTTTGACACAGAAACAGCCTCCGTGTACAACTCATTTTTAACTATTAGATGTACTTTAGTTTATGTTTTTATGTTAATATTTACTGTCTTCCACTGTATACAAAGATAGAACATCAAATAGTATTTTCTCATTCACTTTCTAGCACTCAGCATGTCTATAGAAAGAAAAATGCTGAGGCACCAGGGGCAGGAACAAATCTGGGACAAAACCTAACAACTTTTCTTGACCCAAGGATAGGTGGTGCATACTTGCCGACTTTCTGGCAGCCCCCTCCGGGTCAGTGCAGCAGGGAGGGTGGGAGCGTCTGAAGTGGGCGGAGCAGGGGCGTGTCCACATGATTGCGGCCCCGCCTCTAGCTTTATAATGCCGATAATACCGCCATTACAAAGCAGGGGGCGGGACACGATGACGCAATTCAGCGCTAATCGTGTCACAGCCCCCGAACCTCCCACTTTCTCGTGCGGGTGCGGGGGGTCGTGGGAGGGCAGCGGACAATGCGGGGGACTTGCCTACTCTTGTAGGTTGCCGGGAGCGACACCCGATTTTTGAGAGGCTCCCGATAGTCCCAGGAGAGTAGGCAAGTATGAGGTGGTGTCTAGGTATGTTCATAATGTCCACATCATGAATGTCCAAAATGGACTGTCAGCACATGATTTTAGAACGATGTTAGGGGTAGAATAAGGCATACTCACCCCCGTAACACACGACATGCAGTCTGTATACATTCATAATGTCAGCATTCTGGCAAAGTCGACATTATACACAGAATGGTGTTTGCTCAATTTATTAACCCATCACAGGTGCATGTAAGGGAGATGTTAATCTAGACAAGAAAAAATAGAAACTCTCCCCCGCAATGGGCCAGCAAAAGAGACTTACACCCTACATGATAATAGCAATGCAGAGATCTCAGTTACATACATTTGCAAACATATGGTAAGACACCAGCCACAGTAAGGCCCATTGCAGTGTGCAGGGGGGATATTTTCTGCTCTTTCAAAGTCAAAATTATGTTAATGTTGACATTTAAAACGTCAACAAATTGTAACATACCTGGGGTACATTTACTAAAGATTAATTAAAATCGATTTTGATCAACATCGTTGTTGTGTTTCTGGGGCTGAATTGTATATTTACTAACAGATAATTTTTTATTTGTTTTTTTAAGTATTAGTAAATGTGTCATATAGCCCCAGAAATACATTGATTAAAATTGACCTTTAGCAATTATACCCCCTGGTGTCTATGTAAAGAAACATTACAAATAAATTTGCATAAAATAATGTTCTTGCACAGAGTGCTAAAGATTGTTAGACTACTCACAGCATAGGATCCACAGCGACATTCTCTGTATGCACCACAGTGCAAATCATAGGCCTGTGCCTGGGAGAGGAGATTAAGTAGCACTGATAGTGACATCCGATGCAGGTAGGGATGGGAAGGGTTGTTGTGTGCGCGGCAAAGTTGCACGTCTACAAAAAGGGGGCACAACAGGGTGTGACTCTTTGCGACCCGTACCCCCCTTTTAGTCACTTCGGGGGTCCAGGAGATGCGGGCTGCCCCCCGGGGAGGTCTGTTTCAAAGTGCCGGCTCCCTCACTATGTCAGGAACCGAGTGCTGCATGTAATGCTGCAGTGCAGCACCTGGCTCCTGTCACTGAGGAGTCAGCACTTTGGTGTCACTGCTCGGCAGGTGACACACCGGTGCGGCTCTCACCCCCCGCACCTCTCTTGTGTTGCCAGTGGTGACATCACGCACTGTGATGTCATAATAAATAGGTACAGTTTCCCTACAGAAAACTAAATAATAAGTGAACTGTTCATGGATTAGAAGTTATAGAGGTAGAACTACCTTTGACAATGCAGTGCGCAGAGAACTACTGACATTCACTTTGTGCCTCATGCCTTTGTGATGTCACTAATACCTAGTGAGTTGATTGGGTGGTAGGGTACATTTTTATGTGGCAGATAAAGTGAAAAAATAAATAAAAATATAAATAAGGCATTTTTTTTATATAAATTGGAATTTAACAAACACTGCTATTTACATCTCAATAAAGGTCTCAGATTTGCCCCCATAGTAACTTATCTCTGTTAAAATCAGATTCTCAATTTTTCTTCACATACATTAGGAAGGCACAGGAGCAAGCAGTATCTATTTCTTCAACAGTGAGTTCCGGATCACTGGTGTTTCTCTCTCTCTCTCTCTCTATATATATATATAAATATACAGTCAGGTGCATAAATATTGGGACATTGACAGAATTTTCATATTTTGACCTCTATTTACCACCACAATGGCTTTGAAATGAAACAAACAAGATGTGCTTTAACTGCAGACTTTCAGATTTAATTTGAGGGTAACTACATCCAAATCAGGTGAACGGTGTAGGAATTACAACGGTTTCTATATGTGCCTCCCACTTTTTAAGGGGCCAAAAGTAATGGGACAAACTAAACAATCCTAAATCTAACTTTCACTTTTTAATACTTTGTTGCAAATCCTTTGCAGGCAATTACAGCCTGAAGTCTGGAACGCATAGACATCACCAGACGCTGGGTTTCATCCCTGGTAATTTTCTGCCAGGCCTCTACTGCAAATGTCTTCAGTTCCTGCTTGTTCTTGGGGCATTTTCCCTTCAGTTTTGTCTTCATTAAGTGAAATGCTTGCTCAGTCGGATTCAGGTCAGGGGATTGACTTGGCCATTGCATAACATTCCACTTTTTAGTAGGGGTGAGCGGATTTGGTTCTACTCTGTTCCGTTCGGATTTAAAAAACGAATCTTATTGACTATCAGCTGTCATGAGTATTGGATAGCCAATAAGATTCGGTTTTTAAATCCGAACGGAACCGAGTGGAACCGAATCCACTCACCCCTACTTTTTAGCCTTAAAAAACTCTTTGGTTGCTTTTGCAGTATGCTTCGGATCATTGTCCATCTGCACTGTGAAGCGCCGTCCAATGAGTTCTGAAGCATTTGACTGAATATGAGCATATAATATTGCCCAAAACACTTCAGAATTCATTCTGCTGCTTTTGTCAGCAGTCACATCATCAATAAATACAAGGGAACCAGTTCCATTGGCAGCCATACATGCCCACGCCATGACACTACCACCACCATGCTTCACTGATGAGGTGGCATGTTTTGGATCATGAGCAGTTCCTTTCCTTCTCCATACTCTTCTCTTCTCATCACTGTGGTACAAGTTGATCTTTGTCTCATCTGTCCATAGGATGTTGTTCCAGAATTGTAATGGCTTTTTTAGATGTTGTTTGGCAAACTCTAATCTGGTCTTTCTGTTTTTGTGGCTCACCAATGGTTTACATCTTGTGGTGAACCCTCTATATTCACTCTTGTGAAGTCTTCTCTTGATTGTTGACTTTGACACATATACACCTACCTCCTGGAGAGTGTTCTTGATTTGGCCAACTGTTGTGAAGGGGTTTTTCTTCACCATGGTAATAATTCTTCTGTCAACCACAACAGTTGTTTTCCGTGGTCTTCCGGGTCTTTTGGTGTTGCTGAGCTCTCCGATGCGTTCTTTCTTTTTAAAAATGTTCCAAACAGTTGATTTGGCCACACCTAATGTTATTGCTATCTCTCTGATGGGTTTGTTTTGATTTTTCAGCCTAATGATGGCTTGCTTCACTGATAGTGACAGCTCTTTGGATCTCATATTGAGAGTCGACAGGAACTGATACCAAATGCAAATGTCACACCTAGAATCAAGTCCAGACCTTTTACCTGCTTAATTGATAATGAAATAATGAGTGAATAGCCCACAGCTGTCCATGAAATAGCTTTTGAGTTGATAGTCCCATTACTTTTGGCCCCTTAAAAAGTGGGAGGCACATATAGAAACCGTTGTAATTCCTACACCATTCACCTGATTTGGATGTAATTACCCTCAAATTAAATCTGAAAGTCTGCAGTTAAAGCACATCTAGTTTGTTTCATTTCAGAGTCATTGTGGTGGTGAATAGAGGCCAAAATATGAAAATTCTGTCAATGTCCCAATATTTATGGACCTGACTGTATATTCTAAGTGCATGGTTGTATATTATATTAAGGCTGAATCGAATAAACAGCATTCCGCCATTATAGTTTTCTGAGCATGGTGTTTTAGGGACTACACATCAAGAGCTCTTGGATGTACTGAGCTGAATCTGTCATGGACACATAAACCCACTGCTCGGTGATGCATGCTAAATTTCAGGCCAAAAAAGAGAAATTTGGAATAATCTAAAATTGAAAATATCACTGTTTTTCCTCCACTTCCTGTTAGACAAAAGTGTCAGTTTTGAGCTTTTTCAGGTATATGTGGGAAAGCATAACTCAGGGTAGTGGACTATTTAAGACTAAGGGGTATATTTACTAAAGGTCAATTTTAATCAATTTAAAATCGATTAAAATCAATGTGTTCCTTGGGCAAAATCACACATTTACTAACAGTGAATTTTTTTTGAAGTATTAGTAAATGTGGGATATAGCCCCAGAAACACAACATCGATGTTGATTGATTTTAAACTATTTTAAAATGATCAAAATCGATTAAAATCAACCTTTAGTAAATATACCCCTTGGGGTTTGTTTTGTTAGGTCTTGTTTCAGTTTAGGTTCTTTTGGGGTTAAGGTTTTTAAGAAACTTACAGGATATTTTTAAAAAAAATTTGGTAAAATATGCCCCATTTTAAAGATAGAAAATCTCAAATTATTTTGCATGTTAAGTAGCACCCTGCAGGGGGTGTAGTGTAATTGGCTTCACTTGAGTAAAGGAATAAGGCTGACTTCTCACTAACTGAATTTATTCTGTGATCTGGAGGAGAATTAGGATTATTTATATCATATAGGAGGACTGAGGGATGTTTTGGGGTTAGTGGGCACACTGTGTGATTATTAGCCCTGTCACCGCTTTCATTAAAGAGCTTAATAATGTCCATGTGGTGCCAGAGAAGGCTGTTAGGAATCAGCATAGCCACGCCTGGCTCAGTGACATCATTCATTTATGCATTTATGCACTGGAGAAGCTAGGTAGGGGCAGCAAATCCAGAAGTGGTCTGAGCTCCCTCTGTGTAAGTGCTGGAACTACAACCACATCCCATCTCCTACAGCGCACCTCCTACATTCCCGGCTGATCCTCGTCCTGAGGTAAAAAAACAACAACGAAGAACGGGTTAAGCAGTAACGCCATTTACTAGGAACAGCTGCAGCAGCCAGCTTAACTAGGCTCTTAACATCAGCTGCGACCGCTTGCAAACAGCAGGACATCAAGTTCTTACCTTTCCGTGAATGCTGGAGGAGCTTAGATTACTCAGAAGTTGCTCACTGTATACCACCAAGAGTTCTGGCAAATTTCTGTGGAAGGCTTTACTACTCTCACAATCACTGAATTTAAATAATAAAACAAGCTTATCAATAACGATTATGCTGAAAATCTTTTTAATCCCTATGGCCTATATACATTTCAGTTTTTGTATTTTAATATGATGGCAAAGCATTTTCATTACTACAGATGTATACACAGTATATAAGAAACTGCACCGTCTTCTGGGTCTCATTCAGACCCGCTCGCGAGCGCAGGACGTTCGCAAGGGGGTCGATGTTACCCCAATGCGCATGCGCACAACGGAGGGAGCTCCGTCGTGCGCATGCGCGAGACCCGGACAGCGACAGCCAAGCTGTCGCTCTGGGTCTCGCACCAAAGGGGGCATGGTGTCGATGGTGACTGACAGCACGCCCCCTTTGGTGGGCGTGCCGGGGGCGTGGCTGCCAGACGGAGGCGTTCCCATGGGAACGCCTACCGTCTGGGTCCGGCCGCACTGACATCACTAGTGATGTCAGTGGGAGTGATTTTGGCTCTGATAGAGCCAAAATCACTCCAGGGCTTGCGGTAGCGAGACCCTACCGAAGGGTCTCGTCGCAAGCCCGATGGTCGCGATGGTCTTGACCATCGCAACCATCATCATGGACGCTCGCATAAGCTGTGGGTGGTAATCCACAGCTATGCGAGCGTCCAAAAGGCCGCTCCTCATTTAAATTGGACGGCCCTGATTCAGAGCGAGCGCTCTGGTCAGAGCATCCGGCTCTGAATCAGGGCCTCTGTTAGATCAGTGACGCTATCTGTCTGGTGGGGCTGAGATTCCAAAACTGTTCTATATCAAAATAAAATAAATGCATTATGCAGTACATGAAGTTTCAAAACAAGCTAAATAACACCACTTTACATTTTAAACAGACATTTGTGTGTGTGCTGTTTTAAAAAAATAATAATAATTTTGTGAAAAGCCACAGTGGATACAGCTACATTGCAATCTATTACCTCTATTTTATTTTATTGTAATGCTAATGTAACAGAAGACAACTATTATGTCATAATCAAGGTAAAAACTATCTGCATGAAGGCACTAACATACTACCTTATCAAAGCTGCATGATAAAATGTTTTTCAGTAAAGTCATGTGGACGTTTGTTTTTGTGGATTCACATCAGAACGCAGCAGCAGGTGTCATGGAAACTAGATAAAATCCAGTTTTAGATCAGATATTTACTAATCACTATTTGTAAGGTTTTAGGCATTTGGATGCTTTCGTAACTGCCTTTTTTATTTCAAAATGACAAAATTCAACAAAATAATAATAATAGAGCTTCAACAGCACTTGCACAAGCAGATTATATAATCTAGTCTCAATGTGTCAATCTTTTCACTTTTATATGACATAATATGAGGCAAGAGAGGTTGAATGGAAGGGAAAACTGTTCTGAACCTTCTGAAATACTAATATGAAAATGCTTATGGTAGTTAATAGAGTGGAAAAATGCACTCAAATTGCTTTCCTAAATAGTATATTATCCATATGAGAAAATAGCAAACCCAGGATATCAACTGATGCCTCATTTTTCTATTGCTGTACTTAACCAAATCTTATTAAGAACATTCTGGGGGAGAATGGGCACGGGCCGTTAAGAGTTGGCACGAGCGTGGCTTAATTGTGGAAGGCGAGACCATGTTCCCTCAAAAAAAATTAAAAATAGCTAAAAAACCCAAGTTGCGGGGAGGGGGGGGCGCTGTGAGCCCCCAAGCCCAGCGCAAATTCGTTGGGGAGGGGGCGATCAGTGTGATCACCTCCCCCCCACAGGCATAGGAAACTGCTGCAGCTGCTACTCAGCAGCCGTGAGTAGTCTCCTGCTGCAGCCCAGCACACAGCAGCATGTGCAGGGCTGCTGACGGGTAGGAGGGGTGGAGCTACGTCAGACCCGGGCACCTCCAGCAAACCCGGGCTCAGGTACTTAGTACCCACTCCCCCTTCCCTCTTGGAGCCCCTGAGTATGGGACTAGATCAACAGGTTTGACAGCATTTAATACACGGAAAGCCAGCTAATTAGAGTTGTCACTAAAATTAAGAAAATGTACAGGCAGTGGCGTAACTATAGAGGGTGCAAGGTGTGCACTTGCTCTGGGACCTGGCAGCTTAGGGGGCCCGCTGGCCCAGCAAGCAACCCCCTGCACCCATACTGCGGGGTGGTCCTGTCTAAAGTGAGGAGCAGCAGATTTAGGAATATCCGTTTCTTTACCCTGACCTTCCTAATTTTCTTGTATATAGGTGATCACACAATAAGGGCAAACTGATGTATTTGAATTGTGCAATTGAAGCTCAATATACGTTCTAGATATTTTTGAATATTTCGCCATTTGATGTTTGGTAAGGAGGCATTAACACCTCCTACCTTTCAATTATAACTTGTATTTATTTTAGTTCTATTGGGGACTATCATACCGGAAATAGAGTTTATTTTAACTTTGTTAATTGTTTAATTGTCTGTCAATCATTTGCAGAGAATTAGGAGATATTGTGACCTCATATCCAGTGGCATAACTATGGTCTTCGGAGCCCATGGCAAGTTTAAAATTGGCCCCACCCCATACAGCAAAACATGCTACAAAAATGGGTATGGTCACATACCGGAAGGGGCGTGGCTACTGAAAATGGGCGTGTCGACATGACACGCCACCCATTTCTTGTCACTCAGGGAACATTCCTCTCCATTCCATATGCACCTTACCTATACGGTGGTTTCTCACAATGTGGAACCTCTGAAGAAATGTGTCCTCCCTGGGATGACGGCGTCTGTTTGTGTACGAATATTAACAAGGTCATCATCATACAACAGCGGTTCAACCAGACTAGTGCCCCATGTGTAACTTCCTTCACCCTGCGTCTCTCAGCCACACCATCATCTCACTTCATAGTCTCTTAGACAAACCATCATCTCCCTCCCTGTGTAGTCTCTCAGCCACACCATCTCCTCCCTCAATGCGCACACCATAATTCCTCCCCCTGTCGTCTCTCAGCACACCATCACCGTCCTCCCTGCATTAACTCTCAGCACACCATCATCTCTCTAACTGCGTCGTCTCTTAGCACACCATCACCTCCACCCCTGCGTCACCTCTCAGCACACCATCATTCCTCCCCCTGCATTGTCTCTCAGCACACAATCACCGCCCCCCCCCTGCGTCAACTCTCAGCACACCATCATCTCCCCGCTGTGTCGTCTCTCAGCACACCATCACCTCCCCACCTGCATCAACTCCTAGCACACCATCATCTCCCTCCCTGCGTAAACTCTCTATTGTGTCATCTCAGCCACACCATCACCTCCTCCCGAATCATCTCTCAGCCCACAGTCACCTCCCCCTGCGTCATCTCTCAGTCATGCGATCAGCTCCCCCCTGCGTCATCTCTCAGTCATGCGATCAGTTCCCCCCCCTGCGTCACCTTTCAGTCACGCGATCAGCTCCCCCCTGCATCATCTCTGTCACACCATCATCTTCCCCCTTGGTGTCTCTCAGTACACAGACACACACTGACACAGATACACATTGACATATATACACACACACACACACTAAAAGCCTACACAGACACACACCCCTTTCACACAAATGCAGCCAGCAGCCCCCCATCCCCTCTCCCCCAGCATCACACATGATAAATAAACACTCACAGCGGCGTTGCCGCCTCTGGGATGTCACAGAGCTGCGCCATGCGGCCGGGCCAATCAGCTGACACACCAAGCGTTGTCAAGACAACGCAATACACACTAAATATCAATGCATACAGAGAAACAATCTATGAATAGGTATAGCATTACATATAGTTACATTCAATGAATACAATAGCATCGAGAAGGTAAATATAAATGTAACACATCAAAGAAAACAATGCAGCCCCCAGGATTCATTAAACCCTTTAGGGGCCATTGTATCCAATTTAAAGATCCAGCGGCATTCCGCTTGTAATAAACTTTTGACGCTATTGTCACCTCTCACACTAGGTGGGATATGATCAATAATTTTAAGAATTAAATCTGCTGATATCCAGGGTTTTCATATGCACCACACTTTACATAATCAACCCAGCACCCACCGCCCAGGGATGTCAGCCTGGGTCTGGGGTGCCCTGAGGAGGGGGACCCCTTTATTGGTGGGGTCCCCAACTCCCAAGGGATCCCCGGCCTTTGCTGACTAGCGGTCAGGGGTGATGCTGCTGCTGGGGGGCCCTGTGAAAGGGCTCCCCTGGCTGTGGCATCACCCCCCGTTAGAAGGAGTCTGGTGCTGGTTCTGGTAAATACAGGGGGACCCTACACAATTTTTCCTCCTGTATTTCCAGAATTAGGACCGGTCTTAGAGCCCTGTGCTGGTTGCGCTAAATATGGGGGCCCTATGTCATTTGTCCCCCGTATTTTGGCTACCAGGACAAGTTCTGAAAAGCCTGGTGCTGGTTGTGCTTAATACGGAGGACCCCTACGTTGTTTGTCCCCTGTATTTAGCACAACCAGTACCGGGGCTCCAAAGCCCGGTGCTGGTTGTTTTCTGGGGGGCGGGGACACGCCATTTTTTTTTAAATTAAACACAGAAGCCGGTATCGTGGATCTACCAGATCCGAGCCTGCATTCTGTGTGCTGCTACCTCCCCCAGGTCCTAACGCCTGCACTAGCGCCGCCCGCACTGCCTCCGCAACGCCGCTGCTAAAGCTTGCTACTGTCCCCGGGTTTTGGCCCGCTACCCCCCCACCGTGCCTTTCCGCCTGCTCCCGCTGCAGCTAACGCCAGCTTCTTTCCCCCGAGCCCACCACCTCTAAAGCTCACAAACGATGGCCATCTTGGTGCACCCAAGTGAAGCCACAGTTATTACACCTGCGGCTGCGCAACAAGTTGAAAAGTCCTATCTCTACAATGGTGCATTCTTGACGTAATTTTAACTTTCTAATTTACCTGAACCACAAAAGCACGTACCCTGACACAATAGCTACCTAATAATACAAACCCCAAGTCTAAATTCCACCCCTACCCTGAGTTATGCATTCCCCAAAAATCCCCCATAGACTATAGCAGAAAAGGGTTCCTAAATGAGAATGTCAGAAAAAAGTAACAGTTGGAGCTTTAGATTACTCCCATGTCCTCATTTTTTATGTTTTTGCCCTGAGATTTGGCATGCAGCACCGTGCAACAGTTCTACACGTCCCTATCAAATTTCAACTTGGTACCTCCCATAGCTTTTGAGGTGTAGCCCCCTTAAATATCCTGCTCCCCCTTCAGACTTCTCTATGGAGAAATCAGTTTTTAGATGCAGCCTTAATATAAGGGCATGTCTACTGTCACTGCATATGGTACTGTCACCACTGACAGAATGGTGGAGGAATTATTTTCTGGTGTTTGTGAATTGTGTACACTGTGGCTGCACGTGTATCAACAAAGGAGCAGCGCCAAGCGTGCGCCTGTGTCATAAGTAAAGGGCCGGCTGGCTTGTCCGTTAAAGGGTGCTGTAACCCCCAAAGTGCACTCCAAGCAAAATAAAAAATTCTTCTTTTTTTCTGTCTTTGTGAATTGTGTGGGCTGTAGCCGCACATGCGCATCCTCAAAGCAGCAGTGACAAGCATGCGTCTGTCTGTTAAAGGATTACATCGGTGGCAGCATCCAAGTAGGCATGTCAGACAGTCCGTACATGTACTGGCAGGAAAAAGAGTCAATTTGGAGGCCTCTGTACAAACTGGCTCTATTTTACCTGAGTTGCCCCCCCTCCAGTGTGTACTCCGAAAGAGTGTTTAGTGCAGCCGGGAACCTTGTCAGCGAAAGGCGTAAGAGGTTGCTTCCACAAAATGTGGAGAAGATGATGTTCATAAAAATGAATTATCAACTCTTCCAGGGAGACCAGCCTCCAGAACGTACAGAGGGACCTGTGGAGGTGGATTCCAGCAGGGACGTATTAATACTCTGTGAGGATGAGGATGTACACAACACTAAAGAGGGTGAGGAATCAGTGGATGAGGAGGATGAGGATGACATCTTGCCTCCGTAGAGCCAGTTTGTGCAGGGACAGATTAATTGCCAGCTTGTTTTGTGGGGGCCCAAACGAACCAATCATTTCAGCCACAGTCATGTGGCAGACCCTGGTGCTGAAATGATTGGTTTGTTAAAGTGTGCATGTCCTGTTTATACAACATAAAGGTGGGTGGGAGGGCCAAAGGACAATTCCATCTTGCACCTCTTTTTTTTCTTTGCATTATGTACTGTTTGGGGCCTAGTTTTTCAAACTGCCATCCTGTCTGCCACTGCAGTGTCACTCCTAGATGGGCCACGTGTTTGTGCTGCCCACTCGTGTCGCTTAGCATAGTCATCCAGCTACCTCGGTGCAACCTTTTGGACATAAAAACACTATTGTGAGGTGTTCACAATAGACTGGAAATGAGTGAAAATTAAGGTTATTTATATATATATATATATATATATATACACATATATATATATATATATATATACACACATATATATATATATATATATATACACACACACACACTTGTTTTGCGTCCCGGCAGGGACCATTATCTCGGATTTAGTGTGTGTTATACGTTTTGATTTGTGTTTAATTATTTGCCGAGTGCTATAGGTACTTATTAAACAATTGTATATTAAAAGTTATGTTTTAACCTAACAATCTTTCAAATTCCAAAAGTGCTCACCCAATAGAGTACTTTCCTTCTTCTCATGGGTACCCAACTCTAGTGAGCACCACCGCTAATCGAATATTTGTCTAGCAATAGCGTCATAGCTATGGAATTGTGGTTGTATACTGATTCAGCTGCCATTTCATGCCTGTGCGACAATCTCTCCATCCCCATTCCTTGTTATTCAAAATTCATCATGAGTCATCTATTCTTTTGGTTTGCTTTTCATTTTATTGTAAAGTTCTTTTCATACTCTTGGGTTGTAATTTGTGTTGATTGAAATGCATCCTGGTTTACTTTATTGTAGGCTGCATTGAGAGTACTCAGTGTCTCTGATATCTGACAGCAGTGACTGTACTGTGGATAAAACATAGACCCTGTGCAAGTTGTGATTACAGGGAGAGGCTACAAATAACCCCTTTCATACCTCTTCTTAAAAACAGTAGGTGTTCGGTAACACACAACTACACAGCATTTCATGAATTGGGGCTATATAGCTGTAGCTATGATGGCACATAAGGCTGGGCATGAGGGAGTTCTAACATATAAAAGAGCAATTGAAGAGGTGGAATATAAAGGGCATAAGTGGGCTCTGGCATATAAAGTGGCCTGTGGACGGCGTAAGGTGCATGTGGAGGCTATGATGGCATGTAAAGGAGCATTTAGAACAGATGGCATATAAAGGGTTATATACAAGAAGCTGATGCCATATGTCTTTATTAGAGTGTTAAGAAAATGGCTTGAGGTTGGCCGTTCATGATTATATCAGGTATGTCCTAGGTATCTTTCGAGGTGACCGATAAATGGGCATTAACTGGAGGGCCAGGATTCCCATTTCCCTCCCATATACTTGTTTATCAGTGGCTAATGGGTCGCTGTCTCACATAGGGGCATATCCAATTAGCCGCGGGATTTACCCCGCAGCTAATTATTGCGATGGTCGGGATTCCACGCATGGGTGTCCACGAGTCCCCGCTGTCGGACTTTACCTCGCACCTCATGCAGGTGCGAGGTAAAATCAGCGTGAAGCCGCCCTATTCGGCCTCGCGCAAACGGGTATAACACACTGATTCTGCAGTTCTCTCGGAATCAGTGTGTTCTCACGCAGGAGTCCCGTTCTAATGACGCGGGGAAATCGCTATTTAATTGAATAGCTAATCCCCGCATCGTGGAACTTTTGCCTGACAATTAGCCGCGGGTGAAACCCTGTGGCTAATTGGATATGCCCCATAGACTATCTTCTCATTTCTCCATAGTCCCGGATATAGTACCTAAGGACCAGATGGATTTTGTATTGGGCCGCCGCTCTGTGACAATTGTACATAAGGTACTAACACTTATGTAGTATTATCAGGCATCTGGGGATTCATCTCCCGGGGTTGTATTGTCAACTTGTCACTAGAAAAGCTTTTGACATGGTCACATGGGATCATCTCTTTGAAACCCTGGGGAGATTTGGATCTCTGGATGCCAAATATTTCATTGCTACGTTCTTTATATCTTAACCCATTCACCCAAATTCTAAATAATGGTCATCTGACTCTGCCCTTTACTATACAAAGAGGGATGAGACAGGGTTGCCCCTTGTCCCCTTTACGGTTGGCCCTGACTCTTGAGCCACTAGCTATAGCGCTTTCCAACTGTCCTGACTTTACCGGGTTACGCATAATGAGCTGTGGAGTGCAAATTGGCACTCTTTGTGGACGTTACTCCAAAACTCTAACCCAGAAGCTTATATTCTAAATATTTTGAAAATAACAAATCGATTTAGCCTGTTTGCAGGGTATAAAATCAACTGACAAATCGGAAGCTCTGCCTATAGGAAATACATTCCTATTGTCTTCATGCAGTGCTATTACATCATCTTTTTGTTGGGAGCCAATTAACCTACCAGTATATTTTTGGAGTGCGGGAGGAAAGCAAAGTACCCGGAGGAAACCCACGCAAGCACAGGGAGAATATACAAACTCAACACAGTAGGGCCGTATCTGTTGTTGTAGATGATCCACCCATGTTTTAAGAGAATAATTTGCAGAGAATTAGGAGATATTGTGACCTCATATCCAGTGGCATAACTATGGTCTTCGGAGCCCATGGCAAGTTTAAAATTGGCGCCCCACCCCATACAGCAAGACGTGCTACAGAAAGGTGCAGCACATCATATAGGAAGATTGAGCATACAATGCAGTTTGCTAACATTAATATTGTAACAATATATTGTGCAGTGTATATGTGGGCACAATATATTGTAACGGCCCATTGCAAGATTGTCGGATCATTCAGCTATCCACACTTTGCTCTCTTAGCACTCCATAAGACTACACACACCTTTGTAAATGTTCTTTGTTTTTTAGGGAAGTTCGAAAGGAAGGCAGGTAAACTGGAAACGTCTCTCCAGACAATAAAACCTTAGAAATATTTGACGTCGAAGAGCAATTGATATACACAAAAACTAGCAACCTGCCACAACTTTGCATGGGAGCAATTTTATCTCGCCACAGCCCCCTGCAATCTTATAACAACCTACGCCATATCTCCCACAACCCAACAGCCTCCTGTCCCCGGCATCTCAACAGCATCCTGCTTTTTACTTGCATTTCACCACAGCATCCTATATTTCACCACAGGCCCCTGCTACTCACTCCTGCTTCTTACCACAGCCCCCTGCAACTTACCAGTGTCACCACAACCATCCTCCTGGTGCTCTGCAGCTGGCTGGGGCCCAGCCACCGGCATGTGCTGGGAAGGGCACGAGGATCATGGATGAGGGATTTGTATTGCAGTTACCGTGAGCATTATCAGCAGCATGTCCCCAGGGTTGGGGCACCTGTGCATATTTCCATACAGCCTCCATGCACACCCCTCCCCGGCTGCTGAACATGGTGATGAGCAATGTACTTTTTGCACAATGTACTTTGTATTTCCTGGGCATTCTACTGAGATTCTTTGCCATGGTGCCTGTTTTTGCCGTGGAGGCTGTCTCTCACTCTGTCTGTCTCAGACCTGACCCTGCTCAGTCCCTTACTCCCTCCACTCTCTAGGCTACTGCAAAGCAACAGAGCACATTACTATCTCGGATTGGCTCTCACGGTCTCAGATAGCCAGTCAGAGCACAGCCCTTGGCCTTGCAGCAGCAGTCAGTCTCTCACAAAGCACAACAGTTTTTTCTGTGACTTGCTTCATTCCAAACCTGTTTCAGATGCTCTTGCTGTTTCAGCAGCCCGGCCAGCTCCTATACAGCAGCTTGGTGCAATATTTTTTTTCTGTTGCTTGCTTCACTAAAATCATCACTGCTTGGCTCCCTTTTGTCACAGATGACTGTTTCATACACCTAAACCTTCCTCGACCAATGATGTGTAGTATAGTGAAAACCCTGTCAAAATCCATCCAGTGGTCAAGAGACTAGCCCAAACAGACAGACCCCCTAAAGTGGGGACTTTATTTTATATGTATAAAGATGCATTCTGAAAGCCAACTGAAGTCATAAAATCTCCTTGCTATGTCAAGACCCCATACTCCAGCAACTGACTGTCGCCATTTGGCAATCCCCAGATGTCGGGGTCTGAGGATCGACAAAATCTAACATGTTGGATTTCACTGATTTACCAATCACGATCAAAATATGATTGTGATTTGCAAATCTTAGACTTTTAACATATAGAATTTTACCAATCCTCAGACAGATCTGCAAATATCATTGGCCGTCAGTTAGCATTTCCAATCCGATTGGAGGATCAGGCAATCTGTTAGATATATGGGGCCCTTTACTCACAAGATTGATGCTGTCGACTAAGTCATGACTTGATGAATCATTAAAAATTGGTTGGGATACAGAGAGCAACAGCAGACACAGGCACATCAGACAGGAAACTACCCTGGAACATAACACAAGATACTCAGTGGGAGTTCAGGCACTTAAAATATGCAGGTCTAGAAGCGACTTGAAATAGTAGCAGAAAACAATTGGTAATTACCATTGAAATATGCAGGTGTAATAAATGCTGTGGAGGAAAGCTAAGCAAGAGTACACTGGAAACAGACATGAAGCATTTGACACGGATATACAGTCACAATGAGGCCAAACACAGAAAGTCCAACACAGGCAGAAACATCCGAGACTCACTGGGGTAAATTTAATAAACATCTATTTTAGTTCGATTTTAAAATCAACTGACATCAACGGCATTTCCAACTGCAAAATCGGCATATTTATCATCCGTCGGGAATCAACTTCAATTGAAATCCACTGTCTATGCCAGCTGGATTTTGCAGTTGGATCTGTTCAAAACTAACGGCAATTAGAACTTAAAACATGACTGTAAACCCATCCAAAAAGATGCACTGCACAGGTCACTTTTGGGTTAAAAGCAATGAAATCATTAAAAACAAATAAAAAAAACATGGTGTGGGCTCCTCTTGCTAAATCCATAACCAGCCCTGGACCTTTGAGCCTTGTCTGGTACAGGAAAGCAGTGGGGGAAGAAATGGGGGAAAAAAGCTGTAGGGTTCCCCTAATTTTCCTATAACCAGCACTGGGCTGAATCAGCCTGGGGGCCTACACTATAGCAGGAAGACACACAGCGCGGGGTCCCACAGCCATAATGTAAAACCAGCCCCAAACTGGTCAGCCCAGGGCTATAATTCCACAGAAAGTTGGGACCCAAAATATAAAATACCTTTTCCTTTTTGAGAAACGCATCAAGGTATTATTTGCTCTGAAAACCCCACGCAAATTTTTTTTAATAATAATTCTGCATTTACCTGCCCGGGAGTCTCCACAGCTCCCAGTGGCCTCCCCTCTATCTTATCACTGGAAATGGGGCTACTGGGAGTCCCGGGGGTTGCTGGGAGGCTCCAGGGGCTGGTGAGAAAGGCAAGGGCTGCTGGGAGATGTAGTTCTCCCAGCGCCAATTCCGCACACACACACACAAACACTCATACTTACTCAAACACACTGACATACTCATCCTGCTGCAGAAGACCCGGCTTCCGACGCTGGATGCAGAAGATGATTTAGAAGGCAGCGCTGCAGAAGGTAAGTAATTATGCACTAATTAAGCTAATTGGAAACTTCCAATTGCTTAATTAGTCCTCAGGGTGGGTGCCGCCGGGATCCCAGAGCAAGTCCTGCTGATTTTGCCTAAAATCAACAATTTTAGGGAAAAAAAACCCACACTTGCTCTGGAGGTGCGAGACTAAAAAGCTGCCGAAGCACAAAAATAGAAAAAATCTGCACCTAATTGAATAGCAAAAATCCCGCGCCTTCAGGAAAACCTTGCAGGTCTGGCATTTTTGCTTTTCTCAACCCCAATTGAATATGCCCCTAAGATAGGATTTTTGTCACCAGGGGCAAGACAGTAATTTGGCGCCCCCCCCTGGTAATTCCTCCTGCAGCAGTGCCCCTATAGTAATGCCCCCTGAGGGAATTCCCCTGTAGTAGTGCCCATGATAATGCCCCCATAGCAATGCCCCTATAGTAGTGCCCATATTGTAATGCCCATGTTAATACCCCCATAGTAATGCCCCTATAGTGCCCACCATACAGTAATGCCCCTGTAGTGCCCATGCTCCCATATTAATACCCTTGTGGTAATGCCCCTGTAGTGCCCATGCCCCCATAGTAATATCCCTGTAGTGCCCATACAGTAATGCCCCTGTAGTGCTCATGCCCCCACAGTAATGCCCCTGTGGTAATGCCTCTGTAGTACCCATGCCCCAATAGTAAAGCCCCTGTAGTGTTCATGCCCCATTAGTAATGCCCCTTATTGCCCATGCCCCCATAATAATGCCCTTGTAGTGCAGCTTATTAAAAAAAATACTTACCTTGAACCCTCTCCTGCATCCAGCGTCGCATCCGGTCCGCCGGCTGCTCCTCAGAACTATGGGGGAGACGTCATTATGTCTCTCCCATAGTGCCCGTGGGGAGAGCCGGAAGCTGGAGTTCGGAAGAGAACTCCAGCCTCCGGCTCCGGCTACACAGCGTCGCTGCAGAGAAGGAGCCGGGCGCCCGCTGGTAATAAATATTACCAGCGGACGTCCGGCTTGGAGCCTCTCTGCAGCGCCGTGCTGGAGGTCACTGGCACCGGGAGCAGCGGCGCACGTTATTTGTCCGAGAGCTATTGGGATATTTTATTTTTTTTAATGTTACTGTAAGTGCAGACATTTTAATTTCTTGCTTCATTTTTAAGGGGTACCAACAGGGTACCTTTTTGTTGTCAGCTGCTATTAACTACACTTGTCAGTACCTTTTATATTAGCACAGCTGTTCTTTTTGTTAGCAGCAGATCTTTTAAGTCCTGTAAGTTGCAAGGTGGGACCTCCAAGGCTTGTTTTTTTTAGCATATCCCCCAGATTCTCATTTGAATTGAGATCTGGGAAATTTGATGGCCAAGTCAACAACTCTTTGTCATGTTTCTCAAACCATTCCTGAATAAATTTTGCATTATCCTGCTGAAAGAGGCCACTGTCATCAGGGAATACCGTTGTAAAGATGTGTGCTTGGTCTGCAACAATGTTTAGTTAGGTGGTACGTAACATCCACATGAATGCAGGACCCAATAGAACATTGCCCAGAACATCACACTGCCTCTGCAGGCTTGTCTTCTTTCCAAAGTGCATCCTGGTGCCATCGCTTCCTCAGGTTAACAAAGCACACACAACCAGCCGTCCACATAATATAAAAGAAACCCTAATTCATCAGATCAGGCCACCAATTTCCATTGCTCCATGCAGTTTGCATTTAATCACTTCATTGACAAGAAGGGGCATTTTGGGGTAATAATGGGCTCTTTTCTGCAGCAGGTAGTTCTTCAAAACACCAGAAGAATAAACGTTTAAAGGCCATGAGGGGACTTGGCTCCACTGCAGAAGGCATGATCTGATACGGTTTTGTTTATGCATTTGTAAATTGATTTTAATGTCTACTTAGTTAGTTTAAAAGCACTTTATCTCCATGTAAGTTTAAACTTTACATAAAACATTGTAATCAATCTTATGTACTTACAAACATCTTTGGGACTTTCCCAGATTCATTATAAAGCTGGACAAGTGAAATCTACGATCCAATTTAAAAAACATGATCCAGCAGTTGAATGGGGTTTTTTTACTCCTTTTATTGGAGCAATACAAGTTAATACAATGTTATTGCATTGACAAAACAGTTTATATATAATATATAGAATAAAATATATTTGTTAACAAATGAGAAACACAAAATTAATCATTGTGTGTTCATTATTTTTTAATTCTAGGTTTAACATTTGAATTCCCCGGTGTAAGGGGAAAAAAGCATTAATACAGCACCCTCGGATTTCAACAATATCTATTAGTAACCGACCTGCACCGCTACTTGCCCAGTAGTTCCATCCTAACACCCGTTAGCAACTAAGGCTGTCCCCGGACCCTCTATGTCTGCAGACAACTACCAACAGCCGCAGATTCTCTATTACACGTGGTATGACCATCCACAGTCTTCTCCACACGTTCCGACTGACAGAAGAGCAGTATTAGTACACCTGCATGGCGTCCGTCTAATCAGCCACTCAGCTCTCCCTTCATAGCTCGGTCGTGTGATGCTTGTCCTAGGGGGTTTACCTCACCACCAAACTGCTCAGCAGGTCTGTGGGTGCTAACGCTCAAATATTGCAGTATTTAACCTTATTGATGGTATTTAACTGCAGAATTATTCTAATAAGGTCACATATTTGAACTTGTGCACACACCAGTGTGCTATGCACTATGGATTACTTGATTACCACTTATACCCCTTTCAAACATACGACCTAGGAATTTCTCGTGCAAAATCCCAAGTATTTGGTCGAGACTCCCCTTTTACACTACAGAGTCTACCCGGAAAATTCCCAGGTAGACCCCTTTCAGACATAAACCGGGTTTTTCTGCTTACCTGCCTCTCCTTTGCCATCTGCTCCTCCTAGCCTATCCCCTCTCCGGCTGTCACTGATGATGATGTCATCAAAGTGCTGCTGGGAGCCGGCCAATCAAAATACAGCATTTAGGGGCATGTCCTGGCAGGCAAGAGAAGCAGCCACGTTTTCAAGAGGCTCCTGTTCACCGGATCCGAACGGGCCTCTAACCCCCTTCCCATATCACCCTGTGGTGTCCACTTTTACGCCATATGCTCCCTCCAATCCTCCTTACCATCAGGGTGAAGGCTGCGGAGCCGGGACGTACTTATTAGTGCATCTGCGGGTTGCAGCCCAACTACCCTGCTGAAGCCGGGGACTCGCGCCGGAGACGCGGCCAGAAGTGCCCTTCCTTGTCCAGCGCTTCGCGGACATCGCGGAGACCCGCTGATTGCACCACCGGAGAGCGCTGTGATCGGCAGCCGTCTGGTTACCCAGGTGACGTGTAGCTGCCGGTCACTTCTCCCGACACATAGCGCTCACTTAGAGCAGACGGCTTTTATCTGCACGGCCTAGTCTCCCTCTACATCCTGGGCCTTAATTTCTAAATAGCCCGGTGGCACCTCGTGGCCCACGTGACACGCCGCGCATGGCACCGCGATTATCCCCAGGGACACCGGAGCCTCCTACCATCTAGCCCTGCACAGGTGGACGTCCTTCATCCCTCACCCAGCTACTGACTCTGCTATGGGCTGCAGATAACCGGACTCTGGAGACTCCACAGACAACCATCTTTTCCAGCATACCTCACAGCAACATGTGGATTCACTGAGTTTCTGGAAGCACCTAGATTGAGATCACCTCCCTGTGGCTACCTGGCTCGTTCACCACGGGGGGATATGCTTTGGCGAGTCCCACAGTGTCTAGATTATTCCTCTCCCCATCCAAACACGGCAGACAAAGTCTGACTGACACTCTGTCAACCCTTCTTTGGGGGGTATAGCAGTCTGCAAGTGATCCATCACTCTTCCACCCTTTGTTTCTACAAAGAAATTGAATCCATTTCTACTGAATGCATTCCTTCTCCCATACTATAATTCTGCTAAGGAAGAAATATTCAACTATATAAATTCTAATGTGCATTCAACCCTTATGTAGGTCAATTGGGAGACCACCTAGCTACTCTCTGACTTGCTACTCGATGTGACTTAATGTCAGTGTGATGCCAGGCCTCAGGGAGTCACCGTCTGTGGAATCTTTACCTACTGTATGTAACATGTCTGCAACCTGATTCCACCAACTGTGACCTATGCTACTATCTACTGATCTTCTTTCTTACGCTACATTATGGTCAAAAATAAAAGACCACCTCAAAAAGGTAACACACCTCTACCGAAAGGGCCCCATTCTCAGGCAGATCTGAGACCATTTCTACTCACCACTCCAGCCAAAGTCATAG
Organism: Taudactylus pleione; assembly: GCA_031769625.1. NCBI lineage: Eukaryota > Metazoa > Chordata > Amphibia > Anura > Myobatrachidae > Taudactylus > Taudactylus pleione. The sequence continues at coordinate 2,028,725 of JAUIMM010000120.1, forward strand.
CAGATCCTACAATGTCCAGCCCCCTTTCCTCATCAACCCCTACAATGTCCCTATTCCAGGAAGACCAACCCCACATGTCCTCTGAGAAGGATATAGATCTCCAGGACATTGTCTTTCATGAAGACCTTACCCACAAAACAGGATCTCCAAGACCCTATTCGGCAGGAACTTGCTATTATCCGGCAAGACATATCGCAGATCTCTGACAGAGTAACTTCTTTAGAAAACTTTCAAGAATCCGCAGATGCTTACTTGGTATCCTTGAAAGACATAATTTCAGCCCAAACAAAAGAACTTTGCGCTATTAATTTAAGGATGACAGATCTCGATAACAGGGGACAGAGGAACAATGTTCGCATTAGAGGTCTACCAGAAGATGTCCCCCAATCTGGTCTGATAGATGCACTTACAAAGATATTTAACAAAATTCTGGGAAATGGTCCGAATGAGCTTATCACCTTCGATAGAGCTCATCGACCCTTGAAACCAAGAGGTCTCCCAGCTGACCGCCCCCGTGATGTCATATGTCGTCTACACTACTATTCACAGAAAGATGAAATTATGCGCAAACCAAGATAGTTGGATAGAGTTGACTTCAACGGTGCAGTAATCCAAATATTCCAAGACTTGTCCTGTCACATGCTTCAACAGCGTAAATCCCGTAAAACCTGTTAGAGATGAGCTCCGCAAACGCCAACTGAAATATAGATGGGGCTTCCCCTTCAACCTCCACCTTAATTGGACTCTTGATCCAACCCTTGATATCTCGACTAAAGCCCCCAGATATTCTCAACAGAAATATAGTAGGGTCAGGAAGATGTTCCACGACCTTCAGCTGGCTGATACCTGGTTGGTCTCTCACCCATCAGGTCGTGATTATTCATTTTATTCTCTCCCCCACCAAATATACACACGATTGGATTATTTGTTTCTAAGTAAAAAAAAAAAAAAAATACCTCCCACTCCTTTTAGATGCCTCGATTGGCTCAATTACCTGGTTGGACCACACCCACATATCAATAACTGTCAGTTCGGCATCAATCGCCTAGTCAGTGGACATGACGCCTGAATGAATCTTTAGTACAGAATATTACTTGTAGGGACGACATCAACAAAACCCTGATTGATTATTTCTCCATTAACAACACTGAAGATGTCTCTAAAATTACTCTATGGGAAGCCCATAAGTGCATCTTGCGAGGCAAGATGATCCAGCTTGGCTCTCATGAAAAAACAGAGACTGCAACGCATAGCGAATTTGTTGCAGCTAATTCACTCTTTAGAGTCCTCACATAAATCCACACTGTCTGGGCCAAAGTATGCTGAGCTAACAATGGGGAAACAAACCGGGACGTTTGCTTGCACAAGCGCTCTGGTCTCAGAGGGTGAATTCATTTATTAGATCCATGAAAGATGAAACTGGCTCTCTTCATTTTAAGACCCCCGAAATTGCATCCCGTTTTAAAAAATATACAACTTTATATAATTTGAATAAAGCCCCTAAAGCAGCAAACCCTGCTTCCTGCTTATTAAATGCTAAAGAATACTTGGCACCTGTAACTTACCCCACCCTCCCGCTTTCTGATCGCGAAGCACTTGAAAAGCCCTTTACTCTTCAAGAACTGGAACATGCCATCTCAGCTATGCCATCGGGCAAGAGCCCAGGTCCAGATGGTTACACCATAGTTTATTCTAAAACATTTAAAGATATCTTGGCCCCCAGACTTCTGCAAGCTTTCAATTGTATTTCAGCAGATACTCATTTTTCCCCAGTCCTTAGAAGCTTACATAACAGTGATCCCTAAACAAGGTAAGGACCCCTCGGTGTGCTCCAGCTACAGGCCTAATTCCCTCTTAAATGTGGATCTAAAATTATTTGCAAAAATAATGGCAAATAGAATGAATGGCCTACTCCCCTCACTAATACATAGCGACCAGGTGATATTTGTCCTTGGCCGAGAGGCAAAGGATAACACCACTAAAGTCCTGAACCTAATCCACTTAGCTTCCAGAGGTCAGATTCCTACTATTATGCTTTCCACTGACGCCGAGAAGGCATTTGATATGGTTAACTGGCATTTCATGAGGTCTGTGTTGGAGCATATCGGGCTGGGTTCTCAAGCATTGCACAGGATTCTACCCCTGTACAATATGCCCACTGCTAGGGTCCGTATCAACAGCAATCTTTCTGACCCCTTTTCAATAAGCAATGGGATGAGACAGGGCTGTCCCCTGTCCCCATTGATTTTTGTCCTTTGTATAGAAGCGCTAACTAGATCAATCAGGGCTAATGAACATATATCCAGCCTCTGGATGGGAGATGTGGAGTACAAATTAGCCATGTTTGCGGATGACATTTTGGCACTGGTCTCATATCCTGAGGCTTCCCTTCCTCATTTGATGTGAGTTGGACTCATACAGTACACTTTCCGATTTTAAAATTAACATGTGCAAATCATTCAACTTCTCCCTTACATATGGTAGGGTTGAAACGCTCTTTCCCCTTTCAGTGGCAGAATTCACATACCACATATTTAGGTATCAAATTGCCTCGAGACTTATCCTTATTAGCCTCTTTAAATTACCTACCGCTCCTTAAAGTATTACGAGCAGACTTTAGCAGATGGCACTTTAAACAGCTCTCGTGGCTAGGTAGAATAGGTGTCGTCAAGATGAACACTCTCCCTAAGTTACTGTATGTTCTCCAGACATTGCCGATAAGTGTTCCTGTCTCCTGGTTCAGCTCCATACAGCTCTTGATTCAACAATTTGGTCCCGTAAGAGACCCAGGCGTAAACGATCAATTATGATGCGATCCACTTGCAGAGGGTTCCAGCTTCCTGATATTAAAAATTACTATAATGCGACTGACCTAAACAGGGCATTGGACTGGACCAGGAGTCGCGAGGTTAAGCAATGGGTGGAATTGGAAGGTATATGCATCCAGCAATATCCCGAGATTTTCCCCTGGCTCCCTGTCTTGCCGAGGCTTCCTTATTCTCACCCGACAGTCACCCCGACCCTTTCAGTTTGGAGGGCTTTACGCCGCATTCCTGACATTTCCTCAGTATTCGGTCCCTTAACTTCATTTTCAGCCAACGCAGAATTTTCTCCTCGTATGACTCTTTCACACTTCTCGGGCTGGGCGGTTGAAGGGCTCTTTAGGGTCGGTCAGCTGGTGACTTCCAGGGTGTGAAACAGTTCTCTGATATTAAGACTAAATGGAATATCCCACAAAAACTTCTGGAAGTTTTTACAGGACAGACATTATCTCCAATCGGGTTCTAGAATCACACAGGCATCTAGAGAGTTGACACAATTTGAGAAGACCTCCTTCAAATCCTACGCATACGATATCCACTATATATGAATTATTACAACATCAGGGCTCCCGGACCCCTCTCCATTTCACCTTAGATTTAAATTAAGGTCTCTTTCCCAAGCTAACAGAAAAAGATTGGGAAAACATATTCCTTAAAGCCCATATTAGCTCTGTATGTATTCAAACTAGAGAGACCCAATATAAGATTCTAATGTGTTGGTACAGACATCCTTCTTTACTACATATAATGTACTCTTCAATGTCAGCTAAATGTTGGAGATGCCTTGACTCAGTAGGATCTCTATTACACATATGGTGGTCCTGTCCTCTCATAAAGCCCTTCTGGAAAGATGTCATTGCAATTTCCAATGACTACTTGCAATATCTGTCCCTACAGATCCAGCCTTCTGGCTGTTAAATCATTCTTCCACTCCACTGGCACAATATAAAAAAAACACTGTTACGCCACTTAAGTAACGCTGCTCGAGCGTCGATACCCACTCTTTGGAGATCATCTATCCCCCCCCCCACCCGCAAGACATGGTTTTCTAGAATAGAGTACTATACGTCAATGGAGGACCTTCTTTTATCTTCAATAGACAAACGGTCTGTTTTTATGTCCACCAGGTACCCTTGGTGTGATTACAAATTAACAAGCACATATACCAATTATATTTCCACATGTGTTGACGCAAACTGATTCATTATGAATAAAATGTATGGATTTTTCTTTACGAATGTGTCCTTTACGGTCAAATATTCCTATTTATTTTACCTCTCCCCCCCTCCCCTTCGTTTTTTAGTAGCTCCCTTTATTTTTCAGTTTAGAAATTTGATTTGAATATTATTTTGAATGTCTTTTTATTTGTATATTGCTATGTATAGTAATGTTAATTTTTCTCGCTGCATCGAGACTTGATGTTTTATAAACAAAATTTTTTTCATCAAGTTGAATGGAACTGTATTACTTTGTTATTCCAATAAAAACAGAATTTACAAAATGCAGCATTTTATTTTCCCTTATTATTAAATTGTTTTATTTCTTTTATTGCCCTGGTGGCCTGGTTCAGAGATGGACCCAAAGCCAATGTCCATGCAGTTTGAATGATTATCAGTAATCTGCGCATGCGTCAAATTTACTTTTCATTGACGCTCCCAGTGAGGATTTCTTCTCAAAATGATTAACATGTAGGGACTATTTGTGGGCGGCAACAAGGAGGCTGTAACTCAAATGCTGACGTGTCGCAACCATTTTTCGGGGTGTATCTCTGCCTGCAACTGTGATCCCATAAGCAGTGAAAATTACTTTGGTGTCTGTTCCAGTGGCCATTCTGTTCGACCATAGGCTTACTCAGAAATCTACTGATTTGTGACTTTGTACACAGTCACTTCGATTTGCGAAGCTGCTGGTTACAGTCTCAATACAAATCATGGCAGCTGCGATCTTTGCATTTTTTTCGAACACAGCCGCTGCATACCAATTTGCAGCAGTAGCGGCATTAGCATACATCTCTAAATCAGGCGATAGAGATAAATAGAGATATATATCAGGATTTTGGTACTTACCGATAAATACCTTTCTACATTCCATAAGGGACACTGGAGGCTTCATGACAGTGGGGTATAGAGATGTGCTAACTGGGAGCTGGCACTTTAAAATTCACAAAGTGTGACTAGCTCCTCCTCCTCTATACCCCCATACAAGCCCAGTCTTAAAAAACTATGCCCGAGGTGAGCTGGAAAACATACGGAAGAGGAGGTAGTGAAACAAGTACACATAAACACAGAACGTGTGAAAGGTTTGAAAAACCGTAATTAAATCAAAACAGTCATAACATATAATGACAACAACCATGACCGAGAGGAAACAGTGCAGGGTGGGCTTCCAGTGTCCAATATGGAATCGGAGAAAGGGTTTTATCGGTAAGTACCAAAATCTTGTTTTCTCCTTCATCCACTAGGGGACACTGGAGGTTTCATGACAGTTTACGTGGAATGCAGAAACCGCATTAAGAAGAATAGTTCTTCCTAAGAAGTTCTGCCCTATCTCCATGAATAACCAAGTACGGGGGACGATAGTAGAGGAGCCAGAGTTCAGACAACCTTCTGGCTGAGGCCAGAGCGAGGAGAAGTACCACCTTCCATGAGAGGTTCTTCAATTCTCTAACGGTTCGAACAGAGAAGACTAAGAAAAGGATGATAACTAGATCCCATGGAGCAATAGGAGAGGTACAAAGGGTGGTTATAAATGGATAAGCCCTTGCAGAAAAGTCTGAACATCTGGGAGTAAGGCAGTTTTTTCTGGAAAAAAAAAAAAACGGACAGTGCAGAGACCTGAACCTTCATGGATCCCAGACATTGCCCCACTGAGAAGCCTGCCTGCAGGAAAAGGAGGAGTCTGGATACCTTAAAATTTGTAGGAGGCAATCCCCGCTGTTCACACCATGTTACATAAGCCTTCCAAATGCAGTATTGTTTGGAAGTAACTTCCTTCCCGGCCTGGAGTATAGTAGGGATTACAGTTGATGGGATCCCCTTTCGCCGTAGTATTGCCCTTTCAATAGCCACACCATCAAACTCAGCCACCTTAAGTCTGGATAGACTAAAGGACCCCGTTTTAAATAGATCTTCTCCCAGAGGTAAGGGCCACAGATAGTCGATCAGCAGAAGGCAAAGTTGGAATACCAAGCTCCACGAGGCCAATCCGGAGTCACTTATAGAACCTTGGATCTCTCCCTCTTGATGAGTTATAGAATCCGAGGCAGAAGAGGAAATGGCAGGAACAGAGACAAATCGGAACCTCCATGGTGTTGAGAGTGCATCCACTACCACGGCCTCCGGGTCTCTCGTCCGAGAACAGTACAGAGGCATTTGATGATTTTGCCTAGATGCCATGAGGTCGACCTGCATAAGGCCCTACCTTTGGACAAGCTGTTGAAACACCTGGGGATGGAGCGCCCACTCCCCAGGATGCAAATTCTGACGGCTGAGGTAGTCGGCCTCCCAATTTTCCACACCTGGAATGAACATGGATATCGCCACGTTGTACTGTTCTGCCCAGAGCAGGTTGCAGCTTTCCTCCTTCATTGCCAACGGGACTTCGGGTGCCGCCTTGACGGTTTATGTACACCACCGCTGTGGCATTGTCCGACTGGACCCTTACGGCTTGACCCCGCATCAGGTGATGAGCAAACTGAAGAGCATAGAAAACTGCCCGTAATTTTAAGATGTTTATCGGCAGAACCGCCTCCTCTGAGGTCCAGCGGCCCTGGAAGTGGTTCTCCAGTCACTGCCCCCACCCTGTCAGACTCACGTCTGTGGTGTGGAGAGTCCGATCCAACACTCCGAACCTCTTGCCCTCCAATAGGCGATACCTCAGCCACCAGAGAAGAGATATCAGAGTCTTGGGATTTAGCTTCACGCGCAGGCGTAGGAAAAGATGGGATCCTGACCATTGGGAGAGGAGATCCAGCTGAAACGGCCTGGAGTGGAAACAACCATAGAGAATGGCCTCGAAAGTCACCAACATCTTCCCTAGGAGTCGTATGCAGAAGTGCAGATACTCGCCGATGTTGAAGAACTAACCTCACCATCTCCTGAATTGAGACTGTCTTTTCCTGAGGAAGGAAGACCTTCTGACAAACGGTGTCCAGAATCATCCCCAGAGACTGTAAAGTCTGAATTTGCTGCAGATGGGACTTGGAAAAGTTCAGGATCCAACCGTGCTGTATTAGGAGCCTGTTAGTCACTACGATGTTCTGTAGTAACTGACCACTGGAATGAGCTTTCAGAAGGAAATCGTCCAGGTAAGTGACAATCGTGACGCCGTGTCCAAAGGAGACCAATCATCACTGCCATTACTTTGGTGAATACTCTGGAGGCCGATGACAATCCGAAGGGCAAGGCCGGAACTGGAAATGCGAGTTTCCGAATGGTGAATCGGCCAGATTGGAAGGTGGAGGTAAGCATCCTTGGTGTCTAGAGAAACCATGAATTCACCTTCCTCTAGCCCCGCAATGACAGATTGAAGGGACTCCATCTTGAACCTGAATACTCTTAAGTAGGGATCGAGATCCTTCAAGTTCAGAATAGGTCTGACCGATCAGTCTGGCTTCGGAGCCACAAACTGGAGTAGAATCCCGGTTTGATTTGATGCATGGGAACTTAGACCATTACCCGAGCGGTCAGAAGTTTGTCCATCGCTTCCTATAATACGACACTCCTGTCGCTGGAAACCTGTGGTGAAAAACCGAGGAGGTTGAAACTGGAAATAGTTTGTATCCCTGAGTGGGGAGGTCTCGAACACAAGCGTCTGGATAAGATTCTGCCCATACTTCGCTAAAGTCCCGAAGACAAGCTCCCACCCTGGGGTCCTCCAGGGCAGAGGAAAACCAGTCATGCACTGGGTTTAGTGGTTGACAGTGTCCTGTTGGAGCAGAGGGCGCTGCGGATCTTCCACACCCTCTGGAACCAAAAGAGATTGTAGGTCCTCCTCTGGAACAGCCTCAATCTTCCCGGGGCACGAAAGGAAGGTCAAGAATAGGGCTTACGAGGAGCTGGAGCAGCAGATGGAAGATAAAGTAGACTTAAAGTAGCCTGGGAAATCCACTTATCCAGTTCAAATATTACATTGCCTGTGAAAGAGATTTTCCACCACTTTTTGATTCTGCATCTGCCTGCCACTGTCTAAGCCAAAGCGCCCTGCGTGCAGATACCGCAAAGGAGATTACAAACATCTTTAGATGCCTCTCCAAGATAGGAAGCAGATTCCCCTATAGGTTCTGCTAAAGCAGGGGTTCCCAACCACGGTCCTCAAGGCACACTAACAGTCCAGGTTTTAAGGATAGCCATACTTGAGCACAGGCAGCTTAATTAGTACCTCAGATATTTTGATTAAACCATCTGTGCCTTAGCATGGATATCACCAAAACCAGGACTGTTAGTGTGCCTTGAGGACCGAGGTTGGGAATCACTGTGCTAAAGGAATAAGGTCCTCAACGGGGAGTTGAGCCCGTAGTCCGTCGGCTAGCTGTGTAGCACAAATTTTATTTTGCCTTGTTGGTCCAGCAGCTCACTATTGCAGGTCGAAGTCACACCTGCTGCTGTATATACGGACTTAGAGAGTTCTTCAACCTCCTGTCCAATGCTTCCTTTTAATGAGGTGGCACCCAGAAACGGCAGGTCTTTTTGGACAGATGAGAGACTGAGGGATCTACCGCAGTAGTCTCACATAACTTCCTTCTGTCTGCCAGGTAAGCGGACAAAAACAGACGGGATACCTGGAATCTTTTATCAGTTTTAAAAAGGACAGCCATGCAGGACCCTGGTCCTCCTCTACTTTTAACACATGGTGGATTGCTGAAATCAACGCCTCTATCCCTTGGGACACAGGTTCTGGTTCCTCCTGAAGCTGCTCCTCTCCAGAGTCCTGTGCATATTCCCCCTCCTCTAGAGCGGGCATATCCTCATCCTGAGTCTTCCGAATGGAGGACTGTGGGCAAGTCTCTTCTTGGAGTTCTGTGGAGAATGAACCACGGACAGGGCATGGGACGGTGCCATGGCTTTTGAGCCCTTCCATAGATTTTGCTAGGGACCACACCCAGGCTGGTTCTTCTAGAGTAGCTTGAGACCTGGAAACCTCTCTATCCTAACGAGAAGCCTCCAGATCTGCAGACAGGTGACATAACCATTGTGAATTGCACTGCCCATGTCTGCGTTTCCTGCACCAGTTTCAGCAGATTGCTCTGTATCACATTTTTCACACAACAGGGAGCTAGACGATTGGCCATGTGTACATTTTTCAGCACATTTTACGCAATTAAAAGGACTTCTGTGAAGCCTTAGAGCCCCTTCCAGCCATGGTACACAAACACTGAAAACACACAGCACAGTAGTGGACAGTGAAAAAAGGCAAGATGCAGAGCGGTAGGAGAAACACACCTGCCCTACCAGTGTTCCTAGCAGTGCAAGAAAACGCTAGGCAGAGTAAAGTTGAAACCAATTACTGTGCTCCAAAGCTCTCCTGACCAGCCTAACCCACAGTTCCAGGGTAAGCGGTCACTAACAGCGCAGTCAGCAGCAGCAGGTATCCATGCAATGGCCGCCAGCACGTGAGATAGGCCCTACCCCCCCCCCCCGCTATGGCGCTAGTGCTGCTGCTGATCTTATATACACAGACCACCCTTTTATAGTGCCTGGCTACCCCGCTAATCGGGGAGCCAGGGTCATACTCACAGATCTGCCATTGCTGCCGGTGGTGGTCTGGCTAATGGGGGACTGCAGTACTCCCCAGGACAGTGGTCCCTGTAGCTGAGGACCCATGCGCTAACCGCAAGCAGTGGCGATAGGGTCCCCCCCCCAACAGCTCCCTCGTTGCAGACAGGGGCAGCCGCTGTCTATCATATCCTCATTGTCTTCATCTGTAGTAGAAAACTATCTAAGACACTAATATGCCTTGAGCCTCCACCATCCGCTAGTGTCAGATAGGCAGTAGGTAGACCAGTATCATCACTAGATTCACAAGCGTAACAAATTTTCTGCAGCATGTGCAAGGACAACTGTTTGTAGTAAACTTAGGGGGAGTATGGGACCACCTTTTCCTGTTTGGGGTAAAATGACAGACATGTCTAGGTATAGGTGTCACACTTCCTGCTTTGGAAATATTGCTGACCAACTGGATTGTAGGCAACTAGCTTGTATTATACTAGATATCTTAAACTATTCATTTAAGCATACACTATTTATAGAATACATCTATACTAATAATATAAGAATATTGTGTCTGTGTTCCAAGTTGGCACTAAAATTACTGACCCAATTTTCATGAAAACTGCATCATTTTGGACTGGAAACTCCTAGAAATAACCTGCACTTTGTTTCATCTCAATCAGTCAAGTTAAAGCTGAGCAATAAAAAAAACAAAAATGTATTGACATTATCAATTCAAGAGGTAGGTGTGGCACCATGCGCGCATCCAGTAAGGAATGGGGGTTAGATGCTTTGGGCTTGTTTGAATAGGATAGGCTACATAGCAGTATATTGGTGTGAGAGGTGGGTGAAGGCGCTGCTACTCCTTGTCGCTGGTCACGTGGGCCACTCCAGCGACAATGCCCCTATGTAAAAGCAACACAACTAGGACACTTCAAATAAAAAAAAAAAGTTGTCAGAAGCAATTTCATTGTAGGTGAAGCCATAGGGGGGAAGAGAGAGAATATATATTCAATGTATCTTCACAAAGAGTGGGTGGCACTCCTGGGTCATGCCATGTGAAAACAAACAGGAACCTTTCCTTAATGCAGTTTCCTGTTTATTTTTGCATTGCTAAGACCCAGGTGTGCTACCCGTTGTTTGAAGCTGCATGTTTTTATAAGTTGACACGTAGGAGTGCACCAGGGCAGGTGAATCTTAATTGGAGTGCCGGTCATATGAACTAAAATAAATATATATAATTTTTACATACTGGTACATTAATTGCATAGTCTTTAATTTGTACCATTTGTGTATTATGTGCATAATAAGTATCAACACATCATTCCATATGGTGACAATAATAAAAAACCCAAAACACCCAAATCTTAAATTAATTTATATTTTAGATTTTTTTCACTGCCATCACAGCAATCCCATACAACAAAATATACATAAAAATAGCATAATATAACTCGCAGTTCAACACGATTCAACTATTTGTTTGGCACTACATACACACCAGACTCAGACATCCTAGCTGTAATCTCTGTACAGGATACGTGGCATTGCAGGTTCAGCTATGTAGTGCTGTAGTTCTACAACTGTAAGTATATTTGGACCAGCAAGCAGCCATCTGAAGTAACATTACGTGATAGTCACTGTACAGATAGGTTATAAGGGTTAATTTCATTCTAAAATTATGTATGCTTTATATATACATTATATATGTACATTGACTTTATTTTACATTTTAAAATTGATGGGCATTGTTATTAACATTTAATTTATAATTGGTGGAGCAAATAGTCAAAAGGTGCTGACAGATCAAGAAGCTGCACTGTGACATTGGTGACACCAGGATTTACAACTGCAAACTGAAGCCTGTATGAATTCAAACTGGACTGCGAAACAGGTTTTGAAACTCATTAGTTGCAGTTTAAAGTTCACTTATTTTTCATGTGTGCAATGTAACAGTTATGTTTTAATATAGTAAACGTGGGCAACATATAATCAACAAATTATAAACTAGATGTGAACCGTGCAAGTAAACTTTAAGGGGCTTATCCAATAGCTTGTGACTTCCAGCCACTGTGGGAGCTCCCGAGAGCCTTCCCTTATTTTTAAAGCAGTGATCATTTTAAGCGCAAAACCAAGTTTGTTTTGCCTTTAAAATGATTGCCGTTTAAAAAAAAACAAAGAAAAACCGGGAAGACTCGCAGGAACTCCCACAGCAGCTAGAAGTCACAAGCTATTGCATAAGCCCCTCTCTCTATTTCAGGGCACAGATTTGATTTGGTATCAGGGTGGGGATATAATAATACACCTTCTCATAGTATGCTTTACATTATTACAATAATTATACATGTTCACCCTTAAAATGTAATCATACTAGCTTATTTAGGTAAAAGAACAAATATGTACTTGGCTTTACACACTTATAGAACCCTAAAGCTAAAGCATATATTTTGATTTCAAATTAGAAATTTCCCCACTGTTTACACATAAGCCAGGTAACACTTTACCGAATAGTTTTAACGGCAGGGGAGATCTGAAATGTCCTACACTGCAATAGGGGACCCCAGAACACAGGAAACATGTGATGACACCATCACGTTGGCACCAGGTTACACTGCATTTATTGCTGCTGAATGCACAAATGCTTTGTATTTTTCCATTTAACACACCGTTTACTATTCGGTTTGCAAGCTATCAAACGGAAACGGGCAGAATCGCTTGGCTCAGAAAATGACTTCCAATGCAATACAGTTTACTTAACTGATAAATTTTGTCACATAGTGAAATTAGGCACTAAGGGACCTTTAAAATAATTTCATAGTTTGACTAATGCTCTTCACAAGTACAAACCACTACAACATAAAAATAATGTGCAGTAGCCAAAGAAATAAAAAAAAAAAAAAGTTTATAGCAAAGGCTTCACTTACAGTTGTTACCATTTTTTGGGCAACCACTTCTATAACCCTACCACCCCTCATCTGATGCAGAGTGCCAGTGGACCAAGTACATCCATAGCTTACACCAAGTTCATGGAAGCAATTCCATGGAGCACTACTTTAGCTTGTGCTGCAGACTTCCTTTTCAGAAAACATAGTATTAGATACAGTTCTGTGCTAACCTAAACAGCAGAGAAAGGCACCACACTGCATTGATAGGTATAGGTGTTTAAAAAACCAATTGTACAAGTTGGGCCAATTGCTTTTTAAGTAAAATTTTTGTGTTTTAATACTTTATATCCATATGGAGGAAGAAGTTAGTCTGACCATGGTCATGTCGATGACAATCTATGACAGGAGTGGCCAAAGTGAATACTCGAGTGGTAAATGACTGAGACGTCCAGCAAAAGCCAATAAGAATCAGGCCTATTCTAATTTGCTTGCTGCACTGCAGCTGTGGCTGTCAAGTGTGAGAGCAATAGCCAATAAGAGTAAGGCCGATTCTCATTGGCTGAGGCCAGGGCCATAACTAGTGCGGTGTGACCGAAGAGGTCACCCAGTGTGCAAAAACCCATGTGGTCGCCGCCACAGCTGCTGTTTCTGGCTGTATGGTCAAGAGAAGCACCCTTGGAAGATTATGTCCTCCCTCAATGCTGCAAACCACGGCATAAAGCACCCATTCCCCGCAAAATCAAAATGATGCTGTAACATTGCATGCGGGTCAGCTTCAGTGGAGACTCCTATCAGGGCACCTGGCTGAGGAAAGTGGTCAGAGAAATGGGATTAAAAAAAAATAAATATTAAAACTAAAGGCCCCCATACATCAGAGATTGATTGCAGCAATCGTGCAATTTGCAATCGATTGTGTATAAAAATCTTTCCCTTTTTCAATCGATTGCAAATTGCACGATTGCTGCAATCAATCTCTGATGTATGGGGGCCTTCAGTAAAACAGGTCAGTGTCAAAGTGGCACTTGCATCTGAGTCATGTGTCCTCTGTATAGCACAGGGAGATTACGGTTCATAAAATTGCAAGTGGAGGAGACCCAGGAGAATCTGCTCTCACTCATCTGCTCCAACATAATAATAAGTAGGGAAGGGAGAGGCATTTTGGTGAGATTTTTAATGTTCATGTGGATGAGGTTTAATGAGCAAGCAAGGGAAATGGGGAGATCTGATTACATTTAAGTAAGCAGGAATGTAAAGGCACTGTGCTCATGAAAACCCTGGAGGTATTGGCATGGCAGATATATCAAGACACGCGTCTTGATTGTTGTATCTGCCATGCCAATACTTCTGGGTTTTCATGAGCGCAGTGCCTTATTTTGATATATAGGACAGTCCCTATGCCCTTTGTAGAAAGGCCACGCCCCCTTTTATCAGGCACTCGCACATGTCCCCAATTGGTAGATCATGAAAGATTTTGGCCCTTTGGAGTAGATCAAGTCCAAAAGTCTGGCCATCCCTGCTCTATGGGGACACTGATATACTGGTGCGAATATAGCAACACAGTTGCAATGCTGCTAATGGTATTTTAAAAGGGACGGCAGTATAGATATATACATGTTGTTTTACCAGCATATTTAAACTTATAATGGTGTCCCCTTTAAAATTTTGTTCATAGTGTTACAACTGTTTTGCTATAACAGCACCACCATATCAGTGTCCCCATAATAGATGTAGACATCATGACTATTGAACAATCGTAGCTATCCCCCATATAACCAGTAACCCATCTACAGTGACTCAATTGTAGTGCTCATACAGATGTGTCCACATAAATCTAGCCTCCTTGCGCTAGAAACAGCCCTTCTAGCCGTGGCATGACAGCAACGCATGAAGTCTTATCGTGCAACTTTTTACCTTCTTATTCGAACAGTAATGTGAACAGTACGAATAAGCTTCTGCTGATTAAAATGATATGCAGCATGCCTATGTTCTGTGCGCAACTTCGGGTGTAAAAAAAACCACTACGTTACAGTGTCACTAACGTAACATTGTGCATACGGATACACCCACAGTGCACTGAATATAGGCATGCTGCATATCATTTTAATCAGAAGATGTTGTGCGTCCTGTTCGCATCGCTGTGCGAATGAGATACACCGGACGGTAAAGTCGCACAAAAAGACGCTTGGCGCTACAGAGTCACAGGGCGTTCATGCATTATGTAACGCTACTTGTAGTGCACGAAAGATAGATGTATGTGGACACATCTGTACGTCCTTTACACTAACTAGAATGGATGTCATCCATGATTTTATATTACTGTAAGTGACGAGCAATTGCAAGCATTAGTGTCAGTGACCAACTGTTTTTAATTTGATAATGTGCGTCAAGCTAATTTTTTTCCAGGAGGGAAAAAAAAAAAAAAAAAAAAAAAATGGGCTTAGTTTTTCTAAGCTAAATTCTTTCATTTTCTCCTATTTCACAGCTAAATATTGTACGTAGGGTATGAGGCCTGCAGAGGGTTCTGGGAGGTTTTCTACATGGTTAGTCACTATAAAATACATTAAGTTGTATCATAATGACTGTGCTTATCTGTATATATCAACAATAGTTGCTGTAGCAGAAGTGGAACACAAGTCAATATTCCGTACCAGTATACCATGCTTGGAAAGACACTTTACATTTCTTTTTATTTGGGTATCTAAATGAAAATTGTGGCAGCGGCCATTCTTTGTGCCTCATATGTATTGATTGAGGCCCCCCCAAAGTGCTTGTCCACTGTGCTACAAAATGTGAATTTTGTTTTGAGTACACAAAAAGCATTTTATAATGACTTAAACTCCTTTCGGCACTTGAGAGAGGAAAAAAAAAAAAAAAAAAGATCACTTGCAAGAAATTCAATGGATTTAATATGGCACAATGAATAGCTGTATTTATAATACAGGATGATAATGCAGTTTACTACACTGAAGTTGTTGTACTGGTCATTAGCAATTTGTCTAGGATACAAGCTCAACTAAAGTTGGAGTCATTTTCTTTGCAGAGACCTAGGAGTGGAAAAAGCGAAGTCTGCAGAACTGCAACTTTTTAAACAAAATACCAGTTCACTTTTTTGCTTTACTGCATTTTGATTTTCCATTAGATTATTAAATCATCTGCATTGATGAACTTTATATGCCATCATGGATACTCGACAACCCGTTTTGTTTTTAATTTCCCTTCTACTGAACATACATCTACATTATGCCTGATTACATGTCATTGTTCTGCCACCTAGTGATATGACAAGACAATAGTAATTGTATTAGTGGTGCAAAAATCTGCTTTACTATCAATTTTCCACATACAAAACCTTCTATGACCTTTGATAGATTTCGCTAGTATTAAGAAAATATATGGGCTGTACAAAAGCTAATGTGCAAGGCAATTAATATTTAGGCAGTTACCTTATACACGCCCATTATGCAAAATGTCTAACTTGCAGCCTGTAAACAGAAACAATCCATAGACATAAGTATGAGACTTATCCAAAACCAGTAGTGATTGTCAAAAAAATTATATAACACATGTGCTTAACACATAATGCATGATAATCTGGGTTATATTTGTATCAATGGGCAAATTGCTGACTAATTTAGAAATCCATATGCCACACCAGGCTAAGCAGGTTCTAAGAAATTTCAGTCTTTAGAAACAGGCGATATAATTACTGACCCAACAAAATAGAGTAACTCACCTGTCCCCGATTAAAGACATCCACAAAAACATGACCTGTTATACTTTAGGACTGGAGATGAGAAGCCTTGTTGTAGACCCTATAAATCTGTGCATTCTGAAATCACTATATGAGACAGATTCAATTCAGTACGCTGTTGATAGCAACGGGAAGGAGTTCCCGGAGCTATTCAATTAAGCGCGCTGTTAGGTCGACTAAAAGATATCTTCTCGCACCCTCCTGTGGGTGAAAGCAGAAATCCGACTAAAATGCCGGCCGCGAGGCTGTTTGCTGACTTAGCGCAGCACTAAGCCTCAAGGCTGGAACCTTAGTCGGAGGATGCAGATTCGCAGGTTATGAAGAATCGGCATTCTCCGAATTGTTATAGTCGGACTAAACAGAGGAGAAATAGCTCCAGTGCCAACTTCCCACGCACTATTCACCTCATTCTGCATTGAATCGCCCCCTAAGAAAGGGGATTACTACTAAATACATTTAAATGGCACTGTCAATGTGTCTTATATACGCTTCACAGTAAAGGACAAGAAAGAGGCCACTTCTAACTCTGCAGAGATAAATGACATGAAACAAAATCCCCCATTTTTTTCCACCCCCCCAACAAACAGTGGCTTTATCTCAACTACACGTCACCATGGCTTCAGGTGGCTGAAAAGGCAACTAATGTTTAAAGCTAGCATTAAATTAACATCCATAAGTAAAGGTTCAAGCATTGAGTAGCTTCCTTCCTGTCCTTATCCTTCCAATCTGCAGGGTCCCCAAAAGTCTCCAACAGTAGTGTACTGCTCTTATGTATATTACTACTAACTTAGCCCAAACAGGAAACTCATTTGTATTAAGTGGCCAATACAGCAAACTGGTATAGTTGGGTAAATTGCCAAAGGGTTGTGTATATTATTAAATGCAAAAATAACAAATTATGAACGATTTGCATATCGCATTTTTAGATACAATGTTAGTACGTTCCTCTGCAACACAGTGGTGAACACAATGAATTTTAGAGAGCAACCTGTTCTTTTATACACTAGCCTTTTTCTGCAATACTTCCCAAACTAAAAATAGTTACCCAATAACTTACCTACAGTATACACCGTCAAACGGCTATAGATTAGAAAACAGGGCACAGCCTTCTTAGGACAAAGCCAGACACAATCTTAAATACCACTTTGTGGGGATACTACATGCAAACTAGACATCAACAGCGAAGTAGAGTAACGTGATTAAGAAACTCATAATTTTGCTTACAGTTGCCACAAAATGTCTTTCTTCAAATTAAAAATGCATTAAGCAGTTGGGACCAACATATGTATAGGAATATACATCGGCAAAATAAAAAAATAAGTCTCTTAAAATTTAGAATTTTACATGTGCTTACCAAACAAATCCTCAGAAGTGCCCACTTGCTATAGAAATTAATAGCAATATTTGGAAAGGGGGGCTAAGCATATTTTCATTTGACTGTTTGAATTTATTACCAGAGGCAAAACCACATAATAACTTTTTTTTTTTTTTAATATATAATACTTTTCTTTTCTCTCTCTAAAATATGCATCAGTTTCTCTCCTTAAGGAACTTTAATTTAAATAGCAAGCCTACAAGGATTTATTGCTCCATGGTGTAGCAGCAATGACTAGGAGTAACCACAAAGCACTGATTGTAATCTCCCCCTGAACCAGTCTGGTTTTTGTTCTAGCGGTCAGTGGTAAATTCCAGTCTGGAGGTCCGGTCCCTTAGCCCTTAAAGAAAAAAAAAAAAAAAAACCCACAATAATAGGTGCAAGTTTAAGCAAGTTTATCTGTACACAACATGTGATAGTTGGGAGGATTTATAATTAAGTTGATTGTTTGATGCAAATTTATGGTGATCGCTTTTTCTGCAACAATATTCATGGGAATAAGCAACAACACAAGCATCGCACGAGACTTTGGAACAGACTGTGCAGGTGTTGGAAGCCCCGGCTCGGTTGCAAAAGCCACAGCGGAGTGTTGTGGAAGGCTTCATTTTGGGGTTTTGCTGAGAAACCCTGTCTTGGGACGATGTCACATAGGAAGGTTTCTCCCGCAACACTGAGCCAGAGGAGTAACTGTCATTTTGAACAGAAGTTTTGATAGGCAAGTTGCTCTGTTTGAGTAGAGGACAGTCTGGTCTATAAATAAGCATACTGTCACACTTTTGGCATATAGAGCCACTGGAGGATACACCACAATTTTGGCACTTCATCAAAACGGTCTCTTTGGCTACATGCGAACGCTTATGATAAGACGGATTCATCTTGTTTTCAAATAGCCAGACATCGGGCTTAGCAAGCTCTTGCCTTTTGACATTTAACATTCTAGAATCCATGTCCGTATATAAATCTACATCATCTTCATTAGGAAAATAACCAAATGTTGCATTCGCTCGTAAAAGTCCATTAGGGTTGGACGAAAGATTTAAAAATTCATCGGAGCAGCCATGCAGAGAGCTAGACATGGTTAGCAAAGAGGACGAAGGACGCATGATTTCATTTTTGAGGTCATCTTCTCCATCTACCAAAATGGCTTCTTTTCTCAGGCTAAGAGGGGCTGTCAGAGGTGGCTTATTTTTGCTATCCCAGTAGCTATCATACGCATCAACTGACTTAGATGGTTTGGTTACTTTCTGTTTAAAATAATCCTTTGAAGGAGCTCTCTCACTGGCAGATTTCTGAAGGACCATCCTCGCCATGGATATGTTTAAGGATTCTTTACACTCAGAACGCCTCTTCATTTCATCTGTGCACCCTCTAACATCTTCGTTACTGTTCCTTCGCTCATTTACTACATCAAGCTCCAAGTAGCCTTTATCCTTCACTTGCAGATAGATTTCGAGTAGGAGTTCACATTCAACTCTTGCTAGAAAAAGTTCAAAGGAAACTCTCTTGACTTGAGTGGTGTCTACATGTTCTTTTAGTCTGTAGACTGTGCCCAGTTCTTGTACATAACCCATATTATTCAAAATATGCAAGATGTCTTCATCGATTAAAGCAGATCTCACATAGTAAACAAATGGCCCAGTGTATGTCTAGTACATAAAAACAAAAATAGCATTAAGGTACAATAGAATAATATTAAATAATTTGTCAAAGATTCTCAGAAGATATATGAAAGTTCACATATGGCAATATACTGATAAATTTCACTGTATAGTTTTAAAAAAGCTGACATTTTTAATTGTTATTTACCACTTCACATATCATAACCTAGTAACTATAGCCATTGCGCAGGGCTTCAGTCAAGGCTAGAATAGTAATATGGTCACCCTAAATAACATGATCATACTCTATTTGCTTAATCAACAGCCATGCAAATACATGTTTGCGTGACAGGTAACAAATATTTTTAATCTGTACTTTCAGCAGGGGAAACTGGGTGAAAATCTTTCTTCTTTTTTTAATAAATACTTTACTTGCAGGCAGAGAGGGGAGGATGTACAGCCATGGCGAAAAGTTTTGAGAATGACACAAGTATTGGTTTTCACAAAGTTTGCTGCTTCAGTGTTTTTAGACCTTTTTGTCAGATGTTACTATGGTATTCTGAAGTAAAATTACAAGCTTTTATTAACAATTACATTAAGTTTATGCAAAGTCAATATTTGCAGTGTTGACCCTTCTTTTTCAAGACCTCTGCAGTTCCCCCTGGCATGCTGTCAATCAACTTCTGGGCCACATACTGACTGATGGCCGCCCATTCTTGCCTAATCAATGCTTGGAGTTTGTGGGCTTTTGTTTGTCCACCCTTCTCTTGAGGATTGACCACAAGTTCTCAATGGGATTAAGGTCTGGGGAGTTTCCTGGCCATGGACCCAAAATTTCGATGTTTTGTTCCCCAAGCCACTTAGTTATCACTTTTTTGCCTTCTGGCAAGGTGCTCCATCATGCTGGAAAAGGCATTGTTCCTCACCAAACTGTTCTTGGATGGTTGGGAAAAATTGCTCTTGGAGGATGTTTTGGTACCATTCTTTATTCATGGCTGTGTTCTTAGCCAACGGAGTGGGATCACTCACAATTTTGCCTGAGAAGCAACCCCACACATGAATTGTCTCCGGATGCTTTACTGTTGGCATGACATGACTGATGGTAGCGCTCACCTTTCCTTCTCCGGACAAATGTTATTCCAGGTGCCCCAAACAATCTGGGGATTCATCAGATAAAAAAAAAAACAACCTTTACCCCAGCCCTCCGCAGTCCATTCCCTGTACCTTTTGCTGAATATCAGTCTGTCCCTGGAGAGAAGTGGCTTCTTTGCTGCCCTTCTTGACACCAGGCCATCTTCCAAAAGTCTTCATCCTGTGTCATGCCAACAGTAAAGCATCCTGAGACATTCATGTGTGGGGTTGCTTCTCAGCCAAGGGAGTGGGATCACTCACAATTTTGCCTAAGAACACAGCCATGAATAAAGAATGGTACCAAAAAATCCTCCAAGAACAACTTCTCCCAACCATCCAAGAACAGTTTGGTGATGAAGAATGCCTTTTCCAGCATGATAGTTATCACTTTTGCCTTATGGCAAGGTGCTCCAAGTGGCTCGGGGAACAAAACATCAAAATTTTGGGTCCATGGCCAGGAAGCTCCAAAGACCTTAATCACATTGAGAACTTGTGGTCCATCCTCAAGTTCTGACAAACTCCAAGCATTGATTAGGCAAGAAAGGGCAGCCAGTCAGTCAGTATGTGGCCCAGAAGTTGATTGACAGCATGCCAGGGCGCATTGCAGAGGTCTTGAAAAAGAAGGGTCAACACAAATATTGACACTTTGCATAAACTTAAATGTAATTGTCAATAAAAGCCTTTTATGAAATGCTTGTAATTTTACTTCAGTATACCATAGTGACATCTGACAAAAAGGTCTAAAAATACTGAAGTAAACTTTGTGAAAACCAATACTTGTGTCATTCTCAAAACTTTTGGCCATGGCTGTATTATAGCAGCACAGATCGTGCAGCTATAACTCTTCCCGCTTCGCCTCTTTACAGAGGCGAAGCAGAACCAATGAGATGTATTAAAATCTCATCTGCTGAAGTGGGGGAGTGAAAACTCGACCCTCCAGCGATCCCCGTCTGAGCACACAGTACATCAGCCTAGTGCACACCGACACATTACTCAGATACCAACTGTCCTTAAATTCATACACCCATTTAAGCTTATTGCTATAGTTATGTTTTATCATCCCCAAAACTGCTCCCACAACGAAGACAGGAGAGGAGGACCAGCTGCCGAGGTAAGTATCGGAGGGAGTGGGAGTGCTGGTAAAGAGACAGGATAAAACTGGGCTGTACCGAGCTGGTGTGGGGCCTAAGGTGACTTGGCACATGCCGAGTCAATTAAACTAGTTTTAAATAATTGGTTAACGATATATTTCTATTATTGGGTTTGTTTTTGGGGGGGAATTTATCATAAACTTGCCAGTTCCGCATCATCGCTCTATACAGCGTCTGTGACCCTTGAGATTGCCTACCTGTCTTACGGTTTGGTAACATTAAAACAATGCACTACTTTATCGGTTGGGTTTATAGTTTAGCAAGCACTATTTGCATCATATAGGAAACTTGAAGGGTCACAGATGTTACAGTGTAAAAAACCAACAAAAAAAAAAAAAACAGTATTTTTAGGATGTAGGGTGCATGCATCCAGGCATAGCACTGTTACTGAATTCCCATCACAACTATAAATGAATTAATATTTCAGGTTAGTGTCTGCTTATTATGATATGTACTAATTATGTAACTAAACATGAAGGCATGTATGTGTGGGTATAGGCATGCTCCTGAGAATAGGTGCTGCTAATGTGTTCTTATAAAGCAGTATTTTTGTTTGTATTTTATTGTATAACAGATCCAACTAGTTTTAGATAATTGAATAGGGAAATAATTTGTGAGAGACAATTAACTTAAAGGAAATGGAGCTGACAGCTTATAGCACACTACAGACTAATGTCATTGTATATAACCGACTTTAATACAATGTTTACTGTACAATGAATGGAAAAATGATTCAAAATGTCTACAGTTTCTATACAGTATTAGTTGTAATCGCAAAAGCACGTAATTACACACTACGGGCAATGAGCGACTCACTTTTTAAAAAGTGAGTGGGTCCGGCAGGAAGCACTGGCAAAGTATCTTCCCCAGCATCTTCCCAAACCAATCATATTCGGGCAGCAGCATCTCCTTGTCCAATGAGGATGCCCGCCCCTTCCCGGCTCGCTATCTATCGGAGGACATAATGAGCAGGGCCAGGCCTAATGCCACCACAGTAAGGGAGGGGGAGGTAGGGGGTCTGTGCACGAGGAGCCTGGAGCCAGCCCAGAGAGGCGGCAGCCCCAGCATGTGCTTCCCGGTCCTGACTGCAGCTTGCTGGGGAGAACAAAGGGGCAGCTTAGAAGGTATGTAACCTGTTGCCTCGGCTAATGAGGGGCAGTGCGGCAGGGCTGGGTGTAGGCAGCACAGGATAGCGTTAATATCCTCACAACCCCTCTGCTGTCTTGCCAATACGCCACATTCTCTGATCTATATATTCAGCCTCACATTGCCCTCCTGCTCACCTCTGGCTCCTGTGGACCCCTGCTGTCACATGGTTTACAAGTTTGGGTGGGACGGATAACGTGTGGAGGCCTTACCGACTAGGGGAAAGCCGGAGGAGTGGGGACGGATGCCCCGTCTTAATTGCTCCAGGGTGCTGCCATTGTGTGGTGGGACCAGTTTGTGCAATGCCATTGCCCCCTGTACTGCACCAGCTATCTACCTTTGCCCCCTCTCCACCCCAGCACTGCCCCCTCCTTGACATCCAGCACTGTTGCAACTGCTGTCTGCCCTTACCCCCTCCCTACCCTCAGCACTGCCTGCCCTTACTGCCCTCTACCCCTACATCTATCCCAACTTCTCTCTGCCTTTACCCCTAGCTCTACCCCAACTGCTGCCTGCCCTCACCCCCCATAATATGTGATGGCACCCAGAAACAGTGGAGTAGGACCCCGATTTTTTTAAAGTGAGGGGTCCCTGGCCCACAAATTTTTCCGCTCAGCGCGGTCACTGATTATTCTTTGTTTAACCTCAATATTAAATGTAACATCCCACTATTCATATAAAACATTTCATGAGAGAAACAAGGGAACTGGATGTAGAACAAGACTAGCCAACTATGCATTAATTTAATAAGCTATGAAAAAAAAAAATATGATCATGGATAGAAGTATCATGAACAATTTAAAGCTCAGGCCTGTAATTACGATTTGGGAAATCTGCTGCAAAAACACACAATATCTAGGTTTTAGTCTTGTGTTTAAGAAGGGTATTGTTAACATCTTTAAAAGGGAAGATTTTTTACAGCATTGTAATTTCAATCCAGTAACATGTTTATTAACCAATTACTACAACTAGATAAAACTAAAGCCGTGCAAGGGCTTTCCTCACCTTGATATTTTTGTATTCTTTCTTCCAAGGATATAAGAAGAGATTAATGCCGATGGTCTCCAGCATAGCTGCAGCATTATGGAGGGAGCGTAAATTAGAAGTCCGCATGGATTTCAGGGAATTCTCACAAACTTCGTAGAACCTGATCAGCCGAAATCGATATATGGGATCAATTTTCGGCAGGCTGAGTAAGGCAGAGGCGGCGGTGCGAAGGTATTCATCGCTAATGGCTCGCTGTTTACTGTCTGACGCTTCCAGTTTGGACTCATGGAACTGTACATATTTTCTGAAGAGGTCTTCTTTGTACTTTGTATCCATTGAAAAGTGGTTTTATACACAGGTTTGCAGTTACCTCATCTCATCCATGGCTTGTCTGTCTGGTGAGGATAGAATGGAGAGTCATGACTATCATCCTGCCAAATACAAGGACTCTGGAGTAGTATCAGTGCTAATCAGATATCCATACAAATCACATTTACAATTTACTTATGTAGTGTTCGTTCTAGCACCCTGTACCTGTCACAATCTGTGCAGTTCCTCTAGCCTGCCTGGGGTGTCACACTCTGCTCTAGTACTTCTAACACACAACCTGCTATATTTCAGCAGTTTGTTGCATCAGCTAAGTATGCTAGAAGCACCAGAGCAGAGAGCAACACCCCAGGCAGGATAGAGGAACCGCACAGGCTGTGATAGGTGCAGGGTGCTAGAATGTAGACTATTATGGTATAACATTTATAGATAAGTACTTTGGTCCATATGTACTTGTTAGCAGTTCAGCTATTCTTATTCCAAGATGTTCTAATTCTCTTGTATTATGGGAATACACCTCTAAGGATCTGCAGTTGTCTTTAAGAAAACAATCTGTTAACAACCTCTCCTAGAAAAGTGTTACACGATATGAGAAAGGGATTTCCAATAATATAAAAGGAAAAGTAATTTAAGGAAAGGAGCCATTCAGAAAGGAACTGACAGTAATAAGTGTATTTGTCATTGGGTGGAAATCAAGGAGGCAACGGACTAGAATTAAACACAGCCATCTGTACATCAACATATGAGATGCACAAGTCTTTGATATTTTTCCTTAACAAAGTAAAATAGTAATAAATAAGTTGCAAAACTGCTCTAATTTAAAAAGAAATTTAATAAATTTTAAATTGTCTATTTTTTTAAAGCCTTTCTATAAGCACAAATGTGTTCAATAGTTTGAAACGTTTTTCTTTTTCACACTGATCCAGTCACGTCTGCATCTTATGGGTCTCACTGGAAAAGTCCATAGCAAAAATGTAATTTCAAAAGACCAGTCTTAAGCCGCGTATCAACTAGCAGATATTAATGAGCGATTGCACGATTAAAGCTGGCCACACATCTAAAGATTATCTGTCCAACCAGCCAACTAGTTGATTGGTTGGAATGAAAATCTGGTAAGGTATGAAAGCAAATGCCAATCAGCAATTTGCTCCCAAACGCCGGAAAATGGACAAAAACTGTTGTTTGAACAAATGGTTTAGATCAAATATTTAACAAACTTGTCTGACGTCCATTTTCATCTGTTTTCTGGCATTTAGATGCAAATTGCTGATCATCAGTTACTCCCATACGTTAACAGATTTTTATTCCAACCAATCAACTAGTTGGCTGCTTGGATGTAAGTTGATCTAGTGTGTGGCCAGCTTAAGACATTGTAATTGTGCAATCGCTCATTAATCGGGTATGAAAATACCGAAAACGACCAGCATTGTGCGCTACCGCTGGTCGTTTTCTACATCAATCATCGACTGGACATGCTGATTGATCTGCCGATAACGACAGATTGACCAGGTTAAGGGATGAGGGAGGGTGCCTACACTGAACGACTATTCACTCAGTGTAGGCACTGCAGGGGAAGAGGAACGACTGTACGATCACAATATTGTAATCGTACTATCGTTTCACTATCTGCTAGTGAATACGCACCTTAACCTAATCACTAAGTTACACTTTTCAGCTCTTCTCTTATAATTCTACTCTATTTAGACTCAGACACTGATTGGGCATAGGGACTGTAAAGCAAATGACAACCCAGGGTCCCCTCAGCTCCTCCAAACAGAATGTTTTGTGCCGGTGCAAACAGCACTATCTGAAATTTATGCATATTTTCTTAAAAAGGGTTGCATCTGCGCAAATATAGGTGACACAAAAAATAGTATTTTCACTGTGCTTTTGCATTTTCATTTTATTAATTCTGAACATTTAGATAATTTGAAATTTTAACATTTATTTTTAGCATTAGTTAAGTCTATGACACTATTAAATTGAGAGAAAAAAAAAATCTTAAGTCCATGCTTATGTTCAAAACCCTTTTAGAGACATGAATCATTTCTACATGTGAAAATGACAAATCAGTTTATACAGACTCCAGGGTATCCGGTCATTAGGTCTACATTGTCTAGATCAGTGGTCGGGGAACAGGGGGTAAATTACCCCACATAGGGTAAACATGAAATTCCTGGGGGTAATGGACGGACAGCCGGGGATCCATATAAATCATTCTATAATATAGAATGATTCATATGCATGCCCGGCTGTGCCGCAGGGAGGCTCTAAGTCAGACACCCACTGAGATGTTATTACCAGCGGGCGCCAGGCTCCTTCCCTGCAGCGCCCTGTTAGCCGGAGGCTGGAGTTCTCTTCTGAACTCCAGCTTCCGCCTCTCTCCATGCGCACTACGGGAGAGACGTGGTAGAGACGTCATGACGTCTCTCCCATAGTTCCGAGGAGCAGCCGGGCAGACAGGACGAAAACAGATGCAGGAGGTAAGTGGTTTTTTTTTTGTTCAAGCGGCACTACAGGGGCATTATATGGGGGCACTACTACAGGGGCATTATATGGGGGAACTACTATATGATTTCCTTCCTTTCAAATCAAGGGGGTAACGTCGGCGTATCTAAATATATTTTGGGGTAAAAGGTAAAAAAAAGTTCCCTGACCCCTGGTCTAGATAGACAATGTTTGGGTAGACAATGGAAGATAGACAGGCAATAGATAGACAGGGTCTGAAGGTCACAGACTAAAGGTCGACTGGTAACATGATCGACTGGTATAAAGGTCGACATGGTCATTAGTTCAACCCTCATATGGTCGACATGCAAATGGTCGCCACACTGTTTTTGTTTTTTTTGTTTTTAGCCCTAATCTTTACCCTAACCCTCCATCTTGGTGCCTAACCCCAACAGTCGGAGTAAGTGCCTAACCCTAACAAAAAAAAAAAGTGTCGACCATTTGACTATATGAGTGTCGAACTACTGCCTGTCGACCTTGTTACTAGTCGACCCGTCGAAGCAAGTGCTGAACCCTATATTTTTTTTTTTCTTTAAATGTGTCGACCATTTGACTGAATGAGTGTCGACCTTGTTACCAGTCAACCTTTAGTGTGTCGACCTTCAGTCCCTGACCATCTATTGCCTGTCAATCTTCCATTGTCTACCCAAACATTGTATAGCTGGACAATGTAGACCTAATGAACCACACCCAGTCTCCAGTCAGGTGTTGCCAACATGAGTACAGGAAATGTAATAAATAGTAATGTGCTATGTATAACTACTAAATAATTAGGGTATGTTACTTCAGAAATCTTTAGCCATTGTACTTCTGTATATTTTTTTAAACTCAGAATTTATGAAAAATGTAAAATATATATAGCCAAAAGACAATGGGACGGCACTCCAGCATGAGTAGTCGATCACAATGAGTGCCATCTCATTGTCTATCTTTGAGAGTACCTCAGGACAGGCACCCGGGCCAGTTGTTTTATTAGATTAATTGGAGACCACGACCACCACCTTTTATAAATTAGTGGTTGATAAAACTAGATAGTGCAAATAAGTATTTTCACTATCCCTGGTAGAAACCGATTGAAGATCTGCTCTAGATGATTAACCTAGGGCAGAAACACTTAACTAAAAAGCCATCACTTCCTTCTTTTTGTATGGGGATAATAACCAGCCCTGTGAGCTATATTTTGAGGGCAGACTTCAGGTGCAGACTGGGGATACCCAGATAGGATTAAATTAGATATGCAAATCCCATTGTTACAGTGGAAAATATAAAAAGTACACTATCAATCTGGAATAGTTATGTATGACCGCTGGGTGTGAGCTCGATGGGTGAAGATCCCGACATCGGAGATAAGTAGGCTATCCCTACCTCCCCCCCCCTTAGGGGTGCCTAACCCTAACCTCCCCCCATGGGTGCCTAAACCCAACCCCCTCCTCCCCGCAGCCTAACCCTCCTGGGGGGGGCCCCTAACCCTAACGTCCCCCCGGGGGTGCCTAAAGATAGCTGACAGTTGCACTCATGGTGCAATCAAAGTTTGCAGTTCTAAAATATTTCTCTAAGCGCCATCATTCTATCCACTCCCATATTGCAATCTCTCTAATCGCCACCTACACCACGTTGCCAGGGCCATAACTTCTGTGCACTGGGCAGTCACTGCTGCTCTCCGTCCCCCGCACATAAGACGTAATGATGTCACAGTAGAGAGGGCCATTAAGAAGGAATCTCAGTGTCGGGCACATGCCAAGGAAGTGCTGGGCAGCTCCTCAGATTGCTGTTGCAGGCACATTACTAGCCAATTACAGGTGCCACTGGGGCAGCAATGATGCCATCCCCTTTGTGTAGCAAGCTGGTCAGTGCCACTGGAATCCTAGTCGTCATAATGCAACAAGTGTTTGCAGGGGAATTCAATTCCCAACACGGGCATGATGTGCTCATTCTGGCGTCTGCATCACAAATTTTGCCTCGACCCTATAGAGGTGCAAGGGAAAACTTGCTATGTCGGTACAACTGTAAGCGCCTCTTATGTACGCAGCCGGGCATTGGCAATTCCTGTTAAATTGAAACCCATCCTTTGTGTCCTCCCAAAGAGATGAGAAATTCTGATTGACAATACAATCTCCATTGCACCTACCAGGAACCAACAGAATTGGTTTGAAGCATTTCACCAATACACATATAATGTTCAGTGCTGTGCACCACTGTTTCTATTTCTGTGCCTGGGTCTTCCCTCAGGAGCGATAACAGCTCAGGTGAATGCCAAGCATCAGGAGTTTATTTCAATAGTTCCCAGTAGCCGTACTTAGGTATTTTAAAGCACACTATGTAGCTATAGGGTTTTGTATAAAGTGTTAAGCGCAGGCTGTATCATTCCAGATGCATATACGTGTATGAAAGGGGGGTTTGGAAAAAACCTGCGCCTATTAGTGCAGTAAGTTAAGTAAAGCGCACGTGCTTAAAGTAGAATTGTGCGAACCAAATAAAAAAATCTTTGAGGCTTATCTGAAACTCTGCATGGATATTCCAACCAGTGGGATGAACCGTATGTTCTGGTGTCTGGAGACCTTAAAAGAAGGGGCTCGGTCAGAGCCAGATGGGGTAAGTAATATAGTGTAGTACTTCTTTGATAAGAAAATTTTTGGCAATGCAGATAATATATTTGCGTACAAGAAAGCACTGACTACTTTCTTTTTTTTTTTTTTTAAGATTCCTGAGCACTTCCTCCGATATCCCTTGGTAACCCCAGGTTATAGGCTTTAAACCAAATAGAAACAACCCATTGTCAGTGATCATTTTACCAAAAAGGGGATTTATTACAATTTGAAGGGATATGAAACACAGGAATAGACACAAATGTTAAGGTAATTTAAACAATAAAGAAGGTGCTTATCTGCAAAGAAGCCAGAGTCCTTGGGAAAGGCTGGAATAGTGGTCCCAACGCTTTTCGTCCTCCTCAGGGGTGGTAGTATAGCCCAAAGAGTGCCCCTTATATACTGAACTAATGAGCAATTGCTGAAATTGATTTTGGCGTTAATCGCCATTCTGCGCATGCGTAGGGAGTGGAACATATTTGGTGACGTCATCCATGACGTCTGTGGCATCCCACTATGCCCTGCAATGAGAGCCGTGCATGTGCAGACCACGGCGTCATCCAGTGGCTATGTCATAATTGACTAACTGGTCACGTAAGTTTGGTCCTCTTTTATAGCTAGGCATCATTCTAGAATTAAATAACAATGGTAACTCTGAATCAGTGTTTATCAGAGGCCATAGTTGTTTGGCCTTTTTTACCACCATTTTAGTTTTCGTGGTAAATGTGTTACCCCAAGGTATAGTATGTTGCAATGAATCCTTATTTGGTATAGGTTTCAATGTATCAGCTCTCGGTATAGCTAAAAAAAATTTGCTTTGTATCCTCCAAAAAAATTTTATCATATCCCCTCAGCTGGAATTTCTGTATCATCTGTTGCATATCTATTTCCATCTGATGTTCATCACTAGTTATGCGTTTTATACGTAACAATTGGGAGTATGGTAACCCCTTACGAAGTGCTAGGGGATGAAAGCTATCGTTTCGCAACATGGTGTTTCTATCGGTGGGTTTCACATATAAGGCAGTTGACAATATGCCATCCCTTAAAGATATATTGACATCCAAAAATGTAATCATGTGGGAGCTAATTTTATAAGTAAGCTGAGCTGCATGTCCTGACCGATTATGGTATCCCAACAATTCCCTCAACATGCAACATGTAGTCTTCACCCTCCCAAACAATTAATAAATCATCGATGAAGCGTAGGTATATTTTCAGATGATTCTGTATAATTGGAGCAGTGCAAAAAAGTTGCTGCTCAACCATATACATGTACGCATTGGCGTAGGATGGGGCCACATTTGACCCCATCGCTACGCCCGCTAGTTGTATATAAAATCGATTGTCATACAAAAAATAAGTGTTTTTTCAATACCATTTCCAACAATTTTTAAAAAAAAGTGGACATTGGGACCTTTATAGTCTGCATTATCTTGGATCAGCATCTGTACTGCCTTCATACCATCATTATGTGGTATGCTGGTGTACAGACTATTGATATCTGCACTACATAATAAAGTATTATTGGGAAACCTTCCCTTAGTTTGTAAAATATCAAAGACGTAGTGTCTTTCACATAGGAAGGTATCTTTTGTACACACGGATTAAGATAGCTATCTAGATACACTGTAAGGGTACACTGTATCGCCCTATCGTGGGCATATTTTTTATTCGGTAGCCACGTGGTATTACTTTCTCCCGTTAATGGTCTGACAGCGTTATCCCATGATATAAGAAATCAAGTTCTTTCTTTTTTAACTTCACCCACTCATTAAATAGATCTTCATTAGACCTCATGCTGGTATCATCACTTAGCTTACTAGTGAACAAGATGGTATCCACTTCAGAATCAGTGTAACTAAATTGCTCCTTATTGTCAACCTCCAGTAATTCCTGGACATGTAGATGTGTGTCAGCGTCAGCTCCTGCCATCTGTATTGTTGCAATATCTGACCAATATAATTTGGTTTAGGTAATCCTTGCCGTTATGGTATAAGAAAATTATATCAATTCCTCATAACCAGTCAATCCAGCTAAGGCATATAAAGTCATATAATATGAAGATACTGTGCCTTGCATTGGACGTCTTCCACACCAGTGGTCTGTCCTCAAATATATCCAATCATCCGGCACTAGTTTGTTTATATAGAAATCTTTGTGCTCCCGTGCATTCCAAGGGTCATATAGTAGCCCAGTAATATCCGTGAATAATGGCGGCACTGGGAGACTTTAGTAGATTAAAATAATGCCTTTATTTCCTACGTTTCGGAAATGAATCCGTCGTCAGGGAAGCAGAGCTATTGAATACAAGTAAGGATTTATGTAATGACTCATTTGTTAAAAAAAAAATTTGGGGGGGGGGGATTGAGGGACTACAAAAAAAAAAACAAAAAAACAGTGGAAACACATAAGGAGATTTTCAGAGAGCCAGTATAGCTGGGTACAGATATATTGGCCGATCAATTGATCAGCCAATATATCTGCTGCACGTCAGCCAGTGTGTACCAGCGATATGTCTGAACGGCGTCGTTCGCACACATATCGCATTGGCTTCGCTGCACAGCTGCCTGCAGACATATCTGTTCATCGGCAAGTGTGTACGGGCAATCTGCAGACCACCCATACACACACAGCGATAATTGCGGGGAGGGGGGGCGGGACACGCCCCCCCGGCCGCCGGGACCCGCTGCAGCATGCAGATGGTTGTTCAGTTTGTATGAATGAATATCATCTGCAGACAGATCGCTTAGTTGTGTACCCACCATAAGAGTGCCTCAACCTTCCTATGTTTTTAATCGCAATACAGTGCATTGTAAATGACCACCACATGGGAATTAAATCAGTGATAATTTACATGGACGTTCATTTACTTTTCATATAACTTTATAAATTTGTTTAAACTTTGTACAGAAAATAAATGGATATAATAATCATGACATGAATGCAACCGCTTGAGGACAGAAATAATCAACTAAATCTTCTCTCTTAACATGAGTTCATTATTGCATTATATTCTAGTGTCTGTTAAAGTCTGGGGGTGCAAAGAGGTGGCAAAGTGTGCTCAGATAATATTCCTCTAAAAATGAACTGAGTGTCTATGGTGCTCTGAAAGGAAAGCAAAATCAGGGGTCAAGACTGTGAAAGACTGTAGGGGTAGTAAGGGAGAAAGAGGTTTCACTGTGGACTCAAGTGTGCAACAGAATATCTCTGCTACCCATGCGGAACACTGACAAATTAGTGAGTTAGCTCCGAGGTTGGTTTTCTAACAGCTGGTCACTACCATCATACTTCTAGATGCCTGAACTTTTTCCACACCTAATTTAGACATCATGGGCGGAATTCAATTGTTTTCGCGGCCCGCATCTCCCGTCTAAAGTGACAGGAGATCGCGGGCCGCTATGCAATTGTTCCAGATTTTCGTGCTGATCGCGCCCAAAGTGGTCGGGTTTAGCTGCATAAAGCAGCTCAACCCGACCAAAGTGCTGGGCGCGAACGCGAAAAGTGATGTTTGGGCCCCCAAACATGTCACTTTTCGCACATTTCAGCTCTCACCCCCCTGGGGCTGCGAGCTGAAATGTAGCGCTGTCAGCTGATCGTGCCCAACAGGAGCAAGAATTGAATAGCTCCGTCGGGCTCGATGGGGGCAGGAATCAATTGAATTCCGCCCCATGTGGCTAAAAAGTCATTCAATAAAAATGCAAAGTGCATTTTAGCATCAGCACTTACACACTAGCTAAGATTTATAGGTACTTATTAACACCATTGACTAACTTGTGCCCTGACCCATTATACTACGTTACTGTACAAAACAGTCTATATAAAGATTAAAGACAGTTCATAAAAGTGGCTCACCGTGATCTGGTCTCATGTTCTCATTAAAATATATAATTCCCAACACTCCATTGTCATACCTCCAAAGGCTACACAAGGTAATACAACACCTATTGATTCTGAGGTTACCAAATTCTATTTCATGACTCAAGGTGCGTGCAGAGAATGACATACATAACTGTGCCATGTTGATGGACAACTGTAATGACTGGCACATATCCATATTGCATTTGTAAGCAATGCACGTGACAGGTAATATACCTATAATTATCTGTACAAAAAGATATAAGCAGTGACTGTAGATAAAGTTCTTGGCCTACAAGCTGGTCAGCTTACCATACCGCATCCTTTACCAACTGTATTCAGACAACACTATCCATTATATTTAGTAAATTTCAAGACAATATTGGTAGTATTCACAATATGGTTTACCATTTGGCAAAAAAAAATAAAATAAATGATATTAGAAGTCACCTCGGATTTCCCCGGTCTATATAAAGTAGCTCTTACAGTAGCCATTTTTTTCACTAGTCACAAAACTATTAACCTTCTGCCCCCTGGTGGAAAAATAACTTTATATTACAGCGGGACTCCTACCAGAATTATTAGCAGTTGCTTAGCAGTGAAAGGCAGAATCTTCCTCAAAACAAAAAAAAAAAATTAGATCAAAAAAATTCTAATTTCCCTCAGGGAAATGTAAGCAAACATACCCAGAATGAAACTACTGAGCTTGGCCATACACTGTCTCTCCTGCAATCTAGATAAGCAGGGATTTGCAGAGTGGTGACAGGGGGGAATTATGGAGACATAACTATGCCCACCACAAAGAAGTGAACTGCACTTTAAAGTTGAGCTATACTTTCTCTAAAGGCTTCACAGCACCACAGACATCATCCCATAATGGACTGGATTGCTGGGAGCAATGATATGAAGAAAGAGCTTCCCAGTATACTCACCTGAGCAATAGGAGGAGTTTGAGGGAGATTACAAAGAACATTCTATCAACTACAAGTTTATAATGAATAAAGTTACCACTGGTAACAGGACTGTCTCAGGGTTACAACCCTGTTTATTTTACAAGCAAAGTATTACACAACAATATAGCAATCCCATTTTCAGATAGGAAATATATTGAATTTATAAACGCTATATAGGTAACCATTACAAACTACTGTGATACATGTTTGGTAGTATTACCTGTAAGAACTATTACAACACTACACAAAACAGATCACAAGTATGGCAATGTATCATAAGCACCAGAGCCGTAACTAGACTTTTTGGTGCCCTGTGCCAGAAAGAGCATTGGCGCCCCCCTCATTTTTCAAAGGGACAGAATGCACCCAAAAAAGGGCCATGGCCTCATGTGGAAGGGCCAGGGAAGAGATAGGAGAGGCCAGGAGATGCTGGATATGAAATAAGATGAAGCTACAAGCAAGAATGATAATAAAACAGAAATTTAACTGGCCCAAACAGCGCCCCCTGATCTGTGGTGCCCTGTGCGATGGCACCGGCCGCACTACCCTAGCTACGGCTCTAATAAGCACTTAGAAACACCAAAACCCTGAAGCTCCATACAATGGCTAGCTCCCACCATTAATACCTTCTACTGACAATACCTTCCGTAAATAGAAGGTATTGTAATTGTGCATATATGACAATATCTTTATAACTGCAGGGACGCCATAAAGTTGTACAGTTCATTCTTTATCATAAGATGACAGAACATTAATAATTAGCAATCCTTTGCATTATCAATTTTTACATATGACAGAAAAAAAAATTAAATAATAAATAGAATCCAAAATATTTAGGTGGCATTGGAAGATGTAGTAGCTGGGGCTGCATGACATGGAGGAAGCATATACTGGTTAGGCTCCTGAATAGATCATGTATGCAGGTGGTTTTAACTGTATAGTGCAATGCGCAGCAAGTGATAGTATATATCTATAGCAACTATACAGCAAGCCCCTGTCCCAATATTCCGTGTACAGGGGGGACAACGCTCGGCAGCTGACTGCAATCTGGCAGCTATACAGAAAGCTCTGCCCTAGCAATGCACGACATAAAGTGTATGAGGGCTGAGTATAAGTGGCAGAGCATTTTCTGTAGGATACAGGTTACTGGGGCAGGGTGAGGTGTGCTGCCGGCTCCCTGTCACTCTCCTCCCCCTGGCTGTGGAAATACACCACCTAGTGCGCAGACCTGGGCACATGCACCATCCATGGCACACCTTCTCCCGGCCGCCGGACATACGCACCCGAGCCGAGAATTAGGGAGGCGAACCCGCCAGAGCGCTCCCCTTCACATCCCGAACCGCAGCTTCGCCCTCACCTCCGCCATTATGAGAGAGAACGCTTCACTTCCTCCTTCTTGCGACGTCAGCACGCAGCCTGCGGGGACGCGCACGTCAGCGTGGCATCGCCTTCCTTCTACCGGGTTGCGCGCCCCCGCCGCCTGCTTAGCAGCACGGCACGGGTCAGGACAGGTGCCTGCAAGGTGGTGGTAATGCCAAACTTGCCGGTGGTGGTGGAGAACATGCTTCCGTCATGCAGGTCACCTGTTGAAACCTCACCCCACCACCCGATCGTTAGATAATAAAAAAAGGTCGACATGGTCATTAGGGTGAACATTATTCTGTAGACGTGTTTGAGTCAACAGGGTTAAATGGTGGACACATTCAAAAGGTCGACATTTAACATGCATATCTCCCAACATGACCCTCTCCAGGAGGGACACAATGTTCTGGTCCTGGACTTCCCTGGTAATTTATGATTGGTGGCGGTACCAGAGGTGGGGCTGCAGCACAGTCCAAAATTCAAATAGGGGAGTCACACCAACTGCCAGTGAGTCCCAGCCAGTGATGTTTGGCAGTGTGTGAAATGACAGTTGGTGTGGTTTCCCTATTTGACTTTTGAACTGTGCTGCAGCCCCGCCTCTTACCAGGGAAGTCCAGGACCAGAGCATTGTGTCCCTCCTGGAGAGGGTCATGTTGGGACGTATGTACATGACGTTTTCTTTCATGGTTGTTAGGTTTAGCACTTATGATGCGTACACATGGTACGATCAGTCTGAGATAATATTGCTGAGAGATCTCCCAGCATCATGGTTGCCGACTTTTTGGCTGCCCCTCTCGGTAGGGAGCAGCCAGATCAGCAGGGCAGGGGGCGTGGCCGGACAGATGGTGGACATTTGTGAATGGAGGCGGGGCCACGCAATCGCGTAATTTTTTTGCTCCACCCCTGCTACACAATGCCGATATTACAGGCATTGTGAAGCAGGGGCGGGGCCAAAATGACGCGATTAAGGGGGGGTCGGCGGACGCTGGGAGGCTTGCCTGCCTTTCTGGGGGGCCGGAAGCAGCACCAGATTTTCGAGAGGCACCCAGCCGAATCAAGTGGGTAGACAAGTATGCCCTGCACTTTCCCGGTGTGCTGGATGATCGATATCAATCATCCAGCACACCACCAACGACGGGCCAGCGACCCGCGATCAACAATCGTGGGTCCCTATATATCCTGGACGATATCAACCAGGTTGGCCTGCATGCACGGCTGATGGTAGATATCATTATCGTCCATACGTGCCTGCGCATCGCTGGTCGTTTGAGGGTTGGAAGGCACAAAAAAGTGAACGATCTGAATAATAACGATGGGAACGATATCGTTATTGTTCATATCATGCATTTTTATCGTACCATGTGTACGCACCATTAGGCCAGAGGTGCCTAAACTCAGTCCTCAAGGCACCCTAACAGTCCGGGTTTAAGGATATCCATGCTTTACCACAGGTACAGGTAACTTAATCGGGATGTACAGTAGTTTGGAAGCCGACGGTCTAAATGCGACCGCCGGCTTCCAGACTTTCTAATCCCAGCGTGGTACTAATGACAGGCGTTGAAAACTCGACGCCTGTCATTAACCATATGCTGGAAGACCGACGCCCGGCATACCGAACGAAGGTAAGCCGGGCACGGACAGCTGCTGGGGGAGGGTTAGGTTTAGGGCTCCCGGGGAGACTTAGGGTTAGGCACCCCCCCAGGAGGGTTAGGTTTAGGCACCCCCGGGGGTTGGTTACGGTTAGGAACCCCCCCGGGGGACTTAGGCTGCGGGGAAGAGGGGGTTAGGTTTAGGCACTCCTAAGGGAGGGTTAGGGGGGGGAATTGGGTTAGCGAAACTTACCTTAAGGACGATGCGGCCGGCGGTAATACCTACTACACCCACTTAATCATTACCTCTACAGTAGACTTATACCCCTTTTACACCAGAACAAAAATCTTGGTTTTTGCTGGGTCTATCCGGGTCGCAGCTCAGTGTAAAAGGGTCCCTGAAATATAACCCAGGTCAAGTGACCCGGCAATCCAACCCAGGTAGCTATCAGGGATGGACCTGGGTAATGGTGCAGTGTAAAAAGAGTAACCCGGGTTATCCAACCTGGGTCATGCCTAAAATGAGCTGTCTGGTGGTTGTGGAGCAGTCACCTCCCACTTATTATGACCTCACAAGTTTAGCAGGGCAGACCCAGGTTCAGTGTCAACGCGGCTGACCTGAGAATAACCCAGATTTATGATGCTGTGTAAACAGTGTCTGACCTTTTAATCCACTAAAGCAGAGTTTCTCAAACTTGGTTTTGATTCAGCTTTGGAAATAGAGTGAGATTTAGCATTTAACTGATCATCTTGGTGAAACCATGTTGCACTGCAGGTGGGGCAAATTTAAACTGTGCAGAGATTTAGATTTGGGAGGGAGGTGGGTAAATTTACTAAAGTGAGAGTTTTTAGAAGTGAGTTTTAAAAGCGATGTTGACCATAGCAACCAATCAGATTCTACTTAACATTTAACTAGCACCTAGAAGATAATAGCTAGAATCTGATTGGTTGTTATGGGCAACATCACTTTTAAAACTCACTTCTAAAACCTCTCACTTTAGTAAATTTACCCCCTAAAGTGCAGTGTAATAATAAAGCTGTGCAGTATTTGTGGGCTACATACATAAAAATGTATGTATTTGCACCCCTTGCATTGCAACATGGTTTGTCCACGTACACAGTTAAGTGCTAATTCTCACTCTATTCCCAAAGCTGAATCAGGCCCTTGGTCCTCAAGGCACCCTAACAGTCCAGGTTTTAAGGATATCTATGTTGACCAGAGAGGACATACCCCTTTTACCCCGGAGCTAAAACCTGGGTTATTGCAGGGTTAACCCGGGCAACTCCCTGGTGTAAAAGGGGAGAGGGTTGGATCACCGGGCCGAGTGACCCGGCAATCCAACCCAGGTAAATAGCAGGGTTTAACACGGGCAGTGCCCGTGAAACCCTGCTGTGAGAACAGCGCACTCCGGGTCACGATGACCTGGAGTGCACTGCTAGCCGGCCGATTGGTCCGGCTTCAGTGGCGCTTGGAGATGATGTCATCTACAAGTGTCCACTTTCACACCGGGAAAGCCGGGTCTATGCAGACCCGACTGGTGTGAGCGGCGCCGACTTGGGAATATCCCGAGTCGGCGCCGGCTAAATTCTGGGCCTGATCCGGATAGGAACTCTGGGCCTGATTCAGACCCGCTCGCAAGTGGGTCGATGGTGTCGCTGTGCGCAAAAAGCACTCGCTTCGTGGCTCACTACAAATGGGACGGCTGTCGATGTTGATCAACAGCTCGCCCCGTTTTGTAGGCGTGGCCGGGGGGTGGCTTCACAAACGGAGGCGTTCCCAAGTGAACGCCTGCCGTTTGTGGGCGGCCCCACTAACATTGTCAGTGAGAGAGCGTCCGGCTCTATTAGCGCCAGAAGCTCTCTGGGGCTTGCGGCCACGAGACCCTACCAGGAGGGTCTCGTCGCAAGCCCGATGGTCTTGACCATCGCGACCATCATCCTGGCCGCTCACAATAGCTGTGGGTGGTCACCCACAGCTATGCGAGTGGCCAGGAGGCCGCAACTAAAAAGAACAGCGCCCGCCCTGTTTCAGAGCGAGCGCTCGCTTTTTGCGAGTGCCTCTGAATCAGGCCCTCAGATCCAACTCCGGGTCAGACCCGGAATTTTGGTGGAAAAGGGGTATAAATTAGTACCTCAATTTACTTTAACGACCTGTGCTCAACCATTGATATCTCTAAAACCTGACTTGTTGGGGTGCCTTGAGGGCCGCGTTTGGGAACCTCTCAATTAGGCTAAAATAAAAAAAAAATGTATTGACATTTCAGTGCCGACATTTAAATGTGTCGACCATTTAATCTTGTCATCCTAAATACATGTCTACAGAATGATCAACCTAATGACCATGTCGATCTTGTACTTGTGAACCTTTTCACTGCTTATCTTTCATACCCCGACCATGCATGCTGCTGCATTTCATGGAAGATTGTACGTCCAATTATTTCTTTTAATCCCAGAGGGTCAATTTATGCATCGTAAAAAGCATGGTCTTGCATCAGATATCACCTGTAGCCATCAGATCCCTTTTACAATTAAGGGCTGTAAAGCTGGGTACACATTAGATCACAGGTTCTCAAACTTGGTCCTCAGAACCTCAAACAGCGCATGTTTTCCAGGTCTCACAGAAACAAAAGTGAAATAATTAGCTCCTCCTGTGGATCTTTTAAAATGTTTCAATGTGTAATGAATACACCTGTGCACCTGCTAGGTGACCTGGAAAACATGACCTGTGGGGGTGACCGAGTTTTGAGACCCACTGCATTAGATGATATTTTGTCTGATCCAACGGATCGGTCCGATATATTGTAATTTTCGTCTAATGTGTACCCACTATGTTGGGCCATGCGCGCTCCTGTCAGGTCGTCCCTACATGCAGCGCAATCTGATAATGCGACTGATGACCCCATGCAGCGGGATGCGGCAGGGGACGTTATATCGGGTGGTCAGGCACCAGATCAATTACAGCCATGGCCAAAAGTTTTGAGAATGACACAACTTTGCTGTTTACGTGTTTTTATACCTTTTTGTCAGATGTTACTACGGTATACTGAAGTAAAATTACAAGCATTTCGTAAGTGTCAAAGGCTTTTATTGAGAATTACATTAAGTTTATGGAAAGAGTCAATATTTGCAGTGTTGACCCTTCTTTTTCAAGACCTCTGCAATTCGCCCTGGCATGCTGTCAATCCACTTCTGGGCCACATACTAACTGATGGCCGCTCATTCTTGCCTAATCAATGCTTGGAGTTTGTCAGAATTTGTGGGTTTTTGTTTGTCCCCCCACCTCTTGTGGATTGACCAGAAGTTCTCAATTGGATTAAGGTCTGGGGAGTTTCCAAGCCATGGACCCAAAATTTCAATATTTTGTTCCCCGAGCCACTTACGGTAGTTATCACTTTTTTGCCTTCTGGCAAGGTGCTCCATCATGCTGGAAAAGGCATTGTTCATCACCAAACTGTTCTTGGATGGTTGGGAGAAGTTGCTCTTGCAGGATGTTTTGATACCATTCCTTATTCATGGATGTGTTCTTAGGCAAAATTGTGAGTGAACCCACTCCCTTGGCTGAGAAGCAACCCCACACATGAATGGTCTCAGGATTTAAGTTGCACAGCTATTTAGCAATCTGGGATGGCAATGTGAGTTCTTTTCCACCTTACTGGCAGCTTAACAGAGCCAACAAGAAGTTTCTGCAATATACATATGAGCTTTGACCTGGAGGGAATCTTGCTGGCCTCAAGTCCCCCATAGACGGGTATAAACAAAGCCTTTAGTTACTTGCAGTGTTCCCATACACATCCATGGGAACAGATAAGTTTCTTTTGTGATAACAACAGAGAAAGGGCCTTTCTCAACTCAAGATAAAGAGACACCTTTGGGGCACATTTATTATTTAAAATATGCGGTGTATTCCCCGAAGACACCAGTTTTGGGGGATACCCACAAATATTAAGTATCTCCCTGATGTATTATGGAGAGATCGCAGCAGATAGCTCCAATATTTGCTGCAGTCCCTCCATTTCCACCAACACCACAACCCCCATAGGTTTCTATGAGGGTAAAATGCTGTCATCATGCACGGCATCTATTCACTGTAAAGGGAGAGCATGGGGGCAGCCCAGAATCTCGGAAAGTGCTGGGCATGCCCCCACAATCACGTGACGGGAGCTGCGAGGCTCCGCCCCGTTCACAGAGGCGCTACCACCAGTCATTGAAATAGTTTTTGCCATTGAATACTTTTGATGCGATGGTTAGTTATCATCACATCGAAAGTTTCAATGGTGGAAGCCCAGCCAACATTCGATGGCAACATAACAAGTGGACATCAATGGTTACCAACTATGCAATTGATTACCATCGATGGTTTCACCAACCGATGATCATCCCTGTTCTTTCCAGTGGGCCAATCAGAGCCTGGGGGGTGGGGCTTCATGGGTGTCAGGGGCGGAGCTATGCTCAGTGTCCCTACACCTTGTAAAAAAAAAAGAAACATTTGGTTATGCTGTGCTGCCATCGATGGAGGGAAACCATCTGGTTCTCCCCCATCGATGGTAAAAGCATTCAACATGAATCATCGATGGTCAATGGCCATCCCTCCACTGATGCA
The DNA here is from genome assembly GCA_031769625.1 of Taudactylus pleione. Classification (NCBI taxonomy): domain Eukaryota; kingdom Metazoa; phylum Chordata; class Amphibia; order Anura; family Myobatrachidae; genus Taudactylus; species Taudactylus pleione. The sequence continues at coordinate 2,070,060 of JAUIMM010000120.1, forward strand.
GTCTCTTTACTCCCGGCACATCGCAGGGACGGGCTCCTTTCGGGCCCCTGTCCCTGCAGTTGCATTTTGTTACATCCCAGCACTATGGGCCTAATTCAGAGATGAATACTGCGAGTTTTACGCAGATCGAGCGATTGTTTGCCATTGCGTATAAGCCGCACTGTGCACGTGCCGCAGCCTTGTGATTTCGCACGCACAAAGAATCCATTCGCAAAGTGTGTAACAGGTAGTCAACATTTGGGGGAGGAAACGGGGGGGTGGTAAATAAAACGCCGGTGTGTCTGACATTTAAAACGCTGTTACATGGGCATGCATAAATTAGCCCTTGCGATCTCCTGTGCAGCATGAGAGCAAATCTGCGGCTGGTCAGACCTGCTGCAAGGGCAAGATGGCCGCTCAATGTGCTTCCATGTCGCCGATATTTATGTAGGTAAGCAACGTTGTACGCATTTGAGAAGGTATCGGTGGGCGTTCTTAGGCTTTGGAACTATTAGCATATTTTTGCAGCTGCATTCCGTGCGAAATCGCAGCGGTGATCAATGTAGCTTTCATCTCTGAATCATGCGCTATGATCGCATCCTGCAATGCGATCACAGGTGCTAATATTGCACCCAGATCTTATTGTAAAGGCTATCATTAATAAATGGGCCCCTTAGTTATCTAAGGCTGGGTACACACGTAAAGATTTTCTGTCCAACAATCCAACTAGTTGATTGGTTGGAATGAAAATCTGGTAACGTATGGGAGTAAATGATGATCTGCAATTTGCTCCTAAATACCAGAAAACAGATGAAAATGGACAAGTTTGTTAAACAGACAAGTTTGTTAAATGTTTGATCTAAACCATTTGTTCAAACAACAGTTTTTGTCCATTTTCTGGCATTTGGGAGCAAATTGCTGATTGTCATTTGCTTTCATACCTTACCAGATTTTCATTCCAACTAGTTGGCTGGTTGGACAGAAAATCTTTACGTGTGTACCCAGCTTTAGTCCTATTGCAATTTGGGGACAATTGACATCTATTATTTTTTTGTAATTTAAAGTTCATTAATAACACTACAGCCTAATGACCCCATTATCCATGTCCTGTCCAAAGTTTTAAAGATTTGATTTGACTGTTACAATGTAAATGTTTTATATTACCCAATTGAACAAAAGTACTATACTGCTTTATATATTGAGCATTAGGGAGTTGATTCTACGCTGCTGCCACTTTTGCATCTTTTGCTATAGTCACTTTTGCAGATGTTTAAGAGAAGAGGGGCCTTGTGTAGGCTTCGATCGAGCCCCCTCCTCTCCTGCGGTGCAGTAGACTCTGGCATTGGGCCACAGTCTACTGTGCATTCGAAGGTCTCTGAGAACATGGCGCCCGTGCCGCGTTCCTGGGACATCTCTACTGCACATGCGTGAATCACCGGAAAATAACCGCGGTGGTAATCTTCCCAGTGATTTTTGCACCGGGCAAACAGAGCTGTAAGTATATTTATATGGGTGCAGGGTGTGCGCTGTGTGGGGCCGTGTGCACCGCACACCTTGCACCCATTATGGATAAGTCAGTGCACGTTTGTGACTATAGGCCTGATTAAGTGGTGGACACTAAGCAGTAGCAGCTGCGTCTTCTGTCACAGCCACTACTTTAAAATGGTGCTAATGCTGCAGCCGATGGGCTGTCTATTGAGATGCCCACCGGCTGCAGCTAATCCACGGTGGTGCGCACAAAGGCGCACCATCGAGAAGACATCGGCCGCACTAACAGACTTCTGAGCAACCTTATGGTTGTTCCATGTCTGACGGTATTTGGCTGTCTGTGTCAGTGCAGCAGTGTGATGCAATTCTTGACATTGGCACGTGCCTGCAGACTTGAGCCACAACCCGTCACCGCCCAGGAATGCCTGGATCTCCATGCAGTTCCGATCTGCGCCTGATGGCAGTTACCATTGGGACGCATGCAAAGTACGTCTCGGTTGCATGCGCATAAGTAAAACATTGGGCGCTTGCGCCCCTGAATTAGGTCTTATATGCTAAAGTTAGTAAAAAAAACTTCCCCTGGTGTACAAGTGTTCTTCTGAATGTGCAAGGACTGGGATACCCACTTTGTACGTCTTTAGATACAACAATCCCGCTTGGTGCCTCTTTTGATGCAACCATTGGATGCACCATGGAACTTGCACCAGACCCATGTTACTGTAGGTGCAGAATCTCTGTCAGATATTCCTTCAGAGTTTGCTACTAGTTATGCGACTCGCCCCAATACTCCCATAACACAGAGGTCATATGTTATTGTTTTACTATTATAATTTATTACCTTATGTTTTATTTAATCAATATTACATTTAAAGCTAATTTACACAAGTAATTTATGTTATCTATTGATTGTGTGTATTCATTTTAAAAAAAAAAACACAATTTTATCAAGATATCATCTGTTCATTGGTCCAAATGCATAATAATAAATAATTATTTTTATTAAGATTATTATTAAAATTAATTCATATAGTGACTGTGTATTCCACAGAGATTTACAATTGTGGAAAAAAATGGATATTAGCAAACAGACAAAGGTAAGATGACCCTGCTTGCGAGCTCACAAAAATGAAAAATAAGAGTACAATATGCAATGTAAGTGCCAGCTTGTATATTAGTCCAGCCATATTACAATGGGAAAAAATGCATAGCAGGACTGGAATGATTCAATCACACATTAATGTTGGTCTGGGGTTAGAAGTTTGTTTGAGCATAAAAAAGAATACAAGTAATATTTTAGGATAGTGTGTAGAAGGTTGATAATCAGCTGGACTAGTCTAGAGATGGTAAAACAGTGAGTGAGAATGAAATAGGCTTGCCTAAAGAGCTGAGGTTTCAACAAATGTCAGAACATAAACAGGGAAGTTTTGCTAAATGAAGGAGGGAATTCAAGAGAGTGGAATCTTAAGTGTTACATAATATGAGTTATTTTGTACACAACTTCAAGACTTCAAGGTGCTTTCTACTTTCTGTGATGAGATGAATATTATGTGCTGTTAATAAAAGAGACAGCCCTGGACCCACCGCTCATTGGCACTAGCTGTCATAAGCCCTGAGATTCTTAATACTTATTTGTGTACTAAATGCCACATATAGGGGTCTATGTACTAAGCAGTGATAAGAGACAGAGTGAAAAGTGATAAGTCTGTGATAAGGTGCCAGCCAATCAGCTCCCAACTGTCATTTTTCAAACACAGCCTGTGAGATGACAGTTGGGAGATGATTGGCTGGCACCTTATCACTTTTCACTCTCTCTTATCACTGATTAGACCCCATAATTCCTATATACCCAGATTTTTTTTCACATGTCATGGCTAGTAACTGGTGACATAGTTGTACTGACATAGTTGTACTGACGAGAGCAAGGGGGAACCCATGGGGTAAAAAATAAATTGTAGAAAATATATTTTTCATTAATGAAGTTAATTCACAAAATGTATAAATTAACCTAATTGCTACAGTGAAGTAATTTATACCTCACATGAGATCTATATGCAAGTATCTAATCAGAGCGGCTTGTTAACGTTCTAACCAATCAGAACAAAGATGCTCTGATTCAGGGGTGTATTTATAATAGGTGCAGGGTGTGCGGGGCACACGGGCCCCTGGGTCCAGGGGGCCCCATACCGCACACCCTGCACCCATAATATACTTACCTCTCCGGAGTCCCACATCAGCGCGGGGGTCCGGCGCTGTAAAAACGTCTGGAAAATGGCCGCGGCGGGCATTTTCCCATCGTTTGCACATGCGCAGTACAGGGAAAATGGCCGCTGCGGCCATTTTCCCGGTGACCTGTGTATGCGCTATAGTGCCCAGAGTCTATAACTCCGGTGCTGGCTGCGCACTGCTCAGAACGCTGGCGGCTGCTGAACGGAGAGGAGGGGGCCCGTGACGGAGACTACACACGGTCCCCCCCTCACTAGAAACGCCCCTCCTCTGATTGGTTACTGGAATGAAGATGCCAACAATGTAATGGATGAGAATTTATTTATACACTATTATTAAATAATATTTCAGTCAGGTTATACAAACCAGTGGCAAACGTGTAAATAAATTAGGGGGAACTGGGGCTGAATACAATACCAGTCAGAGACTAATAAAGACATCACAAGGAGACAAGAAAATCCTTTAAAATTAGATAATTAATTAATATAAGACCAACTTACATCCCACTTAAGGATTGACAGAGGACCATGGCACTCAGGGCCTGATTCAGAGTCGCTCGCTCCCAGTGTATGCAAATCCAGGGTACGCCCAGCAAAGGGAGGCGATCGCACGGCAAGGCATTAGCACACCCACTATGTCTTGGCGAGCGATCACTTTGTGTATGCAGAAACCCACCAGCCATTCATAGGACACCCACTTGCGCACGTCATCTGGAAGAGCATGAAAACATTGGTACATTGAGCACCATCGCAGCGCTTGAGGTTGACTATACCTGGCCGCAAGCACTGCAATCACTTCATGTGTGAAATACAACCAGGTGACGTATACAATGACGCTGCATGTTAATTATGCACTCCTATGAAACGGCGTTGAAACACACAGGCGTACCTCCACTCCCCTGTTTCTAGTGGCCTGCCCCTGTCACCACCCACAAATGGCCTCTTCTGTCACTCATTCAACTGGGCTGTCTATGCTGGGCGAGCAAGCGCTTTCTGATCTGTCGCAGTGGTTCGCGCATGCGTATTGTGATGCATTACGCATGCACAGAATGCAAATATCGGCCAGCTACGAGTGATCGCATCCTAGCGAGTAGGTCTGAATCAGGTTCTCAGTGTAGTAATCATGCAACTGGCACCATTTAATCAAAGCTGATGAAGACGGTGTCAAGTGTGCAAATTCCGCATTTTACTGGGCTCCTCTTAGCCGCTCCTAACAATTATTGTTTTCTTTGCCAATATATCCAGCATCTACTGAAGACTACTGTTTTGTAGTGTCTGAAGAGACATCAGCTGATGCACCAGAGTCCAGCCTCCAACTGCAAGATGCCAGTGATCACCTATACGGTGTGAGTAGGGATTGAGAAACTCACAGATCCATTTAGAACTTCTCTGCTGTACTGTCTGGAGATCTGTTTGTTGTGTTTTGATCCTCCCTGGATCTTGTTTGCGGGATTTTTGTAGAACTCGCTGTTCCGCGGCTCCTTGACGGCTGGTAGATGCCAAGCTGGTGTGTCGATAGCCATCTTGCAGCACTTCTTCCAGCATGTCTTTCAGAGCTGGGATTTATGTTGTTTCTCCCATATGCCTATTGTCTGGCCTTCCTAACCGCTGAACATCTGTGTGACTATGACCCATTGCGAGGGAGCGCGTTTTCTACTACTGCATTTGCTGAGTCTGTAGGAGATTAATACAGTGCATGGTTGGTGGACATCTTATGTGACACGCTGCACTAATGGGTTGGACTGTGGTGCACTCTTGTTCCTGCTGAAACAACCCCAATGTAGTTATATTCATAAAGACCTGTGGACCTAAGCTGCATGTGTTTATCTGTGTTCTGAGTCCCACTTATGCTTTTCAGGCTACTCCTGCTGAAGATCCTATCTAGATGTGAAATCCTTAGATCCTGCCTATACATAAATATATAACTGGACCCAACTTCATCTATTACAGACTGCTCTAGTCTTATGTGGGGGAAGTTGCTGACTGTTGGCCTGCACACCAGATCATAATTCTTTCTCCCATGGACTGTTTTATGTTTCTGAAGTCCCCTGTCCGTAAACAGGTGGTTATATGGTGACTAGGGTACGGGATGCCGGCGGTCTGAATCCCGATGCCGGCATCCTGACAGGTTTAGAATACCGACACCTGTCGGCAAGTATCCTAACCCTCTTTCCCCGCAGCCTAAACCTAACCCCCCCCAGAGCCTAAACCTAACCTCCCCAAACCGCAGCTTAACCCTAACCCTCCCCCCCTTGGCAGCCTAACCCCTAACTGTCAACCTAACCCCAATACTTACCGTTGGGATGGTGGCAGTCGGGCTGCTGGTGCAGGGATTCTGACTATCCCAGTGACTATACTGAACAGTCTTTCTGTTTGTCACCTGTGATCTTGGATATCACCTTACAAATCACATCCTACATGTGATACATTTCCCTGCACACATTATAATTTGTGACCCTATTGTGTATCCAAGTTATACTCTAATTCTTTAGTTTTATTTCTGGCGTCTATTCTATATCATATGCAAGATTTTTTGCATAGTTTAGAACTAGTCTAGATATTATCTGCTTTGTCTTAGCAAGGACTTATTATTACTGCTGCATATTCATTATGGTTACTTTGCCTCTGTATATCACTGATGTCTACCCATGGCTGTTTCTTTATAGTTTACTATGGGCCTGATTCAGAGACGGATGTTAACGTGATCGCAGCTGCAATTTCATACGCAATGCAGCAGCGAAAATATGCTAACACAGACACGCCTGCGTTTTCCTGACCCCCAAATGCTGGCAACCTATCAGTCACTTTGTGATGGGATCCTCTGTGTGAACGCATGCGCAATGGCAAACAATCGCTCGATCTGTGTGAAAATTGCATTAGCGTCCATCTCTGAATCAGGCCCTGTGTTCCAAGCATTGGTCTCTCATATCTAGGTTACTGTCAGTGTACATTTTATTTTCCTGTGAGTATTAGAGAATATTCCACTTTTACTTTTTGCTAATTTTTCTTCATGAATCCTCTTTATTCATATATTCTGCACACTTATCTGGTTGTACTTTTTCTCTCCTCTGTAGTGTCATACAAGGTACACTGTTTCTCGTAACATGCCAGCATACAGGATTTCCCATTAGGAGTTTGCTCCCCCTTTCCCCCTCTATCTTTCCTGATTTCCTTTCTTATGCAAATAAGGAACTACATTGTGGGTTTGGGAGCATCATCAATGAATGCTGCCCATTATTCACCCCAGTGGAACTTGGAAAGCAGCTACAAGTTATAAGTCCTGTTTTATAGGTCTTTGATTTCTATTTCTTATCAACAATTTGTATTTTATTTTTATTGCAGAAATAAAAAAACAATATAGGTGCAATAATCAGAATGAACGAGCATTGGGATATAGATAACATGGTCCATATGGTGCAAGCAGAAACATCACATACAGGAGCTCATTCAGGGCCTGATTCAGAGCCGCTCGCACGATGTGTATGCAAATTGTGTAGGCAATGCTATAGCACAGCAATGCATTAGCACGCCCACTATTTCTTAGCGATCAGATAGTGTATGCAGATACCCACCAGTCTGTTTTAAGATGCCCACTTGTGCACGTCATGTCCAGGAAGTGTATGCAACCATCGGTACATCAGATGCTATCACAGCGCTTGAGGTTGACCATACCCTGCCGTAAGCACTGCGAGCACTTCAGAGTAAAAACAAGCCAGGTGACGTGTACTATGATGCTGTCTTATAATTATGCACACCTCTAAAACGCCTGCGTTTGCACCTCCACTCCCCCGTGTTTAATGGCCAGCCCCTGTTTCCACTTACAAACGGCTTCCCCTGTCACTCACTCTGCTGGGCTGTCTATGTGCAGCGAGTGAGTGCATTGTGAACTTTCACTAAGGTATGCGCAATGCGATGCATACGCATGCGCACAATGCATACACACTGCATACCATCGGCAGCAGCGAGAGTATGCATCTTAGCGAGCGGGTCTGAGTGAGCTCCTTAGGCCCAATTAATCATCCTTATGTATACCTCTTGAAGCATAGGAGAGTGGAGAATTCTCATAGGACCGTTGTGATGAGCCAATAAAACCTTTGAGTAATTAATAGCTGCCACTTCTGACTGCCAACTGAGGACACATTTAGACCAAATCTTATCAGCATGTACAACAAATCAGAGTGAAGGTACTTGGTCGTGTAAGGACTAGATTGGATAAAAGAGAAGTTTGTAAAGTATCCGGACCACACATGGTGACATTTACTATGGAATTCCTGAAAAGTAAATATGATCCCTCTAAACCTGGTGTGCATAGTGAATTGCCCCAGACCAGACGTAATTAGATACTGTATGGCATCTAGCCATGAGGAATAACAACATAACAATAATAGCGCCAAACGTCTAACCCGGACCAACGAGATACAAGGCAAGTTGGTAAAATGTATTTAATATGTATAATAAAAAGGGGTAGCTATCTTATACACAAATACAAGTTCTAAATCTATGACATGAATAAAGTACATGTATGCATATTCCAATGAAGATTCAATTAATACATGACATTCCACAAGATATCTCTCTGAAATAATAAAACAAATAAGACAATTGTAATGGGACTATAAATGCAACTATAAACTTATCAGCACTGTTATTGTTATATTGTTATTCCTCAAGGTATATGGGTGCCATTGGACCCCTAGAATAACTGCCTGACACGTTTCAGCTGTGAACTTGGAGGGCGCCCTATTCACTTTGTATGGCATCTAGCCAGTTTATGATTAATATGAAGTCAAGCAAAATACACTATGTAGACAAAAGTGATTGGACACCCCCGCGCCAGTGAAATGGTGTGCTCCTGCAGCTGATGTGTGCATGGAAGTATAAAATTAGAAGTATAGAGATGTTCTCAATAACTCTGTGCTCCTTACATTGTGGCAGTTCTACGGAAACAACAAATGCTTTTATCAGGACGACAATGCCAATTGTCATGTTTCCAGGGCGACGCTGGACTGGTATACAGAAAATTCGGTAACCCGGATGGACTGGCCAGCTCAGAGTCCAGATCTTAAACCCACTAAGAACCTCTGGGAAGAATTGAAACGACGGGTGCATTCTAGGCTGACTTGACCTTCAGTCATACATGCCTACCCTCCCGGTTTTCGCGGGAGGCTCCCGATTTTTCGGGTAACCCCCCGCACCCCCGGAAGGGTAGGCACTTCTCCCGCATTCTGCCCACTTCCTAGTGAAGTGGGCAGAATTAGGAGAATACCCGCGGCAATCGTGGGTCTACGTGAAGGGGGCAGGGCTTAAGCTGTGATTCTGAAAGAATCACAGCATTTGGCCCCGCCCCCTATGTAAATTGTGCCCAATCGCGGCAATTTTACCGCTTAATGATGCGGATCGTCAAGCCCCGCCCCCGTCGGCCCCCTGCTGCTTCTCTTACCCGGGCTTCTCCCGGGAAGAGAATATTAAAGGTAGGCAACCCTGCCTTCAGTGTAACAGTTGGTCATTGTACTTAGGGCCTCATTCTGCGTTCCCACTCAACCGGTCGATGTTTACGTTCTGCGTATGCACCGCAGTGCACGAACAGGCTGCTGCGACCGCAAATATGAACGCAGCGGATACGCAGTGGCACACAGAAATGATTGTGCCATTTGCCAAGTGCCATTTGGGGGTGGAGAGGGGTGCACAATTTAAGCTCCAGCGATGGCATATACGCAGCCATAGCTCTACATGGCGACCGGAAGCTTTGCAGGTTGTGAGTCATGTCAAACTCAACCACAACTCTGCGTATGGGTCTGATGTTACCGATGTTTTCTCTGACTAGCGGATGTATGTAATGGGAAATGAGCAGCTTTATAAGCTGGTTGGCGTCTTGGTATAGTGCTGCTGAATCAGACCCTTAGGGTGGAGTAGCAAATCATACCACCTGCTGTTGGCTAGGGACTTGTGGACAGTTTGCCAAGAAGGGTATCTGCAGTGATCACTGCACATGGTGGACGTACAAAGTACTGACCTCAATAAAATCTGATTGATCTATTTGCTGTCAGTGTCCAATCACTTTTGTCTAGTGCATGTGTCTCAAAATATTATTAAAAACACATGTAGGAATGTTTCTTGGGTACATGATGAAGTGCCGAAAGAGTGAAGTGATACAAGAGGGATTCTTCAAGGGCCTTATTAGTATAAGAATTTTTATCTAATAGCCAATCTAAAAAAATCAGCATCAGTGAAAGCCTAGACATCCAGGATCCCTACACCCCCCTCTCATCTACCCAGACTCCGCTTAGCCCAAGCAATATGTGTTTCAAACAATGCTGTATATTTGCCTTTTTAAGTTATGTACAAAGCATTTGGATAGCATACGATATTTTGGGAAAAACAATAGATTTAAGGACAACGACCGTACCTGGTAAGGAGAGTGGAAGAAACTGCCACTTATAAAATGGTTTATAGATTTTGTCAAAAATAGCTGCAAAGTTTATTTTATATAAATCAGAGAGATTAGCAGGAATATGAATACCCACATACTTAAATTAGTGGTGAGTCAAGTTAAATTGGGTCAGAGTCTGGGGAAGAAAAGAAAAGGGTAAGTTCTGGCAACCAACAGCATTTCAGATTTCTGAACATTCATTTTTTATTCAGCAAAAGAGCCAAATTCAATAAGGATGCCTATGAGCACCGGGACCAAGCTGTCGGGGTCAGACACAAATAGTCGCATGTTGTCAGCAAAAATTTATAGTTTGAGCTCCACTGACCCAACTTGATTACCCTTATAAGCATTTGTAGAACAGAGCTATAGCTAAAGGTTCAAGGGATATAGCAAGCAATAAGGGACATAGAGGATCTCCCTGTCAAGTGCCTTGTTTAACTTCTAACGGGGTAGATAAATAGTTATTGCCTGAAATTTGAATATAGGGGTTGTGATACAACGCCTGCAAAATAGCCACAAAGTCCCCCGGGAAGCCAATATTATTAGTATTTATCGATACCTAATTTAAACCTCTATACGATCCTGCCTATACCTTCTAAATCCTGCCTATACCTTCTAAAATTGTCACAATTTAGCGTAATGAGTCGCACAGTAAATAAATGCCTTCAGACTTTGAATGTGTTTCCAAAGCACAAAAAGTTATTTAACATAAAAACAAATGGTTACATGCTGTGATCTAAAGACATTTAGCGCAAATAAATCATAAAGACCCAAGGTACAGTTGTTACATACGCACGCGCTCTGGTCCCAGATACCAGCATCACCAAGAAACCTCCATCAACAGCACAGCAAGAAGACTCCCGACTGGGGTCAGAGAGCGCACATATATACTCTTTCAGGGATTGGGAATACAATAGGCAAGTTTGGCATGATTCCATTGGTTCTTCTTAAAGTTGTCTTGGTTACAGGATTATTTATTGGACAATTTCAAATGGACACAAATGGCCTCCAACCGCCCTTTGTATCCCTTTTCCGGCTGCATGCAAGTCTAAGCTGCTAACATTACAGAGTACATTTTAATGTTTTAACTCTGTAGTCCATAGTTTGCAGACATCTGTTCCGATCTTCTCACCGATCGTACGGGAAATCTGTGGAGACACAGTGGATCACTACAACACCAGACACGGTCTGCTTACCATGTACTAAACCTTAGATATTAAATAACCTTTATTACACAACATTAATAACCACTGGATAAACCTTGAATGTTACACTTTAATACTAGGGAACCTTTCATGTAAGTGTGCAGTGTGTAAGTATTGGGGAATTGGGAAAAGATGCAAGTTAGCGTTGTGTGACTGTGTTTTGTGGAGTACATTATGGGGCGTGTCTTGCAGGGATACTTAGTTTATATGTTTTAGTGGCTGTATTTATGTGGTAAGGACTTTTAACTTCTTTCTATTGTGTAGAAATCGCATGACGCTAAATAGCATTGCCGTATGTACTTATAGTGGCGAGCTTCACTAAAATGGTGCTGGGCGGCCAGTCGCAAAATGGCTTCTCATTGCCATTCGCAAAATGGCATCGCGCAGATCTAATTTTAAACCGATCCTGTCTCAGCCAATTATCTGGCTTCGACAGTCCACCCTTTGATAGCAAACAACATGCTATCATACTCTGATTTACAATTAATTTTAGGCTTACATTATGACATATTTAATGTTATATTATGGGATGGCACAAGGTGGTTCTTAATCCATCAATAATGTGTCTCTAGGAGGGGACATAAAACTACCATTATATGCACACCGCGGATCTTGGGAGATCATGGGAAAGATGTGGGGGTGCACCAATCCTATAAAGGAAGTCTTGAGGGGGAATAGGGACTTACATTATTTAAGATGTTTTAAAATAACATTTTAATAATACATTTTATGCATGTCTAAATATAATACATTATACGATGGTAATTCCTAGTTCAGGATTGTATTGCAGTTCTACATTTACCTCAGTATTCATATTGTCACTACTGACCACCATCAAAATTTCGTTCTTCCTGTTTACCTTATCTTTACATTTTCCACACTTCAACACAGTAGGAACACACCTGACATATATGCCAATTACCATGATGACAGCCAGTATGAGAATCAGGAGTTTACCTATACTTGCCATCATTTCCTGGACCCATTCTCCTAGACTTGAGAATCATTTCCCTGGGTTCAACCATGAAACCCATTCCTCTACCTTCTCCTCTACTTCAGCCACTGAAGCATTATGGTTCTTTTGAAATTCCCATTTCAGTTGCAGAATTTCATCCATCTTCCGGTCCAGTGGCATAACTTCATCCCAGTTGCCCGGAGGCAAGATAAATGTTGGTGCCCCCCCCCCCCCATGCCGACTCTTGGACTTTGTAAACCTGACATATGGTTATGCAAAAGGACTACTTGGTCCATCTAGTCTGCCCTGAAATAGCACATGTAGCAAGCACAGAAAGATTACAAATGTCTCACTTTACCTCCTGAGTTGGGAGATAGCTATCACAGTTATGATTTTTTTCAGTTGGATTTCAAAATCCCATCTTTTTTAGTTTTTATTTTGACAAATAATAATGTGATAATTAGATACACCACCAGTGCTATGGGAGAAAAAAAAAAAGAAATATATATATATATATATATATATATATATATATTTCTTTTTTTTATATATACACAGAGCCGTAACTAGACTTTTTGGTGCCCTGTGCCAGAAAGCGCATTGACGCCCCCCTCATTTTTCAAAGAGACATCATGCACCCAAAAAAGGGCCATGGCCTCATGGGGAAGGGCTAGGGGAGGCCAGGAGATGCTGGGGATGAAATAAGAGGAAGCTACAAGCAAGAATGATAATAAACAGAAATTTGACAGGTCCAAACAACGCACCCTGACCTGTGGTGCCCTGTGCGATGGCACCGGCCGCACTACCCTAGCTACGGCCCAGTATATATACATATATATATAATATTCCAAGGGTGGCACTCCAAGTATAGGATATAATGGTGCTGGTGCCCTCCGTATTAGGACCTCAGCCGAGACCCAACAATGCAGTAACAGAGACAGCGGCACTCAGAAAATAATACAGATTACCAGCAGTTAAGCTTACCTGCTGGTAATCTGTATTATTTTCTTAGTGCCGCCATCTCTGTTACTATATATATATATATATATATATATATACATACACACACAGACACACACACATATATATATATATTTGGTAGCACTGGAGGTGTATCTAATCTATATTAAATACATTAATGCACCATAATTACACTATCTTGCTCTTTAAATGTATAATGATGAGAGAGTGACATACCTTGCTCATTAACTATATCACTCTTCAAAAGTCACTGCCCAGCCCACTACTACTTATCTGCTGATCTTCCGCTGCACACCATGACAGCTGCGCCATCCACCTCTCTGTATGCCCGCATGCACAGTCTCCCGGCACCTACTGTCCACATAGTGACAGCTGCACCGTCCTCCCTGCACACTCGCCCAGTCTCCTGCGGTCCATTCCACACAGACTGTCAGTGACAGCCACGCTGTCTTCCCTGCATGCCCGCACTGTCTCCCGGCTCCCACGGGCCATTCCACTTTGTGATAGCAGCGCCGTCCTCCTCCCTGCACACCCACACCTCCAGGCTAAGTCAGGCTCAGGGTCACAGACAGATTTTACATGATGTCCCACGACCAGAGCACAGAGCAGGGGAAGGAGGTAAGCTTTGATACATCCCGCCCCTGGGCTCCTTGGTTACACAGCAGAGAGGACACGGAACGAGACAATGGAGGAGGTGCCCCCTTCAGGGCTGGAGCCCGGCGGCAGCTGCCTCCATTGTCTCCCACAGTTCCGCCACTGTTCCGGTCTATTACCTCCTTGGGGTCGCTGGTATCATTTGTGACATAAGTGCAACACTTTACTCCAAATTGGGTGGCCAAAGTTACAGAATACCCTCCAGTGACAGCTGTTAAATAATTTAACACTAGTCTGTGTTGCACCAATTCTTTCTTATACGCTTGCAACTCCCTACGTGTATACCTGAATGTGTCATCATGCATCTTGGTGATATTATCTATCAATTTAGCAAGATCTTGGATATATCTAAAATTTAATGTACCCCAAGCGATCCTGGTGGGATCCAGTGCTACTAAAACTTGAAAGTCAGTTGTCTCACTAATTAACTGTGTGGCTTTATGCACATCACCAGGTATCATATTTCTTTTGCCTCTGTGTTCATACTGTGTGTGAAGATAAGGTGATGGTGTGCTTTTATGAATACCAAGCATTTCATCATGTGTGAGGGTCATAGCCTCTGGGACTACTCTTCCCAGATAACACAAACCTTCGGAACTCGGGGAGAGCCACTTATACACTTTCCTTCCACATATAAAATATACATCCTCGGGGAGAACATAAGAAATAGTATGCATCATGATCATTAAACACATTTCCCTCACGAATAATCCTATCTCAGGTTCTCCCATCTGACAAATACATGTTTCTGGTTGTATTATCTTGGCACAATATCCATCTGGTACCCTACCAATCATCTCTTTGGTGGAACTTAGTGTATATTTATACCGGAAGTGTCTTCCACCTGACCTAATTTTGCGTAATAGTTCATAATTCATAGGCTCACGGTCAGCTCTTTGTGAGAAGGTCATCGTCTGATTATTTCCAGTCACTTCACAACTTCCTCGGTCATTGGAGTTGGTGATGTTTAAACATAAAAGTGATTTATCTACTTGGTACTGGTGGAGCTTAAAATTGGGTGGTTTTGTATTAAGAAATTTTCCATCCAGTTTCTTCCCTTTTTGCAATTCTAGGATTTCAGAGATATTTAACGGGAAGGACACTAATCCTACATTATGCTGTCCATGGGGCACGTGAGAGCACACTCAACAGTCAATTTGGTTAAAAATTTTGCCCACCATGGTGTGATATTCCTCTAGAGGATACCCACCCCAATACTGATTACACTTGGGTTGACACTGTTGGATGCATCGCTCATCAATTACGGACCCACAGAACTCACACATACAATAATCCTCAAACGAGAGACCTTCACACTGTCCCCGAGTATCCAAAATAGCAAATCTCTTAACAATTACAGTACTAAGATTGGTCAAACACTCCCCTGATTGGCATAGCACTCCTCCTTCCGACTCTACTCCATCAATTCTGCCATCGGCTCCCATCTCCTCTATCAGTCCCCCGTCACAGAAACCAGATATCCCTGAACAAATCAGGACGATGGAAACTCTAGAAGAGAATATAAAAATGAACACAGCAGACCAGTCCATTGCTGCAGCAAGGACCTGCGAATTTCTTTAGCTCAGATATCTCACTGCAACCTTTAACCCTCCCGGAACAAGCTCGCGATCGACAGGTCCACGTTATCAGCCTCTTCTCTGCCTTGTTCCTCCACCGGTTGGTTGACCTTCTTGCAGTGAGTGGAATGGACCCAGGTATCTCTCTCGGCCACCTTCAAAGATGTGGTACTCGTCAGCAACACCTGATACGGACCTTCCCAACGATCAGTCAAACAACCTGAATACAAGAAATTTCTGATCATAACATATTTCTCCAGGTTCAACATCATGACAGTTTGTTTCAGGCATATCATGGGACAACAATTTCAGTTTCTGCTGTTACTGTTTTAACTGTTTACTGATTGATATAAGATACCTTACAGTTACCTCGTTGTTACCTTTTCGGGCTTATAATCAAATGAGGTTGTCTACCAAACAGTATTTCAAAGGGGGACAGAATTAGAGGGGTTCTAGGAGTGGTCCTTATGCTATGTAGGACCAACGATAGTGCTTTTGGCCATCCTAGTCCAGTCTCTGCCATGATTTTACTTAATTTGTTTTTAATAGTTCCGTTCATCCTCTCCACCTTGGCACTGGCTTGCGGTCAGTAGGGGGTATGAAGTCGACTATTAATACCCATCAGCTTACACATATTTTGAAAAACATCACCTGTGAAATGAGTACCAACATCACTCTCGATAATTTTAGGGATACCGTATCTGAACACAAACTACTGAACAAGTTTCTTGGCAGTAAACGCAGCAGTATTAGTGGCAGCTGGGCATGCCTCAATCCAATTGGAAAACACATCAGTGCATACTAAAACATACTTGAGATTCCTGCAGGGTGGTAATTGGATGAAATCAATTTGTATTACCTGGAAAGGTCCGTCAGTCGGAGGAATGTGGGATGGTTCGGTAGGGATCGTTTTCCCAATGTTTTTCCTCAAGCAGGTCAGACAGGACATTGCTCTCTTTTCCGCTTGAGAAGAAAAACCCGATGCGCACCAGTATGCTCTCACCAATTTACACATACCTTGCTTTCTCAGATGAGTCAGACCATGCGCTGCCTCAGCCAGGCTTGGGTAATATGCCTTGGGAGCTACTGGCTTACCTTGTCCGTCTCTCCAGAGTCCTGAGGACTTGCCCACATCCCTTGGACCTCCAGACTGACTTTTCCTGGGTAGAACACAAATTTTGCATCTCAATTAATTTCAGCATATAAATTGTTTGGAAAGTCATGATCTGTTTGATTGGTACATTCATTTTTAACCCTGCTGCCCATTTTGCAGCTTCTTCTGCCCTGTTGTTGCCCAGTGACACCGGATCATCTTCACTTGTATGGGCTTTACACTTTATTACTGCCACTGCCTTTGGCAATTGGATTGCTGTTAATAGTCCTTTTATATGTTTGGAATGTGCAATTGGTGTGCCTGCTGCTGTCATAAATTTTCTCAGACGCCATAAGGCACCGAAATCGTGTACTACCCCGAAGGCGTACCTAGAGTCAGTGTAGATATTAGCAGATTTACCTTTCGCTAATTCACACGCTCTCTTTAGTGCCACCAGTTCCGCCACTTGGGCCGAGTGTGGTGGTCCTAAAGGTTCGGCTTCTATGATGTCTTCGTCATTTACAACAGCATAACCTGTACATAACTCTCCAGTGTCAGTCTGTCTATGACAACTCCCATCCATGTAAAATGTCACATCTACATTTTCTAAAGGTGTATCCCGTATGTCAGGTCTTGCAGTAAAGGTCTGATTCAGATATTCCATACAATCATGTGCATCAATATACCTGCAGAACTCACCTGTTGCCAGCTGCTCACCTCTCTCCACCCTTTGTGCATCATGCTGCACATATGGTAAATACATACCTGGGTTTAACATACTGCACCTTTTGATGGTGATGTTTGCAGGTGCTATTAAGGTTAGTTCCCATTTTGTGAACCTAGCTGAGGAAACATGTCTGGTTTGGACAGAGTTTAGCAAAGCAGATACCGCATGGGGAGTATAGACAATCATATCATGGCCTAATACCACATCCTCACTCTTACTAACCAATAGAGCAGTTGCTGCTACTCTTCTTAAACACGTTGGGAGTGATCATGCCACAGTGTCCAATTGTGCACTGTAGTATGCTACGGGCCTACTGGCATCACCATGTTTTTGTGTGAGGACGCCTGCTGCATACCCATCAGCTTCCGTACAATACAAATCAAAAGGTTTTTCATAATCTGGTATTCCCAAAGCAGGTGCTTTTGTCAGACTATTCTTAAGATTAGATCGGGCTTTGAATAAGAGACTAAGGACCTCATTCAGAGTCAGTCGTAGTGGCCGCACGGTTGTACGGGCTACGGTCGCAAAATCCGATCGTAAGGCTGTTCGATCGTAAACAAAGTGACGCCCATTCGTTAGCACTGCACCTCCTCTAGCTACCGACTGATCTGATCGAACGAACGAGACAGTCGTAGTCAGGCGCTGTCAGTCGCTGTATGCTAATTATGTTGTGATGGTTGCGGCCGTATGTGTTGTATTGATGGTCACATGTCATGTTTACATGGACTATCGATCAGCTTGTTATTAGCTTGTTGTCAATTATCTAATTAAGAGTGTTTAACTCTTGCTGTTCTTTTTAATCATTTTTTTTTCATGTGTCAATAAACTTTATTGTTTTTTTGTTTGTGTTTTCCCCGTTCTCGTTTTTTTAAACAATTGCCAAAACAAAGTAATGTTTATTATCTGTGAATGTACTGTTGCTCATTGTGTTTACTTTAATAATGCATGTGCATTTTGCGTTAGGATCATTTGCACTCTTATGTTTGCAATTGCACACTGCGTGTTTTATCCAATCAAATCTGACCTTATTTTTCGGGTCACATGATTAAAGGATTGGCCAATAGTGGTTTTTTTTAAGGAAACTGAGTAAATATTTTAGCCAATCATCATAATTTTACCCCATGTATATTTCATGTTTTCTGTAAAATCGGGCCATTGCCATCATGAGAGCAGCGGCCTTTACCCGTCGGGAATTGATGATTTTGGTGAATATTATGGACAGGCGGCTTACGAACGCCCAGCCTCCAATTTCCAACCGCATAAAGCGTGCAGCCTATGCGAGGTGAGGAGAGCCCTTCGAAGTGCAGATTTAGGCGCAATATAGCGCAACTCGAGAGGCGGTGGTTGGATTTGCTCCGCCGGTCGCCAGTCCTTTTCGGGAATTTGCGGGCGCGATTACGCAGACATAAGTATGCGTTTGTATAAATGTTATAATTAGTGGACTTTTAAAAATGTCTGTTCCTTTTCCAATTCTTTTATTAAATGTAAACGAACCCTCCTGTATGTTGTCCCTATTGTCCTGAATGTATAAAGTGTACTTGTAGTGTGTAGCCGAAAGTGAAAACTAAACTTCGATTTTTTAAATATCTTTACATTTTAGAAACACAGCGGAGACAGAGAAGGGCCCGCAGATTTGGACGCAATGCAGGTCCCAACCTGCAGCCCTCACCTTCCCCATCCGCTCAACCCAGCCCTCCCTCCCCACCAACATACTCCCCAGTAACCCTCCCTCTTCCAAAACTCCCATAGTATTCCTCCCTCCCCTGTCCACTCATCCCAAATCTCCACTCCCGTGCCCGAGTCCTCATCCCAAATTTCCCCTCCCTTTGATTTTTGCCACTCCATTTCCCCTCCCACCATTCCCCCAACTCTAACTTACTCCCCATCTGTATCTCCAGCACCATCTCCCACACCATCTCCATCGGGTGCTTTGTTGCAACGCTCTGATGTTATGTGTTTTTTAATCTTTATTTTTATTTTTATTTTTTACAGTATGGGTGTCATAATTATTGCACAGTAATGCTGTTATTCAATATTTTGTGCTTATGTTTTGTGTCTGGGCCCTTTTTTTGGGGGGGAGCCCAAAAATGTATGCCTTTTGGGGTTTCCAAAATGCTTTTTATTTGGTGTAAAAATTGTTTACATTTGGTTTAGTATTTTAGATTTAAATAAAACATGTCACAGAACTTGGGAAGGTGATAGGAACCAGACTAACCTTGTTAATGTTGTGTACACTGTGTTTAAAATTTACTAAGATGTAACTTCATTAGGAAAAGTGATGTTTGCCATATCAAACAAACACAATGGGCCAAATGTAATAGGGTGAGAGTTTAGAAAAGTGAGAGTTTCTGACACTTTTTAAACTTTGCCAATGTAATAGAGTCCAAAAACAAAGTAACAGAGCAAACTTGCATGTTTTTTTAGACTTGAAAAACTCTCACGATTTAAAATCTCATTCAGATGTTTGCCCGTTTTGAAGATAAAACTCAACCAATGTGAGAGTTTACTGCTAAACTCTCACATTTTCTAAACTCTCACCCTATTACATTTGGCCCATTGTATTTTTGGTTTATCAAGAATATTCTAGAAGTGAATACGTGCAGTGTGTTTTAAGGAAATGGCCATCATGACTTAAGAATACACCTCCCAGTTGTTTTTTAAACATCCTAGGGTTTTTTTGGTTATGCCACAAAGCTAGGGTTTCCAATTGTTTTTACACCATAAAAGTTTCTACATATTAATAATGTTGTGTGGAGGAATCTTTCGAACACACCCTAACATCATTGTGTTTTCCCACTTTTTGGGACATTGAATAATGTTTAATAATCAAATGTTGGACATTTTTTAGATGTTTTTAACCTACAAATACATTTTTCTGTCCACAGATCTAACCAACATCATGGTGGAAATTCGTGAGAAGCTCACTCGAACAAGAGGCCTACTGCTGCCTACAGCGGATTGTGGGGAGGCTTGAGCGATTTTAGTTTTCATTTTCCTCTTTGTACATTTTTAAATTGTGCTTATTCCAGTAAAGTTTTTGTTTGAAAAACATTTGTCCTCTTTTTTTATAAAAAATTAAATTGTGTAATTCTGCATTTCAAATAGTTTGTGAACAAAGCTGGGTGCCTTTCCATAGTGTAACTAATTAAAAAATGTTTATGTAAACCTTAAGAACATTTGTAGTAATGTTTTGTTTTTTTTGGTTTGGGGTTGCCCTACATTATCCACCTCAAAATGGCTTTCCAAAAACATTTACACCAAACCTTTTTTTTTTTTTTTAAACATTTATTAAATAACAAACATGTTGCCAACATACTTTTAATCGGAAAAAGCATTTCATCACAGAATCACACATAAAAAATGTCCTCAGGGTTTTCAAAATTAAAATATATTGCTTAGTCAGACATAAACAACAATAGCCAAAAACAAACATAATATTTGTTTTTTAACAGACAAATTAATAAAATAAAAGGCAAATTAACTAAACATGTTGTGGTATATCTGGGCAAATTTTGTTAGTTGTCCAAAAACAGTACAGGGTATTGCCAATGGGTTCCATTAGTTTTGCAGTTTTGGAAAGTGTTGTGATTTCTGTGGAAGAAAAAAAAAATCAAAAACTTAGGTACACCTTAAAATACATTTGCTCCAAATGTAAAATTCAAAATAAATGTAAAAATGATTACCTAAAAAATCTGGAAACAACAGAATCGCGTCTGCCCCTCCCCCCAACAGCATCACAACACCTTCCTCCGGGGGGCCATCCTCTGGCAAGGCATCCTCTGGCTGCATGGGTACTCGACTCCTTATTGCAATGTTGTGTAAAATCCCACACAGGACCACAATGCGAGAAACCATATCTGGTGAGTACATGAGTGCACCACCAGAGTGATGGAGACACCGGAACCGGCCCTTTAAAAGGGCGATACAGCGCTCCACCACCTGCCTGGTGGCAGTAAACGCAGCATTATATTGAGTTTGTGGCCCTGGTGCGGGAGTCAAATAAGGAGTCAGCAGCCAGGGCGTGCAAGGATATCCACTGTCACCTGATTAAAATGGGACACCAAAAGATACATAAACTGACCATGAAAACATGTTTACACTATTACTATAGCTACATACTGGATTTCGACTTACCAAGAAGCCATGCATCACCAGCTTGCAGTGTGCTTAATTTTGGCCAAATCCCTGAATGCTGGATCACGTACGCATCATGGCTGCAGCCTGGAAATTTGGCATTTAGGGTGAGGATCTGGAGGGAGGCATCACATAGCACCATTACATTTAGGGAATGGAAATGTTTACTGTTCCTATAGATTTGTTCCCTGCATGCAGGGGCTGAAGTGCTATGTGAGTGCCATCCACTACCCCTATGACATGTGGAAAACCTGCAATCTCAAAAAACTTCTGCTTTACCACATCAAGGGCTTCCGTATCCAAAGGCATACTAATAAAATGTGCTATATGATTGAAGAGTGCATCTAGCACACGCCTCATGATCCGTGAAAATGAGGGCTGGGAGAGGCCAACCACCAGCCCCACAGTGGTTTGGAAGGACCCTGAGGCGCAGACATGTAACACCGTCAACAACTGTGTAAGTGGTGGGATTGCTGTAGGAATTTTAATCTGACTTTCTAGATCATTCTTTATTATTGAAAGAGTGTCTAGGATAATATTTGTAGGCAGGCGATAAGTGGTTACAACCACATCATCAGGCATTCCAAAAAGGGTGACACGTGTTCTATATATCTTGGCCCTTGCACGCCTCCTATGCCTACAACCAGGAGGAGGCTGAGAAAGGTTGGTAGGGGGCAACATGGCCACTATTAGCTGGCCCACATCGCTCTGTAAAGTTACAATAAACAAAAAAAGTGTTGTTGAGAAAGAATTTTAAAAATTTTCCCAAAAATACTTAGCTTAGTAATAATGGTGCATATTCTTACAGGGTCGGGCTGTGCCATCTTCGGGAACCCCTACAGGTGTTGTTTGTGTACGGGTTTTTATGTTATGGAAGAAAAAGAAAATTAAATTTTATTAAAAAAACACCACTATTACTACTATTATTGTGAAAACAATCCTTAACTTTGAAATTGGGCAATATTACAATTTGAAAGCATAATTATTGTTTTATCAATAAAAACCACAAATGCATTATTAAATGTAAACAAAACAGCATAAAACATTTTCATTATTATAGACAACATACTTTTTAGGTTTGTAAAAATAGACACTTACCTGAATCAAGTACAAACTGGACTGTTAAACACCTAAAACAAAACAATAGAACATGACAAAAATTGTTTGAATAATGTCCTTTTTTTCGTTTAAAATACCCCTCCCAAAAAAAAAGCTTGCAGTAGGCTGGCACACTTACTTGAGTCTGCAAAGCACGTTGTTATTTGGATCCTCAAAAAACATGGCCACCCAAACACACAAAGTAACCGGGTTTTGGAAATGTATGGGCAAACAAAAATTCAAAAATAACCCACCACCCACAAAAAAAAAAAACCCAACACCCAAAAACAAAAAAACCCCAGCACCCCAAAACAAAAAATAAAAAAAACACCAAAAAAAACCCACCACCCAAAAACAAAAAATGAAAAAACACCAAAAAAAACCCACCACCCAAAAATAAAAAATAAAAAAAACACCAAAAAAAACAAAGCAACACTCAAACAACACACACAAGCACCACTCCAAAAACACACACAAGCACCACTCAAACAACACACTCAAACAACACACACAAGCACCACTCCAAAAACACACACAAGTAACACTCAAACAACACACACAAGCACCACTCCAAAAACACACACAAGCACCACTTCAAAAACACACACAAGCACCACTCAAACAACACACACAAGCACCACTCAAACAACACACACAAGCACCACTCAAACAACTCCAAACACTATAAACACTAGCAATCCCTTCCTGCACCACAAATCACTCCAACTGCAACCAACAAGTAAGGGAACATTTGGCTTTGCCTTAAATAAGGCCCAAAAAAACACAATGATTGAATAATGCAGGCAAGGTGTGCATTGTACGTATGCAAATAGGGATGCACGGGTAACCAATCCAGGGATGCGCTCACATCTAGCCCAACCCACGCAGTGATTACGGAATGCAGGCAAGGTGTGCATTGTACGTAGGCAAATAGGGATGCACGGGTAACCAATCCAGGGATGCACTCACATCTAGCCCAACCCACACAGTGATTACAGAATGCAGGAAAGGTGTGCATCGTACATAGGCAAATAGGGATGCACGGGTAACCAATCCAGGGATGCGCTCACATCTAGCCCAACCCACGCAGTGATTACAGAATGCAGGAAAGGTGTGCATTGTACGTAGGCAAATAGGGATGCACGGGTAACCAATCCAGGGATGCGCTCACATCTAGCCCAACCCACGCAGTGATTACGGAATGCAGGCAAGGTGTGCATTGTTCGTAGGCAAATAGGGATGCACGGGTAACCAATCCAGGGGTGCGCTCACATCTATAAAATAGTCTTCACAAGCAATATTCTTCATGCTCTCTCACAAGTTTGGAAAATGGCAAGCAAGGAGCATGGTGTGTAGAGGCCAAATGAGGCAGGTAAGTGTTAAACACATTTTGATAAAAACCCAAGAACAGTTCATATTTTCCAAAAACGCATTTTTTATTTAATCTAAATTTAAAAATATTGTAGGTGTTAGGAATCCAATACCACCACTAGAGGAGGAGGAGGCGGGGCCAAGCAGGCCAACGGCAAGAAATCCTCCGTTTTCAAGGATAGAGCTTGAGACATTGATGACCATGATAATGGATAACCTTGTCCATGCCCCAAGAAATATGGGGGCTGGAGCCAAAGACAGGATTTGGGAGGAGATATCCAGGGCTATTAATGCTGTGGGGACAACCCACAGAACCCTGAAAGTCGTGAAAAAACGGTAAGAAAATTATATTGTAAGTGTACTGAAGTCAAAAGCGAGATCTTAATTAAATAAACTAACCCTTAAGAAATGCAAAATCACATTGTGATGTTCTGGGTTGTTTGTGGACCCGGGGTGGTAGCAGGAGCGATCACAGAAGCAGATTTGAAAATAAAACTAGAATTTTTAATAAGTGCTTGAGTAGACATATAATGGCAGTAAATAAAAGTCCAGGAATATATAAATGTGCACAAGAGTTCTGTGGTGGGAGTAAAAGGGTTAATGTCCAAGTAGAAACAATTAGAGCTGTCCAGGTGTGCAGGTAGTGAAACTGAAAATAATCAAATCAGGTATGCAGGTAGTGAACTGAAAATAAACAAGCCAGGTATACAGGTAGTGAACTGAAGTGCAGGATGTCAGCAGGCTCAGGCACTCAGGTATGGGCAAGGGTGATGGAGGAAGCAGGGTAGTCCAGTGGGAGCTAGGAGCTGACAGGCAGACTGGCAGACAGCGAATTCACAGGAACAGGAAAGCACAGAGAACTCCCTCTCAGCTAGGCTGAGATACACGTTGCACTGGCAAAGAAAATACCCCATCCCGTGCTGTTACTGGCCGGAGGGAACATGTGACTCACCAGGATTGGCCAGCCGCATCACATGGCCAGAAGGCAAGATGGCGGGGGCCCATGTCAAATGGAACGGAGACGCCGCCAGGCCTCACCAGCGCAGAGTGACAACAGGGCCGCACAACAACGTGCGTAGCCAAAGCCCCCCGCCAGACACCAGCTCCGCCACCAGACAGCCCGCACCACAACGACCTCAGGTAACACCCACCTAGCGCCATGCTGAAATACCCTGGCCGTGACAGTACCCCCCCCCCTTTTGGGGTGGCCTCAGGACACTCACCAGGCTTCTCTGGATGGGCAGAATGGAATCTCCTGATGAGCATGGGAGCGTGGACATCACGAGCATCAGTCCAGCAACGTTCCTCTGGACCGTAACCTTTCCAGTCCAACAAATACTGAAGATGACCTCTGCGCAGACGAGAGTCCAAGATCTGGGTGACTTCAAACTCAACTCCTCTCTCCGTCTGGACTCGAGGAGAAGCAGGTAGAGCATTATGGAACTTATTCAGGACTAGGGGCTTTAATAAGGAAACATGGAAGGAATTGGGAGTTTTTAGGTATGGGGGTAACTGTAAACGGTAGGCCACTGGATTAATGGTTTCTGTTATGGTGATGGGACCGATGAAGCGGGGTGCGAATTTCATAGAAGGAACCCTCAGACGAAGATTCCGGGTGGATAACCAGACCTGGCTTCCAACTTGCATGCGTGGAATTATTCTACGCTTCTTATCGGCCTGGGTCTTATAGCGAGAGGATGCCTTCAACAAATCAGACTGTACTTGAGTCCAGATGGCAGCAAAATTCCGCACCATGTCCTCCATGGCCGGAACATCGAAAACAGGCAGGCTTCGGAATTCGGGAACACGAGGATGAAGGCCATATACAACCTGACATGGCGTTTGGTTAGTTGACGAGTGGTAGGAAGCATTATGTGCAAACTCAGCCCACAGCAGCAAGGCAGCCCAATTGTCCTGGGAAGATGACATAAAAATTCTTAAGAAAGTCTCTAGATCTTGATTAACTCTCTCGGTGGAGCCATTGCTTTGCGGATGGTAGGCCGTGGAAAAGTTTAACTTCACTTGAAGAACAGAACACAAAGCCCTCCAGAATTTTGAAGTAAACTGCACACCACGGTCAGAGACAATTTCAGCAGGAAGGTCATGTAGACGAAATATGTGTTGGACAAACAACTGTGCCAGGTCAGGGGCAGAAGGTAACTTCTTCAACAGTATATAGTGGACCATCTTAGAAAATCAGTCTATTACAACCCAGATGGTGTTGAAACCTTGAGAGACTGGCAGGTCTGTGACGAAATCCATGGAGAGATGCGTCCATGGACGTGATGGAGTAGGTAATGGAAGCAATTCCCCAGCTGGAGCTTGTCGTGATGATTTATGCTGGGCACAGGAGGAGCAGGAAGAGATGAACTCCATTATATCTGCCTTCATAGAAGGCCACCAATAGTGTCTTTTCAGGAACTCCAAGGTCTTCCGAGTGCCTGAGTGCCCTGCGAAGCGAGAGGAATGTGCCCAAGTGAGAAGCTGCTTCCTTAATTCCGGGGCCACAAATGATTTTCCCGTAGGAGGCTGAAGTTGTAATGCGGCAAAAACTCTTGATTCCAAGACAGGGGTATTGCTTTGATTTTCAGATTGATCATCACAGAGGAGAGATCTCGATAGGGCATCAGCCTTCTGATTAAGTGCTCCAGACCGGAAGGTCAGGGTGAACTGAAACCTGGCAAAGAATATTGCCCAGCGGGCCAAACGAGGACTCACACATTGGAGGTTTTTGAGAAATAGGAGATTTCTATGGTCCGTAAATACAGTAAATGGAAACTTGGCGCCTTCTAGCAAATATCTCCATTCCTTCAACGCCAACTTTACAGCTAGTAGTTCTTGCTCACCTATGGCGTAGTTCCTTTCGGCAGGTGAGAATTTTTTAGAAAAGAACCCACACGGATGGACTCGGTTGTCCTCATAACGTTGAGACAAGACTGCTCCCACAGCTTCAGATGATGCGTCTACTTCCAACAAAAAAGGCCTGTCCAGATCTGGTTGTCGAAGAACTGGTGCTGAGATAAAGGCCTGTTTTAGAAGATGAAAGGCAGACTCTGCCTCAGGTGACCATTGGGCAGGATTAGCACCTTTGCGGGTCAAGGCTGTAATGGGAGCCAGCAGTGTAGAAAATCCCTTAATGAAGCGTCTATAATAATTGGCGAAGCCCAACAATCTCTGGATGGCCTTCAGTGTCTGAGGTCGGGTCCAATCCAGAATTGCTTGTACCTTCTTGGGGTCCATTTCTAAACTGGAGCCAGATATTACATAGCCGAGAAAAGGTACACTGGGCACTCCAAAGACGCACTTCTCCAGTTTACAGTAAAGGTGGTTTTCTCTCAAACGGGTCAAAACTTCTTTAACATGTTCTTGATGTTTAGCCACAGAGGGTGAAAAAATCAGTATGTCATCCAGATAGACAACAACCGAAACATATAACAGATCCCGGAAAATCTCATTAACGAAACTTTGAAAGACAGCAGGGGCGTTACACAATCCAAAAGGCATTACTAAATACTCAAAATGTCCATCTCTGGTATTAAAAGCGGTCTTCCATTCATCGCCAGCTCGGATACGAATGAGGTTGTAAGCCCCTCTTAGATCTAATTTAGAAAAAATGACAGAGCCCTTGACCCTATCAAACAACTCAGTAATCAGGGGAAGAGGGTATCGATTCTTTACAGTAATGTCATTAAGGCCTCGATAATCGATACATGTCTTAGACCACCGTCCTTCTTGCCAACGAAGAAAAACCCAGCTCCGGCAGGTGAAGTAGAGGGGCGAATGAACCCCTTTGCCAGGTTGTCCCAGATGTACTCGGTCATGGCTTGAGTCTCAGGCAAGGACAGCGGATAGGTACGACCACGAGGTGGTATCTTATCAGGTATCAATTCAATTGGACAGTCCCATTCCCTATGAGGGGGTAAGATATTTGCTTGTTGTTCAGAGAAAACGTCGGCGAACATCTGATATTCCTTGGGAATGGCAGAAGAAACTAATGGAACTGTCTTTCTCACAGGTCGAATTTTTGGAAGACAGGATTTCTGACGGTCCATATCCCATGACAGAATCTGCATAGAATTCCAATCAATCCTGGGATTATGTTGACATAACCAGGGTAGACCAAGAACAATTTCTTGAGAGGCCTCTGATATCACCAGGAATTTTAAGAACTCAGAATGAAGTGCCCCAATTCGGACCAATACTGGTTGAGTCTCTTTGGTGACTATCCCGTTAGTTAGAGGGTGTCCGTCTATAGAGGTCAGAGAGATGGCATGGTTGAGAGACAAACAAGGAATCTGAAATTTATCTATGAAACTAGACATTTCCAGCTGCTCCCGAGTCGAGTAGAGCAGTAGCAAAGACAGGTTTGGGTTTAAGATCCAAGGCTAGGGTAATCGTGAAATCTTTAATTTTTGGAGACGGGTTCATAACTCCTAACCTGATGTCTCCAGGGTCAGTTAGGATTTGGCATTTCCCGGTTTACGGGGGCAGGAGATCAGCAGGTGACCGGACTCTCTGCAGTACAGACAGAGGTTCTTTTGCATTCTTCTCTGATGTTCTTCTTTGGAGAGGTGTGTATGATTCACCTGCATAGGCTCCTCTTCAGTAGGAGAAGGAATGGGACGGGTAGAAATGGAGGGGGTAAATGACCTTTGCCGGTCAGTTCTGTTTTTTTCAGCCTGACGTTCCCTGAAGCGTAGGTCAACTTTGATACACAACGAAATCATGTCGTTCAGATTAGTAGGAAGCTCTCGAGTGACTAGATCATCCTTTAGTCGGTCTGACAACCCATGCCAGAAGGTCGAGGTGAGGGCTTCCTCATTCCATTTGAGCTCTGATGCTAAAATTTGAAATTGCACGGCATATTGACTGACAGGACGGACCCCTTGTCTCAGTGTCATGATGTTTGATGATGCTGATACAGTACGCCCAGGTTCATCGAAAATCCTCCTGAAGGATGACACAAAGCCTGCATAATTATCCAGCAGCGGATCTGAGCGCTCCCAGAGTGGGGAAGCCCATTCCAAGGCCTGGTCGGATAACAGAGGGACTATATAAGCCACTTTAGTTCTTGCAGTTAGAAAGTTGTCAGGCTGCAGGGTAAAATGTATGTCACACTGATTTAGGAATCCTCGGCAGAGTTTAGGATTGCCGTCAAATTTATTTGGTAAAGGAAGATGTAAGCGGGGAGATGATCTGCCTCCTGTATTCCCAGATGCTGATGCGGATGTAGATGCTGGTACTTCGGGGGTAGAAAAGGAAGTTTGCAAACTATCCTGTCGCTTGGACATCTCTTGCAGAAATTGAGCCATCTGATTCTGCATGTTTTCCAGATTTTCTAAACGACCAGAAATGCACCTGAACAAATCCACTCCTGACTCCTGATCCGTGGCCGGCTCCATGGGGCCAGTGCAAACTGTGATGTTCAGGGTTGTTTGTGGACCCGGGGTGGTACCAGGAGCGATCACAGAAGCAGATTTGAAAATAAAACTAGAATTTTTAATAAGTGCTTGAGTAGACATATAATGGCAGTAAATAAAAGTCCAGGAATATATAAATGTGCACAAGAGTTCTGTGGTGGGAGTAAAAGGGTTAATGTCCAAGTAGAAACAATTAGAGCTGTCCAGGTGTGCAGGTAGTGAAACTGAAAATAAACAAGCCAGGTATACAGGTAGTGAACTGAAGCGCAGGATGTCAGCAGGCTCAGGCACTCAGGTATGGGCAAGGGTGATGGAGGAAGCAGGGTAGTCCAGTGGGAGCTAGGAGCTGACAGGCAGACTGGCAGACAGCGAATTCACAGGAACAGGAAAGCACAGAGAACTCCCTCTCAGCTAGGCTGAGATACACGGTGCACTGGCAAAGAAGGAAGGCACTGACCCTTCCTAAATACCCCATGCCGTGCTGTTACTGGGCGGAGGGAACATGTGACTCACCAGGATTGGCCAGCCGCATAACATGGCCATAAGGCAAGATGGCGGCGCCCATGCCAAACGGAACGGAGACGCTGCCAGGCCTCACCAGCGCAGAGTGACAACAGGGCCGCACAACAACGCGCGTAGCCAAAGCCCCCCACCAGACACCAGCTCCGCCACCAGACAGCCCGCGCCACAACGACCTCACAGGTAACACCCGCCTAGCGCCATGCTGAAATACCCTGGCCGTGACACACATTGTCAGATGGACCGATTTCAAGTACCAGTTGAAGAGGATGCTACGGAGTAGGGTGGACCATGCTGCGGGGACAGGTGGTGGTCCCATCCCAGAGGAGCTGACCTTGACGAGGTTGGAGACGTTGGCTCAGGGATGTGTGATGGAAAATGAGATAGTCGGCGTGTCCACTATGGACACTGACATGGCCGACTTCAACGCTCCACATGTGCAAGAATGTAAATATTTTTTGGAAGCAAAAAGTCTAAAGCTCAAACGTGTATGCGTTTTTTTATTTTTTAAAAATACTAATGTTTTTTTGTTTATTTCCAGACTCAGAGGAGGTAGTGCCTGCTCCTGAGGTCAGGTCTGGGTCCAGCACAGATGGAGACTCTGCAGGGGAGGATCCAAGTACTCCATCTGGGGACCCTGTGGAGTCTACTCCAGGGCAACCATCGGACCGAGCAGTGCCTCTCCTCACCAGGTTGGTCTCCCAAACTCAGGAGAACAGATGTGTTCTTCTGAGGATGGAGACCACTCTGGTGAGGGTGGCAGTGGCCATGGAGACCATTGCTGGGGCCATAGAACGTTGGGCCAATACCCAGGAGCAGGCAAACCCACCTGCCATGATGGAGCGAGACTCCCTTCCTCCCACGACCACCACCTCTGGCAGCCCAACAGCCACCCCCGCAAGTATGGAGAGCCCTATGCCTAGGCCTGAGGAAATCCCATCTACCTCTGGCCAGGCCAGTCGGCGTGTTACACGCCAGTCGGCTGTCCGTAGCTTACCTATTCCTCCGAGCCGGCCCAAACGCCGAAAGTAGCCCTGGATATCTCCTCCCTCACCTCTTGTCCAGTCCCCATATTTCTTGTCACCAATGTCTCAAGCTCTTTTTTTTTTTTGTTAATTTATTTTTAGAATTGTGTTTTTTTTTGTTATTTTTATTTATATGCAAATGTTGCCCTAACAATTGTAAGTTAAATTGTGATGAAAGGCTAATTTCCTAAAAAGAATTTTTTTTTTAAAACAAAATGTCTATATTTAACTATATCAATATATACATGGTTTAAAAAGTATGGTATCTGAAAAGGCTGCTATGCAAAACACAATGCTAGATGTTTTAAAAAATGTCCGAACAAAATAAGTTTAAAAAGCATAAATAAACATTTGTGTTACGAATTCCCTAATGCACACGCAAGTGAAATCAGTTACAAGGTAATTAGCAGTGTTAATAGTTACAATGCACCAATCTTAGCTGCTTGGTTTGTGTGGTTCCAATTAGAAACATCACAAGTAACATCGGATTAACGATTGTACTGTTGTGGCTTACGGACGCTTCTTGCCTACCTTAGCCTGGACGATCATCCTGTTCGTAGAGTGATGTTGTCATGCATCCGCAATTTATGGTCGTACGAAGCAGATAATTTATGCACTCCCCTAAAACGTCTGGAAACGCTGAAGAACGCCTCCGTTTGCAGACCACCACCCCGTATACACCCACAAACGGACTTTCCTGTCAATCAGCTTTAGCAATCCACTTCCGTTTCGGAAGCCCTACGACCGACAGTATTTTGCATCGGTAGAGCTCATAAGCACATGCGCACAGCTAACCATGCGCAGGCGCAGAAAGAAAAACATCGGATGCGTACGACCGTGCGGCCACTACGACCGACTCTGAATGAGGTCCTAAGTCCTGTAATGGCAAGGCCAAAATAGAAAAACCTGGGATCCACATTCTGCAGTATCCACACATTCCCAAGAAGGTACGAATTTGCTGTTGGTTTTGCGGCAATGTCATGTTCTGTATGGCCTGTATTCTGTCGTTTGTAAGATGTCGTAACCCCTGGGTTAGGCAGTGTCCCAAATATTTAACCCTGGACTGGCATGGCTGTAATTTGTCCTTAGCAACCTTGTATTCTGTTTGCAAGAGATGAAGCAACAAAAGTTTAGTATCATTTAAACATGACATAAATGAATCAGAACATAACAATAAATTGTCCACATATTGTATTAGAACAGATCCATTGGCAGGTTGAAAAGATTGTAAACAGTTGTGTAAGGCCTGGGAAAAGATACTGGGGCTGTCTATGAAACCTTGGGGCAATCGTGTCCATGTGTATTGTACACCCCTGTATGTGAAAGCGAATAGATACTGACAGTCAGGATGAAGAGGCACAGAGAAGAAAGCAGAGGTCAATGACAGTGAAATGGGTTGCATTTGGTGGGATCTGCATGAGAATGACAGCTGGATTTGGCACTATGGGAAATTGTCTCTCTACCACCTTATTAACACCTCTAAGGTCCTGTACCAGCCTATAACCCCTCCCACCACTCTTCTTTACAGGAAAGATGGGCCTGTTGGCTACACTAGCTGTACGAACTAAAATTCCTTGCTGTAGCAAACGCTCAATTATGCGATAAACCCCTAATTTTACCTCCTGCTTTAATGGGTACTGGGGAATTTTAGGAGCTTGCCTACCGCTTTTTAAATTTACCATTACGGGACTTACGTTTGCCATTAATCCAGTGTCCTGTCCATCCTTGGTCCAAAGTGAATCTGGAATTTGGAACAACATTAGATCTACCTGAGATGGATTCTCACTTAAACTGGTAGAGTGATACAAATCCCTCACCTCATGCGCAACTCTCTCTGGGATATCTAAAAATACACCATCAAGGTACAATATATGACACATCCTATCTTACATAACAAATCCCTTCCCAGTAGGTTAGTAGGAGCCGCTGCTGCCAGGAGGAAAGAATGCCTGGTTTGCAATGGCCCGATGGTGACCTCTGTGGATTTTGTTAAAAGATAATGTTGCACTTTACCCGTTACGCCCACTGCTGGTACTGTCTCGTTGGTTACCTGCAAATTAACGGGAGATTTTATCACTGACCTGGTCGCCCCTGTGTCTACAAGAAAAGCATATTTAGTACCAGCTACATCAACCATCATTACCGGTTCTTCCCTAGTACTTCCCGTTAACCCGACTATCTGTAGACTACAGGTATCACCTGACCCCTAGCATTGACTCCCACTCTCCAATAAAGCATTAACGGCCACAATTGGAGCCTGTGTCTGTTGGACATTTGCTGGTCTCTGTGTATATCCCTTATGGGGATATCCAGGTATTCCCTGGTTAGGGGGTCCTACCCTCGTTGCCGTACATTTCCTACTTACATGTCCTAGTTGGTTGCAATTAAAGCACTTCCGTGAGTGGGGTGGATGAAAGGATTGCTGTGTGGGTTGAGCAGGAGGGAAAGGTGGTGGGTATAGGTAAGGATATTGAGGGAGATATGGTGGTTGTGGATAGTATGGGAGTTGTGGTTATGTGTGATATAAGTGGAGTAGGGCTGTGTTTGCGGTGGTGTAGGATTTTTGAGGACGTGTACCTGTTCAGGTGCAGGTGTGTCTGCTGGCTGTGATGTTACCATCATTCTTTCTAGAGCTTGAATACTAACAGCCATTATTTTCTCGCTCTGGGTCTCTCTCTTTTTAGAGATGTTCTTGTCATGTTCAGTAGCCGATTCTATGAGGGTATCTACAGTGACTCCCCTCCAGCCAGGCTGTGAGGTCTGAACCCGGGTCTTTAGGTTCTCTTTTAGACCATCCATAAGTACAGTGACAATCATTCCCCTGTGGTGAGTGCTATCTTTAATATCTTCTAACCCAGTGTACTGGGTGATAGCCTGCAGAGCTCGGTTACAATAATCTTCTGCAGATTCACTCTGTTTTATGGTGAAAATATTGCTCCAGTTAACTACTACTGGAAAATATACACCCAATTGAGCTACAATGCTGGAAATGTTACCTTCGTTAATTTCGTCTGTTAAGGGAACATCTCCATCCAATAAACAATCCGTGATAAATTTTGTCACGTCGGTATTGCATTGAAGACAAGCCCTTAACACCATTCGCCAATCTTTATTGGTTGGCTCGTGAGAACTACCCAAATTTTTCAAAAATCTTTGACATTTGGCTAATTCCTTTTTGGGATCGGGAAATCATTCATTATGGAATTTAGCTCCGCTCTTGTCCAAGGACAATGCATTGCTACTTCCCTTATGGGCACTACACCGTTCGCATCGGCATTCCCATTCGGAACGGTTATTGTCCGGATAGGATGCAGACCGGCCGCACTGCTACTTTTGACCTTATTACCTGGCTGGGGTTTAGTCTGTTACTGCTACGTATAGGGTTAACAACTTGCAGTGGATGTTAACACTTCCTGTACTATCACTGATGAAGATGGCGGCACCACTTGTGCTTGTCGTGATGGAGCATCTAACATGTGTACAGCATGGGAAATGGCAGACATAATAATAGGCTCATCATCCGTATCATAAACATTTTCCTTATGGTTACTTAAGAGAGGGTACAAATTACTTGTTACATTTTTATGTTTTTTTTTCAACAACTGTACCTGCACCCCCATCCACATAGGGTGGCGGTGGTGCGCGTGAACTACTGACAATACCTTCCACAACGCTACCTTGCTTCAGGTGCGCAATCTCGCAGCGCGCACGCACCGCAATTCAGCGCTGCGGGTGTACTTTCCAGTAAAATGCTTGCGACGCTAGTTTGTGTCGCTTGCACACCTTTAAGCCATGCATCGACTTCATGATGCCTTAATTTTAAATATTCGTTATATTTTACCTTTTTCACTCGAGAACGCACCATACTGATGTTATCTCGGACATTGTTTAAATACATCCTTATCAAAGCTACCAATTCTGGGAAATAGTCTAACACTCTTCATCGTCATCTTAAACCATACATCACAGTACCTAATTGCATAAGCACCGTACTTAGTATGCATAATACGGCGTGCCAACCCAAGCGGCGCTTCCATTAGCAGCACATCATTCTCTAACATCTCTACTGTTTGTGTGGCTCCCATCCTGGGATAACCCCTACGTTTTTCAATAAAGATTTAAACTGGTGAAAGACACTCAAGACACTTTCACTTACCTGTGGACGTCTTTGAAACAGGGCATATCCACAAACCCTATGGAAGAACTCTAGATGCCTCCACATACCTATGGAAGATGCTGCTTCCACGCAGAAATCCCTTTTTGACTACCTTTCAACTGCTAGGGGGTAATACTTACACTTTGTTTTCCAGTTGATTTCGTCCACCCTCTCATCAGTTCACAATCACAGTTTAGCCAAAACTATGCGGTTCAATTACAGTGCTCAAATAAGCCGAAACTGATTACTGAATACTGTAATCACACTGAGAGCCGAACCCTAACAAAAATAACAACCCATACACCTGCTTTGTGTATAGTAAATGGTAAGCTGCTACCGAGTCACTAGGCCGCTCCTTACGCCTAGCACTTAAGGGTCCTACTATACCCTTAACATTTAGGAACCGTTTTAAACCAACAAATGCTCACTGTTACACACTTCTTTCCTGTGCAGAAAATACACGTTAACCCAGCTATTGGCAACACTTGATAATGCAATTCAACGGCTTTGTTTAAAACACGTGGCAGCAAGACCGGAAATAAGTATACACTATTGTGCGACTAGTCGCATACACAATAATGCGACTACTACACAACACGCATTATGACTCTTACGCTATAATACGACTTAGCTGCATACACAATAATGCGACTTCCCCTTTTTAACACAGACAACAAAATACACAAAAATCTATTGATGAAGGAAAAAAACCTTTTTCCGCCCTCGTCCCTGGATTCTCAATCAGCGCTCCTAAAGTCACAATAACAGGTAGCGCACTCTCAGCAACAACAGTGGTAACAGATTTCAAAGGCACAATGCGTTCTCCTGCTAGGCGCCTCCACCCTTTTGCTGAGAGATCGCTACCGAGTGTTACCGAGTGACCGGTGGCGTGATTCACAATGCGAGCCCCCAACTATCCATACCCATTTTAAACCTCTATACAATCCTGCCTATACCTTCTAAATCCTGCCTATACCTTCTAAAATTGTCGCATTTTAGCGTAATGAGTTGCACAGTAAATAAATGCCTTCAGACTTTGAATGTGTTTCCAAAGCACAAAAAGTTATTATTCAACATAAAAACAGATGGTTACACGCTGTGATCTAAAGACATTTAGCACAAATAAATAATACAGACCCAAGGTACAGTTGTTACATACACATATGCTCTGGTCCCAGATACCGGCATCAGCAAGAAACCTCAGTCAACAGCACAGCAAGAAGACTCCCGGCTGGGGTGAGAGAGCGCACATATATACTCTTTCAGGGATTGGGAATACAATAGGCAAGTTTGGCATGATTCCATTGGTTCTTCTTAAAGTTGTCTTGGTTACAGGATTATTTATTGGACAATTTCAAATGGACACAAACAGCCTCCAACCGCCCTTTGTATCCCTTTTCCTGCTGCATGCAAATCTAAGCTGCTAACATTGCAGAGTACATTTTAATGTTTTAACTCTCTATAGTCCATAGTTTGCAGGTGTCTGTTCCGATCTTCTCACCGATGGTACCGGAAATCTGTGGTGACACAGTGGATCAGTACAACACCAGACACGGTCTGCTTACCATGTACTAAACCTTAGATAATAAATAACCTTTATTACACAACATTAATAACCACTGGATAAACCTTGAATGTTACACTTTAATACTAGGGAACATTTCATGTAAGTGTGCAGTGAGTAAGTATTGGGGAATTGGAAAAAGACGTAAGTTAGCGTTGTGCGACTATGTGTTTTGTGGAGTACATTATGGGGCGTGTCTTGCAGGGATACTTAGTTTATATGTTTTAGCGACTATCTGTATTTATGTGGTAAGGAGTTTTAACTACTTTCTTTTGCATAGGAATCGAACTACACTAAATAGCATCGCTGTCTGTACTTATAGTGGCGAGTTTCACTAAAATGGCGCTGGGCGGCCAGTCGCAAAATGGTGTCTCGTTGCCATTCGCAAAATGGCGTCACACAGATCTAATTTTAAACCGATCCTGTCTCAGCCAATTATCCGGCTTCGACATATTATAGACTAAAAAATGGTGGTCCCATGTAACGAACTGAACAAATGATAGAATGCAAGAAAAGCTTTAGCCTACCAACTAAGGTCTTTTTATAGAATCTTATAGTCAACATTTAATAAAGATATAGGACGATATGAACTGGAATTCTCAGGGTCTCTTGCAGGCTTAAGTATGACTTTAATGATTGCATATTGGGGCAACAGAGTGATAATCAACAATCAGCGCATACATCTAAGTCACAATGCGCATGCGTCAAGGTACATTACCTTAATCACTCGCAATGACTTTTTACTTGAAGAGTAATTGACAGAAGTTTGAGGTAATATGGAGTGGCTGCAAAGAACGCAGGAGTACCGCAACCAATTTGGAGGCATGTCATCCTGTGTCTGCATTCCTGTATGCAAGAAAAGCATCTTTGGCTTCTCAGTACACACGCCCATTCTGTGCAACCATAGGGCTACTTAGAGGACCAATCGAAGAATCTGTGACCAATGCTGATTGGATTTGCATCTTCATACATTCCTCAGCGTCTGTGACATTTGCATACTTTTGCGTACACGAACACAGCAATGGCAGCATTAGCATACAACTCTGAATAAGGCCCAATAAAAGCTCAGTTACACTGGTATTATCAGGGGCGGGATGGGACAGGGGGGCAGGGTGCCACCTGCCCCCTGGGCCAGTACAATTGTGCAGCACTAGGGCTGGCTTATAATGCCTGCCTGGCTGGCTCACATCCGCCGACTGCGTTTCCAGTATTTGCGTTCCACTGTGGAACGCAAACTGGAAGCTGTCACCTGCTCCGGATAGCAGGCACTTCCAGGTGCCAGACGGAGCCAGCTGGGACAGCAGCAGCAGCCGTCCGCCACTAGCAGTAGTCGGACTGGTGGCTGCTAGATCCCCCATCCAGAGGAGTAACCTCAGTGCCAGTAACTGTCTCTCTCTGGGAGGGGGCAGAGGAGGGATTGCTGCTCCAAATACTGCTGGTGAAATGTGTGTGTGTGTATATATATATATATATATATATGTATATGATGTATATATATATATATATACATATATATGTGTGTGGGAAAAGAAGAAATGGCGGCACCACAGGTGACTTTTTCATGATGCAAAAAATGAGAGTTATGACAAGAACCTACCTTTGTTAACTCTTCGAAGTCCATAGAGTCCAATGGGAGACCTTGGGTGATGAGAACCAATCCGGGCACTACGCAGTTCAAGCTTTAGCTCCCAGGATGCACTGGGTCCACTCTCCCTATACCCCGCCCCTGAGCCAGAGGCACCTCAGTTGGTAATAAGCCAAAGGCCGGAGGAGGATAAGAGAGAAGGAAGACTTGTACACTCAAGAAACACTCTCACAGAAAAGGAGACGGGAAACCGGTGACTAGCAATATTGCCCATATGAAGCCAGGTGCATCAGGGCGGGTGCCCTGTGGACCCTATGGATTCAATGAAAGAGAGTTAAAAAAGGTAAGTTCTTACCATAACTCTAATTTTCTTTTTCAGGGTCCATTGGCTCCACAGGGAGACCTTGCGGATGTCCCAAAGCAGTCCTTTTAAGGATGGGAACGCTCCTGTGCTGAGAGTTGAATCTGGCACCCAAAGGAAGCATCCTGAGAGGCGAAGGTATCAAATGCATAGAACCTTAGAAAGGTCTGGACAGAAGACCACATGGCCACCATACAAAGCTAAATAGCCGAGGCGCCATGGCAAGCTGCCCACGAGGGATCCACAACTGAGTAGAATGAGCAGTAACAGAAGTCGGAACAGGCAGGCCTGCCTGTGTGTAAGCCTCTGAGATAGTCATACGAAGCCATCTGGCCAATATTTGTTTATTGGCTGGCCATCCCTTTTTGTGTCTTTTGCCGTAGTCGCAGCTGCTGCTAATTAAAGCTCACACTTGCAGTTGAATGCTGCAGTGCAAGTTGTCAGAGTATTAGGCTTTACACCCATAGTCTCCAACATCTGGCTCTGATCAGTACCATACTTTTCTGACCCAGCTTGTATCCCAATCATACTTTTGTCTGCTAGTGGCCCTGATGTTCCTGACGTTACCAGACTCGGCTTGCTAACTACTCTTTATATATCATGTAGGAACCAAATCAGAGGACTGTGACCTGCGTGTTGGGTGCAGCTACGTTCATACCTCCTTGTAAGGGTCCCTAGAGAAAACCACCAGTATGTGAGACTCTGCACCCCTGTAGTTGCTTGTGCAAATCCCAGCTGATAGAATTCACATTTCATTCCAAAATCATGACAGAATACTCTGGCCATACTATGGATTCAGCTGGTGAGTCGTTTCCAAAATACTTGTTGTGTCACTTAATCACCCAAAATGATAAGAAAGTGGACACACACAACCAGGTGATGCAATGTCTACAGTCGCTCGTGCAGTGCATGGATGATATGCAGCCACTCAATGCTATCACAGCTTTCCTTTCAGTTGCTGAGGCTTGGTTTATCTCTGCTTCCTCCAATATTTTCCACAATATGCTATCCAGTTCAGAACTCACACATCAGAACTCCAGTGGAAGAATGAACTTTAGTGTCGACCTTCTGGCAAGGGTTGTATAACTGCATTAAGGAAGAATTCGCTTCTCGTGATTTGTCTGTTACCCTGAATGAACTTTTTTAACTATGTATTAAAGTTGATTTCTGGTTCAGGAAAGATTCCAAGTAGAAGAAGATACTTACGCAGATCCAGCTTCAAGCTGACTCCTCGTTTTACCATTGCAGTCTCCCAGCCTAATGAACCTATGCAGATTGGCAGGTCTTGAAATATGGGCCTTACTCAGAGATGTATAAAATGCTGATGTTTACACTGTTAACCGATTATTGGGGATCTGCGCACTGCAATGCGTCAAATTAAATTTTCATTGCCATTTGCAGTGAGAATTTATTTGCAAAGTGATTGACAGTCTGCAACAGAGAGTGGCAATTTAAACGCAGGCACGTTGTGATGATTTTCAGGGTATGTCTCTGACTGCAACTGCAATCCTGTATGGAGTAAAAATGGCTCCAGCGTCTGAGTTCCCACGGGCATTCTGTGCAACCATAGGTTTACTCAGTAGTCCGATAATCGACTGAGCTGCTACTAATGCTGTTCATACGCAGTTGCTTAGATTTGCAAAGCCTCCGGTGGGCTCCTCAATAAAAATTTCAGCATTTGCAACATTGGCATATTTTTGCACAGCTGCTACGTACAAATTCATACTAACCCCAATCCCTAACCCTCCCCCTAGTGTCTAACAGCGGCATCCTCAGCATGTCAACGTCGGCATCTTCAGCATGTCAACATTTCACATGGCGACAATTCTGATGTCGACATTGTGAATATGTCGACATTCTGAGGATGTTTACTCCTTGTCTATCAACAGTTTGAACAATGTTGACATACTAATGTCGACATTGCGTCGACATTATGAATGTTGACATGGTTACTGTTGACCTTCTGAATGAATACCATTACTTGGGCTTTCTTGGCTCTAAACTCATACTCCTATGCAGTGGTGTCACTGTCGATGGTGACAGCCAGTGTGGGAAAGGGGGCATGGCCTCATGCCTATGAGGTCACCCCTCCTGATGTGTCACACCCCCATTCTAATAACACTGGGGGCTTGCCCAGTGCTCCAAGAACTCCTGGGCTGCCTCCAGCCTCACCCAGCACAGTGGATGATGCTTCCCATGTGTGCATCATCCATCACCGCTGCAGCATTTTTTGTTAACACCATCCAAGGGAGTGACACCAAAATAACAAAGCAGCTCTGTTATTTTGGTGTCACCCCCTTGGGTGGTTTCACCTCGGTGGTGTCACCAGGTGTAACCCGCATCCCTCTAGTGACGCCACTGCCCCTATGCACTAGATTGGCATACAGGGCAAATTCTGTCCTGGAACTCCTCTTGTCACTTCAATTATCTTTCTCTGATAATAGTTATTAAGAATCCTAAACTTCATACCACCTCTATGACATCTCTGCTTCCTCCTCAATACTACACATTCTCTCATGTTGTTATTAAACAGAGAGCTGAAAACATGTTTCACTATCTATCTGATTGGGATCATGATAACCAAATTTATACAAATATCTCTCTTAAAAAGGGATTTCTGGGCCACAGCAGCCTGATTAGCTTTCTTCACTTGCACGTATCATCTGTTATTAAAGATAATTCCTTATTATGGAACACTAGAATGATTTGGCACCATTATGCTCTGTGCAATGGCAACCTTGTTTTCTCATGTATCTTCTATGTTCTTTATGCTTGATTTCAGACCTTTTTGATGCATTGATACCTGTATCACATAGTGCTTTACTAAAAATATTTAAAAAAAACCCCCAGAAAACTGAGGAGTGCCGCCTCATCGACATGGGGACTGTGATATCAAAATAACTGGGGAAAATTCCTCCCAGAGGGCCTGATTCAGAGCCGCTCGTTCGCTCCGAGCGATGTTCGCACATCTGCGCATGCGTATGGGTTTTAGTACACATGCGTGAACCAGTCAGTGCAGTCGAAAATCGTGTGCTCGCAAAATAGCGAATGCCTACTAATTTGAGTGACAGAATGAGGCGTTTGTGGGTGGTAACAGGGGAAGGTGCTTGAAAACGGGGAGTGGAGATCCGAACGCAGGCGTGCCAAAAGGTCAAAACGGGCGTTTTAAGGGTGTGCATAATTAACAAAGCAGCGTCATCGACCACGTCACTTGGTTGTCTTTTAGCCTGAACTGCTCGCATGATTGTGGTAGGAAAATCCAACCACAATCACTGTGAGCAGTTCATACGCCTTTCGATGTACTCGATTAATCTAATAAATTGCGGAGATGACGTAGGATGCGAGCGGCCAGGGGGTGTTTTTTCCTAAATAGTGAACGCATGTTTTGTTCGCTCGTTCAGACATAGAGGCGTCAACAGACCGCAAAGAGCGAGCGCTTAATTTAAATAGCCAGCCCCTTTTTATGAACGAGCGTCCGCAAATAGTGTCCGGCTCTGAATCAGGCCCAGAGTTTGGCTATTACCATTATCCTTATCAGAATCTAAGGCTGTGGACGAATATATTAAAGACCCCTATTCATTACCACTTATCTCAGAATTATTGAATTATTTGATTTTTTTTTTTCAGATCTCAAAGGTAAATACAATCTTATCAGAACATGAGATGACAATGACCACCATGAACTCCAGGGATAGACATTTCAAATATCTAGTCATATTCCTCTGTCTTTGCAACTCTCTGTCAGGATTTAAAAAATTTTTGTCAACAATATATTCAGAGGTGTATTGCTCATTTGTGGTGGTCTATCTTGATAATATTTTCCAGAAATCTCCAAGAGCATCACAAACATGTAGCAAATGTTCTATCATGTCTTTGAGTTAATGATTTATATTGCAAATTTAATTTGAAAAAGAGTGTATTTGAACCAGTGGTCGAAGTGGGGCGGTATACGGCGGTATGACATACCGCCACTTCCCGGCCCCACTTCGTTTTAGATGTAGAAAAGAATGCACCAGCGCTGGGATCCAGTATGGGATCCCAGCGCTGGAACAGCGGTGGCAATGTGTTAAGATGTGTCCCGCAGGGGACACATCTCAATCGGGGCAGTGGAGGCGCTGACATGTAGCCGGGACAAAGTACCTGGTCCCGGCTGCACTGTAAGCACCACGTACTGGACGGCTGCCAGCCAATCACGAGGCTCGCAGCCGCCAGCCAATCGTGGGACTCGCGGCCGCCAGCCAATTACAGGGCTCGCAGCCGCCAGTCAATGAGAAGCTGCCAAATGGCAGCTTCTCATTGGCTCGCAGCGGCGCCAATGAGAAGCTGTCAAATGGCAGCTTCTCATTGGCTCGCAGCGGAGCCAGATAAACTGGAGGGAAGACCCGAGGATCCCGGTGGCTCCACTCCAGCAGCGCAGGTAAGAGGGAATTAGAGAGAGGGGAGGGTGTGAGAGAGGGAATAGAGAGAGGGGCAGACAGAGGCAGGCTAGCTATTGTAGGGGGTGAAAGAGAGAGGGAATCAGTAAGGGCAGGATATGAGAGAGGGGAGCAGGCAGGGAGAAGTGTGTGTGTGTGTGTGTGTGGGGGGGTTAGAAGTACAATGGAGTGATATGGAAGCAGGGGCCCATAGGGGGGGGAAGATTCAATCTCCATACCCCCACATCCAAATTACCACTTCGAGCACTGATTTGAACAGAAACAAATTACATTGCTTGAGTACATTGTCTCTGGAAACGGGTGACTGAAGTCGCCTCAACCTCATGGCTTGAAAGCTATTCAGCGCCTCCTGGGGTTTGAAAATTATTATAGACAATTTATCAAGAATTACTCCATTCTCATGGCATGATTCATGGCTAAGACTCAGCAATCTCAGTAACATAAAGCGTGGATTCAAGAATCCTGTAAAGCTGAGGTTCTCAAACTTGGTCTTCAAGGCACCTTAACAGTCCAGGTTTTAAGGATATCTACTGTATGTTGACCAGAGGTGACTTAATTAGTACCTCAATTTGATTTAACCACCTGTGCTCAACCATGGATATCTTAAAACCTGAACTGCTGGGGTGCCTTGAGGACCGCGTTTGCGAACCTATGCACTACAGAGTTCCACCAATTGAAGTCAGCATTTAATTTGACTCAAATTCTTTGTTAACCAGATTTAAATTAACCCTTTTATTGAGAATTGAATACTTCTACAATTGGGGTGAAGTACCAGCCTTGTAGGTTTCCCCTTAGAAATTTCTACCTGCTGAGAGGAACTACGCTATTGGCTATAAGGAGTTGTTAGTCATAGAACTGGCCTTTGAGGATTGAAGGCACCTTCTTGAAGATGCCCACAAAAATTTGGCTTTACTTTTTTACTTTACTACCTTCAGTCCGCTCAATGTATGAATCCACAGTAAATTTGTTGGTCCCTGTTCTTCTCTCATTTCAAACTGAATTATCTTCCAACCTGGAGAGAAAAAAAAAAACACAGACGCTTTATGTCGTTCATTTGATTTTAAAGATTCGGAAACAACCAGCCAAACCAGAACCCATTTTGTATCCAGCTTGTCTCTGCTCTGTACTTCTACTACCATGTCTAACTGAGAAAAACCAGTAGGGAAGACTTATGTTCCTCCCAAGTTCTGTGCTAAATTATTTAAATTGTGTCATGCATCTCTAGTTTCAGGTTGTGCTGGAGCCAATGAGACTTATTCTCCGAAGATATTGATGGCCTTCGATTTGCACTGATGTTTAAGATTATGTTGCTGCATGTTCCACGTGTGCCCAGCATAAGTTATTAAGACTAGCTCCCTCAGGTCCCTTGTAACCAGTACTTGAACATCCACGGTCCCACATGTGGATGGATTTCATCACTTATTTAAATTTGTTTCAAGACTTTAATACCATCTGGGTTGTAGTATACAGGTGTTACAAGATACTGTGGTGTCTTGTTGAACACCTGTGCTTCGAGCGGTCTTCGTCCGTCTGTTGCTAGGAGACAAGGATGCCGGGGTGCTTCTCCATGAGATCTACCACCTGACTGCTCTGTCACTTCCACCTTGCTCCTATTGGATTCTTCTCTTATTTACTCCTGCTGGTTCTATGCTGCGGTGCCAGCTATAACATTCAGTATGTAGCTTCCTGTTTCCTGTGAGTGAATTCATGCTCCTTTGTGTTCCAGCCCTTCAAGTCCAGCGTGTATCCCAGCTATCTCCATTTCAACATCTCTGTGGACAACCTGCTTGTAACACCATAGCAGTCTTTGCCGCATCTCAGCATCTGTGTGAACTTTTTGCTAATAGCATCACAGCAGTCTCTGCTGCACATCAGCCCACAAGGCTGCAACTTGCCAAGCTCATATCAGCCCACAAGGCTGCAACTTGCCAAGCTCAT
Organism: Taudactylus pleione; assembly: GCA_031769625.1. Taxonomy (NCBI): domain Eukaryota; kingdom Metazoa; phylum Chordata; class Amphibia; order Anura; family Myobatrachidae; genus Taudactylus; species Taudactylus pleione. Next base: position 2,114,978 of record JAUIMM010000120.1, read on the forward strand.
ATCAGCCCACAAGGCTGCAACTTGCCAAGTTCATACCAGCCCAGATGATGCTGTCCTCTCCGTTCCCATTCTGGATCAAGCCTGCAGTTCCGCTATGACTGGCTGCTGCTCTCACTGGTCCCAGTCCGGTTCAAGTCACCAGTCCCAGTCTTGTTCAAAACTCCGGTTGCAATCCGGTTCAAGTCTATGATGCTGATCCGATTCTACGTCTGCTATTTCCGGTCCCAAATCGGCTCAAGTAAGGTCTAAGCCTATGACTTATCCTTGTTTCCAGCCTGCATAGTAGTCTGAAGAAACATCATATAGACTTTCCTAGTGCTTCCAAATGCCAAGTATACTGCCTACAGCAGAGGTTTTCAAACTCGGTCCTCAAGGCACCTAATGGTCCAGGTTTTAAAGATAACCTTGCTTGGGCACAGATGAATTAATTAGTACCTCAGTCTTTTGATTTAAAAATAAATCTGTACTCAACCATGGATATCTTTAACACCTGGATTGTTAGGGTGCCTTGAGGACCGAATTTCGGAACCTCTGGCCTACAGTGATCCTCTGAGTACAATTCTCCCTCTCATTGCGGGTTCAAGTGGACTTTCCTTTCACTGTACTTCAGATTACTTTTCTGCTCTACAATTACATTGCTTGCTTCTGACCTACTCTGAGTCCCTCTACTCACTGTACCATCAATACCACTATAGATGGTGGTTGTTGCCCTGACAGTCCTCTTTTAGGGGTATATTTACTAAAGGTTGATTTTAATCTATTTAAAATTGATGAAAATCATTCAATGTTTCTGGGGCTAAATCACACATTTACTAATACTTAAAAAAACAAATAAAACAATTATCTGTTAGTAAATGTGTGATTTAGCCTCAGAAACACAACATCGATGTTGATCAATTTTAATTGATGTTTGAATCGATTAAAATTGATTACCTATATGACCCACTGCTATGTTCCCTGAGTTCTCAAACACTGGTATCAGGCCCTTATTTTTTTTAATTTGTATTTGTACTTTCTCCCTGGCTATCAACCATATCAACAGCAGTGTGAAACGCATTTTTATTGTTTAAAGATTATTATCCTTTAATAGCGCCTGTGGCTATATTCTTTCCATTTTTTTGCTGCATGTTTTATTTGCTTTTTAGGAGGAATGCTTATCTGAATATCGTAGATTCCAATGTAGATATTAATCCCACCACTGAGCTAACAGATCAAGAAATTGATATGGGTAGCTATTTGTTTGATATGGAGAATTATTGAAAACTGAAATGCGCCACTGGTGGAATGCAATTAATTTACAAAAGTATATTGACAAAGATATGGTACCAAGGGGATTAAGAATCTTTAAAACATTATCCTTTCAAGATGATGCAGATCTAATTAAGGAATGGGAAAAAATAATAGATCATTGTCCCCTATCTCTTATGAAACCATTGATCAAGTACAAATAATCTAAAGTTAATATGGTCACAAAACAAATAGAAGAGCTCAATTTACAAATGACCATATTCAAAGATCATAATAAGTTTCATGAGAAAGATCGTCTAGTCAAGTTAATCAGAAAGTAGAAGCATTTGAAAGATCCATAGTGGAAAGGAAATATCAGAATTCAAAAGAGATCTAGAAGATTATAGGAGCAATAATGTACACAGTTACAATAAGAAGCATATTAATATTAAAGTACACATAAAACCCCCCAAAAATGTACACACATTATTAATAGAAATTTTCATCTCTTGATCACCGCTGTGGGCAAGCAGCACTAAATATTTATCTCCACTTGGCAGCATTCTCTCGCTCTACAGACTGTAACCGAGACACTACAGGCGATTGACATTAGCGACACTGTGCTGAGAATACGGTGAGATAAGGTGGTTAATCCATGCTAAATAACCGGACTCCTTGTGCACTGACCAGAGCCGGGACACTGCAGGTCTTCGCTAATAGCCGCATGGAGGTGTATAGAGCAGAGGACGATTTTGGGCTTAGACAGATCACACCACGCCGGGTGACCGGACTCCATATGTATTGGTGGGTCTCGGGTTACCGTGCTTTGACTTTTATTTTATTGAGCACCGACCCCCAGTGAGTCTGTGGGGCAAGTTGCCAGCTTGACAGTTGATTTCTTGTGGATTTTGGCCAGACACCAAGTGCCAGTTACCTTTGCATTCGGGCATTGAGATCTGTTAGCCTCTAGTCGGACACGGCTTTAGGCAATATTACAACATATATTTACTCAGTGACTGATCATCAAATATTAAAAATTGACTGAGAAGTCTTTAAAGTGCTCCCTGCGTATTTGTGAACCCTTATCTGCGGACCGTATAGAATATACTGTATATAATCCAAAGAAACGTGCATTAATGATATAAGAGATTGTGGAGCTTGTGTTATGTTCTGGGTTATTTGTGGACCCGGGGTGGTAGCAGGAGCGATCACAGAAGCAGATTTGAAAATAAAACTAGGATTTTTAATAAGTGCTTGAGTAGACATATAATGTGGCAGTAAATAAAAGTCCAGGAATATATAAATGTGCACAAGAGTTCTGTGGTGGGAGTAAAAGGGTTAATGTCCAAGTAGAAACAATTAGAGCTGTCCAGGTGTGCAGGTAGTGAAACTGTCCAGGTGTGCAGGTAGTGAAACTGAAAATAAACAAGCCAGGTATGCAGGTAGTGAACTGAAGCGCAGCATGTCAGCAGGCTCAGGCACTCAGGTATGGGCAAGGGTGATGGAGGAAGCGGGGTAGTCCAGTGTGAGCTAGGAGCTGACAGGCAGACTGGCAGACAGCTAATTCACAGGAACAGGATAAGCACAGAGAACTCCCTCTCAGCTAGGCTGAGATACACGTTGCACTGGCAAAGAAAATACCCCATCCCGTGCTGTTACTGGCCGGAGGGAACATGTGACTCACCAGGATTGGCCAGCCGCATCACATGGCCAGAAGGCAAGATGGCGGCGCCCATGCCAAACGGAATGGAGATGCCGCCAGGCCTTACCAGCACAGAGAGACAACAGGCCCGCACAACAACGCGCGCAGCCAAAGCCCCCCGCCAGACACCAGCTCCGCCACCAGACAGCCCACGCCACAATGACCTCACAGGTAACACTCGCCTAGCACCATGCTGAAATACCCTGGCCGTGACAGTACCCCCCCTTTTGGGGTGGCCTCAGGACACTCACCAGGCTTCTCCGGATGGGCAGAATGGAATCTCCTGATGAGCGTGGACATCACGAGCATCGGTCCAGCAACGTTCCTCTGGACCGTAACCTTTCCAGTCCAGCAAATACTGTAGATGACCTCTGCATAGACGAGAGTCCAAGATCTGGGCGACCTCAAACTCAACTCCTCTCTCTGTCTGGACTCGAGGAGAAGCAGGTAGAGCACTATGGAATTTATTCAGGACCAGGGGCTTCAATAAGGAAATATGGAAGGAATTAGGGATTTTTTATGGGGGTAACTGTAGACGATAGGCCACTGGATTAATGACTTCTGTTATGGAGAAGGGACCAATGAAGCGTCAGACGAAGATTCCGGGTGGATAACCAGACCTGGCTTCCAACTTGCATGCGTGGAACTATTCTACGCTTTCTATCGGCCTGGGTCTTATAGCGAGAGGATGCCTTCAACAAATCAGACCGTACTTGAGTCCAGATGGCAGCAAAATTCTGCACCGTGTCCTCCACGGCCGGAAGATCGAAAACAGGCAGGCTTCGGAATTCGGGAACACGAGGATGAAGGCCATATACAACCTGACTTGGCGTTTGGTTAGTTGACGAGTGGTAGGAAGCATTATGTGCAAACTCAGCCCACGGCAGCAAGGCAGCCCAATTGTCCTGGGAAGATGACATAAAAATTCTTCAGAAAGTCTCTAGATCTTGATTAACTCTCTCGGTGGAGCCGTTGCTTTGCGGATGGTAGGCCGTGGAAAAGTTTAACTTCACTTGAAGAACAGAACACAAAGCCCTCCAGAATTTTGCAGTAAACTGCACACCATGGTCAGAGACAATTTCAGCAGGAAGGCCATGTAGACGAAATATGTGTTGGACAAACAACTGTGCCAGGTCAGGGGCAGAAGGTAACTTCTTCAACGGTATATAGTGGACCATCTTAGAAAATCAGTCTATTACAACCCAGATAGTGTTGAAACCTTGAGAGACTGGCAGGTCTGTGACGAAATCCATGGAGAGATGCGTCCATGGACGTGATGGAGTAGGTAATGGAAGCAATTCCCCAGCTGGAGCTTGTCGTGATGATTTATGCTGGGCACAGGAGGAGCAGGAAGAGATGAACTCCATTATATCTGCCTTCATAGAAGGCCACCAATAGTGTCTTTTCAGGAACTCCAAGGTCTTCCGAGTGCCTGAGTGCCCTGCGAAGCGAGAGGAATGTGCCCAGGTGAGAAGCTGCTTCCTTAATTCCGGGGCCACAAATGATTTTCCCATAGGAGGCTGAAGTTGTAATGCGGCGAAAACTCTTGATTCCAAGAGTTGCTTTGATTTTCAGATTGATCATCACAGAGGAGAGATCTCGATAGGGCATCTGCCTTCTGATTAAGTGCTCCAGACCGGAAGGTCAGGGTGAACTGAAACCTGGCAAAGAATATTGCCCAGCGAGCCAAACGAGGACTCACACATTGGAGGTTTTTGAGAAATAGGAGATTTCTATGGTCTGTAAATACAGTAAATGGAAACTTGGCGCCTTCTAGCAAATATCTCCATTCCTTCAACGCCAACTTTACAGCTAGTAGTTCTTGCTCACCTATGGCGTAGTTCCTTTCGGCAGGTGAGAATTTTTTAGAAAAGAACCCACACGGATGGACTCGGTTGTCCTCATAACGTTGAAACAATACTGCTCCCACAGCTTCAGATGATGCTTCTAATTCCAACAAAAAAGGCCTGTCCAGATCTGGTTGTCGAAGAACTGGTGCTGAGATAAAGGCCTGTTTTAGAAGATGAAAGGCAGACTCTGCCTCAGGTGACCGTTGGGCAGGATTAGCTCCTTTGCGGGTCAAGGCTGTAATGGGAGCCAGCAGTGTAGAAAATCCCTTAATGAAGCGTCTATAATAATTGGCGAAGCCCAACAATCTCTGGATGGCCTTCAGTGTCTGAGGTCGGGTCCAATCCAGAATTGCTTGTACCTTCTTGGGGTCCATTTCTAAACTGGAGCCAGATATTACATAGCCGAGAAAAGGTACACTGGGCACTCCAAAGACGCACTACTCCAGTTTGCAATAAAGGTGGTTTTCTCTCAAACGGGTCAGAACTTCTTTAACATGTTCTTGATGTTTAGCCACAGAGGGTGAAAAAATCAGTATGTCATCCAGATAGACAACAACCGAAACATATAACAGATCCCGGAAAATCTCATTAACGAAACTTTGAAAGACAGCAGGGGCATTACACTATCCAAAAGGCATTACTAAATACTCGAAATGTCCATCTCTGGTATTAAAAGCGGTCTTCCATTCATCGCCAGCTCGGATACGAATGAGGTTGTAAGCCCCTCTCAGATCTAATTTAGAAAAAATGGCAGAGCCCTTGACCCTATCAAACAACTCAGTAATCAGGGGAAGAGGGTATCGATTCTTTACTCTAATGTCATTAAGGCCTCGATAACCGATACATGGTCTTAGACCACCGTCCTTCTTGCCAACGAAGAAAAACCCAGCTCCAGCAGGTGAAGTAGAGGGGCGAATGAACCCCTTTGCCAGGTTGTCCCGGATGTATTCGGTCATGGCTTGAGTCTCAGGCAAGGACAGCGGATAGGTACGGCCACGAGGTGGTATCTTATCAGGTATCAATTCAATTGGACAGTCCCATTCCCTATGAGGGGGTAAGATATTTGCTTGTTGTTCAGAGAAAACGTCGGCGAACATCTGATATTCCTTGGGAATGGCAGAAGAAACTAATGGAACTGTCTTTCTCACAGGTCGAATTTTTGGAAGACAGGATTTCTGACAGTCCATATCCCATGACAGAATCTGCATAGAACTCCAATCAATCCTGGGATTATGTTGACGTAACCAGGGTAGACCAAGAACAATTTCTTGAGAGGCCTCTGATATCACCAGGAATTTTAAGGGCTCAGAATGAAGTGCCCCAATTCGGACCAATACTGGTTGAGTCTCTTTGGTGACTATCCCGTTAGTTAGAGGGCGTCCGTCTATAGAGGTCAGAGAGATGGCATGGTTGAGAGACAAACAAGGAATCTGAAATTTATCTATGAAACTAGATGTTATGAAATTTCCGGCTGCTCCCGAGTCAAGTAGAGCAGTAGCAAAGATAGGTTTGGGTTTAAGATCCAAGGCTAGGGTAATCGTGAAATCTTTAATTTTTGGAGACGGGTTCATAACTCCTAACCTGATGTCTCCAGGGTCAGTTAGGATTTGGCATTTCCCGGTTTACGGGGGCAGGAGATCAGCAGGTGACCGGACTCTCTGCAGTACAGACAGAGGTTCTTTTGCATTCTTCTCTGACGTTCTTCTTTGGAGAGGTGTGTATGATTCACCTGCATAGGCTCCTCTTCAGTAGGAGAAGGAATGGGACGGGTAGAAATGGAGGGGGTAAATGACCTTTGCCGGTCAGTTCTGTATTTTTCAGCCTGACGTTCCCTGAAACGTAGGTCAACTTTGATACACAATGAAATCATGTCGTTCAGATTAGTAGGAAGCTCTCGAGTGACTAGATCATCCTTTAGTCAGTCTGACAACCCATGCCAGAAGGACGAGGTGAGGGCTTCCTCATTGATTTGAGCTCTGATGCTAAAATTTGAAATTGCACGGCATATTGACTGACAGGACAGACCCCTTGTCTCAGTGTCATGATGTTTGATGATGCTGATACAGTACGCCCAGGTTCATCGAAAATCCTCCTGAAGGATGACACAAAGCCTGCATAATTATCCAGCAGCGGATCTGAGCGCTCCCAGAGTGGGGAAGCCCATTCCAAGGCCTGGCCGGATAACAGAGAGACTATATAAGCCACTTTAGTTCTTGCAGTTAGAAAGTTGTCAGGCTGCAGGGTAAAATGTATGTCACACTGATTTAGGAATCCTCGGCAGAGTTTAGGATTGCCGTCAAATTTATTTGGTAAAGGAAGATGTAAGCGGGGAGATGATCTGCCTCCTGTATTCCCAGACGCTGATGCGGATGTAGATGCTGGTACTTCAGGAGTAGAAAAGGAAGTTTGCAAACTATCCTGTCGCTTGGACATCTCTTGCAGAAATTGAGCCATCTGATGCTGCATGTTTTCCAGATTTTCTAAACGACCAGAAATGCACCTGAACAAATCCACTCCTGACTCCTGATCCGTGGCCGGCTCCATGAGGCCAGTGCAAACTGTTATGTTCTGGGTTGTTTGTGGACCCGGGGTGGTAGCAGGAGTGATCACAGAAGCAGATTTGAAAATAAAACTAGGATTTTTAATAAGTGCTTGAGTAGACATATAATGTGGCAGTAAATAAAAGTCCAGGAATATATAAATGTGCACAAGAGTTCTGTGGTGGGAGTAAAAGGGTTAATGTCCAAGTAGAAACAATTAGAGCTGTCCAGGTGTGCAGGTAGTGAAACTGAAAATAATCAAGCCAGGTATGCAGGTAGTGAACTGAAGCGTAGGATGTCAGCAGGCTCAGGCACTCAGGTATGGGCAAGGGTGATGGAGGAAGCAGGGTAGTCCAGTGGGAGCTAGGAGCTGACAGGCAGACTGGCAGACAGCGAATTCACAGGAACAGGATAAGCACAGAGAACTCTCTCTCAGCTAGGCTGAGATACACATTGCTCTGGCAAAGAAGGAAGTCACTGACCCTTCCTAAATACCCCATGCCATGCTGTTACTGGCCGGAGGGAACATGTGACTCACCAGGATTGGCCAGCCGCATCACATGGCCATAAGGCAAGATGGCGGCGCCAATGCCAAATGGAATGGAGACGCCGCCAGGCCTTACCAGCGCAGAGTGACAACAGGCCCGCACAACAACGCGCGCAGCCAAAGCCCCCCGCCAGACACCAGCTCCGCCACCAGACAGCCCGCGCCACAATGACCTCACAGGTAACACTCGCCTAGTGCCATGCTGAAATACCCTGGCCAAGACAGCTTGGAAGCCCTTTTAAAAAAACAAATCAGTGTCGTATTGAGTCATAAGCCAGCTAAACCCATGAAATTGCAGTGATCTAAGGTTGTATATAGAAACAGTGTTTCAGAATTATTTATTGCAACATTTGATAACACAGGGTAGCCATTTGTTAAACTGTCTATATACTATGGTATATGATTATGGATATCATACAGATATTTTACCATTCACTGTTTATTTTTTTGTTTATTTCTTTATATATGTGATATATTTACTGTTGATGCTTTCTATATATATATATATATATATATATATATATATATATATATATATATATATATATATATGGTGTAACATGGGGTATAGAAACGAGGACTCCAGACAGGCAGGTACTTGGTAAAGCAGTGTCTTTAATGGCAGCAGACACTGCACTTTATTTATGGTATGCTCAGGTATGCTAAACAAATAAAGCAAATGTCCCAATACTCCTCGTGCTTAGCAGTCAGCAGTGGCTTACAGCCACAATTGGACATGCTCTCCCAACATATCCCTTTCCTTGCCACTACAACACTATGTCCTACCACCTGGCCGCTAGTCAGCATCAGGGCAAAGAGCATCGGGTGTATGAGTTTTAAACCTTTCCTGTGCTGCTGACTTCCTGCTAGCTCTGGGCGACCTGGAAAACCTGGAATTCTATATTTCCAGTTTGAGCTGTGCAGTTCAGAAAACCCTAACATCCATTGCAGCTGCGGAATGTGCCGGTCTTGTTTTCCTCTCCCTTGGAGGGTGCTGATCCCACCAGAATGTGGGCAATACAGGTGAGAGACCACCCCTCTCACCACACATCCCCCCTTTCACTTTCCCAAGCTTGGGGAATCGCACTTTTCCTTTTGCAATAGCCGAGACCGTTCCGAACCACCTTTTCAGATGTGTCTTCTTCATACCCCCTGAACATGGTGCATTCTGGCAGAGGAGCAATCATCCTTCTTTTCTTGCGGACACCGGGTTCTGTTCTTTTGAACTGCCCCGCAAAGTACCCCTCAGAGAACCAGTGCAACATCCAAGCGGTCTAGCTTGAAGTACAGGGACCAGACTTTCTTCTTGCTGGATAGCTTGTTGCCGTGCCTCAGGAATGCGATACGGTTGCTGCTTTACACCCACTCCTCCAAGTGTATTTATCTTGTGCTCTATTAAGGCAGTGCGCCCTGGTATGGAAGAAAACACATCCTGGTTATTGCGAACTAAGGATTTCACTTTTTTTTCGCTGAAGCTGTCTGCCAGCGGGACTCTTGTAGGGCCGGGCAAACTAGAATACAACCTGAGGGGTGGAGGTTTGTAGCACATCCATGGCAACATCTGTATTGGGTATAACATTTCTGCCAGTAACCAGGCAAAGTGTTGCGGATTTCTTTTCTCAGACATTAAACGTGCAGAGGTTCTTTCTCCAAATAGGACCTGCCATGCTTTTCTACTCTTCTCCCTTTTCCAAGGTTAAGCCTTGGAGACTTTACATGGGTGTTGTCTCCTGGGAAATTGCATCCCAATATGACCAACCGTGGCAACCACCTCACAAGTGTGCCCCTTTATGGTGAAGCTCTGTGGATCCATGAATGCAGAGTACTTCAACTAATCCTGGCACCTTTTCTACTGGCCTGGGCAGGACAGCCTCTGAGATCAGGGATAGCTCACTCCATGAGTCTATAATTGCTGGGAGTTCTTGGCCATTCAGTAACACAGTTTCCCACATTAACGGGGGTCTGGAGTCCAGGGGTACCATTGTGAAAAAAGCAGGGTACATAGCACCCACACTAGCAATCCCACACTCCATAGGCTCTGTTTTTCTGGGACAGTCTCGCCTTGCATGACCTGGCTCTCTGCACTCATAGCAAACAACCCTGGCGTCTCCAGCGGTGTTTCCTTGAGGAGGGATGACACAGGCCAATGGGGTGCTATCTTACTGGGTCGCCCATTCCCTGGTTTCTTTTCTGGCATATTTCTTGTGGTCTCATACCACTCCAATACTGTAATTAATTCCTCTAAACTTTGCAAATCAGCATGTATGACCCAGCGCTGCTTATTCCATTTTCGGATTCATATACAGTGATCAACAACCACCGTCTCTACAATCTGAGCGGCAGTGCACTCTTCTGGCTGGAGCCAACTTCGCTCCTGTCTGGCGAGTTCTTCCACCTGCTTCCGAATTGGGACGCTACGCTTTCCCAGAAGGAGTGAGACCTGACCTGGCCAGAATAGCACTTTTGACTAGGTCATATTTCTCTGCATCAGCAGAGGAAAAGTCATCATAGACTTTCTGAGCCTCACCAGTGAGATAGGGGGCAAGTCTATCAGCCCAAGTATCTGTTGGCCATTTTAAACACTGTACCACCCTCTCAAATATTAACAAATATGCCTCTGGGTCATCTGAAGTGGACATTTTCTTTAGTTGACCTGTAGTAGCTGTTGTGCCCATTGATTGAGTCACTAATTGTAAAATTTGCTGTCTTTTGATGGGAAGCTAAGAAATTTACTATAGTACGAAAAACTTCCTCCATTTTTACAGTGGGAGCTATATGTACAAATTTAGGTGCTTTTAGATAACAGGCAGTATTTCCCCCAAAAATATATCTCTTTCTATCAGCAAAGCAACTGTTATTCAAGTTTAACACAGAAAAAGAAAACACTGCTTTTCTTTCTTCAGCAATGCAGGGGTTAAACTACAGTATGTGAGCCTTACTAAACAACAGGTGAACTTAATTGCACAGCATGAACACTAGCAGGTGAACACACTAATCAACATTTTGATATGTCTTAAGCACCTTAGTAAAAAAAAAAGGAAAGTAACTTTTTTTTTTCAATATATACACAAAACAGCTTTTTTGCAGTGCAAAGGGTCATTCCATACCAAATCATCACAAAAAAAGTAACTCTTCAATCCAACTGTCTCAGATTTTAATAAAATTTGGTAGGAAGATAGACGGCTTAAAGTAACGTTGCTTCTAATTGTGGTAGAACTTTCATGTTGGTCTTGTTTTGAAGCTAAGGGACCATAGTTTTCATAAAAAATTGTTTTATATTTAAATATTTACTTTTACATTTCAAGGTCACATGATGTGACCTTTGACCTTGAACATCTAAAAAAACTATGTATAAGTTTCATTTGGGAAAGCCTTTGGGAACAGGAGTAAATAAAAAATAGTAAGTATGGCAGTTGAACCCTTCTTGCACTAACCATGCAACTGGAAAGCTCAGACTTGATGGCCATTGGTGGTTTTCCATCAATGGTCACCATGGATGACACCATCGGTGATAACCATCAATGATACAATAACAATATATGGTGACTCATCGATTGTTTGCACCAATCAGTCTGACTGCAGCTTCTACATTGAAAACTAGTAATACAAGAATTGCTTCCCTCCGGGAGGGGACAGCCAGGTCAGCATAGAGCAGTGATTCCCAACCCCGGTCCTCAAGGCACACTAACAGTTCTGGTTTTAGTGATATCCATGCTTGATCACAGGCAGTTAAATCAATATAACTTAGGTACTAATTAAGTCACCTGTGCTCAAGTATGGCTATCCTTAAAACCTGGACTGGTAGTGTGCCTTGAGGACCGTGGTTGGGAATCCCTGGCATAGAAGAACCTTGAAAAAGTACTCATTGTATGAAATGTGCATTGGAGTTATCCAGCACTGTGGACTGGGAACTCCAAGCCTCTCCTGACTACCGATCACAGGAGAGCACAAACGTTGTGGACAACCAAACCCATATGCTGACTCCTTCCAGTGTCGCCCGTCTCCTGCACATCAAAGAGCACAAAGACCAGAGGTAGCAGTGTAAAAGGACATTGACAGCAGCATCAGGAGAACAGGGACAGAATAGTGTAAGGAGGCATTCAGCCTATTTACCACCACTCCCGCAGATTCTTGGCTTCAAAGAAGCAGCCACATATTCTCAAAAGAGCTTAAACATTGTTGCAATTAGCAATCTGATTGTTTTGTTTTAAGGGTTTTTTTTTAATTCAGTTCTGTTTTGATATCTACAGTATTGCAGTGTATGTTATTGCTACAGTTCAGGTTACACTATACATAGTGCTCGTATCTTTTTACACTGTTAGGAGACTTTATACTCATCTTCAGGCATCCAATGAGGAAGAAGCCACTGCGGTTGTGGTCTTTTTAGAGGCTGCAAAGATGTTTTACTCAGGTGAGTGGCCTTCCTCTAAGGAAACCATGGCCCAGGTAGAAATAGGACCCTGCAGAATCTCCTCTATTATACGATGGGCTGCCGCTGCCCGTGCTGCCACTGTCTGCACTGCAGGTCAAAGGAGAGTAGGAGACCATAGTTCTGGATGGTCGGGTCTTGGCGCCTTGCCAATGGATCTGGCCATCTTTGGGGCCGGCACATGCAGCGGTGGGACCGCGCATGCACAAAACACCAGCTTCTAGGGTCAGCTGCATCCCCTAGAAGCCGGGTAGGGCTACCCAATAGGCAGAGAAGTGGCTTATCACTGGAAGCACGTTCTCTTCTAATCGCAGCCCAGACTGGCAGTCTCAGGGGGATAAAACACCTCCCCCTGGGACTGTCTCTACTGTGTGTGATTGGCAGGTAGCACTTCCAATGGGAAGCCATTGCCAGTTACAGTGTAGCCAGTGCAGTCACGGATTACACTGGTTACAGATCTTACTCAGGGGGGCTGCAGCCCCCATATAAAATCTGCCACTGATAGGACCGGTTTTACTTAGTTGAGTCAAGCTCCTATACCCTGCTCTTACTGTCCGTGTATGTTTAAACAGCTTTATTTCTGACTCTATTACCTTGTCCTGGGAAACTCGTCAGAGGTACCCACTATTTACTTTGCCATAGAGCCACTGCTTTGCAAACTGGGCACTCATCCTGGTATTAAGGTGTTTTGGATGGTTTACACAGTAGATAAAGTGGGTTTATATTCTGATTACTTTTTGATCTTTCTAGCTGAGTCATCCCAGCAGACAGTTCTTGAACAGGTGGATTTTTTTAGCCCCCTATATGGCCTATGGATCAATTGGGGCAAGTTCCTTTGAGAGGGGAATGTCCAGTGACGACTTCTCCTTGTATTAAATTACACTGAATCTCTAGCTTTAAATATCTTGGCATTTGGATCAGTGGCGGATCTAGACTTTTCTTTTAGGGGGGGGGCAGTTTAAGAATGAATAATGACTCCTCCCCTCTCCACTTATTCCTCCTCCCACTTCCAATCCTGGCTCCTCCCATTTTTGAGGCAATAACCTTATGACATAGCTTTATGTATCTATTCCTGTCTTTATTTCTTTTTGCTTCTTCTATCCCTTTTTTCCCCTTTTAGTTCAAATTTCACACTCTTCTCCCTTGTCATTATGCCCTGTCCTAAGCACATCACCTCTCCCCTTATATATTTTATGCCCATCACCCACTCCCTCACCCCTTGTATAGTTTACGCCCACCACCCCGGGGAGCACGCTTTAAAATTACTGCGATCGTTATCTTTGTGAGGACACATCAGGGATCAGCCTGTGCTCTCACCGAAGTGACTGAGCACACAGACACAGTGAGCCAGGGTGGGAGCGCTGCATTGGAGACACAGGGCCTGACTGGTTCACGCATGCGTACTAAAACCCATACGAATGCGCAGATGTGCGAACATCGCTCAGAGCGAACGAGTGGCCGCTTATGAGCGGCTCTGAATCAGGTCCACAGATCACTATGATAGACGTGTGCACAATGCATCCCTTTCCCAAGCAATCTGAGAGCACACTCCTCACTACCGCCGGATAACACACCTGCATACGGGGCATACATAAACACTATATATGTGACCAGGGCGTCTTAATAGCAGTAAAGGATGTGGGTAAAGCAGTACACCTACCCACCCATTCACTGACTGTGTGCATGGCTGCTGCAAAAAGGCCCCCAAATGAAAAAGACAAATATAGGCCCCCACATGAGATAAAACACACACACACACACACACACACACACACACACACACACACACACACACACACACACACACACACGGCCCCACATGAGATAAAAACACACACACACAGGCTCCCATAAGAGATAAAAACACACACACAGGCCCCCACAAGAGATAAAAACACACACACGCACAGGGCCCCACATGAGATAAAAACACACACACACAGGCTCCCATAAGAGATAAAAACACACACACAGGCCCCCACAAGAGATAAAAACACACACACGCACAGGCCCCCACAAGAGATAAAAACACACACAGGCCCCCACAAGAGATAAAAACACACACACACACAGGCCCCCATAAGAGATAAAAACACACTGTCAGGACTTTGACTATTTCAGTACATAAAGATAAACTACACTTGCCAAAGTTCCATTGTGGTCCTTGGAGGATCTATCCTGGTTGCTGGTGTTCATCACATGCAGTGTGCAGAGAGTTAAAGTGATCATCTGTTTCTTAGGTGTCGTCAGGTTGTTGGATTCATTGATTACTTTTTATTTTAAAACCTGCTTCTATTTGGGTCACATGTTCTGAACTTCCTATGGATCACAGACCTCTAGTATAAAGCCTGTTACTATGCCTCATTGTCTGTGCAATGTTACTCTCAGGTCTTCCTTGGACTCCTGCCAGATCCTCGCTGTGCCTGGTGTATGCTGTGGACCTCGCTACATTCCTGCTTATGTTCAAGTTCTGACACAAGTTATCATCTGCACTACAGAGCTCAGCATTGCCATTGTCTTTCCGTTGTTATCCTGCTCTATTACTGCTATTCCATTCTCCGCTACACTATTTGATATACTTGTTATAATTGACTCATACGGACATTGGGGTTACTTCTTCTACAGTTGTCAACTGCACCGTTACAGTCTATCCTCATCAGAACCCCTTCACATCGCAGGGCACAACCCTGCTCCGGACCTCCATCCTGCCACAGGGCTTAACCCTGCTCCGGACTTTCATCCTGCCACAGGGCTCAACTCTGCTCCAGACCTTCATTACGCCGCAGGGCTCAACCCTGCTCCGGACCTTCATCACATTGCAGGGCTCAACCCCGTTCCGGACCCTCATCACGTCTCAGGGCTCAACCCCGTTCCGGACCCTCATCACGTCTCAGGGCTCAACCACGTTCCGGACCCTCATCACGTCTCAGGGCTCAACCAAGTTCCGGACCCTCATCACGTCTCAGGGCTCAACCAAGTTCCGGACCCTCATCACGTCTCAGGGCTCAACTGCGTTCCGGACCCTCAGAACGTCTCAGGGCTCAACTGCGTTCCGGACCCTCAGAACGTCTCAGGGCTCAACCCTGTTCCGGATCTTCATTACATCTCAGGGCTTAACCTCGTTATGGATCTTCATTACATCTCAGGGCTCAACCCTGTTCCGGACCTCCATCATGATACAGGGCTTAACCCTGTTATTGACCTCCATTCTATCCTGAGGATCTAGCCTCGTGTCAGACTCGGGGTTTCACCCCACACCAGTTCAGTGTGTACTTCAAACTTTGTTTCTTACAGGGGCATACCCCTGCACCTGTTAGTGCATGTCATGAACTTTGTGCTGTTGAGATTTAGGCCCTCATTCAGAGCCGTACGCTCTGAGCAGAGCGCACGCTCTGAATGAGGGCCGGCCTCCATGAAAATGGAGCGTCCTCCTGGACGCTCGTATAGCTGTGGGTGACCACCCACAGGCTATACGAGCGTGCAGTTTGATGGCCGCGATGGTCTTGACCATCGCGACCATCGAAACTGCGAGCCGGAGCCTGCGGTTGAGGTTTTCAACCGCAAGCTCCGGAGTGATTTTGGCTCCATCAGAGCCAAAATCATTCCCACTGACATCACTAGTGATGTCAGCTGTCAATCAACATCGACAGCACGCCCCCTTTGATCAGACACAACGAGCGAAGGACTTTCCTTCGCTCGTCGCGTCTGGCGCATGCGCACGACGGAGCTCCCTCCGTCGTGCGCATGCTCAGTCCAGAACATCGACCCACTTGCGAGCGGACAGCCGCTCGCGAGTGGGTCTGAATCAGGCCCTTAGTGTGGAACTTTGCCATACAGTTTTTGTTCTTGAATAAATTCTAATTACTTTTATTTTGTGCTAGTGATATTTCACGAAAAGGTCATTCCTAAAACCACCTCAGTTCTTACTACCCAGTAAGCCTGACTCTTCCCAGGAGTCTCAAGTGTCTGTAGCCGTGACACCCACACACAGACCCCCACAAAAGATAAAAATACACACACACACACAGGCCCCCGCAAGAGATAAAAACACATACTCTGCCACTTAAAAAAAGTCAAATAAAACATTTCAATCAATATCAATGTTCATCTCACTTACTGTCAGCCTCAGACTGTGAGCTTGGGGTGGGCTGCTGTGGCATCTTCCATGTGTCTGCTTGGTGTTGGTGGCTAGTGCAGACTCAGGGCCTCATTCAGACCCGCTCGCAAGCAGGTCAATGGTGGGACACTGCGCACACGGAGCATGCGCAAGCCCTGGAGCGAGAGAGAAATTCTCTCAGCTCGGGGCTCTCTACAAAAGGGGCGTCTGTCGATGTTGATCGACAGCACGCCCCATTTTGTAGGCATGGTGGGGGGGGTGGCCAGACAAACGGAGGCGTTCCTGAAGGAGCGCCTGCCATTTGTAGGCAGCCCTACTGACATCACCAGTGATGTCAGCAGGGAGCTTCCTGCTCTGTTAGAGCAGGAAGCTGCCTGGGGCTTGCGGTAGATGGGACCCTACCACAAGGGTCTCCTCACAACCCCCGATGGTCGCGATGGTCTTGACCATCACGACCATCAACCTGGCCGCTCGCTAAGGCTGTGGGTGATCAGGAGGCCGGCTCTTTACAGAGAAGCGGCCGCCCTCATTCAGAGCAAGCTTTCGCATTTTGTGAGCGGCTCTGAATGAGGTCCTCAGGGCACAGGGGCGTAACTAAGGGGGGTTGAGCAGGGAGTGTGCCCTGGGCGCCATAGGACCGGCGGCACGGGGGGGGGAGAGGGGGCGGTACCGGCCCACCCTAGTTAGGCAGTGTAGCACTGACCTCAGTGTGTGTGGTCAGTGCTACACATTTACACAGGACCGGCGCTAGGCTTCCCTGTGCCAATTCTGTGCTGCACAGCTGAGCCCCTCTCCCTGAGCGCTTACCCAATAGCGCCAGGAGGAGGGTGGAAGGCAGGCTCAGGCTGTGCAGTTTACACACACATCGCCACCAGCCATGTGTGTGTTAACCAGCAGCCACTGAGAGTCAGACAGACTCTCATTGGCGGCTTCTACACACACATCACCGCCGTGCGGTGGCGATGTGTGTGTTAACCAGCAGCCAATGACAGTCAGACAGACTCTCATTGACTGCTGCAGCGCCGACTGCAAGCGCCGTCTCCCTTCCGGCTCCTGCAGTGGGTAATGGGAGAGACGTCATGACGTCTCTCCCATAACGCAGAGCGCCATTGCATACTGGGGGTACTGTATAAGGGGAACTAATTGGGGGCTGCATATGGGGGACCACTACTCGGGGTACTGTATAAGGGGCACTACTATGGGCCCGCATAAGAGGGACCACAACTGGGGACATTGCATACTGGGGGTACTGTATAAGGGGCACTACTGGGGTTAAGGTGCATATGGAAAGAAATGTTCAGAGTGACGATAAAGGGGTGTGTGTCATGTTGACATGACCCATTTTTAAGTGACCACGCCCATTTTTCAATGCACATAGGGGGAGGGAGGGCTCCATTTTTACATTTGCCCTGGGCTCCAAATACCCTAGTTACATCACTGCTCAGAGGAAGCAGTGACAGTCCTCTCCTGACGGTGCCAGGAACCCCCGAATGGTTCCTTGATTGTAGCCCCTTTTGTGCACTCACTGCCACAGCGAAGCCTCTGCCCTCCTTCACTCCAGAAAGAGCCATGATAAGGCTCAGACTTGTTGTGAGTCAGGCAGACTGTGTTCGTGGGCCATGGCTGCCTGTGCCTGCCCCCTTAGTTCTCTCCACCTCTGAACAGCCGCAGCAGCAGGGTGTCAAACAGAGAGGCAGGCACAGGCAGTAGTAAGTGGTGCCGGTGGGTGGGAGAGCAGTGGCAACCACGGGTACCTCCACAGCTCAAGTCACCCCGGAGCTGCACCGCTGCCTGCAGCATCAGCAGGTGGGCGGGGCATTGAAGGGGCTTATATGAAGGTCTATACAAATTTTCATATATTTTGGTGACTATGATCTGGCTCCTAAACTTTGAAGTTGTATAGTTTGAATAACCAGTTTGAACAAATTAACCCTTTTATTATGCAACAAGGGTAATTTCCACTATACATGCATAGATGATTTCAGATACTCTAGCTGTGGTGAGTTGTTAAGGGGAATAAAATTGGATTATTTTTTTTGTTTTAGTTATCCAAATCAGTGGCAGGCACAGGCAGTAGTAAGTGGTGCCAGTGGGTGGGAGAGCAGCGGCAACCGCGGGTACCTCCACAGCTCACGTCACCCCAGCCTCTGCACTGCCCGGAGCTGCACCGCTGCCTGCAGCATCGCCCCCCGTAACACACAGCCCCAGCCCCGCCCACCTGCTGATGCTGCAGGCAGCGGTGCAGCTCCGGGCAGTGCAGAGGCTGGGGTGATGTGAGCTGTGGAGGTACCCGCGGTTGCCGCTGCTCTCCCACCCACTGGCACCACTTACTACTGCCTGTGCCTGCCACTGATTTGGATAACTAAAACAAAAAAAAAAATCCAATTTTATTCCCCTTAACAACTCACCACAGCTAGAGTATCTGAAATCATCTATGCATGTATAGTGGAAATTACCCTTGTTGCATAATAAAAGGGTTAATTTGTTCAAACTATACAACTTCAAAGTTTAGGAGCCAGATCATAGTCACCAAAATATATGAAAATTTGTATAGACCTTCATATAAGCCCCTTCAATGCCCCTTAGACCTCCCCACATGCCATTAGACCACCACACATGCCTCTTCAATACCCATCCCGGCCACATGCTGCTCAATATATAGTATGTTACACAGTCATGCCCCCAATTCATAGCCATCCACACAGCAGAGCCTTAATGTATAGCATGTCATACAGTAGGGCTATGAATTCATAAAAGTGGGTCTCTCCCACATTCTGATCAAAGGGTTAACCTCCTGTACCTAAGGAGGAACCACACCCTTACCCCAATTAAGACCAGCTAACATATAAAACATGGAGAGATGAGTTAGTCAAGGGGAATGTGAGGAAGAGAATTTGGCAGCACATTCTATGCTGGACAACCTGAACCCTGACTTTGCTGTTATTTGCCTTGTGCATGAAGCCATTACACTGGCTCTGCTTTTTCAAGTCTGCAATAAAAGCTTACTTATTTGCAACATCTCAGTCTCCCATTTTTTTGTCTGGAACTTACCCACTACAATGACCAACCATAATGCCCCTAAATCATAGTATACCACATCATGGTGTCCCAAATTCATAATATGATGCCCAGAGGACGCAGTGCAGCACAGTGGTGTAACTATTAATTTTGCTCCCCCATGCCAAAAAAGTTTCAGGCGCCCCCCCCCCACCCAAAGATCAAACACACCAAAAGACTCTGTTTAAGGTGTGTGGTTACATGATACAGCAACGTGCCTTACACATTATGACACACTAAGTAATGCCACTTATAACAGTGTGCCATACCGGGATGCCCCTTACAACACATTATGCCACACCGGAGTGCCCCTTACAACACATTATGCCACACAGCAATGCCCCTTACACATCCCACACGATAATGCCACATATAACACATAATGACATACAGTAAAGTGCTTATAACAAATTTATGCCATGCTGTAATGCCCCTATTTCACATTATGCCACACTGTAATGCCACATACAACACATTATGCCACACAGTAATGCCCCTTACACATTATGCCACACAGTAATGCCCCTAATAGCACATTGTGCACACAGTAATGCCAAATACACATTATGCCAAACAGTAATGCCCATTACATCCCACCCTGACAGATCTACTTCACCAACCCTCCTTTCTGCTCCTGCCACTCCGTCACTTCAGCTCAAGACAGGTTGCACACTTTTTATGTCCGTGTAGAACCAGATTATTGGGAACATAGTTTATAACCTGTAAACTGTGTATCAAATTAGTGCCCCTTATACAGTGCCCCCTGTAGTTGTGCCACAAAATGCAATGCCCCCTATACTAGTGCCCCTTATGCAATGCCCCCTGTAGTAGTGCCCCTTATGCAATGCCCCCTGTAGTAGTGCCCCTTTTACAATGTCCCCTGTAGTAGTGCCCATTATGCAATGCCCCCTGTAGTAGTGCCTCTTATGCAATGCCCCCTGTAGTAGTGCCCCTTTTGCAATGTCCCCTGTAGTAGTGCCCATTATGCAATGTCCCCTGTAGTAGTGCCCATTATGCAATGCCCCCTGTAGTAGTGCCCCTTATGCAATGCCCCCTGTAATAGTGCCCCTTATGCAATGCCCCCTGTAGTAGTGCCCCTTATGCAATGTCCCCTGTAGTAGTGCCCATTATGCAATGTCCCCTGTAGTAGTGCCCATTATGCAATGCCCCCTGTAGTAGTGCCCCTTATGCAATGCCCCCTGTAGTAGTGCCCATTATGCAGGGCCCCCTGTAGTAGTGCCCCCTGTAGTAGTGCCCATTATGCAGGGCCCCCTGTAGTGCCCCTTCTAGTAGTTAGCCCCCTGTAGTGCCCCTTCTAGTAGTTAGCTGCCTGTAGTTAGCCCCCTGTAGTTAGCCGCTTGTAGTCAGCCTCCTGTAGTTAGCCCCCTGTAGTTAGCCCCCTGTAGTTAGCCTCCTGTAGTTAGCTGCCTGTAGTTAGCCGCCTGTAGTTAGCCCCCTGTAGTTAGCCGCCTGTAGTTGCTCCCCCCCTCCGCGCGCACACAAACAAACACACACAAAAGAAAAAAACACAAACACTTACCTTTATCCCCGCTCCAGTGCTGCTGCCGTCCATACCCCGGCGTCCGCTCCTCCGCACTATGGGAGCGACGTCATTACGTCACTCCCATAGTGCTCTGCGGGACCCGTAAGACGGAGCTCACTCCTGAGCTCCGTCCCCGGCGTCCGCTCCTCGGCACTATGGGAGTGACGTCATTACATCACTCCCATAGTGCCCTGCGGGACCCGGAAGACGGAGGGAGCTCCGTCCTCCGGCTGCCGCCGGGGGTTTGAATAGGAGCCGGGCGCCCGCTGGTAACACACTCAGCGGGTGCCCGGCAGTTACTACTGCCCCTGTCGCCCCCAAGCTACCCAGCGCCCCAAGCCACCGCGGGGGCAGTAGTTACGCCACTGGTGCAGCAGACTGGCTTCAGGACCAGGCAGCAAATAAGGCACAGGCCAAGGTAGTATAGAGATGTTTAGGGTATAGAGGCGCGATGTAAATGTGCAGCCAGTAGCAACATTTGTTACTGTGTTTGAGGGCTGCTGCTGATTTGATTCTCCGCTAGGGATGATCAGGTCTGGGACCTCCAGAGGTGCCACACACTCCACCTGTATTGCAGTAATCTCTTATCAAACAGTTTTTGATTTCTCTAGACTTTAGGAAACTAGTTTCCTTCCTTTATAATTATTTGAGTGCCTATCACCTATATAAATTGCCAAATCTTAAGATGCATTGGAACAGTGATTTGGACCCCTTGGGGAATGAGGAGTGGGAAAGGCCTTGGGCAGCCCGTTATCAGCCAATTAAAAAAAAATCCTGTACTTTATACTCCACAAAACTTTTCTTACCCCTGTATGATTATGAAAATTGGGAGGCATTACCTGCTTGTCCTAAATGTTCAGCATCATCTCCGGCAGTGCCCGGTGAATCATCGATTCTGGAGGGGAGAATGTTGAGTAATTTTCTCTACAGGAATAACCGTTCTGTCATTTGATCCCAGCATGTGTGTATTTTGTATCCTAGATGAGGACCGTTTGGATAAGCACACTAGACAGTATGTTTTTGATGTTCATATATTACTCCAATTTGGAGCTAATTTCCATGATACTTTATGTGGGTTGTTCTCAGAGATTATATACCACACTACTCATATGAGCTTATTTTTGTCTTCAATAAATACATTTTATATACCCATTTTCGCCTTAGCCTCCCATGCAGAAGGTATAAAGTTGTATATTCAGAGCCGTAGCAGGGCACAATTGCTCCCTGTGTCATGCCCGTCCCCTGAGCGACATCATGATGTCACGCAGAGGGGGCGTGAACGGCAGTTCTGGTAAGTCCTCAGAATGCCTGGTCAAATGCATTTACTGTACAGGACGCTCCATGAGTGCTGCAGCAGCAATCCTGGCTGCAGGGTGCCATTCCAGGCACACTACTGGCCCCGAGCCTCTGCATGTTGGCATCGGTCACCCATAGCTAGTTACAGCCCTGTGTATTATATATATATATATACACAGTATTTGTCAAAAGCCTGAGCACACCAGCATATTTTAAGGATTTTTCAATTTAATTACACAGTAACTAAATAAAACCTGTTTTATTGGCTTTGTTTACAAAATAAACAACTGTTTGAACAATAAGGAAACTAAATAAAAATACTTGTTTTGACTTTTAGATGTCACGACCAGGGTTTCTTGGCATAAGGGACAACGGGTATTACCTGTGAGGGCGCTGTGGCGTGGTCCTTCTGGCGGAGGGGCTGGTGTCTGGCTGCAGGCATTGGCTGTGCGAGGTGTTCCGCAGGCACGGTGTCATTTTGGCTGGGGTAGGCCTAGTGGTGTTTCCATTCCACTCTGGTATGGGCGCCGCCATCTTGCTTCTGGTCATGTGACTTAGTTGCTCCAGTCCTGGCGTGTCACCTGCTCTCTCTGACCTATCACGATTCTGCACTGGGTACTTAATGGAGTTCAGAGCTTCCCATAGTTGCCAGTGCAACGTGTTTCACAGCGTAGCTGTGAGAGAGTTCCTGTGCTTCTGAATAAACCTGTCTGTTTGAGTGCTCACCTGTGCTCCTGCTGGATCCCAGCTTCCAAGTAGCTTGCACCACTCTGCCTGCTCCCAGTCTCCTGCTGGAACCATCCTGCACCTTCTATTTACTCTTTCCCTGCCAAAGGACCTGTGTCTACAGTTAACTCTGAACCTGCACTGCCTCCATTTACATAGCTCTACATTGAGTCATCTCAGTACAACTCTCCACTTAATTTCATCAGCTGCTGCTAATCCAAGGCAGCGATGGGCACCCCTATGCTCTGGTAAGTTTTGAAACTATTAGCATTTTTTCGCAGCTGCGTTCCATGCGAAATCGCAGCTGCGATGTCATTAGTATCCATCTCTGAATCAGACCCTCTGTTCCCACACAATTTGCGTTCTGTGCGAAATCGCAGCTGTGATGTCATTAGTGTCCATCTCTTAATCAGGCCCTCTGTTCCCACACTATTTGCGTTCTATGCGAAATCGCAGGTGCGATTTCATTAGTGTCCATCTATGAATCAGGCCAACTGTTCCCACACAATTAAGCACACATGCTCGTCGTGGGTGTGGTGTCCAGAGGGGATCCATTTCCTTGGTCAGTGAAGAGGGCCACTCCTTGGGGTAAATGTAATAGGGTTTGGAGTTCTGACATCGGCGTGTCCCCTGTGAGACTGCCAGATGTTTTAAAGTAGCAGTTATTTAACAGGTAAAATTAACCAGGTTTTGCCTGTTAAATAACTGCTACTTTAAAACATTGGGCAGTCTTGCACAGGTTGTTCAGCATGTTCGGCCGATGATTGATGTCGGAAAACGCGCATCGCTGGTCATTTCTGACATTAATGTGCCCGATTCATGAGCGATTGAATGATAACGATATCATTATCGTTCAATCGCTCATATAAATCGCCTATTGGATGTGTGCCTTAAGAGCCATGAATTGGGTGCGGCACTGGAGCCAGTGTAGGGCTTGTAAGAGAGGGGAGGCAGATGTAGAACGGTTGGAGAGGAAGATGAGCCGAGCAGCAGCATTGAGGACAGATTGGAGTGTAGAGAGGTGGGAGTCAGGGAGGCCACATAGGAGGAGGTAACAGTAGTCCCATCTGGAAATGACCAGTGAGTGAATGATGGTTTTAGTAGCATCCTGGGTGAGAAAGGGTCTGATCTTGAAAATATTGTTAAGATGGAAACGGCAGGACTGTGAGAGGTGCTGAATGTGTGGTTTGAAGGAGAGGGAGGAGTCCAGGATAACTCCAAGACAGCGAACCTTGGGGCTAGAGGAGATAGTTTTGCCGTCAGTTGATAAAGAAATTGTGGGAAGTGAGGTTATGCGGGAGTGTGGGAAGATGATCAGCTCAGTCTTAGACATATTAAGTTTATGAAAGCACTGAAACATCCAGGAAAAGATAGCAGAGAGACAGTTGGATATATGAGTGAGGAGAGAGGGGGAGAGGTCAGGGGAGGAAAGGCAGATCTGAGTATTATCAGCAAAGAGATGATATTGAAGGTCAAAAGAGCAGAAGAGAATAGGAGTGCGCCAAGAACAGAACCTTGGGGAACACATACTGTAAGTGTAAGTGGGGGGGAAGAGAAGTCATGAGAGGAGACAGAGAAGAAACAGTCAGAGAGGTAGGAGGACAGCCTGGAGAGGACAGTATCACATAGACCAAGGGAGTGAAGGATTTGCAGAAGGAGAGGGTGGTCCACAGTGTCAAAAGCAGCAGGGAGGTCGAGGAAAATTAATAGAGTAGTTGCCCTTGGATTTAGCAACAAGGAGGTCATTGCTGACTTTTGTGAGGGCAGTTTGAGTGGAGTGGAGAGAATGGAAGCCAGACTGAAATGGGTCAAGGAGGGGGTGGGAGGGAGGGAAGAAAGGCGGTTGTAAACAATAAGCTCAAGGAGTTTGGAGACAAAAAAGGAGGAGAGATGGGTCGGTAGTTGGAGAGTGTTAGGATCAAGGGTAGGTTTTTTTTAAGAATGGAGGATACAAGGGCATGTTTGAATGCAGAAGTGACAGTGAAAGTTGAGAGGGAGAGATTAAGGAGGTGGGCAAGATGGGAACAGATAGGAGATGGACAAGTTATAGGGGGCTAGAAGTGAGGGACAGATGAGGAGAGATGGACAATGTATGAAGTAGTGTTAAGCTGTGGAATATGAGGAGAGATGGACAAGGTACAAGGGGCTAGGAAGTAACAGCAGGGAAAGAGAGATGGCTAGAATGGAAAGAGGATGGTGCATCACTCAATACATGTCTCTCCAGACAGTAAACTGTGTACTAGACCTAAATTTACCTCACTTTAAGGTTACAAAGAAGTTGGATGAATTAACAGTCTACCCAACACTCCTCCCTCGCTCTATCCCGCCCTCTCTGCTGCTCTGTCTGGCCTTGCCGACCCCCAACCCCTGCATGCTTAGGGCCTGATTCAGAAGGATGCTAATACAATCGCAGCTAAGATTCCACACAGATCACACCTGCGAAAATATGCTAAAAGTTTCAAAGCTCACCCGAGCACATGGATACCCACTGCAGCCTTCTCATCTGCGTCCTATGACGCGTACCAGCGTAAAAATCAGTAACATTGATGCACATAGACCAGCAATGCAGCCCTTGTGGCAGGTCTGATCTGTCTTAAATACAGCCGCTCTCCCGACACGCAGAGCTCTCATGCTGCACAGGAGATCGCAATGCTTACTTTATGCACGCCCATGTAATAGCGTTTAAATGGCAAGACACACCCCCTATTACCTCCCCATAAGCTGACTTCCTGTCACTCACTTTGCAAATGCATCCACTGTGCGGGCGTAATTGCAAACCAATTGCTGCCTTGCGCAGTGCAGCTGACAAGCAAGAGTAATCGCTCGATATTAGTAATAATCAGCATTGCGTCCATCTCTGAATCAGGCCCTCAATCCTTTCCTACTCTGCTCTGCCCTCATACTTACCCTATTCTCGACGTCCCACAGGTTATCCTCCTCTCCTAGGTCTGACCCGTCCCATTTCCCTAGCAGTGGAAGCCTTTGGACATGTGTTGTGCACCCCTGCTTGCATTGTCTATGCATGTTGGAGGTGGGTGCAGAGCTTAGAGTATATATTTCTAGAGGTGTGCACCGGCCACTTTTCGTTTTTTGTGTTTTGGTTTTGGATCTGGATCTTTCTTCGTGTTTTGGATCTGGATTGGTTTTGCCAAAACCTCCCTTCCGTGTTTTGGGTTCTGGGTTTTGGATCTGTATTTTTTTGAAAAAAAAAAGCATAAAAACAGCTAAAATCACAGAATGTGTTGGTTTTTGTGCTCCTATGCTATTATTAACCTCAATAACCTTAATTTCCACTCATTTCCAGTCTATTCTGAACACCTCACAATAGTGTTTTTATGTCCAAAAGGTTGCACCGAGGTTGCTGCTAAGCGACACGAGTGGGCAGCACAAACACTTGGCCCATCTAGGAGTGACACTGCAGTGGCAGACAGAATGGCAGTTTGAAAAACTAGGCCCCAAACAGTACATAATGCAAAGGAAAAAAGAGGTGCAAGATGGACTTGGGCCCTCCCACCCACCCTTATGTTGTATAAACAGGACATGCACACTTTAACAAACCAATCATTTCAGCGCCAGGGTCTGCCACACGACTGTGGCTGAAATGATTGGTTTGCTTGGGCCCCCACAAAACAAGCTGGCAATTAATCTGTCCCTGCACAAACTGGCTCTACGGAGGCAAGATGGCGTCCTCATCCTCCTCATTCACCGATTCCTCACCCTCTTCAGTGTTGTGTACATCCTCATCCTCACAGAGTATTCATTCGTCCCCGCTGGAATCCACCACCACAGGTCCCTCTGTAAGTTCTGGAGGCTGGTCTCCCTGGAAGAGTTGATAATTCATTTTTATGAACATCATCTTCTCCACATTTTGTGGAAGCAACCTCCTACACCTTTCGCTGACAAGGTTCCCGGCTGCACTAAACATTCTTTCGGAGTACACACTGGAGGGGGGGCAACTCAGGTAAAATAGAGCCAGTTTGTACAGGGGCCTCCAAATTGCCTCTTTTTCCTGCCAGTACAGGTACGGACTGTCTGACATGCCTACTTGGATGCTGTCACCGATGTAATCCTTTAACAGACAGACGCACGCTTGTCGCTGCTGCTTTGAGGATGCAGGTGCGGCTACAGCCCACACAATTCACAAAGACAGAAAAAAAGAATTTTTTATTTTTTGTGGAGCGCACTTTGAGGGTTACACTACCCTTTAACAGACAGACGCACGCTTGTCGCTGCTGCTTTGAGGATGCAGGTGCGGCTACAGCACACACAATTCACAAAGACAGAAAAAAATAATTTTTTATGATGCGCACTTTGAGGGTTACACCACCCTTTAACAGACAGATGCACGCTTGTCGCTGCTGCTTTGAGGATGCAGGTGCGGCTACTGCGCATACATTTCACACACAGAAAAAAAGATTATTTTATTTTGGTTGGAGCGCACTTTGGGGGTTACACCACCCTTTAACAGACTTATGGGACACAGGCGCATGCTTGGCGCTGCTCCTTTGTTGATGCACGTGCAGCCACAGTGCACACAATTCACAAACACAGAAAAAAAATATATTATTTGGAGTGCACTTTGGGGGTTACAGCACCCTTTAACGGACGAGTCAGCCGACCCTTTACTTATGACACAGGTGCACGCTTGGCGCTACTTTGTTGATGCACGTGCGGCTACTGCGCACACAATTCACAAACACAGAGAAAAATTATTTTTTTTTGCACTTGGGGGAGCACCCCTGATGGACAGAGCACCCCCCTGGACAACACTACAGCACCCCTTTAGGACTGGGACACTGCACAGGTCTTTGGAGTGGACACAGCCCCTATGGACAACTGACTGCACAACACAGCCCAGCCAGCCCCTATGAGCTTTGGAGGAGTGGACACAGCCCCTATGGACAACAGCAGCACAGCACAACACAGCCAGCCCCTATGGACTTTGGAGGAGTGGACACAGCCCCTATGGACAACAGAAGCACAGCACAACACAGCCAGCCCCTATGGACTTTGGAGGAGTGGACACAGCCCCTATGGACAACAGCAGCACAGCACTACACTTCACTACACTACACAGCACAGCCAGCCCTAACTCCCACCCTCCCTCTTCACTGTCCACAGCCAAGTGAGAAAATGCCGCCGACGCGGGTACCTTATATAGAATACAAAACCCGCGAGACCCGGAAGGCGGGATGATGACATTTTGCCTCGATTTCAGATCCGAGTCAGGCGGGAAGTCGAACCTGACTCGGATCGGCCTCGGATCGGGAGGGGGTTCGGATTTCAGAAATACGAACCCGCTCACACCTAATATATTCTTATAGAATTTTGTGGGTGCATTGCCTTGAAAACAGTGTGCATGCCGCACCGAAACGTTGGAAATGACAGCTGCATAGACTTACCATATCAACCCTTTATACCGGGACACTCATGAATTACACAGGTTCTGTGGCTGACTAAAACCAAGTGAAATCCAGGCTTGAAGTCAGCCAGCCACAGAACCTGTGTAATTTATTATGGTCCCAGGTTAAATGGATTGTATGGTAAGCCTACATCTGTATTATTATTATCCTTTATTTATATGGCGCCACAAGTGTTCTGCAGCGCTTTACATAGTACATAAAACTAATAAGTGAACAAGAAACCAGTAACTTACAGTACATTACAGTGAAGGACATGGTTTATATAAATTGCCAGGCCCACCAAGAGCAGCGGCGGGCCTGGGTAAAAGGGGGCGTGGCCTTATCGCGGTAGGCATTGCCACGCCCCCTTCTGTTAAATAAAAACGTTTTGCGTTGCTGGGGAGGGGGGGCGCTCCAAGCCCCCTCAGCCCGGCGCATAACCAGTGGGGGGCACAATCAGCTTGATCGCTCCCCCCACAGGCATAGGAGACTGTTGCGGCTGCTGCTTGGCACCCGAGAGCAGTCTCCTAGTGCAGCCCAGCGTCTGCTGTGATGTAAGAGGGGGGGGGGGGGGGGGGAGTGGTGCCGGATCCGGGCCCCTCCAACAAGCCTGGACCCGGGTAATTAGTACCCGCCTCCTCCTCAGAACCCCTGTACATTGCTGAAATAGTGATTAAAGCACTCACAATAAGCAGCAGGGAGTTGGCAGTCACGTGTTAAGTGCCCTTATGAGGAGTAAGGAATAGAAGAAAGTGTAGGGAGAAGCACATGAGGGAAGAGGTCCCTGCTCATAAGAGTTTACATTCTAAAGGGGAGGGGCAGACAGGCGTGACACAGATAAGGGAAAGATAGGGAGGAAAGAGCATTATGTGGGTTAGGATGAGAGCTGATATTTTATCTTTTAAGTGATCCCCGGAAAGAGCATAAGTGTAAAACTCAGCTGCATATTGTATTAGGTCAGGTGAATGGAGTCATAAAGAGTATCAGAGACAGATAGGTCAGAGCTGCACACTTGCACACACCACGCAGGTCCTTTGCCTACAACGGGTCACATACAGCACTACGGCTACTGTATATGTAATTTTCCTGTCACGGTCACACTATACTGTAGTAGTAATAATACTGTGCCAGGAGTGTGCATGTGTGATTGTGATGACCCCGCGGCGGGTTGTCAGGTGGGATAGGGTCACGTGGTGGCGCGGCCGGTACAGCGGAGTGACGTCACCGGGTGTTTGCGGAAGTGACTGGGACTGGAAGATGATGGCGGGGGAGCAGCGAAGGCCCAAGAGCAGCTTTGGAGGATCTCGGGATAGCGACTCCATGGACAGGTTCATGTGTCCAATCTGCCTAGAGATCTTCCAGGATCCTTTCCAGGTGGCCTGCGGGCATATGTGAGTGTGAGAAACCTCGGACACCCTCCACACTGTGCTGTACTCTCCTCCACTCTGTACACTTGCCATGTATCTCCTGCCACTGCTGCACTCTCCTACTCCCTGTATACATGTCCTGCATGTGCCCACACTGTGCTGTACTCCCCTCCACTCTGTACACGTCTTGTCTCTAGTGGTCCTGTGCTAAATCCTCAGTGTGTCTATATTAAATCCTCAGTGTGTCTATATATGTCTGTGGATAGCATGCTGTAATAAGCACCCATTTCAGTTTTGTACACACTGTCCTACCATCAGATCCGTCATATGTAACCAAATTCAGAGACCACAACAGTTGTCCCTCTATCCTTCAAAGGGCTGCATATTATGCTTACTCTTAAATCAAAACAATATAACTAATCAGATTATGATACAATAATATAAAAATGTATCAGCAGGCAATAAAAAGATAGTGTTACAATAATGTAGAAATGAGCTGGAGGCTGCAGGTGATGGCTGGAATTAATTGAATAGCTTGAATCGCCCCCATAGCCCTTGTTTTATATGTTGTCATATCTTAGGGCAGCAATCCTTAATAATCAGCTTCTACAATACACTTGCTGGAGTACCCATTTAATTCCCCTGCCTCTCACACACTGTGCACTGTAGGTCATAATGACTTTATCAAAAGTTGGGGTCTATTGTTAACCACAATGTGTGTGTGTGTGTGACACAGAATATGTTTGACAAAACTGAGCAAAATGGCCTCTCTTTCATTCAGTTTTGAGTTTCTCCTGTATGTCATCTTTTATTTGTGGCTGTTCTTATCCGTCCTTGGTGAATATGATAAGTGAAATTGAAAGGAGCCATAAGATTATAGCAGCTTTCACTTTTGCTTACAGCTTTCACATTCTAGTTCCAGGAACTGAGAAACCTGACTGGGGATCAAGTAACTAGGACTTATTTGTATTCTTGGGAGCAGAGACTGCTGTTATTTTTGATTAATAATTAATAAAAAAAAGTTTTTGACATAATTGAATAATATATATTTGCTGTATGTGTAAATAGCAC
Source organism: Taudactylus pleione (assembly GCA_031769625.1). Lineage (NCBI taxonomy): Eukaryota > Metazoa > Chordata > Amphibia > Anura > Myobatrachidae > Taudactylus > Taudactylus pleione. The sequence goes on from JAUIMM010000120.1 coordinate 2,145,852, forward strand.
CTTGCACTTGTCAGTGGCTGTACAAAGGGAGTGGTATCTGGTACTGACATTTGTTTATCAAACTTTAAATATGTGTGACTATTACATCTGCACTTTGGAGAGTTAACTAATGTTTGCTATTTCAATTTTGTGCTCATTAGCCTGTAAGTATATATTATATAGCTATAGATACACACATGTTGGTAACCAGCACGCCACAATAACAAAAACATTATTACTCTAGTTATCAATTCTTATCATACATTGATGACTAGAGTAATATATCAGTTGGATAATAATATCTAATAAAGTGGTAGCATCTAGATACCCTTCACCAAACAGACCCTGATGTCATCAGTTACTATTCTAGTTGTACAGACCACACCTGTAGTATAATCTTCAATTATATCACAAGGGCAGTAATGTGCAATAATGACATCGTTGAAGACTAGCTAACATGCTGACTGAAAAGGAAGTGCAAGGGCACTCTCTGCATATATTTACTATGAACCTGTATGGGTCTGCACTAATATTTGCAGTTATTTATATAGCGCACACATATTCCGCAGCACTTTACAGAGAATATCTTACCATTCACATCAGTCCCTGCCCCAGTGGAGTTTACAATCTATATTCCCTATGACATGTACACGCACATACACACTATGGTAAATTTTTTGCGGGGAGCCAATTAACCTACCAGTATATATTTTGGAGTGTGGGAGGAAACCCACGCAAACCCACTCCGCACAGTTAGGGCCGTAGTGGGAATCGAACCCATGACCTCAGTGCTGTGAGGCAGTAACGCTAACCATTACACTGACTTTTCACTGATCAGGAAACTTACTTTTGATTAGCCCCTATCTGTGTGATGAACCCAGCCAAAGTTTGCTGAACATCAACAGGATGTGCTATAACCAGAAGTGGGACTGCCAGGATGTGGCTTATACTTAGTGGGAGTTATGTTGTTTTTTTGTGTGTGAAAATAATGGTTTGATAGCAGTGTATACAGTCAAATTAGTATTGTAAGCCCTTTCTCTAGATCGATGTTTGTCCGTCCACCCTATAGGCATAGTAGATATGCATGGTTTTGTTTGTTTGGTTACCTCAAACCCTCTTTTTAAAACCACTTTTTAGAGGTGCCCTTTGACTAATTTGGTTTACGACCATTTACTGGAGTTGATTGAGTTACTGTCCTACCTGCATCATCATTATTCATATTAATATTATCGTCTTTTATTTCTAAGGCATCACATAATTCTGCTGTGCCATACAATGTGAAGAAGAGTAATTGAACAAGGATTAGATAAGACCAGGTAGACAAAACAAAAACAGACATTCTGGAGCATGAGACAACCTAAAGTCGGGCACAAAAACACAACACACAGTATATAAGATGTAGTAATAGGTAATCTAGGGGACATGCAGGAGGTGAGGGGTAAGGATGCATAAAAGTGGACAAGATTGGGGCAAGCAAGACTACAAGAGGAAGGAGAGCCCTACTTGTGAGAGCTTACAATCTACATGGTCATTGTATGTCCCTCATGCTTTATAAGTAAAACATGATAATACACATGTTCACAGTCCAGCTAATTTCTTCTGCTTTGTAGATTTTGTTCTCCATGTCTACACCAGTGTATGAAGCAGAAGAACCCTACATGCGCTGTGTGTCGCTCTGTTCTATGTCCCGATAGAAAGGCATCTGAACTGGAGAAGCAGATGAAGGATTTCCGAGCTGCCTGTAAAGGATGTAATTCACCGGTAAGAGAAGGAACACTGCCCTTGCTCTGTTGTCTCTCTATCATAGAGGCTTTCATTGCATTGTCTGCTGCTGTGTACATGAGCAGCACAGTACATAGAGCTCTCCCTGTTATTTTACAGTCCAGTAGTGATTGGCTGTGTGCGCTGCTGATCTCCTGTTGGTGACATGCAGCCTACACCGCCGTTTCTGAGACAACTCAAATCTCAGGATCTAACATTGAACATTATGGAACTCACATTAATGGTGAATTCCATAACACAGTTGATCTAGCGCAAAAATATATAATGTGTAATAATAACAAATGTGAAAGTTGTAGTCATGATTCATTTGAAAAGATTTGTCCATTTTTGTAACATCCTCCCATGTTGGAAAAAGCATGCGGTACGGTTAGTGTATGTCCCCCTGAACAGTGGATACTTGTTATTGTATTTATTCTGCATAGTGCTATACATCTCTGGACAGAGGTGAAGACAGAACATACATGGAACAGGGACATAACAAAATAAATGCAGACATGAATGTAAAGGGTATGGTCATGCATGTAAGAATTTATTATCTAGCAGTAAAAGGAGCAGAGCTGAGATCAGATGAGTGAGTGTGGATCAGAATGGAGATTGGGGCAGCAGTGAATGTGTACTCATGAGATTACTATATGCGGGAGTATGGAAATCTCTAATTATGAAGTTGGCTTTCAAAAAAAAGTTTAAAGATCTGTAGGGTGGTGAAGAGTCTTATCAGGCGAGGTAGGACTTCCATAGGTGAATATCAGCACAGGCTGTCTTATAGATGGGAGAGGTCGTTATCAGTGAGGAGGCAAGGGGTAGGTCACAGGAAGATGATAGGGGCTATGAGGTACAGTATACAGAGATGAGGTTTGAGATGGGAAGGTGTTGTTAAGGTGTTGTTGAGATGGGAAGGTGTTGTTAAGGTTGACAGGTGAGAAATTAATTTTAATCGTATACTGGAGGATAAGGAATTAAATTTTTTGAGCTTTGCGGTGGATGAGCGGGGAAGATCAGTCTTCCTGTGGCATTAAGGACAAATCGAAGTGGAAATATTTCGTTATGGGGAGTTCCAAATAGGTGGGGTGGCAGTAGTCAACATTGGAGTATGGTTAATTAACAAAATAACCCACACCACTATAACGATATGTATCACAATAAATAATTTGTTTTAACAAAGAAAAAAAAATACACGAATTGACATACATTACCCCATCACTGCACTGATATCACACACCTGATAGATGCTATATACTGTACAGGGGTCCCATTGATATCACAAGTCTGATGCACACTGGACACTTTAAATAGGTAGTGGTGACATTACACACACATGATATACACTGATCACTAAGGTCACACTGAGTTTGCATACCTTGTAATGCACTGTTGACTATACACGGGTCATAAACTAGCTACACAGTGATTACTATGCACAGGCCACACTGAAATAACCTCTGATACATGCTAATCACACTGATATCACACATACCTGGTCTCTATACACAGGTCATAGCCACACTGATATAACACACCTGATGCACACTGATCATTATTCACATGCTCACTGAAATCAAACCAGATACAAACCGATCACTATACTAGAGATGAACGGTTCAGTTTTGACAGATCTTCCTCCAAGTTTGGATGTCGGAACAAGGCAAAACATCATCTTTCATGGAAAAAAATGGCGTTTTCTTCGTGAATAATTATGTTTTGCATGTTTCTGAGATACGAACTTTGTTGGGAAGATCCGTGCCAAAACTGAACCGCTCATCACAACACACAAGTCACAGTGACACTGATAAATCTATTGAAAATAATGATCTCTTATATCCGGAGGAACCCTCCACTGGTTAATTATGCGTGGTGTAGCCCATAGACTACAGCGGCTAATGCCATCTTCATATGGCGTTAGCTGCGGGGGCCAATATCCGGAATGCATTGCATTCCGGATGTTGGTAAATTTGGCAGTGTCGCATCCCCCATAGAAACCTATGGGGGATGCAGCCGCTTGCGGGAATGTAGGGATCACAGCAAGTATCTGAGATACCTGCTGTGGTCTCTCCTTCATACATCCAGGGGAAACTTGTTTGAGGTTAACCCCCCAAAAACATGTGTTTTCGGGGGATTAGACCTCAAATATACAATGATAAATGGGTCCTTTTAGTCTCTATCGGAGTAGTAAATAAAGTTGACTTTGGACCTTTGATCTCATGGACTCCTTGAAACACTAGCTATTGTTTCCTCATACCTTTTTCTGGGAAACCACCTTTGCCTGAGAGACACTTGCCCTCCTACACATAATGGAGCCTACACAGAAATCAAAAACTTAACCTCAAGTTATCACCTAATAAAATCTATTGTGGTAGGTCAGGAAACAGAGGAAGGTTTTCATTGTTCCATTACCTATGAGCTTCAGTATCAATGAGTGAGCACATAGGGTGTGCTATATTTATTTATTTTTATTTTTTTGTGTTTTGGAGTGACAGTGATGTGCGTAATAAGTTGACCATAAATTTCTATAACAGTGTTGTTACTATGGAAGCCCTATTGCCCATTCTTATGTGAATAATGAGAAGAGAATAGCCAAGAATTCTGGTTGCAACTATGGGCCGTATTCAATTAGAAGTGAAAAGCCGTTATCTGCGGAAAAGTTTTGCCAATCTCGGCTTTTCGCGTGGGCGGAAAATATCTCCAAATTCAATTCTAGCAGACTTTTCGCCTACGCGGAAAGTCTATGTAATGTAACAGGCGAAAAAGATTTGCCTAAGAAGAGCAGGAGAAAGTGCTACATTTTTATTTTGGTGAGTGGGGAAACCACTCAGAACCCCTGGAACAGCCCGCCAAAGGACCACTGTGTCAAAAATAACAGGGAACAACGCTAAGAACACCCCAAAAAAGTACTCTCATTTTGGGGGCAAAAAAGCAAAAAGTGGGGGAACAAGCACAAAAATGATCGAAATAGACTTCTTGGGGGTCTGCATGGATGGGTCAGGTGTTTTTAGGATTGCAGGTGCAAACAGCAAGTGCGTTTTTCACGTTTTTCTAAAATTCACTTTAGAGAATCTTAAAAGATGCTAGCACCCATTTTCAAGTACCCCAAATTTGACCAGACTACTTTTTTCACCAGAAACTACTGCTTAATGCAATTCTTCACCACATTTACAAGGACGCGAATAACAAGGATTTAAAACAACTTCAGTTCCCCAAATAGTTTTATTAGGGCTATTGGAACACTTCTACATTGATCCCCAAAGTTAGTGCATCTTATTGGGGGGTTTAGACTGATTTCCCCTATTCTGACAGTACTGTTCACCTGTTTTACAATCACCGCTTGCCGTTTTCGTCTGGTTAGTAATTGAATAGGGCGATAAGCGGGGACGCGCACTTTAAGTTTACGTATCCAAAACACGCGATGAAGGAACTTTTTTGCAGATGCAATACTAATTGAATACCGCCCTACAGTATGTAAGAAAGGTACGTATTCTAGCAGCATATTTGAAGGTGGAAAGCAGCAGGCTGGCAAATGTGTCCAGATGTGAAGTGTAATGCAGAGGGTGGAGTGAATCGCGACACCAATGTAGTGGTCGTGGGTAACGAAGAGGGTTATTGATCAATTTTGTGAGGGAATGTTTATAGACTAAGCCCAATTGCAGAGCTGGGAAAGCATGGTAGACAGTTGAACATAAGCTGCTCGATAGGATGAGATTGTGTCAGTGGACAGAGGCCCTGAATCAGGGCGTCTTTCTTTTTTTTTTTTTTTAATGGAGTTGCCACCCACAGCTAATGCGAGCGGCCAGGATGATGGTCACGATGGTCAAGACCATCGGGCTTGCGACGAGACCCTTGTGGTAGGGTCTCATGGCCGCAGGCCCCAGAGAGCTTTCGGCTCAAACAGAGCCGAAAGCTGTCCCACTGACATCACTTGTGATGTCAGTGGGGCCGCCCCCAAACGGTAGACGTTCTCATGGGAACGCCTCCGTCTGGGCAGCCACCCCCCCGGCCCGTCAACCAAAGGGGGCGTGCTGTCACTCAACATCGACAGCACGCCCCCTTTGGTGCGAGACCCGGAGCGACGAATTGCCAGTCGCTATCCGGGTCTCGCACATGCGCACGACGGAGCCGGCTCCGTCATGCGCATGTGCTCTGGGCCACCATCGACCCGGTTGCCAGCGCTCAGCACTTGCGACCAGGTCTGAATCAGGCCCAGAGACAGTTTGAGGAAAAGTGAACATGCATTTGGTTGAGGTTATACTATTGTCAGGTTTGAAGATTGTGGGGTGAGACGATGAGATTTGTGCAGAAGCTAAGGGGCAGATTTACTAAAGCTTCTAAAAAATTAAGTGGTGGTGTTGCCCATAGCAACCAGTCAGATTCTGTTTATCATTTTCTGGGATGCAATATAGAAATTATAGAATCTGGTTGCTATGCGTAACATCACCACTTTTCATTTTTAGGAGCTCTAGTAAATCTACCCATTAGGGTCAGGGTCTGAAACTGAGGGCCTGATTCAGACCCGCTCGCGAGCGCTGGGTGCTCGCAAGCGGGTCGATGTTAGTCCAATGCGCACAACGGAGGCGGCTCCGTCGCGGGCATGCGCAAGACCCGGATAGCGATGGGCAAGCCGTCGCCCCGGGTCTCGCTACAAAGGGGGCGTGCTGTCGATGGTGAGTGACAGCACGCCCCCTTTGGTGGGCATGCTGGGGGCGTGGCCGCCCAGACGGAGGCGTTTCCATGAGAACGTCTACCGTCTGGGGCCGGCCCCACTGACATCACAAGTGATGTCAGTGGGAGTGCTCTCGGCTCTGATAGAACCGAAAGCACTCCAGGGCTTGCAGCAACAAGACCCTACCACAAGGGTCTCGTCGCAAGCCCGATGGTCGCGATGGTCTTGACCATCGCGACCATCTTCCTGGCCGCTCGCTATAGCTGTGGGTGGTCACCCACAGCTATACAAGCGGCCAGGAGACCGCTCTACAAATGAAGGACGGCCCTGATTCTGAGCGAGCGCTCTGTCAGAGCGTCTGGCTCTGAATCAGGGCCTGAGTTCAATGTACCAGACACAACACAACTACTCCCTTAGTGCATGCAAGGAGCTAAGAGGTGTTATTACTAAAATTTTGTTTCCTGCGCTCTAAGGGCTGGATTCAAAAGGGCAATAGTAATACTTACAAAATCAGCCTTGTTTTTCATGTCTTACTATTGTTCTTTTAAATCCAGTCCTCAATGCGATGTGTATATTTGCCTGTATGCATCTGTGCTGTCCATTTAGTTTGATATAGTGTTCACTCTAGCTCCGGCAGCAGGCAGGGCGCCGGAGCTAGAGAGGGCAACCATGTGTGCAAGCCGAAGGTGCGTGCGCGCATCCGTTAAGGGGCGTGGTCATGAAAAGGGGGCGTGTCTATAAGACACGTCCCCTTTTCGTCATACTTGGGGGCGTGCCTGGCACTTACGGCGTCTATTCTCCGGCAGTGACCTGGTAACCGCACATTTTTCCACCCGCGGGACACTGCGTCCCGCGGGTGAAGACTGCACACCTGCAGGCTGTGAGGGCAGGGCGCTTTTTGCCCTCCTCCTGGAGGGCAGGGTGCTTTTTGCCCTCCAGAAGGAGGGCAGGGCGCCGCGCCTTGCTAAAACAGCCTAGCGGGAACGCTTTGATACTTGTGGTGATCAGTGAGCATGTGCAACAGCATATCCTTGGTGCAAATGATATCCCTGCAAACATACAGTTCTGTCCAACTCTGTATAACCCACAATTCTGTTTTCGCCCCCTACCATACTTTGCATATGTGATAACGCCTTGTTACAGCCCAGTTATCCCCCTTCATTCACAAGTGGAGATTTTCTTGGAATGTGTACTTGTATATGCTTGATTCTAGAGCATGTGCGTTGTGAAAACACACAAGGTTCAACTGCACATCAGGCCCTAAATTCCATGTTACATGGGCAGAATAAATTGGGGGTAGAGTGGGGATTCTAGGAAAAAAGGTGTCATTTGGATGAGACCACGCATAACATGTTATAATCTTTCATGGTGACAATTTTATCATTGAAAGTCGTTGGGACATTGTGGGTTGTGTGGGAGGATGGGCAGAGAAGAAAGTTGAAGGTGACAAAGAGGCGGTGGGGCTGATGCAGAGTTGGTAACAGAATGAGCAGAAATTATTTCTATAATATGTGTGTTTTTTTGTGTATTTCATCCTACCCTTATACAACATGGCAGGGGAAGCAATTTGTAGGCATGTGATATGCAATGGGGACATGGTTAGAGATACTCTTCTATGCAAATAAATTGGGTTCAGACTTTAATATCAGTGTTTTACACTCCTCACTGGTTGTGAGAATGGGCTTGATACAGAGCTGGAAATGTATTGTGCATGCGGTGCTCCAAAATCACTTGCATTGGTAAAAGGCGTATATATTCTCCTATGGCAGAGTTCTTTGCATCTTGTGATGCGACTGCCCCTATATGTACTCCTCACTGCCCATTTGCACCCACCCTATATTAGGTTCAGAAGATACATCTAGAACAGTGGTTCTCAAACTCGGTCCTCAGGACCCCACACAGGTCACGCAGCAGGTGCACAGGTGTATGCATTACTAACTGACACATTTTAAAAGATCCACAGGTGGAGCTAATTTTTTCACAGGAAAATATGCACTGTTTGGGGTCCTGAGGAGCGAGTTTGAGAAAATGTGCTCTAGAAACCGACATATATTTTTGTTACGTACAACCTAACAAAAAAAATGTCCTCGCTGAGCTTTTGCCTGTTAGAACCCAGTTACTCCTCTATGGTGGTTTAGTGTAGATCACATTAATTTGTTCTTCATACATGGAGTATGTACAATGAGAACACACAGATGATACCCTCCGGAAACAGGCATATGTTCAGCTCCACATCATCCGCAGAGTGTTCTGGCTATAGCTATGTCATCTATATCATAAAGCTAATGTTGCTATATACAGGCACAGTCTCCTGGTAACATCAAACACATTAGGTGAATTTCATATGAAGTATTAGGGTGATACTATTGGGGGCTCCTAAATTTCAGCAGCCCGGTTCTCCTCCTATGGTTTTTGACCCCTTAAAAAACAAAATGAACAATCCAAAAAATAATTAAGGCGAGACCTTGACACATAAAATCTTATTCATCTAATAAACAGAAAAAATGTATAATGTCATATAAATACTATATATTGAGATAATACTTTCCTAAAAAGGTTTTTCTACGATGGTCCTCTTAAATCCTTCCTCTGCATGTCCTTCAGGACAGGGAATGTTCAATATATATGTGAAAGATATATAGAAAAAAGGAGACAATATTCTTCCAATAGTGTGATACAGTATAACTAAATTTATTCAACACACAAAAGATATTGATAAAATGCTGTCCATCAAAACAATCAACTCAATGTAAAATGATATAGGAGTGCAAACTATACCAGAAGTCTTTGTTTCAGAAGCATATAGATATCAATCTTGTGGATCAAGGTCTCGGACATTCCCTGACCCAGCATCTGTAAACGTGGCCACTGCAATCGGTGCAGAAATCCACCATACAGCTTCCTTACACTTCCAACGCGTTTCGAGATCTAGCTCTTCCTCAAGGCTGTCAGGCACTTTTACAAATAATTTAGTTTTGAGCATTGTCTAAGAACCTAGTGTGATATTTTCTTTTCTTCTTTTCTTGGTCTTTAACATTCAGTTACGCATAAATTCCCCTCCAGGCTGATTTAGTTCAGAACAGTAACAGTGAGAAAGCTCTGGGATTTCCAGTGTGAGGAGTAACTTCCTTTCCTTTGATAACACAAGGGGATTTCCATTAAGTACAACAGTGTATTTTTTTTCTCTTGTACACTTATCTTGTAAATAACATATATATTTGAATTCACAGATGGCCCTTTCAAACATGCGTGCCCACTCAGCAAACTGTTCTAAATATGAGAGCTACGTCATGGAAGGCATTAAGTCTGTTACAAAGGAGTCAAAACACACTAGGTAAGTGTCCCATACCACTAGTAACTGAACGTTCAACTGTATTATATGACCAGAAACTGTATTATATACTGGGTATGCTAAATATATGCTGACCTACAAATGATCAAAACTTAACGTACATGTCTGTCTATATATAGATATATACCACAGCACAGGAATATGGGGTGTGGCCTGGAGTAGCATTGTGTAGGACGTGTCTGCCAGCTTTCCCACTTTTTTTCCTGTTTAAAAGGCAGTACTCATTCCACCCTGGGTATAGTGGTGGGGTACTTTTTCCTGCATTCCCTGAGATACTTTGGTGAGCTTCATATCCAGTGCCTGCTTAACTGCTGTTCGGTGATCTCCGTGTCCTGGTCCTGTGATGTGGTGATGCTGGCTCCGGTGGCTGCTTCCCTGCTTTGTGTCCGGTTGGTGGCTTACTAGTGCTCCGGTGGCTCGGCTGACCTGCTTGCTGCCAGTTGCTTCTTTCGTTTTTCTTTCCCTGGTATCCTGCCTCAGTGTCTCAGCTATGAACGCAGCACAGTGAGTAGTGTATCCAGGACTGTGTCCCTGATGTTGCCCCTTTTGGCTTTCTTGCTGGTTTTCGCTCATCTGCTGCTTGCTGTCTCATAACCACCTGTCTCCTTTTGTAGGTTTGTTGAGTTTTGGTGGTGTGCTGGCCGCCGCCATCTTGACGCTGGGCTTCTTTACAGCTGGTGTTCTGATTTCCCTACTGTGCTGGATTTCCTGCTGTGGGGCACTTATTCCCAAACATGGACAGTTCCATGCCCATAAAGGCCACCAAAAGTAGAAACTTGTCCCCTCGTGGGCTCGCTTGCTTGCCGCGCTTCCCCCTCTATATCCGCGTGGATAGTAGGGAATGACGTTGGACAGTAACAGATGACGTCAGGGTACATCTATGGAAGGTACACTACTGGCTGTTAATGCTTCTACTCAGAGGCTTCTCAATAAGTTGCATGATATGCAGCTGGATATCCTTTCTCCCTGTTTCACTCCTGGGAAGTACTGTGAAAGGGTTGAGCGCTATATTTCCGATTTTTTGAATCTGCAGTCCTCACAGCTTCTGCGATTTCATCCTGGATTTATTCTTTCCAGGGGATGTGATCAGTCCTGAGGTTCTTTGTTGTTTCATTCTTGAGTGTTCCAACATTGCTGCATTCCTCCTAAAGATTTGTTCTCTACTCCTATTAGGTGTGCTGAGGTTACGGCATTTGTCATTTAAGCATGCTGGGTGTTCTGTTTATTTCTGAGTGAGCTGGAGTGGAACTGTTACTTTAATTCCATCCTTTCAAGGGGTTGAGACCTAGCTTGACTAGCATTTTGAAGCACATTATTATGCCCCGCTGCATAACATGCCTTTTCTATCTCCATTTTTATTTTCTACTTCAGGGTCCATAGGGTATCCACAGGATACCTTGGGGTATAGGTGCACCAAAGAGTTAAGCTTTCAGCCTCCCAGGATGCACTAGGTCCCCCTCCTATACCCCGCCCCCGAGCCAAGGCACCTCAGTTTAGTTTGGTGCCCGGCCGGAGTCGGGTGCACCTGTTGGAGTGGGGGCTAGAAGAGCCCCTGAAGCTTTTTCTTTATGCAGCTGTGGCTGCACATCTGGATGAACAGCATGGACAGTCAGTCCTGACGTCCATGCTGTCTTCCCTACACCCCGCCGGTACCAGAACGCCGGTACTGATCCGGGGATGCTGGTGGGCATCTGGGGTCACAGCTAGCGGTGACCCCAGATGTTCCGGACCATGGCCGGATTCAAGGGGGACAGAGGTAAGCAGCGGGGTCCCGCGGTGGGTCCCCGCTGATCACATGGTCCTAAGTCCCCAGGCAGGGGGCTCCCTGGGGACTGGCTGCAGCGTGGAGCCAGGCGACCAACCTGCGCTTCCACTACCCCCTGGGACAGCGGACCGCAGCAGAGCGGTAGCGCTGCAGCGTCCCAGGGGTTAAATGCATGCCAGGGGAGCGCGCCTTCCCTGTCTCACAGCCGGCGCCTCCCCCGCTGCACACAGCCCTCTCTGCACTGTGCTGACTGGCCCTGTGTCAGCGCTCCTCCCCCAGGCCAGCCTTCTCTCTGCTCCTCGGCGGCCATCTTTTCAGAAGCATGGTGAACGCTGCTGGAAGCCTGCATTGGAAGCATCGTGGTCTGGGTCCCCCCGCATACCTCTCCTCCGCTGTGGTCAGGTCTGTGTATGCAGCGCTGTGTCCTACCAGGCCCTGTGTCTGTGTAGTTGAGTGATCAGCGCTGTTAGTGCAGGAATTTATTTTTCTTTGCATTGTATGTGACTGTGCTAGCGCTGCTGCCTGTAACTTTTCTTCTCAAGTCTGTCAGCTTTATTACTGTCCCTGTTCTTTCTGCTAAGCCCTTGCGGTACGGTGCTGCAGGGTGGTCTCTCGCCTATTTAATATATAATTGGTGAGAGGGGTCACATACGTGGTGCCATCATGTCTGAAAGTGATTTTCCCCTCCGGCTACAGTGTACCACGTGTAAAGTACCGTTAGCGGAGGGGGAGGGTAGCGCGGAGGGCCTTTGCCGGCAGTGTTTGTCCATGGCGCGGCCTCTTACGGTTACAGCACCGGTACAGGAGCCGCCCTGGGCTTGTTTCGCTCAGGCGCTAACAGCTTTAGTGGGCCAGTTAACTCCGCAGCCCGCGTTTACTCCGATGGGTTTGTCCCAGCAGTCTGTGGTGTCGTCACCCATGCAGGGTTTCCCACGACAATTGGTGGTACCCCACAGTCTCCCTATTTCCCCGCTCCCGGTCTCTCAGGAGCCAGCGTGGGTTAACTCCCTGACGAGTTCTGTACAGCACTTGTCGGATGTGTTGCAAGGGGAGTCTGTGATGCGGCCTCATAAACGGCCGGTGGCGTCTCTGTCCGCTCCTTATGAGGATGACGAAGGGACGTCTGATGATGGGGAGATTCTGGATCCTTACGATCAGGAACCTCTCCATACTAAGGACGCTGATGCTAAGTCCAAAGTATATATTCCTGGACTTATTCGGGCGGTCCGCACAGCCTTGGTGATTGAGGACGAAGTTCCCCCAGCGGCTAAATCTAAGTATGCCTTTTTCAAAGATGTGAAGGGCGATGCCACAGTCTTTCCTCTTTCGGGTCAGTTGGTGGACCATTTAGAGGAGGCGTGGAAACAGCCTGGCAAAAGATACCAGCCGCAGCGACGCCTGGCGGTGGCTTATCCATTCGCGGATAATTATTTTGCTAAGTGGGAATCCCCTCCACAGGTGGATTCTTACGTGACCCGTCTTGTCCGTAGTGCCACATTGCCGATGCCATCCATGTCCTCCCTTAAGGATGCTACGGACTGCAAGGTGGAAATCTGCCTGAAGTCCGCTTATTCCCTTGCAGGGGGGGCAGCATGGCCGGCTATGGCCATTTGCTGGGTTGCCAGAGCGATGGAGCGCTGGGCGGATTCATTAGAGGCTTCTTTTGATTCCGACTGTCCGGCCGAACAGGCGGAGTTGATTGGCAATCTCCGTGATTCGGCCACTTACATCAACGAGGCGGCTCTAGACATTAGTACTCTGGTGTCTAGAATTTCTTCAGCAGCGGTAGCTGCTCGTCGCACCTTGTGGCTGCGATCCTGGAAGGCGGACGCAGATTCCAAGAAGGGTCTGGAAGCATTGCCGTTTACCGGAGAAGTTCTCTTCGGTCCGGATCTGGATAAGATTGTGGCCACGCTGGCGGCAGCCAAATCGGCTTGTCTCCCGTCGGCTGCTGCTCCTTCTGGTTCTGGACCATTGTCCTTTCGGTCATCTAGGGCCCAGGACAGGCCCAAACCACAGTCGTTTCCTCGGCAGACTGGCCCTAGGAAATCGGTCAAGCCCCGGAAGCAGGCATAGAGTACCAGATGTCCGGCCCCCAAGCCAGATGACAAGCCTGCGGCCTGACGGTCCGGGCCTCCCTTTGGGGGATCCCAGGGTGGGAGGCCGCCTGCTGCAGTTCGCCCAGTGTTGGTCGGTCACTACGACAGACACTTGGGTTCTGGAGGTGGTCTCCCACGGGTACGCCCTCTCCTTCCGGCACAGACCCCCGGCTCGATTCTTCACCACGGGTCTACCATCAGACCGGAACAAGGCTACGGAGCTGCGGAAGGTATTGCACACTATGCTCCAGGCTGGAGTTATAGTGCCTGTTCCATTCTCCCAGAGGGGCCAGGGTTTCTATTCAAATCTATTTTTTTACAGAAACCCAATGGGTCGTATCGTCCGATTCTCAACCTCAAAGCACTCAACAAGTCTTTGCGGGTACCGAAGTTTCGGATGGAGACCCTACGGTCCATCATTCTGGCACTGGAACCTGGGGACTACATGGTGTCATTGGACATACAGGACGCTTACCTGCATGTCCCTATTCTTTTGCGCCATCAACAGTTCCTCAGGTTTGCAATCCGCAGCGACCACTTCCAGTTTCGGGCGTTACCTTTTGGCCTGGCGACAGCACCACGTGTTTTCACCAAGGTGATGGCGGTCATGGCGGCTTCTCTGCGGCTGCAGGGAGTCCGCATGTTGCCGTACTTGGACGACCTGTTATTGGTGGCGGGATCTCCAGAGCTCCTGTTACGCCACTTGGACCTGACCATTGCCCTGCTGCAACGGCACGGCTGACTAATCAACTGGCAGAAGTCCACTCTAATCCCGTCTCGGAGGATTCTGCATCTTGGAGCCTTATTGGACTCCGGGACAGCAAAAGATCTTCGTGACGGAGGAAAAGATCTCTGCTTTACAGTCAAGGGTGCGCAGTTGTCTGCACAGCCGCCGGGTGTCTCTACACTCGGTTACTGGGCTCCATGGTGTCGGTGTTCGACATGGTGGAATATGCCCAGTTTCACTCCAGACCTCTGCAGCACCTGATCCTGTCCAAGTGGAACGGGCTGCCTCAGTCTCTGAAGTCCCAGACGATTGTGTTCACCCCGGAGGTTCGCCTGTCCCTTGCTTGGTGGTTACAGACGACCCACCTCAGCGAGGGACGTCTGTTCTGGGTTCCAAATTGGGTCCTGTTGACAACGGACGCCAGTCTTCGGGGCTGGGGAGCAGTTTCGGGTCCACATCTGTTCCAGGGCAGGTGGACGCCGACAGAAGCAGAGCTTCCAATCAATATCTTGGAACTCCGTGCGGTCTTCAATGCTCTCCAGCAGGCACATCGGTTTCTCCAGGGTCACCCGGTACAGGTCCAGTCGGACAACGCTACCACCGTGGCCTACATAAACAGGCAAGGAGGAACCCGAAGCCGGGCGGCTCTCGTAGAGGTGTCTCGGATCCTGGTTTGGGCGGAGCGCAATCTTCCGGCCATATCAGCGGTCTTCATCCCGGGAGTGCTCAATTGGGAGGCGGACTTTCTAAGTCGCCAGGACGTTCATCCGGGGGAATGGTCCCTGCACCCGGACGTTTTTCAACTACTGGTGGACAGATGGGGTCTTCCAGAGATCGACCTCATGGCGTCCCGACACAACAACAAGTTGCCGGTGTACAGGTCTCTCACAAGAGACGAAGGGGCGTCTCTGGTGGATGCTCTGTCCGTCCGGTGGACGTTCCGGTTCGCATACCTGTTCCCTCCGGTCTCCCTTCTTCCACGGGTAATCCGGAAATTCAAACAGGAAGGAGGGACGCTCCTGTTGATAGCTCCCGCGTGGCCCAGACGGCACTGGTTCTCAGACCTTCAGGGTCTGTCCGTGGACAGTCCTCTGCGGTTGCCGCTACGACCGGACCTCCTGTCTCAGGGTCCTTGTCGTCACCCGGACCTGACTCGGCTGTCTTTGACGGCGTGGCTGTTGAGATGGCCATGCTGAGGTCCCGGGGGTTTTCCAGCTCTGTGGTGCGTACCATGTTGCGAGCTCGGAAACCGTCTTCCGCGAGGATATACCATCGCGTGTGGCATACGTTCTTCCAGTGGTGTCGACCGAGAGGTTATGCACCGCGGGAGTTTCGTCTGTCTCGGATACTCGCCTTCCTACAAGCGGGACTAGATCATGGGCTTCGCCTTGCTTCTTTGAAGGTACAGGTTTCGGCCCTGTCTGTCTGGTTTCACCGTAGGATTGCTACAATCCCGGATGTGCGCACCTTTATGCAAGGTGTTGTCCGCATTCAGCCGCCCTTTGTTCCACCTGTGGCGCCTTGGGATTTGGCTGTGGTCCTGAGGGCTCTCCAAGGACCGCCGTTTGAACCACTGGGCTCAGTGGATCTTAAATGGCTAACAGCTAAGACTGTTTTCCTTCTGGCTATTGCTTCGGCCAGACGTGTTTCTGAGTTAGGGGCTCTTTCTTGGTTTTTCATGGGAACAGGGCAGTACTCCGCACTCGGCCCGAGTTTCTTCCCAAAGTTGTTTCCCAGTTTCATGTTAACGAGGAAATCGTTGTTCCGGCCTTTAACTCACCGGGTCTTTCCGTGGGTGAGGCCTCTTTGGATGTTGTGCGGGCCTTAAGGACTTATGTTGACCGCACTTCTTCGTTTAGGAAGTCGGACGCTTTGTTTGTCCTCTATGGCTTCCGTAAAAGGGTTGGCCTGCTTCAAAGCAAACTTTGGCAGCCTGGATCCGTATGGCTATTTCTGAAGTTTATCTTCATGAAGGCCTACCGGTTCCTCCTTCTCTGAAGGCTCATTCCACTAGGTCTGTGGGTCCTTCGTGGGCAGCTCGACGTGGTGCCTCTGCAGTCCAGATCTGCAAGGCTGCTACATGGTCCTCTGTCCATACCTTCGTGAGGTATTACAGGTTTGACACCTTCGCCTCTCAGGATGCTTCCTTCGGGCGGCGGATTCTCCTTTCTGCACAGGAGCGTCCCCACCCTTAAAGGATACTGCTTTGGGACATCCCCAAGGTATCCTGTGGATACCCTATGGACCCTGAAGTAGAAAATATGAGATATGGTAAGAACTTACCCTTGTTATCTCTATTTCTACGAAGTCCATAGGGTTCCACAGGACTCCCGCCCTGTCGCACCTGTGCTGCAGATGGGCTTTGCTCTGGTCACCGGTTTTCCGTCTCCCTCTGGTGAGAATGTGATTCTTGTATGTGTCCAGATCTTTGTTCTCTCTCTTCCTTCTCCTCCTCCGGCCTATGGCTTGGTAACTAACTGAGGTGCCTTGGCTCGGGGGCGGGGTATAGGAGGGGGACCTAGTGCATCCTGGGAGGCTGAAAGCTTAACTCTTTGGTGCACCTATACCCCAAGGTATCCTGTGGAACCCTATGGACTTTGTAGAAATAGAGATAACAAGGGTAAGTTCTTACCATATCTCATATTTTTCTTATTGATGTTAATTAGTTTTTTATCCTGTGTACTATATGCAGACTTGTAAAATATTAACAATTTCTTATGGAAGGTACTCCATTTTTATATGTTGCAGGAGAGCTGGATCTACTCTAGCCTACCTTTAGGGTCATTTCAGCCTTTGTCATTTTATGTTGTTTTATTATCCTCTGTTTGGGTCTGGGGGGTTGGGGCTTTTAAATAGTTTAGTGTAGTTAATGGTGGGACGGGTGTTAGGGGTTCCAAGTATACCTTGGTTGGGGTTAGGTCATACAGGTTGGGGGATTATGGGGAAGGGGCTTTAATTTGGGTGTGTTTACATTCGACATTTTGGCACATTTTTTAATTTTTCTTTTTCACTTATTCCGTCTTATGTTGTCATTTTACAACAGTTATGTAGTGGTGAGATACTTCTGTCAACTGACCATTATTTTGGTGTGTGTTATTTATGTCCCGCATTTATTTTGGCTTCATGCCACTTAAACCCGAATGGCGCCTTTTGGGTACTTGTTAGAAATGTTTTTTGTCTTTTTGGGGAGTTTGTATATCCTTGTTATGTATATCACTCTATTCTTTGTTTCTTCATATTGGATGATTTATCAATTTGGTTTACACATAGTCTTAAGTCCTTCTTCTTATCTGCCATAATTATTGTATGTTTTTATTTTGGTTGAGTGTATTCTTTGAAATCTTCAATAAAAATAAACAGGAAGGTGCTTATAGTATCAATACGCAATGATTGGTGAAATTTGAGGTATTGTGCCTGCTTAATAATAGAATTTGCAAAGCTTATGGTGTAGTCTTCTCTCAGGATTCCAATTAAACTTTACAGGACTTAGCCTTAATAAAAAAATAAAAAACTTGACACAATGCATAATACTGTAAATAAGACAGTGGTTAACCCAGGTTCTTACCGTAAATGTCCAATAGACAACTGGAACCGTGGTGTAGACTCTTCCATGGGGAGCATAACTGGATCGTCCAGTGTATATTGTTTGGAAACAAACTCCCTCAGGGATATGTGAATTCTTTAACGTGGAAGCACATTTTGAACAAAAAACTTCACAAAACATATAAATACTGTAAGCTTCGTGAGTGAAAGCGAGAACAGCTAATGTTGTTGTTAATTCAAACTTATTTTGGGGAAAAATTCAATATTAATCTGATAAGAGTTCTGTGTTTTTTGTACATACAGTATATTATTCCGGAAGGTGATTATTTTGAAGTGAGCTATTCCTAGCAGAAGGACCTTTAATGTAGCTTTTGGTCAAATAAAACCCTAAATAATGATTTTTATTTTTGTTGCCTAAATAAAGTTGGTATCTCGGGCACACCAAATGCATACCTACTAAAACTACAATTTCTAGTTTTAATCTAAATTCTTTAATTTGTTTAGACAGGTTCATTTTATATAAGAAAATATATCCGGTTCTATGCGATAGAGTACAGAATACTATAACAACTCAATTCAGCTATATAAAGTATTGTAACTTCACACCAGATATTAGCAGTCTTATGAAAAACAAGAAAATAATTTTGGAGCAGTGCTGTTATTTATGTGCCTGAATATTTTGTCTCTGCCTATTTTTGATCCAGAGATGTCCCAAACCGGTTCACCTTTGTTTGTCCATATTGTCGTGAACAGAACCTGGACCAGGAAGGGTTAGTGGACCATTGTAAAAAGTATCATTTCACAGACACCACACCTGTGGTAAGAAGTTTTCTCTGTTCTTACATTATACTATTGCCCTTCTTATCTACTGCTACTCATACAGTGTTTTTAATTTTTATAATAGGTTTGTCCTATCTGCGCCTCCATGCCATGGGGAGACCCTGGCTACCGAAGTGCGAATTTCATGGAACACATCCACCGCCGGCACAAATTCTCATATGATACGTTTGTGGTACGTATATTTGTCGAGCACGACAAACAAAATTGTTTTATATAGTTAGATTTTCACATTGTTTTACTGTTACTGTGGAATTATCTAAACCAAAATAACAGGTATAAATGTAATAATGCCATACTAAGATATAGCCATGGCCAAAAGTTTTGAGAATGGCACAAGTATTGGTTTTCACAAAGTTTGCTGATTCAGTGTGTTTAGACCTTTTTGTCAGATGTTACTATGGTATACTGAAGTAAAATTACAAGCATTTCATAAGTGTCAAAGGCTTTTATTGACAATTATAAAATGGCAACCATAGAGAGAGAAAGTGTTATAAAATCAGTGAGGTGTATATATAAAAATAATCAATTTATGCTAAAAAAATCAACATTACCACATAACAAACATTATGCACAAATCAATAATAAATGAAAAAAGAAGCCCAAAGGTCACTGTAAACTAGAGAATTGTTACTTGTATCCAAATGATAAGACACACAGTCAGTGTTCTTTTACAATAATGAAAGAAAGTTCTCTTTATAAATTCCATATCAAGTCACAGCCTTTTAAATAATGTAAGTGCCCCTTGAGCCAGATTGTAACTCAACCCGACCAGCGGGGAGTTTTGGCAGGTGAGACTGCCGGAGGGAGCTTGTATGTAATGTGGTGACTCTTGTGCAACCAGTCGTTAAGGCAGTCCCGTTCTCGCCTCTGCTTGTAATCTCCAAAGTCGCGGTGATGTAGTGAGAGCTGTGGTCACGGTGGCTGGCAAGTCAAGTTCTATCCACTTGCTGGGGAGCTGATTAAGAGCCGCTCGATGTTCCGTGTGAAAGGAGTAGCCAGGCTGGTAAGATGGGATGTTCCTGAGGCGTGAAGAAAGTGTGCAGTCGGGCTCCTTACAGAGGTATGCTGACTGAGGGCAAGCACCTACGCGTTTCAACTTCTTACTGAAGTCTTTTTCAAGGTGGAATTACATTGTTTATGCACAGAGTCAATATTTGCAGTCTTGACCCTTCTTTTTCAAGACCTCTGCAATTCGCCCTGGCATGCTGTCAATCAACTTTTGGGCCACATACTGACTGCTGGCCGGCCCATTCTTGCCTAATCAATGCTTGGAGTTTGTCAGAATTTGTGGGTTTTTGTTTGTCCACCCGCCTCTTGTGGATTGACCACAAGTTCTCAATTGGATTAAGGTCTGGGGAGTTTCCTGGCCATGCACCCAAAATTTAAATGTTTTGTTCCCCGAGCCACTTAGTTATCACTTTTTTTTGCCTTCTGGCAAAGTGCCCCATCATGCTGGAAAAGGCATTGTTCATCACCAAACTGTTCTTGGATGGTTGAGCGAAGTTGCTCTTGGAGGATGTTTTAATACCATTCTTTATTCATGGCTGTGTTCTTAGGCAAAATTGTGAGTGAGCTCACTCCCTTGGCTGAGAAGCAACCCCACACATGAATGGTCTCAGGATGCTTTACTGTTGACATGATCCGAGGGATCTCTGCTGTAGGCTCACACTGTTTACAATTACTGGATTCCGCCAACACTGATCTATGTAATAATCCCTGTTTATGGCTAGAAGTAATAGCTCCCCATCTTATAGCTGTGATGCTACTCCAAGACACGTTCCATAGTCATTTTGTATCATCATATTGTATTCCTCTTTTCCCTACATTTTGGAATGAATACAGTCAGATAATTATCTTTTTTCTTTTTAAGGTGCCACAAAATTGTAACGGCATATCATAAGCACAATATTGTATAATGTAATTAACATATCTAAGAACAACATACAACTATAAATAGACTAGGTAGGACTAGGACACTGGGTGAGGGCAATGCAACTCGCTATCTTGTATGGCGATTGCTGGGAGGGGTGGCAGTTTGGCACTTGATGAGCTCGTACACCAGGTAAGGGTGAGCATACAGTATCTAAAATAAAAACTAGAAGGCATATCCAGAGGGAAAGAGGGCCCTGAACGCGGCAGCTTACGTATTAAGGGATGTAGACGTCTCTAGTGATCCTTCGTTTTGGAATCTTACTGAACACAGCAGATCACTGAATGGACTGCCACCAAATTACTAATGTGGGGAGGACGGTGAGGTTTTACAATAGATTAATACTGAAGACCCATTTTAATTTTGTTATTGGATTATTAGCTTTATCATTCCAACATTACCACTGTGAGTCTGGCAGGCATCGGTAAGAATTACAAGCAGTGCACTCTGCTGCAGAATGAAAATGCAAACTCTACAGAATGAGCCCCTTCCAATGTTACACTTGTCTGTTTTATGCAATGTTTCACTAGCCCCTACCTGTCTTCTGTAGGATTACAATGCTGATGAGGACGCCATGATGCGAGAAGCTCTGGTACGATCCCTAATGGATAACTGAGTGCAGCGATGACCTGAAGAATGTATAGGCTATGTCTGACTCCATGTATCCTGCGGAGCCCACGTTCTCTGCCTCTCTGGATAAGATGCATAATGGCAATAGGCCTAAGAAAGTCTGTTTTTGTTTAGACTTTGAAATTGGGTGCTCCTCCGCCACCGAATGTGTCTAGATGTCTGTATATGTGAACTCCAAAATATCTATTTTAAAATGTTTCAATATTGATTGTGGAAGGTGTTGGGTTTCATGTTCATGATAGCAATGGGCCAAGACTAAAATATTCAGTTTTAAAAGCTGCAACTCACAGGTTTATTTTTGTTTTAATGTGTTTTGGAGACCAGGAAACCAAAATGTACTAAATTTGTTTCTTTGCTATATACTAGTACAGATTTTATATTTTAATTTGTTATAGACTTGATGTAATGTTTGGGAGCTTAGGTTTATCTATTTGCAAGTATCCTATATAAGGAACAACTTTAGTTGAGGGTAATATAACTGTCTGGTCTACTTTGTTGACAGTTTCAATTTCAAATCTCCATCAGGTTCAAAGCCTCTCAGAAGTACTTTTACCACTGTATGAATACTGAAGTGAAGTCACGGTTCTGTCGAGGCTGTGCCTTCTGCAGTGCACAGCTCCAGTCAGTGACTGCACCCAACACACATCACATTGCCCATCACATTAGCCTCAGCCAGAATTTATCTACAGTATGACTAAATCCTCGTATGAGTTCTGATATCATAACGTGCAAACGTTGTGGCTATAGTCGCATACAAGTAATGAAAAAACACGTAAAGGATGTTATATATAAAAGAGGAATTCCCTTAAAAAATGGCAGTTGTAGTGACCAGCTTCAGTACCATCTTTAATATTGACCATATCAGATAAATGCCCCTCTTGCCTTCTATCCCACGTTTTTTTTATATGCACATTTTCTTGTATTTGATTTAGGTATTGTTCCACATATGAGGTTCTTAATTTAGACTGATCCATTTGCTTTACATTGTGAGTTGTGAACATATTCTGTAGCACACAAATAAGTAATGACTAATGTTACTTAGTCAGTTTCAAGTGTTCGTTTTTTGTTTTATCTTTGCAGCCATTTCAAATGTCTGATTGGTCAAAACACATGTAGTCACTATTTGTTATTAAATAATAACCCAACCTGAAACAGTCTGCCTGGTCCTCCAATGGCTCTACTGGTCTGAGCAGGAGATCCTCTTGCTTGGCACTGCCAGCTTTTGGTGTCGAGGTCTCTTATGTCTCTGCAGCAAGTTCCCCTGTAAGTAGGGGCAGTGCTTCTCTAGCCAGATGGGATATTCTGGTGTAAATGCCGCATAATGCTGATCTTATTGGAGCAGGTTACATTTTATCTACAATTTCCCCTTGGTGCTGTGACACAGGTAGTCTGTTATGTCCTTATAGTGAAACTGACCATACATGGACTGATCTGGCCTCTCCCAGGTAGTTCAGCCATTTACTTACATAGACAAGTGTCCAAATCTAAGAGGTCAAGCAATTTCTCATGTAGTCATGTCTGAATTTACCATCCATCATTGGCAGAGATGCTTTCCTGTCATATGTTGATCGGCAACTGCAGCATTTTTGGTTCCTCGCAGCGTCCCAGATTGTGTTCTGGTAGAATCTCCTAACTCACTAACTACATCATGTAAAATGCTGTAAGGAGACTGTTACTCCAAAAGGTAATGCAGAAGTCACATAAGTCATACACACATTTTTATAGAAGGCCAGGTTTTCATGCACCCTGTTGGCCACCAAAGTGGTGAGCTAATGGGATTTACTGCTTTATGTAATCAAACTTGGCATCTGATACAATTGTTTTTTGCTTGTATCAGTCTGCCCATGTTTGCACCAAACTGTGGTGATTTTTCTGGCAATTTTGATTACAAATTGACAGCTATTACCATGTACATACTGTGCTATTTGCAATCCTCTCTTTTGCACCATACACATCATGCATCACAGCACATGAAAGCCATAAAAGTAGATGATCATGTAAGTATAAACATTATGATGAATATTCCTAATACGTTTACAGTTTCTAATACGTTTATCCGCAGTGTGAAACATGGCACAAATGGCTCAGATGTTCTGTAATCTGTTGCAATCAATCATCGCAGCTTTCATAATCGCACCCTAGACTTGTCGCACCTTTGTGTGTTTGGTTGTAGAGTAGTAATCCACTACCTAATATTGTTTTATTTTATAAAAATGAAAAATGGTCCTCTGTATATGTGTGTATGTATATACTGTACATACAGTATTGGTTGTGGCAGCACTGAGCTCATAATGCAGCAAATAAAGTGAATCACTTGCATCTGAAGATGGCGAATGCTCCTTCAGTCAAGCTCTGAAAATCTTGTATTTTCGGAGCTTGTTGATTTCTGTCCCCATACTAGTATATGGGGACAGCAGGCCATTCTGGGAAAGAAAGGTAAGCAGGAGATATGTGAGATTTTTGATAAATGGCCTGAATACTTAGTTTCTACAAAAGCAGGTGAATATTTTGATGAATAGAGCCCTAAGTGTTTTTTTCATTTTAATCACATACTTAAGCTGGGTACACACTATATGATGTATCGTACGATCTATAGTTCCAACGTGGATTGGAACGATACATCATACACATAGTATATAGTGTGTGTTCACAACGATCGTTCATTTCGTCGTCCCATTTGCTGTTCTGCATGGCAAGCGACGTGGTCCACTTACATGTAAAGATATATTGCGCCGTCGTACACCAGATTGTGCAGTGTGTATGGCACGCCTGATGTATGGTTACATCACGCTGTCGCTGGGTCGCACCATCATATGGTGTGTACCCAACTTCAGGCTAAGTGATGGCGACGCAAGAAGCAGTTTCCTTGTAATCACTTTTGTTTATTACCTTTAACGATATTTAGTCAAGCCGACTAAAGAGGCCTATCCATTACCCGACTTTGTGACCAATCCGACCAAAACCAGGAGGTTTTGGTCGCGTTGTTCACAAAGTCTGGTAATGGATAGCCGGCAAGGACCAGCAATGCGCGTGCACGCTGGGTCCTTGCCGACCCCGACTATCTACTGAACATGCCCGTCGACCTGACGACACTCTTCAGGTTCGGCATGTTCAGAGATAGGAGGTTGGGCTCCTTCACTGAACGACGTTCAGTGAACGCCATTCAGTGTGGGCACCGCACCTCGGCGCCCTGAAGGTCTGAACGCTAGACGTTCAGACTTTCAGGTCGAGTAGTGGATAGGCCCCTTAAAGGTTTCTGTTTTAGATACTTTCTTATGTTTTGTAGGATCTAACAATATTGAACCATAGATTGGGTAAGAACTTTGCCTTGATTTCTTTATTGTATCCCAGAATCTCTTTAGCTCTGTCAGTAGAAAGTAGGCCAAAAAATACTTAAAATAACCTAAAGGAAAAAAAAGGCAAACAATTAACTGTTACACTTTGTCTTCCATAGTGAATAATGAATGAGGGAAAAGTGCAATGACACATTATATAAACGCAAATGTTAATGTGACCTGCTTCCTTGGTTTTTAATGGAGTTCTACTTTACATGCATCTGCTTATGAGTAAAACACACAAAAAGAATCTGTGTGGTTGTAGCCAGATAAAGGCACGTTGCATAGTAATGAATAGAGCTGATCCTACCTGTGAACATAACGTGTAAGTAGCCAACAAATAGTGTTGATTGGTTGGAATGAAAATCTGGTAAGGTGGGAGCAAACTGCTGATTGTCATTTACTCCCATACGTTACCAGATTTTCATTCCAACCAATCAACTAGTTGGATGGTTGGACACAAAATCTTTACGTGTGTACCCAGCTTTAGACTTTAAAGAAGAAAAACATGCACAACTCTGTAAAATATGTTTCATGTCTGTTCACCTGGTCGTAGCTATAAAGGGGTTGTGCCCTGTGAATGCTGGTTGCTGTTTTAGTCAAGGTTCTTTATCCACAATAGAAACCAGAGGGTGATTTTAGATGTGACACTAACAAAACAAGCTAATGCTGCCTGTATTATGATTTACACTTATATAGCATATTATTTAAAAATGATAAATACAGTATATATATATTAAATTTTCTCCCTATGATCCCTGACAAAAGTAGTGACCAGCACCTTTAAGAGTAGAAACATGCTCCGTTGTGTTGTACTGAATTATGGATTATGCCGCCTTCTCCTGAGGTTTGAGTGGGGAAGTAAAAATAACTAGATCATGACAAATTGTAAAATTCCAGTTTAGCTGCCTTGTTATCAGACTAAAGAAACCTATACCTTATCCATTGTCTATTATACATTTATAGTTAAATTTTGCTTTTTATGGGAGGAAAAAATTTTATTGTTCAATAAGTTTATATGTCTGGAGTTTGGTTTTTATGAACTTTTTATTGCTTCTTTCCAATTTGCGCTATTTTCTCTATAGAAACTGCCAAAAATGTTGCATAGTGATTTAGTCATGAAGCTTTACACACTTTGATAAATCCAGACTGTCAATTTTCAAATGTTTCTGAAAATACATATATCACTCACCCACTGACCGTTTTCTTGTCTACCCCGTTTCTCTGCCTCTTCCTGTCAGCTGACCACCTCTTATGTCCATGTTGAGACAACAAACATGCTTTTCAACATAGTAGGAGCAATTGTCACTTAGTATGGTGGTTAATGTTACAAGACAGAGAGCTTGAGTGCAGTCCTCAGTGGACCATATGACAAGACTAGCATTTCAAGTGTATCATTGTGGAGCCAAGCATTATGTGGGTGAACCAATATTTAGACTATTCACATACACATGTATTCATGAGGAGCTAGTGACAGAACTGAGGCCTGAGACACAAAGTGCTATATACCGTACACTCAGTCCAGCCTCAAAATGCTGCTTTCAGTATCGGAAAATTAAAGGAGGGACTTTAATTTAAAGGATGTCTGTACTTTAGATTGTATGTTAAGAGCAGAGTTTCATAACTTCTGTTCTATTGTGTACCCCATATTCTTTCACACCTTTGTCCTCTGTGTCACTTTTGATCAGGCAGCTGTATGTCTTTTAAATGTTTAATCATTCAGATTACATCTCTTCCTGGTTGATCGGTATATAATTTATTTTATTTCTACCCATATATGTATTAAACAAACTATTATGTTCAGTTTAATTGAACCCCTTGAATCTGTCAAAAGTACCACATGTTCAGACTAGATGCTGTTTATCAGGTTATTTTAATAACTTAGAAATTGGTAGTCTACCTCTTTGTGTACTGAAATAGCAGTAATAAATCGGGGTCATGATTAAGAAAGGTTGCATAACGTTTCTCTTACATGGTCTTTAAAGGGACACTATCTCTTTTTGTGGAGATTTGTAATTGCATAGTTCAGTTTATGGGACTGGGGAGAAGGGGAGACCGTTTAGATGTAGACAATTTGTGTGGCTGGATACTTAGGTAACATATACGAATATTACTAATGCCTAGACTTATGCTGGCCATACACGCTACAATTATCAGGGCGCTCCGCCCGATATCCGCAGATCGGCCCGATAATTGTAGCGTGTGTGCGGGGGCGACTGAGTGTTAAATATCGCTGGGTCGGGCATGCCAGATTGTCCAGCATGCCCGTCCGATGCGATATTCATGAGTTAAACTGTCGGCCGCATCGGGCAGTGTTTGCCCAGCCGCGGCCAACAGACATTTCCTGTGTTCCTTCCCATGGAAGGAACAGGGAAATGTCCCCTCCCCAGGGGGCAGAGCTCAGATGTTGGGGCTAATACACTGAGATATCTCACAGTGTATGCCGTGGACATCTCCGGGCTGGCAGACAGCCAGATAAAATGTCTGTGGGTCTGACAGGCATTTTATCTAGACGTGTATGCCCGGCTTCACTGTTTGGCACACCAGCCACCTTTAGGCAACTGATTTATGACTTTTTTTTTTTTGGGGGGGGCATGGTGAGTTTGGGTGGATTAAAAGCATATTTGGTGCTAGACTATATTGGATCAAGACCAAAAGACATGAAAATTTAGTTTAATAGCATTTTGAAATGAGCTGGGGTGCATTTTTGCCACTTATTCAAATGAAATATATTCATGACAATTGGGAGTGCATTTTTTTTAAAGTAGGTTTAATAAACTATTAAGGAGCCCTCTTCCATTCTGTAGGGGATACAAGGGTATGCCACTCTGGGAGTTCCATTCATTTATTCATTCTCAAGGATTCCACAGTGCAGGGCTGGTAACCTCCAGGATAGGAATTATTCCCTTTTTTATTATTTTTTTGGGTGATTATTTTTTTTTTTCTTCATTTTTAGCAACAGCACACTGCATCATGGCTCTAGGGCTTTTCTGAAGTAAGAATGAAAATAGGGGAGGACAAATGGACTTTAACCTGTTAACACAACAAATCCAAACCATCATGCATATATTTAAAAATAGAACTTTGCTCTGTGTAAAATTGTAAGCCTTAAGCTGGCCACACACTAGACCAACTTACATCCAACCAGCCAACTAGTTGGTTGGAATGAAAATCTGGTAAGGTATGAAAGCAAATGACAATCAGCAATTTGCTCCCAAATGCCGGAAAATGAACAAAAACTGTTGTTTGAACAAATTGTTTAGATCAAACATTTAACAAACTTGTCTGAGCGACCATTTTCATCTGTTTTTCTGGCATTTAGGAGCAAATTGCTGATCATCATTTACTCCCATTCCTTACTAGATTTTCATTCCAACCAATCAACTAGTTGGCTGGTTGGATGTAAGTTGGTCTAGTGTGTGGCCAGCTTTACATTCTATTTTTAAATTGATGATGGTGTCCCTTTAAAATTGTTAGCACATAACTATATTTCACCTTCATGGGGCCCTCTTATAATGGTAGGGTTAAGTTGTGTGCACTCTTAATGCAGTGTGTTGTATTGTGAGCCTGAGCTGTAACGAAGACCCTGATTTATAGTACTGCAGGTTGGGTCAGCACACACAGTATGTGATAAGGTGCAGCCTTCTATCACTGATACATGACAGGTCGACCCAGCCTTTTAACTTGTTTATGCAAATTATTTAGTGTATCAGGTAATTTACACTGATTTTACAAAGCAATGTTTGTCATTCTGAGCAGCAATAAAGCACTTAGAAATTGAATAGCCTGTGTTGTTTTTTTTCTGCGCTTAGTGCACAGTATTTTCTATCCTGCTGAAATATGGCCTGTGTGCTTGGATACGTTGCTAATTTATTATAATATTCAAAATCAGGTCATGCTTCAGCTATTTGATTAGAGTATACCTGTAATATAATTTAGTGGATTGAAATTTCTGCTTCAGGTATGTTAGTGATCCCTAGTGAATTGGTAGGCTGAATTCAGCCCACAAAAATGACTGCTTCCATTGTGAAGGTGATGGTCAACTTAAATAAAGGTGCAAGTTCATTAAGATGTAAAAAAGTTGAAAATCCATTCTTGGATGCAAGAACAACTGTTTAGTCAAAAATCATTCAGAAGTGCCTCACTAAACACTTTTTACATTACAGTCCATCCCATAGTCTTTATAAATGGCTTAGATCAATAAATACATTGTCCCCTAAGCATACAGCAGACTGTCATATCTGTTCTATTTGTTTATTAATCAAGACAGTATTCTGTACATTTGTATTTACATGATTTTGCTCATGTATGTGATATGTTTATGGCACTTGGACATACCTGAAGGGCAAAGGGATGTAACAATGGGGTTGTTAGCTGACTGTTAATTGCACATTATGACATGTCTCTGTGATTGCCACCTCTATCCAGTCTGAGAGCACTACACCTGTTCAGTACTGATACATGGCTGACAACAGTAAACCTGTCCCATAGGCTATTCTCTGACTAAGTAACACTCTGATTTGCATCTCTTTATGTCGCTATGTTTACAGATTCTTTTTGGTGATAATCACTAAACATAGTGACTTCAACTAGGCAGGTGCTAATAAACTGTGGTCAGATGGTCCACTCTAGTCATAATTGTGTGATATATATATATTCTAATACACACACGCAGAGTAAACAACACATTGAGCAGCACTCTGTGCAAAACAATAACAATAGACAGTAGCTCCTATAAACCAGCCTAACCTGCAGGCCCATGGAGGGCACTGGTAACTATTAATATTAAGGGGAGTGCTGCTGGGAATTGTGAAAGTACATATACAGTATGCATATTAAAACAGGGTAATAGACAAAGGTAAGAGGGATGTGTGTATGTATGTATGTATATATAAATTTTTTATTTTTTTTTAAGGAAAAATTCACAAAATATTAGGTTTGGCCTTTAAAAAGGATGCACTGTTAGTAGTGTGCAATATACTGCACTATGCATGTAAACTCTATGCAATCAATTAGTTATTTAAAAGTATGTAATAACATGTCTTGCTTGCAATTGTTATTACCTGTGTTTGAGATGATGTTGAGTGAGGCATAGTTCATGATAACACACTGGCCTGGCTTTAACATAGTCTACACACTTTTGTGATTACTTGACTGATCGGGAGCATTTGTCTGATCAGCAAAGTACTGGGTACCCAGCTTGACCCCCCTGTGAGCACCGTACACAATGAGCTACAAATAAGCTTAGTATGTACAGGCTTTTATGGGATCGGGAGGTCAGCATCTAAAATATAAAGCAGCACATAAGATGCGACTTACTGATCCTGACCTTTGCTGAAGTATTGTAAGCCATTTATTGGGCAACACTCCTGCATCTCCTCTGTATACACACCTATACAATCGTTGACGCGATCACCGACAACAATTATAGGTGTGTACCCAGCTTAACACAGTATAATTTATCTAACTGGCTCAGGTGTAGCCTCTGCTTTAATCAGGCATAGTATATCTTAACATTCAGTCAAGGGGGTCAGCTGTGTGGCTTTTTGTTTAGGACAATTTTTTTAAAAGGTACATAACCAGAAGGTACAATACGAAGGATAAGCACAGTACTCACAAAAAATGTACAGACAATAAAGAAATTGACTAAAAGCTAAATGTGTACCCGATGATCCAATTGGCCAGCCCAGGACCCACCGGACATTCGCGATAAACAAAAATTAATAAACGGAGATTAGGGTGTAAAAAGCAATGCTGATAAACAACAAGGATACATTTTAAAAACTGTAAGGGGAGGAGGCAATATCATAGAGGGAAAAAAAAGGCAAATACGGGAATAGGGAACAAAAATATAATCAAATGAAAAAGGGTGAATTGAGGAAAATAAAAATAATAAAAAAGGGGAGAAGATAGCAGAGAACAGGAAGAGGTGACGACTGAAATAGGTGCCATGAGGACCAGACCTTGTGGAAAGTGGCCAGGGAGTTATCTTTCAAGCATGTGATTTACTTCACCGAGGCCACAAAATTAACCTGGGCCCGAAGGGCTGTTAATATAGGTGCCATAGGGGACTTCTAGGTCTTAACTATTAAAGATTTGGCAGCGTTACAAATCTGAACCTCCATTTTGTCCAGATATTTATCAATATGTGGCACTGGTGCACTGAGAAGTGCTATTGTGGCATCACACGGTACCAATATACCTAATACTTGCTGGATCATATTCCAAACTTGATCCCAAAACAGGCTAATAATAGGCCTAGGCCACCAAGGTGAAGAAATGTACCCACCTCTCCACATTGTCTCCAGCAGATAATTGATGCCACAGGGAACATCTTCCAGCTGTGTGTTTTAATACACAAAGTATTTAAATTGCAAAATGTATACCTTAGCAGCTAAACAAACAGTTGAACTGACAGCGAACAACATTGGAGACCAGGTAATTTCATCTTAAAATAATGCTTCTCTTAATTAACACTCTTGAGCTTTTTAGTATGATTATACATTGACTGTAACACCCTCAACCTGTCGCCACAAAAAAACATTCACACACATCCTACAACTATAAATGTATCTCTCCTGTGTATATCAGCTGGTGATCTATGGGCATATGTATCAAAGCTTGATGTGAGATAAAATTGGGATATATATTTATCACCAACCAATCAGCTTCTAACTTACATTTTGCAGGCTGTGTTTAAGAAATGATAGTTTGGAGCTGATTGGTTGGTGATATATATTTCACAATTTTATCTCACATCAAGCTTTGATACATATGTCCCATAGTGCGAAATCCAGGCTCCATCCACATAAAACTGGTTCACAACAGTATAGAAATCCAGCTAACCTTATAAACATCACATATCTCCCATAACTCTCTAATTTTGTTCATTTGTTACAAATTAACATCCATCCATGACCTCTTTATCTCAAACAACCTAAACCTCCTGGCAATAACAGAAACATGGCTCACACAATCCGAAACTGCCTCTCCAGCAGCAGAACAAGGCATAGGTACCAATTTTTAAGGCAGTTCGTTATTATAGTATGAAATAAAAAAGAAAAATAAAGCAACAAAGAAAATTAGAGTAGAAAAGAGGGATAGAGAGAACCACCCGAGAAGGAATTCAAAGTAATTAGGCCCTCAAGTGAATTAATGGCCACAATGAACATTATTGAGGCAGGGGGGAGATTCTTTAAACAGGAGTCAAGGACTCCAAACACTCTAAATTTGTTATCTCCAGACATCATTAGGTCATCCATGGTCATATAGAACTCCAGTCTGGTGAACCATTCTTCTATGGTGGGGGGAGTCCTAGATCTCCAGTGAACTGGAATGACAGCTTTGACTGCACTCCAGCAGCACTTTCATAAGGTGGCCTCCACTTCACACACACACATCCAGGCCTGGAAACCGTAAATGAGGTGGGGTTGGAATGTTATTCTCCCAATATTACTTCACAGGTTCTATCACTCACATTTACATTTTCACCCCATTCTCTCTGCGTGTTGCTGTGATCTGTCGTCGATAGTCCACATTCTGCTTGTGCCTCCAATCTACTCTCTCTAACTTCCACTCTCTGCTTCTCCCAGTGGACTGACACCTCTACTCATCAGGATGGCGACTGCCTTGATCTTGTATTCACCAGACTATGCTTAGTTTCTGAATGTACTAACACTCATTTCCCTCTCTGCAATCACAACCTTATTACCTGCATGCTCTCCTCCCGTTCTTCAAGGTCACTGTTACAAGCCTCCTCAAACCCACAGAAATAAACGCTCTTAATTTTCAACAATTTTCCACAATTGCTCTCACCAATTTCTACATTTACTTCTGAGATTGCTGCATCACACCTTGACCAAATTCTAAAAATATCCCTCAATGAAGTGGCTCCAGCTCATTGATCATTATGCTCCACGTAGACTTAGATGTCAACCATGGCATTCTAAATCAACAAGACCCCTACAAAACTCACGTAAATTAAAACGTCAGTGGCGTAAATCTTGTACTACAAGTGACTTCTTCACATATAAGACTATCTACCACTATCAAAAGGTTCTGGACACTGCAAAACAAACATTTCCAATCTGCCATCTCTGCTCAAGATGCTAACCCCAAGTGTTTTTATTAATACATTTAAATCACTTTTTACTCCAACCACACCAATCCTACCAGCTACTATCGGTGCCAAATTTCTTGCTTCCTATTTTAAGCGCCCATTCAGACACTATATTTAATATATTTTTCTTCCTATTTCTTGGATGATTGATAGGACCCGACAATAAATGGTATGTTCTCCTCAGCCAGCACCCTGCTCCATTCCTTCCCTGGACCCTCTGGCACCTACTTTTTATTTGATACTACAAATGAAGATGAAGTATCTTCTCATTTTCCTACTCTACTACCTCTCCTTTTGATCCTATAACCTCAAATCTGTAGAGCTCTGTATTCTCTGCTCATCCCAAACTAAAATAGTATCCTGCCTTTATTCAAGCATGCAGTAATTACCCCTATTCCAAGAAAAAAAAGAAAAAAATATTCTGACCCTATCACACTCTCAATTACCGTCCCATCTCTCAGCTCCCATGCCCGTCCAAGTTACTTGAGAGACTTTCTTGACTCTCACAACTTATTGGGCCATATTCAGTCAGGCTTTAATTCCCAACACTCCATCGAGGCAGCACTTAACAGTGATCAAATCTTTCACCACCTAAGTCTAAAGGCCATTACTCACTACTTATTCTTCTGGATCTCTCTGCTGCATTTGACAAGGTTGACCGCTTTCTTATACAAACACTATAATGGATAGCTCTTTAGGATACACTTCTATCCTGGTTCTCATCCTACTTATCAAATCGTTCTTTAAGTGTTCGTTTCTTCAATCAGTTGGAGTACCGCAATGCTCCGTCTTAGGTCCTCTGCTTTTCTCAATCTATACCGTGTCTCTTGGCAAACTTATCGGCTCTTTCGGATCTCATCTGTATACAGATGATACTGAAATCTACCTATCCTCCCCAGATTTGTCACCATCTGTATTGGTCCATGTTACTGAATGTATTTCTGCCATTTCACCTTGTATGTCACCTTGCCACCTCAAACCTAATCTTTCCAAAACAGAATTAATAATATTTCAACTGACAAATAGTAGTTACCAACCTGATATCGCTTTAACTGTTTATATGTCGACAATCAGCCCTAACCCACAAACTCGATGCCTAGGTGTAATCCTTGACTCTCAACTCTCCTTTTCCCCACATTCAATCTGTTTCTAAATCCTGTTACTGTTTTTGTTTTTACATATATGTATCTGTTCATATCTTACACAAAACACTGTAGGTAACTGTGCACCTGGGTAAAACCATGTTACACTGCATGTGGGGCAAATGTAAAATGTGAAGAAAGAGATTCATGTCCAAATAGAAATCTAAATTTCTGTGTAAAAATAAAGCTGCTCAGCATTTGTAGGCTACATGCAACAGCAGCCAGTATATACCCTGCATGCAAAACATGTATGTATTTGCACCCCTTGCACTGCTCC
Organism: Taudactylus pleione; assembly: GCA_031769625.1. NCBI lineage: Eukaryota > Metazoa > Chordata > Amphibia > Anura > Myobatrachidae > Taudactylus > Taudactylus pleione. Next base: position 2,180,023 of record JAUIMM010000120.1, read on the forward strand.
ATGTTTTTTCAGGTGCACAATTACTTGCTCTTTTTTTCCATTATTCCCAGCTCAGGCCCATTATCTCCCGCATTGATAACTGCCAATAGTCTTCCTACTGGTCTTCCCCAAAACACACCACTACAATCTATTCTGAATGTAGCTGCAATGCTGATCTTCGCTAAGGTTCATCATCTGCTGCTCTGCTCAGTCAATACCTCCATTGCCTCCACACCTGTATTCTCCCAAATTCAATATAAGATACTTTTGCTTATAAGGCTATTAACCAAACTACACCAACATACACTGAAGTGCCAAAAGTCATGGTATAGCAGTAGGTAAAGGTAATGGCAGGTGGCGTCACCATACTGTAACGTATTCGATATGCCCAGACCTGCATCAGTTGTAATCTGACCTCTCATGAGTCAGTTTGAACTCACTAGGCAGCTCATGGCAAGGCGACATAAATTATCGTAGTTCAAATGAAGCATGATAGTGGGTGCCTGATGGATGGGACATTCCATTTCTGAAGTTGTGCAGACATTCAACAAACCTCGATCGACTGTGTCACATGCGTACCGGGAATACCTTATGGAAGGCATTACCACTCACCGTGGACAGCGCAGTGGCCGACCACAGGTGCTTAATGATCGTGACCTGCAACATCAGACCAGAATTGTCCATGATAACAGACAAGCGACACTGGCTCAAATCACATCCACATTCAATGCAGGAGGTACTAGAGGAATACCCAGCAGGTCAGTGCAGCGTTCTTTAGCTTCATTGGGATATGTGAGCAGAAGACCCACCAGAGTACCCCTGTTACTACTACGACACCGGACACAACGGCTCGCCTGGGCCCGTGATGTCGCTGATTGGACCCTGGAGGACAGGCAACATGTGGCATGGTCCGATGATTCATGGTTAGAGTTGTTTTGAGCTGATGGTAGGGGGTGGGGCACAGACCCCATGGGGCCATGGACCCCAGTTGTCAACAAGGCATTGTGCAGTCTTGTGGTGGTTCCATAATGGTGTGGGGTGTGTTCGCTTGGCACGGTTTGGTCCGCTTGAACACGTCATTGACTGGTAAAGGCTACTTTGCATTGCGTGATGACCATTTTCAGCCTTTATTTGGACTTCGTCAATTGAATATTCCAGCAGGATAATGCACAGTGTCGTCGGTCCCAAGTTGTCCAGAATTGGTTTGAGGAGCATTCTGGAAAGTTCAGACGAATGGTGTGGCCGCCATGTTTGCCAGAAATGATCCCAATCAAGCATTTATGGGACGTGGTGGAGAAGATTCTGCACCCACAAATATTAGGGAGTTGTGTGAAGCTATCCAAATGGCATGAGTCAACATCTCTCCAGAGGCCTTCTGTCCACTTGTGGACAATGAGTTGCTGCACTTCGCCGGTTAGAGGGGGTCTAAAACGATAGAATAGGCATCTATGCCATGACTTTTGGCACTTCAGTGCACATCTCTCTGCTTATATAAAAATATCTCCCAACTTGACCTCTCAGATCAGCACAAGATTTGTGTCTCTCATCCACACATATTACCTACTCCCATTCGTGGTTACAGGACTTTTTTCGGGCTGCACCCACACTGTAGAATGCCTAAACACACAAAAAGACTTTCCACTAGTCTCCAAACCTTCAAGCATTCCCTGAAAACTCACCTTTTCAGACAAGCTTATCAAATTCCAAAACCACCCACATAACCTCCATAAGCTATCCTACCCAATTATATCCCCTCAATACAGTAAACACATAAATTTACATATTTTTTTCTTTCACTTTCACATCCTCATTGCCATACGCCAGCATTTCCCAAAATGTACTTACAGGGGTGCTGCAGTCCAGTATCTACGGGGCTCGTCTCTCTCACCACCAGCAAAATGGGTGTACAGTTACCATCTCTGCAATGCACTCAGACCCAGCTTCCTATACTGTACCACTGTCTCCCTTTCCTCCCCCTGGCTAAAGTATGTGTGTCATCATCACGGCCGGATTAACATCTGTGGGGACCCCTGGGTAACAAACTTGGGGGAGCCTCAATTTACCACCGTTTCTTGTCACCCTAGGAACACCCCCCCCCTCCGCGGCTGATACCTTTCCGCGGTGTCTTTACGATCGGGATACCGTCTGCTGGGATCCTGGCGTTAGCAACCCTAGTCATGTCGGGATTTCTTCACCAGTGTTGTCTCATCGTTCGGGATTCTGATGCCGGGGTTTCGGCAGATGGCAATCCCGCAGGTACATACATAACACACACATACATGCAAATATCAGATGCACATATACATAGATAGGGACATACCACAGTCGTACAATGCAAGCTTTAAATTCTCACCCCAGGCCTGGCAGCTGGCTCTTCGTCAGTAATATCAGTCATGTTTCCCCAAAGGAAGAGAGGAGGAGGAGGAGAGAGAAGGGGAGGAGCTGGATACAGGCGCCCGCCCTGGTACCACAGCGTACGTCAGGGGTGTGACTACCCGGGTGTCAGACGGACCTGGAACAGACAGTCAGTGTGGGCGGGGGTGATGTTTCACAAAGGGGTCTGGGAAAACGGCAGCTGCGGGGACGGCGGCAGAGTGGACCCACAGCCGCTGCCAATGCCATAGAGATGAAGGATGTCTATCAGAGACATTCTTCATTTTCTTGCAGGGGGACTCAGCAGCGCCCTCCACAGGCCGGCGCTCTAGGCAGCTGCCTAGTGGTAGTGCCGGCCCTGCTCTTACCTCTATGTCTGCCTGTAATTGCCCAGTCTTGTTTTATTATAATAGAAAAATGGTGTCACAGGCGCTCACTTAGATGGGGGTTCTGGTGGTTAGCAGCAAGACCTAACTGAAGAAAATCCCTTATTCTTCTAGGACAATGTTTTAAAGAGGGGCATATGTAAACATATGCAGAAGGTCTGCGCTTAAAACTCACTCTTTGTATGTGCTGAACCGCTGTATTTAGTTCAAAAGAGGACAAAGAGAGTGAAAAAATGTGTGTGCGTGCCCAGTGGTGCTGGATGAAATGCAACAAAGGAATAAATTATACTGGGCTCAGCTGATATGTGTACTGTTTAGGACCAGATAAGCTAATTACAAATGGTGTGAGTATTGGCTGATGAAGAATACACCTGGGGGGATTTATTACTGTTTTGTTTCAAATTGTAAAGTGCAACAGAATATGCTGGTGCTATATATGTAACAGTAAATAAATAAAACTAATAATAAATTGTTAGGATCTGCATTCTACAATTGCTCTGCTACAGTATGTGCGTGTGCTGTTATTGCAATCAAAACTTGGGAGGTAAAAGTTTCTTTGCAGGAATCTGGAAAAAATATCCTTGAAAATGTATTCTAATAATTCACTAGAAACCAGTGATGAAATATTGGTTCTTTCAAAAACAAGAATACTTCCATTGTCTGTAAATGATGGGTGCAGGTTATCCACTTCACTGCGGACAACACATATACATCACAACTGCGGAGGAATATTCCCACTTGTCATCTGCAGTGAAGCGGTAATGACTGGGCCTAATCGATGCTGAGAGGAGGAGATGGCAAAATATTGAGCTGTTGTGGTGATATCACTGGCCGTGACAGCATTGCACTATACTGCAGAAAAAACTATAATGTAGGCATTGGCGTAACTACCATAAGTGCAAGGGGTGCAGCTGCTATGGAGCCCAGAGCTGAAGGGGGCCCATCTCCCCCCCCCCCCTCCCCAACCTATGTGTGTGCCGAAAAAGTGGGCGTGTCAACATGACACACCACCATTTCTTGTCACTCTGAGAATATTCCTTTCCATTCCATATACACCTTAGTGCCCCCAGTAGTAGTGCCCATTATGCAATGCCCACTGTAGTAGTGCCCCATATGCCATGCCCCCTGTTGTATTGCCCCTTATGGAATTCCCACCAGTAGTAGTGCCCCTTATGCAATGCCCCCTGTTGTAGTGCCCATTATGCAGTTCCCCCATTAATGCCCCTTAAGCAGTGCTCCAGTAGTGCCCAATATATAGTGCACCTTATTATTTAGTGCCATTATTGCAGTGCTCAATATATAGTGCCCCCAGTAGTACTCTTTATACAGTGCCACCATTAGTACCCTTATACAGTGCCCTCAGTAGTGCCCCTTATACAGTGCTCCCAGTAGTACCCATTATGCAGTGCCCAATATACAGTGCCCCCAGTAGTGCCCCTTATATAGTGCCCCCTACGCAGTGCCACCAGCAGTAGTGCCTTATACACATAAGACAGACACACACAAAGCACATAATTTACTTACTGGAGTCCCCGCTCCTGTGCCCGTCGTTGCTGTGCGCTGCTCCTGCCCCGCTCGGCACTGTGGGAGAGAAGTCATGATGTCTCTCCCTTCACCCAGTGCGGAAGCTGGAAGGCGGAGCTCATAAGTGAGCTCCAGCCCGGCTCTGGCGCTGGGTGCAGCAGCCAATAAGAGTATGCCTGACTCTTATTGGCTGCAGTGTTAAAACAAACACACCGCCGTCGCCAGCGGTGTGTTTGTTTTAGTGTGTAGTGCCGGGGCACAGACAACACGTGCCATGGAATGCAGCCGGTGGCGCCCCTTGCGCTGCCGTATCTGACGGCGCTCTGGGCGCGCACCCTGCTCAACCCTCCCACATTACGTTTCATAGGGGCCCTTACAAACTTTTGCTATGGGGCCTTCAAATACTTAGTTATGCTACTGAATGTAGGGGTTGAGAGTGACAGAAAGTTCTTTCTCTCTCCCAGCCTGGTACATTCAAAGCAGTGGCATCCCCTCGCTCATATTGGGTGCCCCTTAGAGGATATCGTCTGGTGATCACCTGACAACCTCCTACACTGCAGAAAAATAAAAATGTCCTGGGGTGTAGGAAGATCTTCCCTATTTTGTCTTAAATTATTCAGTGGCACCCACATATTACACTGAACTACATAAAATATACATTTCTATAGATAGGGGACATTTAGTGCTCTCCCACTATCTCCCCAATACTGGCACTATATGGCACCTTAGTAGTTCTTATAATCACCCGACAATGGCAGCCAATGCTGCACAAAATACTAATAAATATTAATTTCTCCAGAAATTCGGTGAAGGATCTCATGTCCAGATCGCCCCCCTTTCTGGGCACAAAAAGGCCCAAAAGTCTTTCCTTGCTGGGCTACCAAATTATTCCTATACATTGTATATGCTCTGTTTAAGACTTCAAAAAAAAAACAACACACATATTCAAGTGCAGATTATATTACACTCTTCTTGTAGAATCCAGATTTTTTTTTGCTATTTTGGAGAGACTACAGCAGAAGCAAGAACCACAAAGTATTTGTTTGATGTATTGAAAAGAAAGGAAACTTTTCACTACTTGCAATTTCAATTTAAAACTATATAATATATGTACAATTAAATAAAATCACTTTCTTGATTGACTGCTGTATGAGAAGATATAAACAAGTTAAGGATATTTTTGGACACTTTAAAGTCTTCTAAAAAAAGAAATAAATTTTCTGAACACTGCATAATAACATTTCCATTTCCTAGGCACGATAAGTTTACTGACCGAGTCCTGAATTTAACTTACACCCATGAGAAAGCTGTGTGTGGGCCCGTGTTCTCCCGCACATACTATTTCGGAGATATACAGTCAGGTGCATAAATATTGGGACATTGACAGAATTTTCATATTTTGGCTTCTATTCACCACCACAATGGTTTTGAAATGAAACAAACAAGATGTGCTTTAACTGCAGACTTTCAGATTTAATTTGAGAGTAAATACATCCAAATCAGGTGAACGGCGTAGGAATTACAACGGTTTCTATATGTGCCTCCCACTTTTTAAGGGGCCAAAAGTAATGGGACAAACTAAACAATCCTAAATCTAACTTTCACTTTTTAATACTGTGTTGCAAATCCTTTGCAGGCAATTACAGCCTGAAGTCTGGAACGCATAGACATCACCAGACGCTGGGTTTCATCCCTGGTGATGCTCTGCCAGGCCTCTACTGCAAATGTCTTCAGTTCCTGCTTGTTTATTGGGGCATTTTCCCTTCAGTTTTGTCTTCATCAAGTGAAATGCATGCTCAATCGGATTCAGGTCAGGGGATTGACTTGGCCATTGCATAACATTCCACTTTTTAGCCTTAAAAAACTCTTTGGTTGCTTTTGCAGTATGTTTCGGGTCATTGTCCATCTGCACTGTGAAGCGCCGTCCAATGAGTTCTGAAGCATTTGACTGAATATGAGCATATAATATTGCCCGAAACACTTCAGAATTCATTCTGCTGCTTTTGTCAGCAGTCACATCATCAATAAATACAAGGGAACCAGTTCCATTGGCAGCCATACATGACCACGCCATGACACTACCACCATGCTTCACTGATGAGGTGGTATGTTTTGGATCATGAGCAGTTCCTTTCCTTCTCCATACTCTTCTCTTCCCATCACTCTGTACAAGTGGATCTTTGTCTCATCTGTCCATAGGATGTTGTTCCAGAACTGTAATGGCTTTTTTAGATGTTGTATTTTCAAACTCTAATCTGGTCTTCCTGTTTTTGAGGCTCACCAATGATTTACATCTTGTGGTGAACCCTCTATATTCACTCTTGTGAAGTCTTCTCTTGATTTTTGACTTTGACACATATACACCTACCTCCTGGAGAGTGTTCTTGATTTGGCCAACTGTTGTGAAGGGGTTTTTCTTCACCAGGGAAATAATTCTTCTGTCATCCACCACAGTTGTTTTCCATGGTCTTCCGGGTCTTTTGGTGTTGCTCAGCTCTCCGGTGCATTATTTATTTTTAAGAATGTTCCAAACAGTTGATTTGGCCACACCTAATGTTTTTGCTATCTCTCTGATGGGTTTGTTTTGATTTTTCAGCCTAATGATGGCTTGCTTCACTGATAGTGACAGCTCTTTGGATCTCATATTGAGAGTCAACAGCAACTGATTCCAAATGCAAATGTCACACCTAGAATCAACTCCAGACCTTTTACCTGCTTAATTGATAATTAAATAACGAGGGAATAGCCCACACCTGTCCATGAAATAGCTTTTGAGTTGATAGTCCCATTACTTTTGGCCCCTTAAAAGTGGGAGGCACATATAGAAACCGTTGTAATTCCTACACCGTTCACCTGATTTGGATGTAATTACCCTCAAATTAAATCTGAAAGTCTGCAGTTAAAGCACATCTTGTTTATTTCATTTCAAAGCCATTGTGGTGGTGAATAGAGGCCAAAATATGAAAATTCTGTCAATTGTCCCAATATTTATGCACCTGACTGTATAAACTCCTTGCAGATTCGCAGCACACCCGGGAGCAGGACATTAAGAAAAATAAGGAAAATAATTCCAATTAGCCCATGCCAGCTTGCCAAACACTTGTGTGGTACAGACTCCATATTAACCACTTTAATGTTGGAACTGATGCTTGTGCAAAATGCATATAGGTATTACCAGTACCTGCTCAAGATGCTCCACAGTTGGTGGGGATATTCTAAACTAAGGTCTTTCTTGAAGCATCTAAACAATGCTGCTAAGTTGGTTATCCTGTTCTCTTGGTGATCCACCTCTCTTCCAACCATATTGGACTGGTTCTTTACATGGAATGGGATTGTAAACAGCCGCCGGTTTAAATCCCGACACTGTGAGCCCGACAGATGGAAGTCCCGACAGCGTGAGGTAAGTACCCTAACCCTCCCCTCTCCCCCCCCTAACCCTAACCCTCCTTTAGGGGTACCTAACCCTAACCTCCTCCCCTAGTGCCTAATCTCCATCAGGGGTGCCTAAACCTAACCCTCCCTCCCCGCACCCTAAACCTAACCCTCCCAGAGGGGTGCCTAACCCTAACCCACCCTTCCCCTTGCCTAACCCTCCCGGGGGGGTGCCCTAAACCCAGGGCCGGTTTAAGGCCTGTGGGGGCCCCTATATACCACCGTTTCTCGTCACCCTAGGATTTTTTCTTTCTTTCTATTCACCTTAATGCCCCTCTTGCAATGCCCACTGTAGAAGTGCCCCTTATGCAATGTCCCCAGTAATGGTCCCCCCTGTACAGTGCTTCTTATGCAGTGCCCCCTGTAGTAGTGCCCCTTATGCAGTGCCCCAATATTGGTCTTCCCTATGCAGTGCCCCTTATATAATGCGAACAGTAGTGGTCCCCCCTATACAGTGCCCCCAGTAGTTGCCCCCCCTATGCATTGCCCTCAGTAATTCCCCCCTATGCATTGCCCGCAGTAGTAGTCCACCTCTATACAGTGCCCCCAGTAGTAATTCCCCCTATGCAGTGTCCTTTATATAGTGCCCCATTGCCCCCAGTAGTAGTCCCCCCATGCTCTGCCCCCAGTAGTAGTCCCCCCTATACAGTGCCCCCAGTAGTAGTCCTCCCCTATGCAGTGTCCTTTATATAGTGCCCCCAGTAGTGTGCCCCCCAAAGCATTGCCCCCAGTAGTAGTCCCCCCATGCTCTGCCCCCAGTAGTAGTCCCCCCTATACAGTGCCCCCAGTAGTAGTCCCCCATGCTCTGCCCCCGGTAGTAGTCCCCCCCCTATGCATTGCCCCCAGTAGCAAACACCCCCCCATACAGTGCCCCCATACAGTGGCCCCCTATACAGGGACGCCTGTAATGCTCCCCCCCCTATGCAGTAACAGTGCCCCACACACACACAAAAAACAAAAACCTTACCTGAATCCCCGCTCCTGACGCGAGTCCCGGCTCTTCTGTTGCACAGTTGGGAGAGGCGTCAGCGTCTTGACGTCTCTCCCATCATCACCAGCTGCGGGGGGGAGCCGACTCCCTTCCGTTGTGCAGCAGCCAATGAGAGTCTGTCTGACTCTCATCGGCTGCTGTAACATACACACAGCTGCCGCCAGCGGCTATGTGTATGTCAATGTGTAGTGTGGCCACGCTCACTGCGCGGTCTACACTACACTAGCGCAGGGAAAACTAGCGGCGGGCGCAGACAGCGCACCGCTGCTAGTGGGGGCTCCTCCGTGTGTGGGGGCCCAGAGACGACCGCCAGTCGCCCCCCCTTAATCTTGCCCTGCCTAAACCTAACCCCCCCTCCCGCGGTTAACAGGACAAGCGCCCTGTACTCACCTCGTTCGTGCCCGCGTCGTCCTGGATTCCAGCGTTTGGATAATGACAGGCGTCGGTATCAGTAGCCGGCATTCTGCCATCAGGATAGTGACCGGCGGCCGTACATAACTACATACCCTTTACATACCACTTGTATATGAAAAACATTAGTTTTGATTACTTACAAGTTACAAGTCTAGCTTGAACATCCTTATGTATTTGGGATTTCTTTTAGAGATTGTAGTCTGAAGCCCAAAGAGTGTGCAGCGGCGTCACTAGGGTTGGAGTCACACAGGGCCTGATTCAGAGATGGACGCTAATGCGACCGTAGCTGCGTTTTCGTACGGAATGCAACTGCAAAAATATGCTAAGGTGTGCAAAGATCACCCGAGCATAAAGATGGCCACTGCTGCGACGACGCACACCTGCGTATATATATATATATATATATATATATTTTATTGGTGGCAGAGTATAATTTACAGACAAGTTTGCATTGCAAACAGCAGAAAACAAAGTGATCCGCACATTAAAGTAATCACACCCAGATGGCAGTCTTAAAAATAATGTTATTCAATTTCTTGCCACAAGAGGGCATTCTTGCTCCTTTTGTTGTCTTGATAACATCCTCTTAAAATACAAATGCCGGATTTTACTTTGAGCTTCGATTTTAAAAGCGAGAATCCACCTGCTGAATTCTGCATGTGTTCAGTAACTATTTTGATCAATTATTATCAATAAAATTAAGATGTGTTTAACCCTGATAGTCAATGCATTATCTGCACTTTTATATTTTAGTTTTAGTTTCAGTTACTGGGTATGATCCACAATTATCTGTTTGGAAAATGCTTGAAAGTCCATTGAAAGTACATTATTATTATTATTATTATTATTATTACCAATTATTTATATAGCGCACACATATTCTGCAGTGCTTAACAGAGAATATTTGGCCATTGATATCAGTCCCTGTCCCAGTGGGGATACATGTTCCCTGTCACATGTAAACACACACATGCGCACTAGGAGCTAATTAACCTACCAGTATATTTTTGGAGTGAACACGGAGAATACACAAACTCCACACAGATAGGTCCATGGTGGGAATCGAAGACCTCAGTGCTGTGAGGCAGTAATGCTAACCATTACTCCATCCGTGCTGCATGAAACCAATGCCATGGTTTCGTGATAAGTTTTTCATTTATAGTTCTTTAACCAATACAATGTATTGTATTAGTAGTAGACTCTAATACCCCTTTTCCACCTAAATTCCCGGTCTGACCCGGAGTTGGAACAAAGGCCCTCATTCAGAGCCGCTCGCTATTTGCGTTCGTTCAAAAACAAGGGGTGGCTATTCAAGTGATCCGTTCGCAAATTGCAGTCTGTTCACACCTCTAAGTCTGAACGAGCGCGCAAAACATACGCTCGTTTATTTGATAAAAACGCCCCCTGGCCGCTCGCACCATACGTCATGTCCGCTATTTATTAGATTAATCGAGTACATCGTACAGCGTATGAACTGCTCGCTATTCTTGTGGTTGGTTTTTTCAACCGCTATTTTGCGAGCAGTTCTGAGTTAAAAAAAACCAAGTGACGTGGTCAATGACGCTGCTGTATTAATTAGGCACTCCCTTAAAACGCCCATTTTGACCTTTAAGCACGCCTGCGTTCGAATTCCACTCCCCGGTTTTCAAGCACCTTCCCCTGTTACCACCCACATACGCCTCATTCTGTCACTCAAAATAGCAGGCACTCGCTATATAGCGTACAAACGATTTTCGGCCGCACTAACCGGTTCGCGCATGCGTACTAAAAACCGTACGCATGCGCAGATGTGCGAACATCGCTCGGAACGAGCGTACTGCCGCTAGCGAGCGGCTCTGAATCAGGCCCAAAGTTCCTATCCGGATCAGACCCGGAATTTTGGCGGCGCCGACTCGGGATATTCCCTAGTCTGCGCTGCTCACACCGCAGTCGGGTCTGCATAGACCCAGCTTTTGCGGAGTGAAAGTGGTCGCTTGGAGATGACGTAATCTCCAAGCGCCACTGAAGCCGGACCAATCGGCCGGCTAGCAGCGCACTCCAGGTCATCGTGACCCGGAGTGCGCTGTTCTCACAGCAGGGTTTCACGGGCTATGCCCGTGTTAAACCCTGCTAGTTACCTGGGTTGGATTGCCGGGTCACTCGACCCGGCGATCCAACTCTCTCCCCTTTTACACCAGGGAGCTGCCCGGGTTAACCCTTCAAAAACCCGGGTTTTAGCTCCAGTGTAAAAGGGGTATAAGTTATGATGAGCACTATAACGTGCTGCTTTATAACATTTTTCAATGCAGAATTTAAATCATATAATGCAATATTGAGAACTGCACCACTGACTTACATTTGTGCAATTTTAATCAACTTTTAAGTGTTAATAAAAGTATAAAAATAAAATAAAAAAAAGTATAGATGTGAACAAGCCCTTAATGACTTTTTTTCAAATCTATTCTAGACACTGACATAATCACCTATCAAAGCTTATTGCCAGCAGCCTTTGTACATAATTATTATTATTATTAACAGCTACTCGTATAGCGCCATCATAATCCATTGTGCAGTCACTAAGACCCGAAAAGCCATCCATTTCTTTAAATAATAGTACTTAAAATAAAATGTAATTTGCAAAAAAATAACAATGCATTATACCAATAACAATTTGCAAAATGTATTCACCCCATGACAGTATTGGACTATATAGTTATTGTTGGAGGTACGCATAAGATATGGAAATAATATCTCTATTGAAACTATTAAGGTTTTTGTTTCGAGCGTTGTTGTTGGTAGAATATAATTACACCTACAGGGGACTAATGGTTTGTTCAAAGGTTGTTGCTAAGAAATTATAAGTGTTTTACAATAGTTTTGCCACTGGGTGTCAATGTTACCATATGTGGTATGCTATTTAATGCAAATTGCCATAATAATGTGCACTAGTTCTCTCTAGACGGGTATATAAAAGTAAAGCACAGCTTTCCAATTACATTGACATATCCTTTACCTTTGAAAAAAGACAAAAAAAAATAGAAAAAAAAAATCTCACGGAACAATTTGTCCATAAGGCGTAAGGTTTCAGGCCATCTCTGCAGGTGTTTCCTAGGGAAGGCAGATTATTTGTCAGTATTGAGGAATAATGCTCTTGTACAAAGTATACGTCCATAAAATTCAAGTGTGTTTGCATAATTAGGATTCAATGAATGTTTTACTTTCATTACCTGCCCAGACTACAACAAGTGTCTTTTATCTGTAATTTGCAGATAACCTGTCATGTAAATGAGACAGCTATCAGATCCATGTTAACCCCTTCTTCTCCAGCCGATCTATTCGAGTACTATAGGTCCAATATATAAAACAAATAAAAGGATTTGTTCTGCTTTAAAGTAGATAGAAACATTACATTTTAATGTTACATGTAACATACAATTCTTCATGCAAGTGATTTGTGGTTTCCTTATAGTGATGCATGTTCTAGTTCTACAGTTTAGATTATGCTGACTGGAAACTGCCATTGTAATCCCTGTCAAAGAAGGACTCTTAAGAGGCATATTCAATTAGGTGCGAAAAGTCCCGGACTTTTTTCCGGCATCGCTGGTTTTCCATGCGGAAAATTATCGCGCTCATCCCCGCTTATCCCCGTATTCAATTAGAGATCGGCGAAAACGGAACCCAGCGAATTCGGACCTGGCGAAAAGTCTTGTTAGATTTGTGCAAATCAGCCTGACACCCCCCAAAAGATGCACTGACATTGGGGATCACTATATATACCCCCAAATAGGCCTGCTGAAGGTATTTGGGGTACTTAAATGCTCTCAATTGGTGCAAATATGTGTCTTTGCAAAAGTGGTGAAGAATAGCATTTAGCAGTTTTTTTTCTAGAAAATAAGTAGTCCCTGCAAATTTGGGGTACACGAAAATGGGTGCAAGCATATTTTAAAGTTGCTAAAGTGAAGTTTTAAAAAATATGAAAAATCGACCTGCAATTTTAAAAACACCTGGGACATACTTGGGGACAGTCATTTTGCTAGTTTTTAAGTTTGTCCCCCAACTTTGTACTATTTTGCCCCCTTTTTCAAAGTCATTTTTTGGTGGTGTTCCTAAGTTTTTTTCAAACTTTTTTTTGACACAGTTTAGCTTTGGGGGACTATCCCAAGGGAGCAGGGGGGTTCCCGCAAGTTTGCACCCCAAAACCCTAATTCTGCACTTTTTTTCGACAGCTTTCATAGGCAAATCTTTTTCGCCTATTCCAATGCATTGACTTTCTGCACCGGCGAAAAGTCTTTGGAATTGAATACAGGAATAAGTTTTCGCCTGGCGAATTGACGTCACCGTTTATACTTTTCCGCAGAAACGGCCTTTTCGCACCTAATTGAATATGCCCCTTCGTAGTTTTTTCTATATGTGCTATCTTATACAGCAGGTACAAAAACTGAATTTGCATGAATTGCTGCTATCTGTGCAGTTTATTTATTGATCACTTGAACTCATGAACTGTAACAGATTTATCAGAAATATGACAGGATGCAGACAGCAACTCCTGAATTACTTAGAATAAATATTTGTGTAGTACATGTAGCATTGCAAATCCATACAGTCTGCTAAAGTTTGTGTAGAGGGTTAGTCTTGCTTAAATAAAAGCTATACGTATACGCACATAGATAAATGACACTACTATGTATTTCCCAGCCACCCATGGCTAAGATGAGAGGTGCCGGTAAGTTGAAAGTGACATGCAGGATACCGGATTCCACTGGGTCTACTGTCACCTGTCCATACTTTGGTGTCAGAGGAATGCAGCGGGGGACAGGTGGCATCTGGCTGACACGTGTGGGCCTGCCTGAATCAAAGTTCAAAAAAGAAAACACTTCCCTGAAACTCTTAATTCCAACACAGAGGGTGCTGAGATTAAAGAACAGCTTGATATTCAGTTGACTCAAAGGACTTTACAAGTAGAGACTGTACTACCATCAGTGTCTCTACAAATGTCTGCATAGTCACAGGGTGCTACAAATAAAGGTCATTTTTCTTTTAATATTTAATACTAAACATGTAAATATGTTAAAGAGCCTACATACCAAGACTTATAATTTGACATTGTGATGTTATATAGTAAAGCGCAAAGTTTCAATGGACAATATTTACGCAGGCAGCCATAGACAAACCCCAAGACATAGCGAACCCCAAATAAAGTGCATTCTTCCCTATACACACAAAGGAGGAAGCCATTTTGTGAGATTAAAATAGTGACTACTGAGGCGTGAGACACCAGCGCCTCATACTACAATAATTATTCTTTTTTTTGCTTGTTTTATGTTACTACTGACCCTCATGTTGATAGATTGTGCGTTGCACTATTACTGTTGTATATAACCATGCATTTTCCCCTAATTCAGTATGATGTAATGCAGGTCAACACCATATTTTGTTGGACTTCTAGTATGTTTTTGATGTGGTTGGTAGTATGTGCTATTAAAGAACTGTGACGTTTTGTTATAATGGACTAGGTTGTGAAATACTGTTTAGGCTATAGTTCATTATGAGAACCAAAATATAATACAGACCTTATGGATTTTGACAAGTAAATTTGTCTGTGTCCAAAGACCAAGACAAATACTGTACATGTTGCATTGCGTCTGGACAGTACACAGTATAAATGCATTATTGGTAACATAAATCATTATACAAGTGCTGACGTTTTCTATGTTACTGTCACATCCTGGTCTTGCCATGTCAATAATGCATACAATTTATAAGTGAATGAAGACCAGGTCTGCTGCAGGGGTATTGGGCCCGATTCTGAGGTGCATGCATTGGGCAATATTTTGCTACTACGTGTGCACGAAAATCCCTAAAACTCATATGGCCCATGCATCCCATGGTGTGTACGCACAAATTCGCAGTTGTGATTGAGATGAATAGTATCAGAAATGCAATGGAATAATGCTGGGCATCCTGAGTTGTGACTGAGAGGTGGCTATTCAGATGCACAAAAATAGTCAGCGTTATGGGTGCGTTGCTGAAGTGGTTGCGCACACAGACGCTTAATTGCTTACAATGGAGGCCATGCTATGACGTAAACGTTTTGATTATGCGACCGATGGTGGCGTACAAAATGGTATTACAGCATCTAAAGACGCCTAAAGTGGGCGTTTCAGTCCTTGCACAGTCAGACAGGCTTGTACACCAGGGGAAGCACTAATACTAGCATTAGCATACAGGTGAGACTGCTGCAAATGACGATAAAGTAGTCGCAGCAGGGTACAACTCAGAATCAGGCCCTTTGTCTCTAACTTTTTGTTTTGCGCTTGAAATAATGTTTTTGTGTAGTTCTGTATACAAAAGCCAGTGTGACTAGCATGATTTACCAAATAGCCATGTGCAAATAAATGTACTGTGTAAATAACGCATACACCACAAAACAACATAGTAATAAAGGGGCTTTGGAAAAGAAGGGATTGAGGAGTGAGAAAAAAAAAACTTATTTGAACAACACAAGTTGTGGTATTGTCAGAGTAAAGTGCATAGCTTAGCTGTCACAAAGGATTTTTGTGTTTGGTTACAATGTATTGAAGATGTGTCCCAATCCTTCAGTGTGGATAATACTCTGAAAGACCTCATGTGGTCAGTCTAATCTGATGGACTCTCTTTTTTGCCCTGTTAATGATTAGTGACCTGTTAGGCAGCGACAAAGGGAGCTGTGCTCAGTGCAGGTATGGTGTGTTGGAGGAGGTGGCGCAGGCATTGCTGTCAGCAGGAGTTTGCCTGGAGATACAATAAAAAAAAGTTTGCACTCTCCTATTATAGGGGTGGAGAAAGTAGTAGACTCACCATCCAAAATTCACTGCTCCAGGCACCTGCTGCTGCTGGACAGATTTTGGGAGGAACAGTTCTCCACTCCCCTGCATGCTGATTGGCTGGGGGTTGACAATGGTAATTTGCATGGGGCCTCCCCGGCCCGCAGGCTGCATATTAGACAGTGGAGCGCTGACACAGGCACACTAGTGCCTTTCTGTTATATCCCGGAGTGCAGAGTCCCATGTGAGACCCTCTTTGCCTGGATTGTGTCATCGGCAGCAGCCACCGCTTCACCAAGATGCCCCGGTCATTCCTGGTCAAGAAACACTTCTCTGTCACCAAAAAGCCAAACTACAGTGAACTGGAAAGTCAGACAGGTACATTTACAATAAGTGATCCCCCTACCCACTGCACCTCCTCCTGGTGCTGCACCATGCACAGGGCAAATAGAACGTTTCTATAGATCGTTCACATGATCTTTCTTGTCTGATCTGCAATGCTAATAACCTTCTATAACATGACCTGCAGTAAATGTACTCTTGAATCTAATGTAAGTGTGTTTTTGTTTTCCCTCTCTTAGTGTATATCTCACCATTCCTATATGACAAGTACCCCATCCCTCTGATACCTCAGCCAGAGATCCTCAGCACAGGAGCCTACTTTCCACCTCTTGTCTGGGACACTGGGTTACTTACAACGTTCTTTACCACTGAGCCTGACTACAGTAAATCTCCCATCTCCACATCCAGTGAAGACTGTAAACCTTTAGACCTCACCTCTTTCTCCAGCGAGGACGATGAGGGCAAAACCTCAGACCCCCCCAGCCCAGCCTCTTCAGCCACAGAAGCAGAGAAGTTCCACTGTAACCAGTGCACTAAGTCGTACTCTACCTTTGCTGGACTGTCTAAGCATAAGCAGCTGCATTGTGACTCACAAACCAGAAAATCTTTCAGTTGTAAATACTGTGAGAAGGAATATGTCAGTTTGGGGGCCCTGAAGATGCATATCAGAAGTCACACACTGCCCTGTGTCTGCAAGATCTGTGGCAAGGCGTTCTCAAGACCATGGCTCCTTCAGGGACATATCAGAACACACACAGGTAAGGGACAGTGCATGTTTCCTGCTGGCATAATACAGCAGCAAAGTAGTGTTTGTTAAAATGTTTTGGCATTAATATATACTGTAATCTATCCATATGTAGGATGATATACGTTCTGGCAAATGTTCTTTTATGTCACTTTGAAGTTGGGGCTTGCCAATAATAATGGGCAGGTGGAAATTGAACACCTAAAGAATAAATGGAAATGACAAAAGCCGACGTACAAATGGATTATTTCAGCCTCATTAATTCCCTTTCAGGCAGACCAATGTTAAGGGTGGGCACAGGAAGCGCTGTGAATTGCACCTGTTACAGTACAGTTGCAGGGACGGGTAATACACTCCCAGCTGCCAGCCTTGCTTGTGTTCCTACAAGAATCACAATCACATTGTACCAAATCCTTTATCTAAAACACAGGAACAGTCTACTCGTTGTGTATTTTGTGGGTTTAAATTCACACCCCCTTCAAGTGCTAAAGGCTATGCAAAATACACTCAAAGCATTAATTGTGTTAGCTAAATGGCTACTAGACACTACCCTGTGTATAATAAATAAATAAATTCAGTGTGCCCATTAGCATTCTATATATAGGTTGAGTGCCAATTTAATTAGGCATTTCCCAATAAAATGTACACACCCCTGTATACCCAACACCTAAACCCTGAGGTTGCATTAAGTGTGTATGTGGGGTGGGGGTCTCTAGCTGCTGTATTGTGCACACACAAGTAATTTATTGCACATTAAAACCATTTTCTTTTCTTTTTGCTTACAGGTGAAAAGCCATTTTCCTGCACTCATTGCAATCGGGCCTTCGCTGACCGCTCCAATCTCCGAGCCCATCTACAGACCCATTCAGACGTCAAGAAGTATCAGTGCAAAACCTGCTCCAGGACTTTCTCCCGCATGTCTCTCCTTCACAAGCACGAAGAGACAGGGTGTTCTGGGAATCACTGATCACTATTTTCCACACAATTGACTATTGCTGATACTCCAGAAGATCATTCTTTTCCCAGATAAAAATGCCTTGGCTGTATGTAGCAAGTGCACCAAAATCATGTGGTTTTTGGGGGACCTATAACACTTTTATATAATGCTCTTAGTGGCTTAAGTGAGCTCTTTGTGTTTCAGAACCTTCCTACAGTATCACAGGGAACAAAATACCTTTTATGTGTGTACGCTTAACTGTTTTGTTTATTCAGTACCCAAAAAAACAGGCAATAAGATGGCGATATTGATTGTATTTTGAAATGATGAGACCCTGTGATTTGCAGACCTTAAACCAGCAAGAAAGAAAAATCTTATATTTTTGTGGATGCAGTAAAAGCCTAATTCCTCTATTTTATGAAGGACCGATTGAAAGTGTTACAAATGTGTTCTTATTTTTGTGATTGTATATATAAATATATGCAAAATAAGTACTTTAAGCAAAAGGTGTTACTATGCAATAATAATATCACACTTAAAAGGCAGCTGTTTGGCAACAGCACAATGACAATTTGTAATGCCTGCACCATTAACAATGATCAGGAAAGCGAGAGCTGGTTGCTGTTACCAAACAACAATTGTGTTTACAGAGCTCTTGAGCACCTGTTAATATGACTCTTAAACAACTGCCTTTCATGAGAGCTCAGATTAATAGTGAGCAGTTGTCAAGAGATACAATGGCTAGTTGTAGAAGCCAGCCGTGGACAGGTGGACGCCAAAAACTCCTATTTATGTCTATGGACAGGTGTTTTCTTCTATTATGTTTTTTTTATCTACATAATCCTTGCAAAGAATGTTTACATTTCAAAGGTACACTGGTATTTATATTTTTTTATCTGCCACATTTTGTACTGATGAAACTTTTTTTATAGTTAAACACAGTTTATTTGATAATAAAACAACTCTAATTTATAAACCTTTTTGTTTCTGTGAACTTTATTCTTTTCGTTGAACAATTAACTTTATTAAAGCTTGGGAAACAGTCAGGATTGGGAAGCACTTCTATCATTATATGCAGCTACAATCATCAAAAATATGTAGTTGATTTCTGAGGCAAATGCCGAACTAACAAATCATTGCCCTCTGTGCTATCACAACAGCTGGAGAGACACAGGTTGCTAACCCTGATTTAAACAATCTGGACATTATACCAGGAAATAGTGCAGAACAGTATATTGTGCTTCACATGACAGTAGGAAAGGCTTGTACTAAAACCATTTCATTTCTGGAAGGCAGGTGGTGTGATTGAGCAATCGAAAGAACTGTTCAGAAATTTGTCAAGGGAGAGACAATACATGCTCTGATGTTCCAAACACTTCCTATTATTTTATATTTCAGCTTTTCTTGCTTCATCTCACAAGAGTTGAAATTTGTAGCACCATTGATTCAGTCTGTTTGCAGTGTCTTTATATTGTTTAAAATACTGAAACATTTCAAATACACGGTCATGCTGACTTGCGGGGCACTTTGCTCCTGGGCAGGTTTCATTTAAATTGTCACATTTTCTTCCAGTAAATAGACATACAGTAGCCAGCGGCTGCTTCATGACTCCCAGGAAGAAGAGCTGTCACTTCATTCCCTAAACCACGAAGAGGCATATTGATGACTGACATTTATTTGAACAAGATGTTCTGCAGTTACTAAGAGCATTCAGTTTCAGCTGAGTGAACGGTGGCATTTCCATTCCTGCATGCGTTCTAGTAAATATAAGTGAGATGGGTTTTGATGTCCTGATATTATACTAGGCCATTGGAATTCATAGCCTCCAGTAACATTTTAAGCCAAGCTGCTGGTATTGAGATGGTTGGTTGGATAGTGAGAACTTCACACTGTTTATGGCCTTAGGGCTTTGCTGTGTCTTTTATACACCTCTTGCAAGTTAACAACAGAGTGAAGAAAAGTTAATTGGCGAACAAGTATAAATCGGTGGTCGCCTCCAGCCATCATTCAAGACATTCTGAAGACATTTCAAGTGTTAGTTTGCAGGTGTCACTATACTTTCAATCCAACCAACTACCAGTTCAATCAGTTTTTTTTTTAAATTCACATTTTTCCAAACTTATTATATATATATAATTTCCTTCTTTCCAAATAACAGTTTATTTGCCTTAATTTAATTTTTCCACTACTAAATCTGCAGTCACTGGTATAATAGTGCAACATAATGTAAGAAGCGCCACAAACAAAAGAGAAGTCAGAGGTGACTGCTATCTGATAATGCTTTTAATTTACTAATGGTGTCTATTTTGCTAAAGACCCTGGAAAGCCATGCTGTTGTTTTGTAATGGAATTTTCACCTACCAAATGTAGGTCCCAATTTGACAGTTTTGTGGCTGGGCGGCCATTGATGAATCTCAGTACAGGTTGAGTCTCCCATATCCAAATATTCCAAAATACGGAACATTTTTAGCATGCCTGAGATGGTGAAACCTTTGCTTTTTGATGGTTCAATGCAGACAAACTTTGTTTAAGGCACAAAATTATTAAAAATAAAGTATAAAATTACTTATAGGCTGTGTGTATAAGGTATATATGACACATAAATAAATTTCATGTATGTACACAAACTTTGCTTGAGCCACAAAATTATTAAACATATTGTATAAAATTAACTGCAGGCTTTGTGTATAAGGTATATATAACACATAAATGCATTCTGTGTGTATATTTGGGTCCTATTCCCAAGATATTTCATTATGGTATGCAAATATTCCAAACTGCGGAATATTCCGTTATCCAAAATACCCCTGGTCCCAAGCATTTTGGATATGGGAGACTCAACCTGTAATACAAAATACCTTCATACTAACAGAAGGCGGTATTTAGCAAAGGGCATAATGAGGCACATGTAGTTCTATTCCATTACATACAGTTGAAATGGTTCTATTTGTATTTCCTTTTACAAGCCACTCATTTTATGCAGTAAAAATAATGAAGCAATGGCTTTGGTAGTAAGGCATGTAGGCACAATTGCAAATTTCTATTCTATTCACCTGAAATACCAAAGACAGTGTCACAGTGTTCATGAAACAATTACAAGATTCATAGTATATACTGTGTTTACAATTAGAACCCCATACACTTTTCTCATAATCTAACATATTTGGGAAAGCATGTCAGTAATATGATTCAGGACAGAAAGGTTTCAGCACAGGACATATATATGAAAAACATGGCAGGGTCACCACTGCTGTGGGATTAGTTTTCCCTGTAACAAGAACCGTGCCTCTAGTACTTGTATATGTGGTGCAATAAAGTGATGTAAATATCATATCTCCCAACATTGCCAATTTGAAAATTGAGAAAGTATTAGTGAGCTGTTGCAACATGCCGATGTAAAAGGACATGGCCATGGAAGAGCATCCAAACCAGCATCCACTAAAAACACTCGTTTACCATGCATGGATAGAAGTAGTTCACAGGTGGTATCATCAGCAGCCAGGCTGCAGGCCACCCATCTGAGCATTAGTACCAGCTGTACCCCCTGAAGGCGGCCCTGCTCTCAAATCTGAACTGTACTCAACTGTATTGGGGTAGTTGGGTGGCTTGCAATATATTTACAATATCCTCTAACAAATGTCTGTTACAGTGACTTCTGAAGTAATAGCTTATAATCATTATTATGATTATAAGGAATAATTCTTCCCCTAGTGTAGATCTTTATGGATATTTGACATTACTTTGCAATTCTGTAATCTATATAAAAGCACTTAGCGTCCTACAGTGCCTAATAATCATACTTGTCGCTATCCTTGCTGTCCCCTCCCCTTTGGCAAGTGGCAGCCAGGTGGGAAATCCTAGGGTGGTGGTGCAAGCATATGGCAAGTGCAGAGGCGTGGCACCATGACCGGGATGGGTATGGAATACCGGCACTCAGAATCAGAAACCTGACGCCGGCATCCCGATAGAGTTAGAATACTGACACTTGTCTGTCAGTACTCTAACCCTCCCCCTCTCCCTACCCTAATGCTAACCCTTCCCCCCATTTCCTAAACTTAAACTTCCCCTCCCCGCACCCTAATCCTCCCCCCTTAGTGCCTAACCCTCCCCCTAGTGCCCAACCCCTAACTCTAACCATCCCCCCAACCTCGCTACGTAACTTTGAGATTCCAGCGCCGGCGTTAAGAGTGCCGGAATCCTCGCAGTCGGGATATTGACCGCAACCCAAAATGATCATATCATTGGGACTTCACCTCCTGCTATTTAAAGCCGTGGTGGTTCTGTGGACCTACCTCCTGCTATACAAAGCTGTTATTCCAGGGAGTGGTGCAGCAGGTGGCTCCCGGGAGACTTGCCTACATTTTTGGGTATCCAGGAGAGCTACCAGAGATTCGGGGGTCACCTGGACATTCCAGGAGAGTAGGTAAGTATGCTATTAATATTTATTTTTATAGTGGTTTAAACTTACATTGCCCACCTCCACTTATAATATAATCACATTTGTATAAAACTGATAACATTAAAATGTCCTCATATTCACTGTGAGGCACTGTCCATAAACAAGCACCTAGATCAGCGGCTGCCCAGTCACACTGGCTTATAAACTCTGCGAGACGCTATTTTCTCCTACTAGTGGAAGAGCGACCCGGGCGGTTCTGACGTACCAAAGTGTATGCAGCCGCGGCCGTAGCCCGATGTCTGTGTGCCAGCTCCGCTCTCCGGACAGAAGAGACCGGCGGAGAGGTAAGACTGGGAGCCGCATTGTTTTGTTGTTTCACTGCCATGGTGTAATCATAGCGGCCATGCTACTGCGTACTAGTACTACCGCATACACACCCGACACCTGTATGGAATTAATGTTATTAGCAGATCACCTCTAAAACTGAGCATGCATCTTGTTACATGCACCTTTCATGTTAGCATATTAAGAAGTGCAGCATGCATGTCAGCAAAATGCAGTGTCACGAAGGATGAACCTGGATTTACAAGGATGACTTGGTAACACTTTTTATTGTTTTTTTAAGTGCTGTTCTACTAAAATGCACATACATGTACTGTCATGCCTTGAAAATGTGTACTGTTGTGGCCTCAGTATATTATTACACCAGCCTGTGTAAAAAAAACAAAAACCCTTACCCTAACACATTATACTCCATTGGGGTAGATGTATTATAGCGGCACTTAACGTGCCGCTATAACGCTTCCCGCTTCGCCTCTTTACCGAGGCGAAGCAGGAAGCACTACCGATGAGATGTATAAACACCCGCTAGAGACATGCGCTGTGTCTCTCTCCTGGTCGGCTCCACTGAGCATGCGCGGGATCTCGCAAGTATCGCGAGATCCCCGCGTGGAGCCCTGGAGCCGGCAGCCGCCGCAGCAGGGACAGGGCTGTCCCTGCTGTGGGGATAGGCTAACGCCGGGCTGTAGCTGTCAATAACGACAGCTACAGCCGGCCGAATGATCATGCGTTATGACCGTTCGTACATGGCCCTGCTGTCAGCGCTGCACAGCGCTCCTGTCATTTGCCGCCCAGACCCCCGATCATACATCGGGGAGAAGCGGTATCAGCGCACATAACATGCGCTGATACCGTTTCTGGGCTTCGTACATCTCCCCCATTGTGTAGCCACACAATAAGAAGCATTATGTCAGACTTTTCCCACCACAAACAGCATTACATAAGTCTGTTCCCCTAGAAACCAGTATTACACCAGTCTGTGCCCAACTCCCACAGAAAATGGCAGTAAATCTGCCTGTCTCTTCACAAAAAGGAAAATATTACACTTCAGCTTGTGACCCCAAAAACTAAATTTGCAACAGCCTCTATCCCCATTAAATATACCTCCACAATATTATTGGGGATGCAATCGAGAAACCGTCTGTCTTCATCCCGACAGCCGGCTTCCTGACTGCTTTATCCCGGCGAGGGTTAAATGACAGGCGTTTATATCTAGTCGCCTATCGTTTTCCCGACGCCGGGAGACAGGCGCCCGGCTTCCCAATCGAAGGGATGCCAGGCGCCGTGAGCAGACAGCCGCGGGGGGTGGAGGGTTAGGTTTAGGGCACCCGGGGAGGACTTAGAGTTAGGCACCCCTCGGAAGGGTTAGGGTTAGGCTAGGAGGAGGGAGGGTTAGGGTTAGGCAACCCTGGGGGGGACTTAGGGTTAGGCACCCCCCTGGGGGGTTTAGGTTTAGGCAGCGGGGAAGGGGGGGTTAGGGTTAGGCACTTAGGGGGGAGGTTAGGGTTAGGCACCCCTAAGGAAGGTTAGGGGGTTAGGTTAGTTTTTACTTACCTGGGGACAATCGGGATTTCCATCGCTGTCGGGCTTCCGCTGCCGGGATCTCTGCTTCTGTCAGCCTGCCGCGCCCGGGATTCGAACTGCCGGCCAGAGGAACGGCGGTATTTCATACTGATTCCAATTATTTAACTGGGCTCCTGGCATTTGTTTCTTAAAGGCTTAACCCTCCCACTCTCCCTACCCTAACTCTAACCCTCCCTCCTTGGTTCCTATCCCTAACCTCCCCCCTAATGCCTGAATGAAACATCCCCTCAACCCTAAACCTAACCCTCCCCCCTTAGTGCCTAACTCTAACCCTCCCCCTAGTCCCTAATCTAACCCCCCCCCCCCCACCCTGCTACTTGCATTCGGTATCCCGGCGGATGGGTTGCCGGCAACGGGATTGTGAGAGGCATCGGGATTCTGGCTCCCAGAAATATCAGCACAGGCATCACGGCCGCCAGGGTATTGACCGTATCCCCTAATTAAGTCACTTGTGCTCAAGCATGGTTATTCTTCAAACTTGAACTGTAATGGCGGAGTCTGGGAACCTCTGTACTACACTATTAATATTACAGCAGCCAGAGTCGATCTCTCTCCTATTGGAAGCCTAGCATTAAATAATAATAGTGATGCACAGAGCTGAACGTTACTCATTTAGGGGTTAAATGATGACAACCGAATGTAATTGATTCCTGAGATAGGATTGTCATTCCCAGCTTGCCTACAGGTAAGAGGGATGAGAGCACAAACACTGGGACATTATGCATTTTTCTTTGTTTAAATAATTAAGGGGATTTGGCGACTGGGATTTGTCTAGTCCTGTAATAGTTTATTATTATTATCCTTTTTTTATAGCACAAAATATTATATAGCCGTTTACATTAGTTAGATCACAATGCAATTAATACCCCTTTCACATCGGAATGCTAGGTCGCACCCGGGATTTTGTTCACGCGTCCATCCTGGTTGCAACACAGCTGAGACCCCCTTCAGATTGGTGGCTCGATGACGTCACTGCCATCATGTGCTAAACTGTCACTTGGAGATTAAATAATCTCTAAAGCGCCAGCTCTTCCTATGCATCACGAGCCGAGTTAAACGCATGTTCAATCCTGCCCGTTACTATACTTGAAATGCCGGGTCCAGCCGGGTTATTTCAACCTGGCCCTTTCCCACTGCACAGTGACCCGGGTTGCTGCGCGTTCACGTAAAATAACCCGGGTTATTGCTTGTAGTGTGAAAGGGTTATCAACAACATACAAAAACAAGAAACAGAAGGTAAAAATTGTCCTGCCCAAATGAGCTTACAATCTACAATGTAACTATATTGTAATCAAGTGTATAATAATGTAAACTCTGCTACTGCAATATAAAATAATATGTATTTTCAGGGTCCTCAGATGTGGCTCTTTCTCAAGGACGCATATACATGTACACAAATGTTACGTTTGTAATGAGACCAAAATTAAAAAAACTTTCTAAATAGCACAGAAATTTGTAAATCACAGTGTGGGTCTTTTAACGGATGGGTATGAAGTCCCGACAGGGCAGGTAAGTACCCTATCCCTACCTTCTCCCACCCTCCTAACCCTCCAGTGGTGCCTAACCCTAACCTCCCCCCCTAGTGCCTAACCCTAACCCTCCCTTACTGCACCCTAAACCTAACCCTTCCAGGGGGGTGTATAACCCTAACCTCCCCCCGGGAGTGAACAACCCCCCTCCCCCCAAGGGTGCCATGTCAGATAACCCGGGTCGCACCATTTACACCGCATCATTACCCGGGTCCATCCTGGGTCTGACCCTGGTAGCTGCCCGGGTTGGATTCAGGATTTATTTTCCAGGGACCCTTTTCCACTGAGCTGCGACCCGGGTAGACCCGTCAATAACCCAGGTCTTAACTTCTATTTTTCTACAAATGTCAAGTTAAGGCCATATAGCACAGCCCATGAAGCAATTAAATTAAACCTCAGCTATAATAGCTACATATATTGGTGTCCCAACATTAAGTTACTGGATTTTGTTGCTTGGAAAAGTTTGCTAATCTTGCTTGTTATGAGGGCACAGGAAAGCTCTCTAAGGGCCGTATGTGGCCTCAGGGTCTGATTCAGAGACGGACGCTCTGAAAGAGCGCTCATTCTGAATCAGGGTGTTTGGGGGTTTATTTGGAGCGGCCACCTGGCCGCTCGCATAGCGATCACCCACAGCTATAGCGAGCGGCCAGGTTGATGGTCGCGATGGTCAAGGCCGTCGCGACCATTGGGCTTGCGACGAGACCCTTGTGGTAAGGTCTCCTGGCCGCAAGCCATAGAGAGCTTCTGGCTCTAATACAGCCGGAAGCTCTCCCACTGACATCACTGATGATGTGAGTGGGGCTGCCCACAAATGGCAGGCGTTCGTTTGGGAACACCTCCGTTTGTGAAGCCACCCCCCGGCCACGCCGACCAAACGGGGAAAGCTGTCAATCACCATCGACAGCTCCCCCCCCTTTGTTGCGAGACCCGGAGCGACGGAGCACCCGTCGCTAGCCGGTTCTCGCGCATGCGCACGACGGAGCCAGCTCCGTCGTGAGCAAGCCCAGTGGGCAAACATTGACCCGGTTGCGAGCGTTCAGCGCTTGCGACAAGGTCTGAATAAGGCCCTCAGTGCTGAATGTTGCTATCACTATTATACTGAACTGTTCCAGTTAAGAACTATTATGCCAGTTCCTGCCAATCAACTTTAAATACATGTAATTAGTTTTCTATTTTTTTTTCAGACCACAACCATGTTTTACATATGTACAGAGTCGTGCTAAACATGAATAATCACAGATATCTATCTTGCGTGTTTTGGATCTATTTCTAAGAAAATAAGAATATATTTGCAGGGTTTATGTGCTTAGAAGTAAATTCAAGTTAACTGATGTTTCCTTGTTTTTCTGATTGGAGAGTCATTATTGTTTGGCAGGACCAGATTCACATGTTGATTTATTTAGAATTTAACTTCCATACATTCCCTGCATAAAACATGAGGCACATTGGATGGATCAGCCTGAAACTTTCAACAGGGCAGTATTTTATTAAGATCTGTTTTAATAGAGAGATGTAGCGATTACTGGCCTAATGGAAAAGGAATTCAAACAAGCAAGCCACAAAAGGAACCATGTAATTATCACTGTTGATACTTCTGAATATTGTAAGCAGTTAATTTTTTTCCTAGGTCTAAGAAAAAATATGTGGTAATACTCTCTTAAAGGGGCTGAACAGTTAGTAGGTAAATGCCAATACTGGTTATGGTTGCAATTGAGAGCTTGTGGTTAATAGGATGCCTCATCTATCTAGTGTCAATTCGCAACACAGCACAGCTTGCCTGGCGTGAGTGAGCCGCCAGATCCCATGCTACCCTGCTAGCATCGGGCGTCTTTTTTTCCAAAAATGTATCTAAGTCGCAATGCGATGCAACTAGGACGCACCAGCAGACTGTGCTGATTAATTTAATATGTGACATTTGTATATCTGTGTGCACCTGAGTCTGTATATCAGGGGTTCCCAACCACGGTCCTCAAGGCACACTAACAGTCCAGGTTTTAGGGATAGCCATACTTTTTGCACATGTGACTTAATTAGTGCCTCAGTTATTTTGATTTAACCATCTGTGCACAATCATGGATATCACTAAAACCAGGACTGTTAGTGTGCCTTGAGGACCGAGGTTGGGAATCACTACTGTATATAAACCACAACGGAACTTGGAATGAAAAAAACTGTAGTCGCTACATTGTAGCACTTCGTATACAGATTCAGAGACTCAGTCGCACACAGATATACAAGAGTTGCATATGAGATTAATCAGCACAGTCTGCTGGTGCGCCCTAGTTGCATTGCATTGCGACTTAAGGTGCCTATCCACTAGACATAGGTTCTCAAACTCGGTCCTCAGGACCCCACACAGGTCACGTTTTGCAGGTCACGCAGTAGGTGTACAGGTGTATTCATTACTCACTGACACATTTTAAAAGTTCCACAGGTGGAGCTAATTATTTCACTTGCGATTCTGTGAGGAGATCTGGAAAACATGCACTGTTTGGGGTCCTGAGGACCGAGTTTGAGAACCACTGCACTAGAAGACAGGTAAAAGACTGCACGATTACAACATTGTAATCGTGCAGTCATTTGTCAGTCTGTGATGTGCCTACACTGAACGAGCAGTCGCTCAGAGTAGGCACAATCAATCATCTGCAAACATGCTGAACCTGACGTTATCGACAGGTTGACTAGCATGTTTGCACGATGATAGATATCTAAAAGACCAATTTTTGAAACAATCTGCAAACGATTTTCAAACGATTATAGAACGATTATCAAACGATCGAACGATATCGTTATCGTTCAGTCGTTCATTTTAATCGCACCTTTAGGCACATTTTTGGCAAAAAAGACACCCGGCGCTAGCAGAGTAGCACAGGACCTGGGGCTCTGAGTGGGACTTTCTACATCAGGGTCCATAGGGTATCCACAGGATACCTTGGGGTATAGGTGATGACGTCAGGCATCGGGCACCATAGAGTTAAGTTTTCAGCCTCCCAGGATGCACTAGGGTCCCCCTCCTGTACCCTGCCCCCAAGCCAAGGCATCTCAGTTTCGTTTGGTGCCCGGCCGGAATCAGATGCACCTGTTAGAGGGGGGCTAAGAATAGCCCCTGAAGTTTCTTCAATGCAGCTGTGGCTGCACATCTGGAAGTACAGCATGGACAGTCAGTGCTGACGGCCATTCTGTCTTCCCTACACCCCCGCCGGTACCAGAACGTCGGTACCGATCCGGGGATGCTGGTAAGCATCTGGGGTCACAGCTAGCGGTGACCCTAGATGTTTGGGACCATGGCCGGATCCAAGGGGGCAACAGGTAAGCAGCGGGGTCCCGCGGTGGGACCCTGCTGAAACATGGTCCAGAGTCCCCTGGCAGGGGGCTCCCTGAGGACTGGCTGCAGTGTGGAGCCAGGTACCTAACCTGCGCTTCCACTACCCCCCTGGGACAGCGGACCGCGGTTGAGCGGTAGCGCTGCGGCGTCCCAGGGGTTAATTGCATGCCAGGGGAGCGCGCCTTCCCTGTAGCACAGCCGGCGCCTCCCCCGCTGCACACAGCCCTCTCTGCACTGTGCTGACTGGCCCTGTGGCAGCGCTCCTCCCCCAGGCCGGCCTCCTCTATGCTCCTCGGTGGCCATCTTTACAAGCGCATGGTGAACGCTGCTGGAAGCTTTGAAGCGGTGGCATCACGGTCTGGGTCCCCCGGCATACCTCTCCTCCGTTTGGTTCAGGTCTGTGTACGCAGCGCTGTGTCCTACCAGGCTCTGTGTCTGCGTAGTTGATTATCAGCGCTGTTAGTGCAGGAATTGATTTTCTTTGCATTGTATGTGACTTCTGCTAGCGCTGCTGCCTGTACTTTCATTTTCTACTGTCAGCCTTTTCACTGTCCCTGATCTTTTTCTGCTAAATCCCTGGCGGTGCGGTGATTGCGTGGGTTAGTTCTCTGACAAGTTCTGTACAGCACTTGTCGGACGTGTTACAAGGGGAGTCTGTGTTGAGGCTGCATAAGCGGTCGGTGGCGTCTCTGTCCGCTCCTTATGAGGATGACGACGTGACGTCTGATGATGGGGAGATTCTGGATCTTTCGGACCAGGAACCTCTCCGTACTAAAGAGTCGGACGCTAGGTCCAAGGTTTATATTCCTGGACTTATTCGGGCAGTCTGCACAGCTTTAGTGATTGAGGATGAAAATCCTCCGGTGTCAAAATCTAAATATGCTTTCTTTAAGGATATTAAGGGTGACGCCACAGTGTTTCCTCTTTCGGGTCAGTTAGTGGACCATTTAGAGGAGGCGTGGAAACATCCGGGCAAATGGTATCAGCCTCAGAGGCGCTTGGCGGTGGCTTATACGTTTGCGGATAATTATTTTTCTAAGTGGGAATCCCCTCCACAGGTGGATTCCCATGTGACACGCCTAGTCCGCAGTGCCACATTGCCCATGCCCTTCCTTGAAGGATGCTACGGACCTTAAGGTAGAGATTTGTCTAAAGTCCGTTTATTCCCTTGCGGGGGGGGGGCAGCTAGGCCGGCTATGGCCATTTGTTGGGTAGCCAGAGCTATGGAGCGCTGGGCTGATAATTTGGAGGCGTCTTTCGATTCCGACTGTTCGACTGAATAGACCGAGTTGATAGGCAATCTCCGGGACACGGCTACTTATATCAATGAGGCGGCCTTCGATATCAGTACCCTGGCATCTCGGATTTCTTCAGCGGCTGTCGCTGCTCGTCGCACCTTATGGTTGCAATCTTGGAAGGCGGACGCTGATTCCAAGAAGGGCTTGGAAGCTTTGCCTTTCAATGGAGAAGTCCTCTTTGGTCCGGATCTGGACAAAATCATAGCCACGCTGGCGGCAGCAATATCGGCATGTCTTCCGTCTGCTGCGATTCCTTCCGGTTCAGGTACGTCGTCCTTTCGGCCTTACAGGGCCCAGGGTAGGCCTAAGACGCAGTCTTTTCCCAGACAGGCTGGCCCCAAAAAATCGGCCAAGCCCCGGAAGCAGGCATGGAGAACTAGACGTCCGGCTCCTAAGCCCGATAACAAGCCTGCGGCCTGACGGTCCAGGCCTCCCTTTGGGGGATCCCAAAGTGGGAGGCTGTCTGCTGCAGTTTGCCCGGTGTTGGTCGGTTACCACGACAGACACTTGGGTTCTCAATGTGGTTTCTCATGGGTACAGCCTCGCCTTTCGGCACAGGCCCCCGTCTCGATTCTTCACCATGGGTCTTCCATCAGACCGTAACAAAGCCGTGGAACTGCGGAAGGTTTTGCACACTATGCTCCAGGCTGGAGTTATAGTGCCTGTTCCATTCTCCCAGAGGGGCCAGGGTTTCTGTTCCAATCTGTTTTTGGTGCAGAAACCCAATGGGTCGTATCATCCGATCCTCAACCTCAAAGCACTCAACAAGTCTTTGCGGGTGCCGAGGTTTCTGATGGAGACCCTACGGTCCATCATTCTGGCGCTGGAACCTGGGGATTACATGGTGTCGTTGGACATACAGGACGCTTACCTGCATGTCCCTATTCTTTTACGCCATCAACAGTTCCTCAGGTTTGCAATCCGCAACGACCACTTTCAGTTCCGGGCGTTACCTTTTGGGCTGGCGACAGCACCACGTGTATTCACCAAGGTGATGGCGGTCATGGCGGCTTCCCTGCGGCTGCAGGGAGTCCGCATGTTACCGTACTTGGACGACCTTCCGTTGGTGGCAGGATCTCCAGAGCTCCTTCTACACCACTTGGACCTGACCTGCGGTACTGATCCCGTCTCAGAGGATTCTGCACCTCGGAGCTTTATTGGACTCCGGACAGCAAAGGATCTTTGTGACGGGGGAAAAGATCTCTGCCTTGCAGTTGAGGGTGCGCAGTTGTCTGCAGATTTGCCGTTTGTCTCTGCACTCGGCGATGAGGTTACTGGGCTCCATGGTGTCGGTATTTGAAATGGTGGAATATGCCCAGTTTCACTCCAGACCTCTGCAGCAATTGATCCTGTCCAAATGGAATGGACTGCCTCAGAGTCTAAAATCCCAGACAATGGTGCTCACTCCGGAGGTTTGCCTGTCCCTAGCCTGGTGGTTGCAGACGACCCATCTCAACAGGGGTCGTCCGTTCTGGGTGGCGAATTGGGTCCTGTTGACAATGGACGCCAGTCTGCGAGGCTGGGGAGCAGTCACGGGTCCACACTTTTTCAGTCGCCAGGACGTTCATCCGGGGGAATGGTCTCTGCACCAGGACGTCTTTCAACTTCTGGTGGACAGGTGGGGTCTTCCAGAGATCGACCTCATGGCGTCACGGCACAACAACAAGTTGCCGGTGTACGGGTCTCGCACAATAGACGAGAAGGCGTCTCTGGTGGATGCTTTGTCCGTCCGGTGGACGTTCCGGTTTGCTTATCTGTTTCCTCCGTTTTCCCTTCTTCCACAGGTGATCCAGAAATTCAAACAGGAAGGAGGGACGCTCCTATTGATAGCTCCCGCGTGGCCCCGGAGGCACTGGTTCTCAGACCTCCAGGGACTGTCCGTGGACATTCCTCTGCGGTTGCCGTTACGTCCGGACCTCCTGTCACAGGGTCCTTGTCTTCACCCGGACCTGACTCAGCTGTCTTTGACAGCGTGGCTGTTGAGACGGACATGTTAAGGTCCAGGGGGTTTTCCAGCTTTGTAGTGCAAACAATGCTAAGGGCTCGGAAACCATCCTCAGCAAGCATATACCATTGTGTGTGGCATACGTTCTTCCAGTGGTGTCGGCCGAGAGGTTATGCTCCTCGGGAGTTCCGTCTGTCTAGAGTCTTAGCTTTCCTACAGACGGGACTGGACCATGGGCTTCGCCTTGCGTCTCTGAAGGTGCAGGTGTCTGCCCTGTCCATCTGGTTCCATCGTAGGATTGCTGCAATCCCTGTTGTGCGCACCTCTATGCAAGGTGTTCTCAGAATTCAGCCACCTTTTGTTCCACCGGTGGCGCCTTGGGATTTAGCTGTGGTCCTGAGGGCTCTCCAGGGACCGCCGTTTGAACCACTGGGCCCAGTGGACCTCAAATGGCTGACAGCTAAAACTATTTTCCTTCTGGCCATTGCTTCGGCCAGACGTGTTTCTGACTTAGGGGCTCTCTCATGTAGACCCCCTTTTCTGATTTTTCATAGGAACAGGGCGGTGCTGCGCACTCGTCCTGGTTTCCTTCCTAAAGTTGTTTCCAGTTTTCACATCAACGAGGAAATCATTGTGCCGGCTTTTAACTCACCTGATCTTTCAGTGGGTGAGGCCACTTTGGATGTTGTGCGGGCCTTAAGGATTTATGTTGACCGCACTTCTTCGTTTAGGAAGTCGGATGCCTTGTTTGTCCTCTATGGCTTCCGTAAAAAGGGTTGGCCTGCTTCAAAGCAGACTTTGGCAGGCTGGATTCGTATAGCCATTTCAGAAGCTTATCTTCATGAAGGCCTTCCGGTTCCTTCCTCTGTGAGGGCTCATTCCACTAGGTCTGTGGGTCCTTAGTGGGCTGCTCGACGTGGTGCCTCTGCAGTCCAGATCTGCAAGGCTGCCACATGGTCCTCGGTCCATACCTTTGGGAGGTATTACACGTTTGACAACTTTGCCTCTCAGGATGTTTCCTTTGGGCGGCGGATTCTCCTTTCAGCACAGGAGCGTCCCCACCCTTAAACGATACTGCTTTGGGTCATCCCCAAGGTATCCTGTGGATCCCCTATGGACCCTGATGTAGAAAATAGGAGATATGGTAAGAACTTACCTTTGTTATCTCTATTTCTACGAAGTCCATAGGGTTCCACAGGACTCCCGCCCTGTCGCACCTGTGCTGCAGATGGGCTTTACTCTGGTCACCGGTTTTTCCGTCTCCCTCTGGTGAGAATGTGATTCTTGTGTGTGTCCAGATCTTTTTTTTCTCTCTTCCTTCTCCTCCTCCGGCCTATGGCTTGGTACGTAACTGAGATGCCTTGGCTCGGGGGCGGGGTATAGGAGGGGGACCCTAGTGCATCCTGGGAGGCTGAAAACTTAACTCTATGGTGCCCGATGCCTGACGTCATCACCTATACCCCAAGGTATCCTGTGGAACCCTATGGACTTCGTAGAAATAGAGATAACAAAGGTAAGTTCTTACCATATCTCCTATTATTTAGCATGACTGCAGCAAAGATGTGTAAGGACAGAGGGCCTGATTCAGAGCCGTACGCAAGCAGCCGTTCACTCGTACGCATTCGATTTTTTTAAACCACGCATGCGTCCGGTTATCATTGCGCATGTGCGGCCGTATCTTTGCGGTCATTTTTCTTTCGCTCGTATACACAGTGCACAGGAAGTGACCTATGTAATTTGATTGACAGAATGTTCCGTTTATGGATGGTAACGGAGGTGGAGATGTGAAAACGCAGGCGTGTCAAGCCGTTTTTTGGGCGTACATGTATTATCTTGAACGAACGTCCAATTTGGACGGTATTTTTGATACGTCACTGTGTGATCCAGTTTCCATTATTACTGCTCGTTCAGCTTGTGGTAGGGTATTGGATCTCGCAAAGACGATGGTCTCTTCGTAGCTCCCTAAGCAATCGATGTTTTGCTATTCTCCTTAAGAAGGCACAAGACCAATCACCTAATAATTGGTTCACTTGTTAGAAGGTGATTTGCAATGGCCCTGATTTATTAGCTAAATTTATAACGCATGTTGTGTTCCTATTTGTTTGTGTTTTGAAATCATAGCAATCACCAAATAAATGTTTCACTTATGTTAAAAATGCTTGATGTTTTTAATATATTCCGTACGCATGTTGTTGTCAGATTTCTTTTGTTTTTTTATAGCCCAACACCAATCTACTTTTTTGTAAAATATTCTTTTCGTTTTAAATACCAAAAGACAATCAGCTACTAATTGCTTTGTGTTTACTTACCTGTTACCTGATGTTTTTATTTTTTAATAATTTTTTTTAGTATATGACCTTTGTTATGTATTTAAGTATGTTTGTTCCAGTCCATTTTAGCCAGTTGATAATGAAATTGACAAAAAAATTTAGATTTTTGTTTTTTTATTTTAAACAAATTAAATTCAAACTTTTTTTTTTTTTTTGGCTTTTTGTTCAGCCAAAAATTTAATTTTTTACATTTGCAAAAATACAAAGTAATTAAAAAAAAAAACAATTCACAAGAAAGGAGAGGGAGGTTTTGGGGTGCAAAAATATGGGGCAAACACAGAGATGGAATTTTGGGGAATAACGCCTTTTCCCCCACTTGGCTTGATGTTGGAGGGAGCATGACTTTGTCCGTCTGGTCGTGCGCCTGGCCTGACCAGAGGTAGATGTTGTTTCCTCTGGCCTAGGCATAGGGCTAGGCACATTTGGAGGGATGGCTGATGTTGCGCCAGAGGTGGAGGGCCCTGATGTTCCGGCAGGAAGGGAGGCCGGCTCCAACATGCGCAGACGGACGAGCTGCTTCAGGGCATTAGCTATTCTGACATTGGCCGCAGCATTTTCCTCCAGGGCGTCCGTCACCCGTAGCAGATTGGCGTCCATCCTCATCAGAATCTCAGTGTTCTTATCCGTTTTTTCATTGAGATCTGAGAGAAGGGCCACTGCCTGCGAGGAGGAAGGCCCTGGACTGTCCACCACAGGGTCCCCAGCTGGAAATACTGCTTCCTCCCCTGTGGAGGCAGCAGATCTACTGCGGCCAAACCTCAGTTCTGGAGCAGACTCGTCCTCTGCTGTGGCTGGGTGAAAAAGATAGATAATACAAATATTAGTACATTTGTAAATTTACTTAAACAAGTTTTTCAAACATTTTTTACTAAATTACCTGCTGCAACATATCTGTGTATTCCAACATGTTGGATTTCACCGATCCTGTCGGCTTGCAGGATCGCAGGAATGCAGCGATCTGTCGACATTTGCAAATATATTTTGAAGACCTGTTACAATAGATTAATTGAGCAATTTTTATTTTGTGTATTTCTATTTCTATTTTAACTATAATAAAGAAAATTGAGACCCCTTTGCTTTATAATTCATTTTGTAGGGCTATTTTCACATATTTCTAAGCTACACGGAAAGCACTGAATTCACAGGTGATTGCATTTGTTTAAATATTTTGGTGTTGATCCAGTTTGTTATACCAGGTGCAAAAACTCTCTCCACTCTTTACCTTTTTTTCAGAAGACATTCGTCAGAATCGGGTGACACAGAATTGAATATAGGATTCTCTCACAACAATAACTTGCTAACTCCTAGGGGTAAATTTACTAAGAGTCGAGTTTGTGTGAGTTTTGGTGAGATTGCATACTCACGTGAGTTTTGCAATTTTTTTCATCTCGCAAATTTACTAAAGACAAACTCAAAAGTGAGTTCTCTTTTTTTCACTGTTAAAACTCATGTGAGTTTGCAAACTCGAAAAAACTCACCATCGGCCAAAATAGGAAGTACTTTAGATGAAAAAGAAGCAACTCACAAATTTACTAAGAATCCAGTTTCCAATCTCGTGTGAGATAGTAGCAAACTCACTGTGAAATAGAAGTTTCAAATAGACCACCTCCTGAGCTGCGAGTTTGGCAGAAACATACACAGATCAGTGTGATTTGTGTATGTTTCTGCCTGTATACCTAATATAAAGTGTTTTTTATTTAAAAAAAAAAATTACATAGGGTCCCCCCCCAAAAGCATAACCAGCCCCAGACTTGCCAGCCAGTCCTGGTTCCTAAGATTATGGGGAACAAAATGAATAGGGTTCCACTGCAATTTAAGAACCAACACCAGGCAGCAGGGCCAGACCAGGTTTTACTATACGGAGAAAAAAAAAATGGTGTGAGGTCCCCCGTAT
The DNA here is from genome assembly GCA_031769625.1 of Taudactylus pleione. Lineage (NCBI taxonomy): Eukaryota > Metazoa > Chordata > Amphibia > Anura > Myobatrachidae > Taudactylus > Taudactylus pleione. Next base: position 2,216,571 of record JAUIMM010000120.1, read on the forward strand.
ATTTAAAACCAGCTGAAGACCCTTTCTAGCGGGGGGCTGATGCCACAACCAGGGGAGCCCTTTTTACCTGGGCCCCCCAGCCGCAGCACCAGCCCCGACCGCTAGTCAGGCCAGGAATCCCTGGGGGGTTGGGGACCCCTCCAATAAAGGGATTCCCCTCTCCAGGGCACCCCTGTCCTAGGCTGATAGCCCAGGGCTATCCCCGGAACCCTAGGCCGGTTTGTGCCGGGTTGATAGTGTTAGTGTGTAGTGTAAATTCAATGGTTAAATATTGTCTTTAGTTGCGGAACTACACATACCAGCAAGCCTCCACCGCATGCTGGTATTTGGAGAACCACAAATACCAGCATACGGGGCATTACGGCCCGCTGGTTTTTGTAGTTCCACAACCAAAGCAATACGTAAATAAACACAACATACACCGTGAAAGTAAATTTTATTGTAACATACATGCACACTCACTATCACACTCACTATCAGACAACAGTATCAACTCCACCAAACTCGATTCTTAGTAAATTTATCCCCTAGTGTTCATTCTAGCACCCTGCCCCTGTCACAACCCATGCAGTCCCTCTTTCCTGCCTGGGGTGTTGCTCTCTGCTCTGGTGCTTCTAGCACACTCAGCTGTTGCAACCAACTGCTGAGATACGAGTGTGCTAGAAGCACCAGAGCAGAGAGCGACACCCCAGGAAGGAAAGAGAACTGCATGGGTTGTGACAGGTGCAGGGTGTTCGAATGAACACTAAACTCCTACATTAAATAACTATTGGATAGACAAACATTTTGGGAGATATAGCTCACATAGACAAACATTTTGGGAGATACTTTGATTAAATTAATGTGTTCATTTTAAAACTGCCAAGGTGAACACACAGCTTACATCGTAGATTGAAAACAATATATTTTGTTTTATTCTGTAGTAAAAGGAATCTGGTTGCCTACAGTAGCCTATGTTCTGACTTTATTTTGGTGAGACAAATACATGGTCTTGCAAGGGAGACAATTGAATGTCCATTTGTTCTAGGAGCAGGTTGTGAGCTGTAATATCACCTTATTTTGTCTGGCTGTGTCTAATTGTAACTAAGGGGGTTGTTTAAAAAAACAAACAAACATAGACATTCCATTCCCAGTAGTGAGTTCATCGTATCATGTAATGACAAATCTTTGTCACGATACATTCCATTTTCAGCAATGGTACAATTTAATCTGCCAGGGTGTCAAGATAATTTTTTTTGGACTTCATTATTCATGGATTTAGAGTGTCTACAATTCAGGTAAAAATTAACAAAATTAATTTGTTTTATTCTAATCTGTATCTTTAAGGTGCAAAGTTGTAAAGTGAAATCCAACCTTACCTTGTCCTGGTAATTTTCAGTATTGCGGTAGTCATTGTTGCTTTGTTTGATTTTTTTTTCTCTCTTGAATATTAGAGGTTTACAGGGGTATTCAATATGAAACGTGAACTTCGCCGTCTATGCGGGTCGAAGTTTTCGCTGCACATCAGAGCTTTTGGCGGTGAAAAAGTATCGGGTGCGCCCCCGATTATACCCGTATTCAATATGAAATCGTCGAAAACTGCACCCGGCGAATGTGAAATCAGCGAAAACTTTGCTGGTTTTTGGGGAAATTACCCTAATACCCCCAAAAAGATGGTTTGACATGGGGGATCACTCTGGATACCCCCGATTAGCCCTGCTGAAGGTTTTTGGGGTCTTTAAATGGGCTCAATAGCTGCTATTTTGGGGATTTGGAAAGGTGGTGAAGAATAGTATTTAGAAGGTTTTTTTGCAGAAAATAAGTAGTTCCAGCAAATTTTGGGTACTTGAAAATGGGGGTGAGCATATTCAAAAGTTGCTAAAGTGAAGTTTTAAAAAACATGAAAAATCCATCTGCCGCAAATACCTGCAATGAAAAAAAACACCTGGGGCATACTTGGGGACCTCCCTAGATTGTAGTTCGCTAGATTTTAACTTTGTACCCCCCAATTTTTTTTTTTGCCTCCAAAATGAAAGTGCTTTTTTGGGGTCCTCTGAGGTATTTTTTTTTTTAAATTTTGACACAGTTTACCTTTGGGAGACTGTCTGAAGGTTGCTGGGTCGTTTCCCAAATGTTGCACCCCAAAACCCCAATTCTGCACTTTTTTTCGCCACCCATTCCTTGGTGATACTTTTCCGCAGGGTCGAATGCAATATACTTTTCCCACCGGCAAAAGGTTTTCAAATTGAATACGGTGTAAAAGTAAAACCGGCGCAAATGACGTCATCGGAGCGAAAACCTCGCAGAAACTGCGTTTTCGCTTCATATTGAATACCCCTACTAATGTCAATATTTGAGGTAAAGCTGGGCAAACACATGGAGCAATATCTGGCTGATTTTCCGTTTTCGTAACAACAAATCTCCTACATCGCTCAGTGTGAATGGGGAATTGAGCACTCCTGCAGTCGCTAGGTTTGGTGTGCTGAACAACAAACCTAGCGATATCGCTAGTGACCTGTAGTAAGTTAACGAAGGACGGAACAGTGATCGTTCCGTCATTTAACTTGTTCCAGTGTGTACGGGCAATCCCCATTCAAGGGCATTCGTTCCGATGTCGGAATGAATGCCTATCGCTCCAGTGTGTATCCAGTTTAAGAGTTCAGGAAGTCTTTACTAATATGGACACATTAATTCTTATCAGTATGAGAGTGCACTGTAGGGAGCCTAAGTTTAAATTATAGGGCCTGATTCAGAGCCGGTACTATTTGCGCTCGCTCGTCCAGAAAATAGGGGTGGCTATTCAAATGAACCGTTCGCTGTTTGCGGTCTGTTCACGCCTCTAGGTCTGAATGAGCGAACAAAACTTGCGGTCGTTTTTTGGGAAACTACGCCCCCTGGCCGCTCGCATCCTACGTCATGTCCGCTATTTATTAGATTAATCGAGTACATCGAACAGGGTATGAGCTGCTCGCTATTCTTGTGGTTGGTTTTTGCTACCACAATTTTGCGAGCAGTTCTGGCTTTAAAATAACCCAGTGACGTGCTCAATGACGCTGCTGTTTTAATTATGCACACCCATAAAACGCCCGTTTTGACCTTTAAGCGCGCCTGCGATCGGATCTCCACTCCCCGTTTTCAAGCACCTTCCCCTGTTACCACCCACATACGCCTCATCCTGTCACTCAAATTATCAGGCATTCGCTATTTTGCGAGCACATGAATTTCGGCCGCACTGACTGGTTCGCGCATGCGTATAACGATCCGTACGCATGCGCAGTTGGGCAAACATCGCTTGGAGCGAACGAGCTGCCGCTTACGAGTGGCTCTGAATCAGGCCCATAATGTCAAATGTGTTGATTCCTTCCAAAAGATAGAAAAGCTTATATAAACATTTGTACCTGTTACATGAGGACTTGTCTGCAAGGGGAGGTAAAATATCCTACAGTTATGTGAAAAAAAGCAGGGTTGGCAAAAAAAAAAATATTAATTTTACTCACACAGGTTTATTTTTGTATTCATTTTCTGCATTAATATTTTAATGAACAATATAAATAATATTGAATCCTGCATATTATATTAGTACTGTGAAACATTTACATGTATCAGAGACCTTGATTAACCATGTTTTAATGCTTTTTAAAGGTTGGAAAAAATGTTTTGTGGGGGTTTTTTTACCTTTTTTTTTTTTCCCATACCTGGAAAAAAGGCATAATTTTTTTTGTATGTTTAATAAGTGAACTGCTTATGCTGTGGTCTGTAATCCCCACACCACTGATATATTGTGTAAGTCAGGTGATCATCTTTGAGAATTGCAGTGGCAGTTTGTTTTAAACAGTAAATGTATATTTATTTAATTTATCTGTGCTACAAAAGCTGAAAACATTAATGTATTTAGAACAAGTGACTTGTAGGTAATTTTGTGTTTTTATTCTTTTTTGTCTTCACCTTACTTGATCTAGTACATTTGAGTAAAATCAAAACCAGATACAACCTATTTTTCTTAGAGATGCAAAGGTTGGCAAACAGTTACTAATCACAAAGTAATACCCCTCTCTTGTCCTGCTTCCACATATAAGCTTCTAATGACAGAATAAAAAAGACATTGTTATTTAACTAGCCTACCACATTTAATACTGAGTACAAAATGAGGTAATATAACATTCAGACCACATCTAAGATGTGAATTTTATTAGTTCAGTGTGTGTCTAGGAAAGTGTTCCAGGAACAGAAGAACTCAAATTGTAATTATTTAAGAGTATTTATGGGGAAATATAAATGTTTGGCCATAAGTATTCCATGTTCATCTATAGAACAAGTAAATTCTAATCACATAAGTAGTGGATACCTGAGTTAAGTAGTCAGCCATTTTGTTTCTTTAGCCAAGTTTCACAGCATAGATTGTTTGAAGTAATTATTTCAAGATCTTGCACCCTTACTAGGAATAGTCTCATAATTGGCTCCAGCTTATTTATATTTAACAACAACCAGTGGAGGTAATGAAGACCCAAAACATGGATTAAAGAAGCAAGTATGCTTTTATAGCACTTATTGGACTTAATCGCAGATTCCCGATCGCAGATTCCCAATTATCATTATCATTCTGAGAGTGTGCAGAATGAGTCCTGCGTAGCAGCACGCAGCTCCTTCGATGCCTCTGCTTGATTGACAGGCAGAGGCATTTAAGGGGCGGTGTGGGGGTGGGGTCAGCTGGCGTTCACGGAAATGGGGGTTTGTCGGCCCCATTTTCCAGGAGTGGCAAGGCCAGGAACTACGTTGATGCAGCTTCCTGGCCTCCATTACTCAGCTGGCCGATGGCCCGGCGCCATCCACCATCGTGACATTGACCACCGATGGTCGTGATGGTGATCCCAGCCTGCGACCTTCGTCGCAGTGCTGGGATCGCAAATTCAGCAGGGGGTGTCATAAGCCTCCTGCTGCACTTGCATAATAGCAAGGACGGAATTGCAAAGCTGCCTGCGTGCAGCTTTGCAATTGTGATCCTTGCTGAATCACCCCCATTGTGCGAAACAGGTTGTGTTTCACATTGACTGCTTCTGTACGTCTCGTACTTTGCTAGATTTTAGCATTGTGAATAATAATTCAATGATCTCCTAATTGTATTTGCACATGGCCCAAATGTAAAGATTGGTGATCCTTTTTTAAATTGAGGTGTGCTTCCTTTTCATTATATTTTTGTTGTTTACTTATACAAAATAACATATGATTAGGATTTATAATCACTTTAACAATGTGTAGTACACTGTTGTATTGTAAAGGAAATAATTGCAACTCATCCCAATTGACAGTGCAATTCATGTTTCAGATTTTGAGCCATATGTACAGTCAGGTCCATAAATATTGGGACATTGACTGAATTTTCATATTTTGGCCTCTGTTCACCACAACAATGGCTTTGAAATGAAACAAACAAGATATGCTTTAACTGCAGACTTTCAGATTTAATTTGAGGATAATTACATCCAAATCAGGTGAACGGTGTAGGAATTACAACGGTTTCTATATGTGCCTCCCACTTTTTAAGGGGCCAAAAGTAATGGGACAAACTAAACAATTGTAAATCTAACTTTCACTTTTTAATACTTTGTTGCAAAACCTTTGCAGGCAATTACAGCCTGAAGTCTGGAACGCATAGACATCACCAGACGCTGGGTGTCATCCCTGGTGAAGCTCTGCCAGGCCTCTACTGCAAATGTCTTCAGTTCCTACACCGTTCACCTGATTTGGATGTAATTACCCTCAAATTAAATCTGAAAGTCTGCAGTTAAAGCACATCTTGTTTGTTTCATTTCAAAGCCATTGTGGTGGTGAACAGAGGCCAAAATATGAAAATTCTGTCAATGTCCCAATATTTATGGACCTGACTGTATATGATCACATTCTGGTCAGGCTTTCTTCATGCATGGATGTTAAAAGTTAAGGAGCTGAACAAATTTATACATGATCGCTGCTTTATCTGCTTTATTATGTTTGTAAAAACTATTTTATTTTGTTATTTTATTTCCAAGGACAATATGGTCAGGACATAAACAACTTGCTATTGTGTTCCTTCACACGGGGTATTCACTGAGGTAATGGTTCAGGAAATAAGCAGTCAGCCATTTTGTTCATTGAGGTAAAAGTCTGTTCACACTGGGTTTCACTGAGGTAATTGTTGTGGGAAATAAGCAGGCATCCATGTAGTTCACTCAGGTAAAGTTTGCTCCACAGGTATTTTTTTTTTCTTTTAATTTATTTAAAAGGTAAACCTATGATTAGCAGCACCAACAGCAGGGGCCATTTGTTGACCACCTTGTGTGAACATCTGCAAGAGATTACAGTGTCAAGGCTAATAAATACTGTGATTTAATCAATTTAACTCCAGGTATCCTTGGAAGGCCGCACCATGCAGGGGACCCAGCATGGATTGGGTTCATTAGATCTGTTGTCCCTCATTCAGAGTCTACTCCAAATGGAGTTTTTATTTTGCATTTCCCTTATACACCTTTGTTGTCTCCTTTGAAATTCAAAAGTGAGCTTGATGAGGTCCATTTAAAAGTGATTGGAAAAACAGTAGTTATTTTAGCTAGTGGCTGCAAATGTTATTTATGACCTTGCCTGGCTCATGGTGTTTAATGTTAGAGGAAAAGCAGAGCTGAATCTGTCATGTAAAATATGATTTGTTTTATTTTGTCGTTTTGTTTAAGTTAGTAGAAATCTGTCAGCTGCCAAAGTACAGTATATTAATACATTTCTGAGATCTATTCAATAAACACTGGTGGGTTCCAAATTGCATAATAGCCATGCATTGCACCATGCTGTATTTCACCTTAAAGACAAATACTATCACTGAAAATAAAAGTAATAACAAGAAATGCTATCTCTTTATATACTACATGTACAAATACATAAATGCACAATTTCTGGACCTTAAAATGCTAATGGGAAATCTCTTAGGGTACTCAATTAAATGCGATGGATGCAATTTGCAAATAGCTTTGATCAACATGGTTTTGCCTCGCACCCCATTGAGATGTGCAGGAAACTTGCCATTGTGGCAATACCCGGCGTCATATCGCTAGTAATTGAATTCCCCACATAGGGACTTTATCATTTAGCGGGGCTTTAGCTCACGGGTTAAGTGTCCAGAGATATTAAATTGCTGCATGTGGTAAACCCACGACTAGCCCCAATTGTAATTAACATAGATTTCTGTTTGCAGAACAGAAATCCGTGTTAACTAGTATTTCCAGGGTTAGTTACCGACTTGCATAGCTCCGTGCACATAACATGGCAGCTATATCTTATATGTCCACTCCCTCTGCACCAGGGTTAACAAGTTCTGAGTGTATTTTCCTCTGTATTAGGAAAAACTCTTGCATGACGGCCTCCATCTTCGCTTTTGTCCGTAGCTGCAATCCCACTTTTTGACACCAACATGCAATATACTTTTTTTTATAATCACATAATTGTAAAAGGTATGACACTAGTATACATGTTGCCTTTCCAGGTATAAGGAAGAAGTAATGGACAACACAGTTGCACAATTGATAGCCTTGATGCCAGGGCCGGCTCTAGGGGTATTCGACCGGTGCGGTCGCACAGGGACGCCACCCGTAGAGGGTGCACCCCTCCCCAGCATTCCGATTTCAGCGGGACAGTACTGTTCCACTGTTCACGGGTGGTCAAATCGGGAGGCTAGGTACCCCCACCGCCGCAGCTGCCTCCAAATAACGTCACGTAGGGGCTGTGACCTATGGTAGGGGCTGTGACCTATGGTAATTAGGCCACCCCCCCAAATTCGCCCGTGCTTTCTCAAGGGCCGGCACAGGGTGCTCCAGCCCCTGGAGCCGGCCCTGCTTGATGCCTTCAATACCAATACATGTATGTAGTTTGTATGGTCTCCCTGTGTTTGCATGCGGTTTCTCCGTTTGCCTGTACATTCTAATTAGATAATATGTCAGCAGCTCAGCACAGACACACTGTGGGTAAAATTGGCCTACACTGAGCTGCTAATGTGTTAACAGCTCTGACCTCTAGTGTCCATACTATTACCAAGTACCCATGATTCTACCACTGCCATATTTCATAGTGAGGATGCTATCCGCATATTTTTAGAATATGCAGTTACAATGTCGGTGTTCAGAAGGTCGACATTGATTATATCAATGTGGTTAAAATGTTGACACCTTCTAAAGTCCACACCGAGAGAATGTCGATACTGGAAATGTCTACATTTCCAGGAGGATTAATTTTGCCACTAGGGTTAGGGACAGAATTACAAGAAAACTACCATTTCAACATGCTGGCAATGTCAACATAACGTCCGTGTCAACATGTTGAATGTGGTCAATGTTGACATTATCATTATGAACATGTTGAGATGTTCAATGTCGACATTACGACCATGTTGACAGATTCATGTTGACATGGTGAATGACGAAATTGTAAACATCTTTGGAGGGAAAAATCCGAACTCCACGTGCAAACTCGAACCTATCCAAGCCTGCACATCCCTAGTATATACCACTGTTTTTTAGCATTCAAGCAAAAAGGTTAATCTTTAGTCTCATCAGACCAGAAGACTTTTTTGACATATCTCTACAGCATGTTCTAGCTTTGTGTTTCTGTTTTACAAATGTGTTCTTAACACTCAGGGCTTTTTCCTTGTGACCCTCTCACATATATGGAATGTTTGGGTCATTGTTGACAAATGTACATTATCTCCAATCACAGCTAGTGACTTGCTCAGTGTTGGCCTTGTGGCAGCTTCTCATAAGTGCCCTCATCATGGCCTGATCCAGGCAGTGGGGCTGAAGTACAATGGTCTGCACTGAGTCTTTCTCCGATTTTTCCAATGTTGTCTCTTATAACCATATCTCTGACTTTAGTCTCTCCCATGCTGTAGAACCTGATAGGGATATTTCTATTTACAGAGGACCTGACACCAGGTGTAATGATTGTGCGACAGGTTAATGTATTGCACCTGTGTAAACTGGAGCCTGCAATGACATTGGGGATGTAATTCCTGTAGTTCATTTTTAGTAGTTTATGCAAAAGTTTTGTAGTATTCATTGTCATTTGATATGGTGCTCAATACTTTCAGTGGATCAGTGTAAACAAATTCTAATTCCGTTGCATTTCACATGCAGAATTTACAGCAAAAAAATAGTTCAAGACACTATGATCAGGAAGGGTCGAAAAAAATTATTATGAATATATGAAAGTCATCTCGATTCTGTATGGTGATGTATACCTTTTGTCATCGAAACTTGTACTTCCTCAAAGGTCAGGCAAAAACATTACTTTGCAGTAAATTAAGTCCTTGGCTCCATGTAAACACAAGCATGTTGCAAGTAGGACATACTGTACTGTAGAAATGTATGTGTAGGCAAACCAATTTATTTGATAAACTGCATTAAATTATTGCTCACATGAAATACAGGCAACGTTGATTTATCCTGATTTGTCTGGAATTATATGACAAAACGTATAGTTTTATCCCCGGCACATTTATTTTTAGGGGTATATTTACTAAAGTGCAGGTTTTTAGAAGTAGAGATGTTGCCCATAGCAACCAATCAGATTCTACTTAACATTTATCTAGCATCTTCTGGAAGATAAAAGCTAGAATCTGATTGGTTGCTATGGGCAACATCTCCACTTCTAAAAACCTGCACTTTAGTAAAGATACCCATTAGTCTTTTATATGTTAGGATATTGGCATAATATATTTTTCCTGATAGCCAGCTAGTCTTACATAGGGCAGGCTTCCCGGTACCTCGACATGGGTTAAATAAATGAGCTAAGCAAATAGGTTAAAGTCACATCCCTCTTTATGTATAAATGGCGCATAGTAATAGCAAAAATGGTACAATATTAGGATGCGCTTCAAATTACACAAACATCTTTGTCCCAGTTACTTTGATGTGCAGTCCTGGCTGCTGAGCCGGAATGGGATTGACATGCTCCTTTAGTGGTAACCTCCCCCCCAGGGTTGCCTAAACCTAACTCACCCTACCCGCACCCTAACCTAACCCTCCTGGGGGGGTGCCTAAATCTAACCTCCACCCGGTGGTGCCTAACCCTAACCCTCCCCCCTAGGGGTGCCTAACCCTAATCTTCCCCCCCAAACCTAACCCTAACCCCGCTAGAGTGCCTAATCCTAACCCCTCCCCCCCCCCCGCAACTAACGCTAAGGGCGCCCTGGACTTACCTTCGTTCGAGCTGGCTTTCCGGCGTCTGGATTAACAAAGGCGTTGGTATTTCTATGCCTATGTTAAATCCCTTGCCGGGATTCCGCTGTCGGGAGTGAGAACGCCGGTCTCATAACTACATCCCGCTGAGCCATGTTTATCAATCCTATACCCACGTGGTAGGTACTACTCTCAATGACTCCCCATGTTTGTACAATGAGCATAACATACATACATACTTAAACATTACAATGCAAGCAATAGTACTCACAGTTTGAAGGGGCATCCAGCAGGCACTTTTTTTCAAGACTGTGACACCCCTATCGTCGCACATATGTGCAGGATTACAAGTACTTTCATTTTGATTATCAGAATAGCTCTTTCATCACAATAAAATCCCTCAGTATTTGCACAGTGCTGGCAAATGTTTGTGATATCTTTACCACATTTACCAATTCACTGACTTGAATAATTAAATATACTGAATTGTTTGCAGAAAAGTACAATGCAGTGGATATTTTTTTTTCCTCCTTTACTTGTTTTATAGGTATTTGTTAAGACAATTGTCTTTGCTGTCAATGAGCACAATACTACGCTGTTTTGAGAGACATCATGGCCATTCTAAAGCTGATCACACATCTAAAAGATCTTCGGGGGAGATGTATTAACGGCAAAATGCGGTAAAACCCCCGAAAATGCAGTTTTCGTGGGTTTTACCGCATTCCCCGTATGTATTAAGCAGCAGAATGCGCTGCATTCTGCTGCTTCGCGTCGCTAGGTAACGCCACCTTCAGGTGGCGTTACCCAATAGAAGCCTATGGGCTTCTTAGCGCGACGCTCGGGGCTGGGAGGGATCCGATCGGATCCCTCCCATGAGCCCCTGCGGCCCGTGGCCTTCTGCGCATGCGCAGAAGGACTTCTGGGTGTTCAACCCGGAAGTCCCTCTGCCCGGCAGCATCGCAAAGGTCAGCTCTCATCGAGAGAGCTGTCCTTTGCGAAATCCTTGGTACATACCGCGATAATGAACCGCGGTATGTACGCGAAGTCGGAGGGGATGTACCACAACGGCGATGTCACCGTTAATACATCTCCCCCTTCTTTCCAACCTGCCAACTAGTTGGAATGAAAATCTGGTAATGTTTGTTTGCAAATTACATTCGGCGATTTATTCCCAAACACCGAAAAACAGATCAAAATAATCATTCAGACAAGTTGGTTGAATCCTTTTGATTTAACTAGTTTGTCTGAACGTCCATTCTTGTCCATTTTCCGGCGTTTGGGAGCAAATGGCGATTGTTGTACTTGCTCTCATACAGTACCAGCTGGTTGGAACAAAACCTATTCTACTATTGTAAATGATGTAGGGGTCTAGTTACAAAGCAGTGTTAGGAGACAGAGTGAAAAGTGATAAGGTGCCAGCCAATCCGCTCCCAACTGTCATTTTTCAAACACAGTGACATGACAGTTGGGAGCTGATTGGCTGGCACCTTATCACTTTTCACTCTGTCTCCTAACACTGCTTAGTTAATAGACCCCATAATCTTCATTTTTGGAATTTGTTTTCGGCATGTTCTGATACAAATGTGGTGCTCACCCCTCTTACCTCTTTCCCTTGGTATCTATTTCCTCGACAGCACAATGCGATGGAACGATACATCGCCTTCCATACACACTGCACAATGTGGTGTACGACGGTGCAGTGTGTGGTTTCATGCTGCATTTAGCACCATGGGTTAGTTTATCGTATCATCCCATCTGCTGTGCGATGAGTGACCCGCGTGCACGTCTGATCGGGCTTCAACACTATGCGATCCACACAATATGTTGGAATGATATATCGTGCGAAGGATCGCAATGTGTACCCAACTTAGGGCCTGATTCAGAGCTGAACGCTCTGACCAGAGCGCTCGCTCTGAATCAGGGCCCTCCTCCCTGAAAATGGAGCGTCCTCTTGGACGCTCGCATAGCTGTGGGTGACCACCATCGGCTTGCGACGGAGACCCTACGGTGGGGTCTCGCTGTTGCAAGCCCAGGAGTGATTTTGGCTCTATCAGAGCCAAAATCACTCCCACTGACATCACTAGTGATGTCAGTGAGGCCGGCTCCAGACGGTAGGCGTTCCCATGGGAACGCCTCCGTCTGGCTGGCACGCCCACCATGTCAATCAACATCGACAGCACGCCTCCTTTGGTGCGAAACCCGGAGCGACAGTCCGGGTCTCGCACATGCGCACGACGGAGCTCCCTCCGTCGTGCGCATGTGCAGTGGGGGAACATCGACCCGTTTGCGAGCGTCCTTTGCTCGCGAACGGGTCTGAATGACCCCCTTAATTCAAAGTGATATCACTGCCAAAGGATTGTACTCTGACCAGATTCCCACTATCCTGGACATCTTTTTCATGCTGCATGCGGAATGTGCCAGGTATTGACACTGCTGATTACACTCTAAGCTGAAATAAGACTGTTGTATTTCTACTGCTCTGTAGCACCTCATCATATTTATTTATTTATGGTATGGAGCTAAACATTCTATAGAGCTGACTGGAATCCACAGTCTGTCGGCTCTTACCCCTCTTGTAAGAGAATCTCATCATTTACCATTTTATATTGATGCATTCAGTGACTCGTACAGCTGTCAGATGAATGTTCTCTACCCAATACCAAATATAGGCAGTCTCCTAGCAGTTGGAAAAGTGTGGGTCAGGTGTGCTGCAGTCCTCAGAAGTACTAGATAAATATTCCCTGCTTGTACAATGATAAATCTGGGGGCTGCATCATCACTATACTGAAACATGCTAATCCCAACCTGTCCCAATGTCTAGTTTGTCAGGATTCAGGGGCCTATTCATCAACACTAAAATACACGAAATTACCGCAGCTGTAAGTAGTGCTGCGCATGCGCTGGGTTTACGAATGTAACAGCGCTTGCGCAGCCCAGATTCCAGCTGCGGTAAGTTAGTGTAGAAAGAGAAAACTATCTATTTCCCGAAAAGCTGTCATCGCAAAAATGACAGCTTTTTTGGAATAGTTAGTTATAGAGAGGAGGAATGATGAATTCTTCCTGTAATTAGGTAGAACTCCATGCAAGTTCTAAACCTAATTACCTCCAGAGAAAGTTTAGGTATGATGAATAGGTTCCTCAGCCTGGGATTGGCTGTTACTTACCGCTGTGCCGGCTTCCCCTGATTAGTGAGCGCAGTCAGACGTCAGGTGCGGCGGTGAGTGACATGCTGAGTATTCTCCCCAGGTTACTTCCACGCAATTCTCCATATCGGTGGTCATGGGGCGCAGCTATGTTGTCTGTATCACCTGATAGAATCCAATGGTAGCCTTGTCAGTTCTCAGCTGACTCCTCCAATGGACACAGGAAGTTGACTGAACAACTCTTCACTACACCTAGAAACTGCTTGCTGTTAAGCTTCGTTCCAGGCTCCACGTTGAATACTTCCAGTGACTATCTTCAGTGATATACTTCAGTGCTATTTCTGTGTACTGATCTCTAGTGATATACTTCAGTGCTATTCTGTGTACTGATCTCTAGTGATATACTTCAGTGCTATTTCTGTGTACTGATCTCTAGTGATATACTTCAGTGCTACTCTGCGTACATTCTCCAGTGATATTCTTCAGTGACATTCTGTAGTGATATTCTTCAGTTATTTTCTGCAGTACTATTCCTCAGTGTGATTCCACAGTGTTTCTGTTTAGTGATATCACCAGTGTTAAGCTGGGTACACACGTAAAGATTTTCTGCCCATCCATCCAACTAGTTGATTGGTTGGAATGAAAATCTGGTAAGGTATGAAAGCAAATGACAATCAGTAATTTGCTCCCAAATGCCGGAAATTGGACAAAAATTATTGTTTGAACAAATTGTTCAGATCAAACATTTAACAAACGACCATTTTCATCTGTTTTCTGGCATTTGGGATCAAATTGCTGATCATCAGTTACTACCATTCCTTACCAGATTTTCATTCCAACCAATCAACTAGTTGGATGGTTGGACAGAAAATCTTTACTCTTCAGTGATAATCACCAGTGCAGTTCACTAGTGTTATTCACCAGTGATATTCTTCTGTGATATTCTCCAGGACATTGAACATCGGTTCTCACCGATATTCTCCAGGACATTCAACATTGCTTCTCACCGATATTCTTCAACATCGGCTCTCACCGATAATCTACAGGACATTCCCCAGGTATATTCTCAAGAAAAGTGATATTCTTACTGATACTCTCCGGTGTTATTAGCATCAATCACCACCGATATTCTCCTGTGTGCTACCGATACTCTCCAGTGTTCCCTGAATCAGTCACTACCAACACCCTCTAGTGTTTCTCTGCTGCCTCCCCGGCCCAGGGCCCATCTCACGGCCCAGGTTGTGACACCAGTCCGTCGACTGAAAATCCCCAGAGTCTGGTCGTGACATAGGGCCTGATTCAGACCCACTCGCAAGCGGCTGTCCGCTCTCAAGTGGGTCGATGTTGTGCACTGCGCATGCGCACGACGGCGGGAGCTCCGTCGTGCGCATGCGCCAGACGCGACGAGCGAAGGACTTTCCTTCGCTCGTTGTGTCTGATCAAAGGGGGCGTGCTGTTGATGTTGATTGACAGCACGCCCCCTTTGGTGGGCGTGCCAGGGGCGTGCTTCCCTGACGGGGGCGTTCCCAAGGGAATGCCTACCGTCAGAAGCCGGCCCACTGACATCACTAGTGATGTCAGTGGGAGTGATTTTGGCTCTGATAGAGCCAAAATCACTCAGGGCCTTGCGGTTGAAAAACTCAACCGCAGGCTCCGGCTCGCAGTGGCGATGGTCAAGACCATCGCGGCCATCAAACTGCACACTCGTATAGGCTGTGGGTGGTGACCCACAGCTATACGAGCGTCCAGGAGGACGCTCCATAATTATGGAGGGCGGCCCTCATTCAGAGCGTGCGCTCTGCTCAGAGCGTACGGCTCTGAATGAGGGCCATAGTTCTTATAAGCCTAAGCTCTATAACTTTAAAATGCACATGAATGTAAAGTGTGCCTGACACAATATTGAAAACTTGTAATGGGTATTTACAAATTCTAAACTGATAATTAAACATCTGCACCTCATATCTCACAGGACTGTTTGAGATGTTCCTCAGTATCCATTCAGGCTCTGCACTGAGGAGCTCATTCAGAGCCGCTCGCTAGATGCGTACGCTCGCACTCAGCATATGCAAATTCGGCAAAGTGATGGCATGGAAGGCGATCGCACGGCAAGGCATAAGCACGCCCACTATGTCCTGGCGTGCGATCACTTTGTGTATGTAGACACCCACCAGCCTGTCTTAAGACGCCCACTTGCGCACGTCATCTCCAGGAAGTGTATGCAACCATCGGTACATCGGGTACCATAGGAAGCAAACGCAGCGCTTGAGGTTGACTATACCCTACCACAAGCACTGCGAGCACTTCAGTGTGAAATACAACCAGGTGACGTGTACTATGACGCTGCATATGCATGCCTCTACAACAGTGTTAAGACGCTCAGGCACATCTGTGTTTGGACCTCCACTCCCCCGTTTCTAGTGGACTGCCCCTGTCACCACCCACAAACGGCTTCTCCTGTCACTCATTCAGCGGGGCCGTAAATACACTGGTAGGTTAATTGACTCCTAACAAAAATTACCCCTAGTGTGTATGTGTGTGATCATGTGGTAGGGAATATAGATTGTAAGCTCCACTGGGGCGGGGACTGATGTGAATGGCCGAATATTCTATGTGCAGCGCTGCGGAATATGTGTGCGCTATATAAATAACTGGTAATAATAATAATGCGCAGCGAACGAACGCTTCCCGAGCTTTCACACTGGTTCACGCACACGTATTGTGATGCATGCGCAGAATGCGAATATCGGCCAGCTACGAGCGAAGGCTTCTTATCGTCCGGGTCTGAATCAGGTCCTGAAAGCGATCAGTGGTACCATTGTCGTCTAGCTTAAGTAAACTTTCACAAACTGGTCACTCTGTCCTGTCTCATATCTGGACTGCACCTCTTCATCTTCTTCTTATGTCCTTGTTCTTCTTCTTTATAACTTGGTTTTAGTATGATTTTATTTTACCAACTGTTGGGTTCAAGACAGTTATGTGGTGCCTTACAAATAATTATCAGTATAGAACAGTAAATATATAAATTTTGGGCGCAACAATTATAAATAACAGTTTATAAAATATATTGTATATTATTGTCAAGCAGCTCCTAAAATTGGGGTCACCGTCATTCCAACCATCCCCAAAACTCAAGAAATATAATCCCAATTATACTAAATCTAATTGGTGTAATTTGCTAAATATCTTATTTTAGCAACAAGTATAAACAAATTCATACCCAGTAACTACCCAAAAAGAGCGCTGAGCAAGTAATGAGTTTCACAGATTATAATAACATCAATTTAATAAAAAACATACACAATTCTATTCACTACACATGAATTATATATATATATATATATAATGTAGCAATCATGCTGGCACTCCCAGTTTCCTTGTACATATAGCGCCGGTGCCCTCCATGGAACTGCGGAGCAAGGACCAATATACAAGCGGGTAAATGGCGGCACTCGCGGCGACTAATCACAAATACCAAGACTCTCTCTTTAGTAGATCAACGTTTGATGAAGGTTTACTTCATTTCATCAGGATAACAAAAGCTAAGAAATTACATACCTTTATAGAACACCTCGTGCAGTTCTCCCGCCCGGAAGCGGAAGTTGACGTCAGACAGTACATAGTGCACCCATCACCATAGTTACCAAACTAAAACAATAACAAACAAAACAAAACATGCATTAGAGTCAAAGTGCAACTCACAAACAATTAATGTCCTGCAAAGAGAACTGTAAGCCACATCATGAAACAAAGTAAACTGCATCTGGAGACAATTGTGATAAACGTCCATGCGGGGAAGGAGACCCCCGTTCATGGATGCATAACCTGTGAACATACACATTGAAAAGACAGCCTGTTTGAATGCTGTCACGTTCATAGGAAAATAACTATTACAAGGGGATAGCTATCTGAAGTGCTAATCCTACTTGAGTATAACAGTAACTAACTAGAGGATAAGTTCAAAGGAGACAATGAATTATAATCAAAAAAGTCAATTAGAACCTCAACCAAGGCTTATCCATGGTTAATATTAAAGAATTAATTTTAACATAAAAAGGAGTCTATAACTTTACAGAAAGCATTGTAACCCTAGATTTTCATTCAAACCCAAAGGAGCTAGTGTATTTAAATGAAATATCCATTGGGCTTCTAACCTCAACAACTCTTTTCCACGGTCCCCATCTCTCGTGAGAGGGGGTACATGGTCTATGATTTTGTACTGCAAGGTTGCCAAACTATGGTTAGCCTCAACAAAGTGGTGTGCGACTGGCTGGTCACTAAAACCCTTAGCTGCAGCACTACGGATCGCACTTCTGTGAAGTGCCATTCTTTCTTTAAACATGCGTTCGGTTTTGCCCACATAGTTCTTGCTGCATAGGCAACTAATAAGGTAAACAACAAACCTCGTGGTGCATGTTAAGAAACAACGAATGGCAAACTTTTTACCAGTAAACAGATGATTAAATGAATTACCTGTCGTTAAATACCGACAGGTCAAACAATCAATACATTAAAACATCCCTTTTTGGAGGTGCTAAACTGTTTATGCACTTTAGAACTTGTGTCAGAGATATCGGTTTTTAGTAATTTTTACCAATAAATCCCTCAAATTTTTGCCCCTAGAAAAGCTTTGCATGATAGATGTATCTGCAAATTTTTTTAACTCAGGGTCAGAGGTCACTATCGGCCAATATTTCTTTAATTCCTTATGTATCACTGCACTTGTGGAGCTACAGTGGTTAATCCACAGGATCCTATGGTCTTTTTTATTAGTAATAGAGCTGTGTTTTAACAAATTAATGCGAGGAATAGCCATAGCTTTTAGTTTTTGAGACATTAACAGTTCTAGCGGATAGCCCCTGCTAAGGAATTTCTAGACCATGCTATCTAACTGAGGCCTTGATTCAGAGCCGGACGCTCTGACAGCTATAGCGAGCGGCCAGGAAGATGGTCGCGAAGGTCAAGACCATCGCGACCATCGGGCTTGCGACGAGACCCTTGTGGTAGGGTCTCGTTGCCGAAATCTCTCCCACTGACATCACTCGTGATGTCAGTGGGGCCGGCCCCAAATGGAGGCGTTCACATGGGAACGCCTCCGTTTGGGCAGCCACTCCCCCGGCCTGCCCACCAAAGGGGGCGTGCTGGCACTCAACATCGACAGCACGCCCCCTTTGCTACGAGACCCGGAGCGACGGATTGCCCATCGCTATCCGGGTCTTGCGCATGTGCACGACGGAGCCCGGTTGCGAGCGCACAGCATTTGCGACCGGGTCAGAATCAGGCCCTGACTCTCCAAGCTGGCTGTATCACTGATGTTTCTACAAGCCCTTAAAAACTGTGAAAAAGGCAAGCCCTGCTTCGTGCCTGGTGGGTGAAACCTATTATAATGAAGCACATTGTTCCGTCTCTAGGTTTAGCTAATAAATCTGTCACTATTTTGTTGTTATGAATGCTGATGGTTACATCTAGATAGTTAATCATTTCTGTGCTACATTCATAGGTAAATTTAATAGCATGATCTATTAAATTATGTTCTTTAAACACATTATCCAGACATTGTAAGGAACCCTCCCATAGAATGATAACATCATCTATGTAGCGTTTATATAACAAAATATGTCTTGAAATTGTAGGGTCAGTAAAGAAGATTTGGTTTTCCACCTCAAACATATAACAGTTTGCCAGGGAAGGTGCCACCGCTGATCCCATGGCGCATCCTGCCGTTTGCAGGAAGAATGAACAATCGAATAGGAAATAGTCTTTAGTCAACGTAAGTTCCAACAATTGGATAAAAAAAATCTAGATCTGGACCATTGTAAGCAGGGTGATTGGTCAGCAGTTGTCTAACCGCTCGTAACCCCTCGTGATGGGGAATGCTCGTGTATAGGTTTTTCACTTCTGCTGTACACAATATAAGGTCTGATGGTAAATCAATAATCTGTTCCAATTGAATCAGGAGTGATGTAGTGTCTTTTAAAAAGGAGCTGTGGCTCTGTACAACCAGTTGGAGATAATTATCCAAATACACTGCAATCGGATGGAATAAAGAGCCCCGGGCTGAGATGATTGGTCTGCCCGGGGGCTTATCAAGTGACTTATGTATTTTGGGTACAGTATACAAGATCGGAACCCTTGGACGTGAGGAGGATAACGCCTCTTTAAGAGTTGATGTGATGATATTCGTATCATAGGCCTTCTGCAAGACCAAATCCAAGTCCTTCTTGAACGAACTTGAAGGGTCCCCTCTTAATTTACTATAAGTCGCTGTATCTGACAACTGCGAATACATTTCCTGTTTGTAATCATCCAGGTTTTGGATTGTAATGGAGCCTCCCTTATCCGATGGTCTGATAATAATTGAAGAATCTTTTCATAAATCATCCAAAGCTTTACGTTCCGCATGAGTTAAATTCAAACGGCCTGTTGATGCGGCTTGTTGTTTGATGATCTCAGAATCTTTCAATAAACGTTAAAACGTTTTGATCGAATGATTGTTGGACGGGGTCAAATTTAGAGGGTGACTGGAGTGCTTTTAATTTCAGAGGAATAGAATCACCCTCAGTAACAACCTGAGGTATAGATTTGGAGAAAGTTCTTTCAGTTGTAGTTTGCGACCCAACTTGTAGTTTTCTACCTGCCATTTAAAAGGGTCATGTCCTCTAGTTGGCACAAATGACAAACCCAAATTCAACACCTTCCGTTCTATGGGTGATAATTCTCTACTGGAAAGGTTAAACACTAGGTCCTCCTGGGCAATGGGGGCCTGCGCCGACCTCCTCTGCTTTTGGTTCTGCCCCGCTCGTCTTGTAGATTTTTTGTTGCGTGGGCCGGAGTTGTTCTTGTGGACATCTCTAAAGGGATCCTAGTTGAATTACCTGGGGTACTGGGAATGTCAGAATCACTTGGTGCATTTGTTTCAGCTGATGAGGCAGAGTCTCTGGTAAATCGTAGGTGTTTCATTTTGTAACTGGTGGGACGCTGACGTTCCCTCTGTCCAGTTAACCAACCATATACTTGTTGTGTAGCATAGTCAGATTCCACTTTAGCTAGTTTGGATTTTTTAAATTGAATCAGATCTTTGGTGTATTTGTCCACTTGATTCTCCAATTTTTCCAACCAATCAGTATAGCTGTCCTTTGCTAGATCTTCTTTATGGGTGCCTTCAAATTTAATTACTTTTTCTTTTGACAAGGAAAGTTCCCTCGTACTATTCTCAATAACAAGTAAAATGAGGTCGAAGGAACACTTGTTCAAGATTGCGACCCATTTTTTCCAAAATATGACATTATGTCTTCCTATGGTGGGGACATTGTGAATTCTGAAGCCCCTGGGAATCATTTTAGACTTGAAATAGGGCTTGTAGAAACATCAGTGATAGAGCCAGCTTGGAGAGTCAGATAGCATGGTCCAGAAATTCCTTAGCAGGGGCTATCCGCTAGAACTGTTAATGTCTCAAAAACTAAAAGCTATGGCTATTCCTCGCATTAATTTGTTAAAACAACACAGCTCTATTACTAATAAAAAAAGACCATAGGTCTCTGTGTTACCAAGCTGGATTGATGTTACTGTGTGACCTGTCTTGACAAAGACCCTCTGGGGCCGAAAAGTCGACTTTGATGATGTTTGAACAATAAAATTTTGGTTTTTTTCTTCTGATAGCGGTGAGTACCCTCATTTGGGCTTTTATACCCTTAATACTGGAATATATATATATATTTAAACACAAGGCGGCACTCAGAGACACTCCACGTGAAATAAATGAGCAATATGGTTTATTGCATATTTATCGACGTTTCGAGGCAACACGCCCCTTCATCAGGATGTCAAAGTTCCTGATGAAGGGGCGTATTGCCCCAAAACGTTAATGAATATGCAATAAACCACATTGCTCATTTATTTCACGTGGAGTGTCTCTGAGTGCCGCCTTGTGTGTTTCTATATGGTGGGTACACCGTTACCTATTAGGAAGGCACCGGAGCAAGCAGTATCTATTTCTTCAACAGTGAGTTCCGGATCACTGGTGTTTCTCTCTCTCTCTCCCTATATATAAATATACAGTCAGGTGCACAAATATTGGGACATTGTCAGAATTTTAATATTTTGGCCTCTATTCACCACCACAATGGCTTTGAAATGAAACAAACAAGTTGTGCTTTAACTGCAGACTTTCAGATTTAATTTGAAGGTAATTACATCCAAATCAGGTGAATGGTGTAGGAATTACAACGGTTTCTATATGTGCTTCCCACTTTTTAAGGGGCCAAAAGTAATGGGACTATCAACTCAAAAGCTAGGATGTTGTTCCAGAACTGTAATGGCTTTTTTAGATGTTGTTTGGCAAACTCTAATCTGGTCTTCCTGTTTTTGTGGCTCACCAATGGTTTACATCTTGTGGTGAACCCTCTATATTCATGCTTGTGAAGTCTTCTCTTGATTGTTGACTTTGACACATATACACCTACCTCCTGGAGAGTGTTCTTGATTTGGCCAACTGTTGTGAAGGGGTTTTTCTTCACCAGAGAAATAATTCTTCTATCATCCACCACAGTTGTTTTCCGTGGTCTTCCGGTGTTGCTGAGCTCTCTGGTGCGTTCTTTCTTTTTAAGAATGTTGCAAGCAGTTGATTTGGCCACACCTAATGTTTTTGCTATCTCTCTGATGGGTTTGTTTTGATTTTTCAGCCTAATGATGGCTTGCTTCACTGATAGTGACAGCTCTTTAGATCTCATATTGAGAGTCGACAGCAACTGATTCCAAATGCAAATGTCACACCTAGGATCAACTCCAGACCTTTTACCTGCTTAATTGATAGTGAAATAACTAGGGAATAGCCCACACCTGTCCATGAAATAGCTTTTGAGTTGATAGTCCCATTACTTTTGGCCCCTTAAAAAGTGGGAGGCACATATAGAAACCGTTGTAATTCCTACACCGTCCACCTGATTTGGATGTAATTACCCTCAAATTAAATCTGAAAGTCTGCAGTTAAAGCACATCTTGTTTGTTTAATTTCAAACCCATTGTGGTTACTGAATAGAGGCCAACATATGAAAATTCTGTCAATGTCCCAATATTTATGCACCTGACTGTATATGTATATATATATATATATATATATATATATATATAATACACACACACACACAATATAAATAATGATCTCAAGCCTATATAAAATCATACCCACATATAATCAATATATCAATTGGGACCACCCCTGGAGTAAGTGTCCCTCTTTTCAGTCAATTTTGGTAGAGATTTGGGTAATAGATCCATTGAAGGGGTAGTAATATTGGGACAAGGACAAAGTCACTGTCACATAGTCACCTCTCGGACTATAAAATTTGTGCTAAGTTGTATTTCCTCCTATGCTATTTATATAATTTTTTATCCATGTGGACTTTATTATGTTGGACAGACTACTCGTACTATACGAGAGCGCATGGCAGTACATAGGTCATCAATTAAAATGGCCTTGCTTAAAAAATCCACAGACCAACCGGTGGCCCGACATTTTTTGGATCACGGCCATACGCTTGCTTCTTTATGTCACATGGTCATTGACCATATCCCGGCCACACGCCGTGGCGGTGATAGAGCTGCGCTTGGAGACTAGGTGGATTCACCAACTGGACACCATTTCCCCCAAGGGACTGAATGAAAAAATTAACTGGAATATGCAAATGCGATGATATCACCTTAGTTTCCATTAGGTTCTTTATTATCTATGTGCAAAGCACACGTTGATGTTGCAATATCGGACTGCAAGCCTAAGTGTTATAATTGTAATATCTTTATTACTTATTTAGTATTGTATATACATAAAACATGAAGTTGAATATGTATCAGTTCTACTCAGGTACGACCTCTCCTATGTATGTTGCCTTGTATGTCACCTCACATTAGTGCCAACACGCAGGATCCTGAATTATTATTTATGCTGTTTATTTGGGTGGTCCCTCGACTGACATCATAGATATCCCAACTTTATTATGATACTGTGCTAGACTATAATCATGTCAGTTCATCATGTTCCCTCTATATTCCCCACTTCCCCTGGTGTCACGCGTTTGTTATGTTTGTCATATGCATAATTTTCCACGATCTTTTTGCAACCGGGTGAGACTCTTCCGGCAACAGGCTGGTTGCCATAGCAACTTTGCCCCGCCGTGATGACGTCACTGCGGGGAGACTCTGACCCGGCTGGGCGTCTCCCTCCGCCTCCCGGTCTGCGACAGATCAGCGTTCATCATGGTGTTTATAAGGTAAGATGTTCTTTCTTTGTTTTTATATATTACATGGTGTAACCTTGATAAAAAAGCCTGGAGGATTTGAAACATTGGTCTATATTATACCAATACAAACGTCTTTTGCATTTAAACAATCTTGGAGTGCCGCAGTCTTTTTACCAGTACTATCCACATCTACTGAAGGCACCCAAGCAGCTGTACAAGTAAGCAGAAGTGCCGGTCCATATTGTGACTGTATGTGTATGTGTGTGTGTGTGTATATATATATATATATATATATATATATATAGCACAGAAAGGTAGTGGCACTCTGAGACTTCAAAGCGGCTAACAAAAGTATTACATTTATTCCATATATAGGAACATAGGTCCTATGTTCCTATATATGGAATAAATGTAATACTTTTGTTAGCCGCTTTTAAGTCTCAGAGTGCCACTACTTTTCCGTGCTATGTTATTTACTTCAATGGGAGGCACCTGAGCGCTGACTGACCTAGGATTGTTGTGAGTGCCGGACTACTATGCACATATATATATATATATATATATATATATATATATAGTACACACACTATAAACATAAATAATGATCTCAAGCCTATATAAAATCATACCCACATATAATCAATATATCAATTGGGACCACCCCTGGAGTAAGTGTCCCTGTTCTCAGTCAATTTTGGTAGAGATTTTGGTAATAGATCCATTGAAGGGGTAGTAATATTGGGACAAGGACAAAGTCACTGTCACCATAGTCACCTCTCGGAGGAATCCATGTAGAGCTTGAGGTAGTGCAATTATCCTGTGCAAATAAAGTCCCCTGACAACGAATGTTGGTATCACCGAGGGAGAGAAGTATGCCTCCACTCAAATCTTTATTGAGAAAAAATGTAGCTGATGGTCTAAGAACTTAGACAGTCCATTAATACTAAAGGTGCATACACACGTAAAGATTTTCTGTCCAACCATCCAACTAGTTGATTGGTTGGAATGAAAATCTGGTAAAGTATGAAAGCAAATGACAATCAGCAATTTGCTCCCAAATGCCGAAAAATGGACAAAAACTATTGTTTGAACAAATTATTTAGATCAAACATTTAACAAACTTGTCTGACCGACCATTTTCATCTGTTTTCTGGCATTTAGGAGAAAATAGCTGATCATCAGTTACTCCCATACATTACCAGATTTTCATTCCAACCAATCAACTAGTTGAATGTTTGGACAGAAAATCTTTACTTGTGTACCCAGCCTCTCACGGGAAGCTGCACTTAGTATACTGGATCACTGAGTAATTTGTATAGTCCAAAATTAGAACACTTCAATTGGTGCACAGAGCCAGTGCCCGTAAGTTGTTTAGTAATAAGTGTAGTCGGTTACAAAGTGTTAGTTAGCCAACCCGTCATTAGTTGTATTGTATCTAGTGAGGCAGAACTGCTTAACACCGATGGACCTGTCTAGCTACACTAGGTTTTGATGGAAACATTTGACATTATTTTCCTATATAGAGTCCTTATCTAAACTACAGATAGCTGTAGTAATTAAGTGTACATTTTGATTCAGTGACATTCCTGCTGAAAATGTAGGCTGCCTGTTGGGTACATGTGGTGGAAGCAATATTAAGGGCAGGATGCACTATCCTCAAAAATATGGTCAAACCACCGAAAATGCTGTTTTTGGAGGTTTGACCACATTTCCCATATATATGACGGAGAAGGAGACACTAGCTGATCGATGGCAGGACCAGCAATACAGGAACAAATCTGGATAGTAGCAGGCCAGCTACTCAGGATTCTAGCTGGAAGATGGCAGGACTAGCAATGCAGGGCGAATCTGGTTTGTAGCAGCCCAGCTACTCAGGATTCTAGCTAGAAGATGGCAGGACCAGCAATGCAGGACAAATCTGGATTGTAGCAGGCCAGCTACACAGGATTCAGGTACTGGAACCAACAGGACCAATGGCAAACAGAGAAACACAGGCTCCAGGAACATTGACCAGAGGCTCACGCTGCAAGGCATAAGCTATAACTGGCAGGGTCTGGCAGGGCTGACTAGAACATAAAGGAAAGAAGACCAATCTGTCTCCAGCCCCAGACAAGCCCCCTTGATAGAATAAATATTGTGCAGCTGAAGAGCTACATGTCTCCATATAAACCACAACCCCCCGCGGCCACCAGGCGTCGTTTTGCCTAGTGACCAGCGAGGAGCCGCTGGCCGGAAGTGGCCCGACGTCCCATTCTCCTAGCAACTTCCGGGAACCTCGGCAAGGACGAGCAGCGGCGGTTCGTAACAAGCTCTTATTGGAAGAGTTGTCCTTTGCGGTTTTAATCACAAATCATACGGCGTTAATAAATGCCACTATGCATGCGATCAGTGACGAGATGCATCAATCTTTCAAAGTGCGATGCATGACGTCTCTCGCCCTATGTCTGTCAATTATCCAAGGGCTAGTGACATTCCATCATGTTCTAGTGAATTGGTAGATTGCAATCTCGTTAATGTTGGTTGACAAAATGGTGGCCTTCACTCTGTAGTAGAAGGTTATTTTGTCAACTCCATGGAATCCACTGGAAAGGTTGAACCCTGATCAGGAGGGATCCATTGGTAGAACTTGGCTGCCCTAAGCAAACAGTCAGCTTCCGACTGTCATTTATCTACCACAGTCTATGAAATGACAGATAAAAGCTTACTGGTTGCTATGGGCAACTTCTCCACTTTTTCTGTCTCCAAGGCTTGATACATCTCCGCCTAGATGTGGAATTGACAGAAAGTGACTATCAGTTCAAATATCATTGCTCCGTGGCTGAATGGATTTTCTTATCTTTTAAAGTGACTGGCCACCTGCATTGGTGTGAATTCCAGCAGGGTGGACATTGTTGGAAGTAGACAGGTAGTCTTCAGTTGTTGTTTTTTAACACAGGAGTGCCCTCAATCATTTCTGCTAGTAGCTTATTTCTTTGGTGAAGTAAATGCATTTTCCTTCATAAACCCCTGAGATATGATTGTCTACTGCAAGATGCTGGGAAATCTGTGCATGTCAGTGACACGGAGATGTTTTTGCTTTGCAGGCAGACAGGATATGAAAGTTTTTAGTGCTGTGCACATAAGTGTAGCTTTAACAGAGTTTTTACTACAGACAATACTTAACAGAGGTGATTAATTCTTATTCAGTACGAAGGAAAATTCAGAATGAAGACATTGTGGTTGTATAATCATCTGAAACGCAATCCCAGCTTGTTTGACCCACGGGACAAGACTGCATCTGGAGTGTGTGTCATAGCTGGAAATGTGTGGGAATTTTGTGTTGACTGTACCTGCAAACCATACTAAACATTCAGGACTTTCTGACAAGACATTCTCAGAAACTGTCTTGCTGCAACTCTTAAACAGTACTCTTTATTTAACATTATGAGGTTTTCTGTACTCTATTAAGGTTAAGCTAATACATTACCAGTCATGTACCGTATGGTAATGAAATGTAAGTAATCTGATATAGAAAAATGAGATAAAGTATTGCTTATTCCGTAATTATATTCTAAAATGACTTGGACAAATTTATTGGTATACCTTAGAAAAGATACAGGATATCAAATATTCCGCAATATGGACTATTCCGAAATACAGAATTTTTTTTAGCATGACTGAGATAATGAAACCTTTTGCTTTTTGATGGTTCAATGTACACAAACTTTGTTTAAGGCACAAAACTATTAAGAATATTGTATAAAATTTCCTTCAGGCTCTGTGTATAAGGTGTATATGAAAGTTAAAATGAATTTTATGTATGTATACAAACTTTGTTTGAGCCACAAAATTATTGAAAATATTGTATAAAATTACCTGCAGGCTGTGTGTATGAGGTGTATATAACACATAAATGCATTCTGTGTGTATATTTGGGTCCCATTCCCAAGATATCTCACTATGGTATGCACATATTCCAAAGTACGGAATATTCCGATATCCAAAATAACCCTGGTCCCAAGCATCTTGTATATGGGAGACTCAACCTGTAATAATTATTGGATTGATATTTCAAACTAATTACTTTCATGAATTAGCACCACACATCTTCAATCTTCTAATCAGCCTATTTAAATGGAGAAAAAAGTCGCTCTGCTGTTTGGTATTATTGTGTGCACCATACTGAACATGGACCAGAGGACGCAAAGGAGAGGGTCGTCTGTGGAGATCAGAAAGAAAAATTTTAGATAAGTAAATTTAAGGTAATGGCTAAAATACCATCGACAACCCATGTTCCTGTAACTAAAGGTGCAAATATTAAGAAATTTAAAGTCCATGGGACTGTAGCCAACCTCCCTGGATGCAGCCGTATGAGGAAAATGGACCCCAGATTAAACAGAAGGATAGTGAGAATGGTAGAAAAAATGCTAAGGAAAACTTTCAAAGATAAGCAAACTGTACTCCTCAAGGTCCATTTGTGCCTGATCACACCACCTGACTTTTTGAGCAACGGTGGGAACGGAAGAAGACCCAGGAGGACTCCGCTGTATGGTGAAGGCTCAGTTATGTTTTAGGGCTGCTCTACTGCGTCTGGCACAGGGTATCTTGAATCTGTGCAGGTTGCAATGAAATCTCAATACTATGAAGGCATTCTGGAGTGAAACATACTGGCCAGTGTCAGAAAGCTCTGCCTCATTGGCGGTCATGGGCTCTCCAACAGGATAATGACCCAAAACGCACAGCTAAAAGCCCCAAGAATGGATAAAAACAAAACGCTGGATTGTTCTGAAGTGGCCTTCTATGAGCCCTGATCTGAATCCTATTGAGCATCTATGTAAAGAGCTGAAACATGCAGTCTTACACCACCCAGCTGACAGTTGGGGAGTTGTGGCATTAGGTACCATGGGCTGGCCCAACTTACAGTAGAGTATACTGGTGTCACCCAGCAGAGGGTGCTGTGCGTAACAGAAATTCTTGCTACACGGAGCCCCTCTTGGCCAGAAGAAGGATCACGGCCAGGCTCCATCTCTACGAGTCCACTCGATCCCGGTTCACCCCGCACTGGAGGCAAGCGCTGTAGACCTACAGCTTCTCCCACCTGGAGCCTGCCAAAAAGTAAGTGAGATGCCCGATAGGGGGCATGATATGCTCCTGCTTAACTCCTGTAATAGGGTTCGGCAAGGCTGCCGACAGCTCTGCCAAACCCAGGTACTGGGAGGGGGCATGGCCAACTCTGAGGAGGTGTGGCCTGACCCCATCTTACAAGTGAATTAAAAATCCAATATGCAATATAAATGCATTTATTAACCAACACTGGTAAAATTAGTTTTAATGATTTATCGTCTTTTATTGCAATTTAATTTACATAACCCATACATAGAACAGTGCTTGGTACATTTGTGCAATACTGTCTTAAACCAATTTGGACAACATTCTATGCGGTGATCAGTCAGAAAGGCAAATTGTTGTATGTAATAGCAGCTAAATTACCATACAATTGCCAGAAAACCGCAAACAGAGGGCCTGATTCAGAGCCGGATGCTCTGACCAGAGCGCTCGCTCTGAATCAGGGCCCTCCTACCTAAAAATGGAGCGGCCTCCTGGCCGCTCGCATAGCTGTGGGTGACCACCCACAGCTTATGCGAGCGGCCAAAATGATGGTCGCGACGGTCAAGACCATCGCGACCATCGGGCTTGCGACAAGACCCTGCGGTAGGGTCTCGCTGCCGCAAGCTCACGGGTGCTTTTGGCTCTATCAGAGCCAAAAGCACTCCCACTGATGTCAGTGGGGCCGGCTCCAGACGGAAGGCGTTCCCATGGGAACGCCTCCGTCTGGGCTGCAACGCCCCCGGCACGCCCACCAAAGGGGGCGTGCTGTCAGTCACCCTCGACAGCACGCCCCCCTTTGGTGCGAGAACGATAGCGACAGCTTGGCTGTCGCTATGCGGGTCTCGCGCATGCGCATGACGGAGCTCCCTCCGTCGTGCGCATGCGCATTGGGGCACCATCGACCCGCTTGCGAGCGGGTCTGAATTAGGCCCACAGTTTTCCTGATATTTATCACTGTTCTGAAAACAACTCACTGGATGTAATAAGCACTGATTTGGCAAATCGCCACTATAAATCACTAAACAATAGAGGTGCCTCTGGCCAGCGAAACAACATGTAAATAAATAAACCCCATGTAATTTTTAAGTGTGATAGGTACTGATCCTGTATGGAAGAATAAGAATGTTAAGGTGCCTACACACTTGGCGATGTGCTCACGATCCGACATCGATTTCCCCTGAACTCTCCCTGGGAACGGGATGTAGTCTGGAACCCGACGTTCTAAATGCCGACCGCCGGCTTCCAGACTGCTTTATCCCGACTAGGGACAAATGACAGGTGTCTAAATGTAGAGGCCTGTAATTTGCCTGACGTCTGGAGACCGGCGCCCGGCATCCCGATCAAGCGTATGCCGGGCGCCACAGCGGACAGCTGCAGGGGGGGGAGGGTTAGGTTTAGGGCTCCCGGGGGACTTAGGGTTAGGCATCCCCCCGAGAGGTTAGGGTTAGGTTACGGGGAGGGAGGGTTAGGCACCCCCGGAGGGAGGTTAGGGTTAGGCACCCCCCCCGGGGGACTTAGGGTTAGGCAGCGGGGATGGGGGGGTTAGGGTTAGGCACTTGGAGGGGGGTTAGGGTTAGGCACAGGGAGGGGAGGTTAGGGTTTGGCACCCCTAAGGAGGGTTAGGATTAGGGGGGTTAGGTTAGCTGATACTTACCTTTAGGACGAACAGGATTTCCAGCGCTGTCGGGTAGCCGCTGTCGGGAATTGAACCGCCAGCCATGCGCCCGCCGGAATACATATCACACCCCTGGGAACTCCCTGGCAGTCGTGGTAATGATCAGGTCTAAAAAACTGCCAATTTGATTCACGATCTATCGTGCAATGTCTCAGAAGTCCAAATCGTGAGATCGTGCATGATAGATCGTGAGTTTACTAAACAACACACGAGGATCCTCACGATTGGTTGAGATTTTAAATGATGGGTGGGGCTAGCTAGGTGGTATAAAAAGCAGGTGCCATTTTAACCCTGTGCACATTCTGCTCTGCTACTAGTGAGGCTAGGTGTATACCTGCTGAACCCTGTACATTGCTACTGTGCTATGCTTTGTATTTGGCTTGCCTTTTAGAAAGTGTGTTCTACCTGCAAGCAGGCCCGTCAAGAGCCGCGCTGGGCCCCGGTAAAAAAGGGGGTGTGGCCTAATAGTGGGACGTGTGGCCACGCTTCCTTAGGTAAAAAAAAAAGAAAATGCAAGTTTTGCAGTGCCGCGAATCGGCGCTGCGCGCTGGCGAGGGGGGGCGCTGTGAGCCCACTCAGCCCGGCGCATAACCAGTGGGGAGGTGCAATCAGCTTCATCGCTCCCCCCACAGGCATACTGTAGGAGACTGCTGTGGCTGCTTCTTAGCAGCCGCGAGCAGTCTCCAGGGCAGCCCAGCACACAACAGCGTGTGCTGGGCTGCTGTGTGATGTAAGAGAGGGGGGAGCAGTGCCGGACCCGGGTCCCCACTGGGCCCCTCCAGCAAGCCAAATTGTCTCTGTGAGCAGCGATGGTAATACATTGGCTAACTGCGGGGAAATCTGTTTCTGAATCAGGCCCACTGTGTTCCGATAGTGTTCAGAATATAGAAAAGCAATAGGAAAATGTAATCCCCTCAAACTGTAAAAGAAACAAACTATAGAAACAAAATATAGAAAAGCAATAGGAAAATGCAATCCCCTCAGGCTGTAAAATAAACGAAATATAGAAAGGCAAAAGGAAAATGTATTCCCCTCAAACTGTAAAAGAAACAAAATATAGAAATAAAATATAGAAAAGCATTAGTTTAATTAAAACAAAAAAACTTCTCAAAGCTTAATCTCATCATCATCAAGTTACAAATGTGTTTGCACGCAACATAACCTCCCCCCAAATTACTCCATGTCCAATATTTATTTTCCTTATCCTGGTCCCACCCCCATATATACCAGAGTAAGAATTTCTGGGGACGTGGTTTCTGTTTCTGAAGGAGGAAATATATACATCTAAAATATAACCCATCAGTTGACTTATATGGTAGCCATGAATTAAATAAAAAAAATTATAAATGTGCTACCATATTGAAAGCATATATGTCCTACAACAAAATAAAAATAAACTAAAAGTAACGTGCATAAACAAATATATAGTTAAGTCCATTTGATGAACCATGATATGTTTAATTGTGTCTGATCTTGAAGGGTGATCTTGAAGTGGTTAAGATTATGGCGATGTTGACTCAAACTGTGTACACCTTAGACGATCCTGGATCCGATGTAACGATACATAGGTCGCCCGTACATGCAGAACAATACAGCGCATGATTGCACAACATACCGTTCAGTGGCCGGTGCCAGGATCATGCCATTGGCCGTTGGATCGTCACATGATGTGAATGGACAAATATTCTCTTTAAAGCGCTGCGTAATATGTGTGCCCTATATAAATAACTGGTAATAAATAAATCTGCAGTGAGGAACAGCAGATGTGACTTCGTTGCTGACAACCCGTGGGGGTGCGATGTGCCCAATATATCATTTCGATCCGCGTCAAAACAATATATCGGATGATATATTAGTCTAATGTGTACCCAGCTTAAAAGGAAACAAAAGTCATCCTCAAAAGATTTTAACATGTCTATTATTAAGTTGCTGTACCCAATTTAAGCAAAAAAATAGGGGTTTTATTCTCGCGCAAGGCATTGAAGATGTATAGGTCACTCGAGGGTTTAGAATGTTAACCTCATACTGTCGCTATCCTTTTCCAAACATTAACTCATTCCTGGCATTTTGCTTATCTGCCACCATTAAAACCACCATTATACATATTCAATTCCATGTGTATAATCTTATTTCTTACTCTCCCCCCTCCCCTCCCCCCACCTGAATGTATATGAGTGCTGCCGTCTCCTGACAAAGGCTGTACAGAGCACAGTATATAAAAGTTGGCTTGTGTGACTGTTAATGAGAAGGATGAAAGCTTACATGTATATCAGCGATTCTTTGAGCCACTGAGCAGGTGCAGTGACATGAAACCCCAACTACATGTCAACACACCTCTGAGACAAGAGATTGTATCACTTAACAGCTATATATAACGAGGGAGGTTCACAAACAGATCTGCAGGTGGAGGCATTGTTTGCATCCTACGGTTAATATAGTCAGTGTACTATCTTATGCTCTGTAAAACTGTTACTCTATGCAAATACACTTGTCTGTGTTTCTATTCCTCTGGTTTTATTGATTGGGGATGTTTGCTGTGCATGATGTGGTTAGCAGGAATATTTTCTAGAAATGCAAAACAGACATTACACTGAAATATTACTTTTTGAAAGCTGCAAAACTATGATTCACACAGTGCAATTAAATTAGCACAAATGTGCCTGTTTGACCACCGTACATGCATAAGTGGTGTGTGCAATTTCTGATTCTGGGAATTGCCCTCCATAACCATTTAGGGGATTGTGGTCCCAGGTAGGTGTATGTGCCACCAAATGTAAAACTTATTTTCAAAGTCTTATCTACTATTGATTTTGGACCAGACCCATTAACTGTTTTCAGTTTTTAAATTACCCACCCCTTACCTCTGCAGTAACACACTTGTCCCTAACCAAACACCTCCCTCAACTATGCATGTACATATGAAACTACTCACTTGGGTCCTTGGTAACCCATGCTTGCCTACTGCTGGGAGCCTCCTGAAAATTGGGAGCCGCTCCCAGCCCCCCAGTAAGGCAGGCAAGCCTCCCGGCAGCTGCCAACCCCTCCTGCCCGCGATTGTATGAGAATCCCCCGCAGCGGGGGGCCGGTGACACGATTCACCCCGAATCGCGTCATTTCAGCCCCACCCTTTGCTGCACAATGCCGGAAATCTCGGCATTGTGTAGCAGGGCCAAAATTAAGTGATCATGTGACCACGCCCCCGCTCCACCCACAGACGCCGTCCACGCCCCCGATTTTGCCGGTCTTACTGCCCCCACCCGGAAGGGGCAGCCAGAATGTCGGCATCCTAGTATTTTAGATAGTATCTGTTAAGATCTAGCACAGGGGCATAACTAGGTAATTGAAGACCCCATAGCAAAAGTTTGTAAGAGCCCATAAGTACTACCCAATGTTGAAAAATTTATATAACACAGAGGTTCCCAAACTCTGTTCTCAAGGCACCCTAACAGTCCAGGTTTTTAACCCTGCTTGAGCACAGGTGACTTAAGTAGCACCTCAGTCTTTTGATTTAACCATCTGTGCTCAACCATGGATATCCTTAAAACCTGGACCGTTAGGGTGCCTTGAGGACTGAGTTTGGGAATCTCTGATATAACATATGTAACTTTGACAAGGAAGATGAGCCCCTCTCAGCTCTGGGCCCCATATCAGCTGCAGGGGTGTATCTAGGGGTCAGAGCACCCCTGGCAAAGTAATGGACAGTCGCCCCCTCCCCCCATTTTCAGAATAATTACACTTAGCACTAATTTAATAAATACAAAAAAAATTAAAAAATGATAGAGATAATAATAATAACAACAAAAAAGTAACCTTTCCATGTGTCTCCCAGTCGGATTCCCCAGGGACCTTCCTTCCAATTCAGCCAGCACCCCCTTTTGTCTACAAATCCAGCCTCCCCCCACTTCTGTCTGACCAGGAGTGTCACGATTAGGGCTGTTAGGCTGCCAAGATCGCGACTCTTACGTTGCCGGGTGCTCTGACGCGGTCCCTCTGGCGGTGCAGCGGGGTCCTGGAGAGCGGCGCTGGGCACAGGGGGTCCCCACATACTAAGGGGGCTCATCTGGAAAGGAGACGTGAGCAGGAGCAACTGACATTACTATCATGCTGGAGACTACTGGGAGCGGCCATGTTGGATTTGGTCAGGTGTCTGGTGGGAGCCAATCAGGTCACAGCTGTCCTGGGAGTGTTTTGCAGCCAATCCTGCACTACCTGAGGGTACTAAAGGGCTGTCAAGACGTCCTTTGGTTGCCAGTGCAACGTTTATCACAGCATTAGCTGTGAGCTAGTTCCTGTACTCCCTTGCTCCGTATTTACTGCAGTTCCAGAGTGTCTTAGTGTTACCTCCTCTTAGCTCTGTACCTCGCCAGCTCTGTGTACCAGCTTGCCACCTGTACCCGCGACCCGCTGCAGACCGACCGACCCCAGTCGCTGAGTATAGACCGCATCCCTTCAGCGGCACCTCGCCCTCTGTGTACCCACTCACCTTATGAGTCATACTCCATTAAGACCAGCTGCCTTTCAATATCAACAAACAAGCCTCCATTCCTCATCCGACTCCACTCGGGGTCCAAGCCCGCGCCATACCGTGACAGTTTGCACTGGCCCCATGGATTCGGCCAGTGGACAGGATCCGAGGGCAGACCTGCTCCAAAGCATCGCCAGCCGCTTGGAGGGTCTGGAGGCTTTGCAGCAGCAAATGGCTCAATTTCTACAGATGTCCGCTCGTCAGGATACCTTGCAGGCCTCTCTGTTCACAATGAATATGCCTGTCACCATGAACCAGCCAGCGGCCCCTGCCATTCCCGCACCATCCGCATCACCCCATCTGCTCCTCCTCTAATAAATTTGATGGGACTCCTAACTTTTGCCGTGGGTTCCTGAACCAATGCGATGTGCATTTCACGCTACAGCCTATGAACTTCCCGTCTCCAAAATCCAAGGTGGCCTATATTGTGTCTCTATTGTCCGGCTCGGCCCTAAACTGGGTTTCACCCCTCTGGGAAAGGTCCGATCCTCTGTTGGATAATTATTCCGAATTCCTTTCTGCTTTTCGAAGGATTTTTGACAAACCAGGAAGAACTACGTCAGCAGCAGCTGAGATCCTGCGCCTTCATCAAGGGAATCGCCCAGTTAGCCAATACATCATCCAGTTCCAGACGTTGGCATCTGAGCTAAAGTGGAACGAAGAGGCCCTGATTTTCGCCTTCTGGAGCGGGTTGTCGGATCGCATTAAGGATGACCTTGCCACACGGGACCTTCCTAATACCCTAAATGACCTCAGTTCTCTCTGCAATAAGGTGGACTTACGCTATAGAGAGCGTCAGAGCGAAAAGAATAGGGGAGATCGTTTCAAATTCCGGCCCACTACCGCTCCCGTTGCCCTTCCGCCTGAGCCAACTAGCGATGAACCGATGCAGATTAATCAAGCTCGTCTCTCTGTTTAGGAGCGACAGAGGCGTCGACAAGAATATTTGTATATGTACTGCGGAGAGACCGGTCACCTGGTCGCTGCCTGTCCTACCTGTCAGGGAAACTCCTGCTCCTAGCCGGTTCCGGAGACACCAGGTTGGGAGTTATGTCCTCATCTCCACCTAAAGCTGAGTCAGCCTTGGCCATTACCTTGGAGTTAAAGCTTGGTCCTAAAATTGTTCTCTCTCTTCTTGATTCAGGGGCTGCCGAGAACTTCATCACCTCTGAACTCGTCCAGAGACTCCAAATTCCGGCCTTCTCCCTTGAGCATACACTTACCCTATCTTCCGTGGATGGTACCCAAATTACCAATGGGATTGTATCCCTTCGTACTCAACCTGTGCAGGTCCGTGTGGTGCTCTCAATATGGAAGCAATCCAGTTTTTAGTTATACCTAAAGCCTCTCACGGAGTCATCCTCGGATATCCCTAGCTGTGCAAGCATTCTCCCAACATAGACTGGGGTACCATGCAAATCCTGTCCTGGGGAGAAGCGTGTCATCTATCCTGCCTCCCTCAGATTAAACCAGTCAATAAGCTCTGTATGGCAGCAACTACAGAAATACCCCCCCAGTACCTCTCTTTTAGTGACGTCTTTTCTAAAACAGGAGCCGATACTCTGCCTCCGCATCGGGAGTGGGACTGTCCTATCGATTTGGTTCCCAGCAAGGATTCTCCTCGTGGTTGTACATATCCGCTGTCCTTACCAGAGTCTGAGGCCATGTCGGCCTACATTCAGGAAAATCTTCAAAAACTGATTCATTCGACCATCCTCCTCGCCAGCCGGTGCAGGGTTCTTCTTCGTGTCCAAAAAAGATGGAGGTCTGCATCCCTGCATCGATTACCGGGGCCTAAACGATATAACTATCAAAAATCGTCATCCGATACCCCTCATCTTGGAATTGTTCGATCGTGTAAAGGGTGCCACAATATTCACCAAATTAGATCGACGAGGGGCCTATAACCTCATTAGGGTCCAGGCCGGAGACGAATGGAAAACTGCATTTAATACCCGGGACAGTCATTTTGAATATACGATGATGCCCTTCGGTCTCTGCAACGCACCTGCAGTTTTCCAAAACTTTGTGAATTACATTTTTCGGGACTTACATTATGTCTCCGTGGTAGTATATTTAGACGACATCCTAATATTCTCCTCTAATATTGACATACACTGGGCTCCAGTCAAAGACGTCCTGACTCGTCTACGCCAGAATCATCTGTACTGTAAAGCAGAGAAATGCTTGTTTGAGGTACAGACCGTTCCATTCCTTGGCTACATTCTCTCAGGTTCTGGCCTTGAGATGGATCCTAAGAAAGTACAGGCTATTCTGGACTGGTCTCGCCCCAATTCGCTGAAGGCGGTACAAAGATTCCTGGGGTTCGCGAATTACTACCGGAAATTCATCAAGGGGTTTTTCACCCTTACAGCACCCATTTCCTCATTAACTCGAAAAGGGGGCGACCCCTTCGCATTGGCCTCCGGAGGCTGAAACCGCCTTTCAAATCCTGAAGCAAGCCTTTATTTTGGCTACAGTACTGAGACAACCGGACGTTAACAGGCCATTCTTTCTAGAAGTGGACGCATCCTCCGAAGCCTTGGGTGCAGTACTGTCTCAGAAATTCAAGTATAACAAATTCCATCCTTATGGATTTTTCTCAAAGAAATTTTCCCTAGCCGAGAGAAATTACCCCATTTGGGAGCAAGAATTATTGGCAATTAAATTGGCTTTTGAGGAGTGGCGATATCTCCTCAAAGGAGCCACGTTCCCCATCACCGTATACAGATCATCGAAACCTACTGTATATAAAAAACATCCAGTGCCTTAGTCCTCATCTGGCTCGTTGGCTAATTTTCTTTTCCCATTTCAATTTTACTTTGACTTATCGTCCTGGTTCACTCAACCAAAAGGCGGATGCTCTCTCCCGTTCCTACTCCTCTGAAACATCTACTGAACATATTAAAGAAACTCCAGTTCTGGAATACAAAGTATTCGCCACTACCTGCATCCAACCCCCTCCTGGGAGAACCTTTGTGAGCCCGGATTTACGCAAACAACTATTGAATTGGGCTCATGCCTCTCGTTTTTCCGGACACACAGGCATCCGTAAAACCCTGGAATTCCATATTGGTGGCCCGCCATGAAGTCCGAAATAACGGAGTATGTTTCCTCATGCCCACGGTGTGCTCAACATAAAATTCGCCCCTGGACACACCTATCCATGAACTTTGTAACCGACTTACCTATAACCAACGGGTTCACCACCACCTGGGTAGTGGTGGATCGGTTCTCGAAAATGGTACACTATATTCCTCTGAAAAACTGCCTTCCGCTCCAGAGCTAGCTCAATTATTTTTGTCAACATCTTCCATCTACATGGTCTTCCAACCGAGATTGTCTCAGATCGCGGGGTATAGTTCGTGGCAAAATTCTGGAGGGCCCTCTGTTCCATCTTTCAAGTTAAATTAAAATTTTCCACGTGCTATCACCCCCAGTCCAATGGTTCCACGGAGAGGGTCAATCAGGACCTGGAGACTTTTCTACGGATCCATATGTCCTCATCTCAAGATAACTGGGCGGATACTCTACCTTGGGCAGAGTTTGCTCATAATAGTTCGTACCATTCGTCCACAGGTCGTACTCCATTCTTCACAGTTTTTGGCCTGCATCCCAGGGTACCAGAATTTAAAGAACTACCAGTGTATGATGTACCAGCAGTGACCTCTACACTACAGAAATTTTTGCAAATATGGTCTCAAGTGCATTCCACTCTACAGAAAACCTCAGACCGTTACAAACTTGGAGCCGATAGGAAGAGAAGAGCGGTACCCAGCCTAAAAGAGGGCGACCTTGTCTGGCTTTCTACCCGTAATCTTCTCCTCAAGGTTCCGTCCATGAAGTTTGCCCCTCGCTTCATTGGTCCGTTCCCTATCACTCAAGTGATTAACCCAGTGGCCTACAAACTAAAGCTTCCACCCTACCTCAGAGTACCAAATTCTTTCCACATTTCCTTGTTGAAACCTCTTGTCCTAAACCGCTTCCGGAAAATTCTTCCACGCTCCCCTAAAGTTTGCGCCGAGCGAGGCATAGAATTTAAAGTCAAGCAGATCTTGGACTCCCGTTTTCGTTATGGTCAACTTCAGTACCTATTGGATTGGAGAGGTTATGGGCCAGAGGAACGATGCTGGGTAAAGGCAGAGGATGTCCATGCTCCTCGATTAGTACATCAGTTCCATACGTAGAATCCTGAAAAACCCAAGAAGTATCCAGAGGCCACTCATAAAGGGGGGGTACTGTCACGATTCGGGCTGTCAGGCTGCCAGGATCGCGACTCTTACCTTGCCGGGTGCTCTGGCGCGGTCCCTCCGGTGGTGGAGCGGGGTCCTGGAGAGTGGCGCTGGGCACAGGGGGTCCCCACAGACTAAGGGGGCTCATCTGGAGGGAGGTGTGAGCAGGAGCAACTGACAGCACTATCGTGCTGGAGACTATTGGGCGTGGCTATGTTGGATTTGGTCAGGTGTCTGGTGGGAACCAATCAGGTCACAGCTGTCCTGGGAGTGTTTTGCAGCCAATCCGGCACTACCTGAGGGTACTAAAGGGCTGTCAAAAGGTCTTTTGGTTGCTAGTGAAACATTTATCATAGCATTAGCTGTGAGATAGTTCCTGTGCTCCCTTGCTCCGTATTTACTGCAATTCCAGAGTGTCTCAGTGTTACCTCCTCTTAGCTCTGTACCTCGCCTGCTCTGTGTACCAGCTTGCCACCTGTACCCGTGACCCGCTGCGGACCGACCAACCCCGGTTGAGGAGTATAGACCGCATCCCTTCAGTGGCACCTCGCCCTCCGTGTACCCACTCACCTCATGAGTCATACTCATATATCAACAAACAAGCCTCCATTCCGCATCCGACTCCTCCGGGTCCAAGCCCACGCCATACCGTGACAAGGAGGTGAGCAGTCCCAGGGACAGGCTCCCCATACATCCAGTCAACAATCAGGCTCAGTATTGCAACATGCAGAGCACAGAGAATCCAAGATGGGGCAAACAAGGAGAAATGGAGCAGAGTGGAGTTCACTGCACAAAAAGCCGGGCACCGGACCACACCGGAGGATGCTAGGAGCATTACTGAGGCCAGCCTTCCCCCCTTTCTGTCTGACCAGCCAGTCTCCTTCCCCTGCTCCAGCCCCCTGTCCCCCGCAGACCAGAGACACTTACATGCAGCTGTGGCGGCCGGTTCCTCCTCAGTGCAGTGATGAAGCGCATGAGACGTCATGACGTCACGCGCGTCTTGTCTCAAAGAAAAAAAGAAAACTTTATTAATTTAAACCAGGCAGCCATAGGCAAGTGCAAGCGCCAGCGGCTGTCTGGCTCTGGACGTCTGCGCTGCATAGGAATGAGGGGTGGGCCCAGGACCCCAGTCCTGGCAGTCCCGTCCTGACTACCCCCTGGCCACAGGTGGTACCGCAAGACAGCACCCCCCCCTCGGCGGGCTCCCCTGGCGAGTGCCATCCTGGCCAATGGGTAGATACGCCCCTGATCAGCTGCACTCCTTGCACATACTGTATGGTAGTTACGCCCATGATATGGCAGTTAGAGGGTCGCATTTTAACATAAAACATTGCAATAAAGACTACTCAACTGGTTCACTGTTGGTTATATTAACAAAATTGCTTTATTGTCAGGGATATTTAAAGAAGTGTTATTGCAATGCAGAGAAAGTGTTAGGTTTCCTTTTGTAGATGAGCTGGATGGGCGGACAGGAATGCAATGTTCTAAGCATCTATTGAGCATGTGCCAGTTCTGGGCTCAGAATATAGCATATATTGCTCTTTCCTTGTGGTTCTCGGCTGTCTCTCTTCCCAGTGACTATTACATTAAGTCCATGGCAGAGGACTGGAAAAATAGAATCAAGCCAGAACCCACGGGCTGCTTGTGGTTGTGTAGTGGCTGGAATTACAACATGTCAATTGATTTGCTGCCCATTCACTTTGTCATCTTAGTGCACGTAAATCTTATTTACAAACAGACACTGCCACACGACTGAGACATATGCTCAAGACTGCCCTTAGATGTTTGCGGAATTTTTTTTTTTTTTGTGCCAAAAACAAATAATTAGACAGCATGATATTTGCTTACTTTAAAATTTCCATTCCTTTATTCTGACTTGGCATGGATATTCTTGTTGGCCAACTCTCCATAATTATGTGGCAGTCTCCCTTTTAATAGACTCAGAAAATAATAGTTTTAATTTCTAAGATTGCTCTAGACCTTCATATACCCAATGCCACAAAGTAGCTCTTGGAAATAAAATTGAATTGTAAATTGTAACCTCGCAAAATTAAGTATTTAGAGCATTGGTTCTCAAACTCGGTCCTCGGGACCCCAAGCAGGTCACGTTTTGCAGGTCACCCTGCAGGTGCAGAGGTGTTTTCATT
Organism: Taudactylus pleione; assembly: GCA_031769625.1. Classification (NCBI taxonomy): domain Eukaryota; kingdom Metazoa; phylum Chordata; class Amphibia; order Anura; family Myobatrachidae; genus Taudactylus; species Taudactylus pleione. Next base: position 2,257,785 of record JAUIMM010000120.1, read on the forward strand.
ACTCACTGACACATTTTAAAAGATCCACAGGTGGAGATAATTATTTCACTAGTGATCAGTGGGGAGACCTGGAAAACAAGCACTGTTTGGGTCCTGAGGACCGAGTTTGAGAACCTGTGATTTAGAGGTATGCCTCCACAGACCCTATAACCAGTTGTAGGCAGTTGGCTTGCTCTCCTTGACAATATTATATCTGACTTTGACTTATGGAACCAAATCATAATACACATGACAGGTGGGGTAGCTATTATTAAAATTAAAATGTATATTTTCCCAAAGCTTCTTTATCCATACTAAGCACTGCCAGTGCTCCCCTTAAGGTCCTCAATCAGAACACTTACTCAATTTATTAGGAGAAGGGTCACCCACAGAATTAGACCCAGCACACTTTACAGGCATAGCCAGCAAGTTATTAAATTTATATTTTAATGGAAGAAATTATAAATTCAATGTATAAAAAGAAACATGCAAAAATATCTTTAGGTTATTTATAACTCTGTGTGCGTGTGGGGGGGGTGTTATTTATTTATTACCAGTTATTGATATAGGACGTACATATCCCGCATCTCTTTACAGAAAATATTTGGCCTATCACATCAGTCCCTGCCCCAACGGAGCTTACAGTCTACATTCCCTAACACATTCTCACATACATACACATTAGGGTTAATTTTAGTTGTGAGCCAATGAACCTACCAGGTTATTTTTGGAGGGTGGGAGGAAACCGGAGCACCCAGAAGAAACCCACACAAGCACTGGGAGAATTTACAAACTCCACACAGTTACTGTAGCTCTTTTACTCAGGGCTGTAGAGAGCTTGGCCAGGCCAGGGTACTGGCAAGGGGTGTGACCTAATGTAAGGAGGTGTGGCCACGCCTCCTTACAAAAAAAGACAAGAAACCAGAATCTGCGATGTCGTGAAGCGATGCTGCGCACTCCACAGGCGTCACAGAGGTGCAGATCTGGGGGGAGGGGGGCGAGAACACTCTCCCCCCTCCTATCAGGTGCAGGCAGTGGAGACTGTTGCTGTGCTCAGTGGCACTCACTTCTGTGTGCTGGGCGCTGCTACTGCTGACAGTACTAAGAGGGGGAGGGGGATGCAGTGGACCCGGGCCCCTCCAGCAAGCCCAGGGTAATCAGTACCCATTCCCCCCCCCACAAGTCAGCGCCCCTGTATTCACTGTTGCCATTGGGTGGAAGACAAACTTCTAATTGCCTAGAGTAGTCAGGAAAGGAGGAGACATCAGGGTTCTTTGGGAATATGTTGTTGTTTTTAATTTATGTTCCTGCATTGAATTTAATAATTGATTGGATCTTTTTTTAAAACACAATTTGTTGGTTGGTCCACTAGAGACGATTAATTGTTCCCCTGTGGCCACAGCCATGCCAGTAATTGGAACTAAAAAGACTGGGTATATTACCACCTGTAGAAAATGTAATATGCAGTTCCCTTAATGCAGATTGATCTAGAATTTGTGGGAGTTACTAATTTAAAAAAAAATATGTTGCCTCCTATCTGTCAAAATAGATGGCAAACACACGGGACGCTTTTTATGAATAATATGGACGATAACGATATTATTCAACGCTATATCGTTCATATCATTCAGCGTGTATGCAGTGAACGACCAACGATGCGTGCTGCCGCTCGGTAATAACGATGCCTTTTGTCGTCCGTACATGCAGGCCAATCTGATGATATCGTCAAGAATTGCCTGTTCAGGATGTGGCAGGATGACTTCACTGAAAGATATCATTAAAAGATACACCCAATATAATTTGTCCTGCATTACAGAAAGTTCAAGGTAAATCTTTCACCAATATTGATCATACAGCACATCGTACCGTGTATATGCACCTTAAGACTTGGCTTGATCTTGAAGCAGAGTGCAATCAGTTTTAATCCTTGGAGTGTGTCGGAGTGTGTTTATTATATTTATCACCCAAACCGCTTGTGAACCTTGGCCCTCATTCAGAGCCGTACGCTCTGAGCAGAGCGCACGCTCTGAATGAGGGCCGGCCTCCATTTTCATGGTGCGTCCTCCTGGACGCTCGTATAGCTGTGGGTCACCACCCACAGGCTATACGAGCGTGCATTGTGATGGTCGCGATGGTCGAGACCATCGAATTTGCGAGCCGGAGCCTGCGGTTGAGGTTTTCAACCGCAAGCTCCGGAGTGATTTTGGCTCTATCAGAGCCAAAATCACTCCCACTGACATCACTAGTGATGTCAGTGGGCCGGCTTCTGACGGGAGGCGTTCCCGTGGGAACGCCCCCGTCAGGGAGGCACGCCCCCGGCACGCCCACCAAAGGGGGCGTGCTGTCAATCAACATTGACAGCACGCCCCCTTTGATCGGACACAACGAGCGAAGGACTTTCCTTCGCTCGTCGCGTCTGGCGCATGCGCACGACGGAGCTCCCTCCGTCGTGCGCATGCTCAGTCCATAACATCGACCCACTTGCGAGCGGACAGCCGCTCGCGAGTGGGTCTGAATCAGGCCCCTTGTGCGTTCCGCACTTCCAGGATGAGATAAGCTAGTTGGAGAGGTGGGTGCAAGACAGAGATGGAAGAGAAAGATGGTGTAGGGGACAGATCAAAGAGAGAGAGACCAACATCCGGAATTGGGAAAGGAGTAACAGAGTTGATAGATACAGGAGGGGGTGGGGTGTGTAGGCGACAGAAATCAGAAGATGAGGGAAGACACCTGTCAGTGCTTGGAGCTGGCACCCCCCCACCAACCGCAACACTACGTGTGGAGATATATATAACACCAGAGAGGGCATCTATAGTGTAGTAAGTTATGAGTAGTATAAATCTTCATTTATAAACAATTATTGTACATATTATAGCTTGTATTTATTGTTTATCTGCAGGAGCTATGGGAAATGATCCCTCCTGCTGGCCATCCACTTTATTGGTCCTTTAATTACTGTAAGTCCTTACACCTTTAACGGGACAGCTTGATATCATTGTGTAGGGATGTTCCACACTACAGAGCAATCCTAAAATTACACCCTCGTACCAGAAGCACCCAAGAATACTATCACTCTCTGCTGATATATGGGGCATTATCAAATGACAATTAGTCTGCACCTACACTGTCAGTCCACTCATAGCCATAGGCATTGTAAGAATTGAGCTGCTTCCAATAATTATGTTATTAGTCTTCAACTCTATACCCCTGAAGAAGTTGTTTTAGGTGAAGAATGATGTTGGTGGCACAGGGTTGGCTGATTCTCCATAAGTAATATAATATCCTACCAAGAGATCACACCCTCTGGTAGGGTGAGGTGAATGTGACTTACCATCAGTTGTTATTGAAGTTCAACTTTTTGATTGTGGGTCTTCATTTCATGTAAGAGTATTTAAGTGACAATTGTAAACCCTGACCGGTAATTGCTACATTTCTTGATTATTGAGCAGTTGAAAACATTCTTATATCATATCGTAAAAATTCCTCTTTCACAGTCTCTGCCCACAAAATACTCATATTTCAAGACTTGTACTATAGGGGTCTATTTACTAAGCAGTGTTAGGAGACAAAGTGAAATAAGATAACGTACCGGCCAATCAGCTCCTAACTGCCATGTCACAGGCTGTGTTTGAAAAATGACAGTTAGGAGCTAATTGGCTGGCACCTTTTTACTCTGAGCCTGATTCAGACGCGCTCTCAAGCAGGTCGATTGTTAGGCAGTGCGCACGCGCAAGCCCCGGAGCGATCACACAAAGCACTCGCTCCGCCGCTCGCATCCAAAAGGGGCGGCTGTCGATGTTGATCGACAGCTCGTCCTGTTTAGAAGGCAGGGCGGGAGGGGGTGGCTGGGCAAATGGAAGTGTTCCTGCAGGAATGCCTGCCGTTTGTGGGCAGCCATACTGACATCACTCGTGATGTCAGTAGGTGGACTTCCTGCTCTATTAGAGCAGTAAGTCCACTGGGGCTTGTGGCAACGAGACCCTACCACAAGGGTCTCGTCGCAAGCCCGAGGGTCGCGATGGTCTTGACCATCACGACCATCACCTGGCCGCTCGCATAAGCTGTGGGTGGTAACTAAAAAAACAAGCGCCCGCCCTGATTCAGAGCGAGCGCTCGCTTTTTGCGAGCGCCTCTGAATCAGGGCCACTGTCTCCTAATACTGCTTAGTAAACAGACCCCATAGTCTCACAAAAAAGAAGGGAATTTTCAGAGGTGTTGCTTTCTCCACTAACATAATAAGCGATTTGCCCTCTTCTACCCTACGAAATATTGTTACTGACAATGGTCAAACTTTAAATTTTTTATATTCTGTTGCTGTTTTTTTTTTTAAACTATTGTGAGGGCTTGTACATCATTGAGTTTTTGGAGGCTCCTCAATAGACTGGGAAATTATCCACTAACACTATACTCAGTTTCATATATTAGGTTATAATGTTTATTTAGTTGTTGCGAACGTGTATCACACTGTTGTGGTGGAACTTGTTTTGTTTCTCTTGAAGTAAAATGGTGCATTGAAGCATTCGTGCACAATGGTGGAACTCTTGCAAATATATGTGTTTGTTTCCTCTATTTTTTCAATTGAAAAGTCTTTTTTTATGCTTCTATGTGGTTGACACACCCAAGAATCCTATTAATTTGGAATTACAGTATACTTTCTTCCTAGTCCCTTTCTCTTTCTGTTGTTAGCTCAATGGTTAAGGGTGGATTAGATATACCATCACAACAAATACCCCAGTTCAGCAAGTCCCAGTTAGATTGAATATGTCCTGGAATATTGTTGACCTGAATACCTAAAGAAGGCGTCCAGATATTGTTTTTGTACAAGAAACACATTGGTCCAACACCAGTTCCTTGATTCTTATGGCTCCATGGATGGACTCTTGTTCCACTGCATCCCATCCCAATAGGAATAGCAATCTTAATTATTCATCATCCTAAAACACATGGTTGTAGACCAACTTAGGAATCCGGAAGGTAATGATCTTATTCTTATTGTGGAAATTCATTGGATGAAATATATTCTTGATAATGACTATGCCCTGAATGCAAATGTGCACAGTGTTTTTGATTCTATCTCCCAGCTCTTCCCATTTTTATGGGTGGAGGTTTTAACACACTGGCAGATCCCAGAATTTATAAATCATTACTGGCACCTGTTCCCTCACAGCACCAGTGGCAACACTTCCCTACCCTCAAATTGGCTCTTCACCTCACATTCATGGCGCCTACTAAACACTTCAGATCACTTATACACTTATTATTCTGCAGCCTATAAATGTTTTTTGAGAAAAGACCAGTGGTTCCCAAACTAGGAGCCGTGGCATCCTGGGGTGCCGCGGGTCACTTGCAGGGGTGCCATGGGTTGGTGGACCAGGACCAAATCCAATTATTTATGGTCCATGAAACAGGCAAAATAGACAGAGCTGCCAATAATAATATATGTGGTCAAAACAGAAGCACAACCCTTTCCACCACCACATAACTGAACTGAAGCATGACATGTAAGCACAATTTACTTAATTTAATATTTTTTTTTTCTGATTTCCTTAAGAAGATACTTTTGGCCTAGGGGTACCGTGAAAAACATTTTTGATACTCTAGGGCGTCATGATTCAAAAAAGTTTGGGAACCACTTGAATAGACCATTTCCTGTTGTCAGATACTCTGATATCTAAACTAAGAAGTGTAGACCTACACGATAACATAATTTCAGATCATGCCCTGTTTCCCTATACTTGAACTTCTGTCTAGGACTCGCAATAGACCGCCTTTGGTGTATCCCTACTTACCTTTCTACCTCTAAAGATTTAAAAACTTTTTGAATACAAAGTGGCCTGAGTTTTTATACAACAATCTAGGCCTGTTGGACACTCTGCCAAACATACCTATACCTCTTTTAGTAATTCTCCGTCTGTTGCCAGTGAGAGAGATTCCTCTAACCTGACTGACAGTGACCAGATCCATTATAAACAGACTCATCTACTCCCAGAAAATGTCCTTCTTTCTCAGGCTTGTAATAACATGTCCATATCAAAACTCAAATGTTATAGTTGGGCAACAAATCGGGACATTTGAAGGTTGGCGGAAATTCAATCATATTGTGGCCATTTGTAATCTAGGCAGCCATTCAGTCTCTGACTAGCTCCAAAAAGGCCATACTAGATTTATTTTATTCCTATTACATTAACCTGTATTCTAGTTCCCCAATAGATCATGACCTATAGACACAACGCTTTCTGGAGGCTAACCTTCCTAAATTCGGAAGATCACAGACGGAGATTTTGGAGGGAGATTTCACTAAGGAAGAAATCAATCACACCATTAAAAACCTTCTCCTTCATAAGACCCCATGACCTGATGGATTGTCTGGCGACTACTATAGGATTCCCAAATATTATGTGATCCATATCCTAAAAGACCGTTATACCATGATTCAAAGGACCCCCCACGATTGCCCTACCTCTAATAAAACTTACATGACTTTATTCCCCAAACCAAACTATGGACCTGATTCAGCCCCCTCGCTAGATGCATTTACATGCTAGATGCGTATGCAAATTCTGCAAGGCAGGCGATCACATGGCAAGGCATCAACACGCCCACTATGTCTTAACATGCGATCGTATTGTGCATGCAGAAGCCCACCAGCCTGTCTTAAGAGGCCCACTTGCGCAAGTCATCTCCAGGAAGTGTATGCAACCATCGAGTACCATCGGATGCATATGCAGCGCTTGTGGATGACCATACCCTACCGTAACCACTGCGAGCGGTTCAGTGTAAAATACAGCTAAGTGACGTGTACTATGACGTTGCCTCTTAATTATGCACGCCTCTGAAACGGTGTTAGGATGCTCAGGCATGCCTGCATTCGCACCTCCACTCCCCCATTTCTAGCGGCCAGCCCGTCACCTCCCACAAACGGCTTCTCCTGTCACTCATTCAGCCGGGCTGTCTAAGCGCAGCTAATCGGACATTTGAAGCGTATACTTCCCGATCACTCACACTGGTTTGCACACATGCATTACGATGCGTACGCATGAGCAGAATGCAAGCAATCGGCTGGCTGCGTGCGAACGCATCCTAGTGAGCAGGTCTGAATCAGGTCCTATATCCACAAGAGACTGAGGACCTCATTCAGAGTCGGTCGTTGCAGCCGCTCGGTCGTAAGGGAAAAGGGGCCGGGTATGCAAATGAAGCGCGCGCAAGTTGCGTCGTTAAGATGGTAATCGTTAGCTGGATGAGCGAGGGGAGGACGCGGCCGTAAGAATAAAAACACACCCCCTTCTTTTCAAACTAACTAATTGTAAACATACTGATTCACCATAATACCTTTGGTGTTTGTTTTTAGCAACAAAGCAGGGTACAAAAGTTTAGAAATTAATACATTACAGTGTTATGCATTAAGCATGTTTGCATTTTTTGGAACAGGTTTCACTTGTTTGTAATTTACGAAGGAAATGTTTATTTAATGAAAAAATATAAATTTATTGCACACAAATAATAAACACCAAGTGAATTGTCAAAACAAAATCACACAGTTAAAACACACACAAAAGTCCAAAAAATTCCAAAAAGCCAAAATATAAAAAAAAATCAGGAACTGTTTGTTGAAGTAGCATGCCAACATGAATCCACAAATGAGGAGAGGAAATCATTGTTCCCAAAGTTATATCCAATGTATCCACATAAAGTCATTTGTGTTGATCAGGTAGTAAGCAAGGAATTTTATGGTCATTTTAGGGAATAAAAAATAAAAAAAAAAGTTAAAAGTGTACATTAAAAAAATACATGTCTACATTGTGTCAATTAAATTAATTTGTTGAAATAATTACCTAAAAAACCGGGCAACAATTTGATCACATACTGACCTCCGACCAACCTCGGGGGGGCCGTCCTCAGACAAGGCATCCTCTGGCTGCATTGGGACACCACTCCTTATGGCGATGTTGTGAAAAATCCCACACAGGACTATAATTTTGGAAACCATAGCCGGCAAATACATGAGGTCGCCACCAGAGCGGTGGAGGCATCTGAATCGGCCTTTTAAAAGGCCGATACAGCGCTCCACCACCTGCCTGGTGGCTGTAAGTGCGGAATTATACTGACTTTGTGGCCCTGGTGTGGGAACCAAATAAGGAGTGAGCAGCCAGGGCCTGCAAGGGTAACCGCTGTCTCCTGTGAAAATATAAAAAACAACATCAGGACCATTGTGTACCAAGCTTTGCATTGGTTTCAACAGAAGGTGTCAACTTACCCAGAAGCCACACATCACCAGCTTGTAGGTTGTTTAATTTGTGCCAAATCCCTGATTGCCGGATGACGAAGGAATCGTGCACTACCTGGGAATTTGGCATTCAGGGACAGGATCTGGAGGGAGGCATCACATACCACCATTACATTCATCGAACGAAAGTGCTTTCGGTTCCTAAATATTGCCTCCAGCCTTGCTGGAGGCTGAAGTGGTATGTGAGTGCCATCCACAACCCCTATGATATGTGGGAAGCCAGCAATTTGGTAAAATTTATCCTTCACCACATTAAGGGAACCCATATCCAATGGCATTTTAATAAAATGATGGAGGTGTTTAACTAGTGCATCCATCACTGCCCTCAGGATCCTAGAAAAGGAGGATTGGGAGATTCCTGCGACTATTCCCACGGTGGTTTGAAAGGATCCTGAGGCACAAAAATGTAACACCGACATTAATTGCGTAAGTGGTGGTATTGCTGTAGGACTGTCAATTTGCCGTTCAAGATCACTCTATTAATGAGAGAGTGGCTATGATGATATTTGGAGGCAGACGGTATCCCCTTAACACCTCATCATCTGGCATTCCAAAAAGGGTGACTCGTGTTCTATATATCTGGGGCCTTGCACGCCTACGAGGCCTATGCCTGGGACATAGTTGAGGTTGGTCGGGTTTTGGACCCATGGCCAAGATAATATGACCAACATCAACCTGAAATGTTAAGCCAGGTAGTTATTGTTTTAGACAAATGTGTTAAGAAAAATATACTTATCTTTTCAAAGAAAACCAGAGAATCTTACAGGCCTGGGAAGTGTCATGTGAAAAACCACCTACATTTGAAAAGGATAAAAAAAAAATTAGATTAATTTTATAAACTAGGAATTAAAAAATATATAGTTTACTAACATTTAGAGAAGGGAGCACATATTAGTTTGCAAAATAGTAAGCTACATTTAGACTTAACACATGATTTTACACAGAACAAGTACACATTAGTTCGCAAAATAGTACGCTACATTTAGACTTAACACATGATTTTACACAGAACAAGCACACATTAGTTCGCAAAATAGTACGCTACATTTAGACTTAACACATGATTTTACACAGAACAAGCACACATTAGTTCGCAAAATAGTACGCTACATTTAGACTTAACACATGATTTTACACAGAACAAGCACACATTACTTAGCGAAACATATGCTAAGACCAACACATCTAATTTGTTAATTAATAAAACCAAAAACACTTACCAAAAACACACAAATATCCAAAAGTTATAAAAGGTCACTTGGGTTCCAGCCAAAATAACTGTAAAACAAAAACAAAATCTCAAAAAATTTAGAAACAATTTATTAATAAATGTTTATGGGAATTATTGAAATACTTACTCAAAAATATAAATAAAAATAGCAAAAAAAAATACGCAAAAATGCTAACTTAAACAAAGAAAGTAATCCAAAAACGCTCTTTCAAACAAAAAAAAACAACTCCTTCACGTTCCACCAACCAAACAACAAACCACTCTACACCGAAATACCTCCAACAATCAAAAAATGCCACCTCGAATGGAGTCACACCAAGCCATAAATAGGCTTTATTTTCCCGCTCAAATTAAGGACGGACAATAGGAGCGCACAATGAATGATGCAGCCGAATAATGCTGACGCGTGTATAAAAACGTCACTGAAGGCCCAAATCGGTCTGCTGCATAGAGAAGAGACAATGAGTACAGAGCAGCAAAGTACTAGCCAAGAGGCGCCATGTAAGTATTTGTTTTTTAAGGGGAAAATGCTTATGTTTAACATTACATTTTGAAACATTTTACTTTAAAAAAATTTAAAACATTTCAAAAAAAGCTGTGGAGGATGCCATGGAAGAGGCTGCGGGGCCTAGTAGGCAAACTAGGGCCAAAAAAAAAAGGCAGACACAATTCACAAGGAAGGAGATGGAGGTTTTTGTGCAAATGTGCAATGACAACCTGGCACAGGCACCAAGGAATATGGGTGCAACCCAGAGATGGAAACTGTGGGACGACATAGCTAGTGGTGTCAATGGGGTGGGGGAGTTTGAACGTTCAACCCGGGAGGTCAAACGCCGGTACGTAAAAACTACATTTGACTAAAAAGTGTTTACAGGTCCAAATACTGCAGTAATAATGCCAACTTTTTAACCAACAGATGGAGCGACTTCAAATATCGGCTTAAACAAAAAATGGCTGATAGGGCTAGGCATGCAGGGGGGACAGGTGGGGGTCACTTGAGCTCACGGATTTGGAGGAGCTGGCACAGGGGTGTGTGCAGGATGAGGAGGTGTTGGGCGTGTCGAACATGGATACCGACATGTCAGACTTTGTGGCTCCTCATGTTGCCCCAGGTAAATGTTGTAATTTTAACAACTCAGAAATGTGTTTTGCAAAATATCTAGATTATAATTTTACTCTTTTCTCTTTTTTCTCAGAGACACAGGCGGATGAGTCTGCTCCAGAGGTGAGCTTTGGCCGCAGAATTTCTTCTGGCTCTGCAGGGGAGGAAGCAGTAGATCCGGCTGGGGACCCTGTGGCAGACAGTCCAGGGCATTCCCCCTCACAGGCAGTGGCTCTCCTCACTGATCTCAATGTTAAATCGGATCAGCACACCGAGATTCTGCTGAGAATGGACGCCAATCTGCTACGGGTGGCGGACGCCCTGGAGCAAACTGCTGCGGCCAACGTGAGAATTGCAAATGCCCAGGAGCAGCTCGTTCACCAGCACATGTTGGAGCCGGCCTCCCTTCCTGCCGGAACACCAGGACCCTCCACCTCTGGCACAACAACAGCCATCCCTCCAAATGTGCCTAGCCCTATGCCTAGTCCAGAGGCCACAACATCTGCCTCTGGCCAGGCCAGCCAAAGGAGATCCCGGACCCTTTCAGGCTCCCTCCAACCCCCGGCCAAACGGCCTAAAAGGCGATGACAGCACTGGCTAATTTCCCCACAATCCATCTCTGTTTGCCCCATATTCCTTCATGTCAAAAACCTCCCTCTCCTTTCTTGTGAATTGTTTTTATTTTTTTATTTTTTTTAGTTCAAATGCCACTTATTTTGTTTGTGTGGCCAAAATCATTTCTAAATTTTGTTACCTTAAAATAAATATGTTTATGAAAAAAAAAAAATGGACACAATCATTTAATAAAATTATGTTCAAAATCTGCAAAATTCTTTGATTTATTCAAAAACTGGGTAAAAGGTAATCCCTCAAACAAACTTACAAACAATACAATGGAAATAGAAACATTTCATATTTTAAAAAAAAACAAGGGTTAAAAACAATTTATGAGTTTTAATTAACACTTAGCAAAAAACAAAAGGACGATTGGTTTCTTGGCCAAAAAAAAATATGAAAAAAAACAAACATGCGTACAATATTGTTTCCCCAAAAAAGAAACACAAATATTTTAAAAGCCCACAAAAAGAAAAATTTGTTAGCTAATTGATTGTATGACCCAGAAATTAGCAGCTGAGTAGTTCACCTGCGTTCGGTTTTTAGCTACTAAAAAAGGTCTATTTGCTAAACACCTTACAAGCAGTTTAGCAATTAAAAGTTGATTGTTTTTGTGGCCTCACTTGATAAATCGCTACACCATCGATGAGCGCAGGGAAGTACGAAGAGACCATCATCATTGCGGTAGACTATTCCAGACCACAAGCTGAGCGAGCAGTCTTAATGGAAATTGGATCAGACAGTGACGTATCACTTGTTCCGTTCACATTTTTCGCTCGCATAAGATAATTTATGTCCGCCCAAAAACGCCTCGACACGCCTGCGTTTTTCCATCTCCACCCCCGTCACCACCCCAAAACGGACAGTTTTGTCAATCGCTGTGTCTACGATCGACTGAAAATTGACCGCAATCAGACGTACACACATGCGCACTGTTACACCGACGCATGCGTGGTTGTACATCATCGTCTGACTATGAACGAGCGGCCGCTTACGAGCGGCTCTGAATCAGGCCCTGAGATTGCTCATACAGATACAAAGCCATCGCAGATGGAGGGACAGGACGTCAGCGTTTGGGGGGTGGTGATGGGAGAGTGGTTGGAAAAACGCAGACATGCCTGTTTGTTTGAACGCTGTTGCATGGGCGTGCATAAATTAGCCACTGCAACGGCATACACAGCTTGAGTGCTCACTGCGTGCGACGAGGTTAGCAATTTCTGAGTACGGTCAGACATGTTGTAATTGTGCGTGAAGGGCCGATGTTCCTCTATGTTCCCTATGTACAGGTTTTCAAGGTATTACAGATGTGCGAAAGTGGTAGTGGCTTTGGGCGTGTCTGTACTGGCTTTGCGATAGCAGTCATTATCATACATTTGCAGCAGACCTGCGTGTGTAATCGCAGCTGCGATCGCAGTAGCAGTTTGTGATGAATCAGACCCCAGTGCAGTACTTCTAGGGTATTATGTATGTATGTGTGTGTATATATATATATATATATACGTTCACTTTAGACAGGCAGAAAACACCTACAGCTCCATAGTGGGGGGTGCCTGGCACATAAATAGGATAGATCTTTATACAGAAAACGAGCCAGCATATCCAAGGTAGTGAAAAAATAGAAAACGTTTATGTATACAGGACATCCATGAAGTGCACAAGCATAAGGTGCCTCATAGTATACACCGCATTATTACCTTGGATGTGCTGGCTCGTTTTTTGTGTATATATATATATATATATATATATATGTGAGTGTGTATATATATCTATACATATATGTGTGTTTATATATATATATACAATGTGTGTGTATGTGTATATACTCTATATATAAGAATATGTTTGTGGGTATTTTTATTTATATATATATATATATATATATATATATATGTCCTTTGCTATTCTCAATCTATACCACCTCTCTTGGCAAACTAATCTGGTCATTTGGATTTCAGTACCATTTGTATGCGGATGATACTCAAATCTACCTATCCTCTCCAGATTTATCACCATCTGTATTGGTCCGTGTCACTGAATGTATTTCTGCCATTTCATCTTGGATGTCATCTCGCCACCTGAAACGTAATATTTCTAAAACAGAATTAATTATATTTCCACCGGCCAATAACAGTTACCAATCTGATCTCTTTATCACTGTTGATAACTCAACAATCCACCCCGCCCCACAAGCTCGCTTCCTTGGTGTCATCCTTGACTCTGAACTGTCCTTTGTTCCCCACATTCAATCTGTCTCAAAATCATGTTACATACATCTAAAAAACATATCCAAATTCGACCATATCTCACACAAGACACTGCAAAAACTTTAATCCATGCACTCATTATTTCCCGCATTGACTATTGCAATAGTCTCCTTACTGGTCTTCCCAAAAACAGGCTATTGCCATTACAATCCATTATGAATGCATCGTCTACTGCCCCGCTCTGTAAGTCCCTCCATTGGTTGCCGGTTTTCTACCGTATTCTATACAAAATACTGTTACTTACACATAAGGCCATTAACCAAACCACACCAACATACATCTCTTCACTCATCTCAAAATATCTCCCAACCCGACCTCTCCACTCAGAACAAGATCTGCGTCTCTCAACCCCACGCATTACTTGCTCCTATTCACGGTTACAGGACTTTATTCGGGCTCACCCACTCTATGGAATGCCTTACCACGCACAATAAGACTTACCTCTAGTCTTCAAACCTTCAAGCGTTCCCTGAAAACTCACCTCTTCAGACACGCTTATCAGATTCCAGAACCGACCACATAACCTTCATAGTTTCCATGTATTATTACATCCCCTCTCACAGTCCACACATAACCTCACACATTATCTTTCTTTCACATACTCTTGACATTTTAACTTGCCTCCGATATTGTGTAACAACTTGCTCCAAGTGACGTCAGATAACCAAGATGACCATAGTTCAATTTCCATGCTTCAATTCATGATTATAACAATGATAATAAATATACTAATGGTCTGTGATTCTAACAAAAGGAATGATAATACCTTACCTTTAACAGTCCAGCCAAGATACCACTTCAAATCTAGGTGAAAATATTACTTTGGAACAAGAAAAACGAGTTTGTTTAGGTATCTATTACATAAACACGTCTGCGTTAGCGACGTTTCGCTGAGCACTGACGGTAACATATAAAACTTGTTCTCAGTCGCACAAGGCACGACGTGGGCGTGGTTTTAGATTCATTGTAACAACTTGCCTCTGTAACAACTAGCCCCGCCGTCCCCTATACAGTATATAATTTCAAGTTGTCATCCATCCAGTATTATGAGATATCCACAGTATGGTAATATAAAGATTAGACTTGCAACATTATCCTAGCCCTCTCTGGTCCAATGGGCATTAGGGAGTGGTGCTGCAAACACATTATCGTGGCCCTGCCCACTGTTGTACAGCGTTGCAATTCGCTGCATTTTACCCAGGGGGGGGTGAGTCTAAGATATGACTCAATGCGAATCTCTTTGTCCAGGTTGGTTTTGCCTTAAAACGAATTGTCGCTTTAAGTTTAGTGACTGTCTCCCCGGAATTATGCCAGCTTGTGAAATCACGGGCTATTCTATTTGGCCCCAAGTGTAAAAAGATCATTTGGACCAGGTTTCCACACATTTGAAATAAAGCTGTTTTGTTCACTTCTTTATTTTTGTGTACTATCTACAATGTATCTGCAAATGTCATAGTCAGAAAAGATTGCTACAGAATTGTTTTATTATGATAAACAAGGACACCTTATCAGCCTGAAATAGGTTTCTGACATTTTAAGAACACTTTTGTTTGGGAATAATCTGAAATAAACAGTGCACTTTACTACATTTCTGTTTGTGATTCGTAAAAGAGAAGAGATATACAATGTTCTGATATGCTGGGTAGGGAAATGTATTAAAGTATATCCCAAGTTCGCATAACTGCCCAGGTTTTAATATATGCGTTCTTGAGTACATATAATTTTTTTTAAACACTTTTTATTAAAGCATCACATCAAATCACAGAACATCAAACACACTGTGTCCAGTTTACAGAATAAAAGAAAGCAGGGGAAGACATCCATGGTTACAAACGTATACAGTAATATACAAAAATGTAGTCATTAACGCATTCCAGTTCGCCCAATACAATTGTCACAATAGCAAATATATAAGCACAGCATCAGTTCACAGCCTGCATCCCAATATCACCCTTGTGCGGGCTGCTGCAATGATTGCCAGCAAAAGCTTCCTACAACCCCTGGTGGCCCTCTGGTTTTCGGGGATAATTCTGGAGTTAACGGTAGATAATTCACTAAATGTTCTATCGAATAATTCCGAACTTATAGTAAAAATCGTCTATTCAAAGGGCATGTCCAGAAGCAATGAAAGAGATCAGCCTCTGGTGTATTGCAGTATAAAGGAAATAGGTCAGTCTAGAAATTTAGGCTAAGAATAATTTTTCATATGCTGTGTTCTGTGATTTTTATTGGAACCATTGAAATGTTGATTGAATACCTGTATGAATGATAAGGGAAACAGATAAAGCTATATGAGTCACAGACTTACCTTCTATTAAGATCTTAAAATTGGTTTACATATCACTGACATTCTCACTCTGTGCTTACAGTGCCTTTCCCTACAATAGAGAAATTATGTTTTATTGACAGCCATATTTTTCTGCCAAATCTTAACACACTTGTGCATTCATAGTTTACTGAATTAAAGGACCTCAGGATACAATTTAACCCCAACATTTTGAAACTGTTCATTTATGATAAATGTTCTGAGTGTCAACCTGGACAAAGCCCAGACGAGTGACAAGTAATTCTTTCCCTAATAGTTTGAACTCTGTGAGCCTAAGACGTGCTTTTAACTGTAGAAAGGACCAAATGTGGAATAACAGAATGGGCAGAGAGCGTAGGAGAGGGTGATACTGCTACTCTGTCAGGGAGATAAATGAGGCAGAGACAGGTTCAAAGGCTTTGCATGTATTTTGGCAGTTCCTGGGGACCACATTTAAAAGAACAGAAATAAAAATGTGGTTAGACCGGGCTTCAGACACAGGCCTCCCCTCCAATCCCTAATGGCAAAGAGTTTGCAGATTGTAATCTATGCACAATAAAGTTGGAGAGTACAGAATATATATATATATATATATATATATATATATATAAAATCATTTTTTAATGAGAAGCTCGCAAATAATGGGAGGGGGGCTGGGTACAGAAAAAAAGAAGGGATAAGGGGAAAATAAGTACATAACAACAATTCTAAAGCTGTAACATAATTCAGTGGTTCCCAAAAAATCATGGTGCCCTAAAGTCTCAGCATTTTTTCCATGCCAAAAGTTTCTGATTGAGAAATTCAACAAAAAATATTTAATTAAGTCAATTGTGTTTACATGTTATTCTTAGGCTCAGTTATGTGATGGTGGTGGACAGGATTGTGCTCTGGTTGTCCACATATTGAATGATTGGCAGCCACCAACACTGTTTTTTCCTATCACATTGACCATAAATATTTTGATATGATTCTGGACCACCAACCTAAGGTACCCTTCGAAGTGCTCTGAGGCACCCGGTTTGGGAACCACTGAAGTAATCCAAAATTCAATGACACAAATGCAAAATAAGGACAGCCATGGTATTTAAGACTAAGAAAAAAGAAAGGGGTAAAACCCAAGAATCCCATAACTAGATATGACAATTTATTGTGGAGCTACAATATGAGTACAGGGGGGATCAGCAGGTTGTCACTTCACTGGGAGTTTGTTGATTCGAGTCAGGACCCCTGGAATTAGCTGTATGTGCTGGACAAAGCTGGATGGCTGTTACGGTCTCCTAGGACCACTAGAGTCACTCAGATGAGGTCTTCACCAATAACAGCGACCCGCTGTTCCCTTTAAACTGGACACGTTCACTGGTACTTAGGTGGCTGTCTGGACTTAACCCGAGATAGTAGAGGCTTACACGGTTAACCTAGGGCCACTAGATGTTATGCGGCTGATTGAGGACTGGAAAGGTGAGGTAGTCTTGATGAAGTCTACTAGGTAGAGCTTGCATAGTTGAGAAGTGGCTAGGACAGTCGGGATGTGGCTAGAGAGCTGAGAGGTGGCCTTGAGGCCCAAGGTGTGGCTATGACTGCCAGGTTTGTGGCTTTCAGAGCCGATATGGAAGCAAGATGAGAGGTGGCTTTGAGAGCCGTGGTGTGGCTAATGAGCTGGTAGTTATACAGATTGAGATGTGGCCTAGTGGGCCGAGGTGCGGCTAGACAACCGGGTTGCAGCTTTGAGAGCCGAGGTGGTACCAGGCTGAGGTGTGGCTAGACAGCCGGGATGCGGCTGAGATGCAGCCTTGTAGACCGAGGTGCGGCTAGACAGCCAGGATACGGCTTTGAGAGCCAAGGTGGTAACAGGCTGAGATGCAGGCTTGTGGGCCGAGGTGCAGCTAGACAGACGGGATGCGGCTTTGAGGTGGAAAAAGGCTGAGAGATGGTAATAGATTACTAAAATGAGCGGCGAGGCAACAGGCACAGCACAACCCAGGAACACCGCAGGCAGCAATAAATGAACACCCTAGATGATTGAGTGAGAGTGTAGGACTAGAGTTATAAGAAACACAGCAGAACAGGTACAGACGAGTATGACCACGACTGGCAGGAACCTGAAGGACATGTACAGACATGCTATAGCTGGCAAGCCAGCAATGGACCAGCAGGCTTAAGAAAGGTGCTGAACCAATGAATACAAGGCAGGTGATTAATGGAATCCACAGGTGAGGAGAAAACATCATCCAGTATCACGTGCCATAGTCCGGTGATCCGATCTAACAACTGGAGGTGCCGTCCCATTACGACGTGTAAGTTGTCCAGGAGCCCATTCGCCAGACATCTGGCGAATGGGTAAGTAACAAGGAGCGCTGGCGACTTGTAACAATGGCCTGACTATGCTATTTCTCATGCAGACCACTGGTAGTAGCAGAGACTGATACAACAGAATGATAAGGAACAGATACTGAGACCAGATGCAGGCTGTCATGATAGGCTGTGGTAGTAGTAGTATATTGGTAAATCTGGAACACACTGCAATAAATATAAAAGTTATAGCACAATAGAAGCATCCTGCAAGAATATTAGAACTAGATGCCAGAAGCACAACTGAGACAGGCTGCAGGAGTGTATGAGGCCTGAATACTGGGAAGCATTACTGGTGCAAACTGCTGTGAAGCAAATACTGAGTAGGTAACTGGAACAGGCGCAATACTGTGAAGCAAATTCTGAGCAGGTAACTGGTACAGGCGCAATACTGTGAAGCAAATACTGAGCAGGTAACTGGAACAGAATGCTAGAATGCAAAACAGAACCAGGAGTCAAGGTACTGATCTTCAAGGAGAGAAGTTGGACTGGCAATGAGTGTGTCACAAGCTGCTGCATTGCTAGGGGATGCGAACGCCGGGCAATAAATCGCTGAACTCCTCCTACCGCCTGCCTGTCATTCCTAAACTAACCAGATTGTCTCCTGTGGCTTATTCTATCTTGTCCATAGGTTGCTCGGGTGCCGGCGATCGCTTTTTCACTTTTTTCCTGTTCTGGTGGTTAGTTTCCTGTTCAGTCGAGTGTCCAGTGACTGTCTTGAATATCTCCTGCCGTTTGTATCATCTAGGCGGTATGGGCCGCACCTCAGCATCCTGCCTCTTGTGTCTTATAGGCGTCACGGGCCACACCCCAGCGTCCTGTCGCTTGTGTCAACTTGGCGGCACAAGGTGCACACCAACGTCTCCTGTACACGCAATGCAGCGCCCTGCCACTTGTGTCAACTAGGCGGCACATGTCCCACCCCAGCATCCTGTCGATTCTGTCATCCCGGCGGCACAAGGCGCACATCAGTGTCTCCTGTACACGCAATCCAGCATCCTGCTGCTTGTGTCATCTAGGAGGCACGTGCCGCACCCCAGCGTCCTGTTGCTTGTCTCAACCCGGCGGCACAAGTCGCACACCAGTGTCTCCTGTACACACTATCCTGCGTACTGCCACTTGTGTCAACCAGGCGGCACAAGTCGCGCTCCATCGTCATTCTGCCAAGCATTACCAGCCCTGGGTAGATAATGATTTTCATGACTAACAATCTGCAGTTTGTGTCTGTGTGTGTGTTTAGGTTTATATAAACATGTACAATGCTCTGCTGGTATTTGCTATGTTTTTTTGTATAGGTATATTTTTATGAAGTCCATTATCCTGTTTTTAGTAGGCACTCAAAACAAATTGTACTGGTGTCTAATTAAACAATTTTCATCTGCCATTTAATATTACATGTCATTACTAGCTCCCAGGCATATCTATCTGTTTTCAAAATGCTTTATAGCCTATCCACTCTCTATTTTATTGTAATATTGTAATTGTAGGCATGTAAGTGTTCAGTGCCTCCTCAGTAACCACTTAACTGGATATTATTTTTCCAAATACTGCTCAGAAATTCATTTTTTTTAAACAAAAAATATACAATAAAAATAGCAATTTTTATGGTATACTGTACATGAACTTGAACTTGAAACACTTTAAACTATTTAACCATCCCTGACCGGTCCCATATAGATATTCTTGACTGATACAGTATCGCCATAATCAAAAAAACACATGAAATGAGGTATAATACTATTATCGATATTTATAAACAACGATATTCCGATATGTCAATCTACCAATTTATCAGTGCATTTCCTGGTGGCTGCTCCTCTCTGCAGCAGTTGGGTGGTGACTGCCACCGGGCAGGCAGGACAATCTGACCAGTAGTGATTGGCACACACTGAGGGAGGAGTCATGGGTGCAGATGAGCCCAGGAGTGGATGTGGTTAAGATCCTGACAACCGGGATGCCGTCTGCCGGGACCCCGGCACCAGAATCCCGATCGCCGAGAGACCACCGGTGCCGGAATCCCGACATGACTGGGATGCTGACGGCATCCCGATCGTAAGGAGACCGGGGAAAGGTATCAGCCGTGAGGGTGGGGGGGGGGTGTTAGGTTTAGGCACCCCAGGCAGCCGCTCAGTGGGACTGATTCAGAGATGGAGTCTAATGCAATTTTCCCTGCAGATCAAGCGATTATTTGCCATTGCGCATGCGTATAAGCCTCACTGTGCATACACCGCAATCATATTGCAAATCGCATATTCAGCGCTGTGTCAGAAGAGCACCCAAGGCAGCGGTAGGTCAGACCTGCCACAAGGGTAAGATGGCCGTCGTTGTGCTTAGATGTTACCAATATTCACGCAGGTATGCATCGTCGCATCCAGATAAAAAGGCAGCAGTGGGCGTCTCTATACTCTGGTGATCTTTGCTAACATTACCATATTTTCGCTGCTGCATTGCGTATGTAATCACAGCTGCGATCGCATTAGCGTACATCTCTGATTCAAGCCCAGTGTGCATTTCTGACCAGTTGCATCTGATGCAACCACTCCAGACAAGTGTCTAATCTATTTCACCTTTACAGCCATTGACTGCTTTAACTATGTTGTGATTAAAGTGGTACCTGTTTTGCGTTGTTTACAATATAGAGAGTACAGAAAAATTTAAAAGGGAAGGGGTGCCACAAACGACATGTCGTTCAGTGCAGGCACCCTCCCTCATCCCCGAACATGCCCAATCTGTCGTTATCGTCAGATTGACCGGCATGTTCAGGCGATGATTGATGTCGAAAAACGACCAGCAGGAGCGCGCATCGCTGGTCGTTTTCAACATTTTCATATGTGAACGATTAATGAGCCATTCATTTTAATCGCCTAGTGGATACCCGGCTTTAGGCAGGTTCTAATTCATGGGTGGAGAACCTTTTCTTTCTGCTGAGGGCCATTTTGATATATATAACATTATTCGTGGGCCCGGTGCAGGCCATGCCCCCTCCGTGTGATGTCACACAGGGTGGGGCCACAATCAGCGGTGCATCCTGAGGATGCACTGGGGAGCTGTAAGAGCAGCGGTGTGACCTTCTGAAGCGTCCTAAGGATGCTTCAGGCGGCACTGCTGCATAGATTCTGGCTGCAGGGTGCCGTTCTAGGCACTCTGCTAGCTAGATGAGGCTAGCAGAAAACAGCTCAGAGGGCCAGACCAAATGATTCTGAGGGCCTTATACGGCTCCCGGGCAGGAGGTTCCCCATCCCTGTTCTAGTTAATAGTTGGTATAAACTATTTAGTTATTCTAAATATTCAAATTTGTTGAAATTAGTCTGATATATATTTTTTTTCCTTACATGAGGTAAATTTGAGCATGTGAATCAGTTGACCATGTTGGAACCACTTCTGGCCTGAATTGATCTGCATTTTAACTTTTAAATGCAAATAGTGAATTTTGATCACCGTAGTAGTCACTGTTCCAATTAAGACCTTTTTATTATTATTTAAAAATACTTTTCAAATAGCATTTAAAAATATTTAAAATTGCTAATTTTAACGCAAACCATGAACCTTGATTGCAAACTGCTCTTTTTGAACTGCAAAATCGAACCTGGTTCTGTTACAGTTTATAAATCATCTTATTGGTGACATTCCATATCTTAATCCCATTTTTTAATGAATGTGGTGGGAATATCTAGTGCTTTGTACCAAGGTTTGATGTTTAGTTCAAATCTTTTGGCTAAAGATGGGAATAGTCTTTAGTTTCTTAACTGTTCTTAGTACTGTAGTGATGCAAACTGTGCCTCATCAGGCTCTCCTGGATCTATTTGTAGAGATCTCAGATGGGAAGGTTAAATCACAATCATAAGGTAATGAGGGAAGAGGTTTTGTAGATGTTTTTTTAGTGTTTGTATTTTTTTATATATCCACTTTGGTAGAGCTATGTAAAGTATTAGATGTTGAAAAATGTGGATGGTAAGAGGTATCAGATTTCTTGTAGTTTGAGATTGTCTAATTTTCAACTCAGACTTTAAGGAAGTCGATGAGAAAGTATGCAGGGTTTTTTTTTTTTTTTTAAGTCAAAGAGCATTGGGGTAGTGTCACTCCTGTCTCTTGCCATCTGGACCCACATTTTGTCTGTTTTTGTATCTGTCCAATATTTAATTTGATCTAGTATAAATGCTTTGTGGTAACTCTATACATGTGGTACAGACATTCCCGTGAATTCTCTTGAGCAATATAGGATTGATAGTGTAAGTTTTATTCGTCTTCACAGAAAGGATGATGATGTGGTTTGAGTTTCATGGTAGAATCAATTGGGGATTGGGAAGAGGTTTTCTTTGGCCCATCATTTTCAGAATTGCAAGTATGCCCAAATAGGCTATTTCCAACTTTTGATAATTGTTTAGCATAGATTTAATTTCTTCTAATAATTAGCAGAAATTGCTCTCACTTAGGGCTCTATTTACTACAATCCACATTTGTAATGCAGATTGTAGTGTGATATTACCGACTGAATTCGTATTGCGAATTCAGGCAATATTACAGGGATTTACTACAAATCCCCTGCAGGGACAGAGCTCGCGATAAAGCTCTGTCCCTGCGAATCCCCTCCAGAGCCTTATCACGGTATTTTCGCAAAAAATACCGTGACAAGTGCCCCGCGCATGCGCCGACCGGCCACCGCTGCTACCCCCCAGCGCTGCTACCTTCAGGTGGCGTTATTATCACAGGGCTCCCCAGGTATTTTTTTCACATTTTATTTTTAGTAACTTTGGTCAGATCACATTTCCCATTACAATTATGGGAAATGCGATCTGCTTACTAAAAATAAGTGATACTTAGGGGTTGGATTACAATTTTACGAATTCTACTCCAATTGCCCTGTTGTAACTTTAGGTGATACTAAAATAATGTGAAAAGGGTGTGAAAAAACCCTTTTTCACATTATTTTAGTAAAAATAATATTAATAAATAGAGCCCTTAGGGTGGATGGTGAAGAAGGGTGCGTTAATACTCAGGAAAAATATTAGCAACGATATTTGTGTTGTCTTCAGTGATTTCAGGATCTACATTTCAATACTGAAATGCTTCAGTTTTCTCATTTAATATTTTGTTATTTAGTATCAAATAAACCATACAACAAGATTATATAACACTTAATGCTCAAAATTCTCATTTTAAGAAAAAGGAAGAAGAAAGGGTTTTATATGGGATCTGCCTGCTTAAAAACATATGCTAAAAGTTACCGAATGGGACCCTCAGCAGCAGTGGCGGGCTGGGCTGGGGGGCAGGGTGCCATCTGCCCCCCGGGCCAGTACATTTCTACTACTGTAGGGCCGCCGGCACACCCAGCAAGCAGGGAGATTTGTCAGCCTGCCTTTTAGTATTTACACTAATCACGGCAGCCTGTCAGTGGATGTATGAGGCCACGAGCCGCGACCCCCCTCCCTCCCAGCCGCGTCACTGGCAGATCAAATTTGGCCACCAACAGATATGGCGACGCAGTGGAAGTCTTCACCTCCCTGTGCTGCACACTAAAGTGGCCCAGTGACTCCTCTCCTCTGCGCCGTGTGATGTCAAGACGTGTGACATCACAAAGGCGCCGCCCCGCCGCCACCGCACCTGACGGAACGGAAGGAGCAACAGCACTGCAGAACAGTTACAGCCTCAGGCAGCCCCATGAAGGTGGTCCGAACTGGCAGGATGACTGAGCCTCCTGAGGTGAGGTACCAGCCCTGCTGTTGCTGAAATATTACATATTTAAGTATAATGCACTGCAGACTAAGGCTAAATATATATATATGTATGTACTGTATATTTATTATGTGTATATATATATGTAGACAGCTATATATGTATGTATATAAATGTGTGTGTGTATATATATATGTATATACTGTACACATACTGTTTATGTGTGCATATATATATATATATATACATATATGTATGTACTGTATATTATGTATATATATATATGTAGACAGCTATATATGTATGTATATAAATGTGTATATATATGTATGTATATAAATATATGTGTGTATATATATTATATATATGTATATACTGTACACACATACTGTATATGTGTGCATATATATGTACTGTATATTTATTGTGTTTATATATGTAGACAGCTATATGTGTATGTATATATATATATATATATATATACTGTACACACATACTGTATATGTGTGTGCATATATATATATACACTGTATATTTATTATAAATATGTGTATATATTTAAAATATTTAGATCATATATGATTTTTTCTTACATTTAAAAATATAGATGTGGTATGGGATGCCGACAGTCGGGATCCCGGCGGTCAGAATCCCGATGCTGACATCCCGACAGGGTTAACATAGCGACACTTGTTGATCAGTATGCTAATCCTACCCTAACCCACCCTCTTTGATGGCTAAACCTAACCTCCCCGCTAGTGCGTGAATCTAACCTCCCCGCACCCTAAACCTAACCCTCCTCCCATCCCCACTACCTTCAGTATCCCAGGATTCTGATCGGCACCGGAATTCTGACAACAGTAATGCCAAATATATATATATATATATATATATACATACATATTAGGGGTGAGCGGGTTCGGATTTCTGAAATCCGAGCCCCCCCGATCCGAGGCAGATCCGAGTCAGGCTCGACTTTTCCCGCCTGACTCGGATCTGAAATCGAGGCAAAACGTCATCATCCCGCCTTCCGAGTCTCGCGGGTTTTGGATCCTATATAAGGTACCCGCGTCGGCGCCATTTTCTCACTCGGCTGTGGACAGTGAAGAGGGAGGGTGAGAGTTAGGGCTGGCTGGGCTGTGTAGTGTAGTGTAGTGCAGAGTAGTGTTGTGCTGTGCTGTGCTGCTGTTGTCCACTACTTCAAAGTCCATAGGGGCTGGCTGGACTGTGTTGTGCAGTCAGTTCTCCATAGGGGCTGTATCCACTCCAAAGTCCTGTGCAGTGTCCCAGTCCTAAAGGGGTGCTGTAGTGTTGTCCAGGGGGTGCTCTGTCCATCAGGGGTGCTCCCCCCAAGTGCTAAAAAAATAATATATTTTCTGTGTTTGTGAATTGTGTGCACAGTAGCCGCACGTGCATCAACAAAGTAGTGCCAAGCGTGCGCCTGTGTCATAAGTAAAGGGCCGGCTGGCTTGACCGTTAAAGGGTGCTGTAACCCCCAAAGTACACTCCAGTCCAAACCAAAAAAAAAATTATTTTCTGTGTTTGTGAATTGTGTGCGCAGTAGCCGCACGTGCATCAACAAAGTAGTGCCAAGCGTGCGCCTGTGTCATAAGTAAAGGGCCGGCTGGCTTGACCGTTAAAGGGTGCTGTAACCCCCAAAGTACACTCCAGTCCAAACCAAAAAAAAATGTATTTTCTGTGTTTGTGAATTGTGTGCGCAGTAGCCGCACGTGCATCAACAAAGTAGTGCCAAGCGTGCGCCTGTGTCATAAGTAAAGGGCCGGCTGGCTTGACCGTTAAAGGGTGCTGTAACCCCCAAAGTACACTTCAGTCCAAACCCCCCAAAAAATTATTTTCTGTGTTTGTGAATTGTGTGCGCAGTAGCCGCACGTGCATCAACAAAGTAGTGCCAAGCGTGCGCCTGTGTCATAAGTAAAGGGCCGGCTGGCTTGACCGTTAAGGGTGCTGTAACCCCCGAAAGTACACTCCAGTCCAAACCAAAAAAAAAATTATTTTCTGTGTTTGTGAATTGTGTGCGCAGTAGCCGCACGTGCATCAACAAAGTAGTGCAAAGCGTGCGCCTGTGTCATAAGTAAAGGGCCGGCTGGCTTGACCGTTAAGGGTGCTGTAACCCCCGAAAGTACACTCCAGTCCAAACCAAAAAAAAAATTATTTTCTGTGTTTGTGAATTGTGTGCGCAGTAGCCGCACGTGCATCAACAAAGTAGTGCCAAGCGTGCGCCTGTGTCATAAGTAAAGGGCCGGCTGGCTTGACCGTTAAGGGTGCTGTAACCCCCGAAAGTACACTCCAGTCCAAACCAAAAAAAAAATTGTTAATTAGTGCCAAGCGTGCACCTGTGTCCCATAAGTAAAGAGCCGGCTGGCTCATTTCTTAAAGGGTGGTGTAACCCACAAAGTGCACTACTCTCCAGCAAAAATAAAAAAATATTTTCTGTGTTTGTGTGCGCTTTAGCCGCACGTATATACCAATATAACATAAATGGAGGACCAAACTTTCTCCGATAACAATAAAATAGGGAAAGATCAAGAACCACTTCCTCCTAGTGCTATTGCTGCTGCTGGGAGTTGTTCATCATCCCAGAGAGGAAGTAGGAACATCACTACTTTTACTAAACAATTGACCCTCCAACAGTCCCTAGCGATGAGGATGAAGTACGACAGCAGTCATCCTGAAGCAAAACGTATAACTGAGGCCTTGACTGCTATGTTGGTGTTAGACGTGCGTCCGGTATCCGCCATTAGTGCAGTGGGATTTAGACAATTGATGGAGGTAGTGTGTCCCCGGTTCCAAATCCCGTCTAGATTCCACCTGCATCCTCAAAGCAGCAGCGACAAGCGTGCGTCTGTCTGTTAAAGGGCGGTGACACCCTCAAAGTGTGCTACACAAACAATAAAAATATTGTTCTTTTTTTTTCGGTCTTTGTGAAATGTGTGGGCTGTAGCCGCACCTGCATCCTTAAAGCAGCAGCGACAAGCGTGCGTCTGTCTGTTAAAGGGTGGTGACACCCTCAAAGTGTGCTACACAAACAATAAAAATATTGTTCTTTTTTTTTCTGTCTTTGTGAATTGTGTGGGCTGTAGCCGCACTTGCATCCTCAAAGCAGCAGCGACAAGCGTGCGTCTGTCTGTTAAAGGGTGGTGTAACTCTCAAAGTGCTCCAAAAAATAAAAAACTATTTTTTTAATGTGTTTGTGACTTGTGTGCGATGTAGCCGCACTTGCATCCTCAAAGCAGCAGCGACAAGCGTGCGTCTGTCTGTTAAAGGGTGGTGACACCCTCAAAGTGTGCTACACAATCAATAAAAATATTCTTCTTCTTTTTTCTGTCTTTGTGAATTGTGTGGGCTGTAGCCACACCTGCATCCTTAAAGCAGCAGCGACAAGCGTGCGTCTGTCTGTTAAAGGGTGGTGACACCCTCAAAGTGTGCTACACAAACAATTAAAATATTGTTCTTTTTTTTTGGTCTTTGTGAAATGTGTGGGCTGTAGCCGCACCTGCATCCTTAAAGCAGCAGCGACAAGCGTGCGTCTGTCTGTTAAAGGGTGGTGACACCCTCAAAGTGTGCTACACAAACAATAAAAATATTCTTCTTTTTTCTGTCTTTGTGAATTGTGTGGGCTGTAGCTGCACTTGCATCCTCAAAGCAGCAGCGACAAGCGTGCGTCTGTCTGTTAAAGGGTGGTGTAACCCTCAAAGTGCGCTCCACAAACAATAAAAATATTCTTTTTTTTTTTTCTGTCTTTGTGAATTGTGTGGGCTGTAGCCGCACTTGCATCCTCAAAGCAGCAGCGACAAGTGTGCGTCTGTCTGTTAAAGGATTACATCGGTGACAGCATCCAAGTAGGCATGTCAGACAGTCCCTACCTCTACTGGCAGGAAAAAGAAGCAATTTGGAGGTCCCTGTACAAACTGGCTCTATTTTACCTGAGTTGCCCCCCCTCCAGTGTGTACTCCGAAAGAGTGTTTAGTGCAGCCGGGAACCTTGTCAGCGAAAGGCGTAGGAGGTTGCTTCCACAAAATGTGGAGAAGATGATGTTCATAAAATGAATTATCAACTCTTCCAGGGAGACCAGCCTCCAGAACGTACAGAGGGACCTGTGGTTCTAGCGGGGACGAATTAATACTCTGTGAGGATGAGGATGTACACACTGAAGAGGGTGAGGAATCGGTGGATGAGGAGGATGAGGATGACATCTTGCCTCCGTAGAGCCAGTTTGTGCAGGGACAGATTAATTGCCAGCTTGTTTTGTGGGGGCCCAAACGAACCAATCATTTCAGCCACTGTTGTGTGGCAGACCCTGGCGCTGAAATGATTGGTTTGTTAAAGTGTGCATGTCCTGTTTATACAACATAAGGGTGGGTGGGAGTGCCCAAGGACAATTCCATCTTGCACCTCTTTTTATTCTTTGCATTATGTACAGTTTGGGGCCTAGTTTTTCAAACTGCCATCCTGTCTGCCACTGCAGTTTCACGCCTAGATGGGTCACGTGTTTGTGCCGCCCACTCGTGTCGCTTAGCATAGTCATCCAGCTACCTCGGTGCAACCTTTTGGACATAAAAACACTATTGTGAGGTGTGAGGTGTTCAGAATAGACTGGAAATGAGTGGAAATTAAGGTTATTGAGGTTAATAATAGCATAGGAGCAGAAAAAACTAAAAATTCTGTGATTTTAGCTGTTTTTATGCTTTTTTTCAAAAAAATACAGATCCAAAACACAAAACCCAGAACCCAAAACACGGAAGGGTGGTTTTGGCAAAACCAATCCAGATCCAAAACACGAAGAAAGATCCAGATCCAAAACCAAAACACAAAAAGTGGCCGGTGCACACCCCTAATACATATACACACACACACTTCCTCAAGCAGCACTCCTCACCATGTCCAATAGAAACATTGAGCAGGTGTCCTTCACTCCGGGAAACTAACGGTTTCAATGTGTATAAAACATTTTCTTCAGGTTGACTACAAACATAATAGTTACCAAGCTAAATACTCACAGCAGACCGTCCATGTTGCTGCTTCGCCACAAGATCCCAATCACAACCTTTGTTTACAGCTCGTTGTGGTTTGGATGCTTTGTGACGCCGAATCTATTGAAAACTGTGATGTTATCAAGCCGCGTGGGATCCTGCGGGGAAGCAGCACCATGGACGATCCGGTATGGGTATTTTGCTTGGTAAAGTATTATATTAGCCATTTTTTTGCATTAAGTGCTGCTGTGATTGCCTATACTATATATAAATATATATAATATCACGGGTGGTATGTTTTCTGATTCACTTTCCAGAATTTAAGTACTGTATGTGGTTCCATGTTTATTTGCTAGTATCTTTATTTGTATAGAGTTTATAGATGTAAGTTGTAAATTATACCACAATGAATATCTCTTGAAATTATTTATTGTATTTTTTTCTTTTTATATGTTCCATATGTGTCTTGTAGCAATTGTGTTTTTTATTATTCTGTTCACAATCAGAGAATGTGCAACTGCTGTATGTATGTATATATATATATATATATTAGGGGTGTGCACCGGCCACTTTTCGTGTTTTGTGTTTTGGTTTTGGATCTGGATCTTTCTTCGTGTTTTGGATCTGGATTGGTTTTGCCAAAACCACCCTTCCGTGTTTTGGGTTCTGGGTTTTGTGTTTTGGATCTGTATTTTTTTTTAAAAAAGCATAAAAACAGCTAAAATCACAGAATTTGTAGGTTTTTCTGCTCCTATGCTATTATTAACCTCAATAACCTTAATTTCCACTCATTTCCAGTCTATTCTGAACACCTCACACCTCACAATAGTGTTTTTATGTCCAAAACGTTGCACCGAGGTAGCTGGATGACTATGCTAAGCGACACGAGTGGGCGGCACAAACACGTGACCCATCTAGGCGTGAAACTGCAGTGGCAGACAGGATGGCAGTTTGAAAAACTAGGCCCCAAACTGTACATAATGCAAAGAAAAAAAAGAGGTGCAAGATGGAATTGTCCTTGGGCCCTCCCACCCACCCTTATGTTGTATAAACAGGACATGCACACTTTAACAAACCAATCATTTCAGCGCCAGGGTCTGCCACACAACTGTGGCTGAAATGATTGGTTCGTTTGGGCCCCCACAAAACAAGCTGGCAATTAATGTGTCCCTGCACAAACTGGCTCTATGGAGGCAAGATGTCATCCTCATCCTCCTCATCCACCGATTCCTCACCCTCTTCAGTGTGTACATCCTCATCCTCACAAAGTATTAACTCGTCCCCACTTGAATCCACCACCACAGGTCCCTCTGTACCTTCTGGAGGCTGGTCTCCCTGGAAGAGCTGATAATTCATTTTGATGAACATCATCTTCTCCACATTCTGTGGAAGCAACCTCCTACGCCTTTCGCTGAGAAGGTTCCCGGCTGCACTAAACACTCTTTCGGAGTACACACTGGAGGGGGGGCAACTCAGGTAAAATAGAGCCAGTTTGTACAGGGGCCTCCAAATTGCCTCTTTTTCCTGCCAGTACAGGTATGGACTGTCTGCCATGCCTACTTGGATGCTGTCACCGATGTAATCCTCCACCATTCTGTCAATGGTGACAGTATCATATGCAGTGACAGTAGACATGTCAGAAATTGTTGCCAGGTCCTTCAGTCCGGACCAGATGTCCAAACTTGGTCCTGCCTGCCCTGCATCACCGCCAGCGGGTTGCTTAGGATACCTAAGTTTTTTCCTGGCAGCCCCAGTTGCAGGAGAAAATGAAGAAGGAGCCGTTGACGTGTCACGTTCCGCTTCAGCTGACAGTGTGTTCACCAGCAGGTCTTTGCACCTCTGCAGGCTTGTGTCGGCCGGAAAGAGAGACACCACATAGGCTTTAAACCTAGGATCGAGCACGGTGGCCAAAACGTAGTGGTCTGATTTCAACAGATTGACCACCCTGGAATCCTGGCAAAGCGAATGAAGGGCTTCATCCACAAGTCCCACATGCCGAGCGGAATCGCTCCATCTTAGCTCCTCCTTCACTTTCTCCAGCTGCTTCTGCAAAAGCCTGATGAGGGGAATGACCTGACTCAAGCTGGCAGTGTCTGAACTGACTTCACGTGTGGCAAGTTCGAAGGGCTGGAGAACCTTGCACAACACGGAAATCATTCTCCACTGCGCTTGAGTCAGGTGCATACCCCCTCCTTTGCCTATGTCATAGGTGGATGTATAGGCTTGTATGGCCTTTTGCTGCTCCTCCATCCTCTGAAGCATATAGAGGGTTGAGTTCCACCGCGTCACAACCTCTTGCTTCAGGTGATGGCGGGGCAGGTTCAAGAGTGTTTGCTGGCGCTCCAGTCTTCGGCACGCAGTCGCTGAATGGCGAAAGTGGCCAGAAATTTTTCGGGCCACCCAAAGCGTCTCCTGCACGCCCCTGTCGCTTTTCAGAAAATTCTGCACCACCAAGTTTATTGTGTGAGCAAAACATGGGACGTACTGGAATTTGCCCAGATGTAATGCCCGCACAATATTGGTGGCGTTGTCAGATATCACAAATCCCCAGGAGAGTCTAAGTGGGGTAAGCCACTGGGCGATGATTTCCCTCAGTTTCTCTAAGAGGTTGTCGGCGGTGTGCCTCTTACTGAAACCGGTGATACACAGCGTAGCCTGCCTTGTAACGAGCTGGCATTTCTGAGATGCTGCTACTGGTGACGCTGCTGCTGTTGCTGCGTAAGGTGATACATCTACCCAGTGGGCTGTCACAGTCATATAGTCCTTAGTCTGCCCTGTTCCACTTGTCCACATGTCCGTGGTTAAGTGGACATTGTGTACAACGGCATTTTTCAGGACACTGAGGACACTTTTTCTGACGTTTCTGTACAGTCTCGGTATCGCCTACCTAGTGAAGTGGAATCTAGACGGGATTTGGAACCGGGGACACACTACCTCCATCAATTGTCTAAATCCCACTGCACTAATGGCGGGTACCGGACGCACGTCTAACACCAACATAGCAGTCAAGGCCTCAGTTATACGTTTTGCTTCAGGATGACTGCTGTCGTACTTCATCCTCCTCGCTAAGGACTGTTGGAGGGTCAATTGTTTAGTAAAAGTAGTGGTGTTCCTACTTCCTCTCTGGGATGATGAACGACTCCCAGCAGCAGCAACAGCAGCAGCGGCAGCAGTAGGCGTAGCAATGCAGGATCCTCCAGAGGAATCCCGGATAGGAGAGTCAGTCATGCCAGTGACATGGCCTGCAGGACTACTTCCGATCCTGACTAAGGAGGAAATTGACGAGGAGGGAGTTGACGGTGTGGTTTGCAGGCGCTTGGATACAACAGGACAACGGGATTTAGGTGTCCCTGGACTGCTTATGGTCTTAGCCAAAGTTTCTGAACTTGACAGTAACTTTTTATGAACGCGCTGCAGGTGCCGTATAAGGGAGGATGTTCCTAGGTGGTTGACGTCCCTACCCCTACTTATTTCACCTTTACATATGGTACATATGGCAAGACAGTTGTTGTCTGGATTTGGATAGAAATATTGCCAGACCAAAGAGGTGGAATGTTTGGTCTTCTGCCCAGGCATGACCGTGATGGGCTTTTTCATCCCACGGACAACAACTGTCTCCCCCGGAGCCTGATTTAAACAAACCACATCACCATCAGAATCCTCCTCGCCAACTTCCTCCTCAGCGCCAGCTACACCAGTATCCTCATCCTGTTGTACTTCAACAGTGACATCTTCAATTTGCATATCAGCAAGTGGACTGTGGGTGCTCCTTTCAGCACTTGCAGGGGGCGTGCAAATGGTGGAAAGTGCCACCTCTTCCCGTCCAGTGCTGGGAAGGTCAGGCATCGCAACCACCACCACACTTGGACTCTCCTTGGGGATTTGTGATATCTTCTTAGAAAGCACAGTTCTTCGCTGTGCTTTTGCCAGCTTAACTCTTTTGATTTTTTTAGTGGGAGGAGGGCTTCCATCGTCATGTGAAGCTGAACCACTAGTCATGAACATACTAGGGATCGACCTTAGCCGTTCCTTGCCACTCCGTGTCGTAAATGGCATATTGGCAAGTTTACGTTTCTCTTCAGCTGATTTAAATGTCTTTTTCAAGGTCATTTTCCTGAACTTTGCCATTTGGGATTGTATGTGCCCTCTACTATGACATTGGGCATCGGCCTTGGCAGACGACGTTGATGGCATGTTATCGTCTATGTCATGACTAGTGGCAGCAGCTTCAGCACTAGGAGGAAGTGGTTCTTGATCTTTCTCTATTTTATTTTTATCGGAGAAAGTTTGGTCCTCCATTTATGTTATATCGATTTGATATATACGTGCGGCTAAACACAGAAAATTATTTTTTTTTTGGTTTGGACTGGAGTGTACTTTGTGGGTTACAGCACTCTTTAACGGTCAAGCCAGCCGGCCCTTTACTTATGACACAGGCGCACGCTTGGCACTACTTTGTTGATGCACGTGCGGCTACTGCGCACACAATTCACAAACACAGAAAATAATTTTTTTTTTGGTTTGGACTGGAGTGTACTTTGGGGGTTACAGCACCCTTTAACGGTCAAGCCAGCCGGCCCTTTACTTATGACACAGGCGCACGCTTGGCACTACTTTGTTGATGCACGTGCGGCTACTGCGCACACAATTCACAAACACAGAAAATAATTTTTTTTTTGGTTTGGACTGGAGTGTACTTTCGGGGGTTACAGCACCCTTAACGGTCAAGCCAGCCGGCCCTTTACTTATGACACAGGTGCACGCTTGGCACTACTTTGTTGATGCACGTGCGGCTACTGCGCACACAATTCACAAACACAGAAAATAATTTTTTTTTTGGTTTGGACTGGAGTGTACTTTCGGGGGTTACAGCACCCTTAACGGTCAAGCCAGCCGGCCCTTTACTTATGACACAGGCGCACGCTTGGCACTACTTTGTTGATGCACGTGCGGCTACTGCGCACACAATTCACAAACACAGAAAATAATTTTTTTTTTGGTTTGGACTGGAGTGTACTTTCGGGGGTTACAGCACCCTTTAACGGTCAAGCCAGCCGGCCCTTTACTTATGACACAGGCGCACGCTTGGCACTACTTTGTTGATGCACGTGCGGCTACTGCGCACACAATTCACAAACACAGAAAATAATTTTTTTTTTGGTTTGGACTGGAGTGTACTTTCGGGGGTTACAGCACCCTTAACGGTCAAGCCAGCCGGCCCTTTACTTATGACACAGGTGCACGCTTGGCACTACTTTGTTGATGCACGTGCGGCTACTGCGCACACAATTCACAAACACAGAAAATAATTTTTTTTTTGGTTTGGACTGGAGTGTACTTTCGGGGGTTACAGCACCCTTAACGGTCAAGCCAGCCGGCCCTTTACTTATGACACAGGCGCACGCTTGGCACTACTTTGTTGATGCACGTGCGGCTACTGCGCACACAATTCACAAACACAGAAAATAATTTTTTTTTGGTTTGGACTGGAGTGTACTTTCGGGGGTTACAGCACCCTTAACGGTCAAGCCAGCCGGCCCTTTACTTATGACACAGGCGCACGCTTGGCACTACTTTGTTGATGCACGTGCGGCTACTGCGCACACAATTCACAAACACAGAAAATAATTTTTTTTTTGGTTTGGACTGGAGTGTACTTTCGGGGGTTACAGCACCCTTAACGGTCAAGCCAGCCGGCCCTTTACTTATGACACAGGTGCACGCTTGGCACTACTTTGTTGATGCACGTGCGGCTACTGCGCACACAATTCACAAACACAGAAAATAATTTTTTTTTGGTTTGGACTGGAGTGTACTTTCGGGGGTTACAGCACCCTTTAACGGTCAAGCCAGCCGGCCCTTTACTTATGACACAGGCGCACGCTTGGCACTACTTTGTTGATGCACGTGCGGCTACTGCGCACACAATTCACAAACACAGAAAATAATTTTTTTTTTGGTTTGGACTGGAGTGTACTTTGGGGGTTACAGCACCCTTTAACGGTCAAGCCAGCCGGCCCTTTACTTATGACACAGGCGCACGCTTGGCACTACTTTGTTGATGCACGTGCGGCTACTGCGCACACAATTCACAAACACAGAAAATATATTATTTTTTTAGCACTTGGGGGGAGCACCCCTGATGGACAGAGCACCCCCTGGACAACACTACAGCACTCCTTTAGGACTGGGACACTGCACAGGACTTTGGAGTGGACACAGCCCCTATGGAGAACTGACTGCACAACACAGTCCAGCCAGCCCCTATGGACTTTGAAGTAGTGGACACAGCCCCTATTAACAACAGCAGCACAGCACAACACAGCCAGCCCCTATGGACTTTGAAGTAGTGGACAACAGCAGCACTACACTACACTACACTACACAGCCCTAACTCCCACCCTCCCTCTTCACTGTCCACAGCCGAGTGAGAAAATGGCGCCGACGTGGGTACCTTATATAGGATCCAAAACCCGCGAGACTCGGAAGGCGGGATGATGACGTTTTGCCTCGATTTCAGATCCGAGTCAGGCGGGAAAAGTCGAGCCTGATTCGGATCGGACTCGGATCGGGGGGGCTCGGGGGGGTTCGGATTTCAGAAATCCGAACCCGCTCACCCCTAATATATATATATATATATAAATATTAATAATGCTATTGGTGATTTATGAGAGGACGCTTTGGTCCTGGGACCCATCTTCTATCAGATAAATGCATAAATTTTTTTGCTTTGTGAACAGATTTTATGAAGCTAATTAGAACCGTATTGTATAGTGGTAATTAGAGATGAGCGGGTTCGGTTCTCAGAGTACCATACCCACCCAAATTTCGGGGATCTGGGGCGATCCGAGCCACAGCATGGATCTCCCTGCCTGCCCTGGATCCCTCTCCGAGGCAAAACCTTGCGATCCCGCTGTCGGATCGCAAGGTTTTGCATTGAGCGGTCTTAACGCTTATTGGCTAAGATTGCTGGCATTGCAATGCCAGCAGATGCAATGTGCCACATAAGACCCGATAACTATAATTTCTTATTCGTGGCAATAAGAAATTAAGTTCCGCCAGGATGTACTAATATACACACCCGCAAGAATGGGGTTCCGAAAGAAGCCCATCCCTGTGATATGTAAAAGTAAAGTGATTGCTAAAGCGATCACTTAACTTTTAGGCTTGGGACGTGGTGGTGCTACATCAGACTGTGCGTGCGGCCAATGGCGGTTAGGGATCCTATGGATCTCTCCAGGTAAGTTTTTCAAAGTGTAGCCCACAGGCTACAATGGCTTGCGACATCTGAAAGTGGCATTAGTTAGCGGTTTCAATCTCTGGAGCGCTTTGCATTTTTGAGCTTGGTAACGTCAGCATTTTATAAGCCCCCATAGAAACCTATAGAAGATAGTTTTGCATTAGAAAACGGGGGATCCCAGCACTGATGCTGACGACCTATATCCATCCATCCATCCAGATGGTACTTAATATTTGCAGGTAGCCCCCGAGACGGATATCCCGCAAATATTTTTTGATACATATGTACCATAATGTGGAGGTTTACACAGGTGCTTTTAGAATATTTTACGGGGACACTTTAAATTCCCAAACCTCTCCGGTGTATGTTGATCACTAGAATGGTGCCTGTATTTTACTTGGGTGTTTCCGATGCTCGCTGTGCTGTATATCAGTAACTAGAATCCTTTCTGTATTGTATACAGTTCAAGGAATGCTCTGTTTTTAATAGTAGTCACTACAATAGTCTCTGCTTTGTCAGATAAGAATCGTAGGTATTATATTTGTTTATAGCTTTTTGACAGTACAATATGTTATTGCCTATTTAAGCCACACCCATATAGATAAACCACACCTACAAGGTTATTGTCACACCCATTTTTTGAATTGCAATGCACCAGGGCCACTTGCTTGTGTTTGCCCCCCAGACTGAAAGTTGCCATCCAGCCCCTGCTCAGCAGTTCTGAACTAGAACGTGATATAGCAAGGAATTTTGTGTAGGGAGGGCTAATGCAGACAGTCCACCTAACCTGCCTGCTAAGACCTAACATAGGAGTCTACCACCTGTGAGATAGAGGCTTCCTCACTTGTTGCAGTCGTTCACTCTGCCATGCCTAGGCTCTGCCTAATATCTACAAAGTCTGTACTGAGTCAAACATGAGCAGTGATGTTTCTTTGTGAAAAAGTATTTTTGCTGTGTTTTGCCATGGACACTAAATACCACTGCTGTGTTTAAATAATGACAGCAGACAATGACCCAGTGACTCCGCTCCCCTGTGGCGGCAAAAGGGGATGTGGCCTTGCGGAAAGGGGGTTTGGCACGTGTGCCCAACCTCCATTTTAGTCACTCCGGGGGTCCCGGAGGTGCGGACTGCCCCCCGGTGACCACTCCGTGTGCAGTGCCGTCTCTCTCACATTTGTGAGGACGAGTTGTCACTTTGGTGTCACCTCTTCGGCAGGTGACACCCCAATGCGGCCTGCATCTCCCTTGTGATGTCACTGCCATGACCTGTTACCATGAGCATAACTTAGGTGCAAAGGGTACAGCTGCTATGAGGCCCAGAGCTTAGGGGAGCCCATCTTCCTTGTCAACGTTTTTTGTGTTATATACATTCTTCACCATTAGGTGGTACATAGGGGGCCCTTACAAACGTTTGCTATGGGGCCTTTAAATACCTAGTTACGCCCCTGCCCATTACACTGAGCAATCCCAATAAGAGAACAGGGAGGTCTGCCCCTCTGTCCACAGAGATCAATGAACTATATATACAGTCAGGTGCATAAATATTGGGACATTGACAGAATTTTCACATATAGAAACCTGTTGTAATTCCTACACCGTTCACCTGATTTGGATGTAATTACCCTCAAATTAAATCTGAAAGTCTGCAGTTAAAGCACATCTTGTTTGTTTCATTTCAAAGCCATTGTGGTGGTGAATAGAGGCCAAAATATGAAAATTCTGTCAATGTCCCAATATTTATGCACCTGACTGTAGTTGAATATTTGAATTCTAAATATTTTTGCCAAGATCGGATCATTGAAATATCATCCATGTTTATAGAAAAATCGATTATGGATAAACATTCTCTAATGGTGGAGGGAAAGAATGAACTACTGTGCACTGTGATTTAGTCTTTTGTTGCATTATGCTGATGTTTGAACAGCAATTTCTTATAACGAGAAACCTGAGTTGTTGACAGATTAGGTAACTAGATCTTTGTCTTTCTGGAACTGTCTCACCAAGAATTGCAGAGGCATAATCTCCAATTTTGTACCAAATTGGGATAATGAGCTTATACTCCCACCATATATGTTGTGGGGAGCTGGTCTTCTGCTTACCTCTCCAACAGATGTAGGAAATGATACACCTTACTGAGTTGATTGGTTCTGCGATACCACTGTTAAAGAATTTGAAATTGCATATCCATAACTGAGAGGCTGCTCAAACTAGTAAATATGAACTGGAACATTTTATGCCAGAGATTCTTATCCACTTTCCCCTTGAGGTCTCTTTTGCAAGTTCTTGTGAATTTGGGAAGCAGAGCAAATGAGTAAATCAGTAAATTATAGAGACTGCATATTTAGGAGCATGTATGGCTCAGCTAAGCTCCTCAAAGTGTCCGTTTTCTCCTCTCAGAAGGACGCAGGCCTTTTTGTGAGGAGGTAATATCTGATTTCTACATAGGACAAAAACTCACATGGGGAAAGAGCCACTCTCTCCTTTAGGTCGGTGAATAGGCAATTTCGCCAGAGCGCATAAATTGTTCCCACTGTGCTTAAGTTGCTTTTTTTTTTTACATATAATGTGACGATCAAAATGATATTATGCTGGGGTTAATATTATGCTCCCTGTACTTGCACTGCTCTCATTGAGAAGGTCACCTCTGCCAGGCTCTATCATTTAAAAACTGTAATATAGTTTCTTCCTGACAGTCAGCTGACACTGTGTCTTGCTAAGAAACTGATCTCTTCCAACATTTGTTTCCTCAGAGAGGCCGGTACATCCCAGAGCTCTTAGGGTTGTCAAATGCAGCACCTTCTGCTGTAGTCATATGAGGCAGACCAGAACTCAAGTGTTTAATTACTGGAGAACAACTCTTTCATGTCTTAGAGGGAGAGAATCCCCCCACCTTCCCCTCTATTGACTTGTTTACATTATGACTTGGTAATAAATCTAGATTTCATTCACTATCACTTGCATTGACCCAAACGATGTGTGGAAATGCAATCCCACTAGTATGCTACAAACATCTATCTGCTAGTAAAGTAATACTAGTTTGCATTTTAACATCCATGCACATGGTGTGATTGTTTTCAGACATTTGTTGATAAAGAACACATTTTGCTTTGTCGATTTAACACTGTTTGACACATCTGTCATAGTTCTTATGTGCTAAGATTGTCTTTGTGTATGTATGAGTTGTGTCAAGAAATGAGACTGGGGAATACACTGATGCAGAATGTACAGGAATGGCAAAGTGCACCTGACACAGTGGATACAGCCTTCTTGTAGGATGAACTAATTGTCAGCCTATCAATTAACTAGTGATATGTCTGAGACACCTACTTTATGTCATTTGTTTTGTGGGTAATTGATAATCTGCATTCTCTGAAATATTGGTTTATCTAATTAAATAGTATTCTCAGACTGAGTAGGCAATGATTGAACTTAAAATGTTTATCTGCTACAGTATTGTCTTTATTTTGCAAGATTTTAAACTAAAGCCATTCACATGAGTTCTGTAAGTTATTGCATCATAACATGCATGTACTGTATTATGGGGCATATGTATCAAAGCTTGATGTGAGATAAAATTGTGAGATATATATCACCAACCAATCAGCTTCTAACTTACATTTTGAAAGCTGTGTTTAAAAAATTATAGTTAGGAGCTGATTAGTTGGTGATATATATCTTACAATATTATCTCACATCAAGCTTTGATACATATCGTACATTGTATTCACTGGTCTGAATGTAAAAAGATAGCTGGGGAGGGAATGTTGAAAATATATGTACAGTATGTGTTTTAGAAATACAGCTGAGACAATTTGAAACTCTACAGCTCTAGTAACCGTTAATTCTTCATAATGGGAATTTTGTACTGTAAAATTCTGGACTTCAGCCTAGAAAACCATTAGGAAAAAAGTTTCAAACCAGCATAACATACATATGTATGGATCACCTTCTGTTTTACTGGGCTACCCGAAAGCTATGTAACGCTTGTTTCACTTTTCCCCAATAAAACGGCTCACGTTACACTTGTGAAGAAGTTGGCGTCTTCCAAGCTAATTAATATGGGTTCCCTTCCACCTCAGAATTTTCCACGCAGGGTTATCCTGGCGACACTTTGTCTGTAGCGCCCATAAAAAAGTGGTGTGCAGTATTAGTCTCACTTGTTGACAATGTGCTCAAGGCACAAAAGACTTGGTAAGGAAGCAGCAGCGCTTGGAACACTGTTAGACCGTGCGCTGCTACAAAGGACTTCAAGAGCCTGCATTATGTCAGTGTCCAATTAGGCTCCTGCTAACAGCACTTTGTTACAAAGACAGATTCCATGTAGTGTTTCTAATCCACCCTCTAAAGGGGTGCTGTAGTTATTGATAGGGATGAAGAGGAGGGTGGGAGCTATTGCAGCTTCACTGCTGCAAGTTAAAATAGATATTTTTTTTCTTAGATTGTCTGCCTAGATTGATTGTTACTTTATATTAATAAGCAGATGCTCTTTCTGATGTTCTGGACAAGTTGTGTTATTAGGAAGTGAGTTAATTATTTTACCTTATTTGTTTGTGCATAACATTTGTTACACTACTGTAGCCGAGCTGATGTTTTGGTTCTTTCTGCTGCCCAACATCAGTTCCTAGTACAGTCTGCATAATTATCAGATGACACCTCGGAAACGGATGCTCCATCAAAGCGGCGTCGCGCCAACATGTTATTCTGGGTGAGAGGGAAAGATTGCAGCCAATCCACAAATCATTATAATATAGTAATGATAATTAAAAATTCACAGGATGTAGTTACAATGTCAACATTCATGTCGACACCACAGTGTCTACAGCTATGATGTCAACATTGAACATGTTGACATGTGCAGAAGCATGTTCATAATTTTGACATGTGAAAACTGACATTTTGCATATATAATATGTTTATCTACAGTAGCATATACAACTGCTGCTTTGAAATAATTCAACATACAGTATAGTATTAAAAAAAATTTTCACACTGAACAGTGTATTTCAAGGTCAATCCAATGGTGTGCAAGTTTGCAAAAGCAGGTTTGCATCATGAAACTCACATTGTGTGAATGCGCGCAAAAGTCAATTAGAAATGCCAATTTGCATTATTCGCAGCGAGGGTGTGCGCCTATTCCACAAAAAGTGAACTTGGAGAAGTGCATGAAAAAGTGGGGAAACCATGCTTTACCCCAAAAAAGTGACAGCTGAGATAACAGGACCATATAGAAGCATACTTACCGACTTTGCTGCCCCCTTCTCCGAGAGGGGGCAGCCAGGTCGGCACTGAGGGCAGTAAGGTGGGCTGTGCAGGGGGCGTGGCAGCAGAAATGCATAACTGTAGCCCCGCCTCTGCTATGCAGTGCCGAGAAAACAGGCATTATATAGCGAAGGGGGGTGCTATGATGACGCTATTGTGTGCTGTAAGTGGAGGGATGCGAGTGGGTGGAGGTGGGGTGCTGGAGGGTGCAAGTGGGACAAGGAGTGCAGGCAAGTGTGGGAAACTTGCCTACTTTTCTGGGTGGCCGGGAGAGCCACCCGATTTTCATGAACCTCCAGGCCATTCCATAGCTGGTTTTTGCACTTTTGGAGCAGCAGGAGAAAAAATTATGATCTTTTCACCGTACTGGGAGAGACTGGGGGCATCCCAGCATCTCCCGGAGTGCTGGGCACACCCCCGAAACAATGACGTGCCGCAAAACCATGCCCCATCCCACTAAGCCATGCCCCCATTTCTGGTGTGTGTGCTGGGTCCGGATTTATTATTATTATCATTTATTTATATGGCGCCACAAGTGTTCCGCAACAAAGTACATAAACAAATAGGTTGACCAGTGACTTACAGTACAATACAAGACAGGACGAGGACAAGGATAATATACATCACTACATTAGCAACCATAACACCCAGATAAGCAACAGATCAAAGCAACCAAGTGTTAGGTGCACTAGTGAGGAGTAAAAAGTATATGAAAACAAAATAAAGGAGAAGCACAAGAGGGTAGAGGGCCCTGCTCATAAGAGCTTACATTCTAAAGGGGAGAGGCAGACAAACAGGTGTGACACAGATGGGGTAGACAGGGAGGAAGGAGCATGTAGCAGCAAGTTAAGATGAGAGTTGGAAGGTTTTGATGAAGTAGTGGGTCTTGAGAGCTCGTTTGAAGGATTGTAGAGAGGCGGAGAGTCTGATTGGAAGATGGAGAGAGTTATAAAGGTGGGGTGCAGCGTGGGCAAAATCTTGGAGGCGGGAGTGGGAGGAAGTAATCAATTGACATGAGAGGCGGCGTGCAATTGTTGAACGAAGAGAGTGGACAGGAGAGTGAAGGGAGATGAGGTCAGAGATGTAAATGGGAGAGGAATGGGTGAGGGCTTTGTAAGTGAGTGTGAGAACCCTGAATTAGGTTCTGAAAGGGAAGGGGAGCCAGTGGAGGGCTTGTATGAAAGGGGAAGCAGATGTAGAGTGTTTGGAGAGGAAGATGAGCCAAGCAGCAGCATTGAAGACACACTGGAGAGGAGGGAGATGGGAGTTGGGGAGGCCAGATAGGAGTAGTCCAATCTGAAGATGACCAGTGAGTGTATGAGGGTTTTAGTGGCATCCTGGTTGAGAAAGGGTCTAATTTTGGAAATGGAAAGATGGAAATGACAGAGATTCTGGATATGTGGTTTGAAGGAGAGGGAGGAGTCCAGGTTAACTCCAAGACAGCGGACTTTGGGGCAAGAGGAGATAGTTGTACCATCAATTGATAAAGAAATGGTGGGAAGT
Organism: Taudactylus pleione; assembly: GCA_031769625.1. Taxonomy (NCBI): domain Eukaryota; kingdom Metazoa; phylum Chordata; class Amphibia; order Anura; family Myobatrachidae; genus Taudactylus; species Taudactylus pleione. The sequence continues at coordinate 2,300,577 of JAUIMM010000120.1, forward strand.
GAGGTTATGTTGGAGGGTGGGAAAATGATCAGCTCGGAATTAGACATATTAAGTTTAAGAAATTGCTGGGACATCCAGGAAGAGATAGGAGAGAGACAGTTAGAGATATGAGTGAGGAGAGAGGGGGAGGAAAGGTAGATCTATATATCATTAGCATAGAGATGATAATGGAGGTCAAAAGAGCTGATGGGTTCACCTAAAGAGGACATATAGAGTGAGAATAGGAGAGGTCCAAGAACAGAACCTTCGGGAACACCTACTGTAAGAGGCTGTGGTGGGCAGAGGAGTCATGAGAGGAGACAGATAAGGATCGGTCAGAGAGGTAGGAGGATAGCCAGGAGTGCAGTGTCATGTAGACCAAGGGAGTGAAGAATTTGCAGCAGGAGAGGGTGGTCCACAGTGTCGAAAGCAGCAGAGATGTCAAGGAGAATGAGCAGAGGGTAGTGGCCCTTGGATTTAGCAGCAAGGAGGTCATTGCTGACTTTCATGAGGGCAGTTTCAATGGAGTGGAGCCAGACTGAAAAGGGTCGATGAAGGAGTGGGAGGAAAGAAAGGTGGTAAGGCAGTTGTAAACAACACGCTCAAGGAGCTTGGAGACAAAAGGGAGGAGGGAGATGGGGTGGTAGTTGGAGAGAGTGTCAATGTTAGGTTTTATTTAAGAATGGGTGAGACAAGTGTATGTTTGAATGCAGAAGGGACAGTGCCAGATGACGGAGGTGGGTAAGATGGGAACAGGCACAAAGAGAGAGGTAGTGGAGTAGACATTAAGGGCTAGGGTCAAGGGGGAAGGAGGAGAAGGACCGGATGAGGGCCATGACTTCCTCTCCAGATACAGGGGAGAAGGATATCAGAGTCGGTAAAATGGATTGGGAGGGTTGATCCGGGAAAGTAGGAGCTGGGGGACTGGTGGGATATGATGTCCTGACGTATGGAATCAATTTTAGATGTAAAGTAGGTAGCAAAGTCAAGGGTAGAGAGCGAGGAGGGGAGGCGCGGAGGGGGTGGGTGTAGAGACACTGGGTTGAAGGTGGTGAAGAGACACTGGGGATTTGAGGACTGGGAGAAGACGAGGTAATAAATGTTGGGAGGTATGTTAATGGTGGAAAAATTGTAGCAAGCAAGTGTTTTTCAGAACATTAAAGTCTTTCCAGCATTTTGGGGTACAGAAAAATGTCTGTATAGTAATTGTTAAGTGTTTTATACAAGTTTGTAGAAAGTTGGAATAAACACCTTGTACAAACTTGCATACCTCTCAACTGCAAGTTAAAAAATCCCTATCCCATCAATACAACACTTCCACGTACCTGCCCTACATCAGTTAATCCATTATTTAGCTTTTTAAAGAAATTCACCTGAAAACTGACATGTCTTTATTTACCAAACCATGCTATTTAAAAACCTGCAAGTGCGTGGTTATTGGGAGGGGTCTACATTTTCACCTGCTTAGGGGGTGTGCATAAAAAAAGCCAATTTTCTCTTAAAAATCAATGCGGGTTTAGAATTATATTGCAAATTAAATTCACTGTGCGAGTTCGCCATGAGAATGGCTCGCAGGACTCAAACTCGTACCTAATTGGATTGTCCCCTCTAAGTCACTCTGAAGTGACAGGACAAGAAGTCAGCCTGTATCACAATGTCATCAGAATTGTTTTTTTTAGATACATTAAGGACGTTAGAGGGGGGAAAAAAAATAGAACTCAATTACAAAGGTTGCTGTGCAGGAATTGCTCTGTGATACCCTTTTTACACCAGAGCAATAACCTGAGTTATTGCTGGGTCTACCCAGTTCGCAGCTCAGTGTAACAGGGTCCCTGAAAAATAACCCTGGTCAAGAGACACAGCAATCCAACCCAGGTAGCTACCAGGGTCGGACCCAGGATGGACCTGGGTAATGGTGCAGTGTAAAAGGCGCAACCCAGTTTATCCGACCTGGGTCATGCCTAAAATGAGCTGATTGGTGGTTGTGGAGCAGTCACCTCCCACTTTTTATGACCTCACAAGTTTAGCAGGGCAGACCCAGGTTTAGTGTGAACAGGGCTGACCTGAGAATAACCCAGATCGATGGTGCTGTGTAACTGGTGTATGACCTCGGTTTTTGGTGGAAAAAGGTATGAGTGTCTGCAGAGTTTCATTTCTTGATTTGAATATTCTGACATCTGAGTGGTGTCTCCAGTCATAGTAAGCATTGTATGGCTATTCTGAGAGTGTTGCACAGACTTCACATACTCTATAAGTGGGCAGGTGACCAATCTATTAATAATTGAAGTTAAATCTATATTTTTTTCCAGTTACCTTGTTTAGTTTTTTGGGGTTTTTCGTACTACTTTTTTAATTAAACCATATAAATCCAGCTGCACTTATGCCTCTGATGTGTATGTAGAGGCAGCCTTTGCTTTAGCGCTCTGTCAGGAGTGTCCTAATGATTGCTAAGCACTGTCGTTTCCAGGTGAGAGCAGGAACAATGCAATAATGAGTCTTAATGATCCCTCTTGTGCCATGCGCTGGCTGATAGCCGGGCTTTAAACCACCCGGGTTATAAAACTGGAAGTAATTACATCCCTGGGAAATATGGGTACTATGGAGAAGATGGTGAAAAATACAGACTGACCTTCCCACAGGTTAGTAGATGAAGAATCATTGAGACATTATTATGAGTACATCACAAATTTTTGGTGTAGTAGCCTCTATAGATTTTTGAGGCTTATTGCCAAGGCTATGGCTCTATCAGTTGCAACCAGACCGACTTTGTGGTAACTGTAGCATGCCAATTCTGCATTAAAACACAATATATGTTAATTGCTGTTTGAAAATGAGCTGCTCTTTGGGATAAAACAAGATAAGCTACTCCCCAGGAACATGGCTGTAACAATTGTGTTTTACTCCAGAGAGTCCTGGAGGAATGCCTGTAATAGCCTGTGGAACTTAGGGGGTCATTCAGACCCACTCGCGAGCGGCAGTACGCTTGCAAGTGGGTCGATGTTCCCCACTGCGCATGCGCACGACGGAGGGAGCTCCGTCGTGCGCATGCACGAGACCCGGCGAGCGACGGGCTTTCCATCGCTCGGGGTCTCGCACCAAAGGGGGCGTGCTGTCGATGTTGATTGACAGCACGCCCCCTTTGGTGGGCGTGCCGGGGGCGTGCCTGCCAGACAGAGGCGTTCCCATGGGAACGCCTACCGTCTGAAGCCGGCCCCACTGACATCACTAGTGATGTCAGTGGGAGTGATTTTGGCTCTGATAGAGCCAAAATCACTCCTGGCCTTGCGGCTGCGAAACCCGACCGCAGGGTTTCCCTCGCAAGTCTGATGGTCGCGATGGTCAAGACCATCGCGACCATCTTTTTGCACGCTCGTATATGCTGTGGGTGGTGACCCACAGCTATACGAGCGTCCAGGAGGACGCTCCATTTTAATGGAGGAGGGCCCTAATTCAGAGCGAGCGCTCTGGTCAGAGCGTCCGGCTCTGAATCAGGGCCTTAACTTTTTAATGGAAACCATGAAAGACCAGAAGCACCATGTTGACAGTTAAGAAAAATCTTGAAAGACAGTTATGGTTATCCTGTTTGCCCTGTACTGCCTTTTCCATTGCATCGCATCTGTCCACTTTAAACGTTCTTTATTTTAATAACTAATTCCTGCACCCACTACTCATACACCTCTCTTTATATTTCTCTTTTGGGGCTGCACACTCATACATTAGCAGCACTGTTCTTTTACCTGTATTTTTGAACATTTAACAACTTTTACCCACACTGTCTCTACATCACACAGCCTCATCTCCAGTTTTCATCTCTTATTACCTCATCCACAGCATGGACACCCTTACTTCAAATACCCCCCTATTCAATGCCCACAATCATTTCCTTTATCCATCCCTATCCTCCCCCCTCTTGTCTCCTCCGCTTGCTGTTCCCCCTATTTTCTCTCATCAGTCTGCTTTCCAACCCTCTGCTGCTTTCTCCCAACTTTCCTGTTCCTCCACTCCCAACCACCTCCCTCCCTCCATGGCCTTGCTACCCCACCACTAAGCCCCATTCCCTCCTGGTTCTGCCTGTCACCTCCAGGGCTGCCAAGAGAAATTCTGGGCCTGGGTACAGCAAAATCCTGTGGGACCACAGCATGTTGGGCATGGCTGCACCCATTTGTGGGTGGGTCTAGCATCTGAGATGCACCCACTCACTGGAGCATGGCACAGCACCCAGCAGCTGGGACTAAAGTACTCACTACTGTGTTAGGATGGGGGGACAGTCCCATAATAGCTGCATTTTTAGCAGGATGTATGTAGATGCTAAAATGTAACACACAAAAATTAAAGCTCTATAGCTCTCAAGTAACTAACACATAAATAAACTCTATTTTCTGTCATAGGGATAGATGTATGAAGAATTTAAGTTTGACATAACATCAGGTCATCTTATACACACACATTCCACAGCACATATCCTAACCCACTGCTCCATGCTCCTTCCTCACTACCCCATCTGTGTCGCCCCTGTCTGTCTGCCTCATCCCTTTAGAATGTAAGCTCTCACGAGCAGGGCCCTCATTCCTCACGTGCTTCTCCTCCCCTTTCTTATAGTATCATTTAAGGTCCATATACACACAACGATTTTTTTAATGATTATCGATAACGATATCGTTCAAAAAATCGTTCACTTTCTGAGTTAAAACTATGAACGATTATTTTTCATGCACGTTCATGTTTGTAGTTTGTAGTTCAGTCAGACTGACCAACTGAACAATTTTCATTAAGGGAATATGCGAAAATCGTTTGTAGTTAAAAACAATCGTTCATTATACTTTAAAAAATCTGACAGATAATCTGACAGATATTCTGACAGAAAATTGTTCATAAAATCGTTGGTAACAAAATCGTTGTGTGTGTATGCAGCTTTACTCCTAACTCCCCAATTGGCACCTAACATTTGGTTGCTGAGGCCCTGCTGCTTGTGTTATGCAGCTATGTGCATAAACTGCATAAACTATGTCCTTGTCCTGTATTGTTTTATATTACTATTAACTGTTTTGTTTGTTTACTCATTTATGTACTGTGTAAGGCGCTGCGGAACCTTTGTGGCACCATATAAATAAAGGATAATAATAATAATGGTTAATTAATGGGCGTCCAATTTTACAATTCAATTGTTTTGGGCGCCCATTAATTATCATGCTCTTGGCCGGTAATTAGACTGGTTTTAGCTGTGTAAAATGGCTAAACCTGTCTAAACGTCTTCTCAGGAGGGAGCGAGCAGAAATGCCAGCACCAGTATCTGTTCGCGCCCTATTGGTTCTCCATTGAGCGCCCGGCACTACCAGCCGCCAACAAACACAATTGAATGGGCCCCAAATGTACCATCAGTAGCTTAACAGAAATGCCAGTTGCCAATGCTTTATTAGTGGCAGTTTACATTGCATCTATCTTACCACAGCTATACACTTTCCCCACCAGCAGGTACAGTTGTTATTCAACTACTTTATGTATCATATGTTCCCCACATCTCTTAAGCACACACTTGGTTGATGGACTGGCCAAACGAACGAAAGACAAATTATTTTGGTAAGCATACACACTTACCATCTGCCGCACTATGGGCCAAAAGTAATAGGGAGTCAGTTTTAGTAACAGTACAATCTCGCACCTTCTCGCATTTTTTGAAGGTGCTGGGACTCACAAATGTAAGAGCCTGCGAACTTTTGAGCTCGAGGCTACTACACTATGCAAATCTGTGCAAGTATTTCCCTATGTAAACTTAACATAACCAGCCCCGGGCTCTGTACAGCCTGTCCTGGTTCTAAAAATACAGGGGCCAAAATGGTAGGGAGGCCCTGTATATTAAGTACCGGCACAGGGCTTTGCTGAGCCGGTCCTGGTTGTGGAAAACCACAAGTACAAGCATGCGGGGCATTACGGGCCCACTGGTACCTGTAGTTCCACAGCCAAAGAAATACTTTAAAAAAAGTACCAGCATGTGGGGGAGGCTTGTTGGGATGTGTAGTACCACAGCTAAAGACAATGGACCTCATTCAGAGCCGTAAGCTCTGAGGAGAGCGCACGCTCTGAATGAGGGCCACCCTCCATAATTCTGGAGCGTCCTCCAGGACGCTCGTATAGCTGTGGGTCACCACCCACAGCCTATACGAGCGTGCAGTTTGATGGCCGCGATGGTCGTGTCCATCGCGACCATCGAAACTGCGAGCCAGAGCCTGCGGTTGAGGTTTTCAACCGCAAGGCCCGGAGTGATTTTGGCTCTATCAGAGCCAAAATCACTCCCACTGACATCACTAGTGATGTCAGTGGGCCGGCTTCTGACGGTAGGCGTTCCCTTGGGAACGCCCCCGTCAGGGAGGCACGCCCCCGGAACGCCCACCAAAGGGGACGTGCTGTCAATCAACATCGACAGCACGCCCCCTTTGATCAGACACAACGAGCGAAGGACTTTCCTTCGCTCGTCGCGTCTGGCGCATGCGCACGACGGAGCTCCCGCCGTCGTGCGCATGCGCAGTGCACAACGTCGACCCACATGCGAGCGGACAGCCGCTTGCGAGTGGGTCTGAATCAGGCCCAATATTTTTACTTCTAATTTTTACACAACACTACACTATCAACCCGGCACCCAAAGGCCAGGGGTGCCGGGGATAGCCCTGGGCTATCAGCCTAGGCCTGGGGTGCCCTAGAAAGAGGGACTCCTTTATTGGGGCGGTCCCCACCTCCTCATGGATCCCCAGCCTGGGCTGACTAGCGGTCAGGGGTAATGCTTTGGCCGGGGAAACCGGTGAAAGGTTTTCCCTGGCTGTGGCATTACCCCCTGCTATAAAGAGTCTGGTGCTGGTTATGGAAATTACAGGGGACCCTTGCTTGTTTTGTCCCCTGTCTTTCAACAACCAGGACCGGCTCAGCAAAGCCCTGTGCTGGTACTTAATATACAGGGGCCCCCTACGTATTTTGTCACCTGTATTTTTAGAACCAGGACAGGCTTTATATAGCCCGGTGCTGGTTATGCTTATGAGGAGGGGGTGCAACATCTTTTTTTTTTATTTTTAAAGTGTTTTTATATGTACACACAGGGACATTTTAAGAGAGGAGGGGGACCGTGTGCAGCCTCCGTTTGGCCCCCTCCTCTAACGCTGTAGATTCGCTGTAGATGCGCGGGTCTCCGGGAAAATGGCACACGCGTCTACTTTCCCAAGGAAATCTTTTCTGCACATGCGCAAATCACTGGGAATATGGCTGCCGCCATTTTCCCAGTGAGTGTTTGCTGCTCTGCAGCACTTCGAGATCGACAGAGAGGTAAATATACTTACCTATGGGTACAGGGTGTGCGGTGTCGCCCCCCCTGGACCCAGGGGTCTGTGTGCACCGCACACCTTGCACTCATTATAAAGACGCCTATGTACACACAGAAACATGCACGTATCTCATTGATATGTGCATGTTTCTGTGCTAATCTGACCTGCTCAGGATATAGTCGCTATCCTGAAGCTGGTCTATTATTTGGTGAGTCTTGGTAAACTTTTTTTGGCGAGTTTGAAACTCGCACCCTATACAATGGGAGAGTTGTATGTTTCAATTGGGAAAACATCTAGATGCGAATTTGTAATTGGCAAATTTTAGTCACGACGAAAAAATGCAATTTCGAATGAACTGACACCCTGTTACATGGGTGAGTTGCAAAAAAGTGCAAGTTTACCCCAAAACAAACACCCTATTACATTTGGCCCTATATGTCTAGCTACAGGAAGCAACTGTGATGTCATTGTCGCTGGTTTCTGTGGCCAGTATATGGGTCAGTCAGTTTTTATTGGAGTTTTAAGCAAATTATGGGGTACAGAAAAAAAAGGGAAAGGGAAGGAATAATAGGTAAGGGGAGGGGGGATACAGTTAATCCACATATAAAATAGAATAAATGAATAACATGTCAACATAACAAATGTACTATACATGTAATATTGACTGTATTTGCTTGGTATTCTGCCAAGAAGAAGGGTCTTCATTTAAACTCTATTTGGGCGAACCAGATAATAGAAATTTGTACGCAAGTTGTGCGCTTTCCCATACTGTGACATACTCATGCCATGCCACCTTATATAGGGAGAGGAGGCCTGGGCCGAGTAGGGCACAAAAGTATTTTCCACCTCGTAGGGAACATGAACGTTTCCAAACACTTTAAGCAAGGAAGGGAGCCGAGACTGCTTCCAATTCTGGGCTAGAGCAATGCGTGCTGCTATACATATATGGCCTACCACATATCTTTGAGATGGTTGTACTGTTACAGTCCCTAAAACGTTATCACAGAAAATACCTCTTCCCAAAAGTTATTACGTGTAGAGCATGTCCAAAAAATATGAAAAATGTGGCCAACCTTTCCATAATTCCGCCAACTTTCGATTGTGCTGGTCAAAAAACGATCTGGAGTAAGATACAATCTATATAACAATTTTATATGCATTTCTGAGTGGTTCAAACATTTAGACTTCCAGTAGGACGAAATGTAGATAATTTACCACTTTGCATTCGAGACAGGCTGACCCAAATCACGCTCCCACCGCACCTGGGAAGAGTTGATTTATTGTATTGTATGTAATTTGTTTTTTGTCATGATTTCCTCATTATACAGTGCTTTACAATATGTCAGTGCTTAATAAAAATAATAATATTCAGTGCAGTAAGTGCATTTACAGATTCAAAAGGTGTTCACACACAATACAAGTAATACATTGATCCATACATATATGTCCCTAATTTTGTTATATGAAGGAAATAGCTAGTGGTGGAACTTTAGGGGGGACGACCTTTATAAGACCTGGAGGTGAAGGGTACACCACAAGGCCCTTTAAATCTTGGGATGGCTTCACTGAGCATGCACCTCCCTGGCCCTGTAGAGCAGAAGGAATGTGGACCGGCATCATTAAACCTTCCCAAAAACTTGGTGTGGAGCCTGGCCTTATCCTATTCTGCCTCTGTTGGTGTCCATTTTAAACACCTTCTTATTCTATTGGATTGTCAAACTTAAAATGCTTTATCAATTCAAAAAAATAGAATGTTTGTATCATATTAACTCTCTGTCTGAGTCTGGGAATTCTGGGCTTGATTCAGAGCCGGACGCTATTTGCGGACGGTCGTTCCAAAAAAGGGGCCGGCTATTTAAATTGAGCGCTCGCTCTTTGCGGTTTGTTGACGCCTCTATGTCTGAGCGAGCAAACGAAAAATGCGCTCGCTATTTTGTAAAGACGCCCCTTTGCCGTTCGCAACACACGTCATCTCCGGTATTTATTAGATTAATCGGGTACATCGAAAGGCATCTGAACTGCTCGCAGTGCTTGTGGTACCGCTATCACTGCGAGCAGTTAAAAGACAACCAAGTGACGTGGTCGATGACGCTCCTTTACTAATTATGCACTCCCATTAAACGCCCTTTTGACCGTTTGGCACGCCTGCGTTCGGATCTCCACTCCCCGTTTTCAAGCAACTTCCCCTGTTACCACCCACAAACGGTACATTCTGTCAATCACATTAGCAGCCCCTCGCTGTTTTGCGAGCGCACGATTTCCGACCGCAATGACTGGTTTGCGCATGCACATTACGACCCATACGCATGCGCAGTTGTGCGAACATCGCTCAGAGCGAATGAGCGGCCGCTTACGAGCGGCTCTGAATCAGGCCCTCTGTGAATATTAGGCTATTTCCTCTTCTCTAATACAGGGGTAGGCAATGTGTGGCACAACAGCTGCTATAGAACTACACATCCCTGCATGCTCTGCCACAGTTTTGCTGTTACAGCATGCTAAAACTGTGGCAGGGCATGCTGAGATGTGTGATTCCACAGCAGCTAGAGTGCTGGTTTCCTACCCCTGGTCTACTAGATGACTTGAACGGTTTTCACCTTATATTTTAATGTTGCTAGTTTTGTTCTCTTATGGTTTTATTTCTCTCTGCAGTCCTGTGGATTGTGTTGCCCCTGAGTTTATGATTCTGACCCTGGAATTGTTAAGTGAACTCTCAGCTACAGTAGGAGAACTAGATGCCAGGACAAATTGCTTCTCTTTTCTGTCATGAAACATGTCCTGTCTTCACTGACAGAAATCTCTACCCAGCTGTGTTACATGCAGTGGTAACTGTGTGCTTGCGATTAATGTGAAGTATATAAATTACAGTATTTCGATGTTGTTCTGGGATGTCACGTATTCCACATGTGGCCCCACCATTTATTAAAGTCAGAACATCGCCATTCTGTCTAAGGTGTAAATCGCTTTGACGGAGGATTACTGTCACACACAGCACATGGAGATTTTTGGGTGGAAATATTTTGTTACTATGGCCCAGAGGTGAAAAATTAACATCATAAATTGTCATCTGTGTTAAAGGCTGTCTTATTGCAACAAGACTGATTCGTTTGCTGATGCAGATTTTTTTTACTGTTGTCATCAATATAATTTATATTTTCATATAATGGATTATTATTATTCATCACCTAAACTATACCTCAGTTACATTAAATTGTGTTTGTGTTTTGTGTGCATATAATCAGGGGCGGATTGGGAGCTTAAAGTGGCCCTGGAAAATATTGCCTCATAGAAATGTAAACTGTAGGCACCCCAACACAAACATAAGTGGTGCTAGCAAACAGCCACCTTGACAGCCATACAATACAGAGAGCATCTTTGTGCCTGCCATACAGCACAAACAGCATCACAGCCAAGGGCATAGCTATAGAAGGTGCAGAGAATGTGGCTGCTGCGGGGCCCAGGCCGCCTCTGGGGTCCAACCCTCTCCCTGTACCGAGTTACACTGCCATCTCCTGAGCCCTGGCTTTTCTATTCTCACCAGAGTGCTGCTGCAGCGCATCTGGGCCCAGAGCTCATCTAAGTTACAGCCATCTCTAGCTGCTGCCTGCATGCATTGTGATGTCACAATGCAGGTCACAGCCCTATATAAAGGATGTTCAGTTACTGGCAGCCATTTTGTGGTGACGTTTTGTCCTACATTGATACTCTCTGAGTAGTTCCTGCTTTACTTTGGATAACAACTACTGATATGAATTTTGGATTATATCTTCCAATAAGATCCAGAACAGCAATATCTTCAGAAAAAGAATCTGAATAACATATTCAGGTAAGGACTTTATAACAAATTGTGGCCTGCAACCCATACCCCTTCAGACACCTCCCTCCATTTTATCAGCAGTTTTTAATTTAGAAACAATGGATAACACAAATTATTTATCTGACACGACATTGCATGATTTAAGATGGATACACACTTGTCCAATCCTCTGAGGGTCCAACTCCAGACCAGACTGTGTAGACACAATCCTACTTGATGCAGATTCAACACCCAATATATACCTATGTACCTGTCCAATTTTGCAGCAGATCTCAGACAGTAGGTGCAGAGAATGGGGCTGCTATGGGGCCCAGGCCGCCTCTGAGTGCTGCTGAAGGGCATACCATGTTATATAGTAAATATTTAGGATTAGGGAGACTAAATATTTTAAATATATATATATATATATATATATTCTATATGCCAATCACCATTCATTTAATCCTACATGTCAGCTAATTAGGCAGATAGTGCAAATATTAGATCATTTACAATCAAAATTGATAAAATGCTAAATAATATGCACTGGGGAGGGGGGGGGGCTTTGGAAACTTTGCTATGGGAACCCCATAGGTCTTGCTACACCCCTGATCCCAGTGATCATCATACAGAAGGGAGAGTATCTCAATCACCGCCACAAATATAGAGACCAGCTTGGTTACCACTATAAAGTACAGAGATCATTCCAGGGACTGCCACACATTAAATTGAGCATCCTAGTGACAATACAGCACAAACAGCATCCTAGTTACCACCATACAGCAATGACTGTATCCTTTGATCACCATACAGCAATGACAGCATCCCAGTGACTACCATAATGTACAGACAGCACTCCATTGAATGTCATACAGTACATATGAGCATCAAGGTGATGCCATACAGTACATCATAATTTACATAGCACCCCAGACTTGTAGATTGATGACCTCTGGATGACAAGCTCATGGAACAGGACTCTGGGTATAGCCCGTGTCCCACAGACTGTGTGAAGTAAGCATGGGAAATCACCATGCTTGAGTGTCTGAGGAATTGCACCCTTGCTGCCCAATTCCTGTTACATGTTGGACAATACAAATTACATACATCTACCAGTGAAGCCTACTACCTGAGGTGCGCATAGTGATTCTAGTCTACATCTGTATTTTAAGTAATTATTTCCTATAGTTTAGTAAGATTAGCCAGTATTTTGGTGAAATTATTATATAGAGGTATGTTTTCTCATAACCTTCCACTAGTTTAAGTTAGTATTCTGCAGACTAGAGAACGAGAATGCCAAATTAAGTTGGTTTTATCACAATTGTATTTTGATTGCTGTGTCCCAGGCCGGCCCGCTCTGCATTATGGGAGAGACGTTATGACGTCATGACGTCTCTCCTATTACCCACTGCAGGAGCCGGAAGATGAAGCGGCTCCTGCAGTAGGCGCAGCAGCAGTCAATGAGAGTCTTACAGACTCTCAGTGGCTGCTAATTAAAACAAACACACAGCTGCCGGCGCCGGCGGCTGTGTGTTTGTCAGTCACTGTGTAGTGCTGACCGAACTCCGTCCGGTCAGCGCTACACGCGCGGTGCAGCTGTGTCACAGAGTCACAGACTGCCCACGGCCCTGGATAGTATATGGTGCTGCGGCCCGTCACTGGGACCCGGGACACTGATATCTCTGGGACCCCCAACCCCCCTCCGCCCCCAGCGCCCTCTCCATGACCCCGCACACAATTATTACAGATAAAGAAATATATATATATGTATATATAATATATATATATATATATGGGTAGAACAGACAGAGGCGGCACTCAATGGGACTAATACAGATGATTTTTTTAGACCGCTATCACCGCAGTGCTGTCCAACGTTTCAGTTTATTCAACTTTTTTCAAGGACAAAATACAAAAATCATGTATTACCTTAAGTAGATTCTCACCCATGTGTGCAAAACCCTCGTGGCTGGCTGCTTCCGGGAGTGGCGCACGCTGATTACGTCATCATATCAAGAGCAGCCCCTCCATTCAGTGTTGCCTAGGGTAACCAGTGTAAACACCTACTTAACGTAAGACATGGTTTTTGTATTTTGTTCTTGAAAAAAGTTGAATAAACTGAAACGTTGGACAGCACTGCTGTGGTAGCAGTCTCGGTGCCACGAGGGGAGGGGACCTGTGGTGTTTGACTTGGGGAAGGAAGAGTGACGGTGCGTGGGGCTTCTGCTGGATGGCTGCTGTAACAAGGAAATAAGATTTCTGTCTACAGCAGCACAGCAGGTGCTGTGGACCCGATTTCTCTGTCCCTGAATCTTCGGGCCCAGTACTGGTGTCCCCTTTGTCCCCCCTTGTTGCCGGGCCTGCACAGAATGTTAAGCTGTTTCCCAAACTTTTTCTGAACCATTTTAATTAATGTTGTTCTCTGTGTAATCTGTCCTCCAGGATGTCATTATGGTGTTTCTGGAGTGTAAGTCTAACATATTAATGTATACACTCAGTGACCATTTTACAAGGTGCACCTATACACCTGCTCATTAATGCAGATATCTAATCAGCCAATAATGAAACGGCACTCATAAAATACATGGTCAGATGGATCTGATCAGAAGATCAACATCAAAATGTAGACAAGTTCTGAATGTCAACGTGGACTTTTGGTCAACAACCAATATGTTGACATTAAAGAATATCAACATGTTCATAATGTCAACATTCTGACTGTCAACATTCAGAACCTGTAACATTCTGGTGTCGGCATTCAGAATATTGACTTTTCATACCACACCCACACTAGAATGGTGACTGTAGAATGATTGGCGTGATTTGGGAATCTCAGAAACTGCTGGTTATCCATTTCTAGCAGTTTCTATAGATCATAGAGATTAGTGTACAAAACAAAAGAACATACAGTGAGCAGTAGTTTGGTGGGCGAAAACAATTTGTTAATGAGAGAAGCTACACACAAATCGTCATACTGGGTCAAGCTGTCAACTCATATGTATGTCCAACCTTGAAGTTAATGAGCTACAGCAGCAGAAGACCACACCATGTTCCACTTCTGTCAGCTAAGCACAGAAAGTTGAGGCTACAGTGGGCACAGACTCATCATCACTGGACAGTTGAAAATGGGAAAAAATTGCATTAGGAATCTCAATTTCTGCTGCAACATTCTGTTGGTGGTGGTGGTATCATGGGCAAAGTATTCCTGCAAACATTAAGGGCCTGATTCAGAGCCAGACGCTCTTTGTGAGCGCTCGCTCTGAATCAGGGCGCCCTTTTTTTTTTTTTGTCCGGCCTCCAGGCCGCTCGCTAAGCTGTGGGTGACCACCCACAGCTTTAGCGGGCGGCCAGGTGATTGTCGCGACCATCGTGCTTGCGACGAGACCCTTGTGGTAGGGTCTCGTTCCCGCAAGCCCCAGTGAGCTTCCTGCTCTAATAGAGCAGGAAGCTCACTACTGACATCACAAGTGATGTCAGCAGGGCCGCCCACAAACGGCAGGCGTTCCTTCAGGAATGCCTCCGTTTGTCCAGCCACCCCCCCCTCCCCGCCTACATCGACAGCCGCCCCGTTTGCAGCGAGCCCTGGAGCGAGTGAATTTCTCACTCGCTACTGGGCTTGTGCACGCACATGACACGTGCGCAGTGCCCCACCATCGACCCAGGCCCAAATGAGCATTGTTTAATTGCCACAGCTTATCCTAGCATTGTTGCTGACCATGTGCATATAGTCAATGGCTAAAGCTGCGTATCCACTTGCCGATATAAATGAGCGATTGAACAATAACGTCATCATTATCGTTCAATCGCTCATTAATCACGCATAAATCGACCAGTGATGCGCGCTCCCGCTGGTCGTTTTCGACATCAATCATCGCATGACCATGACGGTCAATTTGCTGATAACTACAGATTGGCCAGGTTCAAGTATGATGGAGGGTGCCTGCACAGAACATCATATTGTTCAGTGTAGGCACTACAGGGGATGAGAAACGACTGTACGATTACAATGTTGTAATGTACTGTCGTTCCACTATCTGCTAGTGTATATGCACCTTTACACAGTCACAAGATCTCAATCCAATAAATTTGCAGCATCATTGTGCAGTCTGCAGCCACTGCATGATACTATCTAGTCAACATAGACCAGCATCTCTAGGGAATGTTTCCAGTACCTTGTTGCATCCATGCCAGGAAGAATTCTCTATGTTCTGGGGGCAAAGGGGATCCTACCCAGTACTAGAAAGTTGTACCTATTGAAATGTCTACTTGCTTTTATGGATTGAGTTGCTGCAACATGATTGGCTGCTTAGATATTTGCATTAACAAGCAGATGCACAGGCGTACCTAATAACGTGTCTACTGAGTATACAGTATATAGATATATATGTACCATCTGGTGGTTCTGGAAATGCCTCTGGGCAGCATTAGATACGCTTATGGTGGAGTTAGATATGCCCATTGGGGGTGGCATCTAGATGTTCCTAGCAGCATCTCCTCGAAATTACTTTTCTAAAGCAGGCATATAAGCATTACACATAGATATGAAATCAACTTACACAACTCGTCTTATTTTAAATATTTATCTGGCTAATGAAGTACTGAACAGTACTGTACATGCAAATACATACAATGTAAATAATAATATTAGTAGGTATATTAGATTGCTATTTTGTTTGGTGGAAAGAGTACCCTTTGACTCTGAACAGGTGGTTAAAGCATGCAGAGAGCAAAGGGTTAATCAGTCACCCTGGTGCTGCATATCTATACATTGTCAGGTATGGTGTTTCACTGCACATTCTGCAGGCGTGAAGCAAGCCACAGGAGGATTAAACATCCACAATCACCGCAATACGCTGGGATCTGCAGAGCAGGAAATATTACATGTTGCAATTGTAGTTAATGCTGGAAAAGCAGCACAGTTTATATAATAAAGGAAAAGTAAGTTGTCAGTCCCACTGTCTCGCTCAGAAAAGCTGAAAAATATACAGTCAGGAACTAAATCCTTTGAAGCAGCGATTACCTTTATTGCTGAGTCTATGGATTTACTCTCTACGGACACTAGTTCTGTCATATTTACTATGGCCATATCACATTGCAGTGTGGGGCCTGTGACTTTACAGAATCCAGGCTTTACTCATGCTACACACTCCGTATGCTTTCACTCAGTTGCCACTTACATTATAACCATCAAACTCCTGCACTGTCGTTATTTGCACTGACTTAACCAGGTGTTATCCTGGCAGGTTTAGTAACCTATTCAGCAGTGGTTTTATAACTTCAGCATCTAGGAACCTGCTTAGTAATCAGTGGCAGCACCCGAGGTGAGGATACAGTACAGTCCAAAATTCAAATAGGGGAGCCACACCAACTGCCAGGGAGTCTCGGCCAGCGATGTTTGGCAGCATTTGGGGTGACAGTTGGTGTGGCTCTCCTATATGAATTTTATACTGCGCTGCAGCCCCACCTCTGGAGCTGCCACTGTTAGTAATTGCCTCCAATTCAACTATCAATGTCTTCTCCCAACACAGTCCCACAAGTCATGACACATGTAAGGAAATACTCCTTTGCCAGAGTAGTTTCATTGAGATGAAAAAAGCTCATTACAACTTTTTAAATGATCATTCATTTAAGTTGTATTGGCAGGGCTCAAAGTGTTAGGGTTATTATGGTTTCTGCTATTGAGCATTCAGTATATTGCAGGAATATCATGGCAGATATATACAATGAATTTATGGTATTGTGCGAATTTGAATAAGAAAGAAGCATCATATGATTATCAACCACTCCTAGAGTTTCGGGTGCAAACCTGCACTCACCATTCCCAGGCCTGGGGTGCAGACTGGCATATGACTACATTGCTTAAATAAAAAAACTCAGCACTCACCATCATAAAATCACTCATTATAGTGAAATTATAATGGGGTTTAAGTTCATGGATTAATCAATGCATTTAAGCCTGCAGCCCACATCACGGGACCCCATTTCTTTGCTACACTATTATTATTAATAAGTTATTTATATAGCGCACACATATTCCACAGCGCTTTACAGAGAATATTTGGCCTTTCACATCAGTCCCTGCCCCAGCACACTAGGGTTAATTTTGTGGGGAGCCAATTAACCTACCAGTATATTTTTGGAGTGTGGGAGGAAATCGGAGTACCCGGAGGAAACCCACGCAAGCACAGGGAGAATATACAAACTCCACACAGTTAGGGCCGTTATGGGAATCGAACCCCCGACCTTAGTGCTGTGAGGCAGTAACGCTAACCTTTACACCGTCTGTGCTGCCCCATACTTATGAAAACCTGGTAACTGCTATCACAAAGTTTAAACTGAAGACATGTTAACTGATTTAAAGCTCACCTGCCAACTAACTTATGGCTTTTAAAGGTGAGACAATCAACAAACATAGTTGCTATCATACTACCAATAAGTCAGCTGAGGTTAAAATAAATGAGCTGACACAGGGGTGCATGAAACCAAATCCCTTCGGTGTGCACCTCATATGATGCATGTGCATACCTCCCAACTGTCCTGCTTCCAGCGGGACAGTCCCGTTTTTCTGGGACTGTCCCGCCCGCGGGCCACAGTGTCCCACGGTGGGGGGGAAGTTGGGAGAGCACAAACCGCTGCTCTGCTATGCAGAGCAGCGGGTGTGCAGTATGAGAACCGATGCCGTGCGCATGCGCACGACATCTGTTCTTTTGTGTAGGGAGAGCCTGGGGGCTGGCCAGCATCTCAGAGAGTGCTAAGCACGCCCCCAAGGTGACGAAAACGAAGGAAGCCGCGAGGCTCCGCCCCATTTTCCAGACGCTCTACTCCCCCTTTTCAGACGCGTGCGCCTTCGGCGCGCGACCTGTCCCTCCTGTGGAGGATGAAAAGTTGGGAGGTATGCATGTACAGAGATACCTTTGGGTCATAAGTTTACTTGCATGCGAGCCGGCATGCATGTGATGAGCGGTGGGATGCATCGCATGCAAAATGAGAGGCTTGATGCATTCTGCCCTATGTTACATTGTATTGGCCCAAGTTAACAATATGCGACATTGTACTACTGACAGTATATATGCCACACAGTGCACTGCTCTCATTTCACATTATGCCACAGTGTGCTTAGCGGGCATTTCTGGGACCCTAGTAGACATCTTCATGACCTGGGTGCAATTGAATAAGGCACCAGAGGTGGACCCCATAGCAATGACATCCTCTGTACATACTCTAGCTTTATATATATATATATATTATATAGATAGATAGATGCAATCTCTATACATACATACACCATATATATGGAAATTGGGCCCTACGATGTGGGCTGCAGGATTGCTTTCCGAAGCTTGGTACATTTGAAAGCTCCACTGGGGCAGGGACTGATGTGAATGGCCAAATATACACTGTAAAGCGCTGCGGAATATGTGTGCGCTATATAAATAACTGGTAATAATAATAATAATAATAATATGAGAAACAACTGATAATAGTGCATCCTTCCCGTATTATGAACCCCCGGGGACACAGTGTGGTATAATGTGAACTAGGGCACAACTATAGCGCATAACATTAACTAAGGCAGAGGTTCCCAAACGCGGTCCTCAAGGCTCGCCAACAGTTCAGGTTTTAGAGATATCTATGGTTGAGCACAGGTGATTAAATCAGTTTGACTTAGGTCCTAATTAAATCATCTGTGTTCAATCACGGATATATCTAAAACCTGAACTGTTGGGGAGCCTTGAGGACTGTATTTGGGAACCTCTGATTACTAGGACATAACTATGGCGCATAAAATGAACAACTGCTGTGGAGAAAGGGGTCCCTTTAAAACGTTGCTAGGAGACCCACAAAGTTCTGGCTAAGCCCGTGTGTGAGTGTGCATACGCGTGTGTATGTGAGATTTATTTTAAAGAATATACAAATTCATTATTTTCACAATTTTTTTATTCCATTATTGCAAATACCTGCTGCAGGGTTATATATTTTATAGTAGGATGTGTTCTGTAGTTTAAGATTTTCATGCAATTTCTATAATGAAGTTCGGTGAATCCACCTCCCAAAAAAATAATTTGATTGGATAATCCAATTAAGGGAGGAGATTTGGCAACGTTTATGTAAACTCTCTAATGCTATGTAAAATAATTTATTTGCTTTAATATCTGTTTAGAAGTGAAGATAGGGTTAACAATCATAAATGGCTCCAGCTGTATTCTGTACCTTGGTGCCGCTCTAATCCCCTGTCCCGATCTGGAATCCATTATATTATGCAAGGCCAGGAGCAGCAGCGAAGATTTATATACTGGTTATGGTATTTCGACAATGTACAACTCTCCTCTGAACACTCCTAATACTTTGCTGGTGACTTGTTTGCAAATGTTACCTGACAATTTGTTTCCCCTTGTGTTTTCAAATATGTTGTGTATTTTCTGAGCAAACCTACTTTCCTTGTGCGACTGATTATGTTTAAGGATATAGCCACATTTAAGAGTAGATTTCCTATCCACTCCTTTATTGTGACCAACTTCACTTGCTGGCAATGGTATACCACACCCAAAATATCATAACATTACAAGGACACAGTGTAAAAATGCACACAGCCAGGCATGTAAATTGATTTATCAAATTCAAATTCTTTCAAAACAAATTGGTCTTAAAAGGTGTTTTATTCAGTATAACCGCTTTTGTGATGTCAGCCAATGGTTTGTTAAACATTAAGGGGCTGATTTTAAGTCACTGGCAAAGTGAGTGTAGTTGCGGGCAGCTGCGGAAACCTGTTTTACTATTTTATGCCAATGTGAGTATCCGTTCAACTAATGCGGGTGAGGGGATCATGCTTGTGCAAGAGGAAACTACTGTCGACCGCTGCAACCTTCATCATTAGGATTTCTACTTGCCTCAACCCCATGCTAGGTGCAAGGGATCCGTCAGACATAGGCTTCCCTTCTGCATGCAAAAACTTGCCTTTTGCGGCCGTGAAGAGAGATCCGGTAGAATCAACCCCTGAATGTAGTTTCATTTGTATCTACAAAACACAGATACAGGTCACTTTCCTGCACACTTTCTGAGTGTTAAATAACTGTTCCCCAGTCTCCCATCTGTCACCTGCTGTGTCTCAGAGTAACCATCATCAGTCTGCCAAAGTGGTATTCATATTGAGGTAGCCATGGGGACATGTCCTAGGTTTGTTCAGGCTGCTGTGTATTTAATCCATAATAACCAGAATCCCATAAGCATCCATATTTTAGGAGCAACTACATTCCGGAGCTGCAAATTAATTACAACTGATGTTATAAAACATCAAGGCAAGCGTAGATCAGCATTCGCTATCAGTGTAATAATTTTCCCCAAGATTCAGCCTTTGTATTGTTATTATTAAAATACCACCACAGTGGGTGACAAGCACATACCACCCAGCCTGGCACTGTATGGATACCAAGGCAACAAATCCCAGCACATCAATAACCCATAATGTTGTAGATACACAGTACATGTGTCTTGAGTATGAATGGGCTATTTAAGCATTGAGTTCATACTGTACAAATATACAATTATTAGACTGTAGAAAGTACATTGCCTGGGGGCGATAGACTCACAGCTTTAACAGAAACAGAGTACAATAATATACTTTCAATCAATTTATAATTAATATACAACACCTGCAATTCCTATTTGTTTACTTACATGACGTGGGTAGCACTCCCCTCTGAAAGGGGTTACTGTGTGATACAATGTTATTTCTCTGTGTACCAATTGTCATGTGACCTCATCCCACTTTCTGTGACATTATGAAACTTCATTCTATCTATCCCTCCATTCAGGGCTTTCTGCAAGGTGGGAGGCCGAGATCTGTAACATTTCCACAACTTGATATTATCCTGGGAGGAAGGGAGGTAATGGAGCAGTACGAAGGAGGGCCCAGCCAATAAACTTTTCAAGAAGTCCCCCAAATGTACTATTATTGCTGAAAAAGAACTGGTTCTCGTCCAGGTCAGATTGAAAACACACACAGTCTCCCTGTAGCCAACCAGGAAATGCTAATATAGACATTAGTCTAATTCCTGATGTAGCTACTTATTAATGTCCTAAATATCCAGCAGCGAGGTTCAGCGACACTGAAAGATATTTAATATGTAATGTGAGCACAGTCAGCTTTATAATCCCTGAGATGTTCTTAAATGTGCCCTGGATTTCTATTAAACTAATTCTTGACATTTGAATTATGTAAATCTGTAAGGGGGTCTTGCCTAAAGGGGCCCATACATCAGCAATCTCAAATCACTTAAATTCAGTGTCCATCCCCCCCGATTTAAAGATTCCCCAATCCACCAATCCATGCCCAAACATTACAGATATTTTTCAGTGATTTGCAGATCACTTTCAGCAAATGACAGATCTGACAATCTTGAAAGGCCCATCATTTTACTAGTAGATAAAAGAGCTCACAGCACTGGTATATTGTATGAATTTAAAAAACATACATATACTGAAGCAAGTTTGCAATAAAATAACAATTTATTAAAAGTATCAATTCATTCGTCAGAGGTAGATTTTAAGAAAGTGCACCTTATTACGGGACCTTTTCCTGTCGGACTGCTGGTAACTCTACTATGTGATACCACTACTTATAATTTAAAATTGTGCTTGATATCTGCTGATGAATACATATGGTTAAATTTTAGCAAATTAATTGATATTTTTAATAAATTATTTTATTGCATGCTTGCTTCAGTATATATTTTTTCTTGAATTCATACAATACTTGAATTCATAAGATACCAGCACTGTGAGCTCTTTTATCTACTGATATATGATTTGTAAGAATCTTTTCTAGGGGGCTCACATCCCCCTTCACTGCAGCAGGACAGTATTGGTTCAGCGCCTTAAAGAGGGTTTAGTTATCATAATTTTACTAGTAATGGCCGTCAAATCGGCTGATCATCTCCATACACTACCAATCTATGATCGCTGAAATTCAACATGTTGGACAACCTGATTTAGTATTTCCGATCAGAATCGCCAATCGTTGAACTCCATACATTGACAATTTTTTTGGGGGGACAATCCTTTGCAAAATGCCAAATTGCCCCTATTAATTGCATATGTATGGAGGATACTCACTTAGGGCCCTTTTATCAATATTATTTTTTACAAAAAAAATTTGAAAAAGTGTTTTCACACCCTTTTCACATTATTTTAGTATCACATAAATTTATTAAAGGGCAATTAGAGTTGTTTTTCATGAAAACTACTTTAATTGCCCTTTAATAAATTTCTGTGATATTAAAATATATTGTGGAAAAATACTGGGGGAAGCCCTGTGATAATAACGCCACCTGGAGATGGTGTTATCCAGGGTTTCAGCCGGTTTCCCGACTCCTGCTCTGACAGCCAGACAGCCACAGCCGACCCACAGTGATCAGCTAAATTAACTGCAAGCTGATCACTGGAAAAAAAAATAGATGAAAAAAAAAAGCACCTGCATCCATGGACCAGTGATCGGTGCTCCGGTGATGTCCTCTGGGGCCCGGTCAGCTGGTCTACCGGTTCCTGCACAGTGACAGCTGAGCAGGGTAATTGAAAGTGAGCGGGGGGAGGGTGCACGTGGGGGCTGGGGAGTCTGCGGTGCATGCGCAGACACCTCACTATATTTTTTATGAAAAATACAGTGAGAAGACTGCAGAGGGGATTCACAGGGACAGAGCTTTATCGCTCTGTCCCTTCAAGGAATTTTTTATAAATCCCTGTGATATTTCCTAAATTCGCAATTCGTATTTAGGCGAAAAATATTACACTACAACCACATTTTAAATGTGCATTTTTAGTAAATAGGGCCCTAAGAAAGATGTATCAAACATTTGAGCGAGAAGTTGAACATAGCAACCAATTAGCTTCTGTTATTTATCTAGCTCAGTCTATGAAGTGACAGAAGCTGATTGGTTGCTATGTTCATCATCTCTGCTTTATCTCTCTCAAAGGTTTTATACATCTCCCCCTAAGTATATATATATATATATATATATATATATATATAATTTATAGGCATATTCAATTGGGAGCGAGGTTTAGCGAGGTAAAAAACCTTGCGCCCAGTCCTGGAATACCGCACGTATGTGCGCTTCCGATACCCGCGGTATCCAATTTAAAAAGTGGTTGTGGGGTTTTCAGCTCTGAAAACCCCATGGAGCGTAAAAGTAATATAAAAAATATTCTGCACTTACCCGGGCGGGGGTCTCCGGTGGTATCTGTGGCTCCCGGTGGCCTCCCCTCTATCTTCTCACTGAGGAGGGGGCTGCTGGAAGTCCCGGGGGCTGCTGGGAGGGGCAAAGGCTGCTGGGAGATGTAGTTCTTCCAGCGCCCATTCCAGGGGGAGGCACACAGACACTGGGTGGCCACAAACACTGGGGACCACACACACACAACACTCATACACACACACACTTACAAACACTCGCACACACTGACATACTGCAGCAGAGGACCCGGCTTCTGACACTGGATGCAGAAGAAGATGCAGAAGGTAAGTAATTAAGGACTAATTAAGCAAATTGGAAACTACCAATTGCATAATTAGTCCTCAGGGGGGGTGCCGCCGGGGGCCCAGAGCAAGTCCCAGTGATTTTTCCAATAAAATACGATTTTGGAAAAAAATCACAGTTGCTCTGGAGGTGCATGAAAAAAAATCTCCCAGGGCTCTAAATTGAAAAAAACACGCACCTAATTGAATAGCAAAAATCCTGCACCTGCAGGAAAACCTCGCAGGTGCAGGATTTTTGCTATTCACGCACCCAATTGAATATGTCCCACAGTGTGTGATATGTTTGATGTCTCACAGTAAAGCAGATAAAATCCAAATATTAAAAAACATGCTTTGTCCTAAAGTGCTTACAGCAGTGGTTCCCAAACTTTCTTGAATCAGCGTCCTAGAACATCGACATTTTTTCCACGACACCCCTAGTCCAAAAGTTTCTTATTCAATTAAATAGATTGTGTTTACCTGTTACTTTTAGGCTCAGTTGTGTGGTGGTGGACCGGGTTCTGCTCTGTTTGTCCACATATTTTATGACTGGCAGCCACCAGCACTGTTTTTTCCTATCACATTGACTATAAATATTTTGATTTGCTTCTGGACCACCAACCCGAGGCTCCCTTTCAAGTATCTCAAGGCACTGCAACGGCACCCAGTTTGGGAACCACTGGCTTACAGTCTAATTTTGGTTTTGGGTAAAGCTATGTTATGAGATTGTAGACAGAGAACACAGAATTGGTGAATAGTTTGGATTACAGTTGTTGCTATGGTGGTTGAGCATAAACCGATTCTATGGCATAAAATGGAATGTATGGAACCTGCAAAATTCTCCCAACGTCTCTCAACACCACCTAACAACTCAAACCTCTGAGTTAGTGTAGATAAAGCTATAGAGACATTTGAAAGGACACCATCATAAACAATTGCTTACATTTGTGTGCTTTATGTTTAGTGTGGTGTCCGGTTATCAATGTTACAAATATAATGTTTGATTGGAATTACGTTGTGTGCATTTCCCCTATGTCTGTGTTGGTATTGTTTATAGCTCACAGACCTTTCCGTAAATGGAGCAAGAGATAATGGCAGCGCACTCACAGTTTTCCTTTCTTGCTTCCCTTTGGATGCTACAGTATAAGCAAGATTCTGGACCTCATTCAGAGTCGGTCGTTGCAGCCGCACGGTCGTACGCTACCGATGTTCGCTAAACTGCGCATGCATAAAGTTCGTAATGCGCGTGCGCAAACTAGCTGCTACGATCAGAAATTTCTCTCTCCTTGAACACAGCCAGGTCGGTAGTTTTAGTGACAGAATGAGGCGTTTGTGGGTGGTAACAGGGGAAGGTGCTTGAAAACGGGGGAGTGGAGATCCGAACGCAGGCGTGCCTAATTATGCAAACGGCGTTTTATGGGAGTGCATAATCAACAAAGTAGTGTCATGGCACACGTGACATGGGTGGTTTGTACACTGACCTGATCGTAGTGCTTAAGAGAGGGTATGGTCAACCTTAAGCTCTACGACCAGTTCCAATGGTTACCGATGGTCTCGATTAATCCTTATATGGCCGGAGATGACGTGTAGTGCGTACGAGAAGGGGGCGTATTTTTTGTCTTACGGCCGCGTCCTCCCCTTGGTCGGCCAGCTAACGATCCGATCTTAAGGACGCAACTTGCGAGTGCATCATTTGCATATCCGGCCCCTTTTCCCTTACGACCGTACGGCCGCAACGACCGACTCTGAATGAGGTCCTCTGTCTCCTGATCTGATTGCTCCGGAACTGGAATTGTTGGTCTGCTGCAAATGTGCAGCAAATAACACATTTGCTTAATTAGATTAGCTTCCATTATATGTATCAAGGCGAATGTGCTGATTCTATTCTGTGGTTACTGCACATTGCACTTTAGCACCATGTTATGAAATTGCCCTATTGGTTAGGATTTAATAAAAACCTTAAATATTATTATGGTTTACAATGCTTCCTAGTCTGTCAAATATCCTATATTTTTCTGTCCTTGACCCCCATTGCAACATTTTCACTTCCAATGCCCAGAAGTCATGAGATGGTGTCAGATTTCTACTATTTAGGCAGGGTATACATTAGAACGATGGCCATTCATGCAGATGGTTGGCACAATTTCCCTTTGCCCTGGACCATCACAGATTTGCCGGACACACTACACGATTTAATGAACGACGGAATGATACCTCATTCCATCCATCATTAAAGTGCACTGCCACACACATGATATAATTTGATTGACCGTGCAGCGCGGTCAATCAAACTATGTGGTCTGCGGGAGCGTACAATTGTGCATACACATTAGATATACACGATTTGTCGTTCCAATACCTTTTCTATAAGTATCTCATTGTATAACTACCAGAGATCTAGGGGTAGATTCACTAAAGCTTATAAAACAGACAAGTGGTGGTGTTGACCCTAGCATAGGGGTGGAAAATAAGCGACCCCCAGTTGTAGAACTACACATCCCAGCATGCACAATTTTGCTATTTAGCCATGATAAAACTGTTGCAAGCCATGCTGGGATTTGTAGTTTAGCAACAGCTAGAGGGCCACTTATTGCCCACCCCTGCGCCTAGCAACTAATCACATCAGGGGCGTATCTATAATGGGTGCAGGGTGCACATGGACCCCTGGGTCCAGGGGGGACCCGCAACGCACACCCTGCACCCATAGTTTTACTTACCTCTCCAGAGTCCCACGTCAGCCCGGGGTCCAGCGCTGTAAAAAACGACTTGAAAATGGCCACCGTGGCCATTTTCCCGTCGTTTGCGCATGCGCAGTACAGGGTAAATGGCTCCCGTGGCCATTTTCCCAGTGACCTGCGCATACTTTATAGACTCTGGGCGCACTCTACTGCCTAGAGTCTACAACTCTGGCGCTGGCCGCGCACAGCTCAGTGCGTTGCCGGCCGCCGTATAGAGAGGAGGGGGCCCGTGTCGGAGACTGCACACAGGCCCCCTCCTCTCTAGAAACACCCCTGAATCACATTCTGTAATTTTCTAGAATGCAATAGCAAAGCTAGAATCTGATTGGTTGCTATGGGTAACACCTCCATTTTTCATTATTAGAAACTTAGTAAATCTACCCCATGGACTCTTCATTGTGTATATAGCCACCACTATACGTTTCACCTCTGCATTGTGTATATAACAACCACTGACAAGCCACAATGCTTCTGGGAGCATGTCCTTTGGAAAGATGATAGACACTGGAGCTTTTTGGCAAGCCACATCAGCTCTAAAGAAATGAACATCATACCTACTGTGAAAACACGGGGGAGGCTTGGTTATGTTTTTGGGGCTGCTTCACTGCATATGACACAGGGTGTCCTGAATATGTGCATGGAGCAATGAAACCTCAAAACTATGAAGGCATTCTGGAGTGAAACATACAGGCCAGTGTCAGAAAGCTCTGTCTCAGTCGCAGGCCCTCCAATAGGATAATGACCCAAAACACACAGCTAAAAGCACCCAAGAATAGATAAGAACAAAACATTGGACTATACTGAAGTGGTCTTCTATGAGCCCTGATCTGAAGCCTATTGAACATCTATGGAAAGAACTGAAACATGCAGTCTGGAAAAGGCACCCATCAAATCTGAGACAGCTGAAGCAGTTTGCTCATAGGCCAAACTATCTGGTGACAGGTACAGAAGTCTTATTGAGAGCTACAGTAATCACTTGATTACTGTGATTGCCTCTAAAGGTTGTGCAACTAAATATTAGGTTAAGGGTCCCATCAGTTTAGTCCATGCCATTTTCATTTGTTGCATTAATTAAAATGTTCAGTTGACTCAAAAATCAAATGCAAAGTCTGATTTCTAATAAATATCAAATAAACAATGATGGATGCCAATTACTTTTGTGATTTTCAAGTTATTTCAGAAAAAAATATGGGTGGTTCTTTTTTTCGTGGCAGAGTACCAACAACTTTGTCCACATCTGTAGCAAAACCAATCCTGATATGAACAAATGGTGGCTGTCCCAGTAGAGGGAATTAAATAGTAAGTCAAAGGGGTTTACAGTATATCAACTGTATTCAAGGGGGAAAAGTTTTTTAAATATTGTGATGATTGGAACATGTGTTGGGCTTGGCAGTGTGAAATAGCCGGAATTCTGATTGTAGATGGCATTGGGACCTTTAGTGCTGCAGTGGATGATTTTGGTCGATGATTTTGGTCTTGCAGGGCTTGACATCATATAGTTAGAATGAGCCTTGAGGCAGGATTTAGTTTTTCCCTCAAATAATTGCTGTTTCATACATGTGCATTTGTGTAACACTTAGGCATACCGATCTCATGACTGGCACTGGCCTAGTTACATGCCTATTCCTCTCAGCAAATGTCTCTGGAGAGTTCAAGTAATTTTCTGCTATGAGGCCTGCATTACATTACCATCACAAATACCTCATAGGCCCCCCTGGACAAAGTCGTTAAGTGTAATGGAGACAGCCTTAATCTCTGTCCCTCTACTTTCAAGATAAAACAAACCTTCTAGAGGGGAGAGCCAAAGAGCAACGTCACATCTCCCATGACATCTGATATGGGGGATGTCCTCCTGCGTTGTATCAGTCGGTTTGTGATAAGAAAGGAGCTTCATCTTTCTTCAGTATTCGTGCACATCCTTCCATATGGACTGCATTTTATCCTATAATGACTGGTAGCAATTACAAGTGATTCAACATCGAAAAACTTAAATAAACATTTTTTTTTTGCTATCAAGAAGCAACATTTTCAGATCGTTTACATTCGGGCCAAATTATGAGCAGCATTGTTTTGCAAAGAGTAAAGGAAAATGGTCCTTGTCGGAATTAACAAGCTTTCTGCCATAACAAGCTGTGGGTGTGTGTACATCCTTACCCCCAGCATTGTGTAACCAGATGGGATTAATTGTTTGAAAAGATTTTTGCACGGCTGTGGGGGAGAGCTTTTCATGGCATCTAAAAATCCAAAATACAGTGAGATTGATTGCACTCTCACATACCTCTGACTTTGTATGTTATTGATAATGTTAGAAATATCACTAGTTTTTGTATTACAGGTTGAGTCTCCCATATCCAAATATTCCGAAATACAGAATATTCCGAAATACGGAATATTTTTAGCATGACTGAGAAAGTGAAACCTTTGCTTTCTGATGGTTTATTGTGCACAAACTTTGTTTATGGCACACATTTATTAATTGTATAGTATAAAACAACCTTCAGGCTCTGTGTATAAGGTGTATATGAAACATAAATGAATTTCATATATGTACACAAACATCTTTTGATGCAAAAAATTATTAAAAATATTGTATAAAATGACCTGCAGGCTATCTGTATAAGGTATATATAAAACAAAAACATTCTGTGTTTAGATTTGGGACCCATTCCCAAGATATTTCATTATGGTATGCAATTATTCCAAAATACAGAATATTCCAATATACAAAATACCCCTGGTTCCAAGCATTTTGGATATGGGAGACTCAACCTGTATGTGAATAATTATGCAGCTCAGCCAAACATAATTGGACAATGTCAAGTATAATAATTTCTGAACGTTCCAGACGATTGTAGAAGGGATGAAATGAATAACTGGATTTGGGGTGTGACATTTGTATTTAGTAATGTTTAATCTGTGTTTATATAGGGCCTCAAAAGTTATGTCTGCAGTACAACAAAACTACATACAGGGGCAGAACTATGGGAGATAACGGAGGCACCTGCCGCCAGGCTCATATCTCTGAAGGGGCACCTCCTCCATTTTCCACAACATATTCACCCCATTTAGGGCTGTAACTATATACCCGGAGTGCACCGTCACGGCCGCCCAATACATGGCACCTCTTCCTGGAACCTGAAAAGCCACCATACACTAGTGAAGAGCTCCATGTCAGACCATCAGCTGCTGCCTTTGTCTACCTATAGCCTGTCTGAATGCGAATTGCTACATTACAGTGTCAGCGGCCACCATGATGGGGGGGGCACCAAATTATAACTTGCCTCCGGGCGTTTGGTATGAACTTACGCCACTGACTACATACATACATAGAAAGTACTTACTGTAAATTAAAGAGTAACATTAAATGCAAAAACTTGGGTATGTAAATATAATTATATAATTCTGTTTTAAAAGAATATAGGGATTGCCATCGTAAACCTATGGTTCGCAACCATCAGTGTTTCTGTTGCGATGAAGATGTATGCGCACAACAGCAACATTGATGGTTTAACTTTAAACCATCAATTGTTTTGAAAACTATAGTCGTATGCCATCGAAATGCATGTTGTAATGGCATTATTGCCACAACAAATTGATGGTACCCTTCTGATGGACATATCTATTATAGTCTCCTCTATCTAACTTAGCTTCTAAGTAAAACACTACTCAAAATGCTTTTGAGTGTCAAGTGTGCTGTACAAGAAAGGCGCCCAAATATTAATCATGCTGGAGTTTCTGTATTTATTTGGGTTAGGGGAATGATTAAGAGCCCTAGAGAACCTAGAGTCCTCTTGTAAGGCGCTGGTTGAGGTGCAGATTTAGCTGGGCACAGTACTGTAGTTGCCGTTCTCTCCTGATAAATGCTGTTGTTTGTTCACAGTTACTAGTAGTTCTCCTACTTCAGCTGTCAATTGCATATTTTGATCGGGAACACTGCCTCCAGACGCACAATGTGACTGATATGTGAAAGTGTGCACAGACCTATTCCCAACAGTAACGTAACCGATAACATCTGTGTTGCTATAGCACCAGCCTTGCTCTCCATGTAGTGATCCTATCTATAGAAATATTTACAGTCTTTTCCCAACACTTAAAATAAATATGGGAAATAATTTAAGGCATGCTAGTGTAAATACATTCCTGTGGGACTTGTTAGCCTCTGGGGAAAGCACAGACTCTGGGCGACAAGGATGATAATATCATTTGTTGGGAGTTTAGGTATTATGCCTTATTATGTACATCATGCATGTAACATGTATATCAGTAAGATCATGTGTAGACTGTCAAATCAGCAATTCTATCCAAGTAGTTGGACTATTTTTTATTCAAAAACAACTGCTTATATTTTTTTTAGGTATTATCTTTAACTTACAATAACATATAAAATTACAAGATTCTAATGTGTCTCAGTAGTATATTAACAAAAATATGATTGCTCATGCAGGTACACTCTCTTATCACAGGGCTATGCAGAAAATAGTTGAAGGAAAGGATTTTAAATGTCAGAACAGTTCTGTTGAGTGAGAAATTAATTCAGATTCATGGTAGTTGCATGAGACTTTTTTTTTTTCTTTAAAGTATGTTAAACATCTCAAGTCACTGACTTGGATGAGAAGATAAAGTGGTAGCAGCAGTAATGTGCAGCGGAACTTATATTTACCTGTACACATCAAAGTGACATTTTCATGGTTGCTGCCATTCCATAAAAGCCTGTAGAACTGATGAAAATTAATATATGTCCATAACTTCTTCACGTGTATAAATAGAGGCCTCTTATTTTGAGATCTGAAGGGTGACCATTTTTTGGTGTTAAGTTCTAATTTATTGTGATGAATTGTAAAACTCTAACTGGACACCAAAGTGGTATTCTTGTCCTGCGTGTGTAGTAACATTTCATAATAAATCTTAAGCCACTGCAGATAGCGATCAATAAAAGTTTTTCTTTTTATTCAGAATCTTTGGTAAATGAGTAGTTAAACGTTAGCATGAAATGTAATTGTTGCGGCTCACCTGTTCTATTTCCCTTCTAAAACAGACTTGAAATTCCACTCACAATTCTGAAGAGGTGTTTGGGAGAGGTGGGGAGACCAGCAGAAGGAAATGGTTTTACGTCTATGCTGTTCTCTGTTATAACAATAAGAACCCCCTACCTTGAAATGGGTCCTAGCTGTGAGAGCTGGTCCACTTAATATAAAGCAAAGGAAAGAAAACGTCTCTCTTTGGAGTTTGGTTTTCCTGTATGGGGTTAACGAGACCACATATGTTACAGTGGATGAACCACAGCTTCCTCTGCAGTGTAGCATATCATACAGTCATTCCACGACATTCAGACACAGCCCATATATAATTATGTTATTTATTAGCTTCAGTATCAGACTCAATATTGTTGTATTTTATATGCACACATAACGGTCTAGGGCAGACATAGGCAAGGTGCTTTTGCAGCTGTTGTGCTACTACAAGACCTTTAAGAAAGCCCACTGGGACTAAAAGTTCCACAGCAGTTCTAGAGTCACAGGTTACACACCTTTCGATGAACTGAAGTTGCTGGTCAATTGTACATATTTTATTAAGTATGTACTACGATTTTTGTTTAATGTAACAAATGTGACATCCAATGTTTTTTTTCCTATTTATAATAGTGATAATTTTATTTATATAGTGCTTTTCGCCACTAGGACTCAAAGGAGTAGATGTATGAAGCACTGAAAAGAGTGGAGAAGTGTGCCAATGGAGAAGTTACCCATGGCAACCAATCAGCTCCTACCTATCATTTTATTGAATGCACTTGATAAATGCAACCTCAAAGCTGATTGGTTGCCAAGGGCAACTTCTCCACTAGCACACTTCTCCACTGCTTCATACATCTACCCCAAGGTGCTTTATAAAACCATGAACACAGGGGTGATGCAGCTACTGTGGGTCATCAGTTCAACGGATTAGTCATCCTACCCACAAAGGTTCCAGACAAGGCAGCCATTTTAGACACATACATAGGTTACACTAGGCAGAATAGGCAATACTTGGAAGAGATATCGCATAATGGGGAGGCACACAATACTAGACGAGATACACCATTCTAATAAAATTGCCAGAACAATGCATTGTTTATACTACAACAAGAATACCAGGCGAGGCAGCCATTTTGGCTGTACTACATAGGTTACAATGTGTGAAATAAGTAGTACATGCAAGTAAGACATACAAGTGTAAAAATGAAAAGTGACCAACAGGATTCCCACTGCATAAACAGTTCACATGTTGTTCATCCTGCCCAATATCGTACCAGACATAAGTTTTTCTGTGGAACATTGCACAGATCTTTTAATGGATTTGAATATGCTTTGTTGTTGTGATTATTTGTAATCAGTAATTCTAAAGTATAAAGCATATATTTACAGTTTTATACAATAAAGGAATCTGTAATATAAATAATTCAGAAGCAGAATACATGACCTAAGGCAGCGGCTCCCAAACTGTGCGCCGCGGCTCCCAGGGGAGCCGCAATGCTTATGCAGGGGTGTACAAAATGGTAAAATTCTGCGCTCTACACTATAGAAAATGCAGCTAGATTAATATGTGGTCCCCACCACACTGAAATGCAAAATCAACAAAAAATATAAACCCAGCGCAAAATCAATGTATAATGTTCAAAAGTCAATAGTCCATTTATATCACAAATCTTCTTTCAGCATGTATCTTCTACCAAATTCATATAACTTTCTCCCGTCTCTCTGTTTGGAAACAAATCTCTTGACTGAAAATTCATATGTAGATAATGATGTCCCTTAAAGGGAATTATAGAAACGGGGACAGACCATAGTGTATTATTGACACCAACAATTTTATTAATACACACAAACAATAAAATGCCTGCGTACCGTAGGGAGCCTTCAGACCAAGGCAAGTGTTAATCGCATACAACAGAGGACTTTAACTCCGGAAAAAAGTCCACGTCAATAGGCTGCTTTCACAATCCCCTCAGGTTCCCAAACAGGCCACCGTACTTGTAGTCCCGCTCCTGTAGTCACACTAACCCGTTTCGGCTGGATGCCTTTATCAAAGTGTGACTCTTTTCAACAAGTACCAGCTTTAAATACCTATAAACACACCCCCTATACTGATTAGGGAGACAATCTCATAGGTTGCAGTTCAAGCCGGAAATGGCATCATTATGTCATTATCCGGTTTCTGCAGACATATTATAAAACACATCCTTAAATCTGGAAGAACTTTATGTATATGACTAAAGTGCTAATTTGCATATTTAAAGCAGCAATTACATACCAATAAAAACTTAATAAAAAACATTATAGCAGCAAATATACACTTAGTAATACCACATCCATTACATATATGAGGAGAAATAACATAAAAAGCATAAAAACAAGCTTGGAGAAACTATTTAAAAATCCACAATAAAACCCAATCATAAAGCTCATAGAAACCACTTGATTTCAAAATCATTATTTAACCCTTTAGGTTCCAATGTTTTAAAATCATATATACACTTCATTTCGGCTTGGGCTAATGCTC
The DNA here is from genome assembly GCA_031769625.1 of Taudactylus pleione. Lineage (NCBI taxonomy): Eukaryota > Metazoa > Chordata > Amphibia > Anura > Myobatrachidae > Taudactylus > Taudactylus pleione. The sequence goes on from JAUIMM010000120.1 coordinate 2,334,438, forward strand.
TTTCAGTTCCTTTAGTTCTCCAATTACCGTTAACTTTTTTTATACCAACCATAAATTTAATATTAGGTAGGGAACAATTATGTATCTTTTTAAAATGTTGTGATACAGAATGCTTATCAAAACCCTTCCTAATATTACACAAATGTTCAGACCACCTGTCTCTGAGTTTCCTCTTTGTTTTGCCTATGTATTGTAGGCCACAACTGCATTCAATCAAATAAATGCAGTTGGTGCTATTACAAGTCATAAAGGGCCTGATTCAGAGCCGTTCGCTATTTGTGGTCGTTCGTTCAAAAACAAGGGGTGGCTATTCAAATGATCCGTTCGCAAATTGCAGTCTGTTCCCACCTCTAAGTCTGAACGAGCGAGCAAAACATACGCTCGTTTATTTGATAAAAACGCCCCCTGGCCGCTCTCACCATACGTCATGTCCGCTATTTATTAGATTAATCGAGTACATCGTACAGCGTATGAACTGCTCGCTATTCTTGTGGTTGGTGTTTTCAACCGCTATTTTGCGAGCAGTTCTGAGTTAAAAAAAAACAAGTGACGTGGTCAATGATGCTGCTGTATTAATTATGCACTCCCTTAAAACGCCCGTTTTGACCTTTAAGCACGCCTGCGTTCAGATCTCCACTCCCCGTTTTCAAGCACCTTCACCTGTTACCACCCACATACGCCTCATTCTGTCACTCAAAATAGCAGGCCCTCGCTATATTGCGTACCAACGATTTTCGGCCGCACTGACTGGTTCGCGCATGCGTACTAAAAACCGTACGCATGCGCAGATGTGCGAACATCGCTCGGAACGAGCGTACTGCCGCTAGCGAGTGGCTCTGAATGAGGGCCAAAGTCCTTAATCTTGAATTCATATTTCGTACTATTACAGACTATACTTTCAATTTTCGTAGGTTGGTGTCTGTGTGAAGTACAGACTTTACAAGAACCACATCTGTGAAACCTGTTTTTTTCTCTTCTATAGAACTTTTCACAAGGTGATTTTTAAGGTTAGGAGCTTTTCTATATATAAACCTTGGGGCCTTAGGTATAATCTCTTTAAGGGCCGGATCCTGTCCCAAAATGTACCAATGTTTTTTGAAAATGTGTTCAATATTACGAAATTGAGAGTTAAAAGTAGTTATAAATGGTAGAAAAGTTTGGTCATCCATTTCTGTAGGCTTTTTTTCTTTATATTCCAATAAACTTCCTTGGGGTATCTCTTGCATATCTTCTATTATTCCATTGATAGTATTTTCATTGTATCCTTTCATAACAAATTTGTGTTTTAATTGCTCAGATTGTTCTTTAAAAATCCCATTATTGGTACAATTCCGATGTACCCTCTGTATTTGACTTTTTGGAATGTTTTTTAACCATTTTGGATGATGATGACTCCTAGTGTTGATATAAGCATTACTATCCGTGGGTTTGGAATAGTTTCTCGTACACAAACAACTTCCTTCCCTATAAATGACCAAATCTAAAAAGTTAACTTCTTTCGCATTAATATTATATGATAAATTAATATTAAAAACATTAGTATTCAATGCTTCACAAAAAACTTCCAACTCTTTTTCACTTCCTGTCCATATAAAAAAAATGGCATCAATAAAATGGATCCATAATAAAATATGTTTTAAAAAAGGGTTGTTTTCCCAAATTACTTGCTCCTCCAACCAGCCCACAAATATATTGGCATAGGCTGGTGCAAAACGGGTGCCCATGGCTGTCCCTTTTTTTTGCAAAAAGTACTGCCCTTTAAACCAAAAGAAGTTATTGGTTAAAATAAATAAAATTGCTTCTCTCATAAAATTCAAAACATTAGGGTTAAAATCACTATCTTTTTCTAATGTATGTGTGATGGCTTGTACACCCAGATTATGATCAATGATAGTATATAATGAACATACATCTGCCATCACTAAAAAACAATCTGAGAGGTCTTTAATGCTTTTTATTTTCCTTATCACGTCGATGGTATCTTTCACATATGATTTAAGTTTATTAACCATAGGCTGAAGAAAAAAATCCACATAATGTGATAAATTTGATGTAATAGAGTTTGTGCCTGCAATGATTGAACGTCCAGGAGGGTTGTTGATATCCTTATGTATTTTTGGAAGGACATAAATTACTGGAAGTACGGGTTCTTTATTCGTTAAATATTCTCTTACTTTTCCCGATATAGTACCATCCTTTTCGTATTTTTCCAGCATTTGAATGAACTTTTTTTCAGTTTTTTCACTTGGATTCCCTCTTAAAAGCATATAGGTAACTTTGACATTCAATTATCTTTGTATTTCCTTTTCGTATTTCTCTGTATCCATAATAACCACTCCTCCTCCCTTATCAGCTGGTTTTATAATAATATCTTTATTTTTTTCCAGTTTTAGCATGGCTTCAAATTCCTCTTTACTCAGGTTGTATTTGATGGATTTCTGTGGTGGAATCCTCTCAATTTCTGAGCATACTATTTTATTAAAACTATTAATAAAACAACCTCTATTAAAAACATCATTTAAATAATGATTTTGAAATCAAGTGGTTTCTATGAGCTTTATGATTGGGTTTTATTGTGGATTTTTAAATAGTTTCTCCAAGCTTGTTTTTATGCTTTTTATGTTATTTCTCCTCATATATGTAATGGATGTGGTATTACTAAGTGTATATTTGCTGCTATAATGTTTTTTATTAAGTTTTTTATTAAGTTTTTATTGGTATGTAATTGCTGCTTTAAATATGCAAATTAGCACTTTAGTCATATACATAAAGTTCTTCCAGATTTAAGGATGTGTTTGATAATATGTCTGCAGAAACCGGATAATGACATAATGATGCCATTTCCGGCTTGAACTGCAACCTATGAGATTGTCTCTCTAATCAGTATAGGGGGTGTGTTTATAGGTATTTAAAGCTGGTACTTGTTGAAAAGAGTCACACTTTGATAAAGGCATCCAGCCGAAATGCGTTAGTGTGACTACAGGAGTGGGACTACAAGTACTGTGGCCTGTTTGGGAACCTGAGGGGATTATGCAGGGGTGCCGCGGGTGGATGGGTTGACAGCTCAGCTAGTAAGCTGGTTAGGCCACGCGCTGCCTCTCTCAGCAGCCCGTGGCCATTTACACACATACCCACCCCCATGCTGTGCTGCTGCTGCTGGGCTGGTTCTCACTGACAGTCAGAGCTGTGCGGCCCCGCCCCCTTCCTATACTTCCTGGACTCCTTTCTTCATGCAGGCTGCACCTCACAGCGTGGCTCCTTGCCTCTGCTTGGGTTAGTGATATTCTTTCAAACAGAGGGTGTCTGAAGTGTAGAGATAGTGTAGTTATTATTTATTACAATTTAATATATGTCATTTAATATTTATTTTACCCCTACTTTTTATCATGTGTTTAATTGTTAAATAATCTATATTTAGCATTGGTGTGGGGTGGGTGTATTGCAGACCAAGATACATTTATTATTACATGGTTATAGATGTTTTAAATAGATATAAAATGCATAAGACTTATATACTTTTAATGTTTTTTCTTTTGCACTTTACAGAGCCGGCCCTAGGCATAGGCATTCCAGGCAAATGCCTAGGGCATCTGGAATTCCTAAGGGGCATCCCGCGGCTCAGAACTGTTACCGGTCAGGCAGGTGCAATGCACTGGGACCCGCATCAATGAAGGGGCCTGCAGCCGGCAGTACTGATAATGAGTCACACACACTGACTCATTATTACAGTACCCTGCACTGCGGCTAGCCTCGGGCAGTCTGACTGTGGCTGGAGGAGGAGGAGGGGGCTCACAGCGCATCGCCTCTCCCCGAGTCACCGTCTTCTCCTGTCTATACTACATGCCCACTCGTTTCCCTGCCTGAGACCACACCCCCTAACCTCGGATCTCCGTCCCCTGTCTATTCTACATGCACACTGCTTTCCATGCCCGAGATCCTGCCCCCTAACCCCGGGTCCCCGCCCCTTCCTCTCCAGTCTCTTCTCTATCATCATCTCACAGGCTCTTCCTCTCCTATCCTGTGCCATGGAGCCCAGCCCCAGCAGGGACCACACATCCTCTTCCAGGACAGGTAAGTGCCAGTGTCATCTAGGGGGGTCGTATCAGGTATGCAATGGGGAGGGGTATATTTGTTTCTTTTTTCTGGGAAAGTGGGATTTGGAGTGTATTTTACTTTCTGTGGTGGGGTGGTCATGGTGTATTAATGTAGTGTGTGTGTGGGGGGGAGTGTATTCATTTTATGTGTATGTGTGTAAGGGGTGTATTTATATTATCTGTGTTATAAGTTATATGTGGGTCACTGATCACTGTTCTCTGTATTTTATGGCCCTCACTGCTGCACTCTCTGCACCATATGTTCCTCACTGCGATGCACTCTGCATTATATGACCCTCACTGTGACACACTCTGCATTATATGTCCTCACTGTGATGCTTTCTGCACTATATGTCTCTCACTGCAACGCACTCTGCATGATATGTCCCTCACTGTGACGCACTCCACATTATATGGCCCTCACTGTGATGCACTCTGCATTATATGGCCCTCACTGTGATGCACTCTGCATTATATAACCCTCACTGTGACACACTCTGCATTATATGTCCTCACTGTGATGCACTCTGCACTATATGTCTCTCACTACAACACATTCTGCATTATATGGCCCTCACTGTGACGCACTCTGCATTATATGGCTCTCACTGCTGCGCTCTCTGCATTATATGGCCTTCACTGTGACACACTCTGCATTATATGGCTCTCACTGCTTCACTCTCTGCTTTATATGGCCTTCACTGTGATGCTCTCTGCATTATATGGCTCTCACTGCTGCGCTCTCTGCATTATATGGCTCTCACTGCTGCGCTCTCTGCATTATATGGCTCTCACTGCTGCGCTCTCTACATTATATGGCCTTCATTGTGACACACTGCATTATATGGCCCTCACTGTGAAGCTCTCTGCATTATATGTCCCTCACTGTGACGTACTCTGCATTATATGTCCTCACTGTGACGCACTCTGCATGATATGTCCCTCACTGTGACGCACTCTGCATGATATGGCCCTCACTGTGATGCACTCTGCATTATATGGCCCTCACTGTGATGCACTCTGCATTATATGGCTCTCACTGTGATGCACTCTGCATTATATGTCCCTCACTGTGACGCACTCTACATTATATGGCCCTCACTGTGACACACTCTGCATAATATGGCCCTCACTGTGATGCACTCTGCATTATATGTCCTCACTGTGACGCACTCTGCATTATATGGCCCTCACTGTGACGCACTCTGCATTATATGTCAGTCATTGTGACACACTCTGCATTATATGGCCCTCACTGTGATGCTCTCTGCATGATATGGCCCTCACTGTGACGCTCTATGCATTATATGGCCCTCACATTGATGCACTCTGCATTATATGGCCCTTACTGTGACGCACTCTGCATTATATGTCAGTCACTGTGACACACTCTGCATTATATGGCCCTCACTGTGACGCACTCTGCATTATATGTCCTCACTGTGATGCACTCTGCATTATATGTCCTCATTGTGATGCACTCTGCATTATATGGCCCTCACTGTGATGCACTCTGCATTATATGTCCCTCACTGTGACGCTCTCTGCATTATATGGCCCTCACTGTGACGCACTCTGCATTATATGGCTCTCACTGTGACACTCTCTGCATTATATGGCCCTCACTGTGACGCTCTCTGCATTATATGGCCCTCACTGTGACGCACTCTGCATTATATGGCCATCACTGTGACACACTCTGCATTATATGGCCCTCACTGTGACGCACTCTGCATTATATGGCCCTCACTACGACGCCCTCTGCATTATATGGCCCTCACTGTGACGCACTCTGCATTATATGGCCCTCACTGCGACGCACTCTGCATTATATGTCCCTCTCTATGACGCACTCTGCATTATATGTACCTCACTGTGACGCACTCTGCATTATATGGCCCTCACTGCAACACACTCTGCATTATATGGCCATCACTGTGACACACTCTGCATTATATGGTCATCACTGTGACGCTCTGCATTATATGGCCCTCACTACGACGCCCTCTGCATTATATGGCAGTCACTGTGACACACTCTGCATTATATGGCCCTCACTGCGACGCACTCTGCATTATATGTACCTCACTGTGACACACTCTGCATTATATGGCCCTCACTGTGACGCTCTCTGCATTATATGGCCCTCACTACGACGCCCTCTGCATTATATGGCAGTCACTGTGACACACTCTGCATTATATGTCCCTCTCTATGATGCACTCTGCATTATATGTACCTCACTGTGACGCACTCTGCATTATATGGCCCTCACTGCGACACACTCTGCATTATATGGCCATCACTGTGACGCACTCTGCATTATATGGTCATCACTGTGACACACTCTGCATTATATGGCCCTCACTGTGACGCACTCTGCATTATAAGGCCCTCACTGTGACGCACTCTGCATTATATGTCCTCACTGTGACACACTCTGCATTATATGGATGAGGGATGCTGTGCTGGGAAAGGGGTGCATAATGAATGAGGGGTGCTGACAGCTGGATAAGGGGTGCATAATGAGGCCAGGGGGAGCTATTCTGGATGTGGGATGCTGGATGATGCCAGGGGTGCTGTGCTGAGAAAGTGGTATTAGATCAGGCCAGGGGTGCTGTGAGATGGGCAGCAACTGGATCAGTATGTGTGGTGTGTGTGTGTACATGTAGCTATATATGTATCTATTCTATAGATACATAAAATGGGGGCAAATTAATCACAATTTTATGCCCTCTGCCAGACTCCTAAAGAAAGTAAGAATATGCATGAAGAGGTGGGGGAGAGTGTCTGCAGAGTGTAATGTGGTGGGATTATCTGCTAGGGGGCACCATCCAAAATCTTGCCTAGGGCACCAAATTGGTTAGGGCCGGCTCTGGCACTTTATCTTCAGTTAAAATATCTATAACAATGTAATAATATCATTACCATGGTGCTCAATGCTACATTCCATCCCACACCAGTGCTAAATATAGTCAGTAACAGGGGGGGAGATGTAAGAAGAGGTGGTAAGTGCCAAATGTGCTATAAGCAGCGCTATTTGACACTTAAACCAACATCACAAAGTATGAAAGCAGATAATGTAGAGAAAAATTACGTTTCTCTACGTTATCTGCAAAGATCGAATGATTTTGACATCGCCTTTCATTCTCCTAGGGGTGCCACAAAAACCGGTAGTAACACTAACAGAGGTATTCAATATGGAGCGAAAAGTCATTTTTTGCGATAATTTAGCACCGATGACGTAATTTTTGCTGGTTTTGGTTTTACACCGTATTCAATTTCAAAGACTTTTCGCAGGTTCGAAAAAAACGGGGATAACTTTTCACCACTGAATAGGTGGCAAAAAAAAGTGCAGAATTGGGGTTTAGGGGTGCAGGCTTAAAAAAAATAGCCTGCATCCCTGGGAATGTCATTTTAAAATAAACTGTGTAAAAAAAAAAGTTTTTTAAAAAAAAATAGGGACACCCCAAAAAAAATTATTTTAAATTTGGGGTGAAAAAAAAAAGGGGGAAAAAGGTGTTTAAAATTAGGGAAATAGGTTCAGGGCTATTCTGCAAATATGCGGCAGGTGTTTTCTAGAATAGGTTATTAGCAGCAGGTGCATATTTGCAGAATTTTTAAATAAAGACTTTAGGGACTTAAAAATATGCTAGTACACATTTTCATGTACCTCAAATTTGATGGGACCACTAAAAAAAACAAAAAAAATAACCTAAGTGCTCTTCTGTAACACTTCTTCAATGGCGGGAAAAAAACACCTACCCATAGTGATCCCCCATGTTTTTACAGTTTTAGGGGGGTCCTACAATTTATTCCAGGAAAATTTCGTATTTTTTCGCAGATACCACTTTGCAGGTTCCCGTTTTCGTAGCTTTTATTATCTCCATTGTGGAGCGAAAAGTCCAGCACAGACTTTTCGCTCCCATATTGAATACCCCTGTTAGGGTGAAGTGAAAAAGTTTGGGAACCACTGCCCTAAGGCATGACATATAAATGTCCAAGTACAGAAGAGGACATGTCAAGGAAAATAACGGGTGTTCTGTTCACTGAGGAAATAAGTGGCTATGGGTATGATTTAGATCAGGGCACTATCTGTGAAGAATTTGCATGTTCTCCCCATATTTGGGGTTTCTCCAGGTGCTCTGGTATGGTAACCTCCAACACTTCAAGTAATGATTGCAGCTATGATGTTTGTGGTGGTTTTCATAATAATTCTGTCACACAGTTTTGATATTGACTATTTAATGTTACCTCTGTTATTAATCCAGGGAATTAATTTGATCACAATCTACAGTAATGAGTCACAAATCTCTTTTGTTAATTAAACCAGATACTTCCTCTATAAGAACCTTATCCACTGGTATTTCAGATGCATAAAAAAACAAAGTAAAAACTGCATATGAAAATGCATAAAAAATACTACACACTTGTTACCAAACAAGAGCATCTGCATTTGTAAAATAATGGTACTCTTGTGATAGTCTACACGAAAATCTTTATGTATGTATTTCCCGGGAAATAAACCTAATGGAGTGTGTGCACTGCTTTGCTAGGAACGTCAGTGTGGAATGTCTGTGAGCTGAATTGACTTTTTAGCTGTTCAACTAAACACACGCTGTTTCCCATGCTAGCCACAGTGTTTCTATAAGTAGCACACAATATTCCATTGATATCAATGGGCCATTGATATAAAGAGTAAAAATAGCGCTTACAGTTGATGTAACTGTAAACCCCCGGGTGTGGTGGGCATGAACATAGCAATGAAAGCATTTTTTTTTTCAAGTATGGGCACATGCTTTAAAATGGAGCAAGCCATATAAACAAAAACAAAGTACTGCAGTGTATTGAGGATGCAAACACAAGTCAGTGGGTAAGAGCCCAATTGTTTTTATTGACTTCCTCTGGATCAACTCATGTAGAGTTTCTGAAAAGCTGAACCTAATAGATTCAACCAATTATGGTAACTCATAGTGAACATTATACTTGAGCAAATGTGCATTCATGTTTGATTGTGTGGAATAGCTTTGATACATATGATTTTCCCCGAGCTCGTATAAAAAAAAATTTGGTTTATAATTAGAAATGACTGAATTCCATATAACAATTATGAAGCTCTGCCCCATTATTATTGCCACAGTGTCTGATCATTTGTCCAAAAGACTCCCTGTGCTGCTGGGCCCCACTGCAGTTCAGAAGATTTTATGTGATAAATATAGTTGCACCATGCATATAAATAAAAGGGTAATCCTTTTTTGAAATTAACTGTATTTCTTCTTTGAGCGATTTTAATGCCATTGATTGAGAGTTAATCAAGTATAATCTCCTAATATGTCTTTATGAAAATGATATTATTAGGGGATGCTCAGTTGCTTTGGAAGTGATTTCATTAAATACAAACGCCTACCTCAGAGGATCCCTCTCTGCTTGGCAGGGGTCTCGAGAGGACCACCTTGTTATTATAGCTCTGTAATACCCCTTTTACACCGGAGCTAAAACCCGGGTTTTTGAAGGGATAACCCGGGCAGCTCTCTGGTGTAAAAGGAAGAGAGTTGGATCGCCGGGTCAAGTGACCCGGCAATCCAACCCAGGTAACTAGCAGGGTTTAACACGGGCGTAGCCCGTGAAACCCTGCTGTGAGAACAGCGCACTCCGGGTCACGATGACCTGGAGTGCGCTGCTAGCCGGCCGATTGGTCCGGCTTCAGTGGCGCTTGGAGATGACGTCATCTCCAAGCGACCACTTTCACTCCGCAAAAGCCGGGTCTATGCAGACCCGACTGCGGTGTGAGCGGCGCTGACTCGGGAATATCCCGAGTTGGCGCCGGCAAAATTCCGGGTCTGATCCGGATAGGAACTTTGTTCCAACTCCGGGTCAGACCCGGAATTTAGGTAGAAAAGGGGTATAACAGGATTATCTCTGGCAGTAAGTGGATGAATTACATTGTAAATCTGTGGCCCTTAGGCACCTATCAGTCACTCAATAAATAGTGACACTACTGCTCCCACCAATCTGCTAGCGGTAAAGCTACTCTATCTTAATATGAATAGCAACCATTACTTCCCGATTACATACCTCTCCACAAATATAGCCTCAAATCCCAGAATATATAGGGCTCCATTTACTAACGAGTTTGATCCATTACAAACTCGTTACGTATGTCAGTTACAGCCGGAGCTATTTATCATGACAGATACCGTGGTTTGTAGGCAGTGCTGATTTAAATTCATGTCTGCATTAGAAATAGCAGTGTGGTACTATGTAACGATGAGCGGTATTTGTCACTTTCTGCTCATTGTCTTAATTGAACCTCTCAAGGGTGCAGTAACTTTATATAGCGCTGATGAGTGCTAAGATCCCAGCTAGGAGGTCGCAGCATCCGAGATCCTGCCCACAATGCACTTCTGCAGCTTTGTCCGCCCCTTCCTTCGCGCTCTCCACCCCTTTCCTCCCACTTTCCACCTCCTAGTCTTCGCCCCCTCCATCCAGCTCACCGCCCCTTCCTCCTGATTACTTGCATCCACACTTATCCTCTTCACTCGCCCGCACCCAGCGGGGCAGAAAAACACAGCTGACTTTTTCAATACCAGTCGCCAGCGAGCTGGTCAGTGGTGGATTCTGGTTTAAATACTTGATAGTAAATGGAGCCCATAGTGACTCCTCTCGATATACAGACTAGAGTCGAGTGATATCTATAAAAAAAAAATAGGCCCATGCCCAATCTACCAAAGCCAACCGAGATAACAATAAAACATGTATGAATTCAACCCTCTTTTGGGATTGGCCACAGTTGTCTCACTGAAAATCAGGGCGGGTCTGTGAAATCTGCATAACCTAAATGGGCTAATATGCAAGTTTTCTTTCCTAATACAGGCTTATGTATTTTGAAATGTAGTGAATATTTCATTGCGTGTAGTTTCTGTATGTAACCAGGTGCCGCTTTTAAACTTTGTTGCTTAACTCCCTGGTTCCTTTCAATGTATTGTTATCTTTTATTCACTTGTATGATTTATGTGTAGTTATCAAAGTATTGAGCATTTATATTAAGCCCATTTTTTATATTAACTTTACATTTTTCCATATGGACATTTATTTTACATGTCATAGTTGTATTTGTTCTCATTTTTCTTTACTGCCTTGTATATATGAATTTACTGGGGTTTAAATAAGGTGAGTTCCCAGGCAACTAAAGCATGTTCATTTCAGCTCTTCAGTAATGTGGAAACAAGGCTTCCAGGCTGCGAAGAGGTAAAATATCTCATAAACATCTTTCTGGGGAGATATGTAATTGTCTGATGTAGAGGTTCAGCTTGAGCTCTTCACATACTTGACTGGCCTACTTTTTAGAGGGGCCGGGAGCACCACATGATTTTTGGGATCCTCCCGACCATTCCGGGAGGGTAGGCAAGTATGGGTCTCCATACAACAACTTTACTGTACCTTTGGACAAAGCAATTGGTCTTTATCAGAAAGCATCAACTTTTTCCAAACAGTATTGGTCCAGTTCCTGTATATCATATATGTCTACATTTTATTTGCAAAGAGTTGCCTTTTTATTGATCTTTTTCAGCAGATCTCCTCACTTCCTTAAAGCTGGTACACAGTGGCAGATATACTGGCCGATCAATTGGCAAATATATTGTGTGCCTTTCTGCCACTGTGTACCAGCGATATGTCTGTGCACAACGTCGTTCACAGACATATCGCGATGGCTGTGTTGCAGAACATATGGCAGATATATCTCCAGATATATCTCCCCATCTGCCAGTGTGTATGGGCGGTCAGCCGTTAGCCTGTACACTCGCAGCAGGGAGGAGCGTGAAGCGTCCCCTGGCAAGCGGGACACGCAACCAGATGACAGATGAAGGTTGTTCAGTGTGTATGAACAACCATCATCTGCAGATATATCTGCAGATCACTCGATCTGCAGATATTTCTTTTAGGTGTGTACCCAGCTTTAAATTTAGTATGCCACAAGATGTTAATCCTATCTTGATTTATATGGAAAGATAACACTTGTTCTAATCAACGGTTTGGCAGTCTGTTTGTTGTTTTACATTTCTGTCTGCATTTCCCCTTCCATTTTGGAGACACTGATCCATATTTTGCAGCCTTGAAACACTAGATTTATTGATTCCAGTAGTTTCAGCAATATCACAGTCTTTGATGTGTGTGTTTTTTGTGAGAGCTACAATTTTGGCACTTTTCCTGGTACTAACCATGCTGTAGAAGGAAAGAATAACAATGTCACATATATCGAGGAAACAGAGTTATCTTTACTTAACATAATATGGCTCTACAATTACATAAACAGGTGGACACAACCAGCTGAAACTAATACCACTTTCCACCAAAGTCCCGGGTCTGACCCGGGATTTGGAACACTATTCCAAATCGCGACAGACGCCTTTTCTACTGCGACGCTGGTTATTCCTGGGTCGGTGCCGTTCACATTGCAGTGCCAGTGCTTGGAGATGACATCATCTCTTTCTGTTGGAATACGTCTCTCCCGTGCTGTAAACAGAACCTAGGTTGGAAGACCCAGGTTACCCATTTCCACTGCAGTTCATTCGGGTCCTTCCCGGGTACAACCCTGCTAGGTACCTGAGAAGAATTCCTGGGTAACTAGACCCGGGTAAAAGTTTCCACTGACAAAAATGTTGCGTTTTCATGTGCAATAACCCGGGATTTTCAGGTCAGTGGAAAATGGGTATGTTATCTCCTACAGAACACATTTGTGATCCCACACCATCTCCAGAAAACATGCACTCCCCACTGCGGGAGAATTCAATCCAGTATGCTCAGGTGAAGGCACTTGTTCTAGTAACCTTCCCTTACACCTCAGGAAAATGGGTATGTTATCTCCTACAGAACACATTTGTGATCCCACACCATCTCCAGAAAACATGCACTCCCCACTGCGGGAGAATTCAATCCAGTATGCTCAGGTGAAGGCACTTGTTCTAGTAACCTTCCCTTACACCTCAGGAAAATTATCAATATGTGATGTGTGCAGCCAAACACTGCGGCTTAATTTAGTTTCCCCCTCTTCTGTATGTCCAGAAGAAAATCCTTTAAAACACACAAACTTGCTTTTGTTCCAATTAATTTACACACCATTGTTGACTGAATTGGTTTTTGCTTTTGGAAATGTTTTCCCCACATATCAGATTTGTAATATAGGCAGCACAGATGGTGTAATGGTTAGCATTACTGCCTCACATCATTGAGGTTGTGGGTTCATTTCCCAGTATTGCCCTAACTGTGTGGAGTTTGTATATTCTCCCTGTGCTTGCGTGGGTTTCCTCCCACACTGAAAAAATATATTGGTAGGTTAATTGGCCCCCAACAAAAATTAACCCTAGTGTGTAAAACTGCTAAAATCACATAATTTGGCCTTTTTTTGTTCCTACAGTATTATTAATCTCAATAACATTAATTTCCACTTGTTTCCAGTCAATTTTGACCACCTCACAGCTCACAATATTATGTTCATCCAGTTTAGGCCCATAATTTGCACCAAGCTAACTGGCTGAGTGGCAGCAATGGGCGGCACAAACACGTGGCAGTTCAACTTCCAACATGGTACATAAGGAAACATATGTTTTCATTAATCAAGAGGCCTGAAGGAGATGGAGTATGTATGTAGTTGAAGGCAGGGAAAGGAAGGGTTGATTCATAGTACATTTAATTTAAATTTTGGATTGCAAAGTACATTTTTGAGGGAGGGAAGTGGGGAGTCATTTTCAAAGAATATTTGACTCATTCGCATCAGTCCATGCCCAAGTTGAGCTTTTAAAAAAAAAAAATTAAATGCAGGAGATGCTGTCTGTGGCAGCACACAAAATGGAAGCTCTGAACAGGAAGGGGACAGAGGAATTTTTAAAGTCTTGTACTAAACATCTCTTATCATTGTGCTTCTGGGATTATGGATTGGAAGGCTGGGAGGGGAGGAGAGAAAACATCTCCAGATACCATCACAAAATAGCCTTTCCATTTGGTGTTTGAGTTGCATCTGACCAAACATGGCTGTTATGATCAAGGAAAACCAAGCCCACTAGGTTGATATCTACAAATCAAGGTAGAAAATGGCACAAGAGTATTTTGCAAGTATACGTATTTATAAATCCAGTATAAATCTATAAAAAAAGTAAGTGTCAGAGCAGTGGCACAAAAGCATGGCAGTTTAAAAAAATATAGGACATCTATTAAACTTTTGCAACACAGCAGTGGCAGACAGGATGGCAGTTTCATAAACTAAAAAATTAAAAATGGCAGGCACCAATTCCCCAAACAGCACATAATGCAAAGAAAAGAGGTGCAAAATGGAATTGTCCTTGGGCCCTTCCACCCACCCTTATGTTGTATATAGGACATGCACAGTTTAACAAACCAATGACTTTAGCGACAGGGACTGCCAATTGTGGCTGATGTGATTGGTTTGTTTGGGCCCCCACATAACAAGCTACCAATGGGCAGCTGACATTGCTGGCAATGATCTCTCCAAGCACAGTGGCATTACAGAGGCAAGATGTTGTCAACGTCATCATTCGATTCCTCATCAGTGTGTACATCTTCACACAATATTAATTAGTCTCCGCTGGTATCCACCATTACAGCCTCAGGTGCTTCTGTGGTGGATGTAATCGGCGTTAAAGATCTTCCTCGTGGAATTTGTAGTTCATTTTGATGAATATCATCTTTTCCACATTTTGAGGCTGTACCCTCCTACACCGATCGCTGACAAGGTTCCCGGCTGTGCTGAAAACTCTTTCAGAGTACACACTGGAGGGGGGCAGCTCAAGTAAAGCAAAGCCAGTTTGTGCAAGGGCCTCCAAATTGCCGTTTTTTCCTGGCAGTAGTCAAATGGACTGTCTGACATGCCCAGGGCTGGCTTTAGGGGTGTTCGACAAGTGCGGTCGCACAGGGGCGCCACCCATAGAGGGTGCACCCCTCCCCAACATCCCGATTTCAGTGGGACAATACTGTCCCGCTGTTCCATCCGTGGGCCGAAGGGACCCGCGGGTGGTCAAATCGGGAGGTTGGGGACCGCCACAGCTGTGCGGCGATGCCGGACCCCCAGAGTGTGAATGGGCGTGCGGCATCCATTCACCGATGGCAGAGGGCTGGGGGAAGCCTAGCCAGTGACGGAGGGCTGGGCTGTACCACCAGCCTGACTTTATTTGGAGGCGTGCCATGCGGACACACCTCCAAATAACGTCACTCAGGGGGCATGGCCTATGTAAATGAGGCCATGCCCCCAATTTCGGTCGTATGCAGCTGCGCCATTACAGGGCATTATGCCCCGGGCCAGCACAGGGTGCTCAGACCCCTGGAGCCGGCCCTGGACTTGCCAATTTGGATGCTATTATTAAAACAGTCCTCAGCCATTCTTTGAATGGTGCCCGTATCCAATGGAGTCACGGTAGATGTCTCATTAATGGTAGATAATTCTTTTAGACCCGACCAGATGTCAGAACTTGACTCATCTGCATCACCAGTGGGTCTTTTGGGAAAGTTTTTACTTTTTTTTCTGGCAGCTGCACTTGCTGGAGAAACTGAAGGAGGAGCCATTGCTGCATCATGTGCACTGCTGAATCAGGTCCTGATTCCATTTGGAAGAAAGACAAGACATATGACTTAAACCTAGGATCTAGCACGGTCGCCAAAATATATTGCTCTGATTGGAAGATTGTGACAACCTTTGGATCCTGGTGAAGAGAATAAAGGACTTGATCTACAAGTCCAACATGCTTAGCGAAAATGCTTTGTGTTAATTCCTCCTTCAGTTTCTCAAGCTGCTTTTCCAACAGTCCTAATTGGAGGAATTACCTGACTCAAGCTGGCAGTGTCTGAACTCACTTCACAGGTGACTACTTCGAATGGTTTCAGCACTCTGCACAACACAGAAAGTATTTTTTACTAAGCTTGAGAAGGTACAGTCCCCTTCCTCTTCCTATGTCATACTTTGTTGTGTAGCTTTGGATGGATTTTTGCTGTTCCTCCATCCGCTCAAGCAACGGGTGGAGTTCCAGCTCGTAACTACCTCTTTCTTCAGCTGGGGACAGGGCAAATTCAACATTTCTTGCAGGTGCTGCAGTCTTCTACCTGCACCTGCTGAATGGCGAAAATGCCCACAAATTTTGCAGGCCACGGAGAGCATCTTCTGAACGGCCCTGTCATTTTCGAAAAAAAATTGCACCACCAGGTTAATAGTGTGAGCAAAACATGGGACGTGTTGCAATTCACCCAGCTGTAATGCTCTCACAGTATTGGTGGCGTTGTCAGAAATCACAAATCCTGAGAGTCCAAGTGGGGTAAGCCATTTTGCAATGACTTCCCTGAGTTTTTCTAAGAGGTTGTCAGCAGTATGCCTCTTAGTGAAACTGGTTATACACAGAGTAGCCTGCCTTTGAATAAGCTGCTTTTTCTTAGATGTTGCTAATGTTGGTGCCACTGAAGGCAATACACCCACCCAGTGGGCTGTTACAGTCATGTAATCCTGGGTTTGGCCTGTTCCACTTGTCCACATATCTGTGGTTAAGTGGACAGTGGGTACAACGGCAGTTTCGAGGACACTAAATAAGTTTTTTAACATTCCTGTACAGGCTGGGAATTGCTTTTCTAGTGAAGTGGAACCTAGAAGGGATTTGATAGCGGGGACACAGGACCTCAATTAACTGCCTAAAACCCGCTGCACTAATGGCGGATATCAGACGCACATCTAATACCAGTATAGATGTTATGGCATCAGTGATCCGCTGTGCAACTGGATGACTGCTGTCATACTTGCTCCCACTTGCAAAGGATTGTTTAACGGTCAACTGTTTTTTAAAACTACTACTAGTAGTCTTCCTGGTCCCCTTCTGGAATGAAGATCCACTCCCAGCAGCAGCAGGCGTACCGCTCAAGGATTCTTCTGAGAAATCCAGGATAGGGGAGGACTCACTTAGCCTTATCAAATTGGATGCAGTACTACTTCCAATCATGAGTGTTGATGGTGAAATGCCAGGCGCTTGGATCTAGCAGAGAAGGGAGCTAGCTGATGCTGGACTGTTTGTTACTGCAAACACCTTTAATGGATGCGCTGTAGATGACGTAGCAGGGAGTAGGTTCCTAAATGGTTAGAGTCCCTACCTCTACTTAGTCTGGCATGACAATGGGTACAGTTGTTTCATAATTGTTGTCTGGATTTGGGTAGAAATTATTCCACACATAAGAAATTTATTTTTTTGTTTTATGCCCAGGCATGACATTGGGCTTTTCCATATCATGGGTAACAACTGTTTCCACTGGGGCCTGATTTACACTAACAACATCCTCATCAACAACATCTTCATCATCAACATCCTTATTAGCTCAGCTACACAAATATCTTCCTCATCCTGGTGCACTTCCACAGAAGCATCCTCGATTTCTATGCCAGCATGTTGACTTGTGCTGCATAATCCCCACATATTCAGAGGACACACAAGTGGTGGAAGGAGGCTCCTCTTTGAGTACAGTATTGGAAAGGTCAGGCTCACACAATGGCACCCGCCAACATACTTAGACTCTCCTCAGCAATTTGTGACATTTCTGAGTGCACAGTTGGTTTTTGTGCCGTAATGATTTTCATTTTTTTGAAACGTCTACAGGGAGAATGGATTACATCATCATAAGAGGCAGAACCACCAGTCCTAAATAAAGGCCAAGGCCTTGCCACTTTATGTGGTGAAAGGTATATTGCCAATTTTATGTTTTTCTGCAGCTTTCCCTTTTATGTTTTTTTCTTTACCTCTGTAAAAGATTGGTTCTTTGATTTTAGATGCCCTGACTTAAGCCCTGTATGCCCTTGGGCATCGGCTTTAGTAGATGATGTAGACGGACTGGCAGCAGCTCCAGCACTAGTATGTAGTTCCTGCTCTCCTCTCAACTGATCATTCTCCATATCAACAAACACAAATGAAGTGGGGTACAGCACACATGTCAATTTGTACCAATTTTAAATATTACACTGCGGTATCAATGACCTACAGTGTCACAATATTTTTTATGAATAAGAATAAGACACTGCGCTACCACTTAGTGTCACAAGATTTTTTATAAGAAAAGAATAAGATACTGCACTACCACTTATAGTGTCACAAGATTTTTTATCAATAAGAAAAGAATAACCCACTATGCTACCACTTACAGTGTCACAAGATTTTTTATGTGTAAACACTGTGCTACCACTGTGTCATAAGATTTTTATGAATAAGACACTGCGTTATAACTTACAGTGTCACAAGATTTTTTATGAAGAATAACACACTGTGCTACGATTTATAGTGTCACAATACGTGAATGATAAACTGCGGTCTGGCCGACAGTGTCACCGAACAATAATAGCGTAGCTAGCACACACAAAAAACTTTTTTCATTTTTTTGTGGAGTGCTAATTTTATTTGACTTTTATTTATTTTTTCACTGGGGAAGAGCACCCCTGGACGAGGCAGCAGCCCCTTGATGAACAACACAGCACCCCTATATGGACAACAAAGCACCCCTGCAGAGTTCTCACTGACCACCTGTAGAGTCACAAATACGTGGATGATAAACTGCGGTCTGGCCGGCAGTGTCACCGAACAATAATAGCATAGCTAGCACTCACACACACAAAAAAGTTTTTTTTATATTTTGTGGAATGATAATTATTAATTTTCATTTTTTTTACACTGGAGAAGAGCACCCCTGGATTGACAGAGCACCCCTGGTCAACACAGCACCCCTTCATGAACTGCAGCCCTAGCCTCTTGATTGACAGGACAAAAGTGAAACAGCGGCACCCCCCACTTTATGTACTGCAGCCCCAGCCCGACAACACTGCACGCTTGAACAACTACAAGACTGCACCCTTGAACAACAGAGAAGAACAGAGCACGTCTGTTCTGTACACTCTCCACAGTCGGAGTGAAAATGGCACTCATCACTGGACCTTTATAGAATCCACAACCAGCGAGAATTTGACAGCGAGAGGATGACGTTTTGCCTCGTTTTGGATTCCGAGTTAGGCGGGAAAACCTGAGCCGGACTCGGATCCTACTCGGATCCCCTATGTTCGGGTGGGTCCAGTTCTCGGAGAACCGGACCCGCTCATCTCTAGTTATGATATGAGTTTGAAATAAATGTGTACTCTACTAAACAGGTATCTAAAGGCCCCCACACACGGTACCATTTTTGTTTACACGATTTGGCCATTTTCGACCTACTGGAACGTCCAATCGTTTAAAAAGTGCAGTGTGTGGGGATGATCACGATGCCGATGCACGCTCCTGCTGTCGCTGATCATGGTCGCTGATCTCTTGAACCTGCAGAAAGATATCGACCTATCTTTCACGATTTGGCACACATTGGGGGGAATTCAACGTGAATTGAATAGCGCCGGGAGGGATCTCCTGGAGCTATTCAATTCAGTGCACTGTTATGTCAGAGAATGACGGTTCTCCCGACTTAACAAGGGTGTTAAGGCGCGAGAACCGGCATTCTCTGACTAAAATGCCGGGCGCACAGCTGTTAACTCTAAGCAGTAAAACAGCTGCGCCCCGGGCACTTTTGTCGGATTTTCCTGGCCAATCCCCTCCTCCATTTTGTATCAGCCGACGGAGAGAAAGAAGATGTATCGTGCGGTAGTTTGCTGCCAAACGATATATTGTTAATGATTTGCAGTCGTTAACGACCCATCTATATCGTTTGGTCGTTTGTGCAATCGTTTGTTCAGGAGTTCAAGGGAAATCGCAAACGAGATTGGACCGTTCGCAAATCATACCGTGTGTAGGCCCCTTGAGAACTGCTGTCACAGCAAGTTCTGCTCTGGGTCTGTTAAGGCTTGAGTATATCAAAGAAAATTGGGTTTTGTCTATTTTACAGGATGCGAAAGGAAAACTCTTGTAGAGCTGTTCAGTGCCAATATTTTCTCTGAGAGTCTTTGCGGAAGAAAATTAGAGTTTAATGTACTCATATCTATCCTCGACTAACCAGTCCTCACACATAAGCTCAGGACATAAAATATGTACTACTGTGCCCCTGGAGAAGGGTCCCCGATGAATTGCTCTCTGCCCTTGTAGTGCATATATGTTTTCATTATTTATATGTATTTTTACATGTGTAACATGACTTTGTAACCTTGTTTCACTGAATGTTTTTACACTCCAACCAATAATTACTTTGTGTTCAGTCTTCTGGGGATGGGGTCATTTTGAGGAGGGGAAAATGGGAAATGTTCCTGTACTTGGAGAACAAATAATTTGTTCTTTCTTCAGCCCTGGCTGAAAACTATGATCCTCTTCCAGATCAGAGCTTGGACAAGTAGTACCAATTAATCATACTGATTGCAAGTGTATATTTAATTGCGTTAACTCTTATGATGCCCTGAAAAGCCGCTTATCAGTGGCCGATTTAAAATGGTCCCATATGAGTCAATAAATAGCCATTTCTTTCAAAGTGGAAAGTCTGTTTACTTGATGCGGAAATTGTTTTGGTTACACAGATTGCCTTCAGCTGAGAAGCTGGGATTGGTTTATTTGAGAAACGCTGAAATCTTTATACCTGTGATCTGTCAGTAACTGACTCCTGGGCAGGTTTCTAGCTGCAGTATCCAATTTCCTGGCTACTCAGTCAGATCATCTGAATCATACTTGTCCCAAGCTGCCTTTTGCTGACCCATATCCCAGGACGCTAGTGCTATCATGTACTATGTTCTAATTATATATACAGTATTACTCAGTTCATACTTTAGTATTGGGCTTAACTACTTTTCATGCAAAAAACCAAATGGAATTTAAAGTAATTTGCTTTTTATGATGGTAAAATGATTTTCACTCAAATATAAAATTTGAAAAATATTTTTGAATGTAAATGTATCTTTTTGTAAATGTAACTTTTTTGATACAGAAACTTCTTTTTTTTATAAAAAATGGTTATATATTTTTATCCTCTCACATTTAAGATAACCGTTTTACCATAAGATTCATGCCGATGACTAAAACCATGCCTAATTTAAATCCCATTTTTAAAGACCCATCGTTAGGGTGGTAAAATATTAATCTAAATGTTTTTGAAGTTCACATTGCAGTTTCTTCATTGTTTGACTTAAACCTACTGTATTTGTTACTTTGACCAGTGTACCCACACCATGTTTGTATTTTTGTCTTCACTGCAAATTCAACTAACTGGGGGGGAATTCAATTGTTTTTTTGGATGCCCAAAGGAGCAATTCAATTGTTACTCCATTAGGGCAGGAGAGCCGCATGTGCCGACATTTCTGCTCGCAGCCTTGTGAGGTGGTGAGCAAAATGTGCAAAAAGTCTATATTTTGGATTTTAGATGGGTTTAGCCCTTTACGGGAACAAACCAGGTGAGTTTGGACACATTTTCTACTGTCGCCCTAAAGTAGAGTGTTTGTATACCTGTCATGACATCCTTAAATCTACATTGTGTAATGGTATTACAGTGCCCACTCTTATTTTCTGAAATTAGAATCATGCTTGGTGATAGCGTGTGTGTGCAGGACCGCAACTAGGGTGTTGGGTAACGTGTGTTATGGGGGCACCAGATTTGAAGGGTCGCTGAGACTGTCAGGGATAAAAAGTGGGAAATCCATGATGAGTCCAAAGCACACTGTGGAGGGTAGGATTCAGAGGGTAGGCTGGGGCTGGATTAAGGGGGGGCACAGGGGCCAAGTAAGCCCGTGCCCCCCCTCTCAGGGGGGCCCCTGGCCGGAGCCCTCTGACCAATCTTTATGATGTCCAGTCTGGTGATTGTGACCAGGCTCCGTACCTGCACCGCTAAACTAATCAGCAGGGCGAAGGTATAGTGGGACCGTGATCACCCGGCACAATAAAGTTTTTATTTTTTATTTCCCCCTTGCGGCGATGCGCTTGACGTCATGAGGAGAAATGTGTGAGGAGCCTGCCGCTGCCTTAAGGTGGAGCAAGGAGAAGATCCAGGTAAGTGGTGGTGGGTGGAGGGGTAATACAAACACAGGCTGCTGTTGCAAAGATATACGGGGCAGAGACAGAGGCTGCTGCAGTGATACGGGAAGTGGGGGACACAAACTGCTGTAGAGACACCAGGGTGGGGAGGTTCTCAAAGGACAGAGTCTATAGGATGGCAGGAGATGGAGGGGCAAATTACTGCCTTGCTCCGGGTGACAAAAATCCTAGTTTCGTCCCTTGGGCGGCATGCACCAATGTCAGAAATGTGGTCACAACCTCGATAATGCAGTTTTCAGGGGCTTTGACTCCATTTCTCATATGGATGCGGTCTTTAGATGGCGTTGCCCAATAGAAGCTTATGGGCTTCTATTTGCAGCTCCCCCCCCCCCGGGACACACACGTCCTCCTGCGCATGCGCAGACTCCCGAGGGACTTCTGGGTCATAGACCTGGAAGTCCCTCACTCGCAAAGGACAGCTCTTAGTGAGAGAGCTGTCCTTTGTGTTTCTCTTCATGCATACTGGCGTAATTAATGCCGGCATGCATGCGATGCGTCATGCATCCCGCCTCTGGTGTGTGTGATCTCTAGTTTACATAGTCGATCAATGCACGAACAGTATGTGAACAAATTGTTGATCGATTCGGACACTCTTTTGCTGTGTGGGCTTATGACAGTTGAAAAAGTTATGTACAATGCAATGTACTCTGCCTCCTTACTCTTTCTGATACCAATCACTTCAGTTGACATCCTCTGTCCATTTTTTATTTTGCTCCCTCTCACTTAGGCCCATATTCAATTAGCCACAACATTTTCACCTGTAATTGAATACGGCCCTAACTGCTTATTTTGCTTTTCCTGTGCGGCGAATTTATCAATCCTTCTAAAGAGGACAAGTAGAGGTATTGTCCATAACAACCAATCAGCTTCTAGCTATTATTTTGTAGATGATACTAGATAAATGATAGCTAGAATTTGGTTGGTTGCTATGGCAACTTTTCCACTTGTTCTCTTTTGAAGGTAGATAAAGTTCCCCTTTATCACTCTTCTTCAAATAGCTCCTCACTGCAACTGCTCCTCTTCCTTGGATGCCTGTCCAGACTGTCATAGCAGAACGTGCTTCCAATGGAAAGTCACTTCTGCTTCAATTACACCAGCATTACCTGGCTTATAGGGGTTGCAGCCGATACTGGGCCTGATTCAGAGCCGGACGCTATTTGCGCTCGCTAGTCCAGAAAATAGGGGTGGCTATTCAAATGAACCGTTCGCTGTTTGCGGTCTGTTCACGCCTCTAGGTCTGAATGAGCATACAAAACTTGCGGTCGTTTTTTGGGAAACTACGCCCCCTGGCCGCTCGCATCCTACGTCATGTCCGCTATTTATTAGATTAATCGAGTACATCGAACAGGGTATGAGCTGCTCGCTATTCTTGTGGTTGGTTTTTGCTACCACAATTTTGCGAGCAGTTCTGGCTTAAAAAAAACCCAGTGACATGGTCAATGACGCTGCTGTTTTAAATATGCACACCCATAAAACGCCCGTTTTGACCTTTAAGCACGCCTGCGATCGGATCTCCACTCCCCGTTTTCAAGCACCTTCCCCTGTTACCACCCACATACGCCTCATTCTGTCACTCAAATTAGCAGGCATTCGCTATTTTGCGAGCACATGAATTTCAGCCGCACTGACTGGTTCGCGCATGCATATAACGATCCGTATGCATGCGCAGTTGGCCAAACATCGCTCGGAGCGAACGAGCTGCCGCTTATGAGTGGCTCTGAATCAGGCCCACAGTCCCTAGAAGCTGGGTTTTGTGTGTGTGCACTGTTATGATTATTGTATCGTGTTTAACTGCAGCTGTAATATAACATAACTATTTTGTATAGTTGCAGAGAGGCCATAATGTGATTGGTCAAAGTGCATATGTAGTTCATAATAAAGAATCTAGGCCAAGGCCAGCCTTGGGGACCTCTGGAGTGCATCATTATAATACTCTCCCACCTCATGTTAAGATGCCTGTTGCTTCTTGCTGGCAGCTACTCTTTGGTCTGGTGCGCTGACTGAGGGCCTGATTCAGTGATGTACATATTGCCGATTATTACGCAGATCGAGTGATTTTTTTTGTTATTGCGCATTGCGTGTAAGCCGCCCTGCACACGTGCAGCGATTGTTTTGTGATTACGCCTGCACAGAGGATTCATGCACAAAGTGAGTGACAGGTAGTCAGCATTTGGGGGGCGTAACGGGGGGTGGCTAGGCAAGGCAGGCGTGTCTGACTGTTTAAACACCGTTTCAGGAGCGTGCATAAATTAGCTATTGCGATCTCCTTCGCAGCATGATAACTCTCTGTGTGTCCTGAGACCTGCAGTGTTTACGGCTGCTCAGACTTGCCGCATATGCTGCATGGCTGCCTGATCTGCATCGATGATACTAATGTTTACGCTGTTGTACGGTCGTCGGACGGATATGAGAAGGCAGCAGTGGGTATCCCTATGCTCAGCTGTGCTTTGGAAGGCATTAGCATATTTTAGCAACGGTGGTCCGTGAGAGAACGCAGTTGCAATAGCGTACATTTCTGAATCAGGCCCTGAGTGCTCAGATCCACACACAGCATTCTTTGGTAGGAGAAACTGCTGCACCTGGGCTTGCACAGTTCCATCCTTTTATACTGCATGTTGTAGCTGCAGCTCTAGTAAAATTGTATTATATACTTTTGCTATTTTGGTCATGGTTCCAGGTGCTGGTTTGGCCCTCTCATAGGTAATGACATTTAGTAGACTTTTAGTGTGGCGCAGATCTCAAATTATTTTGGGGGACGTAAAATGGAACTGAACTTAAACAATTCTTAACAGCCCATCATTAACATTTGTCAAAATGTAAATTAATCCAGTAAGAATATGCTTGATACCTTATTTCATTTAGTATTTAGATTAGATAAAATTGGTAGTGGGAAGAATTGCAGTGTGTCACCAATAACCTGCCCTTCTGCAATCACTGTACTGGAGCCATGGTAGCTGATACAATGAATATGGGCAGGAGATGAAGAATTCATTCTCCATATCTTTTCCAATGACTCTCACCCTGTCAGTCATCATGCTACTAAGATAGTAATTACAGGAAGGAGCTCTACGATCAGAGCACTGGGGCGGGATGTGAAGGAAGTAGCAAGTTATTAGACTACATTTTTGTTATGATAGGCAATGCCTCTGAATCAGATCCACTTTAATTTAAGTTTAGTAATATTTTAATGAGCTTTGATAAAGCTTATACTGTAGGCTTTTAAGCTCGTATTGTGAATGTGGTAGCTTGTGAATAGCTTTTGGACTTTCTTGATTATGATGTGTATTTTGTATTCTAGAGATTTGTGGGTGTTTTTTAATTTATATATTACGAGTGTTAAGATCTTATGGCTTGTCAGAAAGCTACACTTTCATCATAGTGGGTATAGGAGGCATCATTTTCGGCAATGCTTGTTCTAGAGGTGTACTAGAGGGTAAAAGAAAAAATTGTGTTAGTATATTGTTCGTATATTGAAAATTATCAGCGTTTTCTGCATTATAGATTCCACCTGCAAGGAGAAAACTGGCCTGCGTTGTGCAGTTTGTGAAATACGGCAACATATATACTTGCAGCCCAGTGTGCATGCACAGAACATGCTCGAGGGACGTTCTGCAGTGCTGCACTGTGGGAGAAAGCAGGAAGTAGAGTCAAGTAGACACAACACCATTCACAAAAGGCGTTATGTTTTGAACAAAAGATGAGAGCAGCGAAGCTTCTCTCATCTTTATAAAAATTGTTCTGGTGAGGCCCCTATTGAGAACCTATGAGGGTTCCAGGAATCTGACAGGAGATGTAATTTAGCCACAATGTTCTTTTTACTATATATAGAGAAATTTAATATCTTGCTTTTTACAAAGCTGTTTGGAGGTTTACTAAATAGACCCCTTAAACCTTTTTCTTCATATATATACAGTACAGTACACAGAATGAGTGCCCATAATTATAATGACACATCCACGCTTTGTATAGAACCACACATGACACCTGTCACAATGTCACCTACTTTTCCCTGTCACAGTTACTGCAGGCGCTTACTCCTCCAGAAAACCTCTCCCTTCAAATACACAGAATTTCATGATACAGTTCTGGCGACCTCTCTGGGAAAGGAAATAGCTGTCAAATAAAAAGTCTCAAGCAAAGGCTGAGCAGCAGAATATGTGAGATAAAACTATACTCAGACCACTGACAGAAAAATCACTCTAAACAACCTAGGCGCACTGAGCCATGCTATTACGTACAGCCGCTTGTGAGTGCAGTATAACATAGCTGATAATGTCTGAATGTAGCTTTTGTGCAACACTGTACGTGCGCCTGTTTTATCGCGTAACAAAGTATCTGCAAAGGGACTATTCTTCCCTTTTTTGGCCCAGTGACTAGGTGGTTAGGTAAGTTGTTGAAAGCTGAATGGTAGAAGATAAGCACAGCAGTTTTGTGTATTTGCAGGAGACGTAATAGCTCATTGCCGGAGTCTGTAGTTCCTGCTTATGGACAAAACTTGGGGGTCAATTCAGTTAGATGTGAGATCACAAAAGTGAATCTGCATCATAAAGCTCGCCTACATCGAGGCAATACGCGTCTGAGAAAGGTCAGATTCAATTACAAATGACTAATCGCGGGAGTCGCGGCAATATCCCATGTTTGTTTGTTAAAGTCTTTATTTTGGGTATACAAAAACAATTTTTAAAAGTGATTTGTTTAGTTTTTATACAAGTTTGTAAAATGTTGGGGAAAAAAACTTGCAATTTCCATCTGCAACTTCAAAAAAACCCCCTTTCCCCTCAATACAACACCTCCACATACCTGTCTCACAGCAAGTACACATATTTTTGAGAGGAACTAACCTGAAACATGACAAATTATACCGTTATATAAATAATACAACCAAGCATATGGTGTACCAGAGGTTCTGCACTGTGTCTAGAAATGTTTACATTTAAAATAAAGATTTTCCCTACTTTTTCACCTGCTGAAGGGGGTGTGCAGGAAGGAACGCATATTTGCTGGGAAAATGGATTGTGAGTTTGGAATTTAATTGCATTTGCAATTTGCCGTGAAAAAGGCTCACAGGACCCAATTTCATTTAATATACCCTTTTATGTGCATTAGAGTACAAACCCTGCCCCATTGCTGTGTTAAATTTATCAATGTGTTTTTCTCATTTCTTTTTTAAGACATCAATGAGTTAATCACAAGGTGCTGAAAAGTAAATTAGTGGGGAGGGTGTTTTATGAAGTGTCAACATTCAGAATGTCGACATGTTCTCTATGTCTGCATGGATGGGACACTCGCATAATGTCGACAATGTGAATGTTGAGTCTGCTTGTCGACCATGAGGTTTTCCTTTGCAAGGTCCCTAAACTTAAACAATATCGCAGCTTAATGGTGCAAACACACGATCAGATTTTCTTTCAGATTTGAACGATAACGATTTTAAAACTCGTTCACTCGTTCATATCTGAAAGAAAATCTGACGTGTGCCTGCAACGAGGAACGACGCGCGTTCCTGCATGTCAGATAATTATATCTGACATTGTCTGTGTTTGCAGTCAGATTTGGTTGATTTCATTCATTTTAACACAGGCTGAAATCGTTCAGTCGTTCAAATCATTTGCAAACTTGTTCAATCGTTCATCTGACATATCTGACCGTGTGTATGCACCATAACCTTAACCCTGAATTCTTTAAAAAAAAAATGTCTGTCAACATTCTATTGTCAATATTGTCAGGTCGACATTCTGTCATTGTTGGCATTGGGAATATCGCCATGTTGAATGTCAACAGTGGGGAAGTTCAGTAACAAATAATTTAGTACAAGGGCGGACGGAGTCAATTTAGATGATCTATAAAACAGCAATTCTGGAGCAGGCAGGCGCGCCGAGAGCGGATACTAATTAACCGGGCTTGATAAAGCACATACAATTTTTTAATTGTTTTTTGTAAGGAGATGTGGCCATGGCTCTTTATATTAGGCCACGCCCCCCAAAAGTACCCGGGCCTGGCACAGCTCCCTACGGCCCTGGGAGCAGTACTTAGTACTGGGTGGATGATGTCATATTGGATGGCCTGAGAGCTTGGATGGTTTTCGGTTGGATCATGCAGGTTTCACAACCCGGTAATATGAAAATGCCCAATGGATAAATAAATATCACACTTTTCTTTTACCTTAATTTACAGCCTTTTAACCATGTTGTGATTTTCTATTCAGGAATCTCTCATGCCCTAATTTGATTAGCATAGTGAAAATTTCCATGTGGACAGCTGAACTTAAATGCCACAAAGAATGGCTCCTTTATGCAGTTGTAGTGAAGTGTTGTGCATGTAGTGCAGTACAACTAAACTGACCACATATTGTACACAACACTGCAGCTCCATCTCTGAGCCAGTGCACCTTGGGCCTGATTCAGTATGTACACTATTAGCATTGCTGCTGCGTCTTCAGGCACTGCAGCGATGCTAAAATATGCTAATGCTGCAGGAGGCGTCTTGTGTAAATTCTGTGATCCGCTGCTGCGTCCGAGGATGCAGCATCAGATAAGTCTGCGTGACCATTGGTCATCTGTAACCTCAAGCTACTCAAGATTTCTGGTGTTTTCACACTGCTGAAGCCACTGCTGAAGCCACTGCTGTTTTCACACTGGCTTCAGCACGCCCAGAAAACTGGGCCGACACATCCTCATTTTATGGGACGCTGCCTGACACCGCCCCCATGTCAATCAGGCTGTGGAAACCAGGCACTGCGAGCGAGCTTGCAGAAGATCTGCAGATGCGCAGTACAGATCCTGTGCATGCGCAGATCTGTAAACAGAGTTGTACGCAAACCATAGGGTTTGAACTCTGAATCAGCCCCCGTGTGTTTGTTCTTAGACTAACACACATTACATAAGTTAAGGTCCATCCAGTTTAGAACTCTGTATACAGGTATCCCAGCACATCACACCCTCATTACAATACAAAGAGTAACTGTGCTGGCATAGAGATTTATAATCCCCAAGCTTGCTGAGCTTTCATTGCACACTGTACATCTCCTGCAACTGTGACAAAAAGTTCTAAAATGCTGGAACTAGTTACACATGAAAAAATATTTAACATGTGAATCTGTATCCATTTAAAATGCAGCCGGTTACCACGTTGCTTCCTCTCGATGTTCTATTGCAGCCAGGGTGTGATATGTGTGGAGTTATATGTTCTTTCAATATTTGGGGTGGTTTCCTTCCATGGTCCAAAGACCTACTAGTATGTCAGTTTATTTCCGAGAAATTCATCTGTGTTTGAGAGATTACATTATAGATTTAACCAGGGAAAGTCTGATGCCTGAATTATAATCTGTTTTACATGTTTACTATGTTGGTGCCTATAATTGTAACTCGTTGTAACTGTGGAATTAGAAATGTTAAACTATTTCCTATTAATAATAGATGTATGGTGCCCAATATAAGCTTGTCAGTCTAAGAAAATGGCAGAAAGTTGGCGTCTAATAACAGGAGCTACGCCAATACAATAAATCCTCATATGTTTCCATAAGGGATCTTAAAGTAATATTGTTAGAATTATAAGTATGAATTCTTGGAAACCAGGGAATTATTACCGTTAGTTTGGTTTCCTTCCATACTGCATTGCAGCCTACACTCCCTAGTCAGCTGAATAGAGACTGGAGACGTAAACTGAAACTCTGGAAGATATAAGTATGTTGGGGTAAATGTAATAGCTGTGAATTTCAAGCACTGATTTTTCTGAGTTCTGGTTTTGCCTTTTAAATGTTTGTCCCTTTAAAATATCGGGCAGAATTGCCGGGAACTCGTGAATTGCCTGCAAGTCGCAGGTTATTACATTCATCTCACGGGGCAGAATTCAATTGTTTCCAGCCCCCATCGCGGCCGACGAAGCTTTTCAATTGTTGCGCCTGTCGGACGCGATCAGCTGCCAGTGCTCCATTTCAGCTCGCTGCACCCTCTGGGGCTGCGAGCTGAAATCGGCGAAAAGTGACCTGTGTGGGCGCCCAAACGGCACTTTGTGCGATCGCACCCAGCACTTTGGTTGGGGTTAGCCGATTTACGCAGCTAAACCCTACCACTTTGGGCGCAATCAGCGCGAAAAGCTGTAACAATTGAATAGCGGACCGCGATCTCCCGTCACTTTAGACGGGAGATCCGGCCCGCGAAAACATTTGAATTCCGCCCATAGTGTGACTTGTTTTTCTCTTGTCCAAAAGCATAAACAGGCAGCATGGGTGGGAATAGTGGGCTGCTATGAAGTATATCAAAGGAATTAAATTAACTGTAATAACTAATCTTATCAACTCCATGGCAGCCTAAACAAATGGGATGTACCAAAGCAATACGAGAAAAGATAGTTGGGTTCAAACAATATACAGTCAGGTGCATAAATATTGGGACATTGACAGAATTTATATATATTGGCCTCTAATCACCACCGCAATGGCTTTGAAATGAAACAAACAAGATGTGCTTTAAATGCAGACTTTCAGATTTAATTTGAGGGTAATTACATCCAAATCAGGTGGACGGTGTAAGAATTTCAACAGTTTCTATATGTGCCTCCCACTTTTTAAGGGGCCAAAAGTAATGGGACAAACTAAACAATCCTAAATCTAACTTTCACTTTTTAATACTTTGTTGCAAATCCTTTGCAGGCAATTACAGCCTGAAGTCTGGAACGCATAGACATCACCAGACCCTGGGTTTCATCCCTGGTAATGCTCTGCCAGGCCTCTACTGCAAATGTCTTCAATTCATGCTTGTTTTTGGGGCATTTTCCCTTCAGTTTTGTCTTCATCAAGTGAAATGCATGCTCAATCGGATTCAGGTCAGGGGATTGACTTGGCCTTTGCATAACATACCACTTTTTAGCCTTAAAAAACTATTTTGCAGTATGCTTCGGGTCATTGTCCATCTGCACTGTGAAGCACCGTCCAATGAGTCGTGAAGCATTTGACTGAATATGAGCATATAATATTGCCCAAAACACTTCAGAATTCATTCTGCTGCTTTTGTCAGCAGTCACATCATCAATAAATACAAGGGAACCAGTTCCATTGGCAACCATACATGCCCACGCCATGACACTACCACCACCATGCTTCACTGAGGAGGTGGTATGTTTTGGATCATGAGCAGTTCCTTTCCTTCTCCATACAATTCTCTTCCCATCACTCTGGTACAGGTTGATCTTTGTCTCATCTGTCCATAGGATGTTGTTCCAGAACTGTAATGGCTTTTTTAGATGTTGTTTGGCAAACTCTAATCTGGTCTTCCTGTTTTTGTGGCTCACCAATGGTTTACATCTTGTGGTGAACCCTCTATAATCACTCTTGTGAAGTCTTCTCTTGATTGTTGACTTTGACACATGTACACCTACCTCCTGGAGAGTGTTCTTGATTTGGCCAACTGTTGTGAAGGGGTTTTTCTTCACCAGGGAAATAATTCTTCTGTCATCCACCACAGTTGTTTTCCGTGGTCTTCCGGGTCTTTTGGTGTTGCTGAGCTCTCCGGTGCGTTCTTTCTTTTTAAGAATGTTCCAAACAGTTGATTTGGCCTGACCTAATGTTTTTGCTATCTCTCTGATGGGTTTGTTTTGATTTTTCAGCCTAATGATGGCTTGCTTCACTGATAGTGACAGCTCTTTGGATCTCATATTGAGAGTCGACAGCAACTGATTCCAAATGCAAATGTCACACCTAGAATCAACTCCAGACCTTTTACCTGCTTAATTGATAATGAAACAACGAGGGAATAGCTCACACCTGTCCATGAAATAGCTTTTGAGTTGATAGTCCCATTACTTTTGGCCCCTTAAAGAGTGGGAGGCACATATAGAAACCGTTGTAATTCCTACACCGTTCACCTGATTTGGATGTAATTACCCTCAAATTAAATCTGAAAGTCTGCAGTTAAAACACATCTTGTTTGTTTCATTTCAAAGCCATTGTGGTGGTGAATAGAGGCCAAAATATGAAAATTCTGTCAATGTTCCAATATTTATGCACCTGACTGTACACTAGCTGACCATTTCCTGCCAAACTGAGCACCATCAGATAATGTCATTGTCACCTTAGAATTTCTGGTACCTCACAATCATTTCTCTCATAAGTCTGCAATGATCTCCCTGATTCATTTGCGAGAGTATGTTTGGCTGGAGCATGCCCTTGTCCAAATCTGTCCTGAATTCCTTCTTTCGGTATAGTTACAGAAATTACCCTGGCAAGTTCCAATTTGTGTAATCATTCTTCTTTATCATTATTTGAAGATGTAGGGCCTGATTAAGAGGTGAATGCATTTGCAATTGGGATTTCGGACACAGCAGAAATGCGGAAATATGCTAATGTCGCAGCTGCCGTCTTGGGCATATAGATGCCTACTGCAGGCATCTCAGAGCACGCTGCTTACGTAGAAATGACGCAACATCGGGAACATCGGTTCCACCATTGAACTTCTAAACAGCCCTATAGTGTCTCAGAATGTCCGTCTCAACTAACATGCCGTGGTCAGTCCAACTGCAAAGTAATCTGCAATGGCTGATTAGGGCACGTCCAGGAAATGGTGTCGACACGCCTGAATTTTTGTAGCCACCACGCATCCCCCAAATGGTCAGTACCTGTCACTCACTTTGCAGATAAGTCCTCAGTGCTCCTGGCATCTCTAATCAGTCTCTGGGCACACGCAGTGCGGCTGTGACACATGCTCAGTGCCGAAAAAATCTCTCCACTGCGTCCGACACCGACATTGCGTCCACCTTTGAATTAGGCCCTTAGTGACAAAAGTATGATTTTCTGAGTGTTAGCAAGAGAAGACTACCGAAAGTAGGAATAGTTCAGAACGTGTTCAGAAACTGGAACTTGCATCATAGTGGATGTTTGCCTCCCACTTGACAATCAGACATGATGGGCACCAAAAATAACATCATAAGTATGAGACACTTGATGGAGATATATTGCAGTATAAAAATAAAGCTGTCCAGCATTTCTGGGCTACATGAAATGCAGCCAGTATGTACCCTGCATGCTAAATAAAATTAATGTATTTGCACCACTTGCAGTGGAGCATGGTTTGTCTAGGTACACAGTTGCTTATTTTTGCTTTGCTCCCAATTTGGAATCAGCCCCAGTATTCCTGAAGTGGTACAATGTTCCTCTTGCTGTAGGTAACAAGCTGGCCTATAAACCCTGAGCATCATACATGTGCCATGTTGTATGCAGATATGCACACATGTGCCCTAGGAGAGGATCCAATTCCCTGAGTTAGCGTTAATTGTATTAGATATAGAAGCCCCAATGTCGGTAACAGATAAAACATTTGTAGCAAACAGTTTTCTTGCCTTTCAATGTTTTTTTTTTTTTCTGCTTAAAAGCAATGGTTCGCAAACTAGGGGAGCAATAATCATGTTCATAATTGACTACTGGAAAATGTCACTATATCTATAAAACATTACTATATATCGATACGATATATAGTAATGTTTTGTAGGCAATCAGAAAAACGTACCTGTTCGGCGATGTCCTCTGATAAACGACCCCTCTGTGATCCTGGCAAGCATTGCAAAGAATGACATATCGGGAGTTCCATACGCCATCTTCCCACTTGTGCATGCGTTGAAAGTGCCTCGTGCGGTATCATCTGCCCACAGCACAGGGCGGCCGGGAGACACGAGGGGACGGAGAAGGAACTTTTTTCTTTTGGTCGTAATCGTGTGAAAATGGGAAGTATAGAGTGACATGAAGCTAAAAATAATGTACATATATGCTTGCTCAAGCTGGGAATTGAATTGGCCACTTACTGTATGTATTCAAAATTTGATCATGTTCTGTTTAATTGGGTTTGACAGAAAAACCGATTGAACAGTGCTGTGTGTGTGTGTGTGTGGGTCTGCGCGTGAATGTGTGTGTGTGTGTTTAGTTTACATGTCAATCAATGCACAAACAGTATGTGAACAAATTGTTGATTGATTCAGTCACTCATTTGCTGTTGGGCCTATGACAGTTGGTATGGCATGAAAAAAAAAAAGTGTAAATGTTGGAATTATAATGTTTATGTTCATAATAGGTAAGAAGTGAGCAAGTAATGCAAAAGTGTTCTTTCACAAGTAAAAGGGTTCAGTGAATTGTTGATTGAAACTTAGCTTGGGTCTGTGTTATTTATAATTGCACAATGTTTCTGCCTCTGTCCCACAATAAGCTTGCAGTTTGGAAAGCATCTGAAACTTAATTTACTCCCTATGGATAAAACTTTTGAAGGGATCCATAGCTCAGTGGGATGTGTATGGGCCAAGTTGCATATTTAACATGTAACTTGTCCTTGCTCCTCCGCTAAGTCTCAGGTCAGTTTCTTCATTATCTCATTGAGGACTCGCTGTTCTTCTGACCGTCCCTTATCACCATGTCTGTCCATCCAATCTTAACAAGTCATCCTGGAAAACAGCCATACAGTCTGGAACTGGTTTCCCTCCACCCCTGTGCAATTTTTTTTTTCTCTTTTTTTAGAAAAATCTTCCAGTTTTAAAATTTGTAGCTGGAGTTTAATATTACGCAGATCCATTCCCTTATAATGAATTAAAGTCTTGCTGTTATTATATTGTCTTCTTTCTTGCCAGTGATGAGTCAAGTACATTTTCTCTGTAGTTGTAAAAATATTAAAGCCTCTTAGGATCCCAGCCAACAATCTGCAAGGATAAAAAAAAGCTTGCTGTAAAGAGATGACTTATACAGTCTGTATGCTATGGGAGGGCATGCTATTGCCAAGCAGGTTAAGTGGTATGAGTGAGGCCTTACTGGCACAGGAGCACAGGTGTGTTTTCTGCAGAACCTATTTTCCTGTGCCACAATTTTGGTTGCACCATCTTGATCTAATTGAAGCCCACAGTTAAGTGAAATGACTAACCACCATCCTTGAACTTCACTTGTGAACATTAGAAAGGATGGTGGCTTGTTAGACGTCACAATATTTATAGGGAAGCAGCCAGATGCTTTTGTGATGCAGGCGATTTGCACCATCTAAGCACAGAGATGCCTGGTTTGGAAGTGATTCTGAGCATGTCAGAGGAAGACCTAAAACACAAAACATTCCAAATCATTTCTCTACAGAGTTCATTTCCTTGCTGCCTTCATGGCTGACCCTTATTTTGGTGACTTTGACATTGGGAGTATTTCCTGTTGGACTAATGTACTAATATGGCTTCCTTCCATTATTTATTTTCTTAAAATATCGCATCTCCTCATTATCTGCAGCAGACATAGCTCTGTACAAAGTTTCTGCAACGACTAACCTAAATGTAACAGAAACATCTATATTCATGCTAATTTATAGTAAGAGTATATTTTATATGCAAAGGGACTTTCACACACTTACCCTAAAATAAAAGGTCATAAGTTATTTGCTGGTTAATAATATTTGTATTAAACACTTTTGTGTCTCATGCAGTGACATGAATTATGTAGGCACAGTGCAAACGATTGCTTTATACTGTATTTCTGACTTGTACAGTATGTCTACAGTGACAGGGAGGGTTATCAGTTATAACGTGTTATAAACAGCTATGACTGGCAGCCGGTTACCCCAAGGTTTCTCTGCTGAGATGAAATGGTAGTATTACATGTAACTCTTTACCGCTTCACAAATATGTCTATAAGCCACACAGATCCCATGACTTCTGATTTGCTTATTTGCGGTTGCAAATCGTAAAACAGTATAAAATTCAGTGGTGACGTTGGTACGTAATAGGAATTTTAAAGAGCCCATGTCACCAAGAATTATCATGAAGTGATTCAGTGGCATCATTTGCCTAAGATGAGGAGAGACTCGGCATTGTTCTCGAATTGTAACAAATTCTAACATTATTTTTTATCTTGTCCATTACCATTTAGATAAATATATATGTAATATTTGTAAAGACTTTATTTAGCAATATCTGCTCAACCTTAATGGTTTTAAAGGGAATTAGGCATTCCCATGGCATCAATCTGAGTTAACTTGTAATGTGAAGAATACAGTGGGGTAGGTATAATGGAGGAGGTGTATTTGGAACAGAGGCCAATGTCCGCACAATGGTTTCCATCACACGCACCGTGGTTTATATCTATCTTCGTACAACATGCATATAAGAGATGCTTTGCCAAAACTTTATTACAAGTCGCAAATCGGAGACCTATTTATTTATTTTGGCTTTGCAGCCTCAGCTTGGATGGGTGCCTGTGATTCATTTCAGAGCTGTGGTTACTATTCACCAAATATAGTGCATTTTTGCTAATTGTATGGCTTGTGCAGAATTGATTTAGCTGTATTGTGACTTTTCTTTTTTTCACTCCAGATCCCCATTACTGTAAGCTGTGCTTTATTATTCTCTAATTATTAAGCAACATTCTAGAGACAATTGGCAGATGTTTAGCCAAGTATAATTACATTTTGATGGGACTCTTGGAGGTAGGGAATGTACACACTATATAATGCACAGGATGTGGCATAAGGGGATTGTTATCTTGCCAAATAATGATAAAAAAGGATTGCATAAATTGCTGCTGAATGCAAAATAGACTCTATGGGGTAAATTTACTAAGATTTGTGTCTGATCGAGTTTTGCCGATTAGAAACTCGATTTGCATTGCTGAAAATCGGGTGATTTTAGGCTTCTGAAACACTCAAATTTATCAAGAAGCGTGTTTAGCTGAGATCATGTATTTCGATGGTGTATATGGTTGAGATGTCCCGAGTTGCAAGTGTCTGAACGCAGCCAAACACTCCCGAGCAAGAAGCCTGCACATATCAGAGAGATATGTGAAGGCTGCTTGTGTGTTTTTAATGTAAAAAAAAGGGTTAAATGTGAAATAAAAATTACGTAGGGTCCCCCCCACAAAGCATAACCAGCCCCGGGCACCTCAGCCAGTCCTGGTTCCTAAAAATACGGGGGAAAAAACATGTAGGGTTCACCCGTATTTTAGGAACCAGCACTGGGCTGCTGAGCCAGTCCTGGTTTTATAAATAGGGGGAGAAAAATTGCGTAGGGTTCCCCCTATTTTTAAAACCAGCATTGGGCTCAAATTCAGCCGGGGTGTAATGCCACATCCAGGGGACCCTTTCACCGGGTCTCCCTGGCCAAAGCATGATCACCTCGAGCCAGTCAGCCCAAACTGGGGATCTCAGGGGAGGTAGGACCCCCCCAATAAAGGGCTTCCTCCTCTCCCAAGCACCCCAGACTTAAGCTGAAGCCCGGGGCTCTTTCCCGCATCACTAGCCGTTGGGTGCAGTGGTAATAGTGTGGAAAATAGAATTAAACTATTGTTTTTTTTACAGTAGAACTATAAGTGCCAGCGTGCCTGCCTTTTGGCACTTGTGGAACTACAAGTGCCAGCAGGCAGCCGGCACCCGTACCCCGGCTGTAAAAAATAATAGTTAACCACAAGACACACCATAGTAAGTAAAATTTTATTACATACCTACCACACTCACACATACTTACCTGCTGCCAGATGTTTGGTCCCCTTCTCCAAGTAGAATTCCAATGGGTTACCTGTTAAAAAAAATCTGCTACTCACCTAAGTCCTTGCGCTGGCCTCCGTAACATCCTCGGGTCTTGGCAAAATAACAAACCGACACCCGGACCAGTTCGTACTGTAGTGATGTATGTGTGACCACATACATCGCTATCTGACTACTGACTGCACATCACACGTGGAAACTGTCAGGAGCCGGAGCCGCCAACCAATCAGCGTACACTAACTGTAGAGGTTCCCCTGGCTGTGGCATTACACCCCGGCTGGATTTGAGCCCACTGCTGGTTTTACAAATAGGGGGAACCCTACACAATTTTTCCCCCCTATTTTTAAAACCACGACTGGCTCAGCAGCCCAGTGCTGGTTCCTAAAATACGGGGGAGCCCTATCCATTTTTTTTCCTTGTATTTTTAGGTGCCAGGGGCTGGTTATGCTTCTTTTTTTGGGGGGGGGGGCTACGTCATTTAAATAAAAAAAAATTAACACCTTGGGTAGTTTCCATGCAGAAACTTACTCAAATCACACTGATCTGTGTATGTTTCTGCCAAACTCGCAGCTCAGGAGGTGGTCTGTTTGATACTTCTATTTAGGTCTGAGTTTGCTACAATTACACCCGTGATTGTAATCACGATTCTTAGTAAATTCCCGAGTTGTATCTTTTGCACAGTAAG
The DNA here is from genome assembly GCA_031769625.1 of Taudactylus pleione. Lineage (NCBI taxonomy): Eukaryota > Metazoa > Chordata > Amphibia > Anura > Myobatrachidae > Taudactylus > Taudactylus pleione. Next base: position 2,372,713 of record JAUIMM010000120.1, read on the forward strand.
TGCTTTCGAGTTTAGTCGATGGCGTATTCAATCGAGTTTGCATTCTCACCCAGTTTTTCAGTGCAAATAGGGAAATCTCTCCCGAGTTTGTCTTTAGAAAATTTGCGAGTTTGAAAAAAATGCCTAATCTCGACTAAACAGGAATCTTGGTAAATTTACCCCTATGTACGTATCGGTGCTGTTCTGTGCAGAGAATCCTGTTTTCTGGATATTTGCATTTTTAAAAATGGCAAAGCTGTCATTCTGCTTCATGTTTGAGTTAAATGAAACTACTGACCACTGCTAGTGTCCAATAAAAACACCTTACCCCCCACCCCCATGCAGAACTACCATAAAACTTTTAAAGCTTCAATACAAACTACTGTAAAATCTTGCTATAGTGCTTCTCCCATGAGTCAGAGCCATTGGGACTTCACCATGCAGCTGGTTTTCCCAAGGCTCCTCTGCGGAAAACTGCTGGAGAGGGAATGTGAACAAGAGGACCAGTCACAAGCTGCAGTTAATAAATTGCGGTTTGTAATTGGTTCTCCTGCTCAAGAACCCCCGCCCCTCTTTCTTCACCATTTAAAAGTGGCAAACTGAATATATTTATCCTGTTCTGGATTACAGAACTGGCAGAGCTGCATGTAGCAGCCAGAAGGTACTCTGCTAGGGGAAAAGGCAATTTGCAAAACTCCTACAGTAGTTGATAGTAGCAAAACAATTATAAGACTTATAGAGGGGAATTCATTTGTTAGCGCTGGGAGTCTTCCTAATGGAGCAATTAAATTGTTGCTTCGATCAGATGCCCATTAGTATTTTACACGCCCAAAAGGACGGGGTTTAGACGGGAAAAGTGGCTAACCCCGTCTAAAAAGTCCTGGTTTTGGCGTCCAAACTACTATTTGGGTGTCTTAACTAAGGACTTTTCACACATTTTTTTTCACACATCCGGAGACTGCAAGAAAAAATTTGACTGCTGCAACTAAAGGGCGTCTGATCAGAGCAACAGTTGAATTGCTCTGAGAGATGCCCATTAGACACTCAGCGCTAACAATTAAATGGTCGCTGCACACGCTGCGGCGTTTTGTGTGTTAATCAGCACCCAATGACAGTCAGACAGACTCCCATTAGCTGCTTCGCCCACTGCAAGAGCCGGGCTGGAGCTCGATCATGAGCTCCGCCTTCCGGCTCTTGCAGTGGGTAATGGGAGAGGCGTCATGATGTCATTACATCTCTCCCATAATGCAGGGCACACCAGCCCGGGAGGACTGACGTGCGGCGGCAGAAGCTGTGGCCGGAGCGTGGGTCCAGGTAAGTGGGTTTTTTTAACATTTTTTACATGTTTGTATCGGCACTGCATCGGAGGAAGGGAAGGGAGGTGGGGGGGACTTCTACTGGGGACTACTATTGGAGGGGCTACTGCTGGGGGCACTGCATCGGGGGGACCTCTACTGGGGGGGTACTACTAGGGGGGGAACTACTGCTGGGGGCACTGTATCAGGAGGGGGGACCTCTACTGGGGACTACTACTGGAGGGGAGTCTTCTACTGGGGGCACAATATAAGGGGCTTACTACAAGGGGCACTGCACTGGGGGGACCAATACTGGGGGCACTGAATAGGGGGATCACTACTGGAGGCCTGCTTAAGGGGGACCACTACTGGGGGCACTGCATAGGGGGGACCACACCTGGGGGCACTGGATTGGGGGGATCACTACTGGGGGCCTACATAAGGGGGACCACTATTGGGGGCACTGCATGGGGGGGACTACTACTGGGGGCACTATATAAGGAGCACTGCATAAGGGGGACCACTACTGGGGGTACTGTATAAGGGGAACTAATGGGGGGCTGCATAAGGGGGACTACTCCTGGGAGCATTGCATACTGGGGGTACAGTATAAGGGGAACTAATGGGGACCACTACTGGGGGTACTGTATAAGGGGCACTACTAGGGGCCTGCCTAAGAAGGACCACAACTGGGGACATTGCATACTCGGGGTATTGTATAAGGGGCACTACTGGGGTTAAGTAGCGTTCCCGCTAGGCTGCTTTAGCGGGGTGCAATGCCCTGCCCTCCTTCTGGAGGGCAAAATGCGCCCTGCCCTCACAGCCTGCGGATGCCGTCTTCCCCGTGGGTCGCAGTGTCTTGTGGGTGGGGAAATGTGCGGTGACCCAGTCACCGCCGGAGAATAGACGCTTGGCGCATGTGGGGCACTATATAAGGGGGCTGCCCGGCATGTCCGTAAGTGCCGGGCACGCCCCCAAGAGTGATGAAAAGGGCCGGAGCTAGAGTGAACACTAGTTAAGGTGCATATGGAGAGCCATGTTCAGAGTGACGAGAAAGGGGTGTGTGTCATGTTGACACGCCCCATTTTTAAGTGACCACGTCCATTTTTTTGCCACGCACATAGGAGAGGGGGTCTCCATTTTTAAATTTGCCCTGGGCTCTAAATACCCTTGTTACGCCACTGCTTGTATATTGTTCAAATATTAATCATGTTTGTATGAGCAGAGACTAAGAAGTGGGAGGGGTCATGAATAGTAAGGGGAGGAGTCTTTGCCTGGAGCCAGATGCTGACGCGAGGTGGGCCTGTGTGCTCTTGAAATGCCAGGGCCTCTTTTTAGTCCCAGTCCGGCCCTGCCTGGGTCCCAACAAATTACGCTACATTTGCAGATGGGACACGATCGCGCCCGCCGCAAAGCAACTAGCTCATGTCACTGCCTCTCCACCTATCCAGCCCTCTAGGGGCTTAAGTATAGGGGCGGAGCTTAAGGCCAGATCTGCCGGGTACTGCACACACAGAGAAGCCGCTGATGTGCCCCACCATAATAAAGAAAAGAGGTGCATGCTGGCTGCTCCTGTAATATATATAGTATAATTGTTTTATGTATATACACAGTATATATATATATATATATATATATTTCAACAAAAACAATAAAGAGTGCACTTAAATTAATACTCAATGATTTCTGATGTCGTTACATTGGAATAGCAAGAAATATATACATATAGGGGCATATTCAATAAGCTGCGAGAATAGCAAAAAACCCGCACCTGCGAGGTTTTTCCTGCAGGTGCGGGTTTTTTGCTATTCTATTAGGTGCGTGGTTTTTTATTAAACACGCGTCAGGAGGTTTTTTTCCACGCACCTCCTGAGCAAGCGTGATTTTTCTTAAAATCGTTGCTTTTAGGTTAAATCAACAACACTTGCTCTGACACCCCCGCAGCCCCCCCCCAGATTTCTAACTAAGCAATTGGAAGTATCCAATTAGCTTAATTAGTACTAAATTACTTACCTCCAACAGCGCCGTCTTCTTCATCCTGCGTCGGGAGCCGGCTCTTCTGCAGCAGTGGTGAGTATGTTAGTGTGTGTGGTGTATGTAAGTGTGTATGAGTGTGTGTGTGTCCCGATGTCAGTGTGCCCCCCGCAGTGCTAGTGTGGCCCCCCTGGAATGGGCGCTGGGAGAACTACATCTCCCAGCAGCCCTTGCTCCTCCCACCAGCCTCTGGGACTCCCAGCAGCCCCCTCTCCAGTAAGAAGAGAGAGGGGAGGGAGCTGCGGAGACTACTGGAGACCCCCGGAAAGATAAGTGGTGTTTTTTTTCAGTAAAAAATACGCGCCGTGGGATTTTCAGAACTGAAAGTCCTGCGACCAGTATTTTTGGAATTGAATATCGCAGGTATTGGGAGCACGCATACCCGCGGTATTTCTAAATTGGGCGCGAGGGGTGCGAGGTTTTTACCTTGCTCCCAATTGGATATGCCCCATAGTCTTTGGATGGAACCAATGTGGATCAAACCTGCGGCAATATTCTATGTAGTAGACTTTTAGTCATCTTCAATTCTATACACATAGGCCCTCATTCAGAGCCGGACGCTCTGAGCAGAGCGCACGCTCTGAATGAGGGCCGTCCTCCATAATTATGGAGCGTCCTCCTGGACGCTCGTATAGCTGTGGGTCACCACCCACAGCCTATACGAGCGTGCAGGTTGATGGCCGCAATGGTCTTGACCATCGCGACCATCGCCACTGCGAGCCAGAGCCTGCAGTTGAGTTTCTCAACCGCAAGGCCCGGAGTGATTTTGGCTCTATCAGAGCCAAAATCACTCCCACTGACATCACTACGGCTTCTGACGATAGGCGTTCCCTTGGGAACGCCCCCGTCTGGGAGGCACGCCCCCGGCACGCCCACCAAAGGGGGTGTGCTGTCAATCAACATCGACAGCACGCCCCCTTTGATCAGACACACCGAGCGAAGGAAAGTCCTTCGCTCGTCGCGTCTGGCGCATGCGCACGACGGAGCTCCCGCCGTCGTGCGCATGCGCAGTGCACACCATTGACCCACTTGCGAGAGGACAGCCGCTTGCGAGTGGGTCTGAATCAGGGCCATAGTCCTCATAATTTGAAGGTATGAATTGGTTCCAAAGCCAGTACCAGACGGAGCAGATTGTCAGTATCCTTCCAATGACATTGTTCTCTGAATGGACTTTACCATTAAAGCCACTGAAGCAAAAGCCGGAGATCTCTCTTTAAAGTGGTAGAATCCTCCTCAGGTTCAATCTAAAACAAAAACTCTTGCACCAAGAAAATCACCCAAAATTAATATCATAAAAGATTTATTGATCGTATAAAAACGTACATTCAATAAAAAGTGGACAATTCACAGGTTAGATGATCAATAACACTGTCCCACCTTTGAATATATCATATTGATAATACCCTATATGGGTAGATATATGCACAAATGACACCAAACGCATTTCGTCCTTAAAAGGACTTCATCAGGGGTATTTCAGAATATTTTTCTTAGTATGGAACTCACAATATTTAAGCCTGGAGACACTTAAATGGTTAGTCCGCAGTGACCAAATATCTGGACAGATTTATCACCAGGCACCAAGTGACATGAATTCACTCTGGACTGATCCTACTGGTAGTACCTTTACAGACAGGTTTTCCCTTGCACCACTATTCAGGCATCTACTGATGCCGACGGCCGCGACGGGTGCAATGTGCTGTTCTGGAATAGTGTACAATTGCCCCACAGAGGCCGATTCAATTACATACAAGCTGCTGCTGGGACCTCACATAGCAGCAATTATGGTAGCTCATGGAGGTGTGCACAGAAAAGAAGCGAGAGACATATCCTGCTAAACCACCGGAAGCCATTCTGGTGTCAGGTCACGTGTAATGGAATCGGCCCCATAGTATATTGTATTTGGACAGAAAAGATAGCTATTTAATGTATAGCTTCTGTATATTTCAAATAAGTATTTTTTTTTATATATAATGACCATTTCACCTGCTGGCTAGAACATGGCCATCTGACTATGCCACCAGATCATGTGCTAGGTTCTCAAACTCGGTCCCCAGGACCCCAAACAGTGCATTTTTTTTCAGGTCTCCTCACAGAGCCGCAAGTGAAATAAATAGCTCCACCTGTGGATCTTTTAAAATGTGTCAGTGAGTAATGAGTGCACCTGTGCACCTGCTGGGTAACCTGGAAAACGTGAACTGTGTGGGGTCCTGAGGACCGAGTTTGAGAACCACTGTAATAGTGTATTTTGCAGTGAAATGTCTGTAGTTTTCATCAAACCTTCACTGGACGTGTTACAGTGGTCCAGCAAAGTTAACTACCACCAGTTAAGCTTACATTAAGAATGTTGGAGGGGAGTGCGCTCCTGTGATGTCTCCTCCTCTCTGTAGTGATACGCCAGTGGGATGACGTCACTGCTGGGCTATGCGCATGTGTGAATCCCATTCACACTACTGTGTAGAGTGCTACAGTACTGCATGGACGTGCAGTACTTAGCTCCTTCGGTGAGAACTATTGTGACCAAGCAGGCTACAACAATAGGTTATACTAATAAAGAATATTAAATAGGCTTGATTATTTCCTCAAATAAATTGTTAACATATGACACAGAAGTGAGTAACAGTGTTGGGCAATAATTTAATTCCTTATTGCATAAAACTGACAGATTAGAAAACTGTAAAAAGAAAAAGGATATAATTGAGCAATTTTGTTCCCAAACGTCTCCTATTTCTTTGAAATTTCCCATGGAAAGCCAGGAATTGCTCTGGACTCCAAAGTGACTTGCCTATCTGTGCCATATTCACACGCTCTGTCAAACAACAGGCGCTGAGAATGGCAAAGCCCAGCCTACCTAATATATACAGTCCCACCGATATGTATATACCTTCAGCAGTGTGTGTGTAAAATTAACACCCAGGCAGGAGGCTACAAAAGAAAAACCTCTTTAAATGTTTGAATGGGAAGCAGATGCTTTGTGATTGAGTACAGATGGGAAGAAAGTGCATTGGTCTTTGAACATGGCTCTTATAGTCTAACAGGAAGCGAGACATCACGTTAACACTGACTCCTTCTAAATGCTTAATAGTAGACAGTGCGCTGATAACCACCCCTGACATAGATCACTAGAGACCTGCGAGCCACGGAGGTGCCATGAAGACTTGCAGATTTTAACTATGTGCCCTGGTTCACTGAGGATTTACATTTACAAGTATGTGCTTCATCGCTCTCATTAACTTTTGTCATAAACAGAGCTATTGATCAGAGCCTAGGAAAAACAAAAGTGGGCCAATCCCACATTTTTCTGGCTGAAGCAATTTTCATGGGTTAAATGAGATTTATGTGCAGTTTCCCCATGTGTAAAGTCAGACGAAAACAAAGTTCTTTCCACATATGTGTCACTACTGCCCATTTGCTCTCCTCCATAATAGGGAATCTACTTTGGGTCTTAGGGCCCGATTCAGACCCGCTCGCTAGGATGCGTTCGCACGCAGCCTGCCAATATTTGCAATCTGCGCATGCGTATAAGACGCAGTGCTCGTGCAGGAACCAGTCACTGCGATCGCGAACCGATCGCCCCTTCTGCACAGACTCCTCGCTAGAATGAATGACAGGACGAGCCGTTTGTGGGTGGTCGATGGAAACGGGGGTGTGGTGGTGCGAACGCAGGCGTGTCTGTATGTCTTAACGCCGTTTCAGAGGCATGCATAATTAAAACGCACCTTCATAATACACGTGACATGGCTGAATTACACCCTGAAGCACTCGCAGTGTTAGCGGTAGGCAGGGGCGGCTCTTGGGGTGCTCGACCAGTGCGGTCGAACAGGGGCGCCACCCATAGAGGGCGCACCTCTCCCCAACATCCCGATTTCAGCGGGACAGTACTGTCCTGCTGTTCCACCCGTGGTCCGAAGTAGCCCACAGGTGGTCAAATCGGGAGGTTGGGGACCCCCACCGCCGCAGCGGAGTCTGAATGGATGCTGCGCATTCAGTGATGGGAGAGGGCTGGGGGAAGCCCAGCTAGTGAGGCTCCCCCCAGCCTGACATTATTTGGAGGCGTGCCATTGGGGGCGTGACCTATGGGGCGCACTGTAGAGAGCTGGCACAGGGTGCTCCAACCCCTGGAGCCGGCCCTGGCGGTAGGGTATGGTCATCCACAAGTGCTGCGTATGGGTCCGATGTTACTCAATGTTACTGATTGTTTCATACACGTGTATTGCTAAGGGAAATATTGTGTATTTCTGACGTGTATTGCTAAGGGAAAGTGGGCGTCTTATGATAGGCTGGTGGGCGTCTACATACACACCGCGATCGCACGCCAAGACATAGTGAGCGTGCTAATGTCTTGCCATGCGAACGCCGGATTTGCATACTTTGGCAGCTGATCTAGCAAGGGGTCTGAATCGGGCCCTTAGTACATAGTGGTTCTGTTGGATTGTAAGCTTTGGAGCAGAACCCTCTTGCTGCTTTACCTGGGAGTACATTTACTTAATTGTGTGTTTATAGAAGTGGAGATGTTGCCCATAGCATCCAATCAGATCCTAGCTATTATCTGAATCTAGAAGGTGCTAGATAAATGATAAGTAGAATCTGGTTGCTATGAGGAACATCTCCACTTTTATAAACCCGCACATTAGTAAATTTACCCGCCCCCCCAGTCTTGTTTTATTGGTGTGTATGTCCTGAATTGTAAAGCGCTGCTGCGCTTTCTTGCAATATATAAATAGCTGTTTATTATAAAAATTAATGTCATACAGTAATAGTACCAGATCATAAGTGACACATATATTCTTCAAAATTTTTATTGCTGCTTTAAAACATCAGTCAGACTCACCAGTCTGATGTGCCAGTGGAGACGTTACCCAAGGCAACCAATCAGCTTCTACCTATCATTTTATAGCATGTATTTGATAAATGCAACCTCACTGGCATACTTCTCCACTCTTTTCACTGCTTCACACATCTACCCCAGAGTATGTATTTAATTTCGCACTTTCTACAGTGAAGTGTAGCCAATGGTTTACTATGGCCTAGATGAATATTATTGATTTGTAAAGTGTGTACAACATGTGTAGTGTTGTACAAACTAATTAGTACATCCAGACAATTAAATAACTACATATGTTGCACAAACTTCAGCCTAAAGGCTTGTGGGGCTGATTCTGAGTTTCGAGTAAAGCAAAAAAGAACAAGTAACTTTGCAAAACCATGTTGCACTGCAAATGGTTTAGAATTTAGATCTAAGGCCCTCATTCAGACCCACTCGCGAGCGGCTGTCCGCTCGCAAGTGGGACGATGGTCCCCACTGCGCATGCGCACGACGGAGGGAGCTCCGTCGTGCGCATGCGCGAGACCCGACGAGCGAAGGACTTTCCTTCCCTCGGAGTGTCTCATCAAAGGGGGCGTGCTGTCGATGGTGACTGACAGCACGCCCCCTTTGGTGGGCATGCCGGGGGCGTGCCTGCCAGACGTAGGCGTTCCCAAGGGAACGCCTACCGTCTGAAGCCGGCCCCACTGACATCACTAGTGATGTCAGTGGGAGTGATTTTGGCTCTGATAGAGCCAAAATCACTCCTGGCTTTGCGGTTGAAAAACCCAACCGCAGGCTTTTGCTCGCAGTTTCGATGGTCGCGATGGTCAAGACCATCGCGACCATCATTCTGCACGCTCGTATATGCTGTGGGTGGTGACCCACAGCTATACGAGCGTCCAGGAGGACGCTCCATATTAATGGAGGTGGGCCCTGATTCAGAGCGAGCGCTCTGGTCAGAGCGTCCGGCTCTGAATCAGGGCCTAAATGTGCAGAGAGGTATAGATGTGTATATGTCCAAGCTCAAATCTAAATTGTAGCGTCAAAATAAAGCTGTCCAGCATTTGCAGGCTACATGCAAAGGCAGCCAGTATTTACCCTGCATGCAAAAAAATTCAATGTATTTGCATCCTTTGTATAAATGACTTATTCCACATACAAAGTTAAGGCCCCCATACATCAGAGATTGATTGTAGCAATCGTGCAATTTGCAATCGATTGTGTATAAAAATCTTTCCCTTTCAATCGATTGCAGATTGCAGAATTGCCACAATCGATTGAAAAAGGGAAAGATTCTTATACACAATCGATTGCAAATTGCACGATTGCTGCAATCAATCTCTAATGTATGGGGGCCTTTACTTGCTTTCTTTTGATTGGTTCTCAACTCAGAATTAGCCCATTTATGTCTTGCTGTAAAAAATGTGCTCATTGAACTGACTCACAGGTGTTGTGGAGGCACAGGACAGCTCTCTCTGCAGATTATACAGGCACAGTAGTAACTCCCTTAATGACATTTGAAGTGTGCTCTCTGGAAGAAGTCTCCATCCCTAGATGCAGGTGGGCAGTGATAGGGGTGGGTCTGGACAATAGCATCATTAGGCCCCGTCCCTCGTGACAAAAAGCAGCGAATCACAGACATTTGAATAGGGGACAGGGCCAAATGACACGATTATCATAGAATAGCGTAATTAAGCCCTGCCCCCTCCTGATGGACTGCAGATTCACAGTAGGGGGTACATTTACTAAAGTGAGAGTTTTTAGAAGTGGGTTTTAAAAGTGATGTTGCCCATAGCAACCAATCAGATTCTAGCTATTATCTTCTAGAAGGTGCTAGTTAAATGTTAAGTAGAATCTTATTGGTTGCTATGGGCAACATAACTTTTAAAACTCACTTCTAAAATCTGTCACTTCAGTAAATTTACCCCTAAGATTCTGCCAACTTCACTAGGAAGTGGGCGGGATGCGGGAGAAGTGCCTACCTTTCCGGGGGTGTGGGGGGCAACCCGAAAAAATCAGGAGCCTCCCGCAGGTTCTGGGAGAGTAGACAAATATGCCTTATACCAGTGGTTCGCAAACTCGGTCCTCAGGACCCCACACAGCTCACATTTTCCAGGTCATCCAGCAAGTGCACAGGTGCACTCATTACTCACTGACACATTTTAAAAGATCCACAGGTGGAGCTAATTATTTCACTTGTGATTCTTTGAGGAGACCTGGAAAACATGCACTGTTTGGGGTCCTGAGGACAGAGTTTGAGAACCTGTGCCTTTATACCTTATGTGAAATGATCCTAAAAACCGAGGCATTTGTTACCATACCATTGTCCTACACCCAGTAGCAGGAGCAAGTAGGAAACATGGCCGCTCTTTGGTGTGGGACATTTGTATTTGTAGCTGCAAAGGGTAGCCTCAGGATTAAGAATAGGAAATTCCTGTTCTTAATCATACAATGAATTTACAAAAAATAAGGAAGTTGTCCCTATTGCTGGATACACACTGGTAGATATATTGGCCGATCAATTGATCAGCCAATATATTGTATACAATGTCGTTCACAGACATATTGCGTTGGCTTGGCTGTGCTGCACAGCTGATGGCAAATATATCTGTATATATCTGTCCATCCTGCTGTGAGATGCGCACACAGGGGGGTTTCTGAGTACCCAGAAACACACCCTGCCGAACCCCAATTTTTTTTTCAGAGACAGAAACAGAGCTCCGTCTCTGACCCCTGCTTACTAATGCTGCTCCTTGAAGCTGTGAACGCTGGTCATGACGTCACCCGCGATTTGAGGAGCCTGCCCTGCGCGCCTGCTGGATCTGGACAGATCCAGTCAGAGCAGAGGCTGCGGCGTTGCTGGAGCGGAAGCCAGCATGGTAAGGTGAGTACTGGGTTGGGGGAGGGGCCCTGCATATGGGGCACTACTTTAGGGGGTACTGCATAAGGGGCACTACTTTAGGGAGGCCTGCATATGATGCACTACTTTAGGGGGCATTGCATAAGGGGACCTACTTTAAGGGCCCTGTATCTGGGGCACAACTTTAGGGGGTACTGCATAAGGGGCACTACTTTAGGGGGCCATGCATAAGGGGCACTACTTTAGGGGGCACAGCCTAATAAGCACTATTGCCTGAGAGCCAGTGGGGGGGGGGTCAGCCTGAGAGCTGGGTGGATGATGCCTGCTTTGATGCTTATGGGGGCAGAGTGGGGCTGTTGAGATAACTCAGGGGGGGTGGGGGTTGCAGGAGTGACATGAGGGGCTGCTGCAGTGGCATGGGGGGGCTGCAATGACAAGTAGGCTGGAATGGCAAGGGAGGGGGTTGGAATGACAAATGGAGGAAGTACTGTATGTGAAGTATTATGTGAATCTTGCTTTTTCAATGTATTTTATGTGGTTCTGGATTTCACAATGTATTTTATGTGGCTGTTTCTTTTTCAATGTATTTTATGTGGCTGTGGCTTTTTCAGTGTATTTTATGTGGATCTGGCTTGTTTCAGTGTATTGTATGTATTTTATGTGGATCTGGCTTGTATTTTCAATGTGCTGTGCTCGCCCCCGGCGTGACTAAAAACGGGGGTGTATCTCACATCTATGTGTGTGGAGTATACTGGTCGGTCTTAGAGGTGTAATTTAAAATGTACTTATGTCCAACTGCAGATGAGCCCCATTTAATTTACATTGTTTGGCACATACTGTAATAACTATGTACATGGTGTGTGTATATATCACATCACACATCCCCATAATGTGGCACACATCCTTGGGCACAGATTCCCTGTAATGCAGCACAAGATGGGAGGGTACAGTCTCTGCGCAGGTCCCCCCCCCCTCCCCATCTCTATCACCATCTGATTTCCACAGTAGGCCCTGGCACTTTTGCTAATCTTCAGAAAAATGGCGCTGGTGCCATTTTCCCAGTTATTTCTGTAATGCACATGTGCAGCTCCAGAAACATGGCATCTACATCAGTGAAACATGTCTGGTGCAGATAAATTACAGTAAGTCTCAGAGGGACCGAGGTCTCCAAGAACCCTGTCCATTTTACTAAAATATTATAAATATTATATAGGTTGTGTATTGAGTCCCTTCCTTTACTCTTTGTACACATCAGATTGTGTCTCTAGTTCGGAATCAAATTCTATTTTAAAATTTGCTAATGATACCACGATAGTGGGTCTGATCAGTGATGGGGATGAGGATAGTTATAGAGCAGAGGTGGATCAACTCGTTAAGTGGGGCGAGGACAATAAGCTGCTGTTGTGGTAGATTTTAGGAGGTTTAGGAAAAGTGGCCCCCGACCCCTATTTTTGAAGGGCTCTGAGGTGGAGAGGGCTAGTGGATTTAAGTTTTTTGGAATTAATTTTTCTTGTCATGGTCTTCACCTTTTTTTCCTTAGAAAACTAAGATGAAGTGGGTTGTCTAGGCTATTACTTGTACATTATTATTGTTGTATAATTGAGAGCCTTCTACCGTATTCTATCACTGTTTGGTATAGGTATTCCAAGTGCTCGGACCATGGTTTTTTAGCTAGGGTGGTTGAAGCGGTAGAAAGAACCATTGGCCAATCCCTACCTACATTAGAAGATATTTACACTAAAATGTTTGTTATTCCAAAGCATATAAGATTGTCGCTGATTTTAGCCACCCATGTCATTCTCTGTTCTCTTTATTGCCTACTGGTAAGTGTTTTAGATGTATTAGGTCGGTGTCAAACCAGTAGAATGTGAAACAGTTTTTTCCCTGCCGCAATAATTTTTACATTTTGCTTCAATTTATGTAATTTATCTGACTGAGTATCTTGCACTACAATTTCGCTGACACATTGTATTGTGGATGTGACAATAAATTTTGATTGATTGACTGAAAATAGTTAAAAAAAAAACTAAAAAAAACGCACAGGCACAAAGTTATAAAACAATTGCCCAAGCCATCATTGATCACTTTTTTAAATATAAAAAATCATATCTGATACCCAATGCCTAAACATAAGTGCTAAGGAAATAATAAACAAAATCTTCTCTGAGGTCCAGAGAAAACACAATGCCCAATTAATAGAGCGCCAACCGCTAAATGAGGGACTGTCCTTCCATCCATTTCAGCTCCTAACAAGTAGATTCCAACAATGGCTGTTTGTAATTGGCTGATATTCCTCACCGCTTTCATCCCACATAAAAAAGACCATTAAAGGTTGTAGAGCTCAATTCATTTTAATAACCCATTCATTTCAGTGCATGTCTCACTCACATCTATTAGGCAAATAAATTATCCAAGCCTGGTTATAATAGAATTGCATGTTTTCATCATGTAGTATCAGTGTAAATTCCCTATAACTGACAAAGATAATAATCCATTCCAGAACAAAGTGTTCCTGGTTATCAAAGTTCGTTGCACATCCCTATCAGCAGCTGAAATTAATTCACAAATCAGATCTATCAGTAGCGTACTTCACTCCAGCTCAATACATTTGGAAATCACAATTTAATCTTCCACAAAAAAGAAACCATTTATTAGAAAACTAGGTTTTAGACAAACATTAACTAGAACAGTTGGAAAATGATTTTACTGTTGGATAATGATGTAGTAATGTAAGGTCATCTAATGGTCTAAAGTTAGGTGGCAAAGGGCAGCCAAGCTTGGTCCCTCAGAAAGGTGTCAAAGAAAAAAGGAGATATGATATGTACTATATATTAATTACGCAAATCTATGCCTGTTTTAATTCTATGGCACTTATATTTCTTCTAGCAGCACACACACGCTGGTGGCTCCGATTCTGTGATAATAAGGTGTAAAAGGTGTATAGAGCTTGAGGACCCTTGCCTTAAAAAGGCCATATCTACATACTACCCACATAAAGGTCATATTTCTCTGGTTACATTAGGCTCTGAAGTATTGTATCACCTTTGATCATTTCTAGACACTTGGGATAGTAAAGGTGGACAGTAGGTTGCTGAAAAAAAAAAAGTGTTTATTTAGCTCATAGTTGCCAACTTTGCGCTGGGCGGTGCTGGATTTAGTTATTGTGGGTATAACTGCTGAAAGACGGGAATTGTGGCATGCAGTGATATCTAGAATATAAGTTTCACATACATTGATGAAATACGTATCAATTTTCATACATCACCATTCATACATACATCACCATTCATGTTTACAATCTATAAAGAACATGCCATAATGTAAAAGTTCCCATGATTTTCACCCAAATCTGAAAAGTCTTAACACGTGGATAAATCCGGTATTGTCCTTTGCACATATTTGCCGACAATTAGTGAGGCTCAAAGACATGGAGGAAACGTTGTGGAGAAGAAACGAGAATGTGTGCTCAAAGAAGTGTGCTGATTTACTGGAAACATTTATTTATAGGGTATGTGTATTGCATTACTGGTGTGTGCACCTCATTACATGGACAAATCTATAAACGGTGCACGGTGTACTGAGTACACTGGCTCCTGGGTTTCAGGGGGGCCCACACTGCTCACCCATTCAAAATGCTTACCTCTCCGTCGGTGCCGTAAGCGTCATGTTTATAATGTTGACCCTTCTTTTTCAAGACCCCTGCAATTCGCCCTGGCATGCTGTCAATCAACTTCTGGGCCACATACTGACTGATGGCCGCCTATTCTTGCCTAATCAATGCTTGGAGTTTGTCAGAATTTGTGGGTTTTTGTTTGTCCACCCGCCTCTTGAGGATTGACCACAAATTCTCACTGGGATTAAGGTCTGGGGAGTTTCCTGGCCATGGACCCAAAATGTCGATGTTTTGTTCACCGAGCCACTTAAGGCCCCCAAACACGGCATGATATACATGCCGATCCGACGGATCGTCACGATATAGGTACTATATCGTGCCGTGTATGGGCACGATATTGTACCTGATATTGTGCTGCATGCTCCCGTTGGGTCGTACATCATGATCCCTAGATCTTCCTGCAAAACCATCTGATCTGGGTACGATGTACGATCCCATTCAGATGAAGGAGGGGGAAGCCGGCATATCATGCAGTCTACGGGGACCGCACGATTGCCCGCCGGTGACAGCACGATCCGCCTGCCGACGGATCGGCAGTCGCCCTACACAATTCATTGCATGGTGTATGGGCACCTTAAGCAGGGTCGGACTGGCCCACAGGGGTACAGGGGAATCCCCCGGTGGGCCCCACAGCCTGAGGGCCCACCCCCTCCTCTAGGGATCAGGTTTAAGACTGTGCACTTGAACTATACATATGTTACACTATATATGTAATTTTTTAAGGGGACCAGTCCATGCACTCTCAGTGGAGGCTGGTCACACTCCCTCTGGAGGTTGACCACACCCCTGAGCAATGCTCAGTCCAACACTGACCTTAAGTTATCACTTTTGCCTTCTGCTCCATCATGCTGGATGGTTGGGAGAACTTGCTAATGGAGGATGTTTTGGTAACATTCTTTATTCATGGCTGTGTTCTTAGGCAAAATTGTGAGTGCGCCCACTCTCTTGGCTGAGAAGCAAGCCCACACATTAATGGTCTCAGGATGCTTTACTGTTGGCATGACACAGGATTGATGGTAGCGCTCACCTTTCCTTCTCCGGGCAAGCGTTTTTCCAGATGCCCCAAACAATCTGAAAGGGGATTCACCAGAGAAAATAACTTTACCCCAGTCCTCAGCAGTCCAAACCCTGTACCTTTTGCAGAATATCAGTATATCCCTGATGTTTTTCCTGGAGATAAATGGCTTATTTGCTGCCCTTCTTGACACCAGGCCATCCTCCAAAAGTTTTCGCCTCACTGTGCGTGAAAATGCACTCACACCTGCCTGCTGCCATTCCTGAGCAAGCTCTGCCCTGGCGGTGCCCCGATCTTGCAGCTGAATCAACTTTAGGAGACTGTTCTGGCATTTGCTGGTAGTTCTTGGGCGCCCTGAAGCCTTCTTCAATACTATTGAACCTCTCTCCTTGAAGTTCTTGATGATCCGATAAATGGTTGATTTAGGTGCAATCTTACTAGCAGCAATGCCCTTTTTGTGCAAAGCAATGATGACTGCACGTGTTTCCTTGCAAGTAACCATGGTTAACAGAGGAAGAACAATGATTTCAAGCTCCACCCTCCTTTTAAAGCTTCCAATCTGTTATTCTAACTCAATCAGCATGACAGAGTGATCTCTAGCCTTGTCCTCATCAACACTCTCACCTGTGTTAACGAGAGAATCACTGACGTATGTCAGCTGGTCCTTTTGTGGCAGTGCTGAAATGCAGTGGAAATGTTGTTTTTGGGATTAAGGGCCTGAATCAGCAAGAAATGCACGGATGCAGACGCATGCACCTGTCCACTGCGAGGATATGCTAATCAATGCATACATATGGAGACCGCAACACAAGATGCAGACGCTCGGCCCCATACTATGTGCAGTACAAAAACATCGGCCAAGTGCGTGCGTTCTCTCCTTTGCGTTGCTTGCTGAATCAGGCCCTAAGTTCATTGTCATGGCAAAGAGGGACTTTGCAATTAATTGCAATTCATCTGATCACTCTTCATGACATTCTGGAGTATATGCAAATTGCCATCATAAAAACTGAAGCAGCAGACTTTGTGGAAACCAATACTTGTGTCATTCTCAAAACTTTTGGCCACGGCTTTACTTTGAAATGAGCGTTTCTTGGTGGCGACAATGCGATTGCACAGAACTGTTCAGTCTTGTCGTGGGTGTGTAAGTCTGCTTCCGTGCTGATGGTAGTATGAAAGATGGGATGTCAATTTCAGACAGATCTTATACACCCAGCATGGGGTGGGTGCAAGTCCGGATACTAAAGATGACAGTTGCCACTACAGACGTAATAACAGTGGGAAGAATAGGCTTCAGATGCAGAGATCTATGGCATACATGGTTAGATTCTTACATTAGCATATAGAAGTCAATTCATGCGACTCAGAATAAGGCCCAATATTCTTTGTTACACTGGCCCCCACAGCCCAGTGTTTCAGGCATACTTCCCTACTTTTGAAAAAGCATTTCAGGGAGATTGTGAAAGCAACACCTATGAGCATGGCGGTAAAGTGGACGTGTACTACTACATCTGAGAGGGTGTCATAAAATTGACTTACACACAAATGTAAACACGCCCCAAAGCTGTTAGTAAGTTCTTATCAGATGCATGCAAACCATGGCCTGTTTCAGAGTTTCCTGCAATGCCTATGTTCATGGAGTTGAGCTATTTTTGCTACAGTACATGTAAGAAAATCTCTAAAAACTCCTACACTGCATTTGTTACACAGAAGTGTTGTTGCGATTGAGACGCATGGAAAAGTGCTGGGCTTTGACTTTGAGGTGGCTAAACAGACACACGGAGATGGTCCGTCTTATGGGAGTGTCTCAAAGCGCTCAAACGTTCACTTTGGAGGCCATACTCAGACAAAAAAGTTGCACCTGCCTTAGGGCTGATGCAAGCTTCGATGGTGTGACCAATGGTGGCATCTAAAGATGCACCAGATGGTATTACAGCACCTACAGAAGCTGACAGTGAGCATCTCAGTCCTTGCCATACTTGCCAACATTTTATGTCTCCTCTCCAGGAGAAGGTCAGAAAGGAGATGCAGCTGTATTTTCCGGGGGGCAGGTTTTGGCATTAGATCCCAACCCCATCAAGGTAAACTCCGCAAATTTTGGGACCACGAGGAGGAGGCGAGGCTAAATGAAACATTTCCACATCATTTAGCCCCCTCTTCCCGGGGCGTGGGGAGGCTACCCGAAAATTTGGGAGCCTCCCGTAACTTCTGAAGTGTAGGTAAGGATGGTCCTTACACATTCATACTCCACATATGTACACCAGGGAAGGGTTTTTTAGACGTACTACTGCCATAAAGTGATACACCCATGCCTGTGTCTATCCCAGAATTAGGGACATAGCCAATTGGGCGTGTAATTTGGTAACGCAACCAATTTTGAATTACCATGGGTATGCACCCTCCAGATACCCGCTGTGGATATAAAGGAAAAAAAGTGTAGGCACAGAAGGATCACTAGTGCTGTGGTTTCTGGCTGGGACCTCACACATATCTCAATATGCTGCCACTCACACTTAGGCACTCACCCGATATGTTCCGGCCGCTCCACTCTCTGCTGTGCCCAGCTGCCACATGGTCTACACTCCCATCTTCTGTTGCCCATACTGACAGTGACTTAGGGGGCGACACACCAATAGTAACAGGGGGCCTCACACAACGATAGTGACAGGCCTCCTGTTGAATGCACTTTTTTGGTGGAAAAGAAGAAGCTGGCTCACCCCATGCCGAATCCCAACAGCAGCCTGGTGTCTCTTCCACTCCTGCTGCTCACAGCCCTGTGGAGGGCTGTGAGCAGCAGGAGGATGGCACTAGAGCTGGCATTGAGTGGCTCCAACCTGCCCTCCAGTTCCCTGGCCATGGAATATGTTAGATTTCAATCTGATGAAGTCTGAAGTGAAGAAGGAGCTGGTGGAGACCGACCACATCATCAGCCAGTGTGGCCGTCTGATTGCTGGAGGATCACTCTCTTCCACCCTGATGAGCACGCCTTGCTGCTCTGTGCCTTCTTCCCCGAGCTTCTCAGCCCTCAGTCCCAGCAGGAACCAGAAGAGTCACTGAAGATTACTACTGGATGACAGGCTACCCCCAGCAGATCAAACCAGAGGCGCTGGACTTCTGCCTGGAGAAAGTGAAAGGGGGTCTAACACACACTGATAGTGACAGGGGTCTCACACATGACAGGGCATCTCACACAGGATCGCCTCCCATCTGACTACACTATTTTGGTGGAAAAGAAGAAGCTGGCTCACCCCGTGTCAGGTCCCAATAGCAGCCTTGTATTCCCGATACCACCCCTGTGGAGGGCTGCGAGCTGCAGAAAGATGGCATCAGAGCTGGCATTGAGTGGCTCTGACCTGCCCTCCAGTCCCCTGGCCATGGAATATATTAATGATTTCAATTTGATGAAGTTTTAAGTGAAGAAGGAGCCAATGAAGACCGATCGCATCATCCGCCAGTGTGGCCACCTGATCGCTGGGGGATCACTCTCTTCCACCCTGATGAACATGCCTTGCTGCTTGGTGCCCTCTTCCCTGAGCTTCTCGGCCCTCAGTCCCAGCGGAAACTAGAAGAGCCACCTGGAAGATTACTACTTGATGACAGGCTACCCCCAGCAGATCAAACCGGACTTCTGTCTGGAGAAAGTGAAAGGGGGTATCACACACACTGATAGTGACAGGGGTCTCACACATGACAGGGGATCTCATGCTGAGGGAATCTCACACTTACAGTATGCTGTGGAAGACGAGGAGGTAGATTTCAGTGACTTCAGCATGTCGAGGAAGTGGAGAATGAGGACAAGGACTGCTAAAAGGTAAGGTAATTAGACTAAGCTAATTAGATACTTCCAATTGCTTAATTAGTCATTGGGGGGGTTACAATATTCTGCATACTATTTTGAAACCAGAAGGCTGGTATATCCTATTGGATGCCCAGATACATGATGCCAAGTTTACTCTACTTAATATCTATGCGCCTAATTGTGATTTACAGGCCTTCTATCAGACGATATACCAACTTTTATTTAGTAGGGTGAACTGTAACCTCATAATTGGTACCCTACATTGTCAAACTCCACATCACCTCGGAAACATCTAATTGATCTGTGACTTATGGTGCCTATCCACTAGACCAGGGGTCTTCAAACTTGGCCCTCCAGCTGCTGTGGAACTACACATCCCAGCATGCACTGCCACCTTTTTGATATAACAGCATGCTAAAACTATGTGCAGTGCATGCTGGGATGTGTAGTTCCACAGCATCTGGAGGGCCAAGTTTGAAGACCCCTGCACTAGACGATTAAAATGAGCGAATGAACAATTACAACATTGTTATCGTTCAATCGCTCATTAATCGTTCTTAAATCGTGCAGTAAAATGTCAAAAACGACCAGTGATGCGCGCTCCCACTGGTTGTTTTCGACATCTATCATCGCTTGAACACGCAGGCCAACCTGCCGATATCAACAGGTTGTGCATGATCGGGGATGAAGAAGGATGCCCGCACTGAACAACATATCGTTCAGTGTGGGCACATTATCCACTGCACAGGATGATGAATGATTGCAGGATTGCAATGTTGTAATCGTACAGTCGTTCCACTCTCGTCTAGTGGATACGCACCTTTACTCTTTGGTGGATCCCTGGAGACTTTTCAATCTCACCTAAAGGTCTTACACATTCCATTCGGGGATCCATTGGTCTCCTGCATCAATTATAATTTTTTTCTCCATGATGCTTCTCTCAGCAACCGTCTAGGTGATATAGTGGTATCTGACCATACCCGTGTATCTGTATCGCTGAATATCCCCTCAATGTGTACACGTTCCTTTTGGCGCTTCCCCTCCTACCTTTTTTTAACAATATTTTTAACAATTTCAGAAATTTTTCGGGTCAACCCTGTCATGTTTTGGGAAACATCCAAAGCTGTCATGAGGGGTCATATTTTATCGTATATAGCAGAACAGAAGAAGGAGTTTAAGGCCGAACAAACTGAGTTTCAGTGTTCCATGCAGACTAATCTGAGAGATTAATCTCAATCCCTAGTAATGTCACTCACACTGCATTTATTTAGTCTTGTAAATTACTGGATAGTTTTCTTCTGGCACAAGTTCAATCCAAACTTAACTATACAAAGCAAAAGTACTTCCACCTGGGAAATAAAATGGGAGCTCTGTTAGCGAATATGACAATCTTTTAAACGTCAGCATCATGACGGTCCTTCATGGTCCTCAATCCCTTCATGGTCCTCAATCCCTTATTCACCAAAACCTCAGACCATTGGCCGGGTGTTCCTAGACTGTTATCGTCACCTATTGGTTGGGTACGGGATGCAGGCGCTAGGGATCCCGGTGTTCAGAATCCTGACGCCGGCATCCCGACAAGGTTAGAATACAGACGCCCCCAGTTAAGTAAGCCTAACCCTCCCTCCACGATGCCTAAACCTAACCTCCCCCCTAGTTCCTAAATCTAACCCTCCCTTCCCGCAGCCTAACCCTAACCCTTCCCTAGTGCCTAACCCCTTACCCTAACCCTCCCCCTAACCCCAGTACTTAACTTCGGGATTCCAGTGATCGGGATGCCGTCATCGGCATTCTGACCTCATCCCGTTTCCTATATATAGCTGCCCTATATGACTCTGCCTTAATGACTACATTGTTGGATGAGGCTGCCCTTTCCTATCTTTCTCCCTTGCAGAGAGATGCCCTGGAAGCCGATATAACTGAAGATGAGATAGCTAATGCCATTTCGACCATACATTTAAATAAGTCTCCAGAACCTGACGGATACTCCGCTGAATACTACAAACTTTTAAAACATGACAATATTTTTCCGGCTCTTTGTGACCTTTTCTGCTACATATGGACAGATACTCAATTTTTCCCCAGTTTTAAACAAGCTTTTACTACACTTATCCTAGAGCCTAATAAAGACCTGTTTCTGCCTTCTTCATAACGCCCCAGTACTTTGCTTAATGTTGATTTCAAATATTGGCTGATAGACTATATGTTTTTCTTCTTCCTTGTTAACAGAGCATCAATTGGACTTTGTTAGGGGTAGACATTCTGTGGAAGGCACTCTTACAGCCATTGCTTAAGTAACGGCTGCTAATCTCCAGTCTAATTCACAGGGTATCCTTTCAAGCCCTGATGCCACTAAGGCATTTAATAAGGTGTCCTAACCCTACCTTTACAACATTTTTAATAGGTGGGGCTTTAGTACAAGTTTTCAGTCCCTGATTAAATTGTTTTTATACTCGTCCTACTACCTCATTATTGATTAATGGGTCTGTCGGGGAGAGTATTATAATGTCCAGGGGAAAAGGGATGTCCCCTTTTGCCCTTGCTCTTTAATACAGTCTTAGATTCCATGCTCAGAATCTTACAATATTGGTCGGAGTTTCAGGGTTTTCGTATTGGAGCAAGATTTTGGCTTTTGGGGACGATATTCTCTTATACGTGTTGGACCCAAGGGGGACCCATGATGGCGAGAATAACTGAGTTTGGATTGGTATCGTGCTTCTTGGTTAATTTTGAAAAGTTTTCTGTTTTATATCTTCAAACAATATATGCTCACCCAGTGTGGTCCCGGGAGATTCCTACTGTATGAGCGACTAAAGGCGCACATCCACTACCCGATTAAACAGAGCGAAGTGAACGATAATGACATCGTTATCATTCAAACGCTCATTAATCGGGCACAAATCGGGCATGCAAATGTCGGAAACGTCCAGCAATGCATGCTCCCGCTGGTCATTTCCGACATCAATCATCTCCCGAACATGCCGGTCAATCTGCCGATAACGACAGCATGGCCATGTTCGAGGATGATGGAGGGTGCCTACACTGAACGACTGATCATTCAGTGTAGGCACTGCAGGGAATGGGGAACGACGTTACGATTACGATGTCATAATCCTACTGTCTTTCCCTAGTCGACATGTGGATGTGTGCCTTAAGGCCATTACATATTTGGCGTACAGATACCAAAAAATCTTCGTAACCTATATACCTCTAACTTGTGAAATATTATACATATTGTTTGGGTAGATGTTGAGAGCTGGCAGCAGCTTGATCTCTCTTGTCTAGGATGGGCTAATCTGATGGAGATGATTTTGTTCCCAGGTATTTTCTAGCCTCTTCAATCTCTCCCTAAGCTATTGTCTTGACGGGATATTATGAAGCTTGAAGGGATAAGCCGCACCTTTATTTGGAATAGTACGAGGGCCCATATAGGCCTTGTAAAGATTGAGCAGAGCAGATCTAATGGTGGCATCAATTTACCCAACATCACTGCCTATAGTCATGCTGCTCACCTTTGCTACATGACAGATTGGCAGCATAAAACATACTTGTATACCAACCCTAAATAGGAGGCCTACGGTTATGGTTGGGCTGCAGGAGGGGACGGTTATGGTTGGGCTGTGGGAGGGGACGGTTAGGGTTAGGCTGCGGGAGGGGACGGTTAGGGATGGGCTGCGGAAGGGGACGGTTAGGGTTGGGCTGTGGGAGGGAACGGTTATGGTAGGGCTGTGGGAGGGGACGGTTATGGTAGGGCTGTGGGAGGGGACGGTTAGGGTTGGGCTGTGGGAGAGGATGGTTAGGGTTGGGCTGCGGAAGGGGGTTAGGGGCGGGCTGTTGGAGGGGATGGTTATGGTAGGGCTGTGGGAGGGGACGGTTAGGGTTAGGCTGCGGGAGGGGACGGTTAGGGTTGGGCTGCGGAAGGGGACGGTTAGGGTTGGGCTGTGGGAGGGAACGGTTATGGTAGGGCTGTGGGAGGGGACGGTTATGGTAGGGCTGTGGGAGGGGACGGTTAGGGTTGGGCTGTGGGAGAGGATGGTTAGGGTTGGGCTGCGGAAGGGGGTTAGGGGCGGGCTGTTGGAGGGGATGGTTATGGTAGGGCTGTGGGAGGGGACGGTTAGGGTTAGGCTGCGGGAGGGGACGGTTAGGGTTGGGCTGCGGAAGGGGACGGTTAGGGTTGGGCTGTGGGAGGGAACGGTTATGGTAGGGCTGTGGGAGGGGACGGTTATGGTAGGGCTGTGGGAGGGGACGGTTAGGGTTGGGCTGTGGGAGAGGATGGTTAGGGTTGGGCTGCGGAAGGGGGTTAGGAGCGGGCTGTTGGAGGGGATGGTTATGGTAGGGCTGTGGGAGGGGACGGTTAGGGTTAGGCTGTGGGAGGGGTGGGTTCGGATTGGGATTAAAATACTTACCAAAATATGTCTGTATGCTGCTGTCGGAATTCTGACTGTCAACATTGTGACCGTAGGCATCCCGTACGCAACCCGTCACTTATAGTCTGACACTGGTCTATAGACTTAGCTCATCTTTTCCAATTGAGTGCAATTAGAGACGTATTTTGTGCTTTCTGCTGAGTAACAGCTACAGTAGTTCTGTAAGTGATAATACAGTACCATGTGGGAACCACCTTCACACTAAAGGGATTATTTAAATCATGACGGGCACATTTACTTGTAGACAAGGTCATCCTTACCCATCCTGATTGATAAGTAACAAAGGATATCTAGGAGAATCCATTTGTCTCCTGTACAATGGGTATATTTTATACAGTAGCATGCAGCTACATAAAGTTTTTAACCGGTTATGGCAATAAATAACCAAATTGCATAAAAGTATTAAGACAACATAATGCTTACGTATTTTTTTTTGTAATCCGATTGTGAACTAATAAAGACTTTCTTGAACCTATATTCGCATTATGTTCTACATGACCCTATTCATATTCCTTTAACAATGGTATGTTATATTTATAGACAGTAATGTCATTTTAAATGCAGTACATTATTAATAAAAAATGAAAACACGGATCACAAAACAGGATCTGGATTCCAGTACAAAAAAAGTAGAAGTTCCTGCTTGTGCAATATGTATCCTGCTGGAGATATCTAGTTGCCATATATTGTTACAGTCTGGCCTGTTAAGTGGTGTGTTTAGAGCAAGAGTGGGGAACCTTTTTCCTGCCGAGGGCCATCTTCATATATATAACATTATTTGCGGGCCTGGTGCAGGTCACGCCCCCTCTTTGTGACGTCACACGGGGCGGGGCCACAACAGTCTGTGATTAAAGCTGCAAGGGCAGCAGTGTGACTGTCTCAAGCGCCCTAAGGGCCTGATTCAGAGCCGGACACTATTTGTGGTCGTTCGTTAACAAAAAAGGGGTGGCTATTCAAATGAACCGTTCGCTCTTTGCGGTCTGTTCACGCCTTTATGTCTGAACGAGCTAACAAAACTTGCGGTCGTAATTTTGAAAAAGACGCCCCCTGGCCGCCCGCACCATACGTCATGTCCGCTATTTATTAGATTAATCGAGTACATCGAACAGCGTATGAACTGCTCGCTATTCTTGTGGCTGGTTTTTCCTACCGCTATATTGCGAGCAGTTCTGACTTTAAAACAACCAAGTGACGTGGTCAATGACGCTGCCGTATTAATTATGCACACCCATAAAACGCACCGTAGTGTGCCATTCTAGGCACCCTGCTAGCCAGATGAGGCTAGCAGAGAAAAGCTCAGATGGCCAGACCAAATGATTCCGCAGGCCTTATACGGCCCCCGGGCCTGAGGTTCCCCATCCCTGGTTTAGAGGATAAGTGAACCAATTGCACGTTGTGGACTGACACTGCCATAGTACAGTGGAAACATATTTTATAAAATAGTGTAATAAAACATGGTACTATGTTATTGAAGCAGTAAAAACAATTAAAAGTCAATGGAAATTACAGTTCTTCATCTTTGAGATCCATTTTCTCAAAATTAACTCTCCTGGACTTGGAGCCTGATTCATCCGATGATGAACGTACATCTCCGATGTTTTTGGGTCTGTGCAGACCCCTCCAAGCCGCAGCATGATTGACCTGCTGCAGCATTTGGGGGCGGAACGGAGGCACTGCTGGTCACCATTTTTAGAAACGGGGGCGTGTCACCCCACGTTTTCTGGGATGGACGAGGCCAGGGTCTGCATCAATGGACGCAGATTCCTGGCCTCTTATATGACCAGCACCCGCTCAGGTGCTGGTTGCAATGGTGATCCCAGCCTGTGAGTGCTGGGATCGCAAATGCAGTAAGGTGGTGTCTGACAATTCTTTCTGCATGTGCATCAGAGATGGACGGATTTGCACAGCTACTCTTGTGTGGCTCTGCAATCCATCAATCTCTGAATCAGGCCCTGGTGCACTTTAACTCTGAACAGGGCCGGATTACTAATGGGGCGGGTGGAGCTTCAGCTCCGGGCCCACCATAAAAATAGGCCCACCGTCCACAAGATCAGCTGGCAGTGTTGATAGGAAAAAAAAAATCCTGCCTCAAGCTGCCAGCTGCTGTGTGGCATGTGCTCTCCATGGCCCTGCACACAGAGCCGGATTAAAAGGGGGAAACGGACCACGGACATTAATAAAACTGAACTGCTGCAAGGAAACAAGCAGAGAGAGAGGGGGCATGTTCCGAGGGTGGGGGCGGGGTTAAACGGCCATGTTCCGAGGGTGGGGGCGGGGTTAAATGGCCCAGTCTACTACTGTCCTCCTGCCTGTTGCTGGTTTGTCATCATGGTACAGAGGGCGGATGATCTGCTACAGAGTCCCTGTTTACTTTCAACTCCCTAGTGACAGCTAGACATCCAGTACCTGGCCTGCAAGGTAAAAGAGAGTTTAACTACTGTTAAGTACAGTATGTGTGTCTCATGTGCGCATGTATGATCATCTGTATGTGTGACCCTGCATGCTTATTTGCACATGTAACCTGCTGCATATATGACCTGCTTCATGAGTGATCTGCATGAGAAGCTCTGCCTATGTGAATACCAGTATATGAATATATGCTAAATAAATTTTTCTTATGTGCAGGAAGTGGTGTGAAAGGCTCTTTATTATGTACCGCCTACTTGTAACTCCCTCTTACTATCTCTATAATTTATTATGACCAAGCTGTTAATTTTAGACTATAGGGACCCCCACTTTTAAGTGCCCTGGACCCCCAAACCCTTAATCCAGCGCTGGCCCAGCCCAATGAAAACCGTCATGCTGCTCCCTCCCTGAGAGGGAGAGCTCCATTCTTTTCAGTTCGAATGAGTGAAGGCCCAGGCTTCCTCATGACTTCGTCTATGACCAGTGCCCTGCATGCATGCATGCATATATATATATATATATATATATATACATATACAGTCAGGTCCATAAATATTGGGACATTGACAGAATTTTTATATTTTGGCCTCTATTCACCACCACAATGGCTTTGAAATGAAACAAACAAGATGTGATTTAACTGCAGACTTTCAGATTTAATTTGAGGGTAATTACATCCAAATCAGGTGAACGGTGTAGGAATTATAACGGTTTCTATATGTGCCTCCCACTTTTTAAGGGGCTAAAAGTAATAGGACAAACTAAACAATCCTAAATCTAACTTTCACTTTTTAATACTTTGTTGCAAATCCTTTGCAGGCAATTACAGCCTGAAGTCTGGAACGCATAGACATCACCAGACGCTGGGTTTCATCCCTGGTGATGCTCTGCCAGGCCTCTACTGCAAATGTCTTCAGTTCCTGCTTGTTCTTGGGGCATTTTCCCTTCAGTTTTGTCTTCATCAAGAGAAATGCATGCTCAAACGGATTCTGGTCAGGGGATTGACTTGGCCATTGCATAACATTCCACTTTTTAGCCTTAAAAAACTCTTTGGTTGCTTTTGCAGTATGCTTCGGGTCATTGTCCATCTGCACTGTGAAGAGCTGTCCAATGAGTTCTGAAGCATTTGACTGAATATGAGCATATAATATTGCCCGAAACACTTCAGAATTCATTCTGCTGCTTTTGTCAGCAGTCACATCATCAATAAATACAAGGGAACCAGTTCCATTGGCAGCCATACATGCCCACGCCATGACACTACCACCACCATGTTTGACTAATGAGGTGGTATGTTTTGGATCATGAGCAGTTCCTTTCCTTCTCTTCTCTTCCCATCACTCTGGTACAAGTTGATCTTTGTCTCATCTGTCCATAGGATGTTGTTCCAGAACTGTAATGGCTTTTTTAGATGTTGTTTGGCAAACTCTTATCTGGTCTTCCTGTTTTTGTGGCTCACCAATGGTTTGCATCTTGTGGTGAACCCTCTATATTCACTCTTGTGAAGTCTTCTCTTGATTGTTGACTTTGACACATATACATCAACCTCCTGGAGAGTGTTCTTGATTTGGCCAACTGTTGTGAAGGGGTTTTTCTTCACCAGGGAAATAATTCTTTTGTCATCCACCACAGTTGTTTTCCGTGGTCTTCCGGGTCTTTTGGTGTTGCTAAGCTCTCCGGTGCGTTCTTTCTTTTTAAGAATGTTCCAAACAGTTGATTTGGCCACACCTAATGTTTTTGCTATCTCTCTGATGGGTTTGTTTTGATTTTTCAGCCTAATTATGGCTTGCTTCACTGATAGTGACAGCTCTTTGGATCTCATATTGAGAGTCGACAGCAACTGATTCCAAATGCAAATGTCACACCTAGAATCAACTCCAGACCTTTTACCTGCTTAATTGATAATGAAATAATGAGGGAATAGCCCATACCTGTCCATGAAATAGCTTTTGAGTTGATAGTCCCATTACTTTTGGCCCTTAAAAAGTGGGAGGCACATATTGAAACTGTTGTAATTCCTACACCGTTCACCCGATTTGGATGTAATTACCCTCAAATTAAATCTGAAAGTCTGCAGTTAAAGCACATCTTGTTTGTTTCATTTCAAAACCATTGTGGTGGTGAATAGAGGCCAAAATCTGAAAATTCAGTCAATGTCCCAATATTTATGGACCTGACTGTATATATATAAATACACTCCTTTTTAAAGACAACAGTGAATATGAATACATATATTCTATATATATATATATATATATATATATATATATATTGTGACACAGTCAGGTTAGAGGGTCCCTCTCCTGGGTAGAGGACTCCTTCCTTACACACACAGCAGCTGGGAAACAGTACGCCAGACTGGATTCGAGTACAAGCTGGTCGGCGCCAGTCTTTATTTTGCAATGTCAGAAATAACATAAAGAAAACATAAACATAAATCCTAGCCCTGTCGGGGCACTAACTTCACAGGTGGTTCCCTCACTACCAGAACCTGGCAAGGTCTAATGCCCTCACCAGCAACAAAGGCACAGCACAACACTCACAGGATAGGTTTTCTCAGTGTCTCTGAGCAAACTCCCTGTCTGCTCTCCCAGGTGAGACACTCAGCCCTAAACACACTAGGCTTATATTGGCCACTCTCAGGTGGAAACCCTAACAAGCCTTTTACCAGGCTAAGACCCAAAACCTGGAGTGGCCGTGAGTGGAGCCCTCCCTCTCCTCTCACCCACAACCCCCAGGTCCCAAACCGGCTTTTCAAAAAGCCGAGACTCAAGCCTGCTACACTGCAGACTTTCTCCTGGGGGTTTTAAAACACATAAGACAGGAATCTGGGACAAATGTACCTGCCACAGACCACTTTACGAGTGATCCTATCACAATATATATATATATATATATATATTTATATACAGTCACACATACACGCGCTAGTAAAGGGACTCTGTTTGCCACTCGCTCAGCCCCATCCTGCCTCCCGCTCCGTCCAGCTCCCCTCCTCCCCAATCCATCCCTACTGAATATTACCCGTTCCTGGCACCCACAGAGTGGTCTTTCTCCATCCTCTCCAGCTACGGCCTGTCCCGTGGCTCGCTGCAGTGGATGCTTTTGGCTCCTGTGGTCCCCCAGCTCTCATTATGCATGTCAGAGGCGGGACACATTTTGACGGATTAAGATATACTGTATATGTGTGTGTGTGTATATATGTACAGGCATATAAAAATTTGTTATAACAAAAAATGGATAGAGCGCTCCGTGGTAATTTGTTCTAATATGATATGATGGTTATTTCCAGATAGATCTAACTAACAGTCTAAATGATGTACTGGTGGGCAAAAACTTTGGGCTGGATGTTCAGGACAAGAGTCCTATTATTATGGAAATAGTCCGGTATCCAAATGCAAAGTCCCAAATAGTGAGATAATGTATGTTTCTCCCAATTGTGGATATTACAGTCTAATCGTAATGCCTCTCTGGTGTGCAATAACTTGAGGCTGGTGGTTGCCGGCAGATGATGTATATAAATAAATCAGGTGGGCAACATCTGTCGGCAGAGTATTCGCACGTTTGAATTTTTTACATTAGGTCAGCAAAAACTGTAGGCAGATTGTTGCTTTAAACGAACCACAGTCTGGATAATTGTGAAATGCAGTCTCCTTCACCTCCACTTGCCTCACCACCTGTATGATAATAATGAGGCACCACAGTCTGCTCCCCCTGTATAATAACAATAAATACCATCACCATTTATTTATTATTATTATTATTATTATTATTATTATTATTATTATTATTATTATGACATCAACACAGTGTACTATAGTCAGGATGGGATGCCGGGCAGCAATTGCAATCACACATGGTATCATGGGATATGAGGTGAGCTATTTTCTTTTAATTTTGGCATACAGTACCCCTGACGACAGGAGTGTTATATTTTGTCCACATTCAGCATGTCAACTGCATAAAGTCGATATGTTCTGAATGTCGACATTCAGGATGTCAACAATTTAATGCATTACATTATGTAGATGGATACCTGTTATATGTGCTGCAGATTTATTTATACTTTTTTTTCTTTTAGACCTAGTTGATTTGTATATTTTCTATGTGATAAGGGGGTAGATGTAAGAAGCCCAGAAGCGGTATCAGCGCACGTTAAGCGGTATCAGCGCACGATGTATGATCGTGGGTCTGGGCGGTAAATGACGCCCGTGTCATTATCGGCGCTGCTATCTAAAAGATAGCAGCGCCGATAGCCTGGGCCATGTATGAACAGTCAGATCGCCTGACCGTTCCGCCCGCTGCAGCTGTCGCTATCGACAGCTACAGCCTGTGCTGCCCTATACCCACAACAGGGACAGCTGTGTCCCTGTTGCGGCAGCTGCCGGCTCCAAGCTGCACGCGGGAATCTCGCGATACTTGCGAGATCCCGCGCATGCTCAGTGTAGCAGGCCGGGACTGAGACACAGCGCATCAGTACTAGGCTGATGCACTGTGGTCTCTAGCGGGTAGCGCCGGAGGGGGGAGTTAACGCTCCCCCTCTACGGCCGATGAGATGTTCATACATCTCATCGGTAGTGCTTCCTGCGAAGAGGTGGAGCAGGAAGCATTATTGGGCCTGATTCAGAGATGGACACTCTGAAAGAGAGCTCGCTCTGAATCAGGGCGTTTTTTTTTGCATCGGCCTCCTGGCCGCTCGCATAGCTGTGGGTGACAACCCACAGCTATAGCGAGCGGCCAGGTTGATGGTCGCGATGGTCAAGACCATCGCGACCATCGGCCTTGCGACGAGACCCTTGTGGTAGGGTCTCGTGGCCGCAAGCCCCAGAGAGCTTCTGGCTCTAATAGAGCCGGAAGCTCTCCCACTGACGTCACTGGTGATGTCAGTGGGGCCGCCCACAAATGGCAGGCGTTCGCTTGGGAACGCCACCGTTTGTGAAGCCACCCCCCCGGCCATGCCTACCAAACGGGGGCGAGCTGTCAATAACCATCAACAGCTCGCCCCCTTTGGTGTGAGACCCGGAGCCGGCGCATGCCCAGTGGGCAAACATCGACCCGGTTCCGAGCGCTCAGCCCTTGCGACCGGGTCTAAATCAGGCCCTCTGTTTCTATAGTAACTATGCAAACCCCAGTTAGGATGCTCCGACGTGATGATGCACTTTTGCTTTAACCGGAAGTAGCCGCTGCCGATTGCAGCCTGCCAGGTCCATGCTGGAAACTCAGCTTTGGATATTTAAGGTGAGTTTATGATGTACATTGGGCCTGATTCAGAGTTGTGCACAGTTCACGCAGAGAGACGCAACTGCTGTGTGAAAATATGTAAAAGCTGCAGAAAAACGCCCACTGCATTTTTTGGTGATGCACTGTCTCCGAAAATGCAGTATTGCACCATCTGCATGAATATCGTTCATCTGAGTAACCCTCAGATGTTACTGAGGATGGCCGTGAATTCCACACTTCCGGGGCATTTGAAGCTGCATCCACGGATGCAGTCACAAGCCTCGATACAGCCAAAATGGGGCTGACACACCATCATTTTCTGTAACGCTGTCTGTCGACCCCCCTTCCCCAAACAGCTGCAGCATGTCAATCATGCTGTGGCTTAGGGAGCACTGCAACCGTCATCGCAGACAGAGATCTGCACATGTGCAGTACAGGTTCTGCGCATGCGCAGATTGACAGACATCGGAAATGTATGTAAACCATTGGGTTTGCGTACAACTTTCAATCAGGCCCATTGTTCCCTGAGGAAAGAATTAAATTCTGAAACATTGGAACACAAGTGTTGAGTGCTGACTCATCTGTTTAAAAGTTCCCTGAGTGCTGATGCCGATTGCACCTGGGCAAGAATATTTATTTGGAGGAGTGCAACACCCCCACAACATTGGTCATGCCCACCACATTACTAGTCAGACCCCTGTGTTGTTGGTCACAACCCCTGCGCCGGCACACAATAGGCCCTTCATAAGTTTCAGCTCCAGGCCCACGTGGACCTTAATCTGGCACTGACTCTGAACCATCCAAATATCAATCGCACAATTTGCACCTACAGAATATAGTCACGATCAGGTGGGGTCTCCTTCAAACCTTTGGATGGGAGACTATAGCTCTCAAGTTGTAGATGGATTTGATAGGGTTGGGTACGGGATTCCGGCGGGTAGAATCCTGATGCCGGCCTCCCGACAGGGTTAGGATACCAACACTTGTCAGTAAGTATCCTAACCCGTCTTCCTAAACTTAACCCTCCCTTCCAGCAGCCTATACCTAACCTTCCCCAATAGTACCTTACCCTAGCCCTTCTCCCAACTCCACTACTTATTATCAGGGCTGCCAACAGCTCTGCCGGGCCCAGGTGCAGGGAGGGTGCGTGACCAGGGGTTAAAGTGGTCAGGAACGGGGTGGATCTGAGTTCCGTCACCTCTATTGGTAGTCCCTGCACAGAAGTCCCACAGACAAAGAGACACTTTTTAATTGATCTAACATTGTAATCTAAGCTGATGGCAGGAGTGCTAAAAAAAAAGCATCTAAAATGTTTTCACTTTACCGTTTCCTATACACAATAATGTGTGCGCGTGTGTGAGTGCATGTGTGTGTGTAAAGAACACTTTTCACACTTGTTTTTGCCTGTCAGACTCATTGGCAAACACAGGATTTCCAGAGGGGGGTCTCCAAATGCTTAATTTTAGAGTGAGTCTGGTCTGTCAATGAAGAGGGCTGAATTAGTACTTAGCCAGCTTTAATAAGCATCATACACAGTGTATTGTGTGTCATAATTCCAGCATATACAGGACCAGTGATCACAGTAACCCATTATATGCGTCCGTAGGCCATCCTGCCTGAGCTGAATGTATTTATTTTAGATGTGGGCACCATTCCAGAGCCTGGGAGCAAGTCTGGGAGCCTGGAGGAGCAGCAGAAGAAACTAGCACTGCCCTGGACATATATGTACATATTGGGCTCTATAGCAGTGCATCTCTAACAGTGCATGTTTTCCAGATCTTCTAGTTGGTGCACAGGTTATTTATTACTGACTGATACATGTTAAAAGAGCCACAGGTGGTGCTAATTATTTCATTTGTGATACTGAGAAGAACATGCAGCACTAGTAACAATCTATTATATTACTATTTCTATAGTGGTCATGGTGTTGGCTGGGGAGGGGGGTTTCCAGGCAGACGGAACCCCCCCCTGCGTTTGCCTATGAGACTAGCGTGCTGGGGGGATGGGGAGTAGGTGGCGGGAGAGATGAGTTCCACCACCTCTCCAGGACCACTTTAAGCCCTGGGCGTGACCAACTGGGGAAGTGTGGCCAGACCTTACTCCTTACGAAAAAAAAATCAATATGTTAGAGGGCACAGGTGTCCGGGGGTGAGGGCGCAATTGCTCCCCCCTCCTGGATATAACGCAGGGAGAGAGGTCTGACTGCTGCTGTAGCCTCTCCCTAGCCTAGCATACAGAGTGACAGCTGCATGTGTGCTGGGCTGGGGAGAGATTCTGCTGCAGCAGCAGTCAGTCCTCTCTCTCTCCCTGCACGAACTTAATGGCTGGGGTGGGGGAGTGGGGAGCGCTGCAGGGCCCGGGCCCCTGCTGGGCCTCTTCAATAGACCAGGGTAAATAGTACCTGCTCCGCCCCCCTCTGGGCCCCCCTTTTTCCCATCTGGATGCCGGCGGTCGGGGTGCTGACGCCATAATTCTGAATGGTGTCGGGATTCCGGGGCCGGCATTGTGAGCGCCGGCATCCCAACAGCCTGGATTTAGACTACACCCCATTTGATAATTGTCAGAGGTTGCAGAGTTGGTTTCTTTAAATATAGTGAAAAAAAAAAGTAATGAACTAATAGTAGCAGATAATTATTAACTGTAGTTAATGTTAACTTGAGTAACAAAATTTTGGAACTTTACCATTCCTTTCACTTAATAGAGATGGTTCCCTTTGTTGGAGAGTGGTGCAGAACACCCGCAATTAATGTGTTTTTTACACACAATGAACCCCAAATAAAAAGAATGGTGAGAGGCCCACCCTTGGGTTATCCATGATTTCCGCAATATTGCCACTTCAGATCTATCCACAGATTTAAGTCTCTGCAGGCAGTACAGACAGTGTCGGACTGGGGCATGAAGGGCCCACCGGGAAAATGCAGTGGTAGGGGCCCATGCTTAAGGGTTGTGGCCAGCCATCACAGACACGACTATAAATTAATCAAATCTTGGTGTGCAGTAGTTTCTATAGAAGGGAACCAAGCACCCATGTTGATCAGTGGTTCTGCTCCTCCAAGTAATTGACTGTCTAGAGTAACAATCTATAATTTGAGGTCTGCAACCTGACACCTAGCAGAGGAGGGTGGGCCCTCAGGCAGTGGGGCCCAACGGGGATTTCCCCTGTACCCCTGTGGGCCAGTCCAACCCTGAGTATAGAGGGAGGGTTATAGGCTGAAGGTAGCCCTGTAAGCACTGACTTAAGGGACACATCCACTAGCAGACTTTATAACGACTGCACGATTATGACATTGTAATCGTGCAGTCGTTTCACAGTCTGTGATGTGCCTACACTGAACGTTCAGTTGTTCAGTGTAGGCACATGAATCATCCCCTACTATGCTCAACCTGACGTTATCGTCAGGTTGACCAGCATGTTCGGCCGATGATTGATGTCGGAAACGACCAGCAGGAGCGAGCATCGCTAGTCGTTTCCGACATTAATGTGGTCGATTTGTGCCCGATTACTGAGCGATTGCACAATTACAATGGTGTAATCGTGCAATCGCTCAGTAATGTCGCGTAGTGGATACACGACATTAGTTCAAGAGTCTGCTGCCGGTTAGCTTTGGGTACACTCTACTCTCCACCATTTGGTCATGGCAATTAGCCTGTCGATACCCCAGTAGAGTAATATGGTCTTAGAAAATGTGAGCAATGTTAATATATAGTATTTGTATCAGGATCTGATATCTGTGACATCATTGTGGGATCTGCTGTATATACTATGAGTTCACAAGACAGTCTTTACATTTTAAAAGATAAACAGATATGTTTTCTATGGGGTGAAATGTTAGGTAAAGCCTCGTTTGCGCATTCCTCACTTTTTCAGCTTCTTTGGCTCTGCTGCCTGTATCCCTCCTGCCCCTTGTGCATCAATAAATGCTAGTCTTTCCCACACTCAAGCTTAATATTTATTTTATAAAGTATTGAGCACACTGCAGTTTTGCCATAGAGGGAATAAAAATCATCTCTCTGCTTTTCCTCAAATGGCTTTTCTGGGTTCTTGCGGGAGCTGTCAACCTGCAGATAAAGCAGAGGATGGATGAATTTTGCAGGATGTTATATAAAGTTATATTGCTCTTTGCAGGAGGTTTTAATCAACCATTAGTCAGAGGAAGTAACCTGGTATACAAGCCACATGTATCAGGTAAAGGAAATACTCCCTTCTGCAATGAATCTGGCACAGGACCCTGTGCATGAATCCCACGATCCTGTCTGCTACCAGAAGGCCTGCTTATCTGTGGCACAAAATAAATAGTCTTTTAGCACAGCTGATCCTCTGCTGCCTCTGGTTTTTGTCTCCCTTGCAGTTACCTTTTGTGGGGCCAGTGTATTATAAGGATTAGTAAAACTATTTGTAAATCAAAGCTAATAAAGAAATGACTGATTCAAATTCGTACACAGCAAAATTCAATGACAAAGCAAAGAAACACAAAATTATGGGGCAAATAATGACCAGTGTCCCATCTCCCTAATTAATGGTTCAGGTAATTCCTGGGGTTTTCAACACTAGTTTTCGAATGAGGCCTCTTTTTATAGGAAAAATAAGGTTATACTGCAACAAAATAAGAGTTTGCGTATGAACTGGACTTAGCGGTCGGCCGTGGGAGGAAGGTCTATGTGGAACTCTTTAAGAATTGGCCTCGGTCTCCTCTTGGAAGCAGATCCAGGGTTTTAAAAAGCGATGTTGAAGGATGCTTTTTATTAGAAATGTTTCAACTAGTTTGATAACATTTATGAGAATATTCATGATTTGTCTCTGGTCGTCTTATGATTATAATAAGAACACATAAGGAATTCAGGCTGTCTGTTTTTTAGTCTCTATGTACTTCAAGAATTGGTAGTACAACATACATGCAGCATGGATGACTTAGTGGTCAGCATTATTACAGCAATGAAGTCATGAGTTTAATTATCACTCATAGCTGATCTGTGTGGAGTTTGCATGTTCTCACTGTTTGTAAGGGGTTCCTCCAGGTGCTCCAGTTTCCTTCCAAATACCAAAAACATACTGGTAGGTTATTAGCTTCTGCCAAAAAATCAACCCGTGTATGCATGCGAGAGGGAACATAAGGCCTGATTCAGAGTACGCAAACATGATGGTTTACACACTACTCAGATTGTGAGAGACCTGTGCATGTGCAGGTCTCCCTCTGCAAGATCGAATGCAGCATGGCCCCCACCGTCGCTCCCGGGAATCGGCAAGTGTGTATGCACTTGCCAATGCCAGGACACGCCGCCTACATTATCGTGCTGGGTACACATTGGCTAATATGTACCCAGCATTAGTTAATGGATTTTGCATGACTAGCTGCATTGCAGCTCAGTGGTAGCAAAAGAGAATACATCTGCTTGGCAGCCTCCCAGTGTCACAGTGTGGCCGCCGTGGAGGAGGAGCGGGACCCGCAGTCTGCTTCTGCTACACTGTAAAGTTAAGGGCTGTGGCTGCTGCACGGCCCAGTCAACAAACATCTCCGGCCCCTCCCCTCTGCTGCCGCTCACACATACGGCCACACAGGCACAGCTCAGCAGCCTCCGATATCAGTGCTCTGAGCGCGGCCGCAGCGTTGTCATGGGGGCCAAAGAGAGAGTGGGTCCTGCCCAGCGGGAAGTATCCTGATGTCCCGGCGGCCCAATCCGCCCCTGCCAGACACCTCCTGCTGCGTTAGCATATGAGTTGTATGGAAGCGACTGTGCAATACCGTACAACTCTGAATCAGGCCCATAGATTGTAAGCTACACTGCAGCAGGGTCTGATGACTGCTATATTCTCTGTGAAAGCGCTGTGGAATATGTTTGCGCTATATAAATAACTGGTAATCATACCTCCCAACATTTTATAATCCCAACTTGGGACATCCGCGCGCCTTTGGCACGTGCGCTCCCGGAAAGGGGTGTGGACTACACGTAAAGGGGCCGTGGCCTAGCGGTACGCCCCGTTCACATCACTAAGGGGCGTGCCCAGCATCTCTGAGATGCTGGGCTGCCCCGGGCTTCCCCCTGTACTGTGAATAGATGCTGTGCACAAGCATACAGCATCTATTCTTGCTCTGCATACACGCTGCTCTGCTATGCTATGCAGAGCAGCGGTGTATGCTTCCCCCAACTTCCCCCCCACCGCGGGACACCGCGGACCGCGGGTGGGACAGCGGGACAGTCCCAGAAAAACGGGACTGTCCCGCTGAATGCGGGACAGTTGGAAGGTATGGGTAATAACTGATAATCTATAGATGGTGTAAAATATGTAAACAAGGTTTTTCTATTTACATGTTTAAAATGATTTTGCTGTCATATTTGTTGTTTGATATCACTGCAGTGTCATTTGATGGTGATGTCACAGGTGGAGCCAGCCTACCTGAGCATGATAGCCACAGGTGGGCTGTTTGAGTTTCTAGGGAACTAAAATCTGTTCTCCCATCTGGGTCCTTCTGTTCAGATAGAATAAAACAATGTGTGTATTGTCAGTCCTCCAAGCAACATCTATGTCTTTTAAACAAGACAAACTGTGGAAAGTGGCATGGTGTGACTGATACATTGCATTATGTCGTGTCTACCTACTTCCCT
This sequence comes from Taudactylus pleione, assembly GCA_031769625.1. Classification (NCBI taxonomy): domain Eukaryota; kingdom Metazoa; phylum Chordata; class Amphibia; order Anura; family Myobatrachidae; genus Taudactylus; species Taudactylus pleione. Next base: position 2,410,828 of record JAUIMM010000120.1, read on the forward strand.
AGCATCACACCATATGGTTATCTGACACAAGCTGGGGAACTGTGATGCAAGAGTGCTTTGATAAACTGACATTAGGTAAAATATATTTTAGTGGCAGGTTGCCCAGTTTGGAATCTTAAAGCATTACATCTTAAATCTTATTCTAGGAGATAATGGTTTTTTTTTACTCTTCATTTATTACAAAACAAAACCCTGGTCTGCTTTTGATTTTTGATTTTTTTTTTTGGGTTGAGTGTCTGTCAACGAAACTTCTATTATTCAAAGCTAAGGGCCTGATTCAGAGCTGGACGCTCTGAATCAGTGCCCTCCTACCTAAAGATGGAGCGGCCTCCTGGCCGCTCGCATAGCTGTGGGTGACCACCCACAGCATACGCGAGCGGCCAAAAAGATGGTCGCAATGGTCAAGACCATCGCGACCATCGGGCTTGCGACGAGACCCTGCGGTAGGGTCTCGGTGACCGCAAGCCCTGGAGTGGTTTTGGCTCTATCAGAGCCAAAATCACTCCCACTGACATCACTAGTGATGTCAGTGGGGCCGGACCCAGACGGTAGGCGTTCCCATGGGAACGCCTTAGTCTGGCAGCCACGCCCCCGGCACGCCCACCAAAGGGGGCGTGCTGTCAATCACCATCGACAGCACGCCCCCTTTGGTGCGAGACCCGGAGCGACAGCTTGGCTGTCGCTGTCCGGGTCTCGCGCATGCGCACGACGGAGCTCCCTCCGTCATGCGCATGCGCATTGGGGTAACATTGACCCGCTTGCGAGCGTCCTGCGCTCGCGAGCGGGTCTGAATGACCCCCTAAGTGCGGTTCAGTAAAATAGCACGTCCGATTGTTCTCTTAAAGTGTGAGAACCTCAGGTTAGTCTGACATATGGATTATTATAGCTGCTAGAACTTCTACCTGATTTATTTGATGTCTTTATATGTTTGCACCAATTGTTTATTTTTAATTCATGGTTCATTTCTGCAAGTTTATAACATTGTCTGTGAGAAACGAGTGGGACAAATGTGTGAAGGTTCTCTCTAAAGTTCTGCATTTATTAATAACAGATTAACTTGGAACTTTATTTTCCTAGAACACATGTTTTATACCTAGAATAAAGGAGTCTATCAGATTAGCTTCTTTTTTTTTTCTTTCTATTTTTCAACATTTTGCAGCCAAAATCAAACAAGACTTGGCTTTTATGTACTGTGTAAAACTTTCGTTCAGTTGTTCACTACACTGCACAGTGCCCACACTGAACAATCTCGTTCAGTGTAGGCACCATCCCTCATCCCCGAACATGGTCAACCTGACGATATCGTCAGGTTGACCAGCATGTTTGGACGATGAGCAACACCGGCAGCGACGACCAGCGTGAACGCGCATCACTGGTCGTTGCCGACATTTTGCTGCCCGATTTGTGCCCGATTAACGAGCGATTGAACAATGTTGTTATCGTTCAATCGCTGTGTGTAATCAGGTAATGGATACTCACCTTCAGAAACAAAGATAGAGAACCTAACGTATGTGATAAAACATTTGCCATGATAACTATTGGTATTTTGCTTTGTAGGTCTATTACTTGTTTAGGAGTTAGCCAAGGAGCAAACAGTTTGACTATCAAAGCTCACCGAAAGGGTGAATGCAGTGTTACCCATACTTGCCTACTTTTGAAAAAGCATTTCAGGGAGATTGTGAAAGCAGCACCTATGTTAAAGTGAACGTGTGCTGCTACATCTGAGAGATGTGCCATAAAATTGTCATCAATCCAAATGTAAATGAGCCCCAAAGCGGTTAGTAAGATCTACTTGTTGATGAGAACACACTGATACTTTTCAGGGCTTGCTTGTAACAAGGGGTTCCATTTAAGTGGCCAAGAGAAACCTTATATGAAAATGCATGTAGCCATAGGGATCATTGTGCCCTATAACCAATGCAGGGAAATTGCACTGATTATACCATTTGAATGTACATATCTCTGATTTTTTTTTTTCAAGTATATAACAGCTACATAATGGGGTAAGGTGCAATCAGGGAGATTGTTGGACTCCTCAGGGAGACAGGGAAATTGCTACTATTTCAGGGAGTCTCCCTGTCAATCAGGGAGAGTTGGCCATTATGCGTTACCAGATATCACAAATAGTGGTGATCAATAGGACTGCATTTCCAGCATACACATTGACTTGAAACATTGGACAGAATTAATGAGAACTGACAGAACTGTCATAATAATGGCAATATACACACAACAGGAGGCTCTGCAGACACCTGTCAGTAAATATCCATAAACAACAGCTGATTGTGTTATCTCTAGCAGTGTTTACAGCTGATGACAGTCGGGTTGGTCCAGTGACATCAATGAATGACATGGCTTCTGGCTCTGTTTTGGTGCTGAGCTTGTTCATAGGCTCAGAATTTGACACTTGAAGCTCCTGCTCCATGCAAATCGGTGAATATCATGTAGTTCCTCTAAAATTTAGTTTCTGGATGTCTACTAGGTGTGGGGCATTCCCTGAATCTACAATAATATGTATATATTTTTTAATGCTAAATTAGTGACAGCCAATAACGTTACTGCCGTAGTACCAACATTTTGTAATGGGGCCCACAAATGTCTTAATTGCACCCCTCTATGTTCTCTTTTCTTTTACATCCAAAAGTCTATACTTTGTAGATATACTACATACCATACCAGCCATACACAAATCTGCCTGAGCAGAGTATTGCTATTCTGTAGTTGAATTTAGTTTACATACTCAGATACTTGTAGACTTCCTCTGTTTGGGAAAGGATTCCAAATCTGTTGCAGCCCTGCTGGTCTTGCACTATATACGAGAAGGTACTGGGGCCGTCCTCTACATGGATAACTCTAAAGAGTAAATACCCTTCTAAGATGTTCTCAAAACAAAGGATTCATCAACTGCACAGCTGAAGAGGTCTGAAGTGACTCCTTGGCTGGAAGCTGTTAGACGTTCATCTATCCCACAGTCTCAGGATAACAGTGTGTTTCTTGTCCTTCCAAGAATTCCTAAAACCACCATTCATTATTTGTACCTGTCTAGTGGACCAAAACATACTGCGTTAAATTTATACAACACCAGTAACATTTGTTATTTTCCAGTGTTCCTTAGTTTGTGCTACAATTGTTTATTGTCTCATTTATTCTAGGCAATATATCAAGGCAATGTATTTTTTAAGGGCTAGAAGTGCAGTAGATTTACCAGACCATTTTGTTGCATTCTGTGGGTCCTGCTGCAGAAAAGATGGGCAATATGCTCTCCTGATGCTCTATAGGGATTTCCAGTGGTCACAAGTTTGATAGGTGATTTATAACCTAGTGAGAGAAGACATTTAATTCATGTCAACCTGTTCTCTTATCACTGAGGTCTTTTGAAGGATAGTTTCATAGCTAATGATTCCCAGCTGCTTGGACCACTATCCCACTGTTGACTTAAAACCAATTCATCTCCCAGACAAGCTCATTTAATATCCCCCATCCATTGAAAAAATAGAGAGGATAATAACATGTCCAACCACTTAAGATTTGTAGATGGTTGTGAAGCTATTTTTACTGTACTTGTTTATGCAACACCCGGTAAAAGTCATTGACACTTGGGGTAAATAGATTTTTCTTTACACACACTGCATTTGTAAGATTTTCATTAGTTTACGTGGTAATATTATATCCATTATTGAAACAGAACGTGCATAGCTTAACATTTTAATACTAACAAAATAAAAAATAAGTGAACAATTTAATGATGCAATTCATTTGAAAGTGCCTAAATGGTAATGAAACTATGGTCCAGCTTTACAAAATTAGTACTTTATTGTAAATATACAAAAAAAAGTAATTGCATTCAAACAATATCTTTTGTGCAAAAAAATATAAATATATATATATATATATATATTTATTAAATATTGACAAATAAAATGTCTATTGTATGTTTTTAAGTCTTTGTGAATTTATTTTGTGAAAATTTTGTTTTTGAACCCTCCATTAAAGGCACCTTTTCTCACAAACTTAGTTTCTCGTCTTAAAAACATTTTTTTTATATGCAAGATTGATGTAAAAAAAAAATGGGCATGATTTTTAAAAATTCTCACATCCTTTATATCCGAGAGAGAAATATTCTTATAATGTTCTGTGGCATATTAAGTCAAACCCGTGCCGCATCCGAAAGGGATGTTGCCTAATTACCATAGGCAACGCCCCAAATTGCATTAATTGGGGCATGCCTCCCGTTTAACGTCAAGCTGGGGGCAAGCTTGACTGAATGGATGCCGTCCGCATCCATTCAGCTTCTCTGGAGTCTGGTACCGCCGCGCCACTGAATTCGGGATGGTTGGGAGAGGTGTGTCCTCTATGGGGTGGCGCCCCTGTTCAACTGTGCTGTATTGTTTTATTTGGGCCTCATTTGCTCTGTATAGTGCAACCTTGCCTGCATGCACTAAATTATTACAGTCATTCTCAGTTCACCAACTGTTGTATGAAGCATGGCAGCAGAATAACCAGGTACATGAAAAAGATAGAATCATGCCAGCCACATCCGGTGTCATCTGGTTATTCTGTTTTTGTGTTGCATCGCTGTATTGGTCCAGTTTGATCATACATTAAGAGCTAAATTTGCAGATCTGTCTATTCCAAAGAAAAACTGTCTCATCTATCTTTCCTTCTTGGTTGGCTGATGAGGTTGGCCAACAATTTCCCATTGGTACATGTGCAATCACGTTTTCCATTTTGCCTGACAAAATCTCATAAAATTTTGAACATTGTTTACAGCTGTAGATTGGTCGGAGGCTCTGGGAATGATTCTGACGCAGTCACATCTGTGTCTGCATCTTTTGCCGGTCGCATGTGTGCGACGGTATGCAAATGTGGCTGTAAAGCCATTCCCTGGTGTACATCTGTGCGTATGAATGTGCAAGGATTGAGACGCCCACTTTGTTAGATACTCAAATACTGCTCAGTGACTCTTTAGACGCACCTTTGAGTTTCTCTTAAGTATGGCCTCCTATGTGAGTGGCAGTGCGTCTCTGTCAGCGACATGCCTGTGACATTTCTTAACACACCCATAAGATGGTCCATCTTATGGGTGTGTTAAGGGATGTCACTGGCACGTGCATCTGCTAAGATACCTCCCCGTCACCGCCCAATACATTTTCAAAAACATTGCAACTTCATTTCTGTGCACACACTGCAAAAAAGAGGTAAAAGTATAGGTGCAACAAAGGGCTGGCTACGATTGATCGACAGTTATCCTGGTGACATGAGAATGTTGACATGGTCAAACTGTCAACGTACAACATGACGACAGTTGACAAACAGTCCCTGATGGTCTAGCTGTGTTTTACCTTGCCCCAGCGGCTGCAGCGGCTTTTTCGAGGTCCCGGCGGCGATGTCACAGCAGCGGCGTTCCACTGAGTATTTTCCCAACTATCCCTAATCCTAATCCCTACCCGTAAACCCCCCTCCCGGCAGCCTAAGCCTAACCATCGGCATCTCCAGACTGTCGACATTTTACATGGTGACAGATCAGATGTTGACATTGTGAACATGTTGGCATTCTGAGGATGGCAACACGGTTACTGTTGACCTTCTGAACGGATACCACAACAAAAATATAAGACATTTCATAGCTTCACTCTGTCACCAAAATGTGTGCCCGCTCAATTACTTTATTATACTATAACATCAGGGGCGTGTCTAGAGAGAAGGGGGCCCGTGTGCAGTCTCCATTACTGGCCCCCTCCTCTCAGTCCGGTGGCCGGCAGCGCACTGAGCGCAGCGCTGCCAGCATTCCCACTGATATACTATGGGCACAAGAGTGTGCCCAGAGTCTATAGCGCATGCGCAGGTCACCGGGAAATTGGCCACAGCGGGCATTTTCCCTGTACTAAAACGACGGGAAAATGGCCACAGTGATGACATCGGCGCTGATGTGGGACTCTGCACCAATTATAAATACGCCCCTGTATAACATGTTTTATGGAATAAAACAACTGTGCGGGCATGCCTGAGAATGGCTTTGCCTGATAAAGACAAGTATTTTATCTTACTGTCTTCATTATAATTTGTCAATGGGTAGAATATATAATTGGATCCTTAGCTATATCTCACTTTTACATCAGGCAAGCAAACAGCATGGCAGCTCACACAATGATTAAACTATGCATAGATGTACTGCGTCACCTTTTAGATGACACTCACAAAGTAATTCTCTTATAATAACAGTCTTTTACTTGTCAGGACAGCAGACAACTTACAGAAAAAAAAACTTCTCCTTGGCGATCCCTATCACTAGACTAACAAAGTCACTTCTCCATTAGATTGGCCAGCTTGTTCAGCATCAATCACCCTGCCCACAGGAGCCAGCACCTTTTATAAACCTAATATCCACCCCAACTCTATTCTAATTGGTTGGTATAAGACCATGTCTATATTGGCTGATCCTATGATGGTGGTAGGTGGCAGCAGTGTGCGATGAAGTCCACATGAGAGATAAACTTAACCAGGGAATGGTTATTAATCACATAGAATAAGGTGCAGAATAACACAGGGTTAACAGTACCTAGCAGCAGGTGCATGATGCAGAGATATCCAGTTGCAGCCATAAGCAATAAAAGGGTTGTGGCTGGTACTTGTAGTGCTCATGTAGTACACACTCATATACTGGTGCCTATATGCAGTGGTGGCAGCAGGGTCTATGCAATACACAGAGTTGGTGGTATAATGGATGTCGGAAAGGTCTATGCTGTTATAAATCCTCCACTATGAAGGGACACTCAGAGGCACGGCCGATATTATGGATATCATAATCATCGATGGTTTATGGCCGATGTCGAATGCTTTCACCATCAATGCGGGAGAACCAGATGGTTTCCCTTCATCAATGGTAAAGCTTTTTTTTTTTCAATGATAGCTCTGCCCCGACACCCATGAAGCCCCCACCCCCCCGGTTCTGATTGGTCCACGGGCCAGTCAGTTAAAGAACAGGGATAATCACCGGTTGGTGAAACCATCGATGGTCATCCATTGCATAGTTGGCCACCAACGATGGCTACTTGCAAAAATGCCATCAATGAAAATCATTGATGGTAACCACACCAATGGGCCATTCTTATTGTGGATGGATCAGGAAAAAGACACGCTGTAGTGACGCGCATGCGCAGTTGGCAGGCCGGTGATTGCGCCTCTGGCTGCTGCTTCGGTTCCTAGTGCCAGACAGTAGAAACGGATGGAGAGACAGCACTGTGAGCACTGGGCCTGATTCAGATTCGCTCACAAGCGCTATATGCTCGCGAGCGGGTTGATGTTTGGCCACTGCGCATGCGCACGCTGGCGCCGGCTCCGATGTGCGCATGCGCGAGATCCGGCTAGCGACGGGCGCTCCGTCGCTACGGGTCTTGCACCAAAGCGGGGCAGCTGTCGATTTTGATTGAGCTTGCCCCGTTTTGGAGGCGGGCAAGGGGGGTGGCTGGCCAAACGGAGACGATCCCGAAGGAGCACCTGCCGTTTGGGGGCGGCCCCACTGACATCATAGAGCCGAAAGCTCACTGGAGCTTGCGGGAACGAGACCCTACCACAAGGGTCTCGTCGCAAGCCCCGATGGTCGCGATGGTCGAGACCATCACCTGGCCGCTCGCAATAGCTGTGGGTGATCACCTACAGCTAAGCGAGCGGCTAGGAGGCCGTACAAAAAAAAAAAAAAACGCCCTTATTCAGAGCGAGCGCTCTTTCAGAGCGCCGGGCTCTGAATCAGGCCCACTGTCTCCTTACAGTCTAAACTACTCTCAACACTGATATGACAGTAATTTAATCGCGTGCATTTTTACAGTGTGCATAATTTCTGTGTTAACCCATTTCTTGAGTCTAATTCCCATTAATAGCTAGGGTAAAGTACAACACCAGTCAGCATTACTGGGGTCAACAAGGAAACACTGGGGGTGCAGTTCTGTCCAAGTATCCTCCTGTTTGCTGTGCATACTTTTCAATGTGTCACTCACTTTTGGTTTTGGTCTCCTAGATGAAAGACAAATAATATATTTAAAAATTAATATATCTCTTCCAAACACAAACACATTTGGGTGGTCTCTGTAATCTCTACAAAACAAAATAACATTCTGGAAATCCAAGGATAAAAAAAAAATCTTTAATAGCATAATAAATTCTGAGCAGTATGAAGTTCCTACTTTGTGTAATTCTTGTCCCGTTTCCTGTGCTGTACACACAGTCACCTTGAAGAATGGGAACATCTTATAACTGAAGAGATTTAAATGCAATAGAAAACATGCATCCAATTGGTGTAAAAGATGTGGGCCTATCAGGGGCTGACGTTAGTGAGACACGAAAAAAATACTGGAATCTATGGAAAATTTACAGCTGATGAACATGGGCCTAGGGCCCAGGGGAACTTTGGGGGCCGCTGGCTGCCCGCTGTTTTTATGCTTTAGATGTACTTTTTTCCCTTTCTGGTTCACGAATGTGTGTGTATTGGTAGGGGGGTCGCATAGGTAGCATTGTGATTGAGCAAATGCTTCCCATGTTTTACACATGAGAAATGGCAGGGGAGGACCAGGGCAAAGCTGTCACTAAAAGTTAATCCAATTGGGAAGGAGGAGAGATCAAGTGGTTGAGAGGTGAAAGGTTACTTCAGCAGCTCCCCTTGTCCTTGCCCACTCTTGACCCATCACCAATGTGTAGGCAATTTTCCCAGGCAGGTTTTAGGCGAAGGATCATCACGATCGGTCGTCAGGGGGCTGTGGGAATGGCTCCGCAGGGAGGGGTCCCCTGCACTGCTCTAATTTATTTTCAGCTCTATGCTCTGAAGTGGAGCTTTTGCTGTGAGCAGTGCGAGGAGTCCAGAGCCTGCAGTAAAGAGGGCAGCTTCCACCTGAGGAGACCAATTACAAAAGTGTTGATGTACCTGTTGTTCAGGGTCTCATGATGTGCGGTGATCGGTGGAGCTCCCTGTCATCTGGGGAGACTGCAGTACTGTCCTCAGTGATGAGAATACCGGGGGGCAGTCACTGAATAGAACAGAGGGGCCGGCTCAGTACAAGTCCCTACAGGTGGTTCCTGTGCATGAGGCGCTGGTCAGTACAAGGGAGCTGCTGTCCAAGTGGCAGAGATCACCAGAGTGCAGCCCACTGAGGAAGGAAGCCGGCTGCCTAGGGAGAGAAAGATCACTGACTTCCACCCAAGTGGAGGCGGGTACTGCAGCTAGTATATATATAAAGCAAGCATATGCCACCATTTATAAAAAAACAAACAAACAGTGATTCTGGCATTCACCTTGTTTAAATGAATGACAATCTGCTACGGTGCCTTCCACTTAGGGTACAAGCAGTCTGAAGTAAATAGCAGCATGTAAAAGGCGGCACTCAGATACTTAATAAGTGAACAAATAAATTCTCTATTAATCCAATGTTTTGGGTGTCACACCACCCGTCTTCAGGGACACCTGAAATGTCAGATTAAATTAAAAGAGCATTTTTTCTGGTAAAACTTTATATATTAGACATCACCTTACTTGTACATCCAAATTCGTTGTTTATCAGATAATTTGCCCTTGTGGCTACTCTTATATAGGTAAGACTGAAAGGATGTTTAAGGAATGCATGACCGCTCATCTGTCTGCTATTATAAATGTGATCTTAACTGGTACAAGCGACCAACCAGTCGTGAGACACTTTGTCGAGGCATCACATAATAACCTGGCGATGCTTAAATACTGTATGATCGACCACATCCCTACCTCTCTCAGATGGGGTAATCATGGTCGAAAGTTACATCAATGTGAATCCAGATGGATTATGAGGCTAGGACATTATTTCCTAAAGGCCTCAACGATCATTTAGGTCTGAATTATTTTAAATTGCTTTTCTACTATATATAATGCCTTGCATCTATATACAGTATATGTTTAACTATGATGTTGTTATGATTATGGCAGAGATATTTATATATGATTAACATACTGCTCATCTAGCTATTTCTTATAGTGCTGCTTGAACATATGAGGATAATTATCATTACTACTGTGGGCATTGTTATTTAATGCTATATTGTCTTTTTTACAGTTGTTCCATAACTTTGTGTATTATTACTATGGTGATGGGCTGTCACTCGTCTCCGTCACAGTCAGTGTGCCGGACACCTGACGTTTTGACGTCACTTTTACACAACTCCAGCCGGGTGCGTAGTGACGCCGCCCCACATGGTATTGTCTCTCTATTTAAGGTAAGAGGTTTTTTCATAACTTTTATCCCTGATGACAAAGTAAAACTTTGAAACGTTGGAATATACCCGCTGATTCATGATTATTATATTCACGGGGTGCCGGGTAAAGTACTGCATTCTATGGGAGTGCAGATCACTGTTGTTTATATATATATATATATATATATATATACACAAATAGTTTAAGTTGTGAGGTCAGTGTGTTAGAGTCCTTAGTGAGTGGGTATTTGGGATAAGAATAATCTGTCAGGTCCCTCTCGGTGGTGGGGTCAAGAGCCAGAATTTCAGGCAGCAGCCATTGGAGTCCGAGTGTATGTGCTAACATATGAGAGAGGATTCTTTTTATGGATAAAGATGCAAACCCCTCACATCTTACAGCCTGCAGAAGAGAAAAAACGTAAATGATTGCCTTGCAATTGTGAATAGATCTCCGTGAAGCTTTCGCCTTCCTGCTGGCCGACAAAACTATGGTGTGCTTTTTGGGTGAGTTCAACCCATTAACATTGATGGATAAAGGCTTATAAAAGTGCCATTAGGGAGCAGGTGGATGTGAGTAAAAGGAAGGTTCACAAAGAGAAGAAGTACAGAGATGAACCTTCTGGGCAGAGGGATTGAAGAAGAGGGGGTTGGGAAGTATAAAGAAGGGAAAGCGGGGGAGTGGGGAGGCGTAACTGAATAATGAGTGCGCCAGAAGATGTAGGGGTGCTGGGGCAGTGGAGTAGCCTTCGGTAGAGGGCTGGAGAAGCTACGTTAAAAAAGAGATCCCCAAAGGGAAGTATAACATTATGGTAGCACGTGCAGGGTGGGGGGAAAGTAAGGTTAGGAAAGGAAGGGAGGAGAGTGTCCAACTAGTGGATTAAGGACAGAACGTGATTTCTAGGGGAGGGGGAACACAAACAATATTATAAAATGTAACAGTAATACCACAGAAATGTAGAAATCCGCAAAATACGTTTATAACAGGAGACAAGAAAGTACAAAAATATAATTGAACAGAATTATAACAAGGACTGCAACGAAAATGTAAGGGTGACAACACTGTGAAATGCAGCAGGTATACCGTCGTCTAAAAAACATGTGTTAAAATTGGAACATGTACTATAGTAAGTCAACAAAGATGTCCAGATCCCAACCACTGCCTAATGTGAATGTCAGCCAAATGGACTGTAGAGGGAAAAGAAAAGGGGTAACTTGGGCGAAGAGGGTTATATAGAAACTGAAAAATCTGCTAAATATATAGTGGAATGGGATTGGAGAAGCCTACGAGAGGCAGGTTCAGGAAGTTGCCAACAGGGCCTGTATTAACTGAAAAATATAGAATGGGGTAGGGGAGATGCCCCGCAAGCTTACCAGTAGATCGCTATCGATATGTTGACCAGGTCTGCTCTAAAAGAATTAACAGAAATGTGTCTGCCCACGAATAGCTAATCAGATTGTAGTGATAGGGGATAACTATGTACTCTGATAAACCAAAATTTGGACCACCTGCCTAATGTGCTTCTCCACTGCTGTGTGCAACTAAAAAAAACCTCTGGTATGTAATCTACCAGACCTCTGAAGATGCTCGATTGGATTGCGATCTGGTGAATTTGGAGGCGACAGTAACACCTTGAATTCTTCATCATGTTCTTCAAACCATTCTCAAACAATCTGTGGCACATTATCCTGAAAGAGGCCACTTCCATCGGAGAATACCATGTTCATGAAATAATGTACCTGGTCTGAAAATATGTTTAATTAACGTCAACATAAATGAGCAGACCTAGGGGTTCCCATCAGAAAATTGCTCAAAGTATCACACTTCCTTCACTGGATTGTTTTCTTACCACAATGTATTCTGGTTCCATCTTTTCCATAGATAAACACCACACACGTACCTGACTGCTCACATAATGTAAATAAAAATTGGATTCCTCAGACCAAAGGACCTTCTTTCATTGATCCAAGGTCCAGTGTCGACACCCGAGTGCCCATTGTAGGCACTTTTGACAGTGGTTAGTATAGGCATTCTAGTTGTCCTGCGGTTATGCAGCATGGTTCAATGGATTGTGTGTGGGTGTGGTGACACATTATCACCATCAGTACGAGTACCTATATTTCAGCTTACCATCTAAAATATTCCTTCCTGACCTTGACATGCACAGTTGTTACGGGAGTGGTCATAATGTTTTGATTCATGGGTGTATATCACTGTAGAGAATCCATAGTGATTTGTTACTCTGGAGTGATAGAAAATAATAGTGTACATCGTTGTAGTTTTGTGACTGTATAGTGATAGAAGCAGTGGCGGAATTACCCTCACTGTATAGGGTACAGCAGCTACAAGAAGTAGAAGGAAGGGAGGTCCTGACAACACCATATCACCCTCCCAATGGGCCAAGAGACTGGAACATCATTGCTGGGCTTTCCCCAAATATTAGCATGGAGACCAGAGAATGCCACTTACCTCTCCTGGATAGAATATACAGTGTATATTGCTGTCAGGGCCGTAGAGAGTGGTGTCGGGCCTTGTAGATGGAGTGGCCTTATTGTGCAGATGTGGACACGCCCCCTACAAAAAGTATTTTAAAATATTAGTTGCGCTGTGCCCCTCATCCATGGGCAGGTGTGTCGGGGGCAGGGCAATCAGTGCGTTGGCTACCCCTATCGCCCTGCACATAACGTACAGGCAGTGGAGACTGCTGCGCCCAGAAGCCTCCATGGACCCACCGCAGCCCAGTACACAGCAGCGAGGCTGGCCAGTCCAGGCCAGGTAATTAGTACCCACTCCCTCTCCTTTTGGCACCCCTGACTGCTGTAGTGAGTGCTCGGTGTTGGATGGCTATGTAGTGATAATCCTATTCACCTATAGATTGTAAGCAGGGCCTTCTCTTTGTTGAATGATACTGGTGCTTTATCTGGATCAGACTGCATCTGATCTGCAGCACTGTTTCATAGGCACCTCACAAAGCATGCTGCACCACTGGGAACTGGGCTCCTGAGCGCTGTTTAGAAGCTCCTTACAGCGCACAGGTGATGTCATGATGTCACCCACAAGCTGCACCACTTGGTACTGGGCTTCTGAGGCCCCATAATCCGTCAGAGGTTGTTAAATGGGTCACAAAATATACCAGCGACATATATATACAAGCGGATGCCCCGCGAGCTTACCAGTAGATCTCTATTGATATGTTGACCAGGTCTGCTCTAAAAGAATGAACAGAAATGTGTCTGCCCATGAATAGCTAATCATATTGCCTAACTTTTGAATAGCTGAAGTATGAGAAAATGGCTCTGACTATACACATAAAGTCAGCTCTTGGTCTAGAAAGCTCATTCATAGACCCATGCATATTTGTTAGGTTGATTCCTCCATGGAATTCTGCCCAGTGAAGACCAGGCTGGGGTTGACACACATTATGAAATATGAAAGGGGAGATTATGGTTCTTTGTAGCTATGAATCGGTGGTGAATGCAATATATAGTCCTGTAATGTCTTCAGGGTCAGAAACACAAATTAAACAAAGTGCAAACTGTAAGGGAAAAAAATATATTTAACTCCCACAATGAAAGTTCCAGACAAAAATAGACAAAAAAGCACCTCTTCACTGACTTTTGATGTGTCGTATCCCTGCTTTTCCCAGGGGAAAATGTACATCCATGAACTTATTACTAATGTTTCCTGTCGTTGACAGTGGAGCCAGTTGATGTTTTAGTTGAGAGGGGAGAGAAATACAGGGTCACGTCTAAAGCCTGCAGGCTGTCTTCAATCTTAGATTCACTTTTCTAGCAGGCGAGTTTCCATCTTCACACCGAACAAGGCTTAAATAAAACATGATTTAACCTCAGCCAAACTTCCTCCCAGTGTTTATCTTTGGCTGGGGCTAATGCTTTGTGCAGGCAAATCTCATCACCATACACCAGTGACAATGGCTTGTAACAAGTTTCCTTCAGTCATCAGCAGGGATATATCAATCTCACTCGAGCGCAAGAAGGCCGTGATTGCAGCTAAGCTTTTCTGCTATTGGTAATTGCTTCTATGAACACCCAGACTTTGGCTTCTATATAAAATATAATAGACTTTTATGTGTGCTGTAGATATTTTCCATTTTGTATAAGCTCGGTTGGAACGGCTTGCTTTAAATTTAGACATTTGTGTGTTAAAGTTAATCGCAAAGTCTCAGTAATAGCCTGGTCAAAGGTCTAATGTTCAGGTGCTGTTTTTTTTTATTTATTTTGCACTAAAAAGGTTTTTTTTTTACACTATTGTTACACTAATATTTTAAAAATCAAAACTTAATTTCTTTGTAAAGATCTTATTATTTAATGCTCAAACAGCCACTTAATTAATGCATAATTGATGCATAATTGATACATTCTGAAGATTATAAAGATATATTATATTATGAAGATTGTTTATAAAAAATTAGCTTGTACCTATTTACTGTGACATCAGTCATAACATATACACTTCTGAGAAGTCTTTTACTGGGAGGTCAAGAATGTGGGGCAAGTATACAATAACTGTACATTAACCAATACTTTATTTTGCTGAATCCAATATAAAATGCTTAAGGCCATCACCAGGACTAGACCATCATATATCTCTTCACTTGTCTCTATACTGTACCAGCTCAACCCTTCTGCCTCTTTCTTCATCATGTATTACCTGTTCCCATTTCCGGTTAAAGGACTTTTTTGGGCTACAGCCAGAATCTGTATGATTCACGGTTCAAATCCCGGCAGCGGCAGCCCTACAGAGGAGGAAATCCTGATCGTCCCCAGGTAAGTATAAACTAACCTAATTTTACCCCCTAACCCTCCTTTAGGGTGCCTAACCCTAACCTCCCCCCTGTGCCTAACCATAATCCCCCCTCTAAGTGCCTAAACCTAACCCCCCCTTCCCCGCCGCCTAAACCTAAGTGCCTAACCCTAACCACACCCCGGGGGTGCCTAACCCTAACCCTCCCCGTAGCCTAACCCTAACCTCCCGGGGGGGTGCGTAACTCTAAGTCCCCCCCAGGAGCCCTAAACCTGACCCTCCCCCCCCCCCCCCCGCAGCTGTCCATACCCAGCGCCCGGCATTTCTTCAATCAGGATGCCGGGCGCCGGCCTCCCGGCATCGGTAAAATGACAGGCGTCTAGATTTAGACGCCTGTCATTTAACCTTCGCCAGGATTAAGTAGCCTAGAAGCCGGAGGTCGGGATTCCGTCCGCCGGCTTCATAAATGTATACCCTACAGCCATGTAACCCGATTACTTCTCCTCTACACAGTTCATACAAAACTTGCTTGTGTTCTCTTTCTATACTGAAACAATCCTCTGAACACAGACCAATGTGCTGTGTAACTGGGTCATATAGTCCACCAAGGACTTTTTACCCTTGCTATCTGGCTGGACCTATATACAGATATGTGTCTCTTAACCACATGTATTAAACTCCTGTTAACCTATACACTGAACTGCCAAAAGCCATAGGATAGCAGTATGTAAAGGTTATGGTAGGTAACGTCACCGTACTGTGATATCTTGGATATGCCCAGACTTGCATCAGTTGTAATCTGACATCTCATGAGTTAGTTTGAAAACTGGCTAGGCTGCTCATCGCAAGACGACGTGAATTATTTGAGTTTGAACGAGGCATGATAGTGGGTGCCCAATGCATGGGAAATTATATTCTCCAAGTTGTGCGGATATTCAACATTCCTAGATCTATGGTGTCACATGTGTACTGGGAATACCTAATGGAAGGCATTACCATCCACCGTGGACAGAGCAGTGGCTGACCATGAGTGCTTAATTATTGTGATCAGCGGGGTCTGGCCACAATTGTCTGGTAACAGACAAGTGACACTGGCTCAAATCACAGGAGGTATCAGATGCATATCCAGAAGATCAGTGCAGCGTTCTTAGCTTTCATGGGCTATGGGAGCAAAAGACCCACCAGACACCAGACACAGAGCCTCACCTGGGCTTGTGAAATTGCTAATTGGATCCTGGAGTACTGGCAACATGTGACGTGGTCTGATGAGTCACGGTTCCAGTTGTTTGAGCTGATGGTAGGGTTCAGGTGTGGTGCAGGCCCCATGAGGCCATGGATTGCAGTTGTCAACAAAGCACCGTGCAATCTGGTGGTGGTTCCATAATGGTGTGGGGTCTGTTCATGTGGCATGGGTTGTGTTCGTTGGTTCGCCTGAACATATCATTGACTGCCAACCACTACACTGCAAAGCTTGATGACCATTTGCAGTACTTCATATTATATTATAGTAGGATAATGCAAAATATCATCAGTCCCACGTTGTCCATAATTGGTTCAAGGAGCATTCTGGAGAGTTCTGATCAATGGCGTGGCCAACACGTTCATCTGACATGCACGTTGCCAGGCTAGATGGGGTCCTATATGATACTATGCATCTATCCCATGACTTTTGGCCCTTCAGTGTAGATTAGTTTGTTAGCTTGCGAACAGGGCCCTCTCACTTCTCTGTCTGCATAGGCAAACACAGTTGCCCGTAAACTCTTTATATATGCACTTTTTATATCTCCCGGACTCCCTGAAAAGTCTATCTCCCTGACTGCATTTTACCCCTATTATGAAGCTGTTATATAAAAACAAAACCAGACACATATACATTCAAATGGGATCATTAGTATAATTAATTTCCCTGCATTGGTTAAAAAACCGCTCTCTCACAGCCAAAAGGGGCTGAGTATGCAAATTCCGCAATCGCACTGTCTGGTGTAAGGACACCCTCTATGTCTTAGAGAGCTACGGCAGAGCGAACGCACACCAGTACAAAGACGCCCACTTTTCTTTCTTAACACACGTCATCTCCAGGATGTGTATGATTAATCAGAACGATGGAAAACCAGCGGAGCTGCACGCAGCGCTTGAAGTAGACCCTACCCCCAGGGCCGCCAAGAGCCAAGGCGGGCCCCGGTAATAGGGGGCGTGGCCTAATCCACGCCCCCTGCCGGAAAAAAAATAAATAAAAAAGATTTGCAGCGCCGCGAAGGGGGGCGCTCTGAGCCCCCTCAGCCAGGCGCAAAGCCAGGGGGGGCGCGATCAGTGTGATCGCTCCCCCGCACAGGCATAGGAGACTGCTGTGGCTGCCACGAGCAGTCTCCAACTGCAGCTCAGCACACGCTGTGTGCTGGGCTGCTGTGAGGGAGGGGGGGGCGGCGTCGGACCCGGGCCCCCGCCGGGCCCCTTAGGAAGCCTGGGCCCGGGTAATCTGTACCCGCCCCCCCCCTCTCGGCGCCCCTGCCTATTCTGCCGCAAGCACTGCAATCACTGCAGGCTGAAATACAACCAAGTGACGTGTACAATGACGCTTCTTTGCTAATTATGCACTCCCATTAAACTCAGTTTTGACGCCCAGACACGCTTGCGTTGGCAGACCCACTCCCTCATTCACAAGCACCTTCCCCTGTTACCACCCACAAATGGCACATTCTCTCACTCAAAGTAGCGTCCAGTCTGTGTACTACGTCCGACTGGTTCGCGCATGCGTATTTTGCCTCAAATGCATGCGCAGACTGGCGATAATCGCCCGAGCGTGCGTCCAAGAATCATAGACTGCCGCAAAACTGGGCAGCACTAACGGTGTAATAGTTAGCATTACTGCCTCACAGCAATAAGGTCATGGGTTCAATTCCCACCATGGCCCTAAACTGTGTGGAGTTTGTATGTTCTCCTTGTGCTTGCGTGGATTTCCTCCAGGTACTCCAGTTTCCTCCCCCACTCCAAAAATATACTGGTAGGTTAATTGGCTCCCAAGTTATCCCTAGTGTGTATGTGTGTGAGCATGTAGTAGGGAACATACAGTAGATTGTAAGCTCCACTGGGGCAGGGACTGATGTGAAAGGGCAAATATTCTTTCTGTAAAGCGCTGCGGAATATGTGTGCGCTATATAAATACTGGTAATAAAAAATAAACTGTCTAATTGGAATATACACTGAATAGATCCATTATGACTATCTGCTGCAGGATGCAGAGGGCCTGATTCAGAGCCGCTCGTAAGCGGCCGCTCGTTCGCTCCGAGCGATGTTCGCACATCTGCGCATGCGTATGGGTCGTAATGCGCATGCGCCAACCAGTCATTGCGGTCGGAAATCGAGCGCTCGCAAAATAGCGAGTGCCTGCTAATTTGAGTGACAGTATGAGGCGTTTGTGGGTGGTAACAGGGGAAGGTGCTTGAAAACGGGGAGTGGTGATCCGAACGCAGGCGTGCCAAAAGGTTAAAACGGGCGTTTTAAGGGTGGGCATAATTAACAAAGCAGCGTCACCGACCACGTCACTTGGTTGTTTCTTAGCCTGAACTGTTCGCATGATTGGTGGTAGGAAAATCCTACCACAAGCACTGCGAGCAGTTCAGATGCCTTTCGATGTACTTGATTAATCAAATAAATAGCGGAGATGACGTAGGATGCGAGCGGCCAGGGGGCGTCTTTACAAAATAGCGAGCGCATGTTTCGTACGCTCGCTCAGACATAGAGGCGTCAACAGACCGCAAAGAGCGAGCGCTCAATTTAAATAGCCAGCCCCTTTTTCTGAACGAGCGAGCGCAAATAGCGTCCGGCTCTGAATCAGGCCCAGAGTCTCAATATGTTTTGTGTCACATCCACTTGTCAATCCACAAAACATAATGTAATTCCAAAGGAATAGTTCTTCCACATATTGATCCCTACACATTCATCCAAACAGATTTCTATCACATGGGTCTAGTGACATGTTAATATGAGTAGGGTTTAATCTCAGACTCACAGCTCATTTCCATATTTCTGTCACACATAGATGTTACTAATGGCTGCTACACATTCCTATATGACAAGTTTCAGAAAACACAACCTGTTCTATAATGAAGGGTGAAAAAAGTTTTTTGTTTCTGACAGCCTGACGCTAACAAGTGTGAACTCAGGAAGGTGTACGAGAATTTTCAGACTTCTCTGGTCTTTCTGATTCTGTAATTTAACCCTTAGACCGCTGGAATACTGGCGTTTACATTACATAAATTCTGTTCTCAACAATGGTTGAATGTGTAGCGTAATCCCTACATAGTAAGGGGAAGTCTGAAATATTGTGAGACCACCAGAACAGGGGAAAAGGGATATGAGTAGTCTGGCTCCATTGCAGAGACCCCCTACAGCGGGAATGGTCTAAGGAAATGTCTGGGTTGATTTTTTTATTCCTCAGGGACACATGGAATATTTTGCACTACTCAAATTCTCCCCAGTGCCCAGTAATACGTCAGCACAAAGTGGAGCCATGTAATAAAAGACTTTCCTGCGGGAGTGACACAACAATAATCTATCGCACAGTATTACTGAGTTATTAGTTGATAAAACCGTATCAGAGTACAGAAACACCCCAATAGTCCACTTTTGCATACAGACAGTCACACCAATGATTTGCTAGCCAGTCCTCATTGCCCGACATCACATTTTACCAGGACCGGCAACAGAAATCACAGAGCCCGGTACACACCTTTTTTTAGGGCGCCCCCCCCCCATCCCCGGGTACCTGCCAGGTACAGGCCAGTCGTTTGAGAGTCTGTCTTACCTATATGTGTTTTCTCTGCAATGGGGAACCTTTGAAGAAGTTGTTCCTCCCTAGGACTGCAGTTGGCATTCAGATTTCATGAGGGAGCTATAACCAATGTGATTGTCATATAGCAGAGGTTTGACTAGAGAGAGGGTGATGGGGAGAGACTGAGGGATTTGGGGAGAAGCATTGGATGACAGGGAAAGGTTAAAAGGGCGAGGCAGAGGGTGACAAACAGAGGGTAATAGAGAGAAACAGGTTCCGGACTGTAGATAGACAGTAATTAGATAGACAATGTCTAGATAGACACCAGATGTTAGACAGTCAATAGGTTGACAGGGCCAAAAGGTTGACACGCTAAAGGTCGATAGGGTCAAATGATCGACATGGTCAAAAGATCAAGATGAAAATGGTCGACACAATGATAGACACATGATTTTTATTGTTTGTTAGGGTTAAGTTTAGGCACTTACTGGAGGGTTCGGGTTAGGCACCAGGAGGGAAGGTTAGGGTTAGGCATTTACCGGAGGGTTAGGCACTAGAAGGGACGGTTAGGGTCAGGTACCTACCCCGACAGTTAGGGTTAGGCACCAGGAGGGAGGGTTAGGGTTAGGCACCAAGGGGAGTGTTAGGGTAAAGATTAGGGCTAAAAACAAATATATATATAACATGTTGACCATTTTCATGTCGAGCTTTTGACCCTGCCAACCATTTTTACCTGTCGACCTTCTTACATGTCAACCTTTAGTGTATTGACCTTTTGACCCTGTCAACTTTTTGTCCCTGTCGACCTCTTGTTTGTCTAACATCTCTTATACCACACTTGGGAGAAACAGAGGGTGATAGGGAGAAGCAGAGGGTGACAGGGTAATGGTGAAAGGGAGAAAGTGACAGGGAGAGGCAGAGGGTGAAAGGGAGAAACAGTGGGTGAGAGAGTAATGTGAAAGGGAGAGGGTGACAGGGAAAGGCAGACAGTGATTGAGAGCGGGTGAAAGGAGTGAGTGACAGGGAGAGGCAGTGCATTATGGGAGAGGGTGAGGGGGAGAGGCAGTGGGTGAAGGGTAGGGGCAGAGGGTAAGTGAGACCTCTGTAGTAGGGAGAGAGGCAAAAAAATCAGGAGTATACTGCTTGGAACTGACCTTTCATCCAGTCTTTCTGTAGAGACGCTATCTACAGCAGGTAACTTCTCCTGGGCAGCACAGCAGGGCAAAACCAGAGCCCAGTGAGTAACTGAGGAGACCAGGACCCACATGACTGACTGCAGCTGATCTATGTCTAGGAACATAGATAGGTCAGACTCCTCTCAACTGGTTTTTGCGCCAGGGCCGGTCACTAGAGAGTGACGTTAGGACCCCGGCAACAGCAGTGTCAGAGAGAAGGTAAGAGGAGGGGAGGGGAGGAGATGGGAGGGAAAAAGAGGGGAGGGGAGGAGGAGCGTCACACCGCCTCCTCAATCTTTGTTACAGACCGCGGCAGTGTACTGTAATGAGTCAGTCTGACTCATTATTAGTACTGCTGTCAATGCCGCTGCGGGCACCCTCATTGCCACAGGCCCAGGTCCAATGCACCGGCTGCATTGCCGGATGTTCTGCCAATGAGCCTGTGATGGACCATGCAGAGCAGGCAGCAGTTGCAGTTAGGTATGTCTGTGCGCCCAGAATCTCAGGGCCCGGTATGGCTGTGCCCCTAGCTGAGCACCTAGAAACCCCCCCTGCACGCCACTCCATCGCAGCACACCGCAGCTTAAATTTTTTTACATTTTTTGTAAAGAACCTAAACTGTTGCTGGCTGAGCAGGCTGTAGGGGGAGCTGCAGCGGTAGTGTGCAGCTCCTCCCAGGCAGTTCCCATGATGCCCTGGCATTGTGGGAGGCTGAGAGATCGGAGCCTGTTGGGTGAGTCAGTGACCGGCACGCTCTCCCAGAGCCGCATGCAGGTGAGTGTATTGTATTACATGTGGGGGGAGCTGGTGGGGGAGGAGAGGTGATCTATAATAAGCCATGCCAGCACTATATTTTCAGTATATGGCTGAATTTGTGTTATTAAGTGAAGTGTGTTTGTGTCAGTGTGTATTTGTGTGTGTGTGTATAGGCTTTGTGAGTGTGTGTGTGTGTCTAGGCTTTGTCTTGTCAGTGTGTGTGTATAGGCTTTGTCAGTGTGTGTGTGTGTATATACTTTGTCAGTGCAGTGTCTGTGTCAGTGTGTGTGTGTGTCTAGGCTTTGTCAATGTGTGTGTCAGTCTGTGAGTGTGTGTGTGTGTGTGTGTGTATAGACTTTTAAGTGAAGTGTGTGTGTCTTTGTCAGTGTGTGTGTGTCTAGGCTTTGTCAGTGAGTGTGTGTGTGTGTGTGTATAGGCTTTGTCACTGCAGTTTGTGTGTCTGTCAGTGTGTGTGTGTATATAGGCTTTGTCAGTGTGTGTGTGTGTAGGCTTTATTAGTGTGTGTGTGTCTGTGTCAGTGTGTGTGACTGTGTGCGTGTATATGTCACTGTGTATATTTGCAGTGCCGCCTTTTTATTTCTAGTAGGAGCTGAAAAGCTCTGCATAAATATAGTCAAGTAGACTAGCACGCCAAATAAAAAAGTTCAACAGCCGGGGTGCAGATCCTAAAAACTAAGCAGACCGCTCAGTCTTGCGCATACAATCAAATACAGGAAGCACTCCTCAGGTACTCAATAATCCAAGCTTGTTAATCTATTACTGTGCAACGTTTCAGATGCAATTATTACATATTTCGTCATTGACAAAATATGTAATAAATTCAACTGAAACGTTGCACAGTAATGAATTAACAAGCTTGGATTATTGAGTACCTGAGAAGTGCTGCCTGTGTGTGTTGAGATTTTTTGCCATTGGTTTTGTACCCAAGTATTGGAAACCCCCCTTTCAGAATCCTGCGTTTGCCACTGTATTGCAGCACTCACCCAGCAGGCTTGTTGTCTCCTACCATCTGAGTGGCCACTACATGATAAAAACATAGGGCCTACCCCACACACAAATTGTCATCTTGTCATTGATGTCTGATTAGGAAAAATGTTGACCGCACACAAGTGCAAATTTAAGTCATTATTTCACCTGTATTTTCCCATTGTAATCTAAATATATATATATATAAATTTCTGAAAGGGACTATTGTGTGCTGCTGTGGCAGTGCGACTAGTGATGTGGGGGCATGCCTAGTGTGTGGGTGTGGTGTATACAGGGGGTGTGGCTATCTCCATGGAGGGCATAACTACCATTATGTTTGTTTTTTTTGTGAAAGAGTGAGAACCGTATGGCCTGCCTTTCCTAGACTGCTAGAATAGTTTAGAAAAACTCCGAAATTGTTCACAGATTTTGGCATATTTCTATTAGTGTCCATCCCACAACCATAGACACTACAATAAATTAATAAATTAACTGACTGTTTAGCTGTTGCCTTTTTTTTTTTTTTTTTTTTAAATGGCAATGCTGGACCAGGGCGGTAACTGTTAATTTTTACAGCATCTGTAACAAGGTAACAACCTGGTATATTCGAGGTTGTTACCTTGTTAATGGGGAAGCAGTCGGGAAGCCGACGGACGTAATCCTGACTGCCGGCTTCCCGACTGTCTAATCTCGGCAATGCACTAATGACAGGCGTCGATATCCCAACGCCCTATGCTGGGAGCCCGACACCTGGCTTACTGATCGAAAGCAAGTCAGGCGAGGACAGCCGCAGGGGGGGGGGGTTAGGTTAGGGGCTCCCAGGGGAGGTTAGGTTTAGGCTAGGGGAAGGGGGGGTTAGGGTTATGCACCCCCTGGGAGAGGTTAGGGTTAGGCACCCCCCCCGGGGGGTTTAGGAACTTAGATGGGGATAAGGGTTAGGCACTTGGTGGGAAGGTAGGGTTAGGCACCCCTAAGGGAGGGTTAGGGTTAAGGGAGGAATTAGGTTAGTTATACTTACCCTAAGGATGATCGGGATTTCCTCCTCTGTCAGCCGGCGGTAAATAATACTGAATCCTGTTAAAGATGTGGTCAAAATATTGGTGATGTGGTTGTCTGTAAAAATATATCTCTCCATAAGGTGGTGAAAAATACACATTTTCTATCACGCAGAAAAGGGTGTGTGAGGTATCTCAGATGCACAACTTGTCGCTATGTGGAGATGGTGGACACTTTGTACATCCCCACTCTGGCAAGAAATTCTCTATGTATCTATCTATTTATCTAACAGAGCGTTACAGTCACCGCCACACCGCATACAGAGAGCATTGCAGTGACTTCCATATAATATAGAGTGCAATACACTGACTGCCATATAATAGAGATGGCATGCCATATATTACAGAGAACATTGCAGTGACTGCCATACAATATAGAGAGCATCGCAGTGACCGCCATATAATACAGGGAGCATGAAAGTGACCAACATATAATGTAGAAAACATTGCAGTAACTACCATATAATACAGAGCAGCAGTACCTGCCATATGATACACCAAGCATCCAAGTGACCGCCATACTGTACACTACAAAGAACATCGCAGTGACCGCCATATAATACTTTGAGCATCACAGTGATTTCCATATAATACCGAGAGCATCGCAGTGAGTGCCATTTATTACAGAGAGTGTCAAAATGACCACCATAGAATACAGAGAGAATTACAGTGACCACCATATAATACTGAGAGTGTAGCAGTGAGTACCATATAATACAGATCATCAATGTCCACCATATAAGCATCCAAGTTACCGCCATACACTACAAAGAACATTGCAATGAATGCCATCTAAATCAGAGAACTCCAACGACCACAACAACATTCAGAGGACATCACAGCCATGGCCCTTGAAATGGAATAAATCAGATAGCAAGCTGCTGGCACAGCCCAGTGCCCACCTAACTCCTCCATCCTTCACTCCTGCCCCCCTCCATACTGTGTGCACCGCAGCCAGCATGTTAACACAGACATACTGAGCCTGCGGCTGTGCTTCAGTGAAGCAGAGCCGAAGCATGAAGCAAACACAGCTGCAGCCCGTGGCCTACAACACCTCTGAAGGATATGATAGATCATAATCCCCCCTCAATGATGCAGCAGCTCCCTATATACCCGGGAGACACAACTTTGGATGGCCCAGGGGGAGCTTTAGCACAACCCGGAGGCGGAGCTTCAAGCTGCATGGGGGCGGAGCTTCATGCAGAATGCGACAAAGCTTCAGACTGCACAGAGAGGATATTCAGACAGCCAGGGACGGAGCTTCGGACGGCTGATGTGGGAAGGGGGGGTGAATGGTCCAGACTTCGGATCTTCCACTGTAATGCAGTGTTGTCGGATTCAAAGCAGTCCAGACAGTGGCCCTGATTGAGAGCCGGATGCTCTGACAGAGCGCTCGCTCTGAATCAGGGCCATCCCTCTGTTTAAATAGAGCGGCCTCCTGGCTGCTCGCATAGCTGTGGATGACCACCCACAGCTATAGCGAGCTGCCAGGAAGATGGTCGCGATGGTCAAGACCATCGCGACCATCGGGCTTGCGACGAGACCCTTGTGGTAGGGTCTCATTGCCGCAAGCCCTAGAGTGCTTTCGGCCCTACCAGAGCCGAAAGCACTCCCACTGACATCACTTGTGATGTCAGTGGGGCCGGCCCCAGACGGTAAGCGTTCCCATGGGAACGCCTCCATCTGGCCAGCCACGCCCCCGGGCCACCCACCAAAGGGGGCGTGCTGTCACTCAACATCGACAGCACGTCCCCTTTCGTACGAGACGCGGAGCGATGGCGAGCGGGTCTGAATCAGGCCCAGTGTTCACAGGGTTTTTTTTTTCCTGTCAACACTGTTTGCACTGCATTGAATCCTGTGGGCCTATTTTCATGGTGGGCTTGGAGCTGCAGCTCCACCCTCCCCATTAGTAATCCGGCCCTGTGTACATATATATAATATATCTATAAATATATATTATATATATATATATATATATATCACCCAATAATCTAAAAAATACCCTTTGTTTGTTTTAGAAAAATATCCATTGTGCATAAGAGATTTTTATACAACATTTCTTGCCTGCATTTTAAACTTTTTATTACTTTTGTATTGCCATAGAAACATAGAATTTGACGGCAGATAAGAACCACTTGGCCCATCTAGTCTGCCCCTTTTCATGTATCCTTTAGGCAACTTCAACCCTATTTGCTCCTTACGTTTCTCTTAAGGATATTCTAATGTCTATCCCAAGCGTGTTTAAATTGTTCCACCGTTTTAGCTGCAACCACATCTGATAGGACGCTATTCCACTTATCCACTATCCTTTCTGTGAAGTAATTTTTCCTCACATTTCCTCTGAGCCTACTGCTCTCCAGTTTCAGTGCATGTCCTCGTGTTCTTGTACTTCTCTTCCTTTGAAGAATGCTTCCCTCCTGTCCCTTGTTAAAATCCTTTATGTATTTGAAAGTTCTATCATGTCCCCCCTTTCCTTTCTCTGTTCCAAACTATAAATATTAAGATCTTTTAGGGGCCCATTTATCATTCAATATTTGAGGTAAAATCCCAGAGAACACACGTATTCAGGGGATTACCTCAAATACTAAGTATCCCCCGGGTGTATGAAGGAGGGACCGCAGCAGGTATCTCCGATACCTGCTGCAATCCCTCCATTGCCACTGGCAGCCGCCTCCCCCATAGGTTTCTATGGGGGATGCGATGCTGCCAAATGTACCAAGATCCAGAATGCGAAGCATTCACGATATTGGCTCCAGCAGCTAACGCCATCTGAAGATAGCGTTAGCCGCTGTAGTCTATAGGCACTTACCGCATATCAGCCAGCGGAGGGATCTCCCAGATCCCTCCGCCGGGAATGGGCGCCGCTCATGTGCAGTCCGCGGGACTGCGCATGCGCAGCAGCCTAGAATGCAGGTTTTCGGAGCCCGTCACCCTGCGGTTAATACATCCGGCCGCTATGATCGCATTTTGCAATGCGATCATGGGCGGTACTGCATGCTCTGATCGCATTGCAAAATGCGATAATTAATAAATGGGCCCCATAGTCTTTCCAGGTAAGTTCTGTGCTGTAGGCCATGCACCATTTGTACAAAGTAGGCAAAGTTGCCCTTCTTTTTACAGTCTCTAATGTGTCTATGGGCTCTATTTGTTAACATTATTTTTAGTAAAATAAAGTGAAAAAGGGTGTTTTTCACACCCTTTTCACATTATTTTAGTATCACCTAAAGTTACTACAGGGCAATTGAAGTGGAATTTGTAAAATTCTACTCCAAGCCCTAATTATCACTTACTTTTAGTAATCAGATCGCATTTCCCATCATTGTTATGGGAAATGTGATCTGGCCAAAGTTATTAAAAATAAATTGTGAAAAAATATCGGGGAAAGCCCTGTGATAATAACGCCAGCGTTATCCATGGTCTCCCCCGGTTACCGGACTCCTGCTCTGCTCTAACGGGCAGAGCCCGGAGCCGGCCCCAGTGATCAGCTGTGTGGTCTAAACAGACCACACGCTGATACACTGTAAAAGAAAAAAAATAGTAAAAAAAAAAAACTTACCTGAGTCCAGGGACCAGAGATCGGGGCTCCGGTGTCTGGTGATGTCCTCCCTCCCATCTTGCACTGGAGCCCGGTTGTCACCTGTCACAGGAACACCGATCACCGGAGGTAAATGTAATTAAGGGGTCGCGTGGGCGGGAGGGGGGGTCGTGATTGCGGGGGCGGGGCTTATCAACGGGGCGGGGATTAGCGACGGCCGGTCTGTGCATGCGTCGGCACTTGTATTTTTTGCGAAGATACCGTGATGAGTGTGCGAAGAGGATTCACAGGGACAGAGCTTTAGCGCAAGCTCTGTCCCTGCAAGGGATTTGTAGTAAATCCCTGTGATATTGGCTTAATTCGCAATAATATCACACTACAATCTGCATTCAAAATGCGGATTGTAGTAAATAGAGCCCTATATCCTTCTGGAGTTATGGCCTCCAGTACTGAACACAGTATTCTAGATGAGGCCGTACCCAGGGGCGTTTCTAGAGAGGAGGGGACTCGTGTGCAGTCTCCGACACGAATGCACAGGTCACCGGGAAAATGGCCGCGGCGGGCATGTACAAACATGTACAAACAACGTACCGGGCATGTACAAACAACGGGAAAATGGCCACTGCAGCTATTTTCCAGTTGGTTTACAGCACCTGCCCCAGCGCCGACGTGGGATTTCGGAGAGGCAAGTAATATTATGGGTGCAGGGTGTGCGGTGCGGGGCCCCCCTGGACCCAGGGGCCCGTGTTCCCCGCAAACCCTGCACCCATTATAGATATGCCCCTGGCCGTACCAATGATCTATACAGTGGCATTATCACTTCTTTTTCCTACTACCGATTCCTTATGCAACCAAGCATCTGACTTTTCCTCAGTGCTTTGGTGCATTGCTTGCCTGCCTTTAAGTCATTTGAAATGGTGACTCCTAAGTCCCTTTCCTCCTCTGTATTTTCCATCATAGCGTCCTTGATACTATATTTAGCCTTTAGGTTATGGAGACCCAAGTGCATGATTTTGCATTTTTTTTACATTAAACTGTAGTTGCCATGTTCTTGCCCATTGCTCTAGTCTACCCAGATCCTCAGTCATTTGTTTTACCCCTCCTGGTGTGTCTACCCTGTTGCATACTTTTGTGTCATCTGTAAAAAGGCATAGTTTCCCTTTAATATTATTTGCAATATCACCAACATAGCTATTAAAAAGCACTGGCCCAAGTACAGATCCCTGGGGTACTCCACTAATTACCTTTCCCTCCTGTGAATACATTCCATTTATTACAACTCTATGTTTCCTATCCTGTAACCAAGGTCTTATCCATTCAACAGTCATAGAATCCAATCCCAAGCTTTCCAGTTTGTTTATCATTCAGCGATGCGGGACAGTGTCAAAAGCCTTACTAAAGTCTAGATAAGCAACATCTTCGGGCCCCCCTTGATCTATTACTTTTGTCACCCAGTCAAAAAAGTCACTAAGATTTGTTGGCATGATCTCCCCTGAGTAAATCCATGCTGTTTGGGATCCTGTAAATTGTTGGATTTGAGATATTATTTCTTTTAATAGTGTTTCCATTATTTTACCCACTACTGATGTAAGGCTTACTGGTCTGGAGTTACTTGCTTCTTCTTTGCTTCCACTTTTGTACAGTGGTATTACATTTGCTCTTTTCCAGTCCTCTGGAATCCCTCCTGATACTAGTGACTGGTTGATTAATTCTGTTAATGGTGTTACCAGGACCCGTTTAAGATCTTTTAGTATCCTTGGATGTATTCCATCCGGCCCATTTGATTTATCCACTTTCAGTTTAGAGAGATCTGTTAGGACCCTCTCCTCTGTAAATGAAATTTCATGTACTTCATTTTTATGAATGCCTCTGCAACTTAACTGTGGCCCCTTCTCCTCTTTTTCTGTAGTGAATACTGAACAAAAATAATTATTTAGATGCAGTGGCATATCTATAATGGATGCAGTGTGTGCGGGGCACACGGGCCCCCGGGTCCAGGAGGGCCCCGCACCGCACACACTGCACCCATATTTATTTTAAATGTACCTGTCCGAGGTGCCGCGTCGGTGTCACTGCTGCTCAGAACACCGGAAAAATGGCCGCCAAGCCATTTTCCAGTGTTCTGCGCATGCGCAGTAGACTCCGGGCACTAGACTGTGCTCGGAGTCTACTGCGCATGCACAGAACGCCGGAAAATGGCCGCCACGGCCATTTTTCCAGCATTCTGCGCATGCGCAGTAGACTCTGGGCACACTCTAGTGCCCGGAGTCTACTAATGCTCCGGTGGCTGGCCAGCCGCGTCAGTCGGCTGCCAGCCACCAGGTAGAGAGGAGGGGGCTCCACATGAGGAGTGCACACGGGCCCCCTCCTCTCTTAAAACGCCCCTGTTTAGATGATCTGTTATTTCTTTGTCTCCCTTGGTCATGTACTCACTCTCTGTCTTAAGTCTTATAATTCCTCCATTTGACTTCCTCCTTTCACTTATATACTTATAAAAAGTTTTGCTCCCTTTATCTGCTGACTGGGCCATTTTTTCCTCAGCTTCTGCCTTTGCACGCCTAATCACCTTCTTAGCCTCCTTCCTTCTGGCAAGATACACCTCTTTGTCATTATTATTTTGGGTCTGCTTATATCCTAAAAACCATCTTTTTTAATTTCACACTAGTTGATACCTGTTTTGTAAACCACACTGGCTTTCTTTTCTTGGTGCTTTTCCTAACCCTTTTAATACAAAGGTCTGTAGCCTTTAGTATTTTTTCTTTTTTTTCCCACCTCTCCAGCACTCCTTCCAAGTTTATCCAATCTGCCACTGACTATCTCCATCTCTGCAAAGTCAGCCTTCCTAAAATCTAACACTTTTGTTTGTGTATGGCATGAATTGGACCCTGTCTTTATACTAAACCATACTGCTTGGTGATCACTGGATCCTAGGTTCTCACCCACATTTACTTTCGATTTTCTGTCACAATTTGTGAGTATTAAGTCCAGATTAGCATTTTTGCACGTGGCTCCCTCACCAATTGTTTGAGAGATGCTCCCTGAAGGGAATTTAGAAAGTCACCACTTCTAGACCAACTTGCAGCAGACACCTCCCAGTTTACGTCAGGTAAATTAAAGCCTCCCCTGATTGTAACCTCTCCTTTTAAAGCCATTCTAGTAATGTCCTGCAATAGGTACTTATCCAGTTCCCGTCTTTGTCCAGGTGGTCTATAGATAACCCCAGTGCGAATTATGTCCTTGTCCCCCGTTTCTATAGTCACCCAAATGGCCTCAGTTGTTGCTTCAACATTTTGTATTATAGTAGCATTTGTGCTGTTGTTTACATACATAGCTACTAGTCCTCCAATCCTCCCCATTCTGTCCTTTCTAAATAGAGTATAGCTATGTCCCAGTCATGATTTTCATTACACCATGACTCTAAAATTGCTACAATATCTAGTTCATCTCTTGTCATTATTGCAATTAGTTCTGAGATTTTATGAGCTATGCTCCTGGCATTTGCACACATAGCTCTAAGAGTTTTGCTTGTCCATCTTTTTTTCCGAGACATGGTTTGAGAGTATATTACAATGACAATGCTTTTTGGTATTATCTGGTCTCAGATGTTGTTCAGTGTTTTTCAACAGTTTTTTTAACTGTTATTTAAAATGTTTCTACACTTTGTAAATTTCTTCACTTTGTGAATTTCAAAACTCAGACTATCCATGACTATCCAATCAGGTGGCACCTTTCATTTGACACAATGGATGGAATTGTCAGGCAGCAAGATTTAAGATATATGGGTAAGGGGTTGCATGACATGATTGTGGCCTATATAAGTCAGGTGAAGGGTGGAGTTTTATAAAAAAAAATCTCCTGAAAACAATGGGATTTATACCCTATAAATACATGAATATTCTAGAATAATAGAAGAAGTCAAACTTTAATAATCCTTGATTTATTCCAACCACACTTTGCAATCAAGCAAAATGGCTGCATCATGTTGCATGAAGATGGTTTGCTATAAACTATAGTGTATATAATAGCACATGTTGCTGTTTATAATTTCTTTTATTTTCTTACTTCACCCTATGGCAGTGGCTCCCAAACTGGGTGCCATGCACCTTGGAGTGCCACAGGGTACTTGCAGGGGTGCCTCAGGTTGGTGGTTCAGTTCCAAATAAAATGATTATTAGTCAGGCTGCCAATCAAAAAATATGTGGACATAAAGCCTTGTCAACCACCACCACTCTCAACCTAAGGGTGACATATAAGCACAATATATTAATTTAGTTTTTGTTGAATTTCTTAATAAGACACTTTTGGGCCAGGGGTGCCGTAGAAAAAATGCTGATACTTTAGGGCGCCGTGATTCTAAAAAGTTTGGGAACCACTGCCCTATGGAATGAAAGATAGTCCTAATAAAACATAGAGTAAAACAGTGACTGCAGAAGACATTAGGTTTATATGATGTGTTGGGGTGGATTATTTTATGAATGTTCATGTCAAGTACTGATATAAATAGCCTGAGTTTTCCCAGATTAAATACAACCACATATCACTCGTCCAAGAATGAAGTCTATTGTTTTAGATGGAATGCTTATAATATTTGGGTTTTTTACCTCTCACTAGCTGCATCTCAGGAAAATACAGCATGTTGCTTCTCAGAGAGGACTTTGATTAAATGCTGATTGATGGTGAAGGTACAGGTGTTTTCTTTTATTATTGATAGTAGCATAAAGTCCCTATCTTCCTTCCCCATCACACACACACTTTACAAAATGTGTCCCCATGGTTGTTAATTGCATGGTCTGATGGTCTGAGCATCAGCTAATACCTGTGAAGTACTAAAGGCTGTTATTATCACCTATGTGCCGGGGCTGCAAATAGCAACGCCAACATGTTTACAAATGGCTGTCAACACCTTTATATTAACGTCAAGCTGTACACCTAATAAACACTTCCTATGTCAAGTGGCATTTCATGCTTTCACTACCTGAGCAGCTAAAAGCATAGGTGCACTTAGACCTTGTACAAAATACATTATGAGTCAGGGCGCAAATACTGTTTCACCTTTCAGGAACTGAATTTGATTGGCCTATATACTTGTATTATTCAGTACCTAAATGACAGAAAATCCTCTTTTCTTTTCATACCTAATTTCACACCGAGGTGCCACTTTACTAATTTACTTAGAAAGCTGCACAATATCTCACGCTTGCCAATGATGGTTCTAAGATTGACTGGATGCTCATTCCCAGAACATCTGATATTGAGGGAACTCAGATAATTTCAGCCACTCCTGCAAGTTTTCCCCATCTTACACTGTTTTCCATCTTTTTAATTTTGGCGTCTTTTAAACATATTACTTGAAGAAATCCAGTAGATTACTGTGTTTAGGCCTATTTGGCTTATCCTTAACCCCTTATATTATTTGAGCCCCCTCACCCCTCAAATAAAATCACAGTTTAGTTTTTTTTTATTATTAGCAGCTCATGGATTATTCACGGCCTGTATATTTACTAATTGACCAGTTGAATCCAATATAATAAAGTACAGTAAAATGGGCTCAAACTTTCTATTCTTGCCTTAAACACACCATGTCTATGCAGGATTCATGTTATGTTACTTCACTTTAATTGGTGTAAGGACTTGGCCGAGGCACAATGAACTGTAAGAAAAGTTGTGTCTTGTTGCTGGGAATTATGCAAAGCCAAGTTAGCCAATTGTTCTTGATTATTTACTGGCATTCTATATAGAGGAAAAATCCACAAATATGGAGGTAATTAAAGGAACAGTAAAGCACAAATTCATTGTAGTTTTCATTGTTCTTGGCAGGATGTTACATCTACAGATGGCATCCAAGCATTCACTCTTCTTTTGCCACCCTATCTTCTTATCTAACAGGACAATCTTACAGATGAGGCATTCTGATATTGCCCATTTTCCTGTGTGGGCAGGAGTGCAGGAGAAAATTGAACCAGATTGAGGAATAAGCATTGATCTCGCCTATAATACAGAGGCTGCCTCTACTCTCTCTTTCATCTTAATTCAAGTATTAGCAGCATGAGATATACTTATCAGTGATTTCAGGGCCTGATTCAGAGCTGAACGCTCTGACCAGAGCGCTCGCTCTGAATCAGGGCCCTCCTACCTTTTTTTGGAGCGTCCTCATGGACGCTCGCATAGCTGTGGGTTACCACCCACAGCTTTCGCGAGCGTCCATGATGATGGTCGCGATGGTCTTGACCATCACGACCATCGGGCTTGCGACGGAGACCCTGCGGTAGGGTCTCGCTGCCGCAAGCCCTGGAGTGATTTTGGCTCTATCAGAGCCAAAATCACTCCCACTGACATCACTAGTGATGTCAGTGGGGCCAGCTTGAGACGGTAGGCATTCCCATGGGAATGCCTCCGTCTGGCAGGCACGCCCCCGGCACGCCCACCAAAGGGGGCGTGCTGTCAATCAACATCGACAGCACGCTCCCTTTGGTGCGAGACCCGGAGCGATGGAGAGCCCGTCGCTCTCCGGGTCGCGCATGCGCAGTGGGGGACATCGACCCGCTTGCGAGCGTACTGCTGCTCACGAGCGGGTCTGAATGACCCCCTCAGTGTTGTACCTAATATATAATTCTGTAAGGTACCCTAGAGTATCAACATTTTCTCAACATTTTTTTTCATGGCGTTCCTGGCCAAATGATTCTTATAGAATGTAAGCTCTCATGAGCAGGGACCTCTTCTCTCATGTGCTTCTCTTTACATTTTCTTCTACTCTCTACTCCCCATTAGGGCACCTAACACGGGACCGCCAACTCCCGGCAGCTTATTGTGAGTGCTTTAATCACTATTTCAGCAAAGTATATAAGTCGTGTCCTTGTCCTGCACTGTAATGTACTGTAAGTTACTTATTTCTTGTTCACCTATTAGTTCTATGTACTGTGTAAGGCCCTGCGAACACTTGTGGCGCCATATAAATAAAGGATAATAATAATAATAATTGAGAAATTCAGCTAACATTATTAAATTAAGTATATTGTGTTTTCCTGTCATCCTTTGGTTCATTTTGTGGATGTGCTTCTAATTGTCCACATATTTTATGAACGTCAGCCACTAGCACTGGTTTTGCCTTTCACATTGCCCATAAAAAATTTAATGCAGTACTGGACCACCAACCCGTGGCATCCCTGCAGGTGTCCCGTGGCACCCAGTCTGGAAACCACTGCTGGAAGGTGTGCAAAGAGAACTGCAGGGAAGTCCTGCCCCCTCCACCTTACTGCTCTCACTGACTGCTTGCTAGACACAGCCTCTCCTCTCCCCCAGCCAGCACTGTCAGCAGCCAAACACTCGCACTCCGCCTGCCCTCGAGACAGGAGCGGATTGGGAACTTAAAGTGACCCTGGAAAAAATTCTGAGAGTGGCCTCATTCAAATTGGCGCCCCAAAACAATCATAAGTTGTGCTAGCAAACAGCTAACTTGACAGCCATACAATACAGAGAGTAACTTTGTGTCTGCCATTCAGCACAAACAGCATCCCAGCCAAGGGCGTAGCTATAGTAGGTGCAGAGAGTGCGGCTGCTACGGGCACCCTCTCCCTGCACTGAGTAAAACGCCATCTCCTGAGCCCCAGCTTTTCTATTCTCACCAAAGTGCTGTTGCAGGGTATCTGGGCCCAGAGATGATCCAAGCTACAGCCATCACTAGCTGCTGCCTGCATGCATTGTGATGTCACAATGCAGGTCACAGCCCTATATAAAGGATGCCCAGCTACTGGCAGCCATTTTGTGGTGACATTTTGTCCTACATTGATACTCTCTGAGTAGTTCCATTTTTATGTTGGCGACTTTGGATAACAACTACTGATATGAACTTTGGATTATATCTCCCAATAAGGTCCTGAACAGCAACATTTTTAGAAAAATAATCTGAATAACATCTAAAGGTAAGGACTTTATAATAAATTTTGGCCTGTCACCCTTACCCCTCCCTCCATTTTACCTGTAGTTTTTAACTTAGAAACAATGGATAAAGCAAATTATTTATCTGATATGACACTGCACGACTTACAATGGATACATGCTTGTCCAAATGGAGGATTCAACTCCAGGCCAGAATGTTAACACAATCTTACTGAAGACCTGGACACAGATTCAACATCCACTATATACCTACACACCTGTCCTATTTTGCAGCAAATCTCAGACAGTAGGTACAGAGAATGGGGCTGCTAATGGGCCCAGGTGGCCTTTGAGTGTTGCTGCAGGGCATCTGCTGCTACTGGCCCAGTCATCTCTGCCTCTATCTCTCTTCATTAACTGATTTACTAGTGAATCATAGCCTTCTTATATACCATGTTGTTTCAGAATTATTTAGGATTAGAGAGACTATATATATTTTTTTATATAAATTTTTTTTGTTTATAATACTATATGCTAATTACAATTTATTTAATCCTGCATGTCAGCTAAGTAGATAGATATTAGGTAATTTACAATCAAAATTTGCCCGGGGTGGGGAGCTTTGTAAATTTTGCTATTGGGTCCCTATAGGTCTTGCTTGTGATCCCAGTAAACATCTTACAGTACAAAGAGCATCTCATTCACCACCAGCAGCTTGGTTACCACCATAAAGTACAAAGATCATTCCAGGGACTGGCACACATTAAATTGAGCATCCTAGTGACAATACAGCACAAACAGCTACCACCATACAGCAAAGACTATATCCCATCATCACCATACAGCATCCCAGTGACTGCCATAATGTACAGACAGCATTCCATTGAATGTCATATAGTACATTGAGCATCAAGGTGATGCCATACAGTGCATCATAATGTACATAGCACCCCAGACTTGTAGCTTGATCACTTCTGGATGACAAACTCATGAAACAGCTCTCTGGCCATAGCCCGTGTCCAACAGACTGTATGGAGACCAGCATGGGAGATCACCATACTTGAGTGACCTTTGTTGCCCACTTACTTTTGCATGTTGAACAAAACAAATGTAATACATCTACCAGTGAAGCCTACAACCAATCCACCCTGCTGTTTAGGTGTGCATAGTTATTCTAGTCTACATCAGTATTTTAAGTAATTGTTTCCTATAGTTTAGTAAAATTAGCCAGTATTTTGGTTTAATTATTTATTATATAGAGGTATGTTTTCTCATAGCCTGCCACTAGTTAACGTTAGTATTTTGCAGACTAGAGTATGAGAATGCCAAATTATGTATCCCTGAGTTGGTTTAATCACAATTGTATTTTGATTGCTGGCAATCTAAATAACGTGCGTTTCTATTATTTTTATAAAGGGATCTTCATATGTGCACTGTGTGTTTGGATGATTATGTAATATTTCCCTCACCCCATTTATGAGAGGGAAGGAGTCAATTAAATGTTGAGGAGGGGAGGTCTTGTTGGCTGAGACCCACTCTGTTAATCCCCAGAGGTGAATCCTCAAGCTCATTGGTAACCAAGTAGTCAGGACTTTCCTCTCTGTGAGGGAGTTTCGCAGCTGCTAGACTTGTGGTGTTTGTTCTCCTCCTGTTAGCAGGGCCAGATTAACAATGGAGCCGATGGAGCTAAGGCCTCCACATAAATAGGCCTATCATCATTACAGCATGATGGTGATCAGCTGCATCATATAGTCGGCCATAAATCTCAACTATTAAAATGGTATTTCTATTTTTTTTCACAAAATTCTGCAACTTTTCTCTTTTTATGTATTTAGGGAGACAGTAGGGCTGGGAGTGTGGCCACACCCACATAGCACTGGTCACACCCACACAGCACTGGTCACACACACAGCACTGGTCACAGATTCTCCCCTTCTCAATATAAGCCATTATACATTTAAGGCCCAGGCCCATGTAGTCCTTAATGCAACCCTGCTTGTCAGCCATGGTTAGGAGAAGCAAGGCTGCTTATTCTTCAAAAGGGGCAGGACAAGTGGTGGAATTTCAACTGGGGGCAGAGACATTTGCACAGTACACAGTAAGTGCAGACTGTGTTATGTAGCCTATTTGAATGGCTGCACATAGGGAAGTTACACCACTGGGTAATGTAAAAATATTATTTACAGTATATACAAAATAAAAACCTAAAACAGCACACTGGGAATTACTGGAGAAGCTATGGCCAATCCACCCTTGCCCTCAGCAGTGAGTGTACAGGGGCCTTAAGCCTAGTGTAGTTACCCCTTCAGCAGTGAGTTTACAGGGGCCTAACCCCAGTGTAGTTACTTCCTCAGCAATGAGTGTTCAGGAGGCTGGCCCCAGTGTAGGTGCCCTCTCAGCAGTGAGTGCTCATGGCTGCCCCCAGTGCCCAGAGTTATAACCGCAGTGTAGGTACCCTCTTAGCAGTTAGTTCAGTGTGCAGTTAGCAGTTAGTCCAGCAGTGAGTGCCCAAGGGGATGGCCCCAGTGTAGGTACCACCTTTAGCAGTGAGTACCCACAGGGGTGTATCTAGGGGTCCGAGCGCCTCTGGCAAACTAAGGGATTGGCGCCCCCTCCAATGACTGCTTCTACTTAAAAAAAAACACACACTGGGAGTAGTTTAATTCACACATGTGAAGAAATAGGGAGAGTATAATTTTTATTTCTCCTTGTAATATATATATCTTTTATATAACTTACTCCATTGCAAACCACTATATATAATTTTATTTATGCAAAAAAACACAGGAAAAGCTTAAAAACATTGAATCAAAAACAAACAAAATGCATTATGGGTAACATAATTTACATATATTCAAATTGGGCTATCTATACTGCATTACACTTTTTATCAACTGATACCTACACTCCACCTTTATTCCCAACACGGGGTTAGCCACCACCTAAAAAAATCTTAGCCAGTCCCCCAAAATGAGGAAAACATAAATTTATTACACCTACACTGGGGGTAGTTCAGTGAACATGCCTGTAGAAATAGGGAGACAATATATATATATATATATATATATATATTTTTTTTCCAATTATAACACTTACTACATGAAAAGCACTGTTTATTAATTTCTATATGTCAACTATACAGGAAAAGAGGGCATCAATAACAAACAAGATGCATTGTGGGCAAGATCATTTGCATATTTGCAAATTACCCTGCGAATAGAGCCTTGTGATTGATGTTTGTGCTTCCACTCTTTTCTTGCACAGTTGACATATTGGAATTAGTGAGTGGTGATTGGTATGTGTTGGGTATTGTGGGGGATGAAATATATTAGGGATAAAAAAAAAAAGAATACTCTCCCTATTTTTAAATGTTTCTGATATAAAGGGACATATAAGAAGGCTAATACATAGTAACAATGAATGGAGAACACTGGTAAGAGCAGAGGAGACAGAAGGAGACCAGTGATCTTTGCTGCAGCTGACTGCAGGACACTGCTAAGAACAGAGGAGACAGAAGATCATGTGCTAGTGATGTTGGGCTGAAACAGCGCCCTCCCTCGGCCAGCGCCCCTGGCAAGGGCCATCCAGGCCAATAGGAAGATACGCCCCTGAGTACCCATGGGGCTGTCCCCAGCTACACTAACAACAAGTCGCAACTTGTTCACACATTTGCAGACACTACATGAGTTGGATTACCAGGAGTAGTGGGCTCCAGAGCCCCAAAGTTTGACCAGGTTCTGTAAGGGCAGAGAGGGGAACACATAAACCACCAGCCTATACCCTACCATACTTCCAGTCTGTCTGGCTATATACCCTGGTGTACTTCCAGGGGCCTGTAATACTGATCTGTCCATCAGCTATGCAGCACAGCCAATGCGATATATCTGTGAACAACAACGTTCACAGACATATCGTGGGTACACACAGGCCGACGGGCAGCAGATATATTGGCCGATCAATCAAACTTAAGGTGAGCAATATGTTTTATAACCAGCAATGACAAGCATAATATGCCCCAAATTACCAGAATGTCAGAATTTAAGTGTGTAGAGCAGAGGTTCCCAAACGCGCTCCTCAAGGCACCCCAACAGTTCAGGTTTTAGAGATATCCATGAGCACGGGTGGGTAAGTCAATTTTGACTGAGGTACTAATGAAGCCACCTGTGGTCAAGTATGGATATCCTTAACCCTGGTCTGTTAGGATGCCTTGAGGCCCAAATTTGGGAACCTCTAGTGTAGAGCTTTTTTTGGGATTCATCTAACAAAGACTCAGCAGTCTGCAATCAGAGAGGATGCACTTATAGCCAATCAGGTCATATTTTGTCATATGTTATATCACATATTTATCTTTTGCATATGAACCTACTATGTTTATCTATTTACAGTGCATCTCATATCTAATCTATTGCTTACCTATTCTACTTCTCATTTCCCTTTCAATCTATCTCATATCTTTCTATTGCATATATATCACTTAACTTTATGTCTCATCTGATTTATCTATTATATAGCTCTCAAATGTCCCAATTTGGAGTCCTCAAAAGGGGAAGCATTTTGACCAAAAGAGGAGACTTCAGGTTGGATAGGGGCAGTATTTGGAAGGATTAGGTGGAGTTTGGTGTAGTGGGCCTTATTTTGTCAGCATTTTATTGTGTTAGGAGGTATGTCTTTATCTATTTATCTATCTACCTCAGTGGTTCC
The DNA here is from genome assembly GCA_031769625.1 of Taudactylus pleione. Classification (NCBI taxonomy): domain Eukaryota; kingdom Metazoa; phylum Chordata; class Amphibia; order Anura; family Myobatrachidae; genus Taudactylus; species Taudactylus pleione. Next base: position 2,450,654 of record JAUIMM010000120.1, read on the forward strand.
CAAACTTTTTTAATCACGGTACCCTAGTGCATCAGAATTGTTTTCACGGCACCTCTAAGCCAAAAGTTTGTTATTGAGAAATTCAGAAACTAATGTAGTGAAGTAGTACAGTGAAGTAAACTGTGCTGACCTGTCATCCTTAGGCTCAGTTATATAGTGGTGGACAGGTTTGTGCTTCTTTTTGTGCACATATTTACAATACATTGACCATAAAGAATTTAATTTGGTGCTGGACCACCAACCTGATGCACCCCTGCAAGTGTTCCAAGGCACCCCAGGGTGCTGCGGCGCACAGTTTGGGAACCAACGATATCTCAAATCGATCTCTCTAACATCTGTCATATCTTTATAATGGCAGTATGCACACTCAGGCAAGAATTCTTCATCATTTGGGGTGCTTCCTCAAAATATCACAGGGAAAGAATCTCAGTCTCTGTGCATAAACATTAATTTAATACACAATTGGAAGGAGCACTCACCACATCAATTAGAAAAAAGATAAATGTAAATTTATTACCACCAAATCCAGTGCATCATCCAGCTTCACATGTTGTGGATCAGGCTTCAATCAATTAAACATCAGTTTAATAAACGTTTTGGTCCTGTCACGGCTGCCGACACTTGAGACTCCTGGAGGGAGGCAGGCCTACTAGGCACAATAAACTGGGGTGGTCTTAGGAATGACCTTTCCATGAAACTCAGTAGCACAGGATAAAAGTAAAATAGAATTTATTCACAAAAGAATTATAAACAGCAAGGTCTCATATAAAGTCTCAAACAGCACAGAGATTCATATATGCAACAATAAGTATAGGAGAGAATCCCCAAATATATATGCAGTCTTTAACATATAAGAACTAACGTGCTAGAGAACCCAGAGTCCAGTATGAGGGTAACACCTCAGGATGGCATTGAGGAACTTGGCCAGGGTAGAACCCTGTAGTAATGGAAATCCGGAGCAGAGCGAACCCTGCAGAATAATATAGTTCAGGGACAGGGCCGAGCCCTATAGTGTAGTGAGAGATGAAGCAAACTTGAGCCTTGTGGTATAGTGAAGACGGAGCAGGGTTAAGCCCTGTAAGGCGATGAGATTCCAGAACAGGGTTGAGCTCTGCGGCGTGGCTAGAGTTCGTAGCGGGGTTGAGACCCGTAATGCAGAGAAGATTGAAGCAGGGTTGAACCCTGTGATGCGATGGGATTCCGGAACAGGGTTGAGCCCTACAACATGGCTAGAGTACAGAGCGTGGTTGAGCCCCGTGATGCGGAGAAGATTGTTGCAGGGTTGAGCCCTGTGGTGTGGCTAGAGTATGAAGCGGGGTTGAGCCCCGTGATGCGGAGAAGATTGTAGCAGGGTTAAGCCCTGTAGTGTGGCTAGGGTTTGGAGTGGGGTTGAGCCCCGTGATGCGGAGAAGATTGTAGCAGGGTTGAGCCCTGTGGTGTGGCTAGAGTACGGAGCGGGGTTGAGCCCCGTGATACGGAGTAGATTGTAGCAGGGTTGAGCCCTGTGGTGTGGCTAGGGTTCGGAGCGGGGTTGAGTCCCGTGATGCGGAGATGACACTGTAACAGTGCAGTTGACAACTGTAACAAGGATGAGTTCAATATCCACAGTAACGAAAACACAACAGGTAAAGTGCAGCAAAATGATGAAAGCACAATGGTGGAGCAAAAGCAATACTTAGACAATAGGAATGCTGGGCTCTGTAGTGCAGCGGATAACTGGCATCAGAAGTTCATCTGGAATATAACAAAGTCCACAGCAATCCACAGGCACAGCGGGGATCTGGCAGGAGTCCAAGAAAAGACCTGAAAGTAACATTACACAGACACTGAGATACAGTTAGTAACAAGCTTTATACTAGAGGTCTGTGATCCATGGGAAGTTTCAGAACATGTGACCCAAATGGAATCAGGTTTGAAATAATGAGCAATCTAGGAATCCCACAACCTGACAACACCTGGGAAACAGATGATCACTTTCACACTCTATCCCTTGAATGAGAAGCATGTCAGCAAGCAGGATAGCTCCTCCAACGACCACAATGGAACTTTGGCAAAAGTAGTCTATCTTTATGTACAGAAATAGTCGCAGTCCTGACAGGTCCTATATCAGAACATTTTCATGATCTCCAACAAAGTATTACCAGTCGCTCATAAGTCAAGCAAAGAATGTAAAACCATTTGCTTACCAGGTGCCTGCTTATAACAATCTTTCCTCATGTGGTTCACCTGTCAGAGAGTCTTCCGTCCATGTACGTTCCAACATGGAACATACATGTGGCCACATTATTCTTATGTAGAGACCGCCCATACCTTGGGTTCTCCTTCCCCTTCTTCTATGCGTAGTTCCTACCTGGAACCCACGCCGGCATCCTGGTAACACTCGTGCGCTTTATAACAAGGCGCACATGTGACCCAGAGAGAGAAACAAGAACTAACAACTATTGCTTTTCATCTGCTTAACATATATGGTCATTAAACTTTTTAATAGCATGTGCACTGTCAATACAAGCACCTGGAAGCAAAATACATTAAAAACACTATTCCTCAACATGCCCTCGTTTTGTAAAACTGTCCCCATCGCCGGCCCTGCCCCCTTACGTCTGCAGCATGTCAATCATGTGTGTCGCCCAGGCCCTGTGAGCGATCTCACAAATACTGATCAGCACATGCCCAGTACAGATCAGATCCTGCGCATGAGTGGATCAGCCACCATGGGAGTTGTACGCATACCATCGCGTTTGCGAACAACTCTGAATCAGGCCCTATGCTAAGAAAAACAGAACCACCTGATACAATCTAACAAATCAATTAAAAATGGATGTTATTTATAAATGGAATATTTAATGTCAATGTAAACATTTCACATTGATAAAATGTATCTGTTTATTATTTTTAAAATAAATTATTATATTCAAATATGCTTAAAGTTATATAATATAAATCATTCCCATTTCATGGTAGCAAATTTAATTTAAAGTCCTATTTTATATTATAGCAGGTGGTAGGTAAGGGTTAATACTGCAGGAAGCTGTACAATGTGTTTGTTAGCTGAATGCTTATAACTATTTTTGGATGTTTAAAACACCCCTTTATTTTGAAGTAGGTATTTACAATGTTGTGGTTTGTAGAAATATGTTTTAAAGTTACTTTTTAATGCACTCCAAATGCTCCCTCTTTTCCTGCAAAAAAAAACCAAAACAAAAATAAACTGATTTATGTTTGATAAATACTACAATGAGTAAGTTCGTCTGGGCTAACAAGCATCCACATACAGTATCTCTCTATTCAAGCTGTAGCAGCCATTAGCATTAGGGGTGTTACTTTTCCTTCCTTTAGGAATTATCCCTTGGAAGCGAATTATAGATAGGCGATGAACTTGATGTGGGGCATAATATCTTCACTGACTCATCAACAGACCAGGCCTTTAGCCCAGAAATCAATTTAATTAGCCTCCTTCATATTCGTTCTTCAGGTCGCCTCTCCCCCTTCTAGATCATTTATTGATCCATTCAGCCTGTGACGCTTGCCGACATATTTCTTTCCTGTCAGCATTTCACGATATCGAGGACTCTTTTACTCCCTTAGATCGGCAACCCAGTCTTTCAAGGTGGGCACTCCTCAAGGGTGGTTTAGTTCTTGGTACCCTTGAGGTCTACGATTTGTTTATTTATTTATTACCAGTTATTTATATAGCGCACACATATTCCGCAGCGCTTTACAGAGAATATCTTACCATTCACATTTATCCCTGCCCCAGTGGAGCTAACAATCTATGGGCCTGATTCAGACCCACTCGCGAGCGGCTGTCCGCTCGCAAGTGGGTCGATGTTATGGACTGAGCATGCGCACGACGGAGGGAGCTCCGTCGTGCGCATGCGCCAGACGCGACGAGCGAAGGAAAGTCCTTCGCTCGTTGTGTCCGATCAAAGGGGGCGTGCTGTCAATGTTGATTGACAGCACGCCCCCTTTGGTGGGCGTGCCGGGGGCGTGCCTCCCTGACGGGGGCGTTCCCATGGGAACGCCTCCCGTCAGAAGCCGGCCCACTGACATCACTAGTGATGTCAGTGGGAGTGATTTTGGCTCTGATAGAGCCAAAATCACTCCGGAGCTTGCGGTTGAAAACCTCAACCGCAGGCTCCGGCTCGCAAATTCGATGGTCGCGATGGTCTCGACCATCGCGGCCATCACAATGCACGCTCGTATAGCCTGTGGGTGGTGACCCACAGCTATACGAGCGTCCAGGAGGACGCTCCATGAAAATGGAGCCCGGCCCTCATTCAGAGCGTGCGCTCTGCTCAGAGCGTACGGCTCTGAATGAGGGCCTATATTCCCTACCACATGCTCACAGTGTACATGCTACAGTGTAACATAATGTGGGGGGCACTATAGTGTAGTATAATGTGTCGGGCACCCACTGCATCTCCTTGTCACCCACTGCCTGTCACCTCTTCCTATCACCCTCTCCCTGTCACCCACTGCCTTTCCCTGTCACCAACTACCCATCCATCTCTCTGTCACCCTCTCACCCACTGCTTTTCCCTCTCACTATTACCTGTCACGTCTACTGTCACCCACTGCCTTTCCCCTCTCCCTTTCACCCATTGCCTGTCAACTATCCCTGTCACCCTCTCCCCCTCTCTGTCACCCGCTGCCTCTTCCCTCTCCCTGTCACCCACTGTCTGTCACCTCTTCCTATCACCCTCCCCCTATCACCCACTGCCTCTCCCCTCTCCCTGTCACACACTACCTGTCACCCTCTCCCTGTCACCCACTGTCTGTCACCTCTTCCTATCACCCTCCCCCTATCACCCACTGCCTCTCCCCTCTCCCTGTCACCCATTGCCTGTCAACTATCCCTGTCACCCTCTCCCCCTCTCTGTCACCCACTGCCTCTCCCCTCTCCCTGTCACACACTACCTGTCACCCTCTCCCTGTCACCCACTGCCTCTCCCCCTCTCTGTCACCCTCTCCCTGTCACCCACTGCCTGTCACCTCTCCCCATCACCCTTTGAATCCATTTTACTGCACTTTTTACTTTTTGACTCCAAAAATTACATGTAATTATTGGCCCAAATAAGCTAATTAAAAATATATTTTTGTCTAATTAGTCATTAATGGGGGTGTCCCAGGGGTTCTGCACCAAGTCACGACATTTAAGACCAAATAATGAGGATTTTGCACAACTTTTCACCTACTCAGAAATGGTGAAGACTAACTTGCGATAATTGCTATGGAAGACTTCGGACCACGGCTAATTGGATAGCACGATAACCATTTTTGGAGAAAACTTTTCACAAGTGAAAACTTTTCATGAAAAAAGGGTTATCGTGGCTAATTGGGTACCACCCAAAGCTCATTACATTTGCATTTTAAACACAAAATAGGCTTAACAGAAAAAAAAAACCTTAGGTGAGTCTTGAGTCTGTTTTTTGAAGGATTGTAGAGTGGAAGCCTCTCAAACTGTGCAGGGCAGCAAGTTCCATAGAGTTGGAGCAGCAAAGCTAAAAAACTTGAACCCCAGATGAATTAAGGGAGATTCTAGGTACTGCTAATAGTCCTTCATCTACAGATAGAAGTAGTCGAGCAGGGCAGTAAGGAATCAGATGCTGCTTCAGGTACCTTTGGCTCAGGTTATGTAGCACGTTAAAAGTCAGCAAGCCAATCTTTATCCGTCTTACAGACAGCCACTGAATGGAGTAAAGAATTGGTGTTATGTGGCTGTAACGGGGCTGGGTGGTTAATAGCCTGGCAACTGCATTCTGTACCAGCTGCAAGCGGTGCAGTTATTTTGCTGGGAGACCCAGGTAGAGGGCATGGCAGTAGTCTAAGTGTGATTATAGTAACAAATGCATGTATGACTTAAGGAAGATCTTCTGAGGGAATTATATTTGAATTTGCCTATGTTTCTCAAATGAAAGAATGATTACTTGATTGTGGCTGATAACTGATGTACAAGTGTCAAGCCACTATCCAGGACAACACAAAGATTTTGTGCATATTTTGTGTTTTGTAATTCAGAGCCCCCAAGTGTAAGTCCAGTTGGATGGTTATGCTGCTCTGGAGAATAAGACGCTGGAGTCTGTGTGCAATATTTTTCTGATGAATTACTGTAACATTGAAAAGCATTGAGGAGTTTTAGCTTGTGGTCCATTGAATTGCATATTCCTAAATACATCACTTTTAAGTCAGGGTCGCCAAGTCATTGGGCGGGCCTAGTGACTGGGGGTGTTTTGGCCACTCCAAGTAGGAAGCGAGGCTATGCCCTGTCCTGGTATATGTTACTATCATGTGCATGCAGAGCAGGATCCTAGAAAGACTCTGGCTGGGTTAACTTGTACCTACCCTCCTACTCAGTCCCCCCATTTCAATTGTCCTAATATAGAACCCAGAGCCGTAACTAGACGTTTGGTGCCCTGGGCTAGAGCATTGGTGACACCCCGCCCCCCCCCACACACACACACACAATTTTTCAAATAGGTACATAAGATAAGTGCCCGAAAAAAGGGGCGTGGCCTCATAGGAAAGGGGCATGACAAATTTTATTTGTCCCATATGATGATGTACCACTGTTATCCAGGTGTTACTGCCAAATACAGTATTCCTAGGGAAGTGGGCAGAATGGGGAGAATTTCCGCGGCAATTGCAGGTCCCGAGTAGGGGGCGGGGCTTAATGACGCAATTCCCAATGAATTGTGTAATTTAGCCTCACCCCTATTTAGATTTGGGCCAATCGCGCAATTTGCCGTGAAGGGGGCGGGGCTTAATGACGTGACCCGTCAGGTCCCGCCACTGTCACAGACCATCTGCTTGTCCTACCCAGGCTTCTCCCGGGGAGGACAATGAATAGGTAGGCAACTATGGGCCTGATTCAGAGCCGCTCGTAAGCGGCCGCTTGTTCGCTCCGAGCGATGTTCGCACATCTGTGCATGCGTATGGGTCGTAATGCGCATGCGCCAACCAGTCATTGCGGTCGGAAATCGAGCGTTCGCAAAATAGCGAGTGCCTGCTAATTTGAGTGACAGGATGAGGCGTTTGTGGGTGGTAACAGGGGAAGGTGCTTGAAAATGGGGAGTGGTGATCCGAAATCAGGCGTGCCAAAAGGTCAAAACGGGCGTTTTAAGGGTGTGCATAATTAACAAAGCAGCGTCATCGACCACGTCACTTGGTTGTTTCTTAGCCTGAACTGTTCGCATGATTGCGGTAGGAAAATCCTACCACAAGCACTGCGAGCAGTTCAGATGCCTTTCGATGTACTCGATTAATCAAATAAATAGCGGAGATGACTTAGGATGCGAGCAGCCAGGGGGCGTCTTTACAAAATAGCGAGCGCATGTTTCGTTCGCTCGCTCAGACATAGAGGCGTCAACAGACCGCAAAGAGCGAGCGCTCAATTTAAATAGCCGGCCCCTTTTTCTGAACGAGCGAGCGCAAATAGCGTCCGGCTCTGAATCAGGCCCTATGTTCTGAAAGGATGAGATTGTGAGAGAACTTTTCTACCTCTAACACAAACTGGGATACTGGTTGTTCATAAAGTAGGGAACAATTACACATATTCTGTCCGGCTTAACCAATACCTGTCTTCTGCTGCAATATAAAATGGGACTTCAAATAAAATATGCTGCCTTGAAAGATAAATGTATTATTTTTCCCCTTGTACTATTACCACCAGTGTTCCTTTTCTTTTATCTCCTCCCCTTCAGCAACACTTACCCATACGATCATTGCTGTGCCTTCTCTCTGTGAGTCGCCACTGCCTGATCCTCCAAGTTACAGTAAGTTGATCAACTTTTCCCCCTGTAATCTTCAATCCCTGTCTATGGTTTTACTGCAGTTTTTGTATTTATGCTTTGTACTCATTATTTTTTATTTAGTACCAGTTATTTATAGAGCACACACATATTATGCAGCGCTTTACAGAGAATATTTGGCCATTCACGTCAGTCACTTATGCCTTTTCTTTGAGGCCACATCCCCTTCCCAGAGGCCACGCTCACTTTTCGGAGGCGCGGGGGCGCATGGCATCCCTCACCACATCGGGTGTCACAGGGACGCCACTGATAAACGCTGTAGCGTTGGGTGGGTTCCACTTCCACCTGTATTCCCCTTACCTTTGCTGGAGAGCACTCCTGCATCCAGAGACCAACCAGAAAGAGGGACCAGCCTGCCTGCCAGTCAAGGATCTTCAAACCAAGTACTGTAAGTGAAGTTGGAAGTGCCTGATAGCTTTGTACAATTATTGGTCCGGACAGGATGATGAATGGACCCCTTAGTGTGGTATCTCGGGGGCTGTTAATCACAATGAATGAGCTCTAAATTATGAGTTAGAAAATTTGTTTTGTAGGTGATTTTCTGTGTACCTCTCCGCTCTCCTTATGTTTAATCACATATAGATTTAATCAGAATTTCCGAAAGATATAAATTGTCCCTCCAAAATAAAGTCTATGTTATTGTTAAATTCCCTAGTGAGGGTATTAGTAACATTATAATTTGCTGTACTAATCTTTGGAATGTCAATAAGTGATAATAGGCCTATTCAGAATACGCTATGCTGATGTTTTTGCAAATGGAGTGTTTTTTCTCCATTGCACATGCATGAAGGTATGGTACCGTAGTTGCACACTGCAATCTATGGGCCTGATTCAGACCTGCCCGCAAGCGCTATGCGCTCGCAAGAGGGTCGATGGTTGTGCATTGGCACGCGCAAGCCCCTGAGCAAGAGAGAAATACTCTCGTTCCGGGGCTCGCTACAAACTGGACGGCTGTCGATGTTGGTTGACAGGTCGCCCCGTTTTGTAAGCGGGGTGGGGGGTTGGCTGGACAAACGGAGGTGTTCCTGAAGGAACGCCTGCCGTTTGTGGGCGGCCCTACTGACATCACTGGTGACATCTATTAGAGCCAGAAGGGGCTTGCGGCAGATGAGAACCTACCACAAGGGTCTCGTCGCAAGCCCGATGGTCGCGGTGGTCGCGACCATTGCGTCCATCATCTAGCTTAGCGAGCGGCCAGGAGGCCGGGTTTTAAAAAAAAAGCGCCAGCCCTGATTCAAAGCGAGCCCTCGCTTTTTGCGAGCGGCTCTGAATCAGGCCCTATATTCGCAGTGTGATTGACAGTCAGGAAGCATTTGGGGAAACCTCGGCATCTTCTATGTCGGCCATTCTGAGCGACCATAACCTCGCTCAGGTGTTGTTTCCATGATCAGCGACCGATGCTGCGTATATGTACACAGTTACGCACAGCTGCGATGGCTCAGGTGGGTGTCTCAGTACAAGACTCGGCTGTTCACTGCTGCAAAATTTGCAGGAGCATTAGCGTACAACTCTGAATCAGGCCCAATGGCTGTTAGGTAGTACAGTGGCTGTTAACTGCTTTTAGTGAATGAATATCACGGACAGTCCAATCATATTGCAAAAACAAACTTGATCTCAAAATACATTAATTTTAGTGACACATAGTGTAATAGGGCGCAGGGCCTGCAGGAGCCTGGACTGGAGAGGGGAGGAGTCGGGACTGACCAGTAAGTCGCCTCCCCTAAAACATAAGTCTAGATCCGCCACTGATGGGGGGCCTTAAGCTCTCTCTCTTAAACGGGCGTATCTACCCATTGGCCAGGACGGCACTTGCCAGGGGCGCCGACCATAGGGGGCGCGCCACCCGGAAGTGCCACCAGTAGCCAAGGGGTGGACTAGTCCGGCGGCTGTGTGTTTGTAATAGCAGCCAGCTAATGAGAGTCTGTCTGACTCGCATTAGCTGCTGCGTCGTCCACGGAGGGAGCCGGCTGGAGCTCACTCATGAGCTCCGTGTTCCGGCTCCCCCCGCACCATGTGATGGGAGAGACGTCTTACGTCATGACGTCTCTCCCATGCAGGAGAAGAGCGGGCCAGGACTCGGACAGGTAAGTTGAATTTTTTTTTTGTTCTTTGTGTGTGTGTTTGTGTGTGTGTGTAAGCCTGGCACGAGGGGGGGGGCACTGAAATAGGGAGTGTCCACTACTGTATTGGGGTGGCCACTACTGGGGGCGATCTATGGGGGTGGCCACTACTGGGAGCACTGTATAGGGGTGGCCACTACTGGGGGCAATTTAGGGGGGGGTGGCCACTACTGGGGGCACTGTATAGGGGATCTACAACTGGGGGCACTGTATAGGGGACTACTACTGGGGCCACTGTATAGGGGGACTACTACTGGGTACTATTACTGGGGGCACTGTATAGGGGGGACTACTACTGGGTACTATTACTGGGGGCACTGTATAGGTGGGACTACTACTGGGTACTATTACTGGGGGCACTGTATAGGGGGGACTACTACTGGGGGCAATGCAGCATAGGGTGGATTACTACTGGGGCACTGCATAAGGGGGGTAAGGGGCCGCCAGTACATTACATTGCCAGGGGCGCTTGGATCCCTAGATACACCCCTGCTCTTAAACAAAGCCATCTTTACTTTTCGTATTCATGCATTTACATATGTTTACCACTTATATCCTGTTATTGTATGTCCAATAGTGCCCACGTTCCAGTGCTGTGGCGCATTGTAATGCCTTACAAATCAACAACAATAATACATGTTGTGTAACTGTCATTTAACAAAACTTCATTGGGTAAGGGGCCTTACATAGAACATCTCTGTTTTTAACATATATAAGATGATTAATCATGCTAGTAGTGTGTTATGATTAGTATTCTGTCCTTTTGTCATTTTACTTTTCACTTCTAACATGACCATTTATTTATAGGTAGGCTGCATAGTGTGCAGCTCTTTACAATTAGGAACAAGTGTTGTAATGAAACAAGAATTGGTACTAAGACAGACAAAGAAGGAAAATGGCCTTGCCCCCAAGCATATAATCTACAGAACTATAGATTCACACGAGGCTTTCTACTAAAGATAGCATATAGGTCCAGATTGCATTAGGAAATATGAGTTTAGTTTGTACAATATGATCCAGTCACTCAGCTATGTTGGTTGTGGTTGCGGGGCCCATAAGTTGCTCCATCTTTGTTTATATGCAATGTTCTGATGTCAAGTCATCAATGTGCAAAATGAGTAGCCCTACATAACTAATGAATGGATGCTGTACAGAAAATGTTGCTTCCATGTGTGGCTATAAAAGGAGAAGTTCTCAGATCTCTCCATGAAGATATGCTGCAACGATTATTTTTGCCCCATGCAATGGCACTATCTGCCCCCACAGTGTAAATAGTAGGATTCCTTTATATGTTGACTTGTTCTGAATCAATTTGCACCTCTGCTGTCTATATAAACATCCCAGCTCAACCCATGCTTTGATTCCCGTCTGAGAACACAGGGGGGGTGTTTATCTGGTGCCTTGACTCATAGGAGCCAGGTGGCCATGATGTGTCAGTAAGGGCTCCTGCAGGGACAAGATGTTCATGAAAAGATTCTGCTGGCCTCTGATGTCTTAATCTCACACTGTACCTGACCTGTTAACATTGCTCTTGTAATCTCCACAGTTATATCATCCATCTGCTGTTTTATTCCTTCTTCAAGGGATCAAAACCTAGAACTGGCTAGCAACAAGTACATTTAAGTATTCAGGAGATAGACTGAGCATGTGCGACTTGCATCATGTATAGCAAAGATATGACAAATCTATATATTGACTGTTTCACATCAAAGACTTAAAGAATGCATGATGGCTGATGGTGCTGACTTTTAGGTGAATTTTAGTCAGTTGACAGACCCTTTTGTCATCAATCTTCAATACTGGGGGCACACTGTATTTGAACACTGTCAAATATACTTCTGGGGGTGAATTTACAAAAGGTTGATTTTGGCTTTTTGTTGTATTTATAGGTGATTTTAAGTCGATTTTGCATATAAATAACCTATAAAACCAAACATCGGTACTTTCCCATAGAGGACTACAGGTTATTCTCATTTATTAACAGTCGGATTGGAAATAGACTGAAAGTAGACTTTAGTCCGACATTAAAAGCACCCAAACAATAGACCTGACTGAGGGGGTCATTCAGACCCGCTCGCGAGCGGCAGTACACTCGCAAGCGGGTCAATGTTCCCCCACTGTGCATGCGCACGACGGAGGGAGCTCCGTCGTGCGCATGCACGAGACCCGGTGAGCGACGGGCTCTCCATCGCTCCAGGTCTCGCACCAAAGGGGGCGTGCTGTCGATGTTGATTAACAGCACGCCCCCTTTGGTAGGCGTGCCGGGGGCGTGCCTGCCAGACGGAGGCGTTCCCATGGGAACGCCTACTGTCTCAAGCCGGCCCCACTGACATCACTAGTGATGTCAGTGGGAGTGATTTTGGCTCTGATAGAGCCAAAATCACTCCAGGGCTTGCGGCAGCGAGACCCTACCGCAGGGTCTCCGTCGCAAGCCCGATGGTCGTGATGGTCAAGACCATCGCGACCATCATCATGGACGCTCGCTATAGCTGTGGGTGGTAACCCACAGCTATGCGAGCGTCCATGAGGACGCTCCAAAAAAAGGTAGGAGGGCCCTGATTCAGAGCGAGCGCTCTGGTCAGAGCGTTCAGCTCTGAATCAGGCCCTGAGTCAGTTGAGTTTGGGAGAAACTTGCACAGTAGAAGAGAAAGACGCTGCGCTCTGTTATTTATGTTGGGACATAAGAACAACACATCAATGTATTAAAAGAATTTAATGCTTAAATTATAATAATAATAAAAAACAAAGACACATGTATAAACACAAAGATAAATATGAAAATTGTAAAAAATAAATAATGAATAATAAGCGAGCCTGCTGGAAGCTCATAACCAACAGGAAATTAACAAGCATGCAAATGTAGGAGTTGATCAGGCTCCTAGATCTAAACACACTCTCCTGTGAGAATAGCTACACCATATGCCTGTGCAGAATGAGCTACATACTGCTGTAGCAAGTGAATTGTTAAGGCACTGGTGGAGCCTGTAGCCACTGATAGCTATCCCCAACAATGTATCAGTAATTATATTAGTGGAACCCGCTGAAAAAATGCCAGTTTTGTATCAAAGTCACAAGTGATATAGCCAATCTCAAGCGTGATTAATGAGGCTGACCATATGTTCCCGAAGTTGAGCCTGTATATGTGGGAGGTCCGGGGCCGCGCGCCCCCCCTCGCACGAAGACGCCGGTAAGGAACGGACCCCGCGTCGCCGGACGCACCCACGTGTTGTGGCGTGTCATCACCCGGCGACGCGGCGCGGGCATGACGCCGGCAAGGACCGGACCCCGCATTGCGGGGCGCGCCCACGTGTTGGGGCGCGTCATCACCCGGCGGCGCGGCGGGCCAATGAGGGCCCGCCGCGTCATCCAGTCCAGGAGCCCGCGCGGCGGGGTATTTAAAATCCCCGCCTGCGGGCAGGAAGAGGAGAGCGGAGGAGTCGTCGGAGCAGGCGGATCGTCGCTGGAGGGAGTCCCGAACGCGAGTTGGCAGTTCAGGTAAGCCCTCAGTGAGGCCCTTGTATCTTGGTATTAGACCACTGTACCATTTGTACCCACTGTACCACCACCGTGCGGCGCTAGGCCGAGACCACTGTACCATTGTGTTAGGTTGTTGTGAACCCACTGTACCACCACCGTGCGGCGCTAGGCCGAGACCACTGTACCATTTGTACCCACTGTACCACCACCGTGCGGCGCTAGGCCGAGACCACTGTACCATTTGTACCCACTGTACCACCACCGTGCGGCGCTAGGCCGAGACCACTGTACCATTGTGTTAGGTTGTTGTGTACCCACTGTACCACCACCATGCGGCGCTAGGCCGAGACCACTGTACCATTGTGTTAGGTTGTTGTGAACCCACTGTACCACCACCGTGCGGCGCTAGGCCGAGACCACTGTACCATTTGTACTCACTGTACCACCACCGTGCGGCGCTAGGCCGAGACCACTGTACCATTTGTACCCACGGTACCACCACCGTGCGGCGCTAGGCCGAGACCACTGTACCATTGTGTTAGGTTGTTGTGAACCCACTGTACCACCACCGTGCGGCGCTAGGCCGAGACCACTGTACCATTTGTACCCACTGTACCACCACCGTGCGGCGCTAGGCCGAGACCACTGTACCATTTGTACCCACTGTACCACCACCGGGCGGAGCTAGGCCGAGACCACTGTACCATTGTGTTAGGTTGTTGTGAACCCACTGTACCACCACCGTGCGGCGCTAGGCCGAGACCACTGTACCTGTGCTAGGTTACCGCATATCCACTGCATCATCACCGTGCGGTGTTAGGCTGCAGGTATTGTTCTCGTGCGGCGCCAGGCAGCCGTGCTCTCTTAAAGGAGCAGAGACCAGGACGACTCGCCCAGCAAAGAGACAAGGGGCATACCCGGTGAGCGCACTCTGTGTTTGTGTGTCGAATCATTGTTTGTGTGTCGTCCCCGCTTCCCTTTCCCCTTTTCGGGCGTTTCCGTTCGTGTTGCACCCATGTGCCTGGCATGCGGGTGCAAACCAGTCTGAGGCCACAAGTGCCAATGATGACCATCCTCTAGTCCCCGCACCCCTGTCCGTCAGTCCGTCCTGTGGCACCAAGGTCCGGCCCAGAGGTTCAGCGTGTCCGACCTATCTTACAGGTTAGACCGTCCCGCTGTGTCGAACCGGAAAGACCCAGGACCGTCGGTGGGAGAAACCAAGGTGTCCTGAAGGTGAGAGCCACGGGGTGTGAGAGGTAAGTGCCCCGCCACACCTGCACGGCAGCAGGCGCACACAGCAGTCCACCCCTTGCCCCTCTTACATTTGGCGTAGTCGGCAGGATCCCTTGACGCCAGCCGGAGGACTCCCACGAAGATGACGGACCCTACCACCGCCTCTACCTCCGCGGGACCACCATCCGAGACGACAGACCCGATTTTTGACCGGCGGGTCACCCCGGCCATCGGAGCCGCTGTACAACTCATCCAGAAGTACGATGGACAGAACATGGAACTGGACGACTGGATGGACCAGGTGGAGTCGGTGATCCGTCTGTATCACCTCCCCGCGCCGGTACAGGTAGACTTGGTGCTGCAGGTCATCCTGGGGGAAGCAAAAAAATCTGTCGTCAACCGCCCTCTCGGGCAGAGGAAGGACCTCCAGGGGGTGTTCAAAATCTTGAAGGCCACTTACGGAGACCGGTCCACACCGACCAACCTCCGGAAACGGCTGTTTGCTCGGATCCAGCGCGAGGATGAGTCGATCTCCCAATTTGCCAACGCCCTCCAAAGTTGCGCCGATCGGATACGGGCTCGGCAGGACGCAGACTGGTTGGCCGGAAACCCAGACTTGGTCTTACGAGACCTATTCGTGGCAGGTCTGAAGAGTAGGCCCCTACGCCACCATTTCCAAGACAAGATCGAAGGGGACCCCCGCCTTCTGTTCCACGAGGTGCTGGAGAAGGCATTGGCCAAGGATCAGGACAAGGAGTTTGGCTCCTGCTCTGTGTCCCTCCAACCGACACACCCAGACTCCCGCAGCCCCAACCCACCCCTAAACCCACTGGAGAATTGCGTCAAGGAGTTGACCAATGCGCTCCTGCTGGTCCAGCAGGAAGTATCCCAGCTAAAGCAGCGAGTGGAGCAGGCAGACCGGCGGGCCGGGGTGGAGACCCGTGCAGAAGGAGAGCGGGCCTAGGCCCCACGTCGGAAGCCTCACGAGCAAGACCCGCCCCGGCACTGGAAGTCAACAGGAACGCGCCGACAGGACACCAGGGGTCCAGTCTGCTGGGAGTGCGATCGACCTGGCCATTTCGCCCGCGAATGTCCTGAGGTACGACCCAGTCGAGACATCCGCCGTAGACCTTTAAACTAGCGTCCCTCACGGTTGCGGGCCAAACCGCGAGGAGGGGAGATGACCAGGTGGACATTACCCACTCATCGGATCTCATTGGAGAGTGCCCCACAGTAATAGCCCAGCTGGCGGGAAAGAGCCAGCGCTGTCTTCTGGATACCGGCTCCCAAGTGTCAACCATGTCCCAGCGATGCTTCCAGGAGAAACGCCCACCTGCAGCGGACCAACGTGGGAGATTGGGTAACCCTCATGGCCGCAAACAACCTGCCAATTCCCATCCTGGGTGTGGTTTGGGTCGAGGTGGAGCTGTACGCCC
The DNA here is from genome assembly GCA_031769625.1 of Taudactylus pleione. Lineage (NCBI taxonomy): Eukaryota > Metazoa > Chordata > Amphibia > Anura > Myobatrachidae > Taudactylus > Taudactylus pleione. The sequence continues at coordinate 2,466,728 of JAUIMM010000120.1, forward strand.
AGTCCCTGGGGAAGAAAGGCATCATGGTTGTCGCAGGGGAGGACTTGAAGCATGGGCCTGTCATCTTGGGGATGAATATACTCCGCTGCTTGGACCAAGCCCTAGTCCTGGAGAAGGGCCCCCTGGTACTGGAGACACCTAGGGGTGCAGAAGCCCGTACAGCAGGCCCTGCAATGGGTGATGCGGCTGTGCGAGGGACCATCTCCAGCCGCTGACACAGGCCCCCTGGGACGGGTCAAGACAGGCCATAACCAACGGATGAGGATTCCCGCCAGGCAAGAGGTGGTCGTGGATCTGCCCGTGCGGGAGCAACGGCCCCTGGAGGGTAGGGAAGTCATGATACAACCCTGCTGGTTTGGCCATACCGACGCTGGATTGATCGTGGCTCGGGCCTTGGCAGTAGTCAAGCATGGGGTGGTGCCCATCCGGATCTGTAACTTGGGGGACGCCCCAGCCCAGGTTCCCCCCAGGACCATCTTGGCACAGGTAGAGGCTGTGCCCGAGGGCGGTGTCGAGTCAGGACAAAACGTCCTCCTAGAGCCCGACGTGCAGAAATCATGGACGCTGGCCGTGAGGGTGGAGGAGCGGGTAGAGCCCACAGAAGACTGGAACGGGCGAATAATACTCGAACAAATGGACGTGCCCCTAGGTGAACTCGGCCCCGCCGAGGTCAAGAAGCTCGAACGGCTTCTGTGGAGGAGACAACAGGTGTTCTCCCGCAGCGAGGAAGACTTCAGTTACACCCGGGCATTAGAACACGAGATCAACACCGGGGACCAGCCCCCATCCGGGAGCGATACCGACCCATTCCGCCAAAATTGTACCAGGAAGTGAAGGCCATGATCCGCCAGATGCTGGATAACCACGTCATCAAAGAGAGCAAAAGCCCGTGGGCGGCGCCAATTGTCCTAGTTAAGAAGAAAGATGGGGCCCTACGCTTCTGTGTGGACTATCGGAAGCTGAACAACTGTACTGTGCGAGACGCATACCCTCTCCCCCGCATCGAAGAATCATTGGCAGACCTGGGGAAGTCACGATTCTTCTCCACCTTGGACCTGGCCAGCGGCTATTGGCAAATGCCGGTGGCCGAAAGGGACCAAGCCAAGACGGCCTTCATCACCCCCATGGGCCTATTCGATTTCTGCCGGATGCCCTTTGGGCTCTCCAATGCGCCAGCTACCTTCCAACGACTCATGGAACGTTGCCTAGGGGATCTAAACTTCGACTCGATTTTGATCTATCTAGATGATATCATCGTGTTCGCCCCAACGCTGGACGAGCATTTCCGCAGGCTGGATCAAGTACTACAGCGTTTGGAGCAATACGGGCTCAAACTGAAGCCAAGGAAGTGCCACCTCCTCCAACCCAGCCTTGAGTACTTGGGACACGTAGTATCCCAAGACGGGGTGAAACCTACACCCGACAAAATCACCGCAATTCAGGGATGGAAAACACCCACCACCGTGACGGAGGTACGAGCCTTTCTTGGACTAGTCGGCTATTACCGTCGGTTCATTTGGGGTTTCGCTAAAATAGCCGGACCTCTGCATGAGCTGCTGAGAGGTGTGGCAACGGATGCACGAAAGAGGACTGTGGCGTGGGGCCAAGCCCAAGACGACTCCTTCAACCAGCTGAAAGATGCCCTCACCCAAGCCCCGGTACTCGCCTACGCTGACTTCGACAAGCCCTTCCTGGTCTACACCGATGGCAGTCACAAAGGGCTGGGGGCAGTCCTTTCCCAGATCCAGGGGCGGCAGGAACGGGTGATTGCCTATGGGAGCCAGAGTCTGCGGGACTCTGAGAGGAACCCCGAAAACTACAACTCCTTCAAACTCGAGCTGTTAGCAATGGTGTGGGCCGTGACGGAGAAGTTTTCCAAGTACTTAACTGCGATGGAGTTCGAGGTCATCACAGACAACAACCCTCTGGTGCACCTGGACACTGCCAAGTTGGGGGCCCTGGAGCAGCGTTGGGTTGCCCGGTTGGCGAAATTTTCCCCCAAGATCAAATATCGTCCGGGGAAATACAACACCAACGCCGACGCCCTGTCCCATTTTCCCGTGGAGGCACCCAAGGGCCCCTCCGACGAGGACCAGGAAGGCTTAGAAATCCCTGATCTTGCCAAGGTTAGACTACCACCCAGACCCCTGGAAGCCACCAGTTGCGGCCTCCAGCTGCAGAGGACCGCCCTCGAGTGGGCTGTACAGCAGAAACAAGACCCAGACCTGAGGGCCATCCACAGCTGGAAGGAACAGGGACATTGGCCCTCCGCCCGCGAGCGGGGCCAACTCGGCGGGGTGGGCCAAAGGATGCTTCACCAATGGGATCGGCTGACTGTCCACGACGGGGTGTTGTGCCGACGCACCTACCTGGAACAAGAACTCCGCGAAGTCAGGCAGGTCGTGCTCCCGGAAGGCTTGGCCCGAGGCTTGGTAGTGGAGGCCGACGAGGAAGGGGCCCACCTCGGGGTGACCAAGACACTCCAGTGGATATGCCGTCAGTACTTCTTTCCAGGACTACAAGAGTTGGTAGAGGCCATCGTCACCAAGCCCACTGAACAGAGAGCCCCGGTGCAGACCATCCAGGCCAGGCGAGCTTTGGAGCTGTTGATGGTGGACTACGTGCTAATGGAGTCGACGAGCGGGCACCAGTACGCCCTAGTGATGACGGACCACTTCACTAAGTTCACTGCGGTGGTGCCTACCCGTGACCAGACAGCGGAAACAGCCGCCAAGGCCATCGTGGAACACTTCATCCAAAGGTATGGCTGCCCCGAGCGCATCCACTCAGACCAAGGAGCATGTTTCCAGGGCCGCGTGATGGAACGACTTTGTCAGACCTACGGCATGCAAAAATCCCGGACCACGCCCTACCATCCCCAGGGGAATGGGGCCTGCGAACGATTTAATCGGACCCTGATACAAATGCTGAGAACCTTGGAAGCCGAAAAGAAACGCCGTTGGCCAGCATTCGTCCAAGAACTGGTGTGGGTGTACAACAACCGCGTGCACCGGACCATGGGCTCGTCGCCCTACTTCCTACTGTTCGGTAGAGCAGGGAGGGAACTGCAGGACCTCGACCTCTCTCTACCCCAGGGGGATGACGAGTGGACCCATGGTGGGTGGGTCGAGGAGCAAAGGCGACGCCTGAGGACTGCAGGGGAGGTGTCGGAGCGCAACATCTAGACCACCAGGCACCCCCAGCCCGGAGGGGCCGTGAGGGAGCCCATCCCAGTTGGACAAAGGGTATTTGTCCGTGAGAGGCGCCCAAAGAACAAGCTAAGCCCGCGATGGGAGGTGTTGCCCTACATCGTACAGCGACAAGTTTCGCCCAACAACCCAGTATACGAGGTGCGTGCCGAGGACGACAGCGGTCACACTCGCACCCTGCACCGAGACATGTTGCGACCCTGGGAGTCGGGAGACCCGTCGGAGGCACAGAAGCCGTGCTGCAGCATGAAGCCTGGTGGACAGAGCAGGGAGCCCCCAAACGCCCTGGCAGGGCCGGGGTCCCCGGGGTTCACCCCATTCACTTGGTGGGTGCCGCCCTCCCGGGCGCACAGCCCCCTCGTCGTCACCGAGGAATCGGCTGGGACCGAACTACCCCTACCAGCAACACGGGCGTCAGGAACACCACCGCCCGGACCCCAAGACAGCCCACCACTGGCCGAACCAGCTGCCCTGTCCCTCGAGGCTCCAGTCCGGAGATCCGCGAGGTCGACCTTGGGAGTGCTACCACCACGGTTCCCAGACCCTGACTTTGAGTGGTCGTGCCACCCGGTCTTTGTGGGGACCACAAAAGGAAAAGAAGGGGAGAGTGTGGGAGGAAATAGTAACTGAAAATTACCAGTGTATTTCAGCAAGATGTGCTAAACATTGATGTCCGACAGGTCTGTAAGCCGCTTGTTGGTCTCTTATTCGGCGTCAGCACCCGTCCTGTGCTTAACAGCCGCCGGGACCTCCGTCAGTGGCCACGTGACCTGGATTCGTAACTGGACTGGGCAGCGGAGGATGCTGATAGGGCAATGGTCTAACGGTGGTTCAAATCTCGCAGGAAAAAACTTACAGGCTAGTTTTCAATGTGGCGGCACCTGGTTCCAGATGGCTGGTATGGAGAGCAGCAACGCGTTTCGGCTACTACTGTAGCCTTTTTCAAGCTGTAATGCTCCCCTTCATGGCTAGATGATATATATAGTGTATCAGGGTGGGACCCATTGGGTAATTAGATAATTACTTTACTAACCATCCAACTCTCCTTAACCCTTAATGGTCGGTTCCAAAAAAATTTATCCATATCATATACCAATATACTCTTAATATTCCTTACGACATCTTAAACACAAAACATTCAATAAATATAGAAAAAGAAAAATGTTTATTAAAACAACTAAAATCAATTAGTGATAGGCGTATGATGATACACATAGTATGCATATATAACTATGTGCATATAACACGTATGTATGCATAAATAAGCATACCTATTTCAGCCCCCATATGTCAACAAGTGTGACCATATGTTTGGCTGTCTAACCCTATGTCCCAACAATAAACATGACAGAGAAATATAGACCATCGGAGAATATAAATTATATAGTTAGAACTTCATTATTAATGAGTAATTTAAATATATATCTAACAAACATGTAGCTGACTATCGATGATCACCATCGAACAATAGCATCTGAATTCCAGTATATCGTTAACATAATAAGTTGGACATGAACTGGAATAAAGTAAATAAGTGAACAACTGAATTAATACACATACCATAAAAGCACAAATGCATATACACACATACATGTATGTAAGCACATACACACACATATATATATATATATATACACACACACAAATATGCACATGTACGCATATATATATTATTATTGTTGAATGATGTAAATATAGTATAATGCTAATAATGCTAATGGTAATACTGATGATGGTCGCTATGATCTGTGCATGCTTCTTAGGAGTTTAAAGTATTGAAATAGTTGGACTACTACTGGAGAAGAGTGTGAGTACTGTGTTTTTTAAATATTTTTTTCACAGTGGGGATACAGGAGCCGCCTGTTACACAAGTGCCAAAGGGCAGACTGGCTGGTACATGTAGTACCACAGTAAAGAACAATATTATTACATAATTAACCTTATACCTGTGCATACACCACTATCAAGGATGCAGAGAAGAGCTGGTTTATGCTCGGGAGGGGGGTCCCCATTTTTTCTTTTTTTGGGCTGGATCCCCATTTTTCGAGGATTGCCAGCCCTCAGTTGACCTGTTTGGAGTGGCTTTAACCAGCTGGTTTAGCCTGGTGCTGATTAATGGAAAATAGGGGGAACTCCATGCCGATTTTTCTCCTAATTCTACATTTATTTATATATTACCAGATATTTATAAAGCGCACACATATTCCGCAGCACTTTACAGAGAATAGTTGGCCATTCACATCAGTCCCTGCCCCAGTGGAGCTTACAATCTATGTTTCCAATCACATGCACACACACATACACACTAGGGTTAATTTATGTTGGGAGCCAATTAACCTACCAGTATATTTTTGGAGTGTGGGAAGAAACTGGAGAACCCGGAGGAAACCCACACAAGCTTCAGGGAGAATATACAAACTCTGCACAGTTAGGGCCGTCTGTGCTGCCCCATGACCAGACCAGGCTAATAGGTCCAGTTATGGCTGATTACCCCACACTTTTTTTCTTTGCTTTTAACCCTGTTTTTGTTTTTTGTTCTATTTGCATTTGATTTTAAAATGAAATTAAAATCAAAAGCATTTAGAACACCAAAACTGACCCATCGCCTTCGATTTTGAAATGGAACACAAAATCGAATTCCACAAATTTGATTCCACAAATGAAGATAAATTCTATACCTCCTCTTTGTCTACCACTCTATGAATTCTCAACTTTACCTTATCCCCTTAAAATAGGTTAATTGGTTTTTCCTATGCTCATCCAAACCAAAACTAAAATCTATACCATTTCTCTTTCTATTGGTTTGTTTCTGTCATTATCAAGCATTCAGTTATTATTTCAATTATGCAAAAGATTGCATTGCAAATTTACTCTCCAATTACTGTCCCATTTCTCAACTCCCATTGCCCCCTGAGCTACTGCACTCACACATCTATTGGAGCCATGATAACTGGGCCACCTAAAGACTATTTACCTTGGCCAACTATCAGAGAGTGTACCTGGAGTGCAAAGGCTCCCACAGCTAATCAGTGCTTTTTGGCTATCACCCGCTCTCAGTTCTGTGGATGTGATAATATAAATTCATACCCAGCCAAATATCAAGATAAAATAAATACTTATATTACTTAGTAGCACCAACAGCTATGTAACACTTTAAGACAGTGGTTCCCAAATTTTCTTGAATAACGGCACCCTAGAGTATCAGCTTTTTTTTCATGGCACCACTAGGCAAAAGGTTTCTTTAATTAAGTAACTTGTACCGTCATGCCACCAATACTGATTTTGCCTATCACATTGACCATAAATAATTTGATTTGGTCCTGAAACACCAACCCATAGCATCCCTGCAAAGTGCTCTGTGGTGCCCATGTTGGGAACCACTGCTTTAAACAATTGTTAACATGACCATATTACAGCGAATGACACAAACAAACCTGTTTTCAGAGGGTCAAGAAAATGATTAGTGGAAAGTGGTTCAGGCAGTTGTGAGCAAACCATACAAGTACTACAGTTTGGAAACAAAAGGGAGGAGAGAAATTGGTTGCTTGTTGGAAAAAGAACAGGGATGATAAGAAAATGTTTGAAGGTGGATGGGGAAATGCAGTGTAGAGGGACCAGTTAAAGATAATAGCTACATGCTGACAAGCTTTAGGGAAAAGTGATAAGTTGGGATGATAGAGGGTTTGACAAATAAACTCAAAGGGCTAAAGAAGGTTTGCTTGGGGAAAGAGAAGGCAGTATAAGAAGACGACAGGCTGAGTTTGAAGTTTATGATGGTATCAAAGCAATATTTTCTCCATTGGTGCTGGGTGCAACGGGAGCATTGCTGCAGGGTTTGAGATTGGATCCACAGAAATGATGAGTAGTGACTGGTGCTGCTTTGCCATGGGCTGCAGAGAGTGAGGTGTTCTAGAAGGAGACTGCAGCATTACATCAGGACATAGTAAAAATGGGAGAGAGAAGTGGTTCAAGAAGGCTGAAAAAGGGGAAAAGGCAATTTATGTGTTGCCGTGTGCTTACAGATTTGGGGGCAGGTGGGGGTGCAGGAGATAAGGTGAGGAAGAAAAAAATGGAGAGTATGCTTATACATTAGAGAGGCACAGTTAGAGGAGCTGGAGATGTCACAGATATATGAGAATATGAAATTCAGGGCGACATTTATAACATATGAAGATTAAGCCAACTGTGAAAAACCATAAGAAGAAGTGAGCTTAAAGAGTTTAAAAGAAGCAATGCAAGTAGGGTAGTCAATGAGGATGTTGAGATCCCTTAGAATAAGGGGATCACACTGAAGGTGAAACCAAGAGACTGTAGGATGCCTGATTTCACAAATGTCTGGAGGGTAGACAGCAGATATGAACCTCTTGTTCATTTCACATTAGGGTTAATTTTTATCGGGAGCCAATTAACCTAACTGTATATTTTTAGATTGTGGGAGGAAACCCGGAGCACACGGAGGAAACCCAGACAAACTAACAATTACCAACCATTACACCATTGGTGCTGCTCATTTATATACTCATGCTTATGCAGGGCAGCAGATAATGAGTTATGGTAAAACTTACCTTTGTTAACTCTCTTTCTTCGAAGTCCATAGGGTTCACAGGGATAATATGGAGTGTAGGTGGTGGATAAGGACCGGACACCAAACAGTTAAGCTTTCAACTGCCAGGATGCAACGGTCCCTCCCCCCTAAACCCTGCCCTTGAGCCAAATCAGTTTGTTAACAAGCCCGAGGCAGGAGGCGGAGAGGAGAGAAGGAAGACTGGTACACAGAAGAATCACACTCTCACATCAAAGAGACAGGAAACCGGTGACCAGGAAACCCAACCCAAAGAAGCCAGGGGTGTCAGGGCGATCACCATATGGACCCTATGGACTTCAAAGAAAGAGAGTTAACAAAGGTACAGTAAGTTTTACCATAACTCTCATTTTCTTCTTCAGGGTCCATAGGGTTCCACAGGGATACCATGGGAAGGTCCCATAGCAGTATTCAAGGGTGGGGACACTCCTGAGCTGAAATGAGTATCCAGTGTCCAAATGAAGCATCCTGAAAAGCAAAGGTATTGACGGCATAAAACCTAAGAAAGGTGTTGACAGAAGACCACGTGGCCGCCTTACAAAAGCTGTTCAGCTGAGGCGCCATGGCGAGCTGCCCATGAGGGTCCCACAGAGCGAGTGGAATGGGCAGAGACGGTAGCCGGCACAGGAAGGCCCGTCTGTGTGTAAGCCTGTGAGATAGTCATGCAAAAGCATCTGGCCAGAGTCTGTTTGTTAGCTGGCCAGCCCTTCTTGTGGAATTCATAGAAGACAAATAGGGAATCTGTTTTCCGAAGAGAACTTGTATGGTCCACATAGATCCTGAGACCACGGACCATATCCAAGGAGGCCTCACCTGCCGAGCGGTCTGGTGATTGGAAGGCCGGAACTTTGATTTCCTCATTAATATGGAAATTAGAAACAACCTTGGGAAGGAAGTCAGGACGTGTTCGAAGAACATCCCTGTCCTGATGAAAGATCAGAAATGGGGAGCGACAGGAAAAAGCCCCTAAATCTGAAACCCTACGGGTGGACGCAAGAGCCAGAAGAAAGAGAGTCTTCGCTGTGAGCCACTTGAGTTCCACAGATTCCAGGGGTTCAACGGAGGGCCGTGAAGGGCCTGGAGAACCACTGCCAAATCCCATGGTGCCACTGGAGGGATGAAGGGAGGTTGAATACGGAGGACACCGTGAAGGAAGGTGTGAACATCCGGCATTGGATCAATTCTGCGCTGGAAACAGACGGACAGAGCAGAGACATGCACTTTCAGCGAGACCAGGCGGAGTCCAAGGACCAATCCTGCTTGAAGGAACGCCAGGACTCTAGAGACCCTAAAAACTTCAAGTTCAAAACTTCTGGTAGCATGTGTGCCACACTCTGTGATAGATCTGGGCAGAGGTCGGCTTATGTGCTCTGAACATAGTCTGGACCACCGAGCTAGAAAATCCTTTGGACCTTAGGAGAGGAGCGTCTATGAGGAGCATCTATGGAGAGGCTATGAAGATCGGCATGCCTGAACTTCCGAAGGACTTGAGGAAGAAGGGAGACTAGAGGGAATAGGTACGTCAAATGGAAGGTCCACTTCACCGACAAGGCGTCTACGAAGGCTGCTTCGACGTCCCTTGTTCTAGACCCGTACACTGGCAGGCCCCACTTCTCCACTAGGAGTTGAAAGACCTCTGGGTTGAGAGACCATTCCCCGGCATGCACGTCGTGACAGCTGAGGAAGTCTGCTTCCCAGTTGAATGAACACCGCAGAGATGGCCGGGAGGTGACCTTCGGCCCATGCGAGAATGCGTGACACTTCTGCCATTGCTGACCTACATTGAGTGCTTCCTTGGTGATTGATGTTGGCCACTGCTGTGGCGTTGTCGGACTGCCGTTGTACAGGCTTGCCCTAAAGAATGCCCTGAGAAAGAGTGAGGGCTCTGTAGATGGCATTGATTGGCAGGGTTAACTCGACCGATGTCCAACGGCCCTGGAAGGAGTGTTGACCGGTCACTGTGCCCCAGCGGCTTGCATCTGTTGTAAGGAGTGCCCACTCCGGGATCCAAAAGGGGCGACCCTTGGTTAGGTTGGATGTCTGTAACCACTAGGAGAGGGACAGACGAACCTCTGTGGAGAGAATCATTGTCTGGGATGTGATCCGATGGGGCAACCCATTCCATCTGGAGAGGATTAGGTGTTGCAGAGGCCTGGAAAGGAACTGAGCATACTCCACCATGTCGAAAGTGGATCCCATGGATCCCAGAATCTGCATTTGAGTGAACTGAGACTTGGCGACTGCGGAGTAATCTGCGCACTCGTTGTTGAAGTGTGGAGATCTTATCCATTGTCAGGAAGATGGACCACCCTTTGTGAAGGGTTCAGGGAGGACTTTTTCCAGTTGATTAATCAGTCGTGTCTCTGTAGCAAGGCAATGGTTATCTGAAGATGGCATTGAAGAACCTCTGGGAAGCATGCTAAGAGCAAGAGGTTGTCCAGGTATGGTAGCAGCCTGACTCCCTGATGCAGGTGGGCTGCCATAAGTTTGGTAAAGACCCATGGAGCTGTAGAAAGTCCAAAGGGCAGAGCCTGAAATTAGAAATGTTGCTGTAGTACAGCAAACCAGAGATATCGTTATAGGTACATGTAGGTAAGCGTCCTGTATATCCAGAGATACCATAAAGTCCCCCGGCTCCATAGCTAGTACAATAGAGCGCAGGGTTTCCATCTGAAATCTGGGCACCCTGATGAATTTGTTCAGGGATTTGAGGTTGAGGATAGGCCGATAAGACCCGTTTGGTTTCTGCACCAGAAACAGTGTAGAATAATAACCGTTCCCTCGATGTGACAGTGGAACTGGAACTATTATCCCCGCTTGCAGCAAAGACTGAATGGTTTTCTCGATAAACAGGGCCCTGCTCGGGTCTGATGGAAGACCTGTGTAGAAAAACTGGTGGTGTGGCCGTTTTAGGAATGAGAGGGCACACCTGTGAGAAACCACTTCTTGTACCCAAGCATCTGTGGTGGTTTGAGGCCAGCACTGGGCAAATTGAAGAAGTCATCCACCTACTCTGGGGTCCCCCAGGGGGAGGCCCGCCCCCATCAGGCTGAAGATTTGGAAACAGGACGTCAGGTGGCCCAGATCTGCTTGGTCCTGGGCTTGGCGGCCCTTGTGGAAGCCAATTGCCGAGGAAGGGACTGGCCCTTAGGCTTTCCCTGGGGACCAAAGGACCTGAAGGACGTTGTCCGAGGCTTTGCAGTAGTTGGTTAGGGCAGAAAAGCAGTTTTGGATGCTGCCAAAGTGGCTACAATCGTGTCTAGATCTGGGCCAAACAGGATCTCACCAGTGTAAGGCAATGATTCTAAGGCCTTCTTAGGGGCATATCCAATTACCCGCGGGACTTCTCCCGCGAGTAATTGAGGGGTGATAGTCCCGCGGTGTGGGGTTAAGTTATTCAATAAAATAGCTTTTTCCCCACGTCCAAAAACAGGATTTCCACGCGAGAACACACTGATTTCGCGAGAACTGCGGAATCAGTGTGTTGTTCATGCTCGCGCGAGGCCGAATAGGGAGGCCTCACGCAGATTTTACCTCGCACCTACATGAGGTGCGAGGTAAAGCCTGACAGCGGGGACTCGCGTTGCGGGGTCTCAGGGACACCCGCGCGTGGAGTCCCCGCTATTTGAATCCTGACCTGCGTGATAATTAGATATGCCCCTTAGAGTCTGATTCCACCTTCCATGACCATAGCCAAAGAGTGCGGTGGACAGACACTAACGTAGCCGATGCTCTAGAGGCCAGGAAACTAGCATCCAAGGTCGCTTCTCCGATATAGGAAGCTGCATCACTTATGTGAGCTATATAAGACATCTGATCCCTAGAGAAAGATTCTGGTAATGTGGAGCTTTTAATCAATCGTGTAACATTGGAATCTACTGCTGGGGAAGCCTCCCATTTTGCGCAATGAGCTGCAGGAAAAGGGTAACAATAGGTCAGGCATTTTACCAGGTATCTGCTAAGCTGTTGCCATGTGTTCGGCTAGCTGATCAGAGAGCGGAAACTCTGCTGAAGCCACATTTTGTCGTTTAAAAAGTGGGTGCTTTGATTTGGGGGCGGGCTCATCGTCTTCTATTTGGAGGATAGATCTTACAGCTCCCACCAAGCAAGTATATTAATTTTAGATTGATGCACTCCTTGCCCTGAGGGAGATTCAGTATCAGAGAGTTCGTCAGCATCTTCTGCCTCAGACGATATCTCAGATTCTGAAAGTTGCGTAGACTGTGAAGACAATACAGTACGCTTCTCACCTTGCAACATATTTTGAAAGGCTGTAGAGGAAGCTGCTAGACTCTGTACCGAAGTAGAGAGGATATTAACCCATGGAGGTACCGGTACTGCCTGTACCTTTTTGAGGCAACCCCATAGGGAGAATTACTGCCGGGACTGTCAGGCGGTCTGCAATAGTAGCTGGCACCTGAGTCAGGGACGCCCAAGGAGGCTCTTGGGTAAGGACAAAAGACGCACTTAGTGTAATATAACACGTTGTACATGGTCCTGGACAACATCCTCCTCATTCAAGCTTGCTGCACAGGATTTGCATGAGAGCAATGTAGGTGCAGTCGCTTGCTTGCTACTTTTGCCTTTGTTAGACATAGTCACAGAGTATACACTTATATGCGACAGAATATATCCAAATACAAATGGGTATGTAGACGCTATTATGCAACATTGTATACAAATGGGTATACAGTATAGTGATCCTGTCTATGCTTAAATAAGCTACAGGAGAGCACAGCACAGAAAATGGTACTGTGTAGAGTGCAACCAAACAGTATGTGACAGCCTTCACAATTATAAGTAAAAGTAAAGTATAGTAGAACATGAATACACCAGTAAGATAGGGTTATAGTGAGAGGAAAGGCATAGGCTGACAGATTCGAAAAATCATACAGATATACAGTTCTAGCAAAAGTCACGTACTATGCAGAAAAACACTAACTGCAAAAGGGCAGTACATTCAACTACTCAGACAGAGTGGGCGGAATTCAATTGATTTCGCGGCCCACATCTCCCGTCTAAAGTGACAGGAGATCACGGGCCGCTATTCAATTGTGCCAGCGTTTCACGCTGATCGCTCCCAAAGTGGTCGGGTTTAGCCGTGTAAAACGGCTAACCCCGACCAAAGTGCTGGGCGCGATCGTGAAAAGTGATGTTTGGGCGCCCAAACATGTCACTTTTCGCACATTTCAGCTCTTATCCCCCAGGGGCTGCGAGCTGAAATGTAACGCTTGGCAGCTGATCGCGCCCGACAGGAGCAAGAATAGAATAGCTCCGTCGGGCGCGATAGGGGATGAAAAGAATTGAATTCCGCCCAATGTCTGGTAGGCTATAGCGCTACATAACCTGACTCCTGGGAGAGGTATGTTGGAGGACCGGACCCAGCGTTTTCCAGAGAGAGCTGTGGCTGAGCCTGCAGAAAATGGCCGCCGGAGACCTCTGAGGGGGCGGGCTCCGAGGAGGAGAGCAGTTCAGAGCGTCCAGACCCTGGTGGAATGGCGCATTGAGCTAGGGGAGGGGCCACTGTAATAGGGAAAGCTGACCTACCCTGGCTGATTTTTGACAACCAGGAAACTGGATTTCCGCACCATATGTACACTGGTGGTCTAGTGGATCACGCGGTTGAGGCCGGTGTTCACTCTCAGCACCTCCAGTCTGTCCAGAGATCAGAGGTAAGACTGCCCAGCCACAAGCGGTAACCTGCGTCCAAGTTGCAGTCTGGCTAGCAAGGACCTCGGGAGCCCCGCCGAAAGTACCAAGTGATGCTAAGGAGTTGCAGTGCCCGGAGGGGTGATGGAGTGGCTGCACAGAGGTCCTAAGGACAGTCTGATGCTGCACACTCAGTGATAAATATAAATAAAATTAGAAATCATAAAAATAAAGCTTTGGGCTGCATAAGGTGATCCGAGCTCCTGCTGGACACCAAGCATACTGATTTGCTCAGGGGTGGGGTTTAGAAGGGAGGGACCATTGCAGTCTGGCAGTTGAAAGCTAAACTGTTTGGTGTCTGGTCCTTATCCACCACCTACACCCCCATGGTATCCCTGTGGATCACTATGGACCCTGAAGAAGAAAGATAGTTCTGGCCCCAGTGCAACAAAGCCTTGGGCTTGCACTCCACAGATCACTGTATCTGCCTCAAAAGAATATTATAGTACAGTATTACACATCTGATGTGAAGATCTACTCTTACTGCTCACAGTGGATGTCATAACTATTACTGAAGTGAGATTGTATCCATGTAAGATGAGCAAGAAATGCAGTGTATGTTTATATACATATGATATTGTCCACAGATCTTCTGAAGTCTAACAGGCCTGTCTTTATGTGGCAGCTCGTTAAGCTGTCTCTCAGCTTGTCCACACATAACAGAGCGCAAAGAGTCTTATAAATGTGACTGGCATTACAGAAGACATTTCTCATACAAATGGCCTCTTGGGATAATCTGTGTGTCAACCACTTCTCAAATACCAGTAATTGATGAACGGACGGAAGTAGTTGGGTTAGCAGAGAATTCCTCCCTGCCGCGTAGCACATATCAGCAGGTGGGACAGCTGAGCAGCAGCAGGACTTATACTTCACACATAAGTAGTCTCCCCCCAGCTGGCCTGATAACCACTTGCCGCATCCAGATACAGAGACTGATTAAGGGTATCTGAACATTCAAATAATCAACAGCCTCTTCTGTCATCGCTCACATATTGATATCTTCCTGTGATCTCTAGACAACTGCCACACAGTTCAGATTTTCACTTTGTTCCGAGGGCAAGAATGATACTGCTTTGGTTAGAGGAAGTTAAAATCCAAGCACTTCAATTGTAAGGGCTCAACCCTATTAGGTGCGAGTTGAGTCCTGCGAGCCATTCTCACACTGCGAATTCCATTTCCAATCCAATTCTTAACTTGCATTGATTTTTCAGAGGAAATTCACATTCTTTTGTGCGCACCCTCCTGGGCATGTGAAAAGAGATAGGGAAAAATATTTATTTTAAGGTAAAAATTTAATGATACAGAGGGGTTTAAAGAGTATAATTAGGCCAATAAAGACATGTCAGTTTTCAGGTGAGCTTTTCTAAAAGCTAAATAATGGGTTAAATGATGTGGGACAGGTATGTGGCGGTAGAAATGATGTAGGACAGGTATGTAGAGGTGTAAATGATGTGGGACAGGTATGTGGAGGTGTAAATCATGTGGGACAGGTATGTGAAGGTGTAAATGATGTGGGACAGGTATGTGGAGGTGTAAATCATGTGGGACAGGTATGTGAAGGTGTAAATGATGTGGGACAGGTATGTGGAGGTGTAAATCATGTGGCACAGGTATGTGGAGGCGTAAATGATGTGGGACAGGTATGTGGAGGAGTAAATCATGTGGGACAGGTATGTGGAGGTGTAAATGATGTGGGACAGGTATGTGGAGGTGTAAATCATGTGGGACAGGTATGTAGAGGTGTAAATGATGTGGGACAGGTATGTGGAGGTGTAAATCATGTGGGACAGGTATGTGGAGATGTAAATGATGTGGGACAGGTATGTGGAGGTGTAAATCATGTGGGACAGGTATGTAGAGGTGTAAATGATGTGGGACAGGTATGTGGAGGTGTAAATCATGTGGGACAGGTATGTGAAGGTGTAAATGATGTGGGACAGGTATGTGGATGTGTAAATCATGTGGGACAGGTATGTGGAGGCGTAAATGATGTGGGACAGGTATGTGAAGGTGTAAATGATGTGGGACAGGTATGTGGATGTGTAAATCATGTGGGACAGGTATGTTGAGGCGTAAATGATGTGGGACAGGTATGTGGAGGAGTAAATCATGTGGGACAGGTATGTGGAGGTGTAAATGATATGGGGCATTTAAGGCAAGGTGTAAATGATGTGGGACAGGTATGTGGAGGTGTAAATGATATGGGACATTTAAGGCAAGGTGTAAATGATGTGGGACAGGTATGCGGAGGTGTAAATGATGTGGGACAGGTATGTGGAGGTGTAAATGATGTGGGACAGATATGTGGAGGTGTAAATGATGTGGGATAGGTATGTGAGGTGTAAATTATGAGGGGCAGGTATGTGGAGGTGTAAATGATATGGGGCAGGTATGCGGAGGTGTAAATCACGTGGGGCAGGTATGTGAAGGTGTAAATCACATGGGACAGGTATGCGGAGGTGTAAATGATGTGGGACAGGTATGCAGAGGTGTAAATGATGTGGGACAGGTATGTGGAGGAGTAAATCACGTGGGACAGGTATGTGGAGGTGTAAATGATATGGGGCATTTAAGGCAAGGTGTAAATTATATGGGACAGGTATGTGGAGGTGTAAATGATATGGGGCATTTAAGGCAAGGTGTAAATGATGTGGGACAGGTATGCGGAGGTGTAAATGATGTGGGAAATGGTATGTGGAGGTGTAAATGATGTGGGACAGATATGTGGAGGTGTAAATGATGTGGGATAGGTATGTGAGGTGTAAATTATGTGGGACAGGTATGTAGAGGTGTAAATTATGTGGGGCAGGTATGTGGAGGTGTAAATGATATGGGGCAGGTATGTGGAGGTGTAAATCAGGTGGAGCAGGTATGTGGAGGTGTAAATCACATGGGACAGGTATGCGGAGGTGTAAATGATGTGGGACAGGTATGCAGAGGTGTAAATGATGTGGGACAGGTATGTGGAGGAGTAAATCACGTGGGACAGGTATGTGGAGGTGTAAATGATATGGGGCATTTAAGGCAAGGTGTAAATTATATGGGACAGGTATGTGGAGGTGTAAATGATATGGGGCATTTAAGGCAAGGTGTAAATGATGTGGGACAGGTATGCAGAGGTGTAAATGATGTGGAAAATGGTATGTGGAGGTGTAAATGATGTGGGACAGATATGTGGAGGTGTAAATGATGTGGGATAGGTATGTGAGGTGTAAATTATGTGGGACAGGTATGTAGAGGTGTAAATTATGTGGGGCAGGTATGTGGAGGTGTAAATGATATGGGGCAGGTATGTGGAGGTGTAAATCACGTGGGGCAGGTATGTGGAGGTGTAAATCACATGGGACAGGTATGCGGAGGTGTAAATGATGTGGGACAGGTATGGGGAGGTGTAAATGATGTGGGACAGCTATGCGGAGGTGTAAATGATGTGGGACATGTATGTGGAGGTGTAAATGATATGGGGCAGGTATGTGGAGATGTAAATGATGTGGGACAGGTGTGTGGAGGTGTAAATCACGTGGGACAGGTATGCAGAGGTGTAAATGATGCGGGACAGGTATGCAGAGGTGTAAATGATGTGGGACAGGTATGTGGAGGTGTAAATGATGTGGTACAGGTATGTGGAGGTGTAAATGATGTGAGACAGGTGTGTGGAGGTGTAAATGATGTGGGACAAGTATGTGGAGGTGTAAATGATGTGGGACAGGTATGAGTAGGTGTAAATGATGTGGGACAGGTATGAGTAGTTGTAAATGATGTGGGACAGGTATGTGGAGGTGTAAATGATGTGGGACAGGTATGTGAGGTGTAAATTATGTGGGACAGGTATGTGGAGGTGTAAATGATGTGGGACAAGTATGTGGAGGTGTAAATGTGGGGCAGGCATGTGTAGAGGTGTAAATGATGTGGGAAAGGTATGTGGAGGTGTAAATGTTGTGGGACAGGTATGTGGAGGTGTAAATGATGTGGGACAGGTATGCAGAGGTGTAAATGATGTGGGACAGGTATGCGGAGGTGTAAATGATGTGGGACAGGTATGTGTAGAGGTGTAAATGATGTGTGACAGGTATGTGGAGGTGTTAATGATGTGGGACAGGTATGTGGAGGTGTAAACTATGTGGGACAGGTGTGTGGAGGTGTAAATGATGTGGGTCAGGTATGTGGAGGTGTTGTTTTGATGAGATAGGGGTTCTGAACTTGTAGATGATAGAGAAAAGTTTTTATTTCAACTTTTTTACAAACTTGTATAAAAACACTGAAAAACTACTATACAGACTTTTACTGTACCCCAAAATATTTGTAAATTTGCTGAAAAACTGTATATTTTTTTCCACCATTAATGAAAAGTGCAAAAATCATCAATTTAGCCTCCAGTACTTTTCTTATGGCCACGAACATCCTTCTATATGGTCCTGCTATCTCACTTGTCAGTTTTTGTGGTACGGGGTAGTTTCCCCTCTTATTTATGCACTTCTCACAGGTTTCATTTTGTAGAAAAGTTGCGCCCCCTGCCATGACTATCGTAAATTGCCATTGTTAATTGGATCTCGCAATTCTCGGGTGCACGCATTCGTACGATATATGCAAGCTCAGCTCACATTTGTAAACTCGCACTTAACAGGATTGAGCCCTAAAATTGGGTTAGTGACATGAAGATCATCTAACAATTATTGTACTTTCCAGAACTGGCAGAGCTAATAGGAGCCATGTGTGATCCATGCAGTATAAGTGCAAGTTTGTCATTTATCATTACATTTTAGATGTTTATGAATATTTTTGGGGGGTCATAAGATAATCATGGTTGATTATCCATGTGACCTGTGTGTCGATCAGTTAATGGGATATTTAAATATGTGTTTAATCTGTAGGTTGTCAGGCTGTACTTAAATTGTGAGTGAAGGCACTGGTATTTATTTATTTACTTCAGGCTGTGCATTAGAGGTTGGGTATAACATGTCAACGTTCAGAATTTCGACATGGTCTGAATGTCGACATTCAGGATGTTGACATGTTCACAATGTCGACATTCACAATACCGACATTCTGAATGTCAACAGTTCTATTTTACCCTAACTACTTGCCAAACCTAACTGCATCCTAAACCAACCCTAATATGTTCATAATGTTGACATCTGTGCTCGAAGTGTGCTGGTATGAAACGGTATGTCATACCGGCACTTCACTTCGGCACCCGGCACTGAGACTGTCACTGTCCCAGCGCCAGTTAACAAGCGGCTGTGCTGCCTGTTTACACTGGGCTCCGGCCACGAGCCAATCATGGCTCGCGGACCGGTGGCCAATCAGCAGCGACCCCGCAGCATATTGAATTTGGCCCCGGCCGCAAGCCAATCGGAGGCGGCTACGTGGCCGCCCATAATTGGCTGACGGTCCGCGGCTAGAGCTAAATTCAATATGCTGCGCCGACGAGGAGTGAGGAGAAGAGGCGGGAGTAGCGCCGGTCAGAACTTGAAGAGTGCAGAGCGGCACTGGTCAGCAGGGTGCAGCGCCGGTAAGCAGAGTGCAGAGCGGTACTGGTCAGCCGTGTGCAGTGCCGGTAAGCAGAGTGCAGCGTGGCACTGGTCAGCAGGGTGCAGCGCAGGTAAGCAGAGTGCAGCGCGGAGTAGTGTGTGCTGGAAGTTGACCTGGGAGGGACTTGGAGGTGAGCTGGTAGCTGTGGTGTGAGGGCAGGAGAGCGGGTAGCTGTAATGGGAGGTATGAGGGTAGGTGAGATGTGAAGGCAGGTGAGCTGGAGCTGTGCTGTGAGGTGGGAGGGCAGGTGAGCTGGGAGCTGTGTTGAGGGTGCAGGAGAGCTGTGCTGTGAGCTGGGAGGGCAGGTAAGCTGGGAGCTGTGTTGGGAGGTGGGAGGGCAGGTCAGCTGGGAGCTGTGCTGGGAGGTGGGAGGGCAGGTGAGCTGGGAGCTGTGTTGGGAGGTGGGAGGGCAGGTGAGCTGGGAGCTGTGTTGGGAGGTGGGAGGGCAGGTGAGCTGGGAGCTGTGTTGGGAGGTGGGAGGGCAGGTGAGCTGGGAGCTGTGTTGGGAGGTGGGAGGGCAGGTGAGCTGGGAGCTGTGCTGTGAGCTGGGAGGGCAGGTAAGGTGGGAGCTGTGCAGTGAGGTGTGAGGGCAGGTGAGCTGGGAGCTGAGGAGTGAGGGCAGGTGAGCTGTACTGGAAGGTGGGAGGTGTGCTGTGAGCTGGGAGGTGTGCTGTGAGGGCAGGTGAGCTGGGAGCTATACTTTGAGCTGGGAGGGCAGGTGAGCTGGGAGCTGTGCTGGGAGATGTGAGGGCAGGTGAGCTGGGAGGTGTGAGGGCAGGTGAGCTGGGGGGTGTGAGGGCAGGTGAGCTGGGAGGTGTGAGGGCAGGCGAGCTGGGAGCTGTGCTGAGAAATGTGAGGGCGGGTGAGCTGGGAGCTGTGAGGGCAGGTGAGCTGTGCAGTGAGGTGTGAGGGCAGGTGAGCTGGGAGGGGAGGAAGTGGGGGTATGGAAATATAAGGGGGGCTCAGGATTGTGCCTGCCTAAGTAAAGCCCCCCTGATATTTCCATACCGCCACTTCAAAATTTCCACTTCGACCACTGGTTGACATGCATTATTTCAACATTTTGTCAATGTCGACAGTCTGAATCTGTCAATATTATAGTACTACATACTCTGTATTATTGTGCTGAATAATATACATGAAATAACTGCAGTGTTTATGCTCTCAGGGCCTGATTCAGAGGTGTACTCTATAGGGCTGATGCAAGTGTGGATGGTGCGACCGATGGTGGCATCTAATGACGCACAGATACGTAAATGCACTTTCACAAGACGCTGCAAGTGGGCGACTGAGTTTTGAGAAAATCGTCAGCGGCATTTGCATAAGACATAGACGTGACTGCGTCTGACTCAGAATCAGCCCCTTAGAGTGGAAGACACAGAGTGGACAGCAGTGTTGTTTGTGTTAACGTGTATGTGTATATATATATATATATATATATTGTGATAGGATCACTGGTAAAGTGGTCTGTGGCAGGGACATTTATCCCAGATTCCTGTCCTATGTGTTTAAAATCCCCAGGATTTAGAGGTCAGATGAGAGGTCTTTGCCGTGGAGCAGTTGAAAGACCCTACTTTGGTAAAAGCCAGGAAGAATGTAAAGGTAGTTGATGGTAAACCCGTAGACCCTGATAGTCCTTTGTCCTATCCCCACATGGCAATGTGTCAGGATTTATCCTGCCTTGAGTGTCAGTATCATGCTCCCAGACCACGTTTTAAGGGTCCACTAGTTCCATTGCCTATTGTAGAGGTGCCGATAGTGAGAGAGCACCTGAAACAGGCTCAACAGGCACAGCAGAGGGTATACAACCGCAATGCTCGGTTACGCAGCTTTGCTCCTGGGGACAGAGTGTTAGTGTTGGTTCCCACTGTAGAAAATAAACTTTTGGCTAAATGGCAAGGGCCCTTTGAAATCTTAGAAAGAGTGGGACAGGTCAATTACAAAGTTTACCAGCCGGGGAAAAGAAAGCCGGAACAGATATACCATATAAATCTGTTAAAGCCCTGGAAAGATAGAACGGTACTGTTGGCCGTCCGAGCCCCTCCAGTAAGTCCAGGGCCCTTAGTTCCTGAAGTGACAGTGGCAAAGACCCTGTCGGCAATTCAACAACGAGAGGTCAAGGAGTTTCTGGTTAGAAATAGGGTGCTGTTCTCGGACGTACCTGGGAAAACCTCAGTCGTTAAACATGACATCATCACTGACCCAGGGGTTAAAGTTAATCTAAAGCCCTATAGGTTACCAGAAGCACCAAGAGCATCGGTGTCGAAAGAAATTAAAAATATGCTAGAGTTAGGGGTTATTGAAGTATCACATAGTGAATGGTCAAGTCCAATTGTGTTAATTCCAAAGCCCGACGGGAGTGTGCGTTTCTGCAATGACTTCCGAAAGTTGAACAGTGTTTCAAAATTCGATGCCTACCCGGTGCCACAGTGGAGAAGGAGGCGTTGGCCATAAAGTGGGCGTTACAAACTTTTACATTTTCGGTGGAACACAGGCCAGGGGGCCTGTTGTTTAAAGCAGACGCGTTGTCATGCGTTCATTGTTTGGGGGCTTCAGTTGTTCCGCCCCATAGGTCGAAACAAAGGGAGGGGATATGTGATAGGATCACTGGTAAAGTGGTCTGTGGCAGGGACATTTATCCCAGATTCCTGTCCTATGTGTTTAAAATCCCCAGGAGAAAGTCTGCAGTGTAGCAGGCTTGAGTTTCGGCTTTTTGAAAAGCCGATTTGGGACCTGGGGGTTGTGGGTTAGAGGAGAGGGAGGGCTCCACCCACGGCCACTCCAGGTTTTGGTTCTCGCATGCCTGGTACAGGCTTGTTAGGGTTTCCACCTGAGAGTGGCCAATATAAGCCTAGTGTGTTTAGGGCTGAGTGTCTCACCTGGGAGAGCAGACAGGGAGTTTGCTCAGAGACACTTGGAAAACCTATCTGTGAGTACTGTGCTGTGCTTTGTTGCTGGCGAGGGCATTAGGCCCTGCCAGGTTCTGGTAGTGAGGGAACTACCTGTGAAGTTAGTGCCCCGACAGGGCTAGGATTTACGTTTATGTTTTCTTTGTGTTATTTCTGACATTGTACAATAAAGACTGGCGCCGACCAGCTTGTACTTGCATCCAGACTGGTGTGCTGCTTCCCTGCTGCTGTGTGTGTGTGTAAGGAAGGAGTCCTCTACCCAGGAGAGGGACCCCCTAACCTAACTGTGTCACAATATATATATATATATATATATATATATATAGACATAAACAACTGGTCCCATCCCTAGTGGTTGATAGTCTGATTAAAGCATTTGCCTTTGTTTGGCACCCATTCCGTCTTTATTACATGGGAGGCCCCTTCAGTTCTACCAAGCCAATTTTTTTACCGCCATTAGCTAAATGTGCATAGAACTCGTTTGGGTATAACGCAGGCTTGCCTACATTTAGCTTCCTCCTTCCGGGAGGGAGCTGTCGGGCTTGCATGGCTGAGGGCGTGACGCGGTCAAAGGAGGCAGGGCCCGTCAGCTGACGGGGTGTTGGGGGCGGAGCATGGGGGCGTGGTAGTGCGATTGCGTCATCGTGGCTCCGCCCCCTCTCCACAATGCCGTGATTAATGGCATTGTGCAGCCGGGGGCGGAGCCACGATGACTCAATTCAGCGCGAATCGCGTCACCAGCCCCCCTGCTGC
The DNA here is from genome assembly GCA_031769625.1 of Taudactylus pleione. Taxonomy (NCBI): domain Eukaryota; kingdom Metazoa; phylum Chordata; class Amphibia; order Anura; family Myobatrachidae; genus Taudactylus; species Taudactylus pleione. Next base: position 2,489,422 of record JAUIMM010000120.1, read on the forward strand.
CGGGGTTTTTCCTTACAAGTGCAGGGTTGGGGGGGTGCGGGGGCCTGGAGGATTGTCTGCCTTCCCCGGAGGTCAGGAGTGGCACCCGAATTTCGGGAGTCTCCCGACCAAATCGGGAGCGTAGGCAAGTATGGTATACTGATTAATAATATAAAGATGAACTCTCTACCTAAAATATCATCAGACAACAGAGTAAGCTGCGTGTACTATACAGATGCTGACACCTATGAAGCCTTCAGCTTCCCCACATAACCAGTTATTATTACCCCATAGCATAAGCTGATACAGTGGATTGTGACAGAGGAACACGCAGACGCGGATCGGAATGATATATCATACAAATCGTATAGCGTGTATGTCCGATCCATTGTTCACGGCGGTCGTTCGTCGCATCATCCCATCTGCTGTCGTCCCAATGAATGACGGTGTGCTGTTACATGCAGCATGTGACGATACACTGCACCATTGTATACCGGATTATGCAGTGTGTATGGTACGCACACATCACATTGTTCCATTGCTGGGTCACGTTGTTGTACGGTGTGTACCTAGCTTCAGTCACAATCAACAATCATCCACACTCTTATGATTTGTAAAAGTTACATGTCTTGAGATTGCATCACTTTATTTAGCTGGCTATACACTTTGACGACGGGCCATCAGAGCGGCCAATTGGTAATAATAATAATAATAATTTTATTTATATAGCGCTTTTTTCCCATAGGACTCAAAGTCGCTTTACAGACATCAGAAAACATGGTACATTGTACAAGGATTTGGTGTTGCAAAAAAAAAAAAAAAAGAACAGAAATCCACACCGAGATAATTAAAATCAACTGAAATCTAGAGAGCCCAATAAGCATATTGCAGGGTTGGTGCACACATTTTGGGAATTAACTTCTATGGGTTAAATATTCCATCCACAAAGGTACCAAATGAGCCAGCCGTTTTGGGCGCACTACGTAGGATTACCCTGGGTGGAATAAGTAAGTTATACACACTTGCCAATCGGCCACACAATGGACCTCATTCAGAGCCGGTCGCACAGAGCGTGCGGTCGGTCTGAATGAGGGGAGGACGTCTTGAATTTTCAAGACGTCCTCCTTTGCGGTGGTAAGGCTGTGGGTTAACACCCACACCCTTACGACCGCCTAAGGTGATGGTCGCGATGGTCAAGACCATCGCGACCATCGGGGCTTATGACGAAACCCTAGGGTAGGGTCACCCTTGTCGTAAGCCCCGGAGAGCTTTCGGCTCTGTCTGAGTCGGAAGCTCTCCACTGACATCACTAGTGATGTCAGTGGGGCCGCCCCCAAACGGTAGGCGTTCCCATGGGAACGCCCCCGTTTGGGCTGCCACCCCCCCGGCCCGCCTTCCAAACGGGGCGAGCTGTCAATCAACATCAACACTGTCGATCGGCGCTGTCGGTCGTAGCGGGTCTCACGCATGCGCATGACGGCGCCATCGTGCGCATGCTCTGTGAGGGGCCGTCGACCCGGTCCGAGCGCATCGGCGCTAACGACCGGGTCTGAATGACCCCCAATGTGTCTGGGCTGACATCACACCTGGACGGTCATTTAAATTTGCCTGCCCAGTTGAAATGTCAGTGTCTGTAGTCCCTGTAGCAAGTGTACAGGCAGTCGTTATCTCCTGTATTAGACCTTTATTACAGATCTATTTAACCTTAAGTTAAGGTCCTCATGCAGAACCAGCTGTTTGAAAAGTTCTTGAAGTATTACATGAATATGGATGATATCATTTTGGAGACAGATATAGTGCATTCAGCATTTGGGTGGCTAGATTTTAAATGCCCAGGGTAAAATAAAGCATTTGCTTTGAGACATTAAACATGGTGACCATTGCAATAATGGCAATAAAAATGAAATAGATGATGTCTAGTAATGAACCCTTGGGATTTTGGTGTGAACATATCCTCTCTAGATGCTGCACTATGTATGTTGATCGAGCTCAATAATGCTAAGGGGGGGGGGGATGTTTTTTCTTTTTTTTTATGGGAAGGTCTGCGTGGCTACACTTCTCTGTCCTCCTAACTTTCATGCTAATCCTCTATGACTCCCATCCCAGTCTTTCCCATTTACCATTTTTTTCTATCTAATTACATCACCAAGATATTGGTTGGTAATGTATAGTCATTGCTCAACATATGTGAACTGTCTTATTTGTGGATAATAAAAATTGAAACAACAAAAAATAGGTTAAAGTTTACCTTGTCAATGTATTTCCTATGACTCTCATATAGTTATTTTGAGGTCGTTGTTTGTAAGTTCACATCCTTAGACTTGGTACAACGCCATAATGATGGGCTGCACTTTCTGTTATGAGAATGGGTTCAGTGACCATTACAGAGTTCTCTGAACCTTGGATCAGGAAAAAAATTCTAAATTCAATTAGACTTTAATTTGTAGAGTAAACACTGGATAATTAATATGAATATTATATAAAAAAAATGCCATCTTGTAAAGCAGTATTAACATTCAGACCTGAATAAACACCTGTGCCTACAGATTCAATAGTTGGAGCCTGTCCCTGTCGCTACTAGTGGTTTGTGACTTGTTTGGTAAATAGATGTAGTCTAGATGTAATAATACTCTTACCACTGGGCATTATTCCACAACAGTTTATGGGTGCTCCAGTGTGTTAATACTTAAGAAGGGAATAACTATTGCCTGAACAGTGTTACAAAATAGTTCTGATGTTAAATGTTTTTATGTAATTGGGTTTGTTTGCCAAGTAGTTTAGACTTGGATTTGCATTGTGCATATTGGATTGTGCATATTGTATTTGTACTTTTTATTGTAGGTTATTGCTCTATATAGTGTGTTATCGTTAGGGCAAAAACATATTTGCGAGGTACTTCCAGCTCCAGATTTGTAATACCACATTACGTAAATAATGTGTCATTGCATTTTGAAAGTTATTTTGGTTAATGAAATGGATAATCTAGAAAACGTGTGTGATTTAGACACAGGAAAAGACAATATTTGCAATAGATGAAGGAGTAAAAAAACCCACTGGTATGGCAGACAGGCAGCAAAACAGGGGTGACAGGTGCAGGAAAACTCTCCGATCTTGACAGGGGTGTGAGAATCCTTCCACCCATCTCACACTTGTCTGTGTGTGGTGCAAATGGCACTTGCTCTGAGTAAAAAACATTCATTAAGTGTGAACACTTGACTTGACAAAGGACAGCTGGCTGCATTTCTGAGCTGTAATAGAACCATGTGCCGCAGACATCCTGGCTCCAGCACTATATCTCACCTGCTGTGCTGTGATCATAGGAAGGCTGCGCTCAGGAAGGGGAGGCACCTGATATATTCCCATGTACCCTGCTACACAGCATCCCAAACACTTTATGCGTGTATTCTCACTAGTGTAGACAGGTCATTTCCATCCTATTTATAATAATAGTCCCGATTGCTGTTATATTGTTTCAATATCCACTAAAGCGATATTGGCATGATATATCGTTTCGAGGAAAATTGTATCGACATATCATGTGGATCGCACAGTGTGTACGCTCAATTGCGCGCTCCCTTGCGTTGTATACAACATCTTCTGTTTGGCAGTGCTGCATGGACAATCAGAAGATATCGTGAACAATGTGGTGCACAATGTGTACTGTCTTTGGTCAACCGGACGACCAGTCGATATGTCGTTTCGATGTAGCCTCTGAAAGCGTCACCCATTTCCTCCCACTGTCCTCGGCCTCTCCTGCATGCTGAACGCTGGCATACCGTTACCTTTATTTAAATTAGCCAGTGAATTTAAAGATGGCTGTTCTAGTGTGTACAGGAGCAACGATAAATTATATACGAACAAATGAGACGTTAAATAATTTCGTTGCTTGAAGGATTGCACAGATGTTTGGGAATCTGTGCAGGCTCTAAACTCATTCTGCGCATGTTCAGAACAAGTCGGCAAGTACGCTTGCAAACTGGCAACAGACTGTCAGTGATTGACACTCTGCTGCCGTTTGGGGGCGGCGACAGCCTCCGTTACCCGAAACGGAGGCGTGTCACCGCCGTTAGGGGGGAGGGAAGAGGCCAGGATCTCCGTCGGGTGACGGAGATTTCCTGGACTCTTCCTCTAAACTGCGGCGGTCGGCTGCAGGACCCTAAGGGTCAGGGCCGGCTCCAGGGGCCGGAGCACCCTGTGCCCGCTCAGTTAATAGCGCTCAATACACGCGCGACCGAAAATGGGTGTGGCCTAATTACAATAGGCCATGCCCCCTATGTGATGTTATTTGGAGGCGTGTCCGCATGGCACGCCTCCAAATAACGTCAGGCTGGGGGTAAGCCCAGCACTCCGTCATTACCTGGGCTTCCACCAGCCCTCTCCCGGCACTGAATGGATGCCACTCGCATGTGCGCAGCATCCATTCAGCTACTCCGGGGTCCGGCACCGCTGCACAGCTGCGGCAGTGGGGGTCCCCAACCTCCCGATTTGACAGTACCGTCCCGCTGTTCCATCCGTGGCCCGAAGTGGCCATTGAAATCGGGATGTTGGGGAGGGGTGCGCTCTCTATGGGGTGGCGCCCCTGTTCGACCGCACTGGTCGAACTCCCCAAGTATGCAGATTAACCGATGCTGCATTGAACAACGCAGCTCGGTTAAGTAATAAACAGGGGGCGTGATGCCTCCTGTGCATTACCATATCTGCAAAATATCGCAGCTTTGTAATTACGATCCTTACAAAATTAGGACCTGTGTACGCTCAGTATAATTTGTTCTGGGATTAAAGGAAATTGGAACAACCATCACGTCGGTTTGGCTTCATTGTGATGTGTACCCAGCCTAAAGCTGGGTACACCCTGTGCTGACGGATCCGCCAATGGGCAGATCTGCTGACACAACGGCCAATCAGGTAAGTTATACAGACTTACCGATCGTCCACTCGATGTGTTCTCTGACATCCCCACTGCACGGGCACTTGAATTTGTACACCCTGTTGAGCTGTCAGTCACCGCCGGTCCTTGCAACAAGTATACAGGCAGTGGGCTGGCCACCAATACACACAGCCAAATGCGCCGATATATTTGCAGATATATCAGCCATATGTGATGCTGCAGATGGGGGTATGCACCCGCCGATGCGCTCGCAATATATATCGGCTACCCAGTGTGTACCCAGCTTTATGTTAATTTGTGTATTATTATGGCAATAATACATCCACCTGAAGAAATGATCTGCCTCTAATTACCAAATATAATTGAAAAGAAAAGCAAGTCTGGACTAATACCTTAAGTCTACTTACACATGATGTAAAGGCCCCCATACATCTGCAACGGATCGTCGCGATGTAGCGATCCTGCAACCCGGCATGGCAGGACTGCTGAAATCCAACATGTTGGATTTCACAGATATGCCTATCACAATCAAAAAATTATCCAGATCGGAGAAGTTTAACATGTACAATTTCACCGATCCTGCAACAGATCGCGGAACATCGATGGCCGCCGGTTGGCATTTCCGACCGGCGGATCGGCGTTTCCGATCCCATCACTACATCGCGACATTTCGTTGCAGATGTATGGGGGTCTTTTAAGCAGTATATATTTGCACATTAAATGTGTTTATCTTGCATAATATATATATATATTTTTTTTTTTTTTCCAGTGCCTCTCCACTCTGCCTCTACCTACCCTCCACCACTGTTGCCACCGTAATGACCTGGCACATGCACTCAACTGCTTCTAATCTTATATCGTTGGATCTCATGTGTCATTGCACATTATAATTGCCGACTTTCCTGCAATGGGCAGGAGGCTCCTGAAACTTGGGTGGCGCTCCCGGACCCCACAGGAGAGGGCAAATCTCTTGGACTTTCCACCCGCAACTCCCCCCACTTACCTGACAAAAGTGGGCGGTCTGGAAGGGTCCGATGGCATGAGTCGCGTCATTGTAGCTCTGCCCCCTGGTTCACAATGCCGGAATGCATTGTATAGCGGGGGGCTGGGTCGCGATGACGCGATCGCACCACCACGCCCCCGCACAACCGACCATTGCCACCACCATGCCCCCTGCAGGGCCGCCTGGCTGCCCCCTCCCGGATTGGGCAGACAGAAAGTCAGCAAGCCTGGTTTACAAACGCTTTTTGCTTAAACAAAATATGTTACTGTATTGTCACAGATGTATCCGTACAGATACATTCCAGCAAATGTGTAAAGTCAATGTGGTCTGTATGCATTTTTACTTGCGTTTTAATATGCAATAAACACATTGCAAACGCCAATGTATAAATAACATAGGAGTACCAATGATTTAGGGGTCTATTTACTAAACTGTGTTAGGAGATAAAGTGAACGGCGATAAGGTACCACCCAATCAGCTCCTAACTGCCATTTTTCAAACACAGTCAGTTAGGAGCTGATTGGCTGGTACCTTATCACCGTTCACTTTATCTCCTAACACAGCTTAGTAAATAGACCCCTTAGTCTGAAAGCGACCGTGCAGATGCATTACTGCATGGGCATCTGGGCCTGATTCAGAGCCGGACGCTATATGCGCTCGCTCGTTCAGAAAAAGGGGCTGGATATTTAAATAGAGCACTCGCTCTTTGCGGTCTGTTGACGCCTCTATGTTTGAACGAGCAAACGAAACATGCGCTCGCTATTTTTTTAAAAATGCCCCCTGGCCGCTCGCATCCTACGTCATCTCCGCTATTTATTAGATTAATCGAGTACATCGAAAGGCGTATGAACTGCTCACAGTGCTTGTGGTTGGATTTTCCTACCGCAATCATGTGAGCAGTTCAGGCTAAAAGACAACCAAGTGACGTGGTCGATGACGCTGCTAATTATGCACACCCTTAAAACGCCCGTTTTGAGCGTTTGGCACGCCTGCGTTCGGATCTCCACTCCCCCGTTTTCAAGCACCTTCCCCTGTTACCACCCACAAACGCCTCATTCTGTCACTCAAATTAGCAGGCATTCGCTATTTTGCGAGCACACAATTTCCGACCGCAATGACTGGTTCGCGCATGCGTATTAAAACTCATACGCATGCGCAGTTGTGCGAACATCGCTCGGAGCGAACGAGCGGCCGCTTACGAGCGGCTCTGAATCAGGCCCTCTTTTTGTTGTTTAGTTTGCAATGCATCTATTTCTTTCTGACCTCTATATATCATTCAAGTATTTAATAATTTAAGATGTACCTCATGTTTTTCCACCAATTATATAGATATTTTTTTTTAAGCAAACTCAGAGCCTGGGTGATCTGGAACTAAACTTGTTCTGTTAATTTACAACACGTTGGTGATAAGTGCAAGAGGACAAGACAGAGATGACCTGAGGTCTCTGTTATACTTTTATTACCAACTACTCACCATGAAAGACGCCAGCTACAGTAGTAAATGGTCAGGGTTTGCCTTGCAGGGCCTGTGATTGATTAAGATGCTACAAATGGCCTGAGAACTTTGTGACTGACCTCCAGGGATAAATTTACAGCTGGCTGACTATTGCAGACATATTTACAGCCAGAGAGCACCAATGATTAGTCTATCACACCTTACACACACTGAACGCAATCATAGCTCTGAATTGTACAACAAAAAGAGACAGATTAAGGGGTCTATTCATGGAGCAGAGAAGAGTCCTGTTTATCTGAAAACCGTCACCGTGGAGAAGCTTATTACTTGCATGCCTACATCGTATCACCATACTTTTCCAAATTTTTGGCTTGCTTCGCATTGGCCATCTCAGGATGGCATAACGTCATACTTGCCTACTTCTGAAAAAGCATTTCAGGGAGATTGTGAAAGCAGCACCTATGAGCGCGGCGGTAATGTGGGCGTGTCCTGCTCTGCCTGAGAGGCGTGTCATAAACCTGACTTACATCCAAATGTATATGAGCCCCAAAGCAGCAGTTGTTGCTCAGTAAGATCTACTTGTTGATGAAAAGACAGTGATACATCATTGTACCTTATAACCAATGCAGGGAAATGGCACTGATGATTTGAATGTAAACTGTATGTATCTTATATCTTTTTGTCAAAGTATACTGTATAAACAGCTACATAATGGGGGTAAGGTGCAATCAGGGAGATTGCTGGACTCTTCAGGGAGACAGGGAGATTGCTACTACTTCAGGGAGAGCTCCTTCCCCTGACGCCACTATTGTAAGGTGACCCGTCATATGTCAGGTCACCTCCTCCTTACTGCCCAGTGCCCCTCCACTCTGCCTCTACCTACCCTCCAACACTGTTGCCACCGTAATGACCTGGCACATGCACTCAAAGTCTAGCATCCACACAGACGCCGACGCATGCGCAGAACAATAAAGAAAAAAAAACTAAGACGCAGAGAAAAAAAGAGAGAAGACCAGACCACCGAAACGGGGTATACCGCTTCGCTAAACAGGTTAGTGTACATGAATTGCTACTTATCAAAACTATAGATCGCATCGAAGTGATGCAATCTGTAGTAATAAATAATTCTATACCGCATATCTTCATGAATAGACCCCCAATGTACCATTTAGGTTCAAAGTTTGTCTGCATTTCCTGCATATGACATTCGGCCTCACAGCACTGAGGTCTTGGGGTTGATTCCCATAAAGGCCCCATCATCTCGGAGTTTGTATGTTCTTCCTGTGTTTGTGTGGGTTTCCTTTGGGTGATCTGGTTTCCTACCACAATCCAAACACATATTGTACTGGTAGGGTTTCTTAAATAAAAAAGTAACCTCACTGTACAGTACATATGTGTGTCCATGTTGTAGGCAACATAGCTTGCAAGCTCCACTGGGCATGTGAAAGACTAAAATATTCCCTGTAAAGCGTTGCAGAATATGTAAATGCTATATAAATAACTGTCACTAAATAAAGAAAGAAATTATATGACAAAATATACACAATTCTCTTCTCATTCCATTTATCCTTTCCTCTACATATTGCAAAATATTCAGAACAAGACTATGGTGTCTATTTACAGTGTTCTCCCCCACGCTAAATTGCTCCGTCAGTCAGTCAGGCAAAATTTCCCTGCTTGGCACTGTGATGCAGCCGAAAGTCACGCTACACTAACAATTCATATAGAAACGCTAGTGCAGCACGACTTACTGACCACATCACATTGCAGCTCACTGCTCTGAGCTGCCCCAGCCGAGAGGCCACCCCGTCCACCTCTACCCCAGAGCACCTTGCACTGGAGGCAAGCAATGGGGATGCTGTCAGGATGCCGGCGGACGGGATGGCGGACGTCAATATACCGACGCCGGAATCCCGGCCCCTGGTCAATCGTATGTATTCCAAGCATAGCAGGCAGCCTCACAGCCTCACCCTCTACTATCAGGTGCCAAATAATAAGTGAGTTGCCAGATGGGCGGGGGCAGGATGGGCTGCTGCTTACCTGATGTGATAGGCTTCAGTCCACCCCCGGTACAGAATAAAATTAGAGGGACCTCAGGAAGACTCTCTGGTGTATCTGCACAGCGGGTTCCCTTTTATTTAATAGGCAGAAGCAGTGATATCCTTTTTCAGGTAAAAAAAACACAGACAAGGGATGATCAATGCTTGATAAATGCACATATCTAAGGCACAATTAGGGGTCCATTCAGTTAGCGACACACTTTGCGGCCACGAACATCACACATTTTCCCTCGAACCCCAGGGAGGTATGCAGGACAATGTGCATTGTTGGCATAACAAAAGGTTGGGGTGATCACAACCACAAATCTGATAATTGATTTGCCACCTTCATGTTTTTGCCTACGGTTAATTGTAATAATATATTTGCCTGATATTCCTTAAATGATGTGACATTATGTGATAGTTTCTCCTGTGTAAGCAGTGTACTTTTAGACCAGGTAAAATTATGTATGTGGTTTATGCAAAGTCAGACAGGGTTTATGCTTCTATTAGTGAGGCTTTACTCTGTGATATTACATGATATTACATAATATCATGGGAGTATACTAGCTAATAATGCAAATGTACTGGGTACAGGCAGTCCCAGCGCTGTCACAGGCAGTGCTTCCACTTTCACATTACAGATTTCCTGGACTCTGCCTGTTTTTCTCTGGTCAAAGTTACCACTTAAACTATTGTGGTACATAATTAACTTGAAAGCTAACTAATTACAGTTTATAACAAAAAAAGGGGGAAACAAAGATGAAAAGATAATTTTATCAGATTTCAAGATTAATTTTGTCCTGATCAGAATCAAATTTTCCTGTAATCTGGAGAAATGTCCCTTTAAATGGGGGGAAAACCTGCAAGTGATAACATTGGTCATAGGTCCTCTGCTGGCCCCCTCCCTCTCGCACAGTGGCTGCAGCTCTGTTCACCAACTTGGAACTCACAGTACAGTGCAACTTAACTCAACCAACTCTAACTAACCTAAGCAGCTCAGTTATCATTCAGGGTAGGGCAAAGTGTGCCAGAGATTCCCTGATGCCTACATTGGCTAGCTACAGAGAATCCAACAATACTTGCTTGGAACGCAAAAAAAGCCCTTGGTGTATCTTAACATGTTTAATGTTAAGCAGAGGAACCTATCATTGATGTACAATTTACAGAGTAATTACTCTTCATCTCCCACCTAATTTATAAGAACCTCTGCTAACCAATATATAAATGTCAGTATGTAACAAATTGCTATCAGGGGTGTATCTAGGGGTCCGAGCACCCTGGCAAAGTAAGGGACTGGCGCCCCTACCCCTGTTGCTAGTTAGTAAACAGACACCATGGTGGCTGTCTGCTACAGGTCTGACGCTTCTGACTGAGAGTTCAGCAGCAGCACAGACTTTTGACAGACAGAACTGGCCTCAGATGGCATTACCAGGCTGCACCGGTACCACCCAGCAGCCAGCGCCCCTGGCAAGTGCCATCCTGGCCAATAGAAAGGTATGCTCCTAATTGCTATATTGGGAGAGCGGGTTAGTGCTAGTATACAACTGGTCATAGACACGTAGGAACTTAAGCATACCACAATGCTGAAGTAAAAGCATATCCTGAAGCCATGGCCTGAGCAATGCTTAAGAGTACACATATAATAGATATCCCTACATCTGATGACGATAAATGATAGAGGATGTTTGCGGAGAGCAGCACACATTCCTACACATATGAGCAGTTACTCAGCAGGATACAGTGCAGACAGGCCACACTGGTGATAAATCTCAGCTTAAGGGAAATAGGACAGATAGCTGTAAATGAAAAACAAAGCACGATAAAAGGCTCCGCTGGATGTAAAAAGGGTGCTGAGTCCAGTCAGACACTGATAAGGCAGTTTACACAGGTAATAAAATTAGAGCACACACCTTCTGCTGCAAGGTGCAAGATTTCAGTGAACTGACTGATTCCTGCAGGGCAGCAAATTCTGTACCTCTGCTGTCATCTAGCAAATAGCCTCTCCCACATGTCTGTTCTTTCAGACACCTTGTGTCACAGGTTCTAGCCAGCCTCGGGTAAAAAGTTCTTCTCTATCATTACAGAGAGTACCCTTTGCTTTTTGCACATTTTAGTTAGTGTCCTTTCTAGAGATTGCAGATCATTTCTCTGTTGCATCTGCCCCTTAACAAAGCTACATTGCTATATTCTGCAGATTATTGACCTTTATAGAGACCATTTCTCTGTAACATGTCCCTTGTGACAGGCAAATTATCAGTTTCATTCCACAAAATACATCCCATTTCTTAACGTTTTTTTTGTGTTGATTTTACGGACTGTGTGGACTGCTTTTGTATCAAAGTATGGGTGTGCCTTGCTAATTTCTCATTTCATTATTTTTGCTGACCTTAATGTTTGATGTAAGGGGCTAAAATATATGTAGAATTGAGTAATCTGTTCTCAAAGCTTCTGTTTATTTTCCTGTAAAGCAATTTTAGTTTATGAGGAAATCAGGATTTCAGAACCGGTGATTTGCCTTTTCACAGGTAAATGTAACCAGGTGAGACTTATTGCTGGTAATAGTTAGGGTTATTACTTTGCTCTTGCCACCATACTGCTAATGGAATTGCCTGCTCCCCTATATTGGCTAAACAGGTAAAGTTACAAATTTGTCATAGGACTGATAATGAGGAAGTGACTAATTATTATGTGTCAATGAGTCACTTAATGAACCTGTGTCTGTGCTGACCACACAATTTATTCCTGTTCTAGACATCACCTTGACTAAACCAAAAGAGAAAGGGGGGTACACATTAATCTTTATTCACTGCTGTACCAATCAGCAACACACTGATGTATATTGTATTGTATATATGTTACCTGCAAACCAGTCTTAGTTAATATAAAGCAATAGCCACATTTTTCTTTATTCTCAGTGTAAGGCCGGGTACACATCAGAACAATGACCGGGGCAATTTCCCCTCACCCTGCACCATCACATTTTGGCCGTACACATTACACGATTTAATGAACAACGTAACGGTACCAATATCACCTGATTAGCCGTGCAGCAGGCCAACCAGAAGGTCTCGTATGCAACCCGCGGGAGCGTGCAATTGTGGGTACACGCTAAAAGATGTAGACAATTTTATCGTTCCAATATGGCAAATTGTCCCGATATCATCCTAGTGTGTACTCGGCCTAGGTAATGTTTGAAAAACCATATGCAAATACACAGTATATTTATTGACAATGAGCCTATTTGTCTTTGTAGCACACACATAGTTACCTCACATTACTCTTCTGGTAAGTGTGATGTAAAAACTGTTTGACCTTTTACAGTATTGTTGCACACTTGCGCGTGGTCAGGGGCGGTTGGGCATTACTTTCTGTGGGGAAAATCTCGGTGGACCGAGTGGTTGCGGGGCCGCTTGTTAATTGAGGCCCTTCCCTGATTTGCGTGTGTTTTACACAGGCAGCCCGGCTGCCTGTCAGTACTGCCTGGGCCTCTTCCACATTTTTTTCCAGGGCCACTTTAAATTCCCAATCCGCCCTTGCGCGTGGTAGAATGAAAGTCCATCATAATACCACCTCTGCACGAACTCCAGCTTTTCCAATTCTCTCAAAATAACTCTCAGGTGAGCTTCATTTGATGAGAATAAGGGGGCATTAAGACTTTATTTATTGCATGGTAGGATTATGCCTAGAATTGCATGTTAAGTCACCTAGTTGGCATCACATTGAAAGTTTGAGATCTGCTGTCCACCTCCAAGGATATAAAAAAAATGTCTTTAGAAATGTGCATTCTCCTCGCTCTTTACCCTATGAAATATATTTCATTTTTGCTCAGCAGCAAATAATACCCAATCATTTCTACTAAATATATAATAGATATTAAAGTTTTGTAAAAAAAAAAAGTACAGAAGAATAACATAACAATAAGAGGAATGGTTACTTCAAATGCGGCAGAATGTATCTGGGAAAGGAGTAAAGTTGGCAATGCATTTCTCACATCTTCAGTCAGGTCACACCTGCAGTACAGTGTTCTGTAGAGCTCTCATATCTCACAATACAAAAGGAAACCAGAGACTATTCTTATAAAGTAATGAGCTGCCTATACAATTTGGGAACAGTCCTTAGGACTGGAAGTGTAGAAGTTGTGTTATGTACTGATCCTGTGATGCAAAGGAAGCTCATCTCTGTATAAGCCTGCTGTCATATCTTTTTTATACATATGTCAGTAAAAAACAGCAGATATCGGTTATTATTTCATGTAACTAAAGTCTTAAGCCGGGTACACACTGAGCAATGTGTACCAGTATGATATTATGGGCTGACATATCCTACCTTGGGTACATATTAGAACGAGGTAATGAGCGACGGAACAATCCCTCGTTCCGTCCTTCATTACCTGCAATGGGGCTGCATGTGATATTGTCCGGTTGGATGTGCAGCACGGCCGTCCATACTATAATGCATGCGACCGCGGGAGCGCGCATATTGGCCATACATACTGAGTGATGCAGCCAATATGTCAGTCTGATTCGGCCGGAAACTACATATCCTGCCAACATCGTGTCAGTATGTACCCAGCTTCACACTATTACTCTGTTTCCTGGTTTGGCTTTGTGCATGTACAGCCATCTGGAGGAAGGGGGGTGCAGGTAGGAATCGGCAGCACAGTAGCCCATTGGCTAATGCCTTCACAATCCGGAGCTTGGTAAAATCAACTGCTTAGCAGCTCCCATAGAAACCGATGGGGGCTGCTTTGTGGCCATGGGAGATATCGGAGGCATCCATGTTAAATCCAACAATGTTTTCAGGGAATGTCCCACAAATATTGTTTAATAAATATGCCCCTTGGAGAGAGATAAAGTGGAGAAGTTGCCCAAAGCAACCAATCACCTTCTGTCATTTCATAGACTGTGCTAGATAAATTAAAGCTAGAAGCTGATTGGTTGCTTATGGCAACTTCTCCCACTTTATCTCTCTCTAAAACTTGATACATCTGCCCCTGTAACTTGTTACACAGAAGCTATTCAAGTATTAAAGCAGCATGTCCATAAAACACCCCTAAAATGCTTGAGTAAATGTTTATAAATAAAATAATACACTGGTACTGATACATATAGGAAAAATAGTATAATCTACTCTTTACTGTAAATTATTATGGATATTAGAAGATACTGAGAAATTCTGACCATATTAAAATCAGGCTGTAAGCTGGGTGCTTTTTATGCAGTTCACAGGACGCTGCATTTAATTTTTTATTAACCGTAATAATTTACAGGATGGGGCACATTATTCCTTATAATACACAAGTTTAATTTAAAAAATAAAAAAAATTATTTATCTCACACGAACAGGCTGACCCTCATACTCACATTTACATCCAGGGTAATACACAAGTTTAATTTAAAAAATATATGAAAAAAAAAATATATATATTAATAGCAGGAGAATAACTTTTATGAGTGACATAGTTCTATGATGCCATTGTCTGAGCAGGGCAAATACCAAATTATTGGTATTGGTCTGTAGATTTGCAGAAAAATATTTGCGTTGTAATTGGTTACTTTGTTTCAGAGTTATGAATAGTGGACTTACATAAAAAATGCAGAAATTATGATTTCCACATTTTTTATGTAAAAAATCATTGCTGAATAGACCCCTATGGGTGGAAGGACCTACTGTCCAACTCACGAAACAGCAGTTTATCACAGCATTCACTTTTAGTAGCTTGCTCCCCGGGCAGTGAGAGGCTGACTGAAAAAAACTGACACACCTTTATTAGCCTCTCACAGGTGGTCTGTCAATCATGGCTGATTCCAAAGGACAGAAGTTAGAAACCTGGGAAACAAATAGCTCCCATCTACAACTTCCCCAGTGCTTTTGTCACAAAGCACATACGTAAAAGCATACTTATTTGAACAATAGAGGGAATGCAGAGAGAAGAGGAAGAAGGTTGCTGCTCGTCAGAGTTTACATTCTAAAGTGGAGAGCTGAAGAAACAAGGCAAGGCCCATGTTTGGTGGAAGGGCTATATGTAAGGGCTTTATACAGTATGCACATTTTTGTATCATTGTAGTACAGAGATTGTAGTTTATTATGCACTTATTTTCACAGCACCCCTAGGCCAAAAGTTTCTTGAGAAATTATGCAAAAATTATTAAATTAAGTAATTGTACTTTATATGTTATCTGCTTGTCGACATATTTTATGATTGGCAGCCACCAGCATTGGCTTTGCCTATCACATTAACCATAAATAATTTTATTTGGTTCTAAATCACCAACTTGTGGCATCCCGGCAAGTGCCCTGCTGCACCCAGTTTGGGAGCCACTGTCCTAAGGAATTAATCTCCATGCAGAAGTCGAATAGCAGCCATAAATATTTATAATTGATAAAAAAATCAGAGAATATTCTGGGCAACATCGTCACTATTGCTAAACTGACTGCTGCGTGAAAAACCATACCGTCTACTTCACGGAGACTACTTCTAATACCCAATGTGTACTTAGGGCCGGATTAACGGGGGGCAACAGGGGCGATCGTCC
Source organism: Taudactylus pleione (assembly GCA_031769625.1). Classification (NCBI taxonomy): domain Eukaryota; kingdom Metazoa; phylum Chordata; class Amphibia; order Anura; family Myobatrachidae; genus Taudactylus; species Taudactylus pleione. The sequence continues at coordinate 2,505,326 of JAUIMM010000120.1, forward strand.
CTGGGCCCCCACACGTTAAGGGCCCCCACATCTATTGGGGTTAAAGTGGACCAGAGGAGACGCAACCAGTTCCGCCTCCGACCAACCTAACCCCGGCGCCGCAGGGAGGGATCATTTGCCAGACGCCCGCTGGTTACTTGTAACCAGCGGGCGCCCGGCTCCCTCCCCGCAGCGGCAGTCGGAGGACGGAGCTCACTCCTGAGCTCCGACATCCGGCTCACGCAGTGCACTATGGGAGAGACGTCATGATTTCTCTCCCACAGTGCAGAGGAGCAGCCGAGCGGATTGCAGTGGATGCGGGGTTTAGCTTAAGGTAAGTATGAGCTTTATATATATATATTTTTTTTTTAGTGTAAGCGGTTTACTGGGGGCTTTACTCGGGGGGTGGGGTTGCACATTACTACTGGGGCATTATTCGTGGGGGGGAGGCATTACTATAGAGGGCATTACTCGGAGGGGGAGGCATTACTACTGAGGGCATTACTATTGGGGGCTCTACTACAGAGGGAGCATTAGCATTGGGGGCACTAATAGAGGGACATTACTACTGGGGGCTCTACTACAGGGGGCATAACTACTGGGGGGCACAACTACAGGGGTATTACTAGGGGATTTATACAGGAGGCATTACTATTGGGCACATGCAGGGGCATTACTACTGGGGGCATTACTATTTGGGGCACAACTACAGGGAAATTACTACTGGGGCATTTATACAGAGGGCATTACTACAGGGGGCACTACTAATGGGAGCATTGCATAGGGGGCACTGCATAAGGGGCACTACTACTGGATGCACTGCATACGGAGCACTACCGTTGTGGGCACTGACACTAGTGGGGGCTCTGCCTAAGGTCCCCATTGCGCATACCCCCAGTTTGTCACATTTAATAGGAGCCCACACATGTTTGTTGACCAGGGGCCCCCACAGACCTTAATCCGGCCCTGTGTGTGCTTATGTAAAGGTATTCTGGTTCACTGTCATTTTATTCACTGTGTCTACTCTGTATCACTGTTCCGTATTGCACCCTATAAATAAGTGCTAATAATAACAAAGGCCCTGATTCATTACGGATCGCAACTGCAACAGCGTACGCAGCTCGGTTGATTGTGCTCACTGTGCATGCGTATGAATCACAATGCGCGTGTGTGAGTTAGCATTGCAATCACCTATGCAGATACAAAGTCATCGCAGACTGAAGGATGGGACGTCAGGGTTTGGGGGTGGTGACGGGAGTGGTTGGAGAAACGCAGGCGTGCCTGTCCATTTTGAACGCCGTTGCATGGGCGTGCATAAAGTAGCCACTATGACGGCATACGCAGCTTGAGTGCTTACTACTTGCGATGAGGTTAGAAATTTCTGAGTAAGGTCATACCTGTTGTAATTGTGCATGAGGGACCGATGTTACTTGATGTTACCGATGTATACGCAGGACTGCAAGGTATTATGGATGTGAGATAGCGGTAGTGGGCGTCTCTATGCTGGCTGTGTGACTGCTTTGTGATTGCAGACATTAGCATATTTACGCAGCAGACCTGTGTGCGTAATTGCAGCCACGATCGCAATAGCGATCCGTAGTGAATCAGGCCCACAGTACAAAGCTTTTGCACACCACAGTTACCATTTATATTGATAGGCGTTACCAAAAGCTAAAGGTTTAGCACCCTTTACAGCAGAAAGCAAGGCCAATTGTTTGCATATACCTGTACAATACAGATAAACATAGTACACTGGGCTCACCTCCCATCTAACTCTTACTCCATGTCTCTACTCTGATCTTCATTCTATCCTTCTTGCTTACTATCTTCTTTCTCCCATTTTACATCTCCATACAATTCCATTTCCTTCCTATCGCTCCATCACTCTATTATTTAAAGGGCATTATGATGATAAATGTTTATTTTTGAGACTGCATTTACAAACCCCAGGATGTAAGGAACATGTTACAACAATCAAGTGTAATGTAGCATATTCATCTTATATAATTCAATTTCCTTCACATATCATAATTCCATCTCCCCTATATTATAATCCCTTACATTACACCTGCCTCCCACATCTTCATCTTATGTCTGTCCACTTGCTTACATGTCAATCCATCTGACCCTATGTCTTCACCATACCCTCTTTCCCCCATATTATGTCATGTTCACCATGTCATTCCACCTCCCTCATATAATACTTCATCTCTCCCATACCATATCTTCTTCCCATACTATAACAAGATCCCCTGATATTATTTCAACTCCAGCCATAGATTTTTCATACCTGGATACATTATTAACAAATGTTCTCTTTTTTCATGTTTGCTATATGTTAACAACTATCTTAATAACTTATTTAACTTCACGTAATAACTTGGTTAATTAAATATAAATAACTGAACAATACATAATTGAGAGTCCTATCCTAGCAATCAGTATTGACAATATGTAAATTCGAATCATAGTGACCAGTAAAATCAGATGTTTGTTGACCATATCTTTTCTTATTATGTGTGGTTTCCAGATACTATTATATACCCTATAAATTTGAGTTGTCACACAGCATAATGGAGTTTTATTTTACATATATTAATAAGGCTAATTTATAATGTTTCCTTAGGGACTACATATATTTCTTGTCTTATCATGTTTGTTTTCTGTATTCATTGCCATGTTGAGATATGTTTTCCTTTCCCACATTTTCGGGACTATATTTGATTGTATTGCAGATACTCAGAAATGATGCATTCCAGCTAAGGAAACACCAGTCACTGCTGGGAATTCCCCAGTGACTGGCAAGGTGAAACAAACATTGCTCCATCTGTTGTCCCAAATCCCAAGTTTCACTAGGATTAATTGAGTTCTAATTATTCTTATTTATGGTTCAAGTTCAGAACATGGGGCCCCTCAACTCCTGCACAGTCGACACCTCGGTGGAGAAGAGCCGGCAGCGCCCAGCTTCTCCAGCGGTGGCAGGGGCTGTGCAGGAGGTGGCTTTTTAATGATGTTTATCTGATTGCATGGTACTGTAATTGTGTCAATCACACGTGCTGGATTGGCCACTTGGCAGTGGAGGCTTCCATGTGCATTTGCCTCTGGGAAGCTACCATTTAGGCATTTCTGTTCTAATCTTGAATTATTCTATATGATCCATGACTATCTGCTAGGCCAATGTTTTTGACAAGTGAGAGATTAAATTAACTAATTTGTATGATGGCAGTATGACCTCACATAGCATCACATTGGTCCAAGCTAATGAAAAGAAGCCACTTGTAGATTTGAATGCTCTGTGCTCTGCAAGGTACTCTTTGTCATATTAGTAGTGTAAATCATCTGACTATGGTATGTGTATTACTTGTTATTTACAATTCACAAGCATGTTCCACATGTCTCGATCTCTAAATCCCATATTATTCACAGTTTTGTGAGACATTTCTGAAGCGTAATTCAGCCAAGATTTCAAAAAGGCATTTATCAACATGCATAGTTGTATAAATACTCAGCGGGATTCCTGCGATAAATCTGGTTCTGTTTTTGCACTCATTTCATCTTGGCTTTTACAGGCATATGAGTTTGAGAAATAGATACTGTAACCTCCCGTGGCCTTCTGGGAATATTTGATAAACTGAAGGGTACTTCTATCTTATGCAGAAAAAAAACGTATCAGTCTGTTGCTCTCAGTGTTACAAAATGGAATCTATAAGAATGAATTCCACACTAAGGAGCAGGGGCGCCGAGAGGGGGGCAGCAGGTACTAATTACCTAGGCCTGGGCTTTTAAGGGGCCCAGCCCGACGCCGCCCCCGACCTCCCTCTTACCTGTCTCAAGTCCTGCACATGCCAGCCTGAGGGACCATGCCCTCTTCCCCTGTGTCGACTCTCTACGGCTCTGCCAAGGGGTATAATTACGTGGGTAATAAGCGTGGGTTTTGGGTTTTCCATCAGTTATGTAACCAGCAGATTTAATAAAGCTGGAACTAGGGAAAACTGCAGAATTTTGTGAAAAAAATAGAAATACAATTTTAAAGGTGTGGTATGAAAAGTTGACAAGTTGTGAATGTCTGCAGGTATGGAGAAAAGAGGACTCTTTTTGGGGGGCACTCAATGTTTGTACATTAAGGTATTTAAAATGTAACTTTTAATAGTAGTAGAGTAAAATAAGTTTTCACACAAACAAGGGGTATTGAAAACAACATATAAACATAGACATTAATAATGGTTACCCGAAAAAAAAACTCCGCTGGTCAGCGCTCAGACGGCAGTGAGATGCAGGGAGGATTCCCTGTTCACATCGAACTGACGGCGCCCTGTTGTATCCATGCAGAGGGGAAACAGCTATCTGCATGTGCGGCTGTGGAGAGTGATTAAGCTTGGCCGCCTGTCAGCGGCCGGGCAGCCGGAAGGTGCAGGGGAAATCCCGCCACGCGTCAGAGAGGAGGACACCCAGATTGTCTGATCATGTGTCCCTGGTTTAACAGCTCCACGCAAATGTGGCCGTAAGGGGCAAGCAGTCTTGGCTGCCGGTCAGGGATCGAGCAGCCGTGAGGTGCAGGGGAGATCCCGTTTGCACTTCAAAGGGGGAGGATGCCCTGGCTTCCCCGGTCACCTGACCCAGTTTAGAGATGACGTACGTTTCGCCTTGAGAGGCTTGTTCACATCCAGTCATATATACCACTTACGGTTTAAGAAGCACCTATGTCTGCTCAAATACAGTGTCTATTGAAATTTAGTAATGCTATGAATTAATATTCTTTTGATATCTATGTTTGTGACACTCATCTTTTTCACAACTGGTTTCATATTATTGAGAGGAGTTTCTTGTGTAAGAGTCCTTTTCAGACTAACATTTCCTCTGTGGAACAGTGATATTCTGTACCTCTAAGTATATTAGCCGTGCTGAGGAGCATTGCCTTAGACTGGATACCGATTATATTGATTCATATACTTGCTGCCATGTTACACATTGAATCTTAGTATTCCCTCTATATCTGTAATTTATTAAGGGATTTCTAAACTGTATTAATACAAATCTTGAAGGGATTCATCATCTTTAATATTCGCCTTCATCCAGATTGTACTTTTGGTTTTCCCTCTTTTTTTTTTTTTTTTTGGGTAACCATTATTAATGTCTATGTTTATATGTTGTTTTCAATACCCCTTGTTTGTGTGAAAACTTATTTTACTCTAATACTATTAAAAGTTACATTTTAAATACTTTAATATACAAACATTGAGTGCCCCCAAAAAGAGTCCTCTTTTCTCCATACCTGCATACTTACTCTCTCCGACTATGGGGTGCACCACCAACTCCTAGAAGTCACTCACGTTTCTTTTGTGGTATTAATGACAGTTAGTTGGTTTATTTTACTATCTCCTACCACACCATCTACATACCGATAAGTAAAAATTGGGTGGTAACAAATCTTATATCAACCCCCGTCCTGATATGTCCAGTGCGAACTCCAACCAGCTTTACTTCTGTAAGTTGTGAATGTCGACAGTCAAAATATTGACAAGAGCTTTAGGATAACAACCAATACATTGACATTGAAAAAGGTCAATATGGTTAAAACGTCGACAAAGAATTTGACGGCAGATAAGAATCACTTTATACGTCTAGTCTGCCCCTTTTTTCAATCTTATGGTATTCATAACCCTACTTGATCCTTAGATCTTTGAAAGGATAGCCTTATGTCTATCCCAAGCATGTTTAAATTGCGCTAATGTATTTGCTTCTATCAACTCTGATGAGAGGCTATTCCACTTATCCACTACCTTTTCTATGAAGTAATTATTCGTCAAATTTCCTATGAAACTACTTCCCTTCAGTTTAAGTGTGTTACCTCTCCTTTTAATGCCAATTTAGTGATATCCTGCAATAGGTTCCTGTCCAGTTCCTATTCCTGACCTCGTGGTCTATGGATCACCCCAATAAGAATTGCCTTCTCCCCCATTTCTATGGGTCCCCCAAAGGGACTCAGTTTTTTATTCAATACTTTTTATTAAAGTAGTATTTATGCTATTTTTCACATACATTGCTTCCCTCCACCAATTTTTCCCACTCTGTCCTTCCTAATTAAAGTACATCCCAGTATAGCTATGTCCCAATCACAATTTTCATTGCCTCATGACTCTATAAAAGTCACAATATCCAGATTATCCCTTATTATTATTGCAATTGGTTCTGGGATTTTATTTCCTAGGCTCCTAGCCAGTGGCGTAACTTTGGAGGGTGCAGGGGGTGCGGTTGCTATGGGGCCCGGCAGCTTAAGGGGCCTGCCGGCCAAGCGATCGCACCCCCTGCACCCTCCATATGCCGGGCGCCCGCTGAGATTGTGTTACCAGCGGACGCCCGGCTCCTATTCAAACCCCCGATGGCAGCCGGAGGACGGAGCTCACTCCGTCTTCCGGGTCCCGCAGTGCACTATGGGAGTGACGTCATGACGTCACTCCCATAGTGCCGAGGAGCAGGCACCGGGGCAGACGGTGGCTTCACAGGAGCGGGGATAAGGTAAGTGGTTTTTGTGTGCGTGTGTGTGTGCGGGGGTAGGGAGGCAGCTACTGGGATCTCACTACTGGGGGCAGCTACAGGGGGCTCATTACAGGGGGCAGTCACAGGGGGCTCACTACTGGGGGCAGCTACAGGGGGCTCACTACTGTGGGCAGCTACAGGGGGCTCACTACTGGGGGCAGCTACAGGGGGTCACTACTGGGGGCATTACAGGGGGTCACTACTGGGGGCAGCTACAGGGGGCTCACTACTGGGGGCAGCTACAGGGGGCTCACTACTGGGGGCATTACAGGGGGCTCACTACTGGGGCATTACAGGGGGCTCACTACCGGGGGCATTACAGGGGGCTCACTACTGGGGGCAGCTACAAGGGGCTCACTACTGGGGGCATTACAGGGGGCAACTACTGGGGGCACTGCGTAAGGGGCACTATTACAGTGGGCATTGCATAAGGGGCACCATTACAGTGGGCATTGCATAAGGGGCACCATTACAGTGGGCATTTAATGTTTTAGGGGAACTACTGTGGTTATTGTGTAAGTTAGGGGGGCCCCTTAAAAATGTTGCTATGGGGCCCAAAAAGTTCTAGTTACACCCCTGCTCCTAGCATTTGCACACATAGTTCTAAAGATGGGTACACACTAAACAACTGTGTATCCAGCGATGCGACCCATGACCCCAGCGCCGATGGACCGACATATCGAGCGGTCCATACACACTGGGCAATCCGGTGTCCTACCGCCCAATGTCAGCCCCCACTGCATAGCGCTGCATGGGATCGTCAGCCGCATCGCCTGATCTTCCTGTATGTACAAACTTAAGAGTTTTACTTGTGCATCTACTATTCCTAGCTATGTTCATCGCTCTGCCAAATGTTTATTTGGTTTTGATCTGCAGTCCTTTTTTGTGATTTGATTTTCCTGTTCCTATAGTTAGCAGAAGTTCCCATATCCCCCTTCTGTAATTCCTCTATTGTACATTCCAGCCCTGCAAGAACAGTATATGAGTTCTGCAGTGTCACGTCTTGTCTGATGTGACTGAGTAACTCTAGAAGTCTATCACCATTAAAGCTCAATTGGTATCCAAAGTTGCTTAATAAAAGCAGGATCTGCTCAGAGAGTATCAATGTAGGACAAAATATTACCAGAAAATGGCTGCCAGTAGGTGGGAATCCTTTACATAGGGCTATGACTTGCATTGTGACATCACAGTGCATGCAGGCAGCAGCTGGAGATGGCTGTAACTTAGATCAGCTCTGGGCACTACCTGCCTCATTTATATAACATGATTAGAATCAATAAATGGAGAAATGATTAGTTTTGATCTTTTTCTTCTTGTTTTGAATGCGCACTCATTTGTAGTTATTACTCATTTGCGGTAATGTTTTTAAATGTAGGTATTTTTTATACAATAACATATATTGATATACTATAAGGAAACCCCCCCCCATTTCTAACCTAACCGCAGCTCATCTAAATACTTAACATTTACAGTTTCTTAAGAATTAGCCACCAAATACATCTATTTTACTGCAAGTTGCAAATGTGTAATTGAGATGTTCTTGCTCTGTAATAATCTTCTACGTGTTATCAGTTACCTCTACAGATCCCCCTCCATGGTTTTTCTCCAAAATGCTAATATATATATATATATATATATATATATATATATATATAGTGTTCCCTCTAGCTCCGGCGGGAGGCAGGGTGCCGGAGCTAGAGAGGGCATATCCGCGCGCGCGCACGACTGAGAAGGGGGCGTGGTCATCGAAAAGGGGGCATGTCTATAAGACGCGTCCCCTTTTCGTCACTCTTGGGGGCGTGCCCGGCACTTACGGACACGCCGGGCAGCCCCCAAGCCCTGCAGACAGGTAGAATAGATGCGCATGCGCCCGGCGTCTATTCTCCGGCGGTGACCGGGCCACCGCACATTTCTTCACCCGCGGGACACTGCGACCCGCGGGTGAAGACGGTTCCCGCAGGCTGTTAGGGCAGGGCGCTTTTTGCCTTCCAGAAAGAGGGCAGGGCGCCGCGCCCCGCTAAAACAGCCTAGCGGGAACGCTAATATATATATATATAAATAATGTGCCACCTTGCACTTTTTGTCATCCCCTTACACCATAATGCCTTACAGTTTTGTTTTATTTTGGCTTGGTCCTATCTGCCATCCCTATATAGTTATTTCATTTGGACCTGGTACTCTCCCTATCTCCCTCATTCCACTAATATGTTTAGGTATTTGTTTCGATACCTTTTTCTACTATGTATCATTTGCCCCCCTCCCACACACCTTTAATATATACTTTTGTTTCTTTGGTTATGTTATCAAAGTAAAGGAGTTCAATCCCATGGAGGATTAACTTGGTGTTATCAATTTTTCTTTCAATTCATCCCTCCATTTCATCCCTGTGAGTTGCAGCTGGTCTTCCAAAGATGGGAAGAGTGTGGACGGTGACACAATCCTTTTAGCAGATCAGGGCCGGTTTATAGGCAGGGCGACAGGGGTGGCCGACCCGGGGGCCCCCACACACTGTCCCCTGCCACATCCCACTGATGAACCTTTTTTTTTTCTCACGTACCTGCCGCTGCCCATGATTAAGCTCCGCCCCCAGAGCAACATGCTCAGATGCTTCCCAACGTTGCCTGCCGTACGGTGGCCAGGTGGGATCAATTTCCTCATCTCTGCTCTACTGACCTCCCCCTGTCTGGCTCGTGAGCGCCTGTGACTACGGCTGGCCACGGGCGTCCTGCTGCTCCCTCTTCGCACCCAGATCTCCATCCCTGCAGGTAAAGTGTCTGCTCCCCCTCATACCCCTGATACCCTCCACCCGCCTGTCTCAGGGCTGGTACCCAGGAGATGTTCCAATGGCATTGGCAACTTCTGGATGGTGATGGTGAAGGTTCCATTCTAAGTGCAGGGTAGCAGCTAGGATAGAGGCAGTCACCACTGTAGTGCAGGGGTGGTACACAGTATCAGCGGGTAGAGAGTACTTCCTTATGTGCCCCTCAGTACAGCCACCTTACAGTGTGGGGGTACAGGTGTGGTATATCAGTGGGGAAGGGTAATTCCCTGTGTGCCCCCCACCAACCCACTGTGCACATCTCATGTACTCCCCACCTAGAACCCTCCAGCCATTCCAGTCAGAGTGATCCCCACTCATTCAGCCCACTGTATATATACTTGTGTGTGTGTATATATATATATATATATATATATTATACACATATACATATAATATAAACATATATATATATATACATGCGTGTGTATGTGTGTGTATATATATATTCAACTTTTATTGATAGGGGCCCCCACACGTTTGTTGCCCAGGGCCCCCCACTGACCTTAGCCCGGACCTGTAGCAGATTGTTCCAGCAAATGTTTACCTGAAATCTGCTGCAAAATTGGACATGTGTGTAGGCATATATTGGGTGTTCAATCTGTGACCACGACTCCAGTAGGATTGTGTCAAAAGTCAGTTCTGGAGTTGGATCCCACGAGGAATGGACAAGTGTGTACCCATCTTCGTTATGCAGAGTCACATTAGATGAATAATTTCCTTAAATTATAAACTGCAGATAAAATGGAGGTGTTTGAAAAGGTAAGGATTACAGGCCAAAATTTGTTATATAGTCCTTACCTTAAGAGATTATTCAGATTCGATTTCTGAAGATAATGATGTTGTTGCTCTTTGGGACCTTATTGGAAGATGTAATCCAAAGTCCTTTTGGTAATTGTTATCCAAAGTCACTAAATAAAAGCAGGAACAACTTGGAGAGTATCAATGTAGGACAAAATGTCACCAGAAAATGGCTGCCAGCAGCTAGGCATCTTTTACATAGGGCTGTGACCTGCATTGTGACATCACAAAGCATGCAGGCAGCAGCTGGAGATGGCTGTAGCTTAGATCAGCTCTGAGCCCTACCTGCCACATTTATATAACACTAGCTGATGTACCCGGTTTCACCCCGGTAAACCTTAGATATTTTTTTTTTAATCTCTTTATTTATCATTTTGATAGTGTATGCATCACAAATATTAACATACACAAAAAAATTGAATAATCAACAATTCAGATATACCAAATATTATATCCAGAAAATAGAACTTCACAGAAAATCCACATCAATCGAATTTTGATTTGTTACAAAATTACCTAAAACAATAGAAGAAAAAATAAAAGATGTACAGAATAAGAAAAAGAAGAGAAAGGAGGGGGGGATGGGATTAAAGAAAGGCAAACTACGGTATAGTATATCACTCATGAAAAGCCAAAATCACTCCATTCCGGGCAACTGTCTGTGAAATGCAGAGTACCAAGGACCCCAGGTAGCATGAAACTTATTCTTTGAATCATGAAGGAGTGCAGTGATGTATTCCATAGAAGCCAAGTACCATATTTTATTCAACAATGAGGCTATTGCCGGGACTTCAGTTTGCTTCCAGTTTGTGGCGATCAACAGTTTGGCAGCATTATAGATATGACCACAAAGTTTATTCTGGGGTTTAGAGAGGGAGCCAGTGGGTTTGCATAAAAGCATATGTAGAGGGTCTCTAAGGGGAGAAACACTGAGCACCTTGGACACCAAAGATGTGACTTCATCCCAATATTAGGATATTACAGGGCAGTCCCACCATACATGTAAATAGGAACCTATTTGGCCACATTTTCTCCAACATAGGTCCGAAGACCCTGGGAAAATCTGATGTAGTTTTGCAGGAACCATGTACCAGCGAGAATAAACTTTGAAGCAATTTTCCTTAATATTAGTGTTATTAGCGACCCATTGCCTGATATCTGCCCAGTCGTCATCCTCCAAGCTAATCCCTAGGTATCTTTCCCAGGTCTGTTCAAATTGTTCCCTAAATTCAAGGTATGAGGGGGCTAACATCGAATACAAAGTAGATATCGATCCCTTGCAGCCAGGGTTGTAAATCCATTTGCGCGCGAATGTGGTAAGTTGTCGTAGTTTGTGAGGTTTGCTGAGTGAGCGAAGTAAACTGAAAATTTGTAAGTATGCAAATTGAAAATTAGGAGATAAACCATGTTTTTCGCTCAGATCTGCAAAATTTTGGGGGCATAATCACCTAGAATATGCATAAGTCTAGTTAACCCAGCCGATATCCAAGGGTGCATATAAGAGTACACGGACCACAAAGGGAAGTGAGGATGGCACCATAGTAGAGTCGGGGGGATGGATATGGTGCCAATTGTAGGCGTTTATTCAGTTTATCCCAAATTTGTAGGACAGCTCTTACACAAGGAACTTCTTGAACCGAGGCTGGTCTCAAATTAGGGGGTAGGTAAGGAAGGGAGCTAGCCGGATGGGTGCACACCAGTTAATTTTCAATTAGTACCCATTTCAGACTACCCTCCTCCGAATGCCATGATGTAATATGGCTCAGTTGTGCTGCAGAAAAGTATCTATCAGAGATGGGAAGGCCCAAACCACCATTAATCGTCGATTTAGACAAGCAGGTCCTACTAAGTCTCGTTTTTTTACCTGACCACGCGAAAGAGCCATATACTGATTGAACTCCGCAAAGATAAGAGGTCGGTACCACAATTGGGAGTGTTTGAAATAGGTATAATAACCTAGGAAGGATGGAGATCTTAACTGCATTAACACGACCTGTCCATGAGACACAGAGTGGAGCCCATCTGGACATATCCTGTTTAATTAATTGCAGTAGAGGGATATAGTAAGCCTGAAATAAGTGTTCATATTTCTTAGTAATAGTAATCCCTAGATATTTGAAGGATTTAGGTCGCCAAATGTATTCAAAGTTAGTCTCTAAAAGCTTCTGTGATAGAGGAGGGAGGTTGAATGCCAAAGCCTCCGATTTGGTGCTATTTACTTTATGCCACGAGCATTTACCATAAGCATTTAATTCAGCCTGTAAATTAGGGAGTGGTCATAGGTGATGTCATAGTAAGCAGTAAATTGTCTGCAAACAAAGATATTTTGTATTGTGAGCTTCGCACAGACACCCCCTTAATATCAGGATTACTCTGAATTTTAGCCGCAAGAGGTTCTATGCTCAAGGCATAGAGCAAAGGCGAAAGTGGGCATACTTGTCTCGTACCATTACCCAAGGCATAAAACGGTGAGGAGAGGCCATTGATAGATACTATAGCCAATGGTTTACAGTATAGAGCCTTAATGGCCGACAAAAAACTACAACAAAAACCATACGTTTGTAGAGCTTGAAAGATAAAAGGCCAAGATAACTTATCAAAGACCTTTTCTGCATCAAGTGACAACACCACGGCTGGTATTTTACATTTATTTATGTAGGAGATCAAATTAATCGTCCGTCTTGTGTTGTCTAGAGTCTGTCTCTTGGGAACAAAACCGACTTGGTCAGCATCAATCAACTGTAACAAGTACAAGTTCAGTCTATTAGCCAGGATCTTTCGGAACAGCTTAATGTCAGCGTTTAACAAAGATATTGGCCTGTAGTTAGTCCGACAAGTGGGATCTTTCTGGGGTTTGGGAAGTACTATAATAATGGATTTGAGAGACTCGGGATGAAAATGTTCCCCCTACAAGATCCTATTATAAACTGCAATCAGGTGCGGAGAAAGCAATGCAGAAAATGACTTATAGTACACTGAGGTTAAGCCATCAGGGCCAGGAGCCTTAGAGGGTTTCTGTGATTTCAGAGCTAATTCCAACTCCTCCCCGGTGACAGGCGCATTCAAGTCTGCCTCGGCTGTGTCAGAGAGTTTAGGAATTCTACATGAATCAAGATACTCCTGCGCGACCAAAGAAGGAGGGAGCAATGCCCGGTGGGGACCTTGAAAGTTGTATAATGCCTTATAATAATCATAAAAAGAGCGGTTAATTTGTACATGATCGTAGGTAATAGCTCCCTGATGGTTTCGAATAGCTGCTATAGTTTGAGAAACTCTTCTGGCCTTCAATTGTGATGCCAACATAGTATCAGATTTGTCACTTTTTTCGTAAAATTTTTGGTTTGCCCACCTCAATGACTTCTCCATCTGCTTAGCCAATACAGACTGCAGTTCACCTCTGACACTTTGCAATTGCCTAAGCACCGAGGCAGAGTCGGAATGCTTGTGGGAACGTTCCAGCTGCTCTAGTTGCACAGGTAAGTCATTCATTTTTTTTACCAACAAATGGATACTATATAACTGATGGCGCCAAACATAAACATATAAATAGGGAAGAATAATTCTTAATGATAGAACATGGAATGATACATATACTTATAAATCACTTCCAAACAGTCATGTAGACTGAGATCTTCCTCCTTTGAAATATCAGGAATGTATGCCTCAGATGAAATCACCGGAAAGACAAAAGAGTCATATAAAAATACATAGTGTAGTATTTTTTGAGACCACAAGTTCTTATGAACCCCGATAATTGGGTTTCTTTATTTATGTGTTACTGAGTAAGAGCGTACCCTGACTCATACCTTGAGGAAGATACTGTGTATCGAAACGCGTTGGTGGGGGAGGACCAGTTGTGTTTTATTTTTGGAATCCTAGCGGTGGAGAGTCTTATGCCGACCTGAAGTCCGGACTTCATTTTACAACTTATATCCAGGTCAGGTGTATTTCCTTCACTATAAAGGATTTCTTGCATTCATTTTACAAAAAAAGACCTTTTTATTTGTCATTTGTAATAAAATTGTTTGGACAAATTAAGAGGTACCAAGACCTTCTTTTATCTCTTTTGTGGCCGAGGTTTCCCACATTTGATGTGAAGGGGAGAGAATGGTGGGGCAGAACTTATAAAGAAACCATTTAAGGATTCAACAGAAATTGAGCCCTGTAAGTGGGGTATGTTTATATTTACCTTCTGGAGGGATGAAAATGAGATAAAGATACCTTTATGGGTCCTGTATAATATCTATGACTGTGAGTCAGGGTACGCTCTTACTCAGTAACACATAAATAAAGGAACCCAATTATCGGGGTTCATAAGAACTTGTAGTCTCAAAAAATACTACACTATGTATTTTTATATGACTCTTTTGTCTTTCCGGTGATTTCATCTGAGGCATACATTCCTGATATTTCAAAGGAGGAAGATCTCACTCTACATGACTGGTTGGAAGTAATTTATAAGTATATGTATCATTCCATGTCCTATCATTAAGAATTATTCTTCCCTATTTATATGTTTATGTTTGGCGCCATCAGTTATATAGTATCCATTTGTTGGTAGAAATTGTTTTGTTGAAGGAGTGGTGTACCTTTAGGATACTATTACAGAGGGCTGCCAATTAGCGCATTTGTTCGTTTCCAAATACTGCATTCATTTATTTTAGTTTGTTGCTTTTTTCTGTGTGAACCGTATTTAATTATCACCCCCCTGATTACAGCCTTATGTGCTTCCCACACTGTAGGGTAAGGGATTTCTTGGCTGAAGTTAAGATCAAAATATTCTTTAATGTGGTTGTGGAGGTAATCTTTAAATTTAGGGATACGGAGGAGGATCTCATTTAATCTCCAGGAAGGGCGACCTCGTCCAGAGAGTAATAAGTCCATATGAGCTACAACCATGGAATGGTCTCACCACACAATAGGTACAATCTCAACTTTGACTAACATTTTCAGTATCCCACTGCAACCCAAAATCATATCTATCCTAGAATAGGAGTCATGTGGGGTCGAATAAAATGTGTAATCCCTTGAAGTCGGGTTATGGGCCCTCCAAGTATAATAAAAAACAGCCTCGGTTATTGTCCTGCGAAGAGTGCCATACGGTAAATGAGGAGGGTGGGCATGTTTTGGGGTGCTTTTATCCAAATCAGGAGACAATATTGCATTGAAATCCCCTCCCATTAATAGTAGGCCTCTGCGGACTTTGGAGATTTCTGCTAAAAGGGTGCGGAAAAACCGGGCTTGACCTGCATTGGGAGCGTACAAATTAACAATAGTTAAATGTTTTTTAGAGCTGTGGGTAGAATGGAAAACATTGGGGTATCGTTTTCATACTAGAGATGGATGAATGTCTTTTTGAAATGGGTCTCTTGCAAAAAAAATATGTCACCCCGTTGAGATTGAATTATGTTAAGTAAAAGTGACCTTTTATGGGGAGTATTAAGGCTCTTTACAATAAGCGATAACACAGTTAACGTCATGATTCAAAACCATTAACCTGTTATTATTAGAAGCCAATAATTTTGCCTAAGACAGGGATAAGAATTTAAAAAAAAAGGTAGGGGGGAGAGAAGAATAGAAAAGTGAACAATTCTATCCGCCCCCCAAAAAATGGTGGAAGAAGTTCACAATTGGTACGCCCTTTAGAAAAGTAAAGGTAGGAAGTACTTAAAAATAGAAGCACTTCTAGTGGGCACTATATTTGGGAGGGCAAAAATACTTATATGATAACTAATTAATGGGGAGAGGTACCTCTTGTTAGTCCCACGTAGTGGGGGGGATGGTATGAGAATGAGTGGATGAGAAGCTGTCCACCAGGTACTATCAAATATTACAGTTAAACCATATACAATACCAGTTCAAGGAAAACAATAAAAAATAAGCATATGCAACACAATATTAGCACATATTATAACAGTCCAGGTATCCTAGAAGAAGGAACAAACAACATGTTAATATAACCTTTGAGTAAAGCATAGAAAAGACAGGAGCGGAACTCCATCTCAGCCCAAAACTCAGGGATCTGGCAAGATTCCGGATATCAGAAACCGGAAGTGAGGTCACCAGTGAGTGTAATGAGGAGTAATTCAGTCCTGATTGAATGGGGCATAAAGAGCAGTCACCCCAGGTTAGCAGCAGCCCTTGATGAAGTCCATCGGTGGACGAAACGTGTTGGAAAGCTGTCTCTTGTCTAAATGAACTACTAAAGTTAAGCACCATATGAATTATTGCATTTTTTGGAACATTTTTAACCTTTTTAGAGTATTTTTTAAAAACATTTTTTCTTTAAGTTTTTTTACTCATTATCCTGTGCCATTATCAATTGCATTGTATCATCTTTAACTTATATTTTTTATTACCTATTTTCTACATATTATACATAAGGGACATTTGCAATATTTATAGCACCTTTGCACTTTACTGTACGCAATATTTGTACAGGGGACTGAACTGATTTGAGGGCATAGTCAGAGCCCATTGAGCACGTGGAGGCTCATTATTCTATTTCATGTCTTTTATGTTATATGTTTTTTATCATAATGAATAAAAATTGTTAATTTTTAAGTTTACCACGATACATACATTTTTGCATAGCACTATTTTGCACTTATATTCACATTGTGGTATATTTTCACTACATATGTACGCCAGTTGCTAAGACCTTATACACTTTTCTACATTACTTAAGGTGCATACCCAATGCTCCATCAGATTTGGTCCAGCTGGCACCCTTTAGATATAGGGAATACGTACTAGTATTCTTATTTACTCACGATTTGACTTTTTGCTTAAGTTGGCGCCATTACCCTACACATTACTATATATATATATATATATATATAGTGGGAGATATATATACACCTATATACATACATGGGGGTATCATAAAGCTTCAATTATCACCATGAACAGAATGAGATAGAAATGTAAGTGTGCATGCTGAACTTAAGCCTTCTCAATGTAGTTGCCTTGCAGAGCCACACATTTCTGCCAGCGTTTCTTTACCTTCCACTACTCATCATTATAGAACTCCTGCAATTGAATCGAGAACCACGGTTGCACTTCCAGAATGACATCAATTATGTTGAAAAATCACCATCTTCATCTCAAGGTAGAGAAATAATTCACTGAGTGCAAGATCAGGCGAATAGGGGGGATGGGGCAAAATGTCATATCCACACCTGTCTGCTTACAGGACTAATATACCAAAAAGAAACTATATTATGCAATAAGCCAATACTTTTTCTGAGGCATTGGCTAATAAATGAGGGTATAGCCACAAGATATTACAATACCTATCAAACAATCCCGCATACCATACTCCCTAGATCTAAAATAATAATTGCATAAATTCATAATTCACTGCATTTAATTTGAAATACTAAAATAAATATGAGACTATGTGTGTGTATATATATATATATATATATATATATACTGTATATATGCATAAAGAGAGAAGCCATGTCACTCACAGGACTTGTTGCATCAAATAAACGCTGGTGACATACCACCTAAGCCTCTTATATGATGCAGCAAGTCCTGTGAGTGACACGGCTTCTCTCTTCCTGTATTTTCTATATCCGGGGGCACCCAGGCACTTTGTTTTATAGTGGAGGAGTGCCAGCCAACTCGCTGTTCTATATATATACATATATGTATTGAACCCCTGTCCTTGGAGGGGGAGGGGATATGTATATTGGTATTATAAATATAAGTCCAGGCTTGAAATATGATAGCCAACACTGGTGTGGGTATTACATATTTATATGTTTATTAGCTTTTTTTAACTGACAGTGTGCTTCTTATAATGAGAGGTTTATATAGCCCCGATCTGAGATGATTCATGGGAAATTGACATTAATTACAATAAAAAAACAAAGATCAGGATGGCGCTATCGGTGAGCTGCTGGTTCAAGGAGGGTGTCAGTCTCCTAACATATACAATGTTTATAAGATAAAATGATGAACCGCGCTAAAATAACAATAATAGAAAATTGTTTTGCTATTGAGGAAGCTGCGGGCTCTCCACAGCGGAATGCGTCTAGAACCCTATCGATTTTCATCCTTATCTCTCTTGGAACCTCACTGTGGACTTCCGAACCGGCACCATCCATTGTACTCCAGCAGCACCACTCTGACTCTAAGTGGCGGATCTAGACTTTTCTTTTAGGGGGGGCGGTTTAATAATAACCCTGACTCCTCCTATTTTCTATCCTGGCACCACCCCTTTCTAGTCCCAACTCCTTCCCTTTTAAAACAGTTTTTTTTTTTTAGTTTGATGGTCACATGGATTATTCCAATTTCTATATTTCTTATTTGGGAGCACATATGTATACAAACGCTTAGTGTGAATTCTCATTTAACTCCAATACTACAATAGATGATAGCTCCTGTTTGGAATTCACATAGAAATGTGTGCGTGCCCTCCATGCTCTCCCCTCAGTTAGTGCCAGATGGTGCAGTACAGTACAGTGGTGAATGCAAGGTGCCACCCAGTATTCCTGGAGACACACACACACATAATATATATATATATATATATATATTAACACCAGGGTCCGGCACTCCTTAATACATACGATGCTGTGTTGTGTGCCTTCACAAAATCCAAAGTAATAATAGTCACAGGTGTGGCACTCCAAACAATAAATCCATCACTGGTCAGCGCTTCTGTAGGTCAACGTTTCAATGTTTTAATCACATTTTCATCAGGACATAAAAACACAAAACCGAAGCTTACCTTTATCACCCAGTGAAGGGGCGTACTGAAGCGGGACGGGACTGCACACCCGGCTGTCAGAACATGCTGACGTCATCACCTGGTCATCTATGTCAGTAGCATATGACATACATCGTGGCTGATGGGGGCCGCATGCCGTCCACAATCATGATATTTGCAATTCATAGGTAATATTGTACTCTCAATTTGATTGACTATGCTTCTATTATTACTGAAAGTTAGCGGGGGTTTCTTTATCTGTGAGAGCCCGTGGAAAAATAGATGCTTTCTTGCATTGTTTACAGGTCTGATTGAAACTCCTCAATTCAATAATTAACAGGTGTGTCCAACTACTTTTGTCCATATAGTATATATTTTATGTATCTATGTATATGTGTGTATCTTATATGGGATGTAGTCGGCAACCTGGCATGCGGGATGCCGACGGTCTAAATACCGGCACCAAAATCCCGACAGGTTCTGGATCCCGGCACCAGTATCCCGACCGTCGGCATCCCGAAGGTAAGTATCAGGGAGTTAGAGGGAGGTTAGGGTGTGGGGTTAGGCACTAAGGAGAGGGTTAGGGTGCAGGGAGGGTGAAGTTAGGTTTAGGCACTAGGGGGTGGTTAGGTTTAGGCACTGGGGAGGGGGTGTTAGGTTTAGGGTGTAGGGAGGGGGAGGTTCGGCTTAGGCACTGGGGGGAGAGAGGTTAGGGTTAGGCACCGGGGAGGGAGGGTTAGGCTAGGGGTTAGGAAAACACTGTTCGTTCCTATGGGTATAGGGATTTCTGGCTGTCGGGATGCCGCTGTTGGCATTCTGACCAGCGGCATCCCGGCAGAAGGGGATTCTATACCCAACATATATATATATATATATATATATATATATATGTATATATATGTCAAAATTGGGGATGTCTGCTAGTGTCCGGAGATTACACACAGTATGGTTGTTTTAGATTATACGATCATTTCTGGGAACAGGACATCCTTTAATGTGCTAAAATCACCACGGACCCCTCATATCTTTACCTATTAGTAGGTATGAGCTGCTGTTGAGTAATGATACTGGTAAAGTACTGTTGTACAGAGATGAATGGCAGTGTAGTAGTAATATTATGTTGGTGCCCCCATCCACCACCAGGGCCAGGGAAAATATCTGCTTTGCAACCTATCTCATTCATCATTACTCAAGCCTTGGCACTGTCTCCTCTGCCCACAAGTGCATGGACCTGCCAACTTCATAGGCAACTATTATGTCATTCTTTTATTATCAATGTTTTTAACTATATATATTCGATTTTATTAAACACTCAATATTCTTTTTGTTTATAGAACACATATAGGGGTATTCAATATGGAGCGAAAAGTCCTTTTTTGCGATAATTTCAATACACTGTATTCAATTTCAAAGACTTTTCACAGGTTCGAAAAGTCTTTGAAAAAAAACGGGATAAGTTTTCACCACTGAATAGGTGGCCGAAAAAAAGTGCAGAATTGGGGTTTAGGGGTGCAGGCTTAAAAAAAAATAGCCTGCACCCCTGGGAATGACATTTTAAAAAGAACTGTGTAAAAAAAAAAAAAAAATAGGGACACCCCAAAAAATTAATTAAAAAATTTGGGTGAAAAAAAAAAAGGGAAAAAAGTGTTTAAAAATAGGGAAATAGGTTCAGGGCTATTCTGCAAGTATGCGGCAGGTGCATAGATGCAGAATTTTTAAAAACTTACTTTAGGGACATAAAAATATGCTAGTACCCATTTTCATGTACCCCAAATTTGATGGGACCACTTAAAAAAAACGAAAAAAATAACCTAAGTGCTCTTCTGCAACACTTCTTCAATGTCGGGAAAAAAACACCTGCTGCGGCTATTTAAATCCCCGACTTCCATTTGCAGGCTAAAACGGGGGTACCCATAGTGATCCCCCATGTTTTTACAGCTTTAGGGGGGTCCTACACTTTTTTTTAAGGAAAATTTAGTCATTTAACGCAAATTCCACTTCGCAGGCTCCCGTTTTCGTAGGTTTCATATTGAATACGGGGATAAGCGGGCACGCGCACAATACTTTATCCCAGGTAAAAGCTCCGATATGAAACGTAAACGTCGGCAGCGAAGTTTACGTTTCATATTGAATACCCCTCTGAGTGATATAAAAATCATGAAAGGAACCATACCTTCTCATGATACAAAACTAATGTCTATCCAAATCGTGTCAGAGCAGCTTTTGCAATAGCTGCTGTAAACCTAGTTCTACAAAGTAGGAGAAAGAGAAGAAAGAATGTTAAAAGTAGGGGTGTGCACCAGCCACTTTTCGTGTTTTGGTTTTGGATCTGGATCTTTCTTCGTGTTTTGGATCTGGATTGGTTTTGCCAAAACCACCCTTCCGTGTTTTGGGTTCTGGGTTTTGTGTTTTGGATCTGTATTTTTAAAAAAAAAAGCATAAAAACAGCTAAAATCACAGAATTTGTGTGTTTTTCTGCTCCTATGCTATTATTAACCTCAATAACCTTAATTTCCACTCATTTCCAGTCTATTCTGAACACCTCCCACATCACAATAGTGTTTTTATATCCAAAAGGTTGCACCGAGGTAGCTGGATGACAATGCTAAGAGATACGAGTGGGCGGCACAAACACGTGGTCCATCTAGGAGTGACACTGCAGTGGCAGACAGGATGGCAGTTTGAAAAACTAGGCCCCAAACAGTACATAATTCAAAGAAAAAAAAGAGGTGCAAGATGGAATTGTCCTCCCACCCACCCTTATGTTGTATAAACAGGACATGCACACTTTAACAAACCAAACATTTCAGCGCCAGGGTCTGCCACACGACTGTGGCTTAAATGATTGGTTCGTTTGGGCCCCCACAAAACAAGCTGGCAATTAATCTGTCCCTGCACAAACTGGCTCTACGGAGGCAAGATGTCGTCCTCATCCTCCGATTCCTCACCCTCTTCAGTGTTGTGTACATCCTCATCCTCACAGAGTATTAATTCATCCCCGCTGGAATCCACAACCACAGGTCCCTCTGTACGTTCTGGAGGCTGGTCTCCCTGGAAGAGTTGATAATTCATTTTATGAACATCATCTTCTCCACATTTTGTGGAAGCAACCTCCTACGCCTTTTGCTGACAAGGTTCCCGGCTGCACTAAACACTCTTTCGGAGTACACACTGGAGGGGGGGCAACTCAGGTAAAATAGAGCCAGTTTGTACAGGGACCTCCAAATTGCTTCCTTTTCCTGCCAGTACAGGTACGGACTGTCTGACATGCCTACTTGGATGCTGTCACTGATGTAATCCTTTAACAGACAGACGCACGCTTGTCGCTGCTGCTTTAAGGATGCAGGTGCGGCTACAGCCCACACATTTCACAAAGACAGAAAAAAAAAGAAGAATATTTTTATTGTTTGTGGAGCGCACTTTGAGGGTGTCACCACCCTTTAACAGACAGATGCACGCTTGTCGCTGCTGCTTTAAGTATGCAGGTGTGGCTACAGCCCACACATTTCACAAAGACAGAAAAAAAAATAAGAATTTTTTTATTGTTTGTGGAGCGCACTTTGAGGGTTACACCACCCTTTAACAGACAGACGCACGCTTGTCGCTGCTGCTTTAAGGATGCAGGTGCGGCTACAGCCCACACATTTCACAAAGACAGAAAAAAAAATAAGAATTTTTTTATTGTTTGTGGAGCGCACTTTGAGGGTTACACCACCCTTTAACAGACAGACGCACGCTTGTCGCTGCTGCTTTAAGGATGCAGGTGCGGCTACAGCCCACACATTTCACAAAGACAGAAAAGAAAATAAGAATTTTTTAATTGTTTGTTGAGCGCACTTTGAGGGTTACACCACCCTTTAACAGACGCACGCTTGTCGCTGCTGCTTTGAGGACAGTATCATATGCAGTGACAGTAGACTTGTCAGAAATTGTTGGCACGTCCTTCAGTCCGGACCAGATGTCCAAACCGGCCCTTGACTTATGACACAGGCGCACGCTTGGCGCTGCTACTGTGTTGCTGCACGTGCGGCTACATCGCACTCAAGTCACAAACACATAAAAAAAATATTTGTTATTTTTTGGAGCACTTTGAGGGTTACACCACCCTTTAACAGACAGACGCACGCTTGTCGCTGCTGCTTTGAGGATGCAGGTGGAATCTAGACGGGATTTGGAACCGGGGACACACTACCTCCATCAATTGTCTAAATCCCACTGCACTAATGGCGGATACCGGACCCACGTCTAACACCAACATAGCAGTCAAGGCCTCAGTTATACGTTTTGCTTCAGGATGACTGCTGTCGTACTTCATCCTCATCGCTAGGGACTGTTGGAGGGTCAATTGTTTAGTAAAAGTGGTGGTGTTCCTACTTCCTCTCTGGGATGATGAACAACTCCCAGCAGCAGCAACAGCACTAGGAGGAAGTGGTTCTTGATCTTTCCCTATTTTATTTTTATCAGAGAAAGTTTGGTCCTCCATTTATGTTATATTGATATATACGTGCGGCTAAAGCGCACACAAACACAAAAAATATTTTTTTATTTTTGCTGGAGAGTAGTGCACTTTGTGGGTTACACCACCCTTTAAGAAATGAGCCAGCCGGCTCTTTACTTATGGGACACAGGCGCACGCTTGGCGCTGCTCCTTTGTTGATGCACGTGCAGCCACAGTGCACACAAGTCACAAACACAGAAAATTTATTTTTTTTTGGTTTGGACTGGAGTGTACTTTGGGGGTTACAGCACCCTTTAACGGTCAAGCCAGCCGGCCCTTTACTTATGACACAGACGCACGCTTGGCACTACTTTGTTGATGCACGTGCGGCTACTGCGCACACAGTTCACAAACACAGAAAATATTTTTTTATTTGGTTTGGAGTGTACTTTGGGGGTTACAGCACCCTTTAACGGTCAAGCCAGCCAGCCCTTTACTTATGACACAGGCGCACGCTTGGCACTACTTTGTTGATGCACGTGCGGCTACTGCGCACACAATTCACAAACACAGAAAAAATATTTTGTTATTTGGTTTGGAGTGTACTTTGGGGGTTACAGCACCCTTTAACAGTCAAGCCAGCCGGCCCTTTACTTATGACACAGGCGCACGCTTGGCACTACTTTGTTGATGCACGTGCGGCTACTGCGCACACAATTCACAAACACAGAAAATATTTTTTTATTTGGTTTGGACTGGAGTGTACTTTGGGGGTTACAGCACCCTTTAACGGTCAAGCCAGCCGGCCCTTTACTTATGACACAGGCGCACGCTTGGCACTACTTTGTTGATGCACGTGCGGCTACTGCGCACACAATTCACAAACACAGAAAATATTTTTTTTTTAGTTTGGACTGGAGTGTACTTTGGGGGTTACAGCACCCTTTAATGGTCAAGCCAGCCGGCCCTTTACTTATGACACAGGCGCACGCTTGGCACTACTTTGTTGATGCACGTGCGGCTACTGCGCACACAATTCACAAACACAGAAAATATTTTTTTTGGGGGTTTGGACTGGAGTGTACTTTGGGGGTTACAGCACCCTTTAACGGTCAAGCCAGCTGGCCCTTTACTTATGACACAGGCGCACGCTTGGCACTACTTTGTTGATGCACGTGCGGCTACTGCGCACACAATTCACAAACACAGAAAAAATATATTTTTTTAGCACTTGGGGGGAGCACCCCTGATGGACAGAGCACCCCCTGGACAACACTACAGCACCCCTTTAGGACTGGGACACTGCACAGGACTTTGGAGTGGACACAGCCCCTATGGAGAACTGACTGCACAACACAGTCCAGCCAGCCCCTATGGACTTTGAAGTAGTGGACACAGCCCCTATTAACAACAGCAGCACAGCACAACACAGCCAGCCCCTATGGACTTTGAAGTAGTGGACAACAGCAGCACAGCACAACACTACTCTGCACTACACTACACTACACAGCCCAGCCAGCCCTAACTCCCACCCTCCCTCTTCACTGTCCACAGCCGAGTGAGAAAATGGCGCCGACGCGGGTACCTTATATAGGATCCAAAACCCGCGAGACCCGGAAGGCGGGATGATGACGTTTTGCCTCGATTTCAGATCCGAGTCAGGCGGGAAAAGTCGAGCCTGACTCGGATCGGCCTCGGATCGGGGGGGCTCGGGGGGGTTCGGATTTCAGAAATCCGAACCCGCTCACCCCTAGTTAAAAGAAGCAGCTGGACCAAAGAATGGTTGAAGAGCAGAGATTCTATGTCTCATATGGAGCTCTTAAAAGAAATGAGAGAAAATAACCCTGAGGATTTTAAAAATTATTTATGAATGTCCGACAGCATCTTTCAAACGTTACTTGAACTAATAATTCCATTAATTTCCAAACAAGACACGAAATTTAGTAAGTCCATATCCGCTGAGCAAACACTGGTGGCAACTTTGCACTATTTGGCCACTGGTTCATTTGAAGATTTTCAATTTTCAGCCACTATTTCTGCACACGCTCTTGGTTACATTATGCCGGACTCTTGTAGAGCCATTATTCAATCATTAAAAGTTGAGTATTTTAGGTTAAGTAATTTGAGCAAGAAATGTGTTTGTAAAACAAGTTTTATTATTATAAAAACAAAGTATTAAGAATCACAAAAATGCTATGTGCATCTTATTTTCTATTTAAAAAACAAACAAACTTGTCAGCAAAGTTTTAGCCATCAAACAGTGCAAGATAATTTTTTATAATTTTACAAAAATTAGGAGACTGCTGTTGATTATTATTTTGAACTTGTGTAGGGTCAACTACAAATTATGCATGACGTTCAGCATTACCATGTGTAGTGGTAGATGTTCTTTGATCAGGAGACTGGCACAGAGGGGGACTGACATAACTGTCATGTACGTTGGAGAGATGGGGCACATGAGGTGGCATACTATAGTATGTTTCAGACTGTGCTTGCTGAGAGATATGAGGCTGCACCCTGTTAAAGATTTCAGCCTGAGGGCCATGATAGCTGTCATGTGGTGGTCTATGAGAGGAGACATTTGATATGACGGTATATGCATTTACTTTCCCAATGGAGGCAATATGCAATACCTCATTAACAAGTTTTTGTGCATAGTATTGATGTTAGGGTGGAATTCGCCAGTACTTTGCACCCCAGCTGACTCCTAAGCCATCATATTTATCCGTAGGTTGGTTAATTAGGTTTGTTGTTTCATGCTCTCTCTGCTATTTCCTCCACACCTTCTACTTCTGATCTTTTAGGCAACTTCTTTTGTGTAGTCCATTTTTCACATGTTGGGGATCAGTTGGTATCTCCAGTCTAGAATATGAAGCATGTGATGGCTAGAGAAATAAGGGACAATGTGAATTTGAATTAATTTGTCGGAAGAATGGAAAGCTATCGCAGAAGTGTTTGACGAGAAATGGAATTTCCCAAACGGTGGTGGTGCAATAGATGGCAATCATACTGTATAAGGATCTCACTTCCACTAAACAGTGGTTCCTGACTATTATAACTATAAGGGGGATATTCAATTGGGGGCGAGAATTGCAAAAACCCCGCACTTGCGAGGTTTTTCCTGCAGGTGCAGGATTTTAGCTATTCAATTAGGTGCGTGTTTTTTTTCTTCTAGTTTGAGCGCCGTTAATTTTAGGAAAAATCAGTGGGACTTGCTCTGGGACCCCGGCAGCACCCCCTGAGGAAATTTCCAATTAACTTAATTAGTCCTTAATTACTTACCTTCTGCAGCGCTGTCTTCTGCATCCAGAGTCGGGTCTGCAGCAGCGGTGAGTATACAGTGTGTGTCAGTGTTTGTAAGTGTGTATGAGTGAGTGTGTGTGTGTGTAGGAGCGTGTGACTGTGTGTGTGTGTGTCCAGGTGTATGTATGCCCCCCCCCCCCCCGTAGTGGGCCCTGGGAGAACTTCATCTCCCAGCAGCCCTTGTGCCTCCTTGCAGCCCCTGGAGCCTACCAGCAGCCCCATCCCCAGTGAGAAGATGGAGGGAGGCCACCGGGAGCCGCGGAAATCACCGGAGAGCCCGGGGCAGGTGGGTGTAATCTGTTCATATATTTTTTTTACGCGTTGCAGGGTTTTCAGAGCTGAAAACTCTGCAGCCACTTTTTTATAATTGGATACCGCAGGTATCGGGAGCGTGCATACCTGCGTTAATCCAAAATTAGGCACGAGGGGCAGTAGGTTTTTTCCTTGCTAATCCTTGCGCTCAATTGAATATGCCCCTAAGGGTTTATTTAGCATTGTCCTAATGGCAATAGTAAATGCTAATTATGAATTTCTGTAAGTTAATGCAGGTAAAAATTGGAGTGTCTGATGGTGGCTCTTTCGAGCAACCAACATTCTATTACAAACTGCACAGTGTCACTCTGAATTTACCATCTGAGGACCTCATTCAGAGCCGGACGCTATTTGCGGTCGTTCATTCAGAAAAAAAGGGGTGGCTATTCAAATGAACCGTTCGCTCTTTGCGGTTTGTTCATGCCTCTATGTAACGAGCGAACAAAACTTGCGGTCGTTTTTTGGTTAACTACGCCCCCTGGCCGCTCGCATCCTACGTCATGTCCGCTATTTATTAGATTAATCAAGTACATCGACCAGCGTATGAACTGCTCGCTATTCTTGTGGTTGGTTTTTCCTACCACAATCTTGCGAGCAGTTCTGACTATAAAATAACCCAGTGACGTGGTCAATGGCGCTGCTGTAATAATTATGCACACCCATAAAACGCCCATTTTGACCTTTAAGCACGCCTGCGTTCGGATCTCCACTCCCCGTTTTCAAGCACCTCCCCTGTTACCACCCACATGCGCCTCCTCCTGTCACTGAAAATAGCAGGCATTCGCTATTTAGCGAACAAACGATTTTCGGTCGCACTGACTGGTTCGCGCATGCGTATTACGATCCGTATGCATGCGCAGTTGGACAAACATCGCTCGGAACGAACGAGCGACCGCTTACGAGCGGCTCTGAATCAGGCCCTGAATCAGAAACAAAATTTGGGCTACCTTTTTGTTTTTGTTGAATACGAAGCCTTTGCATATATTGCGACCTTCTCCTCAACGCCAGCTTACGCCAGAAAGGATTTTTAACTATAGATTGTCACGGGTGAGGAGAGTTGTTGAAGATGCATTTGGCATTCTTAGTAATGGATTCCGAATTTTCCATACATCTATCATGTTACATCTAGACAAAATAGATGTTGTAGTTTTAGCCTGCTGTGTCCTCCACAACTACTTAAGAAGAAAATCCTTAATTAGTTTGCATTTGTCTGATGAAAATCACATTGTTGAAAGTGACAATTTTACCTGGATACCCGTGGAGATGTCAGATGCACACAATTGTACAAATAGGGCCAAGCAAAGCCATGAAAACTATGTGACATATTTCAATGGTCTTTGAGCAGTAGAATGGCAAGATAATATTGCCTTATAATAATTTGTTTCCTAATCTTATGCTCTAAGGGCCTGATTCAGAGCCAGATGCTATTTGCGCTCGCTCGTTCAGAAAATAGGGGTGGCTATTCAAAAGAACCGTTCGCTCTTTGCGGTCTGTTCACGCCTCTATGTCTGAATGAACGAACAAAACTTGTGGTCGTTTTTTTGAAAAAATACGCCCCCCTGGCCGCTCGCATCCTACGTCATGTCCGCTATTTATTAGATTAATCGAGTACATCGACCAGGGTATGAACTGCTCGCTATTCTTGTGGTTGGTGTTTGCTACCACAATTTTGCGAGCAGTTCTGGCTATAAAATAACCCAGTGACGTGGTCAATGATGCTGCTGTATTAATTATGCACACCCTTAAAACGCCCGTTTTGACCTTTAAGCACGCCTGCGTTCGGATCTCCACTCCCCGTTTTCAAGCACCTTCCCCTGTTACCACCCACATACGCCTCTTTCTGTCACTCAAAATAGCAGGCATTCGCTAATTAGCGAACAAACGATTTTTGGTCGCACTGACTGGTTCGCGCATGCGTATTACGATCCGTACGCATGCGCAGTTGGGCAAACATCGTTCGGAGCGAACGAGCGGCCGCTTACGAGCGGCTCTGAATCAGGCCCTAAGTATATTGATGTGCTGATTATTTTGTGCTGATTATTTTAACCATTTGAATCTGTGTGTTTAAATTTGAATAAAATAATCTTTTTTTTCAAGTTCAGATGTTACCGTGTGTTCTTCTTGCTAGTTGATGTGATTTATCACTATAATGATAGATGTACTATATACACTGTGGGGGTTGCAAAGCAGCGTTTAAGAAGCTTTGCAATTCTGTCCATGCTAATATGCAAATGCAGGAGGAGGTGTCTGACACCCCCTGCTGCATTTGCAATCTCAGCACTATGACCGAGGTCGCAGGCTGGTGTACGTATAAGCCTCTTACTACGCAGGCTGGCCGTGGACACAGATCCTGTCTTTACCACTCCCACCCCCCTGTTTTTGGAAACGCCAGCCCATACACGCCCCTCCCTGAAAAAAGGCGGAGCCTGTGAATTTGGCATACCTGTGTAACAGCAGCCAGGGGGGGAGGCATAGCTTTTAGCATTTAAAGGAAATAATCCACCATCGGAACTCATTTGAATGATTACTATTTGATGACGGGATACATCGGAATGCTGTCATCGAATGTAATACCATTACCATCACAAGAAAAACATTGATGGTTGGCATACATCAACCATCGATGTCCATCCCTAGCCAAGACGGTATAATGAAACCTTCAGATATACAAGGTCAAGATTTTTTTTTACCTGTGAAGAAAGGTGAGATAGGATTTGAAAAGTGTACATCCTTGGAATGACATCCTTTAGAATACAGCCATTGCAATGGTGCGCCAAGGCTTGATTGCAGGTTTTGAAATTGAAATTAATTTTCTTAATACACATTGTGCCAGCTGGTACAGGGGGAGTTTTGTTTGATCATTAAGTTCATCCACCAAGTTTAATAAACATGTTACAATGAATACAGGATCACAATTGTTATTATATGCAAACTTTATTTTTGTTAAAAGTGGAACCAGAGAGAAAACAACCTTTATTTCAATAAATATAACCTGCTTAAGTTAATAACAAATAACTAACAAAAACATTTGTCTGAGCATTTCTGGCTGCAAAAGAAAAAAATAAACCTGACATTTATTTAATTTTTTTTTTTTTAACAGTGAACACATAAAAAATGTTGACTTTAATCCTGCATTTATTTCAGACTTGTTCACGTTATCTAGGAGTACATTTAAGCAAGTTATAAAGAAGAAATATAAGATTCACTACCGGATATATTGAAGTACAGGTACCAGGTCAAGCTTGTATCTGTGGTTCTCAAAGTCCAAGCTTGCATTTGGCAGCACGACCATGCTGAGATCTGTACTTCACTTTAAAATAATTGATATTTATTTTAGAAATGTATGGTGGTGATAGAAACAAAATACCAGTTTCAGTGAAATAATAAGACGTCCCACTTTTTTGTAGGAAAACGATATTTATTCAAATCATACAGAAGTAGGCAGACACTGTCCACCTATTTCTGTGACATCACAAGTTGGACAGAAGTTGGCTAGTCTGTTAAAAAAAAAAAAGTTGACAGGTTTTGTGGTTGGATGAAAAGTTGGATAGGTGTGTGGGGAAGCGTTTCAGTTGGATGGTTGGAGGAAAGCTGGTCTGATGTGTGACCTGCTTTAAGGTGCGTACACACTGGGCGATTAAAGTGGACAACTGAACGATATCGTTATCGTTCAGTTGTTCACTTTATCGTCGTTTTTTTTCACCTAAACGATGAACGATAACGACAAACAACCAACGATGCGCATTCCCGCAGGTCGTTCGTCTTTATCGTTCATCTGGCAAACATGCAGGCCAACCTGACAATATTGTCTGGTTGCTGCATGTTGTGAATGGGGGAGAGAGCCCAGCGCTAAACGATATCGTTAATGATATCGTTCAGCGGGTGTGCTCAATGTCATGAACGACATTGAGCACACCCTGCCAGGGACACACTAGACGATATCGCTCAGGGAGCATATCGTCTAGTGTGTATGCTCCTTTAGTCAGTCAGCATATCTGATTTTATATACAGTATATACTGTAGATAATAAACCCCCTGATAAAAAATAATCTAATAACTTAAAATTAATACACCCCCAAAAAACAATAACCTTTATATTAAATCTTCCCACACCCAGATTGCATTAATACACCCCCCTCCCATATACTTACATTACTTTGAAGAGGGCTGACTGGTCTCCCCACACAGAGGGCCTGATTCAGACCCGGTTGCGAGCGCTGAGTGCTTGCAACCGGGTCGATGTTTGCCCACTGGACATGCGCATGTCGGAGCCGGCTCTGTCATGCGCATGCGCGAGACCTGGCTAGCGACGGGTGCTCCGTCGCTCCGGGTCTCGCCCCAAAGGGGCGAGCTGTCGATGGTGATTGACAGCTCGCCCAGTTTGGTAGGCGGGCAGGGGGGGTGGCTGGCCAAACGTCGTTTGGGGCGGCCCCACTGACATCACAGTGATGTCAGTGGGAGAGATTCCGGCTCTATTAGAGCCAGAAGCTCTCTGGGGCTTGCGGCTACGAGACCCTACCACAAGGGTCTCGTCGCAAGCCCAATGGTCTTGACCATCGCGACTATCAACCTGGCCGCTCGCAATAGCTGTGGGTGGTCACCCACAGCTATGCGAGTGGCCAGGAGGCCAAGCAAAAAAATAAAGCCCTGATTCAGAGCGACCGCTCGTTCAGAGCGTCGGTCTCTGAATCAGGCCCTCACTGCAGAGGAGGAGAGACTCACAGACACAAGTCTGGCAGGGGTGAGGAGAGAAAGGGGCAGGGACTAGGGGAGGAGAAGTACAGTGATAGGGTAGAGGAGAAAAAGGGGTGGGGACTCACAGAAGAAAGGGGTGGAGTTGTGGGGAGGGATGAGAAACATGTACACGATAGTAGCTGGTGCCAGCCTCGATCAGACCAAAAGTGTTGAAACCCGCTGGGCGACCTAGGGGGATGGATTGATGCAGCACACTTTTTATTTAACAAAATGTGCTGCTGGAGAAATATGGAACATCATCGCCCACTTATGGCATGGGGCGGGTCTCCCAGATTGCAGGGCTCACCTGGGAAATTCTCACACCTGGGCCAGTCCAACCCTGTTTATAATGAAGCCAAGTATTATATATTATTATTATTATTATTATTATTATTACCAGTTATTTATATAGCGCACACATATTCCGCAGCGCTTTTACAGAGAATATTCGGCCATTCACATCAGTCCCTGCCCCAGTGGAGCTTACAATCTATATTCCCTACCACATGCACACACACACATACACACTAGGGGTAATTTTGTTAGGAGCCAATTAACCTACCAGTATATTTTTGGAGTGTGGGAGTACCCGGAGGAAACCCACGCAAGCACAGGGAGAATATACAAACTCCACACAGTTAGGGCCGTAGTGGGTATCGAACCAACGACCTCAGTGCTGTGAGGCAGTAATGCTACTATTACACCATCTGTGCTGCCCTATATATATTGAAACAGGATGTAGGGTCTGATTCAGCGATGTACGCAATGTCGATATTAACCTGTTGAGTAATTATTGTAAACTGCGCATGCGTCGAGGTACATTACCAAAGACTTTGTACTCACAGCGTGGATGATAGTTAAGGAGCATTAGGGGGAAGTAACTAGGAGTGGCAGCAAAAAATGCAGACGTGTTGCGTGTCTCTGCCTGCATCTGCAATCCTGTACGCGATAAAAATGGCACTGGTATCTCAGTTCCCAGGGCTATTCTGCACGACCATAGGGTTACTAAGAAGACCAATAATTGAAGGTTCTGCAACAGTCTGTGTATACAGATGCTTGGATTTTCAAAGCCTCAGGTGGGTGTCTCAAAACAAACCACGGAACTGCTTACAGGATCGCAACTGCAATACATTACCGTACAACTCTGAATCAGGCCTGCAGATAACATTGATGATTCTCTGATGGGGGCAGGGCCGACGCTACCATTAGGCAGCTGCCTAGGGGCACTGGCCACAGGAGGGCGCCGCTCCCCACCCATAATGACAGGCAGTGTCCTACTAATGACCACGTGTGAAGTCTGTGCGGCAGCCGCGGCCAAAGCTCTGACAGTGACTGAGGCAGTGCTGCACACTGTCTCCACACTCGCCAGCCCCCGCAGCCACAGCGTCCGGCGTGTTCAGTCAGGCTGCCTACTGTGTCTGCGTCAGCGCTGATGTCACGTGCCGCTTGCAGCGCTCAAGCCAATGAGTCAATCGCTTGCCCCCTAGGCTGCCTCTGTACTTCACCCTTTGCTTGAGAAGAAGGGAATGGATGCCGGCCAGGCTGAAAGCCTCGGTAGGAATGAGAGCTGTCTTCAGTGGAATATAATAAGTATGTAATATTATATATAATATATATATTAACAAGCACTGTATATTGTGTGTATAATGTATATGTGTCAGTAATTGTAATGGCGCTGAGACAGTACATACGTATTATACTGTCTACAGTGCCATTTCACTTACTGACACACAACACACATTTTGTGTGTGTGTGGGGGAGGGGGCAAAAGGCTGAAGTATTGCCTAGGGCGCCAGGAAAGCTTGCACCGGAAGGTGGATATATTTTATTAATATATTAGTGAAAAAAGTATTGATTTTTTTTAGGGATGTGCAGGCTCGGTTCTACTCGGTTCCGTTCGGTTCTTTTTACCGGATCTTATTGGGTTTCAGCTGTCACGAGTTTTCGATAGCCAATAAGATTCGGTAAAAAGAACCGAACGGAACCGAGTAGAACCGAGCCTGCACATCCCTAATTTTTTTTAAAAGTGTCAATAGTAAGTAATTATTAATTGGTATTTAAAAATGATTTTTCTGATGGGGGAAGCATTCATTATTTTATGATGTGGTTACCATTTATAAAGCCATAAAATTATAAATGCTTTCCCCATCATTAAAATTAAATTTTAAATACCAGTTACTTAATGTTACCCATTTAATATAATTAATGAATAATATTGCTCTCAATAAAATGAAATACATTTTTCCATGACGTGCACCACAGTCTTTTTGTTCGACTTTTTCCCTTAAAATGTATCTTATTTGCAAAGAGATTCAAATAGGATGTACAAGCAGCTTATGCTGGTTAAATTTCTATGCGGATATGTATGCATGCAGATATATCCGCTGTCGAACATAGGGCCTGATTCAGACCCGCTCCCGAGCGCTGAGCGCTCGCAAGCGGGTCGATGTTGGCCAAGTGCGCATGCGCACGAGGGAGCCGGCTCCGTCGTGCGCATGCGCGAGACCCGCATAGCGACGGGCAAGCCGTCGCTATGGGTCTCGCTACAAAGGGGGCGTGCTGTCGATGGTGAGTGACAGCACGCCCCCTTTGGTGGGCGTGCCGGGGGCGTTGCTGCCCAGACAGAGGCGTTCCCATGTCCCATGGGAACGCCTACCATCTGGTGGCCGGCCCCACTGACATCACAAATGATGTCAGTGGGAGTGCTCTCAGCTCTGATAGAGCCAAAAGCACTCCAGGGCTTGCGGCAGACGAGACCCTACCACAAGGGTCTTGTCGCAAGCCCGATGGTCGCGATGGTCTTGACCATCGCGACCATCTTTTTGGCCGCTCGCTATAGCTGTGGGTGGTCACCCACAGCTATGCGAGCGGCCAGGAGGCCGCTCTAAAAAAAGAGAGGGAGGGCACTGATTCAGAGCGAGCGCTCTGTCAGAGCGTCCGGCTCTGAATTAGGCCCATAGAATATAGGCATGCCGCATAACATTTTAATCACCTTACGCTGCTCGTATATGCTATTCACATCGTTATGCAAAGAAGATGTATTTTATGGAAAAAAGTTGCACAAAAAGACCCTCTGCGCCACCGAGTCGCATGGCACTCACGCATTGTGTAAAGCGATATGTAGCGCACAGAGGATAGATGTATGTGGACACAACTGTATATACAACATGAATGTTACCTTGTGTATCATAAGGGTTGGGTATGTGATGCCAGCGCAGACTACATCCCGTATCGTACTTACACAATTGCATTTACATCTATTCAAGAATTAAAGGTTGAGGGTCTGATTCTGAGTTGAATGCAGCCGTCTTTTGATGAAGTTGCATCTAAAAATTTATGTTACTGCCCTTCCCTGGTGTACACCCGTGCGTCCTAATGTGCAAGGCCTGCAACACTTTGAGATGTCACATCTCTGTGTCAATTGCCACCCCTATGTTACCTCCCTTTGACTGCCCCCCACATTTCTGTTAGCATGGATCTTAATTTACACAACAAAATCGGGATGCATGAGCGGTGCAATGATGAACAACATAGCACCACTGCGTCCGACATCTCCAGCTCAGAATCAGGCCCAAAGTCTCTCAAAAATTTATTTTAATATGAAGTTTTTAGTTCCAGAGTACATTATTTGTTTTTGGTGAATGATGCTCAGGTATAAATTAGTCTTCATACATTAGGAAGGATTGCTTTCAATTCAATTAATTAATGTTCCCAAATGCACTGACTCCAGGGGCACTTTTCAAAGTTCCGCGTGTTCAGCGGTTTCGTCTGCTGAATTTAAAGGGGAAATTCTATGCAATACACAACCATGCATGCCTTGTATTGAATATAATTGCCCTTCTAATTTCAGCATCAAAAATTGCTGAATATGTGGCAGATTTGAAAAGTGCTGCATAGTAAGTTTAACCTAAATCTATTTGCTCCACACATAGTACATTTATGTAACATGCCTTTCTATGAGAAAGCTCATATAATCCATTAGTTTGTTACTCAGGGCCTAGAATGAATTACATTTGAAGCAAAGCAGAGCTGACACCACATGGTCCACAGGAGGTTAATGTTACAGTAGCATAATATGAGGGAAGGGTCCATCTTCAGGAGGCCCCCCTGGTCTTGACTTATGAACTTGTGCGGTACTGGCTCATGTATGAACTCTGCTCCAGAACTGGATACCCAAACAGGGCTTCACTGCGCATATGTCAGCCCCCACCCCGATACAGAGCGGTAGCAGATGATCCAGCGTCCTGTTCTCCGGGCCCATAGATACCAACCACTGCAAAACTGACAGTTCTTTCATTGCACGTAGATGGCTTGGGGTTGAGTTCTAGGAGAACATTTCATATACTGTACTCTAGTTGCATTATCAGTTCAGTAAAAGGTTTATACACCGGACATAAGGTGCACACATGGTGAAAAGACTTCTTCCCTTTGTTGTTTGAGAAACGTGAACGGTAAACCAACAATCTAATTTTTACTTCACTCGGTGTCATGTGATATGAGGGTCATTGACCCCTTAACGAGAATCAGAAAATAGCTGTCATACTCTCATCTCCCCCTCGGCCTTGTGTGTGAAGAGAAATGGACAGGCTGTGTGGACAGACAGACTTTGAAGATAAATTAAGGACAATCTTTAATACTATAATCCTGCATTGTGGGGGATGATCTGACTGAATAGGATAATATATGTGAGAGGGAAAGAGAGAGAGATAACTGGATGTGACTTGAAGGTGTAATGAGGAGCAGCTGCAGGCAGTCTGCGGGCAAATCAATTTTGTTGAAAAAAATCCGGGTCTCAAATCAAGTTAAAATGTTAGAATCCCTTAAATGTCTGATCTGGCGTATTTTGGATTGCATATTAATCTCTCCTTGTCTAC
Organism: Taudactylus pleione; assembly: GCA_031769625.1. Classification (NCBI taxonomy): domain Eukaryota; kingdom Metazoa; phylum Chordata; class Amphibia; order Anura; family Myobatrachidae; genus Taudactylus; species Taudactylus pleione. The sequence goes on from JAUIMM010000120.1 coordinate 2,541,844, forward strand.
TTCCTATTCCTCTCTGAAGCAGCTCCACCTTTGTGGGTTGGCTGAAAGCACTTGCAGGTTTAGTTATGTTTAAAAAACAAACAAACAGAATAATTAAAAAAAATGTTGTTGTCTACCCAAATCAATAACAAGCCCTGCACTTGGTCTGGTATTGGAAAATAGGGGGGAGACTGCATGGGGTTCCACTTATTTTCCAATAACCAGCACCATGCTGAACCTGCCGGGGGCTGACACTATAGCAGGGAGACACACAGCATAGTGTCCCCACTGACATACCGGCCACAAACTGGTCAGCCCAGGACTAGAATTCCTTGGAAAGTGAGGACCCCAAAAATAAAATGGGACCCCCCCTTCCTGAGAAACTACCAGCCCTGGGGCTCTTCCACGCACCTTCTGGGCTTTGGGTACATGGGTAATAGTAAAATAACAGTTAATAATATTGTTCTTTACAGGTGGACTACAGGTTCCTGCAAGCCTGCCTCGGAATTTGGAACAACAAGTAGTCCGCCTGTAAAGAAATTATTAAAATAATCATAGTACACAGACACTGAAGATAGTAACCCTTAATTTAAAAAATAAACACCAATTACATACTTACCAAACCCTTTGGTGGCCTCCTCTTCGGTCCATGTTGGCATCCATAGATCTTTGTAAAATAAACTAAAAAACGCAAACCTGATCCACACAAACAGCAATGCACTCTGCAATGCTTAAACTCAATATGACCGGCCACTGCCATTGATATGAATAGGAAAGCACTTATTGGCTGAGAGTAGCGCTGCCACGCTCACAGTCAATCAGCACTTCCGCTACTTGGAATAAGGCGGCCGCAATTCCTGCGCGTTTCGTAAGTAATAAATTGGTGAAAGAGGGTTGTGTTGTTCTACAAGTGCCATCTAAATGCCGGGGCAGACTTGCAGGGACCTGTAGTCCGTCTGTAAAAAACAATATTATTAATTATTTATTTACTAAACCCAAAGCCCAGGCTGTTTTTGTGGGGGAGTCCTAACTATTTGAGAGTTCCAGCCCTGAGCTGACCAGTTAGGGAAGGGGGACCCCACGCTGTGTGTCAACCTGCTATAGCATTAACCCCTCCTGGCTGGTTCAGCCCTATGCTGGTTATTTTGCTGTTTCTCCCCATTTTCCAATGCTAGACCAGACTCTGAGCTCCAGGGCTAGTTAAGTTATTAATTTATTATCTTTTCTGCTAGTCTGTTACTCTGGCTTGTATTTGTGAAGGTCTGGGTTTGTTGTGGACCCGGGGTGGTGACAGTAGCAGACACAGAAGCAGATTTAAATAAAAAGGTGGAGTTTTTAATAAATGATTTAGCAGAAATGGGAATGGCAAAAGAAAAAGTCCAGGTTTAGCACTAAAGTGCACTCGATAACTGTGGTGAAGCAAATGGGAGAATGTCCAGATAGTGACAGGCAGGAAATGTCCAGTATGCAGGTTTGGTGAGCTGTAACGAAGTGCAGGCAGAGGTAATGAAGTCCAGCTGGGAGTTAGAGTGTGAGGCAAGGTGCAGGGAAACAGCATGTTCAGGTACTCAGGCAGGGGAAAGGTAAATGGAGGGTGCAGGGTGAGTCCAGCAGGTTTGGAGCAGGCAAGGTAACAGGCTAGTAGCGCTCCCAGGCAGACAGGTAAGGCACAGGTACTCTCTCTTAGCCGCAGCTGAGAAACACGTTGCACTGGCAATGAATGAAGGAACTGTACCTTCCAAAATTCCAGGCGCAGCTGTGACTGGCTGGAAAGAGCACATGACCCACCAGGATTGGACAGCTTGAATCACATGACCTGAGGCAAGATGGCAGCGCCCATGCCAAACGGAACGGAAATACCACCAGGCCTCAGTGACAATGTGCCCGCACAGAACCATGCACAGCCAATGCCCCTCACCAAATACCAGCACCGCTGCCAGAGACCCCTCGCCACAATGACCTCACAGGTAATACCCGGTGACCACCATGCCGAGAAACCCTGGCCGTGACAGTATCCCCCCCTTATGGGTGGCCTCAGGACATTCTACAGGTTTCTCCGGATTGGCAGCGTGGAACCTTTTCATGAGTGCAGGAGCATGGATATCACGGGCATCAGTCCAACAACGCTCCTCTGGACCGTAACCCCTCCAATCCAAGAAGTACTGCAGATGTCCTCTGCGGATACGAGAGTCCAAGACTTGGTAAACCTCAAACTTCACGCCTTTTTCAGTCTGGACATGGGGAGAAGCAGGCAGGACACTGTGGAACTTATTCAACACTAGGGGTGTAAGCAGGGAGATATGAAAGGAGTTGGGAATTTTCAGGTAAGGGGGCAACTGAAGGCGATAAGCCACGGGGTTAATCATTTCTATATTGGAGAAGGGCCCGATGAGGCGTGGAGCAAATTTCATAGATGGTACTCAGCCGTAGGTTCCGGGTGGACAACCAGACTTAGTCTCCAACTTGCATATGTGGTACTATCCTACGCTTCTTGTCAGCTTGAAATTCTCCAGGTCAGCACGAACTTGAGTCCAAATTGATGCAAATTTCTTTACAGTGTCTTCCACAGCTGGTACATCAAAGACGGGCAGGCTTTGAAATTGAGGAACCCGAGGATGAAGACCGTAGACCACTTGGAATGGGGTTTGGTTCGTGGAAGAGTGGTAGGAGGCATTATGCGCAAATTCAGCCCATGGCAGCAATACAGACCAATTGTGACCAGTTGTCTTGGGAAGATGTCATAAAAATCCTCAGGAAGGTCTCAAGGTCTTGATTAACCCTCTCAGTGGAACCATTGCTTTGTGGGTGATAAGCCGTAGAAAAATTTAGCTTTACTTGCAATACTGAACATAAGGCTCTCCAAAATTTTACTGTAAACTGAACACCATGGTCAGAGACTATCTCGGCAAGAAGACCATGGAGACGGAATATATGTTGTACAAACAAATGAGCTAGGTCAGGAGCAGAAGGTAATTTCTTTAGTGGTATGTAATGGACCATTTTTGAGAATTGGTCTACTACGACCCATATGGTAGTGAGCCCTTGAGAATTCGGCAGATCCATGACGAAGTCCATGGAGAGATGTGTCCATGGACGTGATGGAATAGGTAGCGGCAACAACTCACCAGTGGGAGCCTGATGTGAAGACTTATGCTGAGCACACAAGGAGAATGAAGAAATAAACTACGACACGTCCGCTTTCATGGATGGCCACCAATAGCCTCTCTTCAGAAATTCCAGGGTCTTCCGGGTACCTGAGAGACCTGCAAAGCAAGAGGAATAAGCCCAGGTGAGAAGCTGCTTCCTTAACTCCGGGGCCACAATGGACTTCCCAGTGGGAGGCTGAACTTGTAGGGTGGCAAATACTCTTGACTCCAAGACAGGGGTATTTTGTTGATTCTCCGCTTTGTCATCACAGAGGAGAGATCTGGACAGAGCATCTGCCATTTGTTTGAGGCTCCAGACCGGAAGGTCAGGGTGAACTGGAACCGAGCAAAAAATATTGCCCATCGGGCCAGACGAGGACTCACGCACTGGAGATTCTTGAGGAATAGGAGGTTTCTATGATCTGTGAAAACAGTGAAGGGGAACTTAGCCCCTTCCAGCAGGTATCTCCATTCTTTTAATGCCAATTTCACTGCCAGGAGTTCTTGTTCACCTATGGCATCATTTCTTTCGGCAGGCGAGAATTTCTTGGAGAAAAACCCACAGGGATGAACTGGATTATCCTCATAGCACTGGGAAAGAACTGCACCCACAGCCTCAGAAGATGCATCCACTTCCAATTGAAAAGGCCTGTCCAAATCTGGTTGACGTAAGACTGGAGCAGAAATAAAAGCCTGTTTTAAAAGCTGGAAGGCAGTCTCTGCCTCAGGTGACCATAGGGCAGGATTAGCATCTTTACGGGTCAGAGCGGTGATGGGAGTCAATAATGAGGAGAATCCTTTAATAAAACATCTATAGTAGTTGGCGAACCCAAGCAATCTCTGGATGGCTTTCAAGGTTTGAGGTCAAGACCAATCCAAAATTGCCTGCACCTTCTTGGGATCCATTTCAAGACTGGAGCCGGAGATGACGTAACCAAGGAATGTCACACTGGGTACTCCAAAGACACATTTCTCCAATTTGCAGTAAAGGTGGTTCTTTCTTAGACGGAATAATACTTCCTTCACATGTTGATGTTTCTCTATAGAAGACGAAAAAAATCAGTATATCGTCCAGGTAAACTACAACCGAGACATACAACAAGTCCCGGAAAATTTCATCAACAAAGCCCTGAAACACGGCAGGGGCATTGCACAACCCAAAGGGCATCACAAGGTATTCAAAATGTCCATGAATACGGATGAGATTATAAGCCCCTCTCAGATCCAATTTTGAGAATATGATGGACCCCTTAACTCTGTCGAACAACTCTGTGATCAGTGGAAGAGGATATCGATTCTTGACCGTTATATCATTAAGGCCCCTGTAGTCTATACAAGGCCTCCGTCCTTTTTGCCTATGAAAAAGAAGCCAGCTCCAGCAGGAGAGGTGGAAGGATGAATAAATCCTTTCACTAGGTTGTCCTGGATGTACTCAGACATGGCTTGAGTCTCAGGCATGGATAGAGGATAGGTGCGACCACGGAGTGGCATCTTGTCAGGCAGCAGCTCGACAGGACAGTCCCATTCTCTGTGGGGAGGTAAGACGTTTGCCTGTTGCTCGGAAAAAACATCAGAGAACATCTGGTACTCCTTGGGAATAGCTGGAGATGTTAACGAAGCTGTCTTTCTTACAGGTCGTATTTTGGGAAGACAGGATTTCTGACAGTCAGTTCCCCATGAAAGAATCTGCTTTGAACACCAGTCTATCCTGGGATTATGCTGGCGTAACCAGGGTAGTCCTAAAATGATTTCTTGAGAAGCCTCTGGTATCACTAAGAACTTTAAAGACTCGTAGTGGAGTGCCCCAACACAAACTAATACTGGTTGAGTTTCCTTGGTGACCACTCAGCAATCTGTGATTATCTGAGCTGTGGAAATAATGCTAGTTGATTGGGGAGGATGTAAACATTGAAACAACACTATTCATTGGCAACACAGCCTAATAGTGACTTTATCATGCTTGTACTAGTTCAGAAGTGATAACACTATAAATCTATGGTGTGGTAATAATGCTACTTGAATAGGGATGATGTTAACATTGCAGTAAGATTATTCATTGGTAGCACAGCTAAAGTGATATGTGAGCTTCATATGAATCGATCAGTCAGAATAAAAGTGATATTATACAGCAGTATTATACCTCTTTTCCACCAAACACCCGGGTCCAACCTGGGTTTATAGATATGGTCCTAATCCAGGTCAGACACTGTTTACACAGCACCATCGATCTGGGTTATTCACAAGTCAGCCCCGTTCACACTGAACCTGGCTAAACTTGTGAGGTCATAAAAAGTGGGAGGTGACTGCTCCACAACCACCAATAAGCTCATTTTAGGCATGACCCAGGTCGGATAACCCGTGTTGCGCCGTTTACACTGCACCATTACCCAGGTCCATCCTGGGTCCGACCCTGGTAGCTACCTGGGTTAGATTGCAGGGTCCCTTGACCCAGGTTATTTTTCAGGGACCATTTTACACTAAGCTGCGACCTGGGTAGACCCAGAAATAACCCAGGTTTTTGCTCTGGTGTAAAAGGGGTATAAGTGTGACGCTTTTCTATGCTCACAAATCAATGTGTATTAATTAAGTGAATAAATTGTGACACATGACATAGCATAAAATAATAAGTATCGTTATGTGATTGTCTGACCTTTAAAGGATTGAGCCAGCAGTTATGCCTTATATTAAAGGAGGACATTATTGCTGAAGTATTCGCAAGCCACTCAAGTAGATGTGATATTATTACCACCAATATTAGTGAATTCCTTTACTAATTTAGCTCTATGACCAACAAGGAGCATTTATATGTAGGTTATTATTAGACACATTAAATTTACATATTACATATAATTTTGCTCCGGTTCAAAATAGTACATTGCTTTCATAATAATGGGTAATTGAAATGGTGGACCCTGCTTTTTTATACATTGATTGTTCACATTTTTCTATCTTTCTACACTAATCTATATGTATATTTATCAATTCATTTAATTTATTTTTCACCTCTATTTTCACTGTACCATTCCTAGTGAATGGATTTTTTTGTATAATAGCTAATAAAAGTCAAACTTTAATGTATTGAATTTGTGCATGTGCTCCCATCTCTAACAACCCCTAGCCTCTTTTTGTTTTATATAGTCTAACTTGGTTGGATTAGGGCTGCACCCCCATAAATTGAACATTACTGGTTAATTACTATGGGGCGTTATACATGACTGTAACTCGTCATATATTGGAGTGTGCAGATATACTCTCTTTCTCTAGAATTACTTTTGCATGTAACCCCAATTGCTGGACAGCTTTATTTTTACACTGCATTTTAGATTAGAGTTTGGACACTCCCCTGTAATATATTAAACTCCCTGCACGCTGTAATTCTGCCCCACCTGCAGTGCAACATGGTTTTACCAAGGTGCAATGTTACTTGCTCTTTTTTTGTTTTACTTCCACCTCTGATTCGGGTCCTAATTCAGCATGGATCGATATTCTGCTTATAGTAGGGGTGGGCAATAAGCGGCCCTCCAGCTATTGAAGAACTACACATCCCAGCATACCTTGCCACAGTTTTACTATTTGACCATGATAAAACTATTGCAATGGATGCTGGGAATTGTAGTTCAGCAGCAGCTGGAGGGCCGCTTATTGCCCACCCCTGACTTATACGCACGCAACGCAGTTGCTTATATCAGCGGTGATATGTAAATGTGTGCATTCGCATTGCGATCACAGCCAGACATAAGGACGCCCACTTCCCCTTACTCACATCTGTATACTTGGGCAACATAGCGAAACAATCGGTAACATCGGACCCATTAAGACAGGTCAGACCTCACTCAGGAATTGCTAACTTCAGCGCACGCTATGAGGCCTCAGGTGTCTGGTATCACAGTGGCTAATTTATGCATGCCCCTGCAACGCCATTGAGATGCACTGGCACGCCTGCATTCGCCCGACCACCCCTCCCGTCACCACCCGCAAACGGCACTTCCTGTCAATCACTCTGCCATGGGTCTGCGTATCCTCTGCTATCGCAGTCCCAATCGCAGCGTCTGGTTTGCGCACTGCGATGCATGTGCAATGCAAATGAATCGGCCGATTGCGTGCGTATAAGCAACTGAGATCCTTGCTGAATCAGGCCCTCTGTACTCAGGCAATATAAGGAGCTACTGATTTGCAGAGTATCACCAACCAATGTTGAGCATGCGTCATTATTTTGCTTTTTAAATAAATGTCTTATATACCATAATTCTGCAAAAGGATTGGTAATTCTGAGTGTGTATGGTCAGTGTCCTATTTTATTAGGTCTTGTCTTCACAGGAATGGTGTCTTTCTTTTGGGATGCAATCAGAACGCCAACCGCTGGGATTCCAGCAGTCAGAATGCAGATGTTGGAATCTCGACCGCAAGTACTGGGGTTAGGGGAGGGTTAGGGATAGGCACTAGGGTTAGGCTGCATCGTGGGAGGGGGTTAGTTTATGCTGCGGGGGGAATGGGGGGGTTAGGTTTAGGCTGCGAGGAGGGAGTGTTAGATTTAGGCACTAGGGTGGAGGTTAAGGTTAGGCATTGGGAAGGGAGGGTTAGGGGGTTAGGTTAGGCTTTCTTACCTGGGGGTGTTGGCATTCTAACCTGGTCGTGATGTCGGCGTCGGGATTCTGACCACCGGGATCCCGAGCACAGGGATCCTGTACCCAACCCCTTTCTTTTGTTGCTCCAGCTAAAATCCCTCTGGTTATTTGGCTTCATAGTAGTTACCTGTTCTCTGCATACCTAGATAGATATATAGCTTGTGCTTCTCCTTACTTTACTTTCACCTACTTCTTACCCCCCTCCAGGGCACCTAACACTTGGTTGCTTACGCTCTGTTGCATATCTAGGTGTTATGGTCACTTATGTATCAATGTATATTATCCATGTCCTTGTCCTATTTTGTACTGTAAGTCAGTTGTCAAATTATTTGTTTATGTACTTTGTAAGGCGCTGCGGAACACTTGTGGCACCATATAAATAAAGGATAATAATAATAATAATAGCTGAAGTTTAGATGGAGGCTTATACAAAGAACAGACCTGCTTCCAATAGACAGGATGCAACATCTGGCTCTACATGGTTATTCTGATGAATCCTAATAGCCTCTCTATTATGTCCTATGGTCATGGTATCAGAGATTAGCTTCTTTTAGGTCATGTTTTGAGTATTTCTTTAAGGGGTTGAGATGAGAATAGGGTTGCCATATTTTAACAATAAAAAACCCGGAACACATCAGGGAGTCATGGCCATGCTCCTCCCACAAAAAGAAAAGAGAATACAATACGCAGCACCGCAAACTCAGCACAGGAGCGGCTCCAGGGCCCCTATGCAAGCACTCAGAGCAACAGCACAGTAGTAACCTTTATACTAGTGGTGCCCTTTATACACAGTATGCCACACAGTAGTAGTGCCCTTTATACACAGTATGCCACACAGTAGTAGTAGTGCCCTTTATACACAGATATTTATATATATATAATATATATATATATATATATATATATATATATTCCGTAGCGCTTTACATAGAATATTTTGGCCATTCACAACAGTCCCTGCCCCAGTGGAGCTTACACTCTATATTCCCTATCACATGCTCACACACATACACACTAGGGTTAATTATTATTTTTTTTTTGTTGGGAGCCAATTAACCTACCAGTATATTTTTTGGTGTGTGGGAGGAAACTGGAGTACCGAGACTCAACACCCGAACCTAACTCAACACACGGCCGTAGTGGGAATCAAACGTACAACCTCAGTGCTGTGAGGCAGTAATGCTAACCATTCCATTGTCTGTGCTGCCCTTGTATTGTTCTGCTTGTATAGTTAATGTGTCTTAATGACAAAGGGCAGATGTATTAAGCCTCGGCGATAATAAAGTGGAGGCGATGTCCAAAGCAACCAATCAACTTCTGTCATTTCAAATACTGTGCTACATAAATAGTTATGTTGGGTACGACGAACTGAGAGACCGATTTTGGAAAGCATTCACATTACTAAAGTCACATTTTATTTGGATTACAGCACAATAGAGTATTCCTCGTTTTTGAGGGGAAAACAATAAATGTGGAAGTGTTAATATATACTATAAAGTTACTTTTTATATGGAAAATGTGCCTTTCACATTTAATTATAACTATCAAGACACTATTCTCTCTCTCTCTGACACTTCATTATATTATGATGTTGTGTACAAATAAGGTAATCCAAACTTCTCCTTTACTACTAAAACTGTTAAACCGCATCTCTACACAATTATGAGCTGTAAGAATACACACTAGTAAGCCTGATGTACGACTGGCACAAAAGCTACAAAGAATTTCCAGATGGATGAGTCTGATTCAAAACATGCATGTACAGTAAATACATGTTACATGTGTACTGCTTTTTACTACTATATGTACATTTAATGCACAAATGTGTCTAAAGGCTCATACACAATAGACAATGTGCTGTATGAACGATATTGGTGAAAGATTTCCCTTGAACTTTCTGTAGTGCAGGACAAACGATATTGGGTGTACACACTGAAAGATATCTTTAAAGATATATTTCAGTGAAGTCATCCTGCCACATCTCTGAACAGGCAATTCTTTACGATATCATCATTGGCCTGCATGTACGGGCTACAAAAGATTTTGTAAACGATACATGGAACCACACATCGTTGGACATTCACTGCATACACACTGAACGATATAAACGATATATCATTGTACGATATCGTTATCGTCCATATCGTTCATTAAAATCGTCTAGAGTGTATGTGGCTTAACTCTACATGAGCCCAGAGTAAAACTATATTAAGATTCAGAGTTTGTGTGTTACCTGTCGCTCTCATAAGGAACAATGTTTTCCAGAAGTAAGTGGAGCGCTATACGGAAACTGAAACCAAAACAGAGTTGCAGATTGTTAGTGTGGCAGTAAGTAGCGAGCCATCCTCCAGCCACTTTAAAAACACTTTACACCTCTGAAAGACAGTGACCCCAAATTAGCAGCCGCCATGCAATTGCAAACAGAGTCTTCCCTACCAGACAGAGGGAAGTTGGAATCTGTAAAGCACTAGCGATAAAGGACCTGATTCTGAGTCACACTCAATGCCGATGTTCACGTAGTTGAGAGATTATTTGCAATTACACATGTGCGAAAAGTTCTAAAAAGAGCTCTATCGGTGCATACGTTACATAGAGTGTACGCACTACGGTGCTGTAATTGGACGGTATAAGAAATGTGGCTGAAAAGTGATGGGCTGCAAAAATGATCTGTTTAGTGAGTGTGTTATGGAAGTGTCGCGTGTGTGTCAATCTAAGCGGCTGTGTTCCCAGACGCACAGCGCAAGCATAGGAGGATGTGGTCAGACAGCAAACTGCTCCTTATGGTGCAAGTTTCCATGGTGTGACCCATGGTGGTGTATATGGACACACTAATCAATATTACGCCGTGCATGGACACTAAAAGTGGGTGTCTCAGTCCTTGCATATTCCGGAGAAAGGATATACACAAGGGAAGGAGTTTGTAGCAGCATTTGCATAAAGACGGGCAACCACCAATAGACGCTTCTACGTGCAATTTTGCTTTGGACTCAAATCAGGCTCAAGTGCTTAGTCAAAATGCTGTTGTAAAATATATCTGTCTAAGACCCGTATTCAATTATCCGCAAAAAGCAGAACTGCAACGTTTTCGCCGCCTTCGCATATTTTTAGGCGATATATCTTTTCCATGCGTGCTCCTGCTTATCTCCGTATTCAATTCCAAATGACGCAAAAAGGCAAACAGGCGAAATCATCAGAAAGCGAAACTGGAGAAAAGTCCCTAAAATTTTGGGGAAATCAGTCTGTACCCCAAAATAGCTGCAATAACATTAGAAATCAATATAGGAGTGTTGTAATAGCCCTAATAACAGTGTTTTGTGTTCTGAAAGTGTCACAATTGGCCGTTATATGCTTATATGCATAAGTGCTGAAAAATGATAGAAAGCAATTTATTTTGGGAAAAATAAGTACTGAGGTCAAATTTGGGGTACATGAAAATGGCTACTAGCATATTTTGATGTCTCTAAAGTACAGATTTAAAAAATCTGAAAAATACACCGGCTGCAGCCTCGTGCAATCCCGAAAACACCTGTCCCATCCATATGGCTCCCCAAAGTACCAGGTCCCCCCACTTTTTACCCATTTTCCAACACTTTTTTAATTTTTGCCATGTCATTTTTGGGGTCTTTTCAAAAAAATGTTTTGGACTGATTAGTCATTAGTGGGGTGTCCAAAGGGTTCTGGACCAAATCCCCACATTTGCACCCCAAAATAGAGATTTTGCACTTCCATTTCACCTGCCTATACATAGAGAAAACTTTTTGCCTGTTTTTTTCCGCATAGGCGAAAACTCCTACAATTGAATACGGAGATAGGTTGAAAACTGGCGAAAAGTCCAAATCGGCTAAAACTTTTCTCCAAACAATATGCAGTTCTTTGATATTTTACACTAGATTGAATTCCAAATGTTCAAATTTGGATGGCCAGCTTGACTGTTCTTGAACAAATTGACACTGGAAGCCAAGTTGGCCAATGACTCCCATGAAAGTGTGTGGGAGATAATTAGTCAATCAGAAAGTGAAAAATATATATACAGTATATACATGCAGGGCTGCCATCAGGAATTGTGGGGCCCAGGACTGAGTAAATAGGCAGGGCCCCCTCTGTGAGTCAGAGGTGAAGGCCGCAGCCGACTACAGATACGGCCAGTAGCGCCCTCAGGCGATCCCGTCATGTGCAGCCGCACACACCCCTCTCTATGGCCCTGTATATCTATAGATTTTATTTTTTGTGTGTGTGTACATACAGATACAGTATACTCTGTCTCTCAAGCCCCCTTCTGCCTCTCTGTAGCCCTGCACACAGTGCTGTACCAGCCCCTTCTGCCTCTCTGTAGCCCTGCACACAGTGCTGTACCAGCCCCTTCTGTCTCTCTGTAGCCCTGCACACAGTGCTGTACCAGCCCCTTCTGCAGTGGCGTAACTACTGCCCCCGCGGTGGCTTGGAGGCACTGGGTAGCTTGGGGGCGACGGGGGCAGTAGTAGTAACTACGGAGGGTGCAGGGGGTGCGGTCGCACCCTCTGCACCCTCCATCTGCCGGGCACCCGCTGAGTGTGTTACCAGCGGGCGCCCGGCTCCTATTCAAACCCCCGGCGGCAGCCGGAGGACGGAGCTCCCTCCGTCTTCTGGGTCCCGCAGGGCACTATGGGAGTGACGTAATGACGTCACTCCCATAGTGCCGAGGAGCGGACGCCGGGGATGGAGCTCAGGAGTGAGCTCCGTCTTCCGGGTCCCGCAGAGCACTATGGGAGTGACGTAATGACGTCACTCCCATAGTGCCGAGGAGCGGACGACAGGGTATGGACGGCAGCAGCTCTGGAGCCGGGATAAAGGTAAATGTTTGTTTTTTTCTTTTGTGTGTGTGTGTGGTTGTTTGTGTGCCCGCGGAGGGGGGGAGCAACTACAGGGGGCTAACTACATGCGGCTAACTACAGGGGGCTAACTACAGGGGGCTAACTACAGGCGGCTAACTACAGGCGGCTAACTACAGGGGGCTAACTACAGGCGGCTAACTACAGGGGGCTAACTACAGGCGGCTAACTACTAGAAGGGGCACTGCAGGGGGCTATCTACTAGAAGGGGCACTACAGGGGGCTAACTACTAGAAGGGGCACTACAGGGGGCCCTGCATAATGGGCACTACTACAGGGGACATTGCATAAGGGGCACTACTACAGAGGGCATTGCATAATGGGCACTACTACAGGGGACATTGCAAAAGGGGCACTACTACAGGGGGCATTGCATAATGGGCACTACTACAGGGGACATTGCAAAAGGGACACTACTACAGGGGGCATTGCATAAGGGGCACTACTACAGGAGGCATTGCATAAGGGGCATTGCATTTTGGGGCACAACTACAGGGGGCACTGTATAAGGGGCACTAATTTGATACACAGTTTACAGGTTATAAACTATGTTCCCAATAATCTGGTTCTACACAGACATAAAAACTGTGCAACAGGTCTTGAGCTGAGGTGACGGACTGGCAGGAGCAGAAAGGAGGGTTGGTGAAGTAGATCTGTCAGGGTGGGATGTAATGGGCATTACTGTGTGGCATAATGTGTATTTGGCATTACTGTGTGCACAATGTGCTATTAGGGGCATTACTGTGTGGCATAATGTGTAAGGGGTCATTACTGTGTGGCATAATGTGTTGTATGTGGCATAATCTGTTGTATGTGGCATTACAGTGTGGCATAATGTGAAATAGGGGCATTACAGCATGGCATAAATTTGTTATAAGTGCTTTACTGTATGTCATTATGTGTTATATGTGGCATTATTGTGTGGGATGTGTAAGGGGCATTGCTGTGTGGCATAATGTGTTGTAAGGGGCACTCCGGTGTGGCATAATGTGTTGTAAGGGGCATTCCGGTGTGGCACACTGTGTTATAAGTGGCATTACTTAGTGTGTCATAATGTGTAAGGCACGTTGCTGTGTCATGTAACCACACACCTTAGATGTAGTCTTTGGGTGTGTTTGATCTTTGGGCGGGGGGGGGGGGGGGTCGCCTGAAACTTTTTTGGCATGGGGGAGCAAAATTTATAGTTACGCCACTGCCCTTCTGCCTCTCTGTAGCCCTGCACACAGTGCTGTACCAGCCCCTTCTGCCTCTCTGTAGCCCTGCACACAGTGCTGTACCAGCCCCTTCTGTCTCTCTGTAGCCCTGCACACAGTGCTGTACCAGCCCGTTCTGCCTCTCTGTAGCCCTGCACACAGTGCTGTACCAGCCCCTTCTGCCTCTCAGTAGCCCTGCACACAGTGCTGTACCAGCCCCTTCTGCCTCTCTGTAGCCCAGCACAGTGCTGTACCAGCCCCTTCTGCCTCTCTGTAGCCCTGCACACAGTGCTGTACCAGCCCCTTCTGCCTCTCTGTAGCCCTGCACAGTGCTGTACCAGCCCCTTCTGCCTCTCTGTAGCCCTGCACACAGTGCTGTACCAGCCCCTTCTGCCTCTCTGTAGCCCTGCACACAGTGCTGTACCAGCCCCTTCTGCCTCTCTGTAGCCCTGCACACAGTGCTGTACCAGCCCCTTCTGTCTCTCTGTAGCCCTGCACACAGTGCTGTACCAGCCCCTTCTGCCTCAGCCAGGCAGCATATTAATCTCCTTACCCTTAAGTTCCAGGCTGCGTCTCTGTGGTTCCTCTCTCCTCTTCAGTTCCGCTGTCTACCATGAAAGCGGTGCCTGTCAGTCCCCCTCTACCTCAGGGGGACTGACCTCTACTCTACCCCTCTACCTCTACTTATCAGGCGCGTGTGACGTGACGATAATAAACTTTATTATACAGAGGCAGAGAGAGACTGACAGGCACCGCTTTCACGGTGGACAGCGGGCTCCAGTAGCAGTAGCGGCAGGGCCCCATTAATTTGCACAGACAGTAGCGGCGGCGGTGAACGGAAGTAGGATGAGGGCCCCTTCACTCGCACTGGAGGTTGCGGTGGTATCGACGGGCGGGTGGAAGGAGCGGAGTGGGCCGGGCCCCCCTTCTCTGTTAGAGTGTCCGGGCCCAGGACAGTAGTCCCAACTGTCCCCCCCTGATGGCGGCCCTGTATACATGACAAAAGACCAGCAATAAGATTTGAATACTACATGATAATAGATATCTAAACATATCTTTGCAAATATATGCAACAAAGATCTCTAGATTTCTATTATCATGTAGTATTCAAATCTTACTGCTGGGGTATATTTACTGAAGTGCGGGTTTTTAAAATTGGCGTTGTTGACCATAGCAACCAATCAGATACTACTTATTTATCTAGCACCTTCTCGAAGATAATAGCTAGAATCTGATTGGTTGCTATGTGCAACATCTCCACTTCTAAAACCTAAACCTTTTGTAAATATACCCCCTGGTCTTTTGCAGTGTGCTGGGGGGGGGACATTTTTTCTAGTCTAGATTTAACCCCTCCCTTTACATGCACCTATGCCAGACCATTAAGTTGATCTGAACAACCACCATTTTATATTACTGTTCTGAGAGGCATAGATAGGACCAACATTGGGAGGGTTTGCTGGTTCCTATAGTGCTATTTGGAGGATTCTGGGGTACCTCCAGGTGAGTTGGCTCTCAACTTAGATATATTAATGTTTGTGCTGTTATCATGTGATATAACAGTATGCAATTATATGACCCAAAGTGGGTGTTATTATCATGTAGCGTTAGGGACACCGATACAGATAAGCCTTGATGCGGCCTGGTGCTTAAACATATCTTTCCAAATATATGCAACAAAGATCTCTGGATTTCTATTATCATGTATTATTCAAATTTGATTGCTGGTCTTTTGCAGTGTGCTGGGGAAACATTTTTTCTAGTCTAGATTCAACCCCTCCATTTTCAAGCACCTATGAAAGACCATTAAGTTGATCTGAAGTCTGAACCACCATTTTATATTATCAATCAGAAAGTGATAAGTGTATGACCAGCTTCCTTGGTTGCGGCTAAATGGCTGGGCTTGTTCTCTACGTATGTGGCTGATGTTCAAATTCAATGGTTTAAATAGAGAACTGAGTTGAATTAGAGACCCCTCAACCTACAGAGAATGTATGTTTCATTGAAAAGAACTAAAACTGTTCTGGATCCTAGTGCTAGGTCTCTTTAGGCCTGATTCTGAGTAGCACAAAATGCCGATGTTCACGTAGTTGAGTGATTTTTAGCAACAGTGCAAGAGCGAAACGTCTGAAAACCCCCACGGTGCATTCATGACAGAGTGCACAGGTGTAATTGAATCAGACGGTGTCAGAAATATGGCAGAAAACTGATGGCCATTCTTGGGCGGTGGCTAGTAGTGCACATAAAAATGAGCTTTCAGTGGGTGTAATCAGGCCCGGCGACAGGGGGGGACTAGGGGCACAGCCGCACCGGGCCGAGATTCTAGGGGCCCCGTAGGTACATTTAACTACTGGCTGCTCTGCAGGCACCCTGCATCACTGGCATTCCGGGGCCTGCGGTAATGAGGATGGCCGCAGTAATGAGTCAGACTGACGGGCCCTATCAAAGAAGGATGATGATCCAACCCCCCTTCCCTCTTTCCCCTCCTGGCTTCTCCCCTCCTCTTACCTTCGCCTCACTGATGACAGTGCAGTTGCCGGGGGCCTGACGTCACACTGTAGTGACCGGCCCCGGCGCGAACAGATGAGAGGCATGCGGTCCTGGTCTCCTACGTTACTGCTGTGTTGGCCACAGGAAGGTAAGGTAAGTTCAGAATTCATTCTTTGTTTCCTTCCTTTCCCTCTCTCTCTCTCTCTCTCCTTCAAAGGTGGGGGTTAAGAAAAGAGGCTATATCTAATATTCACCATTTTAGGGCTACTAATCCACATGATCCAGTTTATGCTGTTAACTGAAATGGCTTGTATATTTTTATATAGACATTATTCATTACAAAATGTAGTAGTTGGGCCTATGTATTATAGTTCCATTTTTTAAACACTGTTTTTTTATTGGTTGCTACTCATTATAATGTGATGACAGCTGGGACATGGGCCCTCATTCAGAGCCGTACGCTCTGAGCAGAGCGCACGCTCTGAATGAGGGCCGCCCTCCATAATTATGGAGCGTCCTCCGTGCACAACATCGACCCACTTGCAAGCGGACAGCCGCTCGCAAGTGGGTCTGAATCAGGGCCATGGTTTCATTATTCTCACGTCTTCACAACTGTCGATGTTTTAGGGGGTAAATGTCCAATTTTTGTATATGAAGTATAGTGGAGGCAGCCTATACAGAATATTAATGGTTACAGAACAGCTTTTAATAAAATAACTTTGGGAAAAAAAAAAAAGGTGTGGGGGGGCCCTAAAAGCATATGTGTACCGGGCCCCGTGATTTCTGTTGCCGGCCCGAGCCAAATTTTTTTGGTAAGTAAATATATATTTTGGCGCCC
Source organism: Taudactylus pleione (assembly GCA_031769625.1). Taxonomy (NCBI): domain Eukaryota; kingdom Metazoa; phylum Chordata; class Amphibia; order Anura; family Myobatrachidae; genus Taudactylus; species Taudactylus pleione. Next base: position 2,558,980 of record JAUIMM010000120.1, read on the forward strand.
TCTGTAATACTTTTGCGTTATAAAGGTGAAAAAAATCTAAATTTTAAACAAAAAGAATTGAATAACACAATACTGCAGTGTATATAACAGAACACAAGGACTGTAACTTATGCAGAAGACAACAAATTATTTTCATAATTGGGAATTCAAGTAGACTACTAAAATGACACACATCAAATGCCAGTTCCATAAGGCAAGTCATTTTGGCTTATACTAGTAGGCAGACCACAGCTGTTGTTCTGTGGCTGGCATTTCCATAGGCTACATTTGTATCAATGTGCATACTCTTTACTGTGCAGAATAAGAGAAAATATTTTAGTGGCATAAAGAAAAATATAACTCCAGGAAGAAAATAATTTAATGTATAAGGCTATCTCCTCTGGAAGGTTAGCTTGTTTTGTTATTTTTAGGTTGTGAGAATATATTATTGGCAATAATACTATACCCTCACCAAGAAAAAATAACAAAACAAGCTAACCTGGCTGAAGCAAAAGGCTATCTAATTCATAAGAGCAGACAGTGGATGGGAGGAGTTAGAAGGACTAGGAGGGTGTCTGGCGATAGCTGTAAGCGCCGCCCCTAGCAGATCTCCAAGTCCTCAGGACCGGCCCCAGGACGGAGTGTTGTTGTCCTCTCCCGGCCGCCGCAGGAGTACAGTCAGGGTTAGGTGCCGTCCAGCCAGCGGCCAGGCCCAGCCTTCATTGCGTACTGTGATGAGTGCGACGTGACGTCATGTCACGTCGGCCGGCCTATCCGCCCACCAATACAAAGTAAAGGAGCCGCGGCCTAGGCCCACCCCCAATAACAGAATAGCGTGGTGCAGTAGCTGTCTCCTAGTCTGTCACCTGCCTTCAATATGCATGGTGCTGGGCGCGGCCGGGTGAGGGCGCCCTCTTTTATGTGGCGCCCTACTCATAGAACCAGCCCTGGGTGTAATACAGGAGTGTTGCGGGGGTGTCAGAGCAAGCGGCTGCATTCCCAGGCGAGCAGCCGAAAGCATAGGGGGCCATAATCAGTCTTCGAAACTACATCTGCCATAGGGCTGGTGCAAGTTTCAATGGTGCAGCAGTTATGAGGACGCACCAATCGGTATTATAGAGTGCACGGAGGCTACAAATGAGAGTCTCAGTCCTTGCACATTCGGCCGCACAGATGTACACTGAACAAGGAGTTTGTAGTGGCATTCCCATAAACTCTCAGACAGGCGGCTGCCAATAGACGCTGCTGCGTGTTCCACTGAATCGGGCCCCTTGTGTGCTTTCAGCAAAGATACCAGTCAAGTAGAATATAGCTTTAGTCTGACAGCTAGGAGGGGGCTTCACACTCAGTGACCATAAACTAACATTTCTATAATATGTTCTATGAAAACATTCATTCACATTGGAAATACAAATGTAGGTTACATATATGTCTGCAATAGCTGTCATTTTATTTTCAAAGAAATTAATCTGCTATATTTTCACCAGTATTTAATATTTACTGTAGTAAATTGGATTATTTTGTTAAATGAGCCAGTGCCCTTTACCACACTATCCTCGTTTGAAAGGGATTCAAATAGATGGGCATTCACTTTCTACTCTATTTATTGCTTAACCGATTGTTTTACCTACGTTAAAGGTAATGGGCGTTTTACATAATGGCTTGTGCATTGCCCGGGAAATAGCATATGAGAAACAATCACGTCTGGGGGCTTCCCTCCTTGCTGGATCTCCCCCGCCTCATGAGTGCTTGCTTGGCAGAGGAACTATATAAAGAAACGGGAAGTAGTCAAAAGGTTGGCATCACAATGTTGACAGTTATGATGAGCTCACAATGTCGACATGTGAAATTTCAACATTGTCAGACTGTTGATATTAGGGTTAGGCTGTGGGCGGGAGGTTAGGATAAGGCTGTAGGCGGGTAGGTTCAGGTTGACACTAGAGGGAGTGGTAGGGATTAGCGATAGAAAAATACTTACCCGAACGCTAGAGGATTGGATGTCTGACCCAGAAGTGATGGTCACATGACCGCCGTGACCAGGAAGCCGTGCTGGAGCCGCTGCAGCTTCCCAGAGCAGGTACGTCATTGCTGGACCACCAGGGATGATATGTTGCTATTTCAACATGTCAACATTTCACCACTGTCTACATTATGACCATGTCAACGAATCATACCCAACCCAAAGAAACCAGTTCTGAAGTTAGCATTGTGCATTATTTTAAGCAGTTTTAGGCAGAGTACAGTTATTTGCAAGAAAGATAGACTGATATATGTGGAGCAGAATAGGTATTGTTTAGAGTCCTGTGCACTTGTCATCTACTTGCCATGAACATAAAAAAAAGTATCGAGTTATACATCTACTTTGCTTTCTTATGACAGAGTTAGTTTATATGTACTGCTTGCCTGCTGACTGACACATTTATTTTAATTGATCTAGGTTTGTATTTCTGCAGAAATTAGAAAGTGTTGTCTGTGCCTACATTGGTAAGTCCACCTCTGTCTATAAAGTCATGGTGTTATTGCACTTATATAGTATGATATATAGTGTATTATTCTACATTTCTATTTTAAGAAACGTTATAGTGTATATACACTTGGGCTTTATTATCCGCGAGTAAACTCCATTCTGTATGTATATGTTTATTCATATAGAGCTAGATAATGTCTTCAAATACAAAAAATAATACACATATGAAACAAAATGTGCAATGAGAATATACATGAGAATTGAGTTATCTGACCCTGAAGAGTTCACAGTCTAAACAGGTGATACTGGAGCATAAAGCAGGGTTGCCTACCTTTAACATTCTCTTCCCGGGAGAAGCCCGGGTAAGAGATGCAGCAGGGGGCCGACGAGGGCGGGGCTTGACGATTCGCGTCATTAAGCCCCACCCCCCGCGCGGTAAAATTGCTGCGATTGGGCACTATTTACATAGGGGGCGGGGTCAAATGCTGTGATTCATGCAGAATCACAGCTTAAGCCCCGCCCCCTTCACGGAGACCCGCGATTGCTGCGGGTATTCTCCTAATTCTGCCCACTTCACTAGGAAGTGGGCAGAATGCGGGAGAAATGCCTACCCTTCCGGGGGTGCGGGGGGTTACCCGAAAAATCGGGAGCCTCCCGCGAAAACCAGGAGGGTAGGCATGTATGGCATAAAGCAATATAAACAAGATGCATTGAGAAGTGCAAAGATGGCCAACATTTTGGAAACCTTTTGGAAAATTTGTGCTTTTAAGGTTTAATTGTGTATAACTGCATTATTTTTAACGAAAATCCTATGAAGGTATATATCACTGGAAAGATAATTTTATACACAATATAATGCAGTTCACCCCGATGAATTATCTTTATTGCATAAAGATTTCACAGAAATCTCCTGCAAAGTGCTAATAAGCACTTCAAATCGCAGTCCCCATTATTATCAATGGGGACCATGATCTGACCCCTATTGCTTTTTGGAGTTTAACACCAGTAGTTTACACCATCTACAGATGGTGTAAACTACTGTTTGCCTATGGGTGCTTCAGGGGCAGGAGAGATATCTTTTGATCTCTCCCCATAGCCCCCGGCCAGTCACAGAAGCTATTGCTGTGCGCAGTGTCTGCTTCAGTGAAAGACTTCTCCGAAATGCTGGGGATATAACTCGCGTGGGACAGCAGTTACCACAACCAATGTCCCTGCGAGTTCCCGGTAGTACATATAGATATTTTCATTAAAGATGAAAATATTCCCAGCGAGTTGGACTGTTTATTAATACATAGTTGTTTGATTATCACTAAGTTGGTTGCTATTTTTTATGCTCTTTTTACTTTAATTTCTTGAAGTAAGCTGTGTAACTTATTTAGGATGGTCACCTAGAAAGAAGAATTACAAAGTAATTACTTTACGTGAAGAAGGTAACCAAAGGAGGAATTTCAAAAGTCAATTCAAAACCAAACTGGTAGAGGTATGTAAAAGAGCCACAACACCATGCTGTGATAGAATAATGAAACACCTGTGCTCAAGTGACAGAAGAAAATCATCTGAATCAGTTCAAAATGATTTATGTGAATGTGGTGTAAGCATCAGTGCCAGACTGTTCCACGCAGACTTCATATTTTGGATAAAACGCCAGAATTACAAGGAAAAAGACGCTTTTATCACTCAAACAAAAGACAGAAAAGATTAGAATGGGCTAAAAAGCATATTAATTGGTCAGAAGAACAATGGAACAGTGTCAACTGGAGTGACAAAACCAGAATATAGATATTTGGTAGTGATGGAATAAACTATGACTGCAGAAGAACTGGAGAAAATTTGCTACCTGAGTGCACAACACCTACTGTGAAGTACCCAGTTAGTGTTATGCTGTGGGGATGTATGATAACAAAAAGTGTGGGCCGAATTTGTGTGATCAATGACACTTTAAATAGCAGCAAATACATGACTGTCCCGCGGTGGGGATGCGGTGAGCATACACCGCTGCTCTACATAGCAGGTAAGCAGCGGTTGACTAGGCGATGTGCACATACAGCACCCATTCACAGTGCAGAAAGAGCCTGGGGACAGCCCAGCATCTCGGAGAGTGCTGAACCCGCCCTTGAAAGTGTTGGAAAAAGGGGTTCCGCAAGGCTCTGCTCCCTCTTCCCTAGGCCCCGTCCCCTTTTCTGACACGGGAGCACCTTCGGTGCACCAAGGGTTCCGACCCACTGCCCACCAATGCTGTGAGGTATGTAATTGCAGCAAAAGGCTTCCCAACAAAGTACTAATGGATATTGTGCAAAATGTCCTTCTGTTTTCAAAATGTCAAATTTAGTTATAAAGTTCATTGTATTATGTTGTATTATGTTCTAAATGAAATTGACAATGTAATGATGTATGCTTTTTGGTATAATACTAAAATATATTAGTGCTATAAGCTGTTAAACTTCAAAAATGCACATTTTCCAAAAGGTTTCCATAATTTTGGCCACTAGTGTAGATGACATAGTTATAGGTAAGAGCTGTCATTGGCTGCAGCAGAGCTACATGTTATATCACAAACGCAGGATTTTGAAAGAGGGGTTTCCAAATCCTTGGTTACCGAACCAATAAAAAAAATCTAGCCACAAATAAATCTATCTATCTATCTATCTATCTATCTATCTATCTATCTATCTATCTATCTATAATATATATGAGGGACTACAGCACCAAGTAAAATAAAAGAGCACTTTTCTTTCGAAAAATATATATATAAAATCAATATTAAAAATTCATATACAATCACAGGGAGATAAATAACAGCACACTACAAATAAAAGCACTCCCTAATAATATAGGTGTCAGCTCTACAGCAATATGATAACCATGGTGATTTGTTAAAAAATGGAAATGGGGACAGTGAAGCTGATACAAAGCGACCGATGTGCTAATACATACTATGATAAAGTGCTGAATAAACCATTAGATAAATAAATTAATAAATGTGCAAATATGCAAAGTTGTGATGATATGTGCAATAAACGCAAATATATATATAAATATAAATTCAAAGTATTGTAAAGTGCATATGACAATAAAAAAACAAGTATAGGTATAAATTAAAATAGGGTATTTATTATAAGTAACAGCTGACCCTAACACATAGGGCAGTACATAAAAATGACTTAGGGCCTCATTCAAACCCACTCGCAAGCGGCTGTCCGCTCGCAAGTGGGTGGATGGTGTGCACTGCGCATGCACACGACGGAGGGAGCTCCGTCGTGCGCATGCGCCAGACGCGACGAGCGAAGGACTTTCCTTCGCTCGTTGTGTCTGATCAAAGGGGGCGTGCTGTCGATGTTGATTGACAGCACGCCCCCTTTGGTGGGCGTGCCTGCCAGACGGAGGCGTTCCCAAGGGAACGCCTACCGTCAGAAGCCAGCCCCACTGACATCACTAGTGATGTCAGTGGGAGTGATTTTGGCTTTGATAGAGCCAAAATCACTCCAGGGCTTGTGGTCGAAAACCCCGACCACAGGCTTCTGGTCGCACTGGCGATGGTCGCGATGGTCAAGACCATCATCCTGCACGCTCGTATGTGCTGTGGGTGGTGACCCACAGCTATACGAGCGTCCAGGAGGACGCTCCATTTTTATGGAGGACGGCCCTCATTCAGAGCGAGCGCTCTGCTCAGAGAGTCCGGCTCTGAATGAGGGCCTTAGTTAAAAAAAAGGGAATGCATATGAGAATGTAAAAAATGGGGATAAGAAATGAAGGGCTTATCTGAATAGAGAATAGGTAAGTTCATGTGAGGCTGGAACCAGGAGTCTCCAACGTGTTTCGTCCGTGTGGTGGACTTCTTCAAGGGATGTAACACTCCTGTGAGGGACCTGATATACATACCCCTTAAGTGAGGATGTTGGGAGGTGTTTGGAATTGATTATGACCACTTCCGGCTTTCGCTGATTGTAAAATCAATTAAAAGTCATGGCTGATATGTATCAAAGGTAGTGTTCCTTTAGATAAGTGCATCACTTTAACAGTGTATAGTTTTGAATCCAGGAACTTGTTTTTCGGGTGTGCACGAAGTTAGTCAGGTCGTCACATGATGTCCGCTGTGTCATTTCCACCCTGCTTGGTGTAGGGGTTAGTATGCCCCCCCAGTAGTAGGCCCCCCAGTAGCAGGCCCCCTGTAGTATGCCCACCCAGTAGTAGGCACCTCCATTAGCAGACCCCCACACATAAAAAAAAACAACTTACCTGTATCCTCGCTCCAGCCGCCGCCCGCTCTGCTGCCACGTGATGAGGAGGGAGCCGTAAGATGGAGCTCATGAGTGAGCTCCAGCCGGCTCCCTCCGTGCAGCAGCCAATGAGAGTCTGTGTGACTCTCATTGGCTGCTGTAACAAACACACAGCTGCCGCTGGCGGCTGTGTGTTTGATCTGTGTAGGGCAGACTGCTATCACAGTGGTCTGCCCTACACTAGAGGAGCCCAGATGTCGGATTCTCTAGCGAGAATTCGACATCAGGCGGCCGCCGTTCAGCCCCGAACGGGGATACGAGTCAGGCGGGGAACACCCGAACAGGGTTCGGGTGGACTCGGATCCCCTATGTTCGGAGCGGTTCGGATTCCACAGAATCCGAACCGCTCATCTCTAGTATGTATTAGCACATTGGTCGTTTTGTATAAGCTTCACTGTCCCCATGTGTATATATATCTATAGACCCCCCTGTAGTGCCCCTTATACAGTGCACCCAGTTGTTGTCGCCCTATGCAGTGCCCACAGTAGTGCCGCTCATGCAGTGCCCCCAGAAGTGCCCCTTATGCAGTGCCCCATATACAGTGCCCTCAGTAGTGATCCCCCTATGCAGTGCCCCCAGTAGTGCTTATACAGTGCCCTCAGTAGCGCCTCTTATAAAGGGCCCCCAATAGTGGTCCCCCTATGCTGTGTCTCCAGTAGTGCCTCTTATACAATAGTGCCAGTGCCCCTAGTAGTGCCCCATATACAGTGCGCCCCCTGTGTAGTGACCCCATTAATGGTCCCCCTATGCAGTGCCCCCAGTAGTGATTCCCCCTAGGCAGTGTCCCCAGTAATGGTCCCCCCTATGTAGTGCCCCCAGTAGTGCCCCTTATACAGTGTCCCCAGTAGTGGTCCCCCTGTGCAGTGCCCCTTATACAGTGCCCCCAGTAGTAGTCTCCCCTATGCAGTGCCCCCAGTAGTTGCCCTCCCTATGCAGTGTCCAAAGTAGTGCCCCCCTATGCAGTACCCTCAGTAGTGCCCCTTATATAGTGCCCCCAGTAGTAGTCCCCCCTATGCAGTGCCCCCATCCCTATGCAGTGTCTCTTACATATATGGGACAAAGACAAAAAAAAACCCACTTACCTGATACCCTGCTCCTGTCGCTGTCCACTCCTCCGTCCTCCCGGCCCGCTCTGCACTAAGGGATAGATGTCATGACATCTCTCCCATCACCAACAGCAGGAGCCGGAAGGTGGCGCTCCAGCAGTGGGTGCAGCAGACAATGAGAGTCTGTCTGACGCTCATTGACTGCTAAAAGAAACACACCGCAACCGGGTAGTACGAGTGTAGTACCCGTCGCCGACAGCAGTGTGATTGTTACTGTGTAATGCGGACCGCACTCACTGCGGTCTGCACTACACTTACTGATCGGCGGGCAGGGGGGGAGGGTTTCTGGGTACTCAGAAACCCCCCCTGCGTGCGCGTATGATCAGAATAGTTTGACAGCAGTTAGGAGCATCTGGGGATTGGATCATATACGCATTAGCTAGCAGTGGTAGAGAATAATAATAATAATAATAATAATAATTGTATTTATATAGCGCTTTTCTCCCACAGGATTCAAAGTCCCTTTACAGACATCAGAAAACATGGTACATTGTACAAGGATTAGGTATTGCAGAAAATAGAAAACCACATGGAGATAATTAAAAACAACCAGAACCTAAAGAGCACAATAAACATATTGCGGGGTTGGGGCAGACATTTTGCGAAAGAACTTCCACGAGTTATACATTTCACCAACAAAAGGTACCAGACGAGGCAGCCATCTTGGGCGCACTACATAGGATTACCCTGGGTGGAATAGGTTATGCCTAGAAGAGATGACACAAAATGAGTGGTTGCAGCGTCCTAACGCTAGGAGTAGAGTCCCACCATAATCGTCAGGTCTATGTAATTTTCATCCCATCCACGAATGTACCAGGTGAGGCAGCCATGTTGGGCGCACTACGAAGGTTACAATGTGGGAGATAAGCCGTACAAGGACCCAAGGCATATATGGGAAAACTGATGTGTGTGGCAGTATGATAAACCCAGTATGAATAGATCCATGTGAAGTACATACTGACTATAGAGGATGCACTTCATTCGAGGTATAGCACGCAGCCGTATCATACAGTGGGGCGGAAGTACATGGCTCAAAACAGGGAATAGCAAATACTGCAAACAGTGACGCAGTTTGGGCATGATGTATATGTGTGACTGAAATATTTGTAATATAATACACCCTGACTAAATAGATCCACGTGTTTGTTCATCCTGCTAAGAAATAACCATCCAGGCAGCCATCGCACTGTGTAGGTTACATCTGGCATGGTGTGCAAGTAGCGGAAGTATAACATCCAGGAGGAGAGAAAATAAAAATAAAGAATGAGAGGCTAAATACAAAGGTATAAAAGGCCAAGAATGATGAGGGGAGAAGAATAAGTCAAGAGCATATGGAAGAGGTGTAATAGAGTGTAGTGCTTTGAATGTTATGTTGCAGACATTATATTATGGACTAGTTAGAAGCCTGTCAACATGACAGGAAATTGTCATGCCTGCAAAAAGTCCCACTTTTCAGTCATTTCGGGGGGGGCTGCAAGTAGAAATGTCAGCACTGGTGGCTGTGCGCGCCCCGAATGGAGCAACATTTGAATTGCTCCGTCGGGCACCATCTAGTGGCTGCCGGCATGCAACACACTTGAATTCCCCCCATAGAGGTCTGGAGGAGGGGGGGGGGAGAGAGAGAGAGGGAGAGAGAGGTGATAGAAAGTAATAAGCGAAAAACAAGTACTTTGCAGTAAGAGAGACAATTCCCATTGCAGAGTTAAGATGAAGATAAATTAATAGGCAGGAGGTTGTAGCAGTCCAGACGAGTTCCCCCCACTTAATCTGCTGTATAATACATGTTTTATGCTTATGGGACCTTATACAATTTAGCAGTTATATTAAAATGATAGGGAATTAAGCTAATTTTAAATACATATGTTGTAACCACAATTACCCATTTCACCTGCAATAAAATAAAGAAAGTAGAATAAAGCTTTATTAATCTCTTAAACAGGTGTGAGTTACAAATTGTCCTTAAAGGGTTCACATGACAACATATCTTCCTCTCTTTGATCCCCTTTCTTGATGTCACAGAGAAGCTTTTAATAATAGTTGGGGGTGCTCAGGGGTGTCATACTGTATGAGAAAAAAACAAGAACAAGAGTTCCGTAGCACCAAAGAATTGGAATACAGCTGACAATAATACATTCTGAGTGCCAGAATACCCGCGGTCAGGATAGTGACAGCATCCCTAGTCACACAGTCCATGTAGAAGGTAAATCTGTGGTCACAGATTGAGCACAATGCAGTCTTATATAATGCTGTGCTTTTTTCCCAGCAGTCTGTACATGTAAAGTGGCCCTGACTAATGGTGGGTACACACTGGGCGATATTACTGAGCGACTGCACGATTACGACATCGTAATCATGCAATCGCTCAGTAATCGTGCACAAATCGTGCACTTTTATGTCGGAAACGACCAGCGATGTGCACTCCCGCTGGTCATTTACGACATTGTCCATCGCCTGAACATGCAGCACAAACTGACGACCTCGTCAGGTTGCTGCATGTCAGGGAATGGGGGAGAGAGCCCGGAGCTGAACGATATCGTTAATGATATCGTTCAGCGGCTGTGCTCAATGTCATGAACGACATTGAGCACAGCCTGCCGGGGACACACTACACGATATCGCTAAGGGAGCATATCGTGTAGTGTGTACCCACCATAAGTATTACTAATGATTTAATGGGTTGTATTGCATAGAGTTATGTGTGTGATTTCCAATATGTTGTCATTTCAATATTGCATTCCAATGTTGTGTAAGGTGTCCATGTCTATTATGATATAGTTATTGTATGGGGGACATAACATGCACCACAAAACACTATGGATGATAGGCCCCTGGATATTCCTGCCACTCAATTCAAAATAATGTGGCTTTTCATTAAAATATTTATTGGAATATGTTAAAAACCAGCCTGGTGGCCCTGAAACAATTATAAGGCTTCAAAATTTCACCCGCCAGTCTTTTTGTTTTAAAATGTTTTCAATAGATCAGCATTCCTACACTCATGCGAGACAGGAGAAATAAAATGAGAACCGTTATTCCTCTCGTTCTTTTCCATAGCTGCTGCTGAAATAGTTAAATTGTAGCGGCGCTCCCCGCTGTCCTGGAACTAGGAATGTTGATTTTATTATTTATATAGAGGGAGAGAAAGATGAGCCTGTACTGTTCAGCTCTCAGCCAAATACAAACTTAAACCATTAATTTGACTGTCACACAGAGCACTTAGACACTTGAAGTGAGATGTTCACTTTCTTAAACTTGTGGTATATTATTCATAGCGGAGACAGTGAGAAGCCGTCACGCAGTAGTTAAGCAGTGCAACAACCTTCTTCTTGAGTTTCTGCAAGTCTTTTTACACTAAGTCCCAACTGGGACAGGAAGTCCCTCTGCAGACAGAATGTCTGCTGAAGCATGATGCTTGGCAGGGATTGTATGTATGCTACATGCCACCAGTGAGCCAGAGAAAAAATCCACAACAAAGAGTCGGACAGAGAATGCATAACTCAGGAAAAATCCGGGGAGGGGGATAGGTTTGTAGCCTTACTCCCACATACACTTTCTGCAACTCAGCAAAAAGCTGACTTCTTAAATCATAGAAACAGAATGATGTCTGCAGAGATCATTTCAAATGCTGCATCTCGTTTATTATTGCTGCATGTCTTCATGACACAACTGTCTGCTTATCCCTGTATGTTTTCATTCCAGTCAGACCCTGACAAGATGGCTACACTAGATTACAGTCTCTTAAGATTTCAGGGTCTCTAGCTAATTTGAATGCCAATGTCTTTTGTCATACCAAATGTGTCCTGTAGTCTGCTGTGTACACTGGAACCATCGATGGGCTAATATTATGCCCTTGCTGTTCCCTGAACATAACTTGGTGTAAACTTTGTATGTTGAGAAAATTCAGCTTTTTCCTGGCTCCCTAATAGTCAGAGTGTCATTAATGGCTTGTGTGTATGGGAAAGTCAAGACAACTGAACTTGCCAAATAAAATTGATAATTACACTAAAGCTATTTAGAAATAAGATATGAATGCAATTTACAGTCACATACTGGGCTTTCTGGGTGGATATAAGCCACTGCATATAATCATAATAAGGTTGTACTGTTGCGTTCTCCCCTTTAATAAATCTAGAGATGAGTCAAATACTATGAATTTGACTCACTACTGTACACTGAATGAGAGAAGTAGCATTGTACAGTTTTCTAACTAAACAATATTAAGAACTATGATTTAGTGTATGGAACAAAATAAGTGGTAGTAGGCAGGGCCGCAACTAGGGGGGGGGGGCTAGAGGTGCACGTGCACCGGGTGCCGGTATGCAGGGGGTGAAAAAGGGCTGACTCAGCCCCTGCACACCCCACGCAGTCTTGTAGTGTGCTGTGATTTGGGGGCTGCAGATTCCATGCGGACTAGCCGCCCGGATGGGCTCTGCTGCAGACGACTATCTAAAAATGGCCACCGCGAAGGAGGAGACAGATGTTAGAGGTCCTACTGGACCTCTAGTGTCTGTTAGGCCAGTGCAATGCACATAGTGTTCCCGGAAGTGCCGGGAGAAGATGCAGAAAGCTGCATCTTCTCCCGTGAAACCCCCTGGCAATGAGCATAAACCCCATGGCAACGAGCATAAACCCCCTGGCAACAAGCATGAAACCCCCTGGCAACGAGCATGAAACCCCCTGGCTATGAGCATGAAACCCCCTGGCTACAAGCATGAAACTCCATGGTAACGAGCATGAAACCCCTTGGCATCGAGTATAAACCCCATGGCAACGAGCATGAAACCCCATGGCAACGAGCATGAAATCCCCTGGCAATGAGCATAAAACTACCGACAAGCATGGAACTCCTGGTAATGAGCAGAAAACCCCTGACAACGAGCAGGTAATTTTAAAGTAATTAGAAGTCTTACTGTGGAGAATAAAATGGTGTCAGGGCAAATATGTAAGTGGCACTTTGGTAATAGGTATTACAGTGTGTGGCATAATGAGTAATAGGCAAAATGGTGTGTGGAATAATGTAAGGGACGTCTGACTAGTGCACTGCCTTATGGATGAGCAAGGACAAATCCAGGTATGGGAAGGGAGGGGGCGCAAAATTACTGCCTTGCACCGGGTGACAGATATCCTAGTTTCGGCCCTGTAGTAGGCAATAGTTATAGTCACCACTCCATTAACACATTAATCCTTCACCTCTATAATAATGCATTACTGCTATAGTAAGACATTACTTTCCCTCACCTGTGTACTAACACATTCCACTCCCTCACCTCTGTAGTAACACCTTTCCATCTCTCACCCGTGTTGTAACACATTCAACATTCCCTTCCCTCACATGTGTAGAAATACAATTCCTCCCTCACACATTATTCTCACTCACACCTGTAGTAACTTATTCCCCTCCCTCACCTCTGGAGTAACACATTCCCCTCCCTCACCTCTGTAATAACACACTACCCCCACTCACCGCTTTAGTAACACATTCCCTTCCCTCACTAGTCAAATAGGGGAGCCACACCAACTGCCAGTGCTGTTTGGCAGCACTTGGGATGACAGTTGGTGTTTGAATATGAACTGTGCTACAGCCACGATGAGACAGTCAGGCAGGACATTGCACAGGGGGACGAAACATTTTAGTCCTTTTCACCCACTTAGGAGCAAAATTTAGAAAAATCCCTTCTTGGTTGGCAACTAAGTCATGGAAGGAATATACTCTCCAATTTTCATGTTTCTAGGTCCAGGGGTTTGGGCTGGGCTTTGATGAGTCAGTGAGCCAGTCAGGACATTTGATTTTATATATACTCATAGATTGCTTTATGTCATGATATGTAATTTGTGATCTTGTTAATCTTTCATAACCAATGTACAGCACTTTATAAATAAGATAATATTAGCATCATATTGGCATGGTGGTTAGCATTGCTGCATCTCAGCACTGAGGTCCTGGATTCAATTCCCATCAAGGCTCTATATGTGTGGCGTTTATATGTTCTCCACGTGTTTGTGTGGGTTTTCTCCCACAATCCAAAAACATACTGGAAGGTTCATTGCATTCTGACAAAAAAAATTAACCCTAGTGTATGTACATCTGATATGAAATACAGACTGTAAGCTCCACTGGGGCAGGGACTGATGTATATAACAAAGTATTCTCTGTAAAGCGCTGTGGAATATGTGTGCACTATATAAATAATTTTCAATAAATACATAATAGTGTTCAGCAGGAGTTAGAGGGGAATCGTAGAAAGACATACTGAATTTTCATACAGCCACTGTTTCAGGTTTCTCACACAAAGCCAAGTGTGAGTGTATGAGATCTTCCAGCAGAACAATATTCCTGTGCTATAAATATCTTTATCTTACACTTGGCAGGAATCTTGAGTATGGTTATTTATATTAAACAGAAATCTCTGCAGACATTGCACGTACAGGCAGCTAAAACCTAGTATGAAAGTGCAGGGGATCAATCTGTATGTACTCGATCTCTGAGCTGACCCCGCAATGGCAGTTGTGCGTTCCCCGTCCTGTATAATGAGACAAGTGGTATAGGTAGGTGTGATATCTTATTGAGTACATTGCTTTAAAATGTTTCTAATAGGATGTCATACAGTATAATGCAGTAGTAGAACTCCAGTTGCTGAATTACAACTCCCATCATCTTTTGTTAGTTGCCAGCTGAGACACCAGACTAAAATGAATGAATACATGAATAGATAAGTGTTGTATAATTTATCTGAACGTGTTCCAAGACATGAGCATGTGTCTATAATAATAAGCATTGCTCTTATGTTTTTATGGTATGCTGGTTCAAATTTGCACATATCCCAACAAGTGAGTGAGACATTGAGGCATGGTATGTATTTGCCCTACATCGCTAGAGGATCAGCAACATAGAAAGCTGGACATTGCAATAGCTTGTAGCAGAAGCCCGTTCATCCCACAAACTGTTAATGCTCTCATGTGAGGAGAGATGGAATCTGCTTGCTGGTGCCTTTATTGTTGTAATATGTTGTAAAACTCTTCGTCTTACCACAGTCCAAAAAATGTTCAATAATTAGATTAAAGGGCTGGCTCAGTGCAGGCATATTTCGAAATAAAATATGGCTCCCTGGAAGCGAGCAGATAAAGCATATAAACAGGAAATAAATTAATAAGCTACAATAAATTAACAGAGACACTGACTATTGTGCATGAAATATTGAGGACACAGGCCAGCGGGATGAAACAAAGAATAGAAAGTAATTGAGATTTCTGTATGTTTGTGTTGTACTTGGAGCTTAGGGCATTGTGCATGAGAACACTTTACAGTGGATCTATGTTCTGCCAGGATCTGCTTAGAAGAAGTTTACGAAAAAAAGAGAGGGAGAGAACTTTTGTTCATTGGCATAATTAAACTTTCCCTTACTTAGTGTGTTCACTTATTGACTTTCCAAGTCTTTCAAAACCAATCCTGGCTTCACTGAGGTCCCATAGGTATTACTCCATATTCATCTAAATATGTCACCTCCTAAATGGATGTTCAGGAGGGAGTTTCCCCACCGCTTCTAGTAACTGCCAAATAATTTTTTGGAAATGTGAGCAGGTACAATACTAAGGAGCTTGCAATACCATTAGCTCTGTGGAAATACATAGATGATGCTGGAAATGTGATATGCTATTTCTTCTGGATGTTAAACAGATATGGCTGGCACAAATACCTGTCATTACATGAGAGGCACGAAGCGAGATTGGATGGACCATAAAGCAAGAACATAGCTGGAAGTTACAGGAGTTTCATACATTTAGATATGGTCTTTCTTTGGAACGTGGGCTGCATTCGCTGAGACAAGTTTATACTGGATGTCACTAAAGATGACACCTAAATGAGATAATAGCTTTCAGGAAAGCTGTCCTTGGGCCATGAAGATTAGTTGTCAGGCTTAATAGTGCTGTGGGGCTTGAGAGGCTGCACCTTGCACTGTTTCAGATGCATTAGACTTTTTGTTCTCATGAGAGCAGGAACCAATTGTCTTCTGAATTACATGTTCATGGAAAGAGAAAGTGCAACAACGTTGGGGGATAGCTGCTTCAACTGAATATCTAACGTCAGAAGACTCCTTAATTGTAAGCATTAGTGGTCTGTTCTATTCAGCCATAAACACTGGTTTGTATGGTGGAGTAGGTGTTCAAAGGACTTAATTCAGCCAGGGGGCAAAGATTTTATAGTGTTAGTTTAACTGCTGAATGAAGCTCTCCAACAATACAGCTCTGTATTCCTCTCAATAACTGGGGTCTTAAAGTTTCCCACAATCATAATGCATAAATCTAAGCTAAACTAATAACTAATTGAAATCATTAATTTATTTATTAACAGTTTCTTATATAGTGCAACATATTCACAATTGGAAATATTGACCAAAACTGGGTAATAACAAACAGACACATCATGCTGTTTAGTACTCGGTGACGTCTGTTTTAGAAAAAGTGGGAGTATCTTTACAATGGATGCTCTTACATACCTATCTGAAGAGTGCCAAACACTGCTGTTTTTACATTACCTCCATCCTTAACATTGATCAGTGTCTACATATTCAAATGAATAACGATTTAATTTACTGTGGCTGCACTAAAATGCTGAAAAAGAGCTAATATTATATATTCAAATTTAAGTACAGAAATTAATTTTGACCTGTTGCAATTTGTGTGTACAACTCAGAAAAACACTGCCTGGTCCAAAACTGATCACATCCTGACTCAAAGTATGCAAAGGCCTTCATACTGAACCAGACTGCTTTTCACAACACTGCATGGTGTCCTCTGAAACACACATATTTTACCAAAGTCTATGTGAGAAAGATCTTTTTAGAGTTTTATCCACTTATCTATTTCAAAGTCGTATAAAAAGATCTCTTGGAAATGTGGTCGCTCTATAATCAGAATGAGAAAACTATAATCAGCCCAAATCCAACAGTGGAATACATTTTCATAATATTGTTGATTACAACAATACAGCCATTTTACCTCACCTTAGGGTTTGGCTACATAGCCAAAATACTTATGTCACAGCTATATAAGAAGTAATTTACTACCCAATATGGATATTGTATATTCTCTCTACCAACTTGTCCAGAAGATCTCCAAAACAAACACTTCTATGGATCACCAGAAAATATCACACCTCTTAAGACATAACACATATCTCAACACCCATAAATCTGTTCATTTAGCTTTTAGTATGGAATACATCATTTAGTTACAGGCATGTCTTTCATTCTTTATGTTCGAGAAATTGAGCAGGTTGTCCTCCATTAATTACGTAATAAATGCTTATATCAGATGGTCCCTTATGTTCTCAGAGGTATTTGAAGTAATAAGGGCATAACCGGGCCCTTTCCTCCAAGCCAAATACAAAATTAACTCAGTCATACGTACATTTTCAGACCTCAATTGGCATAGCCTCCTATGTTAAGTGCTTCTCAAACTCAGTCCTCAAGACACACTAAAGCTGGGTACACACTGACAGATACATTGGCCGATCAATCGATCGTCCAATGTATCTGCTGCCTGTCGGGCAGTGTGTACCCGAGATATGTCGATGAACGTCTGCAGACATATCTGTCCATCGGCAGGTGTGTACGAGCGGTCTGCAGACCGCCCATACACACACAGCGGCAGCTGCGGAGAGGGGGGCGGGACACACCCCCTGCCCGCCGGGACATGCCCCCTGGTCGCCGGGACCTGCGGGTAGACACAGATGATGGTTGTTCAGTGTGTATGAACAACCATCATCTGCAGATATATCTGCAGATCACTTGATCTGCAGATATATCTGTATAGTGTGAACCCACCTTTACAGTACAGGTTTTAAGGATATCCATCCTCAAACGCAGATGATTAAATAAAAATGACAGAGGTACTATAAAATGCCTGTACTCAAGCATGAATATCCTTAAAACCTGAACTGATAGTGTGTCTTAAGGGCCGTGTTTCAGAAGCACTGTCCTAGATGAACTTCTCCTGAAGGACACCACCCCACACACACACCTTGTAAAGCTATTTCCAGCAATTATATGAAAAAAATTAAACGATGTTTGTACCCAGCAATATTGTCAACGGTGGGGGTGCCGGCATCGGTAATCGGTAAGTGCATACACACTTGCCGATGCCATCAACCATGGCGGGGGGGGAGCAGGCCCATGCTGCCATTCGACAGCATGGCATCGCTAACGATATCCCCAGATTGTACTGCAAGTACAAGCGTTAATGACCGGCAGTACTGTGCATCGTTAACGATCTAGTGCGTACACACTTAGACGATTAAACGAAATTGTCGTAACGATGTGTCTTTATCAGGAATATTGTTTAAAAAATCAGCTAATGTGTACGCACCTTAACGCTTTATACATGCAAGTAAACAGACTGTATTTTCAATATTTATTGACCCTCTGATAATTGTAACTGCCCCAAGTGCACCCTATATTTCAACACCTAATTCTACTTAAAAGTAAATGAAAAAAAAGTAAATTTAATTAGATAAAAGTAAAATTATACTTACATACAGTACATGACAAAAGTTTAAGGAGAGGAGCATTGACTACACCGCTGTTAGTATAAAAATAAGGCCTGCTTGGGAAGGAGAGAGAATCTCATTAGATGCAGTTTGGAAGCGGTCATAGGGGCGTATCTATAATGGGTGCAGGGTGTGCACACCCTCTGCTGCAATGCAGCGCAGCAATAATCACTGGGAAAATGGCGGCAGCCATTTTCCTGGTGACCTGCTCATGTGCAGTACTAATGGGAAACCACGCACGTGCAGTATATTTTGGTACTAAGCCAGAATCTACAGTGCACCGCGGGACCACCGGATAGAGGAGGGGGGTCTCCTCCTCACTCAAAACTCCCATGAGCGGTCAATTTGTCATATTAACATAATGTAGGTAAACAAAATTTTGGGGTGAAACTGGCTTATCAGTAAATAATCCTTGTGAAAGTGGTTCCTGTAAAAGATCACTTGTCTTACAAGCTGACTCAAATAAAATATCTAGAAGACAAAGTGCAAATTGGAAAAATAGATGAAATATTTGGGCAGCTGTGAAACTTTGATTTTCTGTTTCTGTTAAACTGTCTGACAATATGAAACGTCATTATTTAAAGGTTTGATATTGTGTTTTCATTTTCATTCTTGTTCTGTTGTCAGTTATTTCATACTAACAGATGACTGCTGTATGTGTATTTAACTAGTCTAAGGGGTATATTTATCATAATCCGCATGTTAAATGTTAAATATTTTATGCCTAAATTCGCAACGTAAAAATTTTAATTTTCAAGCAAATTTAGAGCCGGATTCAATTATCCGAGAAAAGCCGCCTTTTGCCGAAAAGCGTTCACAGGTGCAAACTTTTCATACAAAACTGCATATCGTGCAATTCTATTGCCGAAGTTTTTACATGTGCAAATACTTCATAGACAAAAAAAACGGCGAAAAGTTTTTACCAACTCAGAGCAGGTGAAAAAAAAAAGTGCAAAATCCCTATTTTTGGCAAAAAAATGTGTGGACTTGGTTCAGAACCCCTTGGACACTCCCCCTATTGACTAATTTGGCAAAAACTAGTTTTTAATTAGCTTAATTTGGCCAATAATGAAATGACAAATGTTGGGGTGAAATTTTTTTTAAAGTACTGGGTCAGGTACTTTGGGCGGCTGCATGGATGGGACAGGTGTTTTAGGTTTACAGGTGGCTGCAGCAGGTGTATTTTTTAAAATGTTTTAAAACTGGACTTTATAGAAACAAAATTATACTAGCACCCATTGTAATGTACCCCCAATTTAACTACAGAAATAATTTTCTCCAAAAAACATTGCTTTTTATCATTTTTCAACACAAGCAAATATGCATATAACAGCCATTTGACACAATTTAAGAAACCTATGTCAGGCTTTTTATGGGGTACAGACTGATTTAACCAAAATGTGCAGTACTTTTTGCTGGTTTCGCCATGTGCAGTTTTCGCATGAATGCGTTTTCGCATCTTTTGTAGTAGGGTGAAAAAAAAGGGAGCACGCATTGCCAAAAGACGCAAAAATATTGCACCAAAATACGCGAATAGTGCAAAAAATTCTCTGGCGTTAAGTTTCCGTATTATCACGGCTAATTGAATCTAGAACTCAGCAAAAAGTTCTTGCAGGGAGACGGTCTCCAATTTAGAACCTGTCCTGGCGAAGAACTGGGACCAGAGTTATAGTGTGCTTCCTGGTTCTGGTTCTCTGTACGTACTGCACAGCAGCTGTCATGTGTCAGTGAAGGGACAGGTAGAGGGATCTGGGTGATCTCTCTCTGAAAAAGTCCCTAATACAGTAGCTTCTATAGGCTAACTCCATCTTCAGCTTGGTAAATCCGACAGCAGATCCCACAGAAACCTATGGGGGCTGTATTTGTGATCAGAAATGGAGGTACCACGTCAGATACCTAAGATATCTGCTGCAATTCTGCCATGGCACATCTGGGGATCCTTAATATTTGCTTGTACCCCACAAATATTAATTGATAAATAGGGGCATATTTATTATCATTTGCGGTCTGCCACTGATAATAAGGATTCGCAGCAATAAGAAATCCTTATTTTGGCAGTATGTATAGGACCAAAAAGATCAACAATCGTGATCAACATCTAAAGTTGAGTTTTCCAAAGTTGTTTGGGACAGACATTGAATCAGTAGGATAGAATTCCGACCATATATGTGGCCATTATTTGACCATGCTAATATTGGCCTGTCTGCTCCTGCTATCCATTGGTAATTCATTGGGCGTGTTATCTGACTTGGAGGCCTGGGGTACCTTATAGTATACTCATTTAAAAATGTATCTTTAAGCCAATGTTGGTACTTTCACTGATCACAATTAACTCAAACCTACTAGCAGCAGCACTTTGTAAGTGGAGGGTGATGTAAGCAATTATGTACCTACTTCTGGTTTTATAACAGTTTTAGAGTGATGTTTTAAATCATATCTTGCTGTTGGCAGATGAGTGCCGTGAGATTCTTTTGCTGGTGTTTTGTATTTGTCTGTAGTTAATTGCCCTTCCCCTTGTTTGCCCTGTTTTCTAATTTTAAAGACTGAGTAACGGGGAATTTTATTTTTATGTTCGTACATGGCCAAATCTATCGTAGATTTGGCCACACAGCGATCTTGGCAGCTTTTACTTTTAGGGAAATTTGTCTAGTTCTGATCTAAACCATATTTAGCTCTGATGAGCTTCCAAAATACACACACACACACACACACACACACACACACACACCATCCTTGCTGACTTCAGCAAGATACTGTATTCTCTGGGAGTTCTCCAGGGAGGATGGCCCAGGTGGGCAGGGTGCTGCAAATTTCATCATAACAACCCCACCCCTTGTGATGTTACTTGGAATTTATGACTATGCGTCGCTTGGGCCAGGGCCACACACATATATCGAGCAGCCATAAAATGAAAACTACCTGCCTAATATAGTGTAGGTCCCTCCCGTGCCACCAAAACAGCTCTGACCCATTGATGCATCGACTCCACAAGACCTCTGAAGGTGTCCTGTGGTATCTGGCACCAAGTCGTTAGCAACAAATCATTTAAGTCCTGTAAGCTACAAGGTGAGGCCTCCATGGCTCTGACTTGTTTTTCCAGCACATCCCACAGATACTCGATTGGATTAAGATCTGGGAATTTTGGAGGCCAGGTCCACACCTTGAACTCTTTGTCATGTTCCTCAAACCATTCCTGAACAATTTTTGCAGTGTGGCAGGGCGCATTATTCTGCTAAAAGAAGCCATGAAGCAGGGTGGACTTGGTCAGCAACAATGTTTAGTTAGGTGTTGGGTGTCAAAGTAACATCCACATGAATGCCAGGACCCATGGTTTGCCAGCAAAACATTGCCCAGAGCATCACACTTCCTCCACCGACTTGCACTGTGTGTACTGACACCTTTTTATCATAGCCAGCAATAACTTTTTCAGCAATCTGTGCTACAGTAGTTCTGCTGTGGGATAATACTTAGGCTTCGCTACCCACACGCATCAATTAGCGAAGATGCCCATGACCATGTCACTGGTTCTCCGGTTGTCCTTCCTTGGACCGCTTTTGGTAGGTACTAACCACTGCATACCAGGAACACCACACAAGACCTGCCATTTTGCAGATGCTCTGACCCAGTCGTCTAATCATCACAATTTGCCCATTGTCAAAGTCACTCAGATCCTTACACTTGCCCATTTTTCCTGCTTCCAACATATCAACTTCAAGAACTGACTGTTCACTTGCTGCCTAATATATGCCACCCCCAGACAGGTGCCATTGTAATGAGACAAGATATGTTATTCGCTTCACCTGTCAGTGGCTTTAATGTTATGGCTGATTGGTGTATATGATCCTGTTATTAGTGTTTGTATTTCTATTAATTTGAAGCAACTTTTATATTAGGCCAATCCCACTGTTAGAATTGCATTACTCTTGCTGAATGCATTGCAGGAATTTAGCAGGTGAAAACTAAGAGGCTGTTTCATCAGTTTGTGTTGTGTTCTGCCCGAGTCCCTTCATGGAACAGCATCCTAGGTCTGGATACGAATGCCTTATGGCCTTTTCAGCAGTTGTATTTTTTGTGCAGGGTCTCAGAGATTTGTATTTGATGTGTGGCCCCAAAGGTGGGAATTAGTACTTGTAAATCTATGTCTTTGCCAGTGTTGCATGCTCTATGAGCTCATGTCTGCTGAGATAGACAGAGCCCATGGAGAATTAAGTAGGTGTTGAAAATTAAGCGTTTATTTAAGAAAGCTTATTTTTCATCAACAAATACCACGTTGATTTCTGTGCTCCAACCTTTCTACACGGGATACCCTTAGTAATATACATGTTTGTTTTCATATGGCTGAAATTATATGCGCTTCTGATTCTTCAAACACTGCGTTCACACAACAGAAATGTGTACTTGAAGCTGTAAAGGGAATTGCAAATACAATGAGGAAAATAATGAAGTCATTGTAAACTTAAAATGTAACTAGGTCTTTGGTGCGCCACAAATTTAATATACTATGACTATAATACAGGAACCCCCCTCCCCCCCATGCATTTCCCGTTACAATTATGGGAAATGCAATCTGCTTACTAAAAATATGTGATAATTAGGGCTTAGCTGTTTCTGTGTGACTTGATTTAAATATGCAGAGACATTGATAATGATCTGCACTGTGCAGAATTACTAATATTTTGTAGAGCAAATATACAAAATGAAGTCAATATTTACTTATAAGTAAAGTATATCCCATGTGTTGAAGTATAATGTCCATAGTTACAGCTAAATGCTGAAATCAGCACTGAGACCTCATCTCTCATTATGGGCTCTATTTGTTTTCATATTATTTTTACTAAAATAAAGTGAAAAAGGGTGTTTTCACACCCTTTTCACATTATTTTAGTATCGCCTAAATTTACTAAAGGGCAACTGGAGTAGAATACGTAAAATTCTACTCCAAGCCCTAATTATCACTTATTTCTAGTAAACAAATCACATTTCACATAATTGTAATGGGAAATGCAACCTGCCAGAGATTTACTAAAAATATATTGTGAAAAAATACCGGGGGGAGCCCTGTGATAAGCCCAGGAAGCCCAGGCTCTCCCCTGGTTCCTCGACTCCTGCTCTGCTCTAACAGGCAGAGCAGAGCCGAGAGCCGGCCCCAGTGATCAGCTGTGTGGTCTAAACAGACCACAAGCTTATCACTGCTTAAAAAGAAAAAGTAAGAAAAACCTTACCTGAGTCCAGGGCTGGTGATCGGTGCTCAGGTGATGTCCTCCGTGGCTCCGGTCAGCTGGTTTCCCATCCTGCACAATGACCTGGAAAGTGAAATTAAGGTGGAGGGGTGGAGGGGCAGCTGTCGCGGGGGGTCGCGATCGCGGGAGGGGTAGCGGCAACCGGTCGGTGCTTGCAAGGCACCTTGTCACTGTATTTTTTCCGATAAAATACAGTGATATGGCTGCGGAGGGGATTCGCAGGGACAGAGCTTTATCGCAAGCTCTGTCCCTGCAAGTAATTTTTAATTAATCCCTGTGATATTGCCTAATATCACACTACAATCTGCATTTTAATGCAGATTGTAGTAAATAGGGCCCTAAGGGCTCTATTTACTACAATCTGCATTATGAATGCAGATTGTAGTGTGATATTATCGACTGAATTCGCATTGCGAATTCAGGCAATATCACAGGGATTTACTAAAAATTTCTTGCAGGGACAGAGCTTGCGATAAAGCTCTGTCCCTGCGAATCCCCTCCGCACACTTATCACAGTATTTTCGCAAAAAAATACCGTAACAAGTACTGATGCATGCGCCGACCGACCATCGCTAAGCACTGCCCCCCGATTCTAAGGCCCCCCCCACGACCCCCCCTCCCTTAATTACACTTATCTGCAGTCATCGATGCTCCGGTGATGTCCTCCGTGGCTCCGGTCAGCTGACATCCCATCCTGCACTGGGACTCGGTCAGCTGACGACCGGGCACCAGTGCAAGCTGGGAGACCAGCTGACCGGATGGAAGACATCACGGGAGCCCCAATCTCCGGTCCCTGGACTCAGGTAAGTTGTTTTTTTTTACTAATTTTTTTTTTTTTTCTACAATGTATCAGCGTGTGGTCTGTTTAGACCACACAGTTGATCACTGGGCCCGGCTCCGGGCTCTGCTCTGCCCGTTAGAGCAGAGCAGGAGTCCGGTAACCGGGGAAGACCCTGGAAAACGCCACCTCCAGATGGCGTTATTATCACAGGGCTTCCCCGGTATTTTCTCAGAATTTATTTTTAGTAACTTTGGCCAGATAACATTTCCCATTACAATTATGGGAAATATGATCTGCTTACTAAAAATATGTGATAATTAGGGCTTGGAGTAAAATTTTACAAATTCTACTCCAATTGCCCTTTAGTAACTGTAAGTGATACCAAAATACTAAAATAATGTGAAAAGGGTGTGAAAACACCCTTTTTCACTTTATTTTAGTAAAAATAATGTTAATAAATAGAGCCCTTTGTGAGATAGTGCCCTGAATGTGGGGCTAGGTTTTTCTGTTACTGTATGCTGACAACATTATAGCATTATTTTGTTTGTTTTAACCTGGAAATACTGAACAACTGACCACTCTACTGAGCAAAATACCCCAGGAATATCACATTAATTTAATATTATCATTTTTTTTTTTACAAATAAAATGATAATTTATTATCGTTAGCATACGGCAACAGAGAACAAACAATTGAGCCCCCATTCAGGGCACTACCTCACTTCTTCAACCCTGACTATCAAGGGCAGCTAGTCTGAGCACAACTTCATGCAAAGTCTCAGTCCTGCGTGCTTCTTGCAGGTATGGCTCACTGGCCTGCTTGGCTGCCACAGCACCACCTGGGCTGTAAATTGTATGTCTTTCTCTAGCCAAGAAATTATTATACTCTTATGGGATGGATAGAGTTGTCTTTTGCTAACATATTTTAATAAATATAATTTTATTTTACTTTAATAACAGGAAAATATAGACTAAAAAATTGGATGAGGGCCAGAATTGTTTAAATCTTAATAAATGACATTACCTGATGTTTTACCGTGCCACATTTGTGTGGTTTTATAAAGAGAAAAAAGGTCTTCATATCTCCTCACATTTGTAGCTGAAATTTAAACAACTGTATTGAAAAACTGAAAAACCATGGCCGGAGAGGGGTTGTCCTAGTGATGTCTCAGGCTGCCAGTTGTCACCACAAGAGTGGACCCTAGGCTGTCATTAGCAGATGCAGTGTTATTAGGTGCTGCCTCCCTAAAATAGAGGCAGGTAATGTTTTTATTGATTTGGAATTACAATTGACTTAATTGCTCACAAGTATGTAAATCTTTGCATGTGTGATTGTCAGAGGGAATGCCTGTTCTTATGTTAGTGGTCTTTGGGCCTA
This sequence comes from Taudactylus pleione, assembly GCA_031769625.1. NCBI lineage: Eukaryota > Metazoa > Chordata > Amphibia > Anura > Myobatrachidae > Taudactylus > Taudactylus pleione. The sequence continues at coordinate 2,584,754 of JAUIMM010000120.1, forward strand.
ATTCAGCAGTGCATGCTAGTGCACTGCTGAATGCAGATTCCCGATGTTCGGGAATCTGTGCAGGCACCAGACCTGTTCTGCGCATGTGCAGAACAGGTCTGCGAGCCCGCACAGAGACAGGCAGCAGTCTGCTGCCGTTTGGGGGTGGGGAGGGGGCGGCGATGCCCTCCGTTTCCTGAAACGGAGGTGTGTCGCCGCCGTTGGGGGGGGGGGGGAGAGGCCAGGATCTCTGTCGGCTGACGGAGATTTCCTGGCCTCTTACTCTAAACTGCGGCGGTCGGCTGCGAGACCCCATGGGTCACGCAGCCAGCCGATGGTCCGCAGAGGATCCGATGCTGCGTTGGACAACGCAGCTCGGATATGTAATGTAGCAGGAGGCGTGATGCCTTGTGCTGCATTACCATAGTTGCATGGATCACAATGCTGCCTGCGTGCATACATCATGTATCTATAGCCTGCGTGCAGCTTTACAATTGCAGTCCTTGCTGAATCAGGTCCTTTTTATAGCAGAATGGAAAATCATCTAATGGACTATTGGCTGACCAGGACAGACCAGGAAATAATAATAATAATAATAATAATAATAATAATAATAATAATTTGGTTTTCAATATTTGTTTAGATTGACTATAGACCTAGTTGTTCTAAGGTAAACGTTCAGAATAATCTGCATAAATAACATAAATGAGCTCAGAATTCCAAGCAGCCACAACAGAGAACAGTTTCTGTATACAGGTGGGAACAAAGCACCCATGTACACAATACTGGTAAATACATTCTTTCATATTTCACATATCAGAACAACGTACAAATATTTAATTTTCAAACTAGCTGTGTAAATGTGATGAAAACACAGATCATATAAGAAGTAAAGTTATAGGGCCTGATTCAGAGCCGCTCGTAAGCTAACCAGTCAGTGCGGCCGAAATTCATGTGCTCGCAAAATAGCGAATGCCTGCTATTTTGAGTGACAGAAAGAGGCGTATGTGGGTGGTAACAGGGGAAGGTGCTTGAAAATGGGGAGTGGAAATCAGAACGCAGGCGTGCTTAAAGGTCAAAACGGGCATTTTATGGGTGTGCATATTTAAAACAGCAGCGTCATTGACCACGTCACTGGGTTATTTTATAGTCAGAACTGCTCGCAAAATTGTGGTAGCAAACACCAACCCCAAGAATAGCGAGCAGTTCATACCCTTGTAGATGTACTCGATTAATCTAATAAATAGCGGACATGACGTAGGATGCGAGCGGCCAGGGGGCGTATTTTTCCAAAAAACGAACGCAAGTTTTGTTCGCTCGTTCAGACATAGAGGCGTGAACAGACCGCAAACAGCGAACGGTTCATTTGAATAGCCACACCTTGTTTTAGAACGAACGACCGCAAATAGCGAGTGGCTCTGAATGAGGGCCATAGTTCATTAACAGCCAGAAAGTTGCAGGTTTCACGGAGCATGTACTACAGGTAGTATGCTTTTGTAATATTTGGTATACCGAACCATGGCATGCAAAATGCATTCTACACCCTCCTTGTTAAAGTAAATAAAATCTGTTGCCTGTATGAGCCTTGCTGCCTACAACCATGAGGTAATATTAATCCCTACAGCTCTGCACTTCAACAAAGCCCATCTTTATTCAATGGCAGATTCCAACATGCTACCTGTTACTGCATATTTCTGCTAAGTAAAAGCATTCATTAGTCACTGACGTCAGCTGCCATAAAGCACTGAAATATTTAAATAGCAGCCCTTATAGAGAGGATGCTGCTTGTAACAGCCTGTCTGTCTAGATTAGGGAGGTCTACTCTTTGAAAACATTCCAGGCAGGTGTTCAGACCTCTCCCAGTGGGCAAGGCCAATCATTTGTCCAGGAAACCCGCTCCTACCAGGCTGCCCCCAAAAGAGAATTTGTAAGCTCTTGTGTTTGTTAAAGATTGGTTGTTTGTGCTGCAAAGAGCCTCCTCTATGTGATTGATTTGGGCTTCTGTACAGTGGCACACTGGAGCCATAGACTTGTACTGCTCACAAAACAGCTAATTCACCTCTGCTGCACATACAAAATACACTATGGGGCTGATTCTGAGTTGGAAGCAATAGCAACTAATACCCCTTTTACACCGGAGCTAAAACCCGGGTTTTTGAAGGGTTAACCCGGGCAGCTCCCTGGTGTTAAAGGGGAGAGAGTTGGATCGCCGGGTCGAGTGACCCGGCAATCCAACCCAGGTAACTAGCAGGGTTTAACACGGGCGTAGCCCGTGAAACCCTGCTGTGAGAACAGCGCACTCCGGGTCACGATGACCTGGAGTGCGCTGCTAGCCGGCCGATTGGTCCGGCTTCAGTGGCGCTTGGAGATGACATCATCTCCAAGCGACCACTTTCACTCCGCAAAAGCCGGGTCTATGCAGACCCGACTGCGGTGTGAGCTGCGCTGACTCGGGAATATCCCGAGTCGGCGCCGGCAAAATTCCGGGTCTGATCCGGATAGGAACTTTGTTCCAACTCCGGGTCAGACCCGGAATTTAGGTGGAAAAGGGGTATAATTTAGCACTGGGACATACCATGTTGCACTGCAAGGGGTGGCAACAGATTTATTTATTTTGCATGCAGAGTAAATACTGGCTGCATTCGCGTGTAGCTCATATATACTGTGCAGCCTTATTTTACACTGCAATTTAAAATTTGAGTTTGGACACGTCCCTCTAAATCTCTGCACATTTTAAATCTGTCACAGCTGCAGTGCAACATGGTTATGCCAAAGGTGCAAAGTGACTCCTATTTTTTGCTTTACTCCCAACTCTGATCAGCCCCTATGTTTAGTCCATACAGAAGTATTTCAACTAATATCTGCTGATGTTGTTTAGCCAAATGCCGCTGTGATTCCAGATATCATGCTTCTAATCTGCTGTTAGTTGTGTAGTGTTCATTTAAAATTATAGTTCATTTTTACTTTGTACATGGTAAAGAACAGGAAATTACAGATGTGTCCACATACATCTAGCCTCCTTGCACGTTAAACAGCCCTTCTAGTCACACCATGCCGTGGCGCGACTCTGTAGAGCCTATCTTTTCTTGTGACCTTTTCCCTTAAAATGCGTCTTATATGCAGCATGTCTGTTCTGTGTGCGACTGCTGCTGTATCTGCACGCAACATGCTACGTTACAGTGTCACAGCCGCTGGCACTATAGCGTAGTATTCTGCATGCAGATACACCCGCAGTTGCACACAGAATATAGACATGCTGCATATCATTTGAATCAGCATAATCTGCCTGTGTGCCCTATTCACATTGCTGTGTGAATAAGACATTTTAAGGGAAAAAGTTGCACGAATAGACGCTTGGCGCTGCTGAGTCATACGGCGCTCACACGTTATGTGTAATGTGACTTGTAGCGCATGGAGGATAGATGTATGTGGACACATCTGAATGTAATATAACTCACTAAACAAAGAGTTACAAGCTGGATAACATACACTCTGTAACTCCGTGCTCCCTATAGGTGCGCTTCCACACTGCCTAGCAAGGCAGCTACCATTACAATATGCATAGGGAGATTATATTTTGGATATGACAAATTTTTTCTGCAGACAGGGAGATTATGTGAATACATCCTGTCTCTGTAGGATGAGTACAGCTTGACTCACATTATGTTATAGTATAAGCAAACACCTGTTTAGCAGTAGACTTGGTAAGAAAGGAATCTGAAGTGGCAGCAGGCGGCAGCCACCTCAAACCCCTGCGATTTTGCTGATTTCATAAAGCCACTTGTCGGTAGACTAAATTACAGAGGAATGTTCACCTGTTTTCTGGGACAGCCCTGCACCTACAGTGTAACTGGGCAGATCTAGCATGTTGGGACCTGTGTCAGCCAAGCAGCACAGAGGCATGTGGGGAGCTGTATGATATTGTTAATGCTGTGCCCTAGGGCTATGTCAAGACATATTCCATGGAGAAGAATGTGGTTGTGTTAATAGCAGGCAGCAAGCCAGTCGTGTGCTTGGAGATGATTGTAGCGATGTGCGGGAAGGTGTGTGCCCTGAGGCGGCTCAACTCTGCACCTGCTTGTTGGGCTGTGATCCTTGTTCCTACCTGTCTATTGTGCAAGGCTGATCTGCAGTTAGACTTCTCCCACTTGAGACAATGAAGGACATTTATATATAGTCATCTTTCTAAAGAATGCTCCATTGTTAAAACAAGACTGTGATTAAGTGCTGCATCAGTGCAATGACTGTCAGCATTTATGTACAGCCCCTGATGTGTAAAGGCCTAGGGTACAGGCTACTTTAAAATATACTAAAATTGATAATATGTTCATCAAACATGCCTCAACTATGAAAACAGACATATGCCAGAACTAAGCTTTGCTCATCAAATTGTCAGTTGTTTTTATTATTTTCATGGGCAGGTTCACACAAAGTGGTTTCACCATTGTACCATCTGCCACAGATGGCAATAGTGCCACTACTTATAAAGGTCACTACTTATAAAGGTCACAAAGAATAGTACAAGTGCTTTCTTTTCTAAAAATGCTGCATTAGTCTCATTATTACACAGGCATTAAGTTGCGTTGTAATATATAGTGATTTCTGCCAGCTCCAGATTACGTTTCTGCGCAGTTTTCTAAAGCTGGGTACACACTTTGCAGATTAGATAAACGCTCTGATCCACAGAGCGATTTTACAAACAGTGTGCAACTTGTACACACTGAGCTACACACTGTGGGCCTGATTCAGCAAGGATCGCTATTCTGCAAGAACACAAGCACCGCAGTTGCTAATATTAGCGGTGAAATGCAAATGTTTGCAATTGCCCACTTCCCCTTACTCACATCCGTATACTTGAGAAACACAGCGAAATAATCGGTAACATCGAGTAACATCAGACCCATACGCACAGGAATTGCTAACTTCAGCGCACGCTATTAGGCATCAGGCTGTGCATGGTATTGCAGTGGATAAAATATACGCCCCTGTAACGGTGTTGCAACTCACTGGCACGCCTGCGTTCGCCCGACCACGGCCTCGTCACCACCCACAAACGGCACTTCCTGTCAATCAATGTGCTCGGGGTCTGCCTAGCCTCTGCAAACGCATTTCCCATTGCAATTGCTAGTTTGCTCACATATTTTGCTAGAGGTACCATACAATTAGCAAATTATATTTAGACATTTCTAGAGGTTTTGGAAAACATTAATCAGCTTCATTAATCCATTTGCCAAATGCATCAGATTTGTTTACGCCAGACATTATTTTCACAGTAACTTTTTGGCTGAGTGAATGCACCCTGCAGTAGTCATTGTAATACTGTACTCAGGTGCACACTGTGCAACTCCCAACATGCTCATTTTATTTCCTACCAACATGCCGAGGGAACAAAAAGAAGGTTGTATCAGAAACACGGGCACTTACTGCAGTGGCACAGACCCTTAAATGCTATGACTAAATATCGACCCTGTCTGGCTGTTTAGCAATTACTTACAGTTAAACACAGTCTCCAGCATTTAAAATTGCCAACACAAATATTGGGAAAGGAGCAAGAGGAGAACAGAGTATGTCATGCTTTGATTAATGTCATATAAAAATGTTTATTTGGAAAAATGGTGCAGTCTGCATACTTGACACAAAATATTTTTCTTTAACATTTCTTAGGCTGTTCTCATGGTAATTCAAGGATTTTACTTTAATTGCGGCAAAACTGAATAATAATAATAATAGGACTTAAATGTATCACATAGATCTTCAGCTATTTAGTTACTGATAGGCGACATTGTACATGTTCGAGCCTCATTATAGTGAAATGGCCTGGAGGGAGGGGCCTATTTAAAAGGTGACCATTTTAATCTATATAAAAAATAATATATATATATATATATATTATATATCTATATATATATAAAAACACACAATGGGCCTGATTCAGAGCCGGACGCTATTTGCGCTCGCTCGTTCAGAAAAAAGGGGTGGCTATTCAAATGAACCGTTCGCTCTTTGCGGTCTGTTCACGCCTCTAGGTCTGAACGAGCGAACAAAACTTGCGGTCATTTTTTGGGAAACTACGCCCCTTGGCCGCTCGCATCCTACATCATGTCCGCTATTTATTAGATTAATCGAGTACATCGACCAGCGAATGAACTGCTCGCTATTCTTGTGGTTGGTTTTTCCTACCGCAATCTTGCGAGCAGTTCTGACTATAAAATAACCCAGTGACGTGGTCAATGACGCTGCTGTATTAATTATGCACACCCATAAAACGCCCGTTTTGACCATTAAGCACGCCTGCGTTCGGATCTCCACTCCCCGTTTTCAAGCACCTTCCCCTGTTACCACCCACATACGCCTCCTCCTGTCACTCAAAATAGCAGGCATTCGCTATTTAGCGAACAAACGATTTTCGGCCGCACTGACTGGTTCGCGCATGCATATTACGATCCGTACGCATGCGCAGTTGTGCAAACATCGCTCGGAATGAACGAGCGGCCGCTTACGAGCGGCTCTGAATTAGGCCCTATATGCCACGATATGCCACATTTGTGCGATAACTTCGCACTAGTGAAAACTTTTCACACAAATGCAGCTTATCGTACATATAATGCAATCTTATTAGCTACGGCTTTTCAGAGGTGCGAGATCTGTTGTGCAAAGTCCCTATTTTTTGGCCAAACATGTTGGGACATGGGGCCTGATTCAGACCCGTTCGCTAGATGCGGCCGCTTGCTCCCAGCGTATGCAAAATCATCTAAGTGACGTCAAGGCAGGCGATCGCACGGCAAGGCATAAGCGTTCGCACCTCCACTCCCCCGTTACTACTGCCCTGCCCGTTACCACCCACAAACAGCCTCTCCTGTCACTCATTCCACTGGGCTGTCTTTGCTGGGTTTGCGCACATGATGCCTACGCAAATGCATAACATCAGCCGCATACGAGCGAGCGGCTGCTTGCGAATGGGTCTGAATCAGGCCCATGGTTTGGAACCCTTTGGACACCCCCCTTAATGACTAATTAGGGAAAAATAATTTAGTAATTAGCTTCATTGGGCAAATAATGACATTTCATTTTTGGAGTGAAAATTTAAAAAAGGGTTTAAAGTAGTGGGGTAGTAGTGGGCTGTATGGATGAGACGTGTTTTTGGGATTGCAGGTGCAAGTGACAGGTGTATTTTTAACATTTTTATTAAATGCACTTTTATGACACAAAAACATACTAACCCATACTTACATTGTACGCCCAATTTAAATACAACATTTATTTCTCCCCAAAAAATATTGCTTTCTATTGTCTTTTCAGTGTTAGAGAAAAAAGCATATAACAGCCATTTGACACAATGAATATGGTCACTAAAACACTTCTACACTATTTTAGTTTGACACTTTAGGGGGTACAGGCAGATTCCCCTATTTTCACCTGCACTTTTCACTGCTAACACTAAGAACATTTTCCAGGCGAATGTCGCATCGCGTCTGTTGCAGTAGGATTTCGCGAATCCCCACAGCCGTGAAAGAAGCGAATAATGACAAATTCGGGCAAACAGTGCGAAAAGTTAACGTTTTCACAGCTAATTGAATTCGCCCCAATGTGTGATACTACTACTTGCTGGAAAAGACATGAGCGGGGTTGTTATTAAAGTGAGTGAAACTATAAATAGGTATATCTATAGTTATGATATTGAAAAATTATATTCTAAAATAAATGGTTTATTATTACCTATTAATTTAATGCGCAGTCTAAGCTTTCAGTTCCACTGTGCATGCATGAACCAGCCAGCCACTCTATTCATGTGCATCTCCTGTAAGACTGGCTCGGCGAAGAGGTAAGGCAACACTCTTGGTCAGTATTACCTAGGCAGCCGGGTATCATTTGCTGCCCTAGCTATATATTAATTGTGCCGATAGGTGATTTTTGCGGCGATAGCAAATCAGTCTTAACACTACACAGTAATCAATAGGCCCCTTGATCTCCAATAGTTTACTTATGTGAGTTATCCATTTAGTTGGTAATGGCCTGAAACAGTAAAGTGTTTTTTTTTTTAAATCACATGTTAATCAAGGAATGGAGACATCGCATCATGTATTCCTTTAGCTTAAGCTTATAAACAGTCCTAACCACCTTGATGCTTTGTAATACTGGCCACTCACAGCGGCCTGAAAGCGCTGGGTGACAGAATTACTCTCCCAGCTTGTCCAGTTATGTTGATTCATTTCCAGCATCAATTAAGTCTTTTTAAAAATCACATATCACAATATAAGTCTTTGTCCGACCACACTTATCAAGGTGTTAAATGGTGATCCTACGCACGCAGGGGTCACACATGCAATATTGTCAGGCCAACTTCCTGATGCATTTGTGACTGTATATGCACAGGTGGATACATTGCTGTAGAATCTACAGAATACTGCAAGAATTCACCATCTCCTCAATGGGGGTATACTGTACATAGTCATGTCTTTAGTCAAAAAAATATTCACAGGAAATTGCAGTGTCTTGGGAACCATTATGATTTGTTTGGTACATTACCAGACATTGATGTTTATACATATATCTATTCGGACACAATGGCCTGAAATCACTCAACGTGCAGCTCCACAACAATCCATCATCAGGTAAAAATCAGATTTGGCTTGATTGGACTGCGACCAATCAGGATGAGTGACTGTTTTTGCCTATATGCGGGGATTATTCGAAATCGGTGACTTGGTTCTAAAATGAAGAGTAGCTAACTGTAAATAATCGTGTGTACTGATGTTTAGAACTTTTAAACATATTTTTAATGTTAGTGGCTATTTAAGTTGTAACACTCGTCAACTGTGTAGAAATGTTATTAGCTTTTAGGTGACTTTTTCAAAGGCAAGAAGCGAGTATTGCACAATGTCATCCATCTACTTGTGCTCACATTCACTCTTCCTTGTTGTTTATTCTGTAATGAAGCTATCTCACATTAGCAACATGAGAATTGTATATAAAGTTATATTATGAGTTCCTTCAATTGGAATATTTTGATGTATATAAAGTACATACAGGCCTGATGCTGCAAATCCTCAGTATCATTGTATGGCTAGAAGATGACCACTATAGATCTCTGTGTGATCCCACTAACAGACCCCACTGATGTTTGGCCCAAGCATGGGTGGCTGTATCTTGGAATGAGGAGCAGGGTCACTATATGTGTGGCCAGCTCAACTCTACATTATAATTCAACCTTTGGCGTGGAACACTTTTAAAAGTAACCCCAACCCCACTAGCTCCCCTCCCTACCTGACCTGTTTTGTTGTGTGCTCTGGGATAACCATGCTATGTGCTTATTGTCACAATGCTCACAAAAGACTTGATTTAGTTTAGGCTGCAATGTACTATGCCCCACCTGCCAAATGCTCCTGCTGTAATTACACTTCAGGCCACCAGCTCAATGCTTTTAGCACAATGACCGTTGCACTGGGACTTGAACTTCAGCAAACCATAGCAATGTTATGATAAGGAGAGGACATAGAGGTCTGCTGCAATCTCCTCCAGGTTGGCCACCCCATTCTTCTGAGACCCCAACAGTGCAGAAAAAGGGTATCCTACTGGTGACATTATTTGATTTATAGATAATTAGCATGATCCTGAATATATAGATTGTTTGAGGCCTTATGGACAGGGCTGAGAATCTCTGTTTTGAATTGCCTGTAAAAATGAAATGATGTTAACAATGAAATGTGTCTACCTTACTCTTCCCAGCTTTACAAATTCATTTATTTTAGTATTTCATTTCTATTGTCAGTGACCGGGTTATCAGGTATTCTGCTGTTTTGGTCTTTCAAGGCCCTGAGGGATGACTCACCCGTTATTGAAAGGAAGGAGCCTGGGGCTCAGCCAGCACCGTCTCTCTCCCTGTACGCAGAATGCTGACAGGTTGACAGGTGAATCCATCCGAAAAGTTTGCTCAGCTCCTACACCATCTCACTGTGTGGTACAAGGCAGTCAGGCTCCATGGACACCTGTTCAGGAAAATAAATCACAATTCCCGAAAAAATAAACCTCAAGTCTGTTTTCTGTTCCTCTAAATCTACAGGCTGAGGTTGTACATAATATAGTGCTAATATAGAATAATTACAAATACAGATTTGTCCTTCTGTTAACTACAGCACTGTTGACATTCCACAAATTCTCAGTATCTTTCAACCTGTTGACACTTTTCAAATACAGAGAACAGGTTTCAAAACAGTTCTGGAGTGTAGACAACTGGATAGATTAATATGAAGGATCTGGCTGTATAATTAATTATGATACCTTCCTTATGATAATAATGATAATACTAACAGCAAATTCAGGGGGATATTTATCAAAGCTTGGAGAGAGTTAAAGTAAAAACCAATCAGCTCCTAACTGTCACTTTATAGGCTGTGTTTGAAAGATGGCAATTAGAAGCTGAATGGTTAGTACTTTATCTCTCTCCACTTTATCTTTCACCAAGCTTTGATAAATCACCCCCTAAATGCTGTAGAACTTATGTTTTCCACATGTAGTACATGTTTCCCAAGTGGTACCACGGATAGATTGAAGTGCATGTCTTATTACATCCCCTCTCACAGTCCACACATAACCTCACATATTGTCTTTCTTTCACATACTCCTGACATTTTGCCGACATTCCTGTGTGACTGGATCATGCAGCCCACCAAGAAACTCTGCATTCTGGCCGGACCAAATTGCAATATATATAGCACCTATCCTTGTGTATCAATGCCTATTTCCCTATAGATTGTAAGCTTGCAAGCAGGGCCTTCCTACCTATATATCTGTCTGTTATTACCCTGTTTTGTTCTATCAATGTTTCCAATTGTAAAGCGCAACGGAATATGCTGCGCTATATAAGAAACTGTTAATAAATAAATGAGTGTGATCCTGGACTGGTAAGTATTGTATTTGCCTGAAGAGGTGGTGTGTCTGAGTATTTCAGTAATAAAATAGGCAAAAGCCAAAACTACCACACAACCGATATATATCAACTTGCTACCGTACATGGCTTGCATCATTGTCAACAGATATAAACAACTGTCAGCCATATAACTGGCTAACAATGGGGCCACCTGTAACATCAAAAACCTAAAAATGTGTACAGTAATGTTGCTATACCAGCATAGTCTTTTAGCCCCAATCCTGTTTTGTCTAACATACTAACAATAACATTGCTCATTAGTAAATAACACTTAAACAACATTTATCAGAAAGGTATATTTAAAGCATTAAGGCCCTCATTCAGAGGCGGTCGGAGGATGCAAGCGGTCGCTCAGAAACTGGGCGGCCGCTTGCATCCTGACCGGCCGCCTCTGTTTCGGTCGTTAGGCTGTGGGTTTACACCGACAGCTCTAATGACCGGTAGGGTGATGGTCGCGATGGTCATAGACCATCGCGACCATCGGGGCTTACGACGAGACCCTAGGGTAGGGTCTCACTTGTCGTAAGCCCCAGAGAGCTTCTAGCTCTGTCAGAGCCGGAAGCTCTCCACTGACATCACTAGTGATGTCAGTGGGGCTTCCCCCAAACGGCAGGCGTTCCCATGGGAACACCTCCGTTTGGGCTGCCACCCCCCCGGCCCGCCTTCCAAACGGGATGAGCTGTCAATCAACATCGACAGCTCGCCCCCTTTGGAAAGAGACCAGCTACGACCGGCGCTGTCGGTCGTAGCGGGTCTCACGCATGCGCATGAAGGAGCCGGCTCCCTCGTGCGCATGCGCACTGGACAAACATCGAGGCGGCCGTGCAGTCGTAGCCCTAAGATGCATAGGTGTGGCTGAATGAAGCCCTAAGATGCATAGGTGTGGCTTATTATAAATGTACTCATAAACAGACTTTATGAGGGTCTTGGCAAATATATATATATAAATCATACATGCCTACTCTCCCGGAAGTCGCGGGAAGCTCTCGATTTTTCAGGTAACCGCCCGCCCCCCGGTAGAGTAGGCATTTCTCCCACATTCTGCCCACTTCCTAGTGAAGTGGGCAGAATGGGGAGAACTTCCGTGGTGATTGCGGGTCCCCAATTAGGGGGCGGGGCTTAATGACGCAATTCTGCAAGAATCGCGTGTCTTGGTGCTAGATGAAAAACTAAAACCAACATGAGATAATAATTACCAGATCCAGTGTCCAAGATCATAAGGTCCCTTTAGCAATGCTGACAAAGCTTTAACAAATCTGATGGTCCCCTGTGACACAGGTCCGGTCTGTTGGTATATTGGTAATCTCCTGTAGCACAATTCTGTGCACATCTATGTGCACAGTCAGTCAGAAAGTCAGACAAATGGGATTGAGTATGGCACCCTTCATCTCCTAAATGTATAGTTATTGTCATTATGGAGATTTTAATTAGCTGTAATTTCAGCCCACACTAGTCTAATGCACCCCACACAGGGATATGTAAAGCGTTTGATAAACAAGTACTGGATGTTAAACTTAGACTGCTCCAACTCCCACGCAGATATAGACACAATAGTGAAGTCTCTGATGCTGTCGTGAAAAGACATGAAGGTTGCTCCGGGCCTCAACTTACTTTGTAATTTAGAGGGAAAACACGTCTTCCAGGCAGAGATGAAGACATAAGGTGGGGTAGAGTTAGTCACCTGTGAAGAGATCTGGAAGGGCAGATACTCTATGCAGTGATCTCCTGAGGTCAGATGAGCATCAGAGCTGTGTACGTGATGCCTGACAATGTAGGGAAGAATTTGAAGATTAAGAGGATAAGACAGAGCAGGACTGGGAGCGGGTCCCTGTGTGCGAGGGCTGTTTATTTGTGTGCAAAGAGGTTACAGAAGCAGATTGTACCTCCTGCATCAGGTGCTGTCATTCAGCACTATTGCTTTTCTCTTGCTGCACTGTTTTGCTATAAACTGAATGTTGCTAAAGATTTATCATTTGTTATGTAGCCTGTAACCCCCATGAGCAGGGAAGTCATTCTGGTCATTCTATTCTGACACTTGGTGGATTGCAATATTGACAAGGTTTGATGAAAATATGTGTGACTTTTCTGTACCCCAAAATACCAACATACCAGCAAAACATGATGGATTGATAATGCTCTAATTGGGACTGTGTGATTCAGTTGCTGGATCCATGCTGATGGGTCACCCATGTGGGAGTCAGCATTGGATGCACTCACATCCCATCTCTCAGGCTGTGTTTGGGCAGCTTTAGTGGGGGAAGGGGGGGTATATTTATTATCAGTTATGTATATAGCACACATATATTCCGCAGTGCTTTGCAGAGAATATTTCTCCTTTAATGGAGCTTTGGCTTGCATATTAGAATTAAGGGCATATTTATTACAATTTGCTGTTTGCAACCGGTAATATTATCGCCGCAAATCGCGGAAAAAAGGTTCCTTATTCATCAGGATGTATCATTTCTGAGTCACCGGGGCAGGAGGGGGACAGGAGGGGAGCCGCTATTGTGCATTCTGGAGTAAGTATGGATGCACAGCAGCATCCATAGAGACCTATGGGTCTGTGGCTGCTGTTGGAAATGGTGGGACTGCGGCAGATATCCGAGACACTTAATATATGCAGTTATCCCCCCAAAATGGGTGTTTTCAGGGGATATGCCGCAAATATACTTGAATAAATAGGCCCCTTAGACAGGTAGTAATCGATATGTAGATGCTAATTATCTTAAGCACTCATTAAGGCTGATAGTGAGTGCAGTCCACTTCAGGAAGAACACTTATCACAGGCAATCATGTTACATAAAAAATAAAGTAACTGATTTGTAACAAGATCTGAGTTGTGTTTATTGATCAACAAAACACAGTAATACAGGATGTGACTACAATGTACAACAGCAAATGCAATGCATTTCCTCTCCAATCCTGTGTTGTCTAAATAAATATATAGGTGTATAAAGTGTCCAAACATTCTGTAGTAATGTACTGTGAAGTTGTACCAGGTCCTTTAGATAGAATATATAGTCTACATCACTGCTTCTAGTGAAGTGCATATCAGTGTACAATATGCCTAAAGGCTTTGTGTTTTTACTTGGCTTTAACAATGCTGCTATTTCTGGGGTTAAGAGTAAGTGCCATATTTTTGATGGCATATGAGAGAATATTGAAGTAGTACATATGATTTATTTAAACTTCTGTGGACAGACTATGCCACAATCAGTCATAATGGTAAAATTAGCGCAGGATGCAGCAGTAAGTTATGGTTGCACAGGCTGTTATGGTTGCACACCAGACACACAAAGCTTCATTTGGAAGCAGTGGCGTAACTAGGGTATTTGGAGCCCAGGGCAAGATGAAAACCCAAGCCCCCCTACATGTGTGCGCACCGAAGGCCATTGAAAAATAGGGGCGTTTCAACATGACACACCCGTTTCTAGTCACTCTGGGAACATTCCTTTCCATTCCATATGCACCTTAATGCCCCCAGTAGTAGTGCCCCTCTTGCAATACCCACTGTAGTAGTGCCCCTTATGCAATGTCACCAGTAGCAGTGCCCTAGTAGTGCCCCTTATACAGTGCCTCCAGTAGTGGTCCTCCTTATGCAGTGCCCCCAGTGGTGCCCCTTATACAGTATCCCCTATGCAGTGCCCCCAGTAGTGGTCCCCCTTATGCAGTGCCCCCAGTAGTGCCCGATACAGTGCCCCCAGTAGTGCCCCTTATACAACCCCTTATACAGTGCCCCAGTAGTGGTCCCCCATATGCAGTGCCCCCAGTAGTGCCCCTTATACAGTGCCCCTGATACAGTAGCCCCAGTAGTGGTCCCCCCTATGCAGTGCCTCCAGTAGTGGTTCCTCTTATGCAGTGCCCCCAGTAGTGCCCCTTATACAGTACCCTCAGTCTTGGTCCCCCCTATGCAGTGCCCCCAGTAGTGCCCCTTATACAGTGCCCCAGTAGTGGTGCTCCTTATGCAGTGCCCCCAGTGGTGCCCCTTATACAGTACCCCTATGCAGTGCCCCCAGTAGTGGTCCCCCTTATGCAGTGCCCCCAGTAGTGTCCGATGTAGTGCCCCTTATACAACCCCTTATACAGTGCCCCAGTAGTGGTCCCCCATATGCAGTGCCCCCACTAGTGCCCCTTATACAGTGCCCCTGATACAGTAGCCCCAGTAGTGGTCCCCCCTATGCAGTGCCTCCAGTAGTGGTCCCTCTTATGCAATGCCCCCAGTAGTGCCCCTTATACAGTACCACCAGTCTTGGTCCCCCCTATGCAGTGCCCCCAGTAGTGGTCCCTCTTATACAGTACCCCCAGTATGCAGTGCCCCAGTAGTGGCCCCTCTTATGCAGGCCCCCAGTAGTTCCCCTTATACAGTGCCCCAGTAGTGGTCCCCCCTATGCAGTGCCCCCAGTAGTGGTCCCTCTTATGCAATGCCCCCAGTAGTGCCCCTTATACAGTACCACCAGTCTTGGTCCCCCCTATGCAGTGCCCCCAGTAGTGGTCCCTCTTATACAGTACCCCCAGTATGCAGTGCCCCAGTAGTGGCCCCTCTTATGCAGGCCCCCAGTAGTTCCCCTTATACAGTGCCCCAGTAGTGGTCCCCCCTATGCAGTGCCCCTTACACAGTGCCCCCAAGAGTGGTCCCCCTATGCAGTGCCCCCAGTAGTGATACAGTGCCCCCAGCCATATATGTAGTGCCCCTTACATATATAACACAACAAACATACGCACAAAACACTTACCTGAATCCCCACTCCTGCCGCCATCTGCACCTCCGTCCTCCCGCTTGGTACCTCCCGCTCGTGCCGCAGGTCCGACGGCGCCTAAGGCACGAGCCCCGGCTGACCCTCCCTGGTTACGCCACTGTTTTGAAGATAAAATGCCAGCTCAGTGGGGTAGAGGTGCATCAAAAAGTCCATCCTCCCCCACCCCATTTGTCTCCACACCTGCACCGTCATCGCCCCTCCACTGCCGTGGTTAGGATTCTGTGCCCACCCCCATGTAATTGTTGTAAACACAGCTGCCAACTGTGATCTTTCAACTGCTCAGCAGTCCCAGTTGCTGTTTTTTCCAACCGGCCGACGGTGAGATTCTGAGGCATGGGGGTCATGCTGTACCCCAGACACATGCCTAGTGGGGAATCCACCACTGTATATACACCTATCAGCCATAACATTGAAACCACTGACAGGTGAAGTGAATAACATTGATTCTCATTACAATGGCACCTGACAAGGGGTGGGATATATTAGGCAGCAAGTGAACAGTCAGTTCTTGAAGTTGATGTGTTGGAAGCAGAAAAATAAGCACAGATTTCTACAAGTTTAAAGGGCGACATATTATCCATCTAGTACTTGTTTTCATGTCATTCTTTCTCTCACATATCTGTCCTGTGTGGCCATTCTCTCTTTTTTGTCTACAAGCAGAAAAAATGGTCAAGCGTAAGGATCTGAGTGATTTTGACAAGGACCAAAATGTGATAGCTTCACGACTGGGTCAGAGCATCTCCAAAACGGCAGGTCTTGTTGGGTGTTTTCAGCATGCAGTTGTTAGTACATACCAAAAGCGGTCCAAGGAAAGACAACTGTCATGGACACCCAAGGCTCATTGTTGTGCGTGGGGAGCAAAGGCTAGTCGATCTGCTCCGATACAGAAGAGCTACTTGCTGAAAAATGTAATGTTGGCTATGACAGAAAGGTGTCAGAACACACAATGCATCGCAGCTTGCTATGTATAGGGCTGCAAAGCTGAATACCGATCAGAATGCCCATGCTGTACCCTGTCCACTGCCGAATGTGCCTACATGAGCGTCAGAACTGGATCATTGAGCAATGAAAGAAGGTGGCCTGGTCTGATGAATCAAATTTTCTATTACATCAAGTGGATGGCTGTGTGTGTGCATCATTTACCTGGGAAAGAGATAGCATGCCGACTGGGCAGTGTAATGCTCTGGGCAGTGTTCTGCTGGGAAACCTTGGGTCCTGCAATTCATGCGGATGTTACTTTGACATGTACCACCTACCTAAATATTGTTGCAGACCAAGTACACCCCTTCATGACAATGGTAATTCCCTGATGGCAGTGGCCTCTTTCAGCAGGATAATGCCACACTGCAAAAATTGTTCAGGAATGGTTTGAAGAACATGACAAAGAGTTCAAAGTGTTGACTTGGCCTCCAAATTCCCCAGATCTGTATCCAATCGAGCATCTGTGGGATGTGCTGGAAAAACAATTGAGGCCCCGCCTCGCTACTTATAGGACAAATGATCTGCTGTTAATGTCTTGCTGCCAGACACCACAGGATAACTTCAAGGTCTTGTGGAGTCCATGTCTCGAGGGGCCAGAGCTGTTTTTGGTGACCTACACAATATTAAGAAGGTGGTTTTAATTTTATGGCTGATCAGTGTGTATATATTATGTGATGTTTTGGGGAATTTTGCTAAGTAGAGTGGTCCGTGGTGCAGTATTTGGGTGCTCAAATAAGGGTCTTCACAAAGGTGGTTTAAACAAATAAATGATGCTCTACAGTTTGTCAGCACAAAGAAAACAGGGGGAGGGGTAATGCACCATGGAGGTGGGGGATAATACACCCAGGAGGATCTACTTTCAGTGGGGGTGGGAGATGGGCCCCAATAAAGTAATTTGATGCTGAAAGAAGGGGGTGTAACATAATAAAAAAATTACACTGGTCACAGATGAGAGGGGTTGCAAAATATGGGGGAGTTTCACACAGGGGGTGGGTCGTATATTTTACTACTAAGTGGGTGTGGGGGGTTCCAGTTAATAGGATCTATGGGCCTGATTCAGAGCTGAACGCTCTGACCAGAGCGCTCGCTCTGAATCAGGGCCCTCCTACCTTTTTTTGGAGCGTCCTCATGGACGCTCGCATAGCTGTGGGTTACCACCCACAGCTATAGCGAGCGTCCATGATGATGGTCGCGATGGTCTTGACCATCGCGACCATCGGGCTTGCGACGGAGACCCTGCGGTAGGGTCTCGCTGCCGCAAGCCCTGGAGTGATTTTGGCTCTATCGGAGCCAAAATCACTCCCACTGACATCACTAGTGATGTCAGTGGGGCCGGCTTCAGACGGTAGGCGTTCCCATGGGAACGCCTCCATCTGGCAGGCACGCCCCCGGTACGCCCACCAAAGGGGGCGTGCTATCAATCAACATCAACAGCACGCCCCCTTTGGTGCGAGACCCGGAGCGACAGCTTGGCTGTCGCAGTCCGGGTCTCGCGCATGTGCACGACAGAGCTCCCTCCGTCGTGCGCATGCGCAGTGGGGCAACATCGACCCGTTTGCGAGCGTCCTTTGCTCGCGAATGGGTCTGAATGACCCCCTATGATCACTGCTGCCAGATCTAACCTACGCAGTGCACCCAAGATGGCTGCCTCGGATGGTTCCGTCATGGGCAATGATCAAATTATGCAGTGCATATCACACCACACAGGTTTTAGTAAACACTATTTTGATCTCACACTTTTTAGTGTCGCCCAAGATGGCTGCCTCGCCTGGTACACCCATGGGTGAGATGAGAATATATGGATCTGTTGGCTATGTAAGGGCGCTGCAACTTTACCATTTTGTCATCTCTTCCCGGTATTACCTATCCCTCCCAGGGTAACCTATGCAGCGCACCCAAAATAGCTGCATCACCTGGTACCCTTGCGAGTGGGATATAGAACCCATGGAAGTTATTAACCAAAATGGCTACACCAATCCCTGCATTATGTCCACTGTACCCGCTATGTTCACTGTTTTTGTTCTTTTATTTCTTCTTTATTAATACTAAACACCTGTGCTTTGTATCTGAGGTTGTAAAGCGACTGAGTCCTGATGGAGAAAAGCACTATATACTGTTTAATAAATTATTTTTGGCAGTGGGGCAAAGGAGGTAAGTATACAATTGGGGCCCATGGGCACGAATGGCTGCGAAACACCCCCTAGGCATATTTTATGTTTCAATAAAATCTTATATATAAAATGAATTGTGCTGTTTATTTGTTTGTCTGTCTGGCTATGCATACAGACACCCCTGTACCGATTGGGATAAAACCAATGTAAGGTGGTTCAGTTGGATCCTGGCCAGGTTTTAGGAGGGTTAGGGTCCCGGTCGGACCTCCCGTTGGTGTACCCTGGGCAGAACTTTGACCCAGGGAGCCTGTTCTGGGCCTTCCACTGGATCGATTTGGATGAAAACTTCACAGAGGTGGCAATTGGTCAGGGCTGCCTAATGGATTGTTTGGCGACGGATGGCCCTCATGGCGGAGTGCACTGGGAAGAACTTTGAACAAGGGAGCCTATTCTGGGCCTTCCTCTGGATGGATTTGGACATCTTCACAGAGAGGTAACTTTGGATCCCAGAAGACATAATAGGGGGTTGAAGTCCCAGTTTGACCTCCTGCTGTTGTACGCTGGGCAGAACTTTGACCCGGGGACGCTGGATAGAACTTTGACCTGGGGAGCCTGGCCTTCCACTGGATGGATTTGGATGAAAACTTCACAGAGGGGTGGCAATTGGACTGGGATGCCTAATTGAGTGGTTGGGGTCCCGGTCGGACCTCACAGCGCAGTGCCCAGGGAGCCTGTTCTGTGCCTTTCACTAGATGGATTTGGATGATATCACATAATAAAACTTCATAACTTGAAGATTTAAACCCGTGCAACACCAGGTACTTCAGCTAGTATATAAATATATTTGGAAAATGCTTTTAATGAAAAAAAACCCCTTCAATTTCTGACCGGCTTTGGGAAAAAAAGTGGTTAATCCATTGGTCTCAGTTTTGATTTTATAGCATGTATTTTGTGCGAGGCTGAAAGAGGAAGTACACCAAATTATCAATACATTGCCAAAATGTATTTATTTCTTACCAGTTATTTATATAGCGCACACATATTCCGCAGCGCTTTACTGGAAATATTTGACCATTCACATCAGTCCCTGCCCCAGTGGAGCTTACAATCTATGGGCCTGATTCAGACCCGCTCGCGAGCGCTGAGCGCTCGCAAGCGGGTCGATGGTGCCCTAGTGCGCATGCGCACGACGGAGGGAACTCCCTTGTGCGCATGCGCGAGACCCGTGGAGCGACGGGGAAGCCGTCGCTCCAGGTCTCGCACCACAGGGGGCGTGCTGTCGATGTTGA
This sequence comes from Taudactylus pleione, assembly GCA_031769625.1. Lineage (NCBI taxonomy): Eukaryota > Metazoa > Chordata > Amphibia > Anura > Myobatrachidae > Taudactylus > Taudactylus pleione. The sequence continues at coordinate 2,604,798 of JAUIMM010000120.1, forward strand.
TTGACAGCACGCCCCCTTTGGTGGGCGTGCCTGCCAGACGGAGGCGTTCCTATGGGAACGCCTACCATCTGGGTCCGGCCCCACTGACATCACTAGTGATGTCAGTGGGAGTGATTTTGGCTCTGATAGAGCCAAAATCACTCCAGGGCTTGCGGTCACCGAGACCCTACCACAGGGTCTCGTCGCAAGCCCGATGGTCGTGATGGTCTTGACCATCATCATGGACGCTCGCATAAGCTGTGGGTGGTAACCCACAGCTATGCGAGCGTCCAAGAGGCCGCTCCAAGTTTAGGTAGGAGGGCCCTGATTCAGAGCGAGCGCTCTGGTCAGAGCGTCCGGCTCTGAATCAGGCCCCATGTTCCCTACCACATGTATACACACATATACACACAGGGGTGAATTTTTTGTCAGAAGCCAGTTAACCTACCAGTGGGAAACACCAGCAAGCACAGGGAGAAAATAAAAACTCAACACAGTTAGGGCCATAATGGGAATTGAACCGATGACCTAAGGGCCTCATTCAGAGCCGCTCGCAAGCGCACATCGCTTGCGAGCGGCTCGATGTTTGTGGTCTGCGCATGCGCCGCATCTGGCGTGCGCATGCGTTAGCCCCGACGAGTGACTAAGCTTCAGTCGCTGCAGGTCTCGCTACAAGACGGGGCGGCTGTCGATGGTGAGTGACAGCTTGCCCCGTTTTGTAGGCATTGGATAAACGCAGGCCTTCCCAAAGGAACGCCTGGCGTTTGAGGGCGGACCTACTGACATCACTAGTGATGTCAGTAGTGGACTTCCTGCTCTATTGGAGCAGGAAGTCCACTCGGCCTTGCGGGAGCCGAGACCCTACCACAGGGTCTCGTCGCAAGCCCGATGGTCGCGATAATCGCGACGGACTCCAGGCCGCTTGCACAAGCTGTGGGTGGTCGCCCACAGCTTTGCGAGCGGCCTGGAGAAAAAAAAACACGCCCTGATTCAGAGCGAGCGCTCGTCAGCAGCGAGCACCTCTGAATCAGACCCTTAGTCCTGTGAGGCAGTGATGCTAACCATTACACCAACTGTGCTGCCAGAAATAGTACATATCTCACTTCGAAAATTTAAATATTAGCTCGGAGAGACTAGTGTGTGGGCCTGTGGGACACCCATAGCAAGTGCAGACTGCAGCCAATCAAACAATGAACACTTTCAGAGTGCTTTGGAGTAAAAATCATGTGGTTTCATATATTTATTTTGTGTTTTTTTGTCAAGGAGGAATTCAACAATGTTGCATGGATTTGTAAATGTAACAAGGCATAAGCCAGTGAGTTCTGAATATAGGGCTTCGATGTATGAGCGTATTTAGTCACACTTCACCGATGCCAGTGTGAGATGGACCAGCATGCCTCTATTTATACCAGCCAGTGGATTAGCATTTCTGTGTACTTGTCAGCCAGCAGTAGTTTGTGCCAGTGTAAACACATTAACTTCAGCCACTGTGCCAAACTTGGAGCTAGCCAGGATGAGCCAGGCCCCTTGGGACTGCCTTTTGCTGCACTCTCCATACACACGCCAGAACAGTTCTGGATAAGGCCCAAATGAGAGCAGGTGTTTTCATGTGGCGGTCTGCAATAAGTTTCAATGCTTAATTACAGTGAAAGATCAGGTACAATATAAAATCTTGTATACTATTATTTAAACCATATACACCTGGAATGGGATGCAGAACCATGGAGTACAAATGGGAGGAAAGTAGTGGAGATACTGTCCTCTTCTGGTTGGGTAAGATGGAAAATATCAGTCTGTATATGTTATTCTTATAAATATATAAAGAAGTGAGACAAATATGGAAAAAAATATTGTTTTTCGGACTATAAAATAAGAAAATATAAACTTTAACTTACCCCAGGGTTCTATATTATTTTTAATGCTCCCGAACTGTGTCCCCCCTCATGTGTTCAATACTTGAAACACTGTATGCAGCAGTTCATCTTGACCAAAAAATACTCAAGAATGGGGCTCCTGGTCTTGCAGAGGCCATCCTAAAGTGGGGACCTGGGCATTCCTTGCTTCAGGCGACACTATATTGCAGTTTGACTCTCCTAGTTTGTCTTGTGGAACAATCCCACATGTGATAGGGTCTGGTCTATAATCGAAGCCGACTTGCTTGGCTTCTGTTCTGCCTCCTCCCTTCTGTTGCTCTCACAATCCCAGCATCCATGATTTGCTCTAACACTTGATTATTAATCACTCTGGGATCACGCTAATTATTGATGTGCCATTGCCTCTTTTCCATGTCATCTCATTCCACTTTTTAATAACACCAACTTTCCTCCAGATCAGTCTTTTGCGTTATTTGGGTCATGGCTGACAGGTACTTTATGATTTCTTAATTATCTTACCCGTGGACTTTCTTTCCCTTCATATTTTAAATTTTATTCCAATTGAGACACTTTCATAATGTTTTTTAGAAGCTTATAACACTCCGACCTCTGACCATTTGTGAATCCTTGATTCTTCGACAAGCTTCCACCTTGGGCTTTATGTCTAATTTATATTTAGAAGTTCAGTCTTTGAGGACAATCCATAAGCACCCTTGTGGGAGACGGATTTGGGAGAGACATAGGATGATGAGGATTGGGAGGAGATCCACACTAATCCTGCCACTAGCTCTAAAATAATATAAAAGTGATATGTCCTAACTAACTTAATGAAAGGAAACCATCCATTTCCAAGAGATGTTGTATAGGCTGTGCATTGAATGCTCTTTCCTGCACATATGGTAACACTGTCCTAAATTCTGCTCCTTCATGGCGTATATTGGGAACCTGATTACTTCCCTAACTGGCTTTAATCTTCCATTCTCTTCCAGGTTCCTTCTCCTGCCAATTGGAATTTTATTATCGATCCCAAATTATATGTCACATTACAATCAGCTGTCACTTGTCAAATTGCTGCAAGTTGGAGGATGCTTGCTACCACCCTCTTTGAAGGAAACTCTTCTGATGATTTGGTACATCTTTTAAATGGATTATATGTCCAACATCCTTCATAACACATCTCTATCCTTCTCCAAAACATGGGATTCATACATACTTATTTTATATTATATTCACCTATCTTTTGTTCACCTAAAATACAGAAGCTCCTCATACTTAAAGGTTTCTCTTTTTATCTCTATATGACTCACTCTTAACAGCTTTTTTATTTACCCCCTGCCCACCACTCACCCTAGTCCTTTCTCCCCCTTGCCTTCATATCAAAATGGATTGATCGCAATCTTTCTCTCTCTCTCTCTCTCTCTCTCTCTCTCTCTCTCTCTCTCTATATATATATAAATAGATGCTGTGGATGGCACTCCCACATAGAGTTTAAGCAAGCCTGGGTGTCCTCTGTGGAAAGCTGAAAACTTCCACAATATACCCAGTGGATCGGCGACACTCCAGTATAAAAGACACCACAGCGCAGGTAATTATCAACGTTTCGATGCTTTAATGCAAGATTACAAAAACATTAACACAAACATCTACTTACAAAGACCCCACACTGCACCACGTGTACAGCAGCGGGATCCAGGTCCAGCCTCAGGGCGCCCACAGATGATGTCACAGGCCACGTCGTACGCCAATGTGTATATGTTCAAAGTGGAAAGGGACATCTTTTTTCTATTACCTTATGTGTCGGAATGTGTCCACTTTTATTGTCGATACGTAGATGATCTCTTTATCATCTGGTCTAGAACGAAAGACAGATTTGTGGATATGATTGACAACCACAATAAGACCGACAGTCCAATTAAATTCACATACCATTGATGTAAACAGGGTGACATTTCTAGACGTTGAGATCCATAAATGTGGTGGCAAATTGAGCACTTCCCTTTATCGAAAACCAACTGACCGCAATTCTCTTTTGCACTCGAATAGTTTTCACCCTAAGTCTTCTAAATATGGGTTACCTTACTCACAATACTTACGGGCAAGACGCATCTGCAGTGATAACAAAATGGCCTCCGATAAAATTGATCAAATGATATTTACCTTTACTTCTAGAGGTTATGATAAACAGGCGTTGTTGAAGGCCAAGGATAAAGCTAAGCTCTTGTCACGTGATGATGCAGAAATGCTTTCCATGGGTGAATCACTATAATACACTTAGGCCCTTATTCAGAGCCACTCGCTAGCGGCAGTACGCTCGTTCCGAGCGATGTTCGCACATCTGCGCATGCGTACGGTTTTTAGTACGCATGCGCGAACCAGTCAGTGCGGCCGAAAAACATTTGTACGCAATATAGCGAGTGCCTGCTATTTTGAGTGACAGAATGAGGCGTATGTGGGTGGTAACAGGGGAAGGTGCTTGAAAACGGGGAGTGGAGATCCGTTCGCAGGCGTGCTTAAAGGTCAAAACGGGCGTTTTATGGGTGTGCATAATTAATATAGCAGCGTCAATGACCACGTCACTTGTTTTTTTTTAACTCAGAACTGCTCGCAAAATAGCGGTTGAAAAAACCAACCACAAGAATAGCGAGCAGTTCATATCCTGTTCGATGTACTCGATTAATCTAATAAATAGCGGACATGACGTATGGTGCGAGCGGCCAGGGGGCGTCTTTAAGAAATAAAAGAGCGTATGTTTTGCTCGCTCGTTCAGACTTAGAGGTGTGAACAGACTGCAATGTGCGAACGGATCATTTGCATAGCCACCCCTTGTTTTTGAACGAACGAACGCAAATAGCGAACGGCTCTGAATGAGGGCCTTAGTCATAATATTAATTCAATCTCAAAACAATATTGGCCTATTGTGCAGAGAGATAGTGATTTGAACCTGACTGACATCACTATAATGCCATGTTACTCCAGCGGTAAAAATATCTGAGACTGGGTGGTAAAGACAGACATCAGTGGACTGGGGAGTAGTGTGAAGGATCAATTTTTGAGTTTAAAAAAGGGATGCTACAAGTGCCTAACTGTAGGAATATGACTACAGGCGATTATTTTCATCACCCCCATAGCGGCAAACGCTATAACATACGTCATAGGGTTACATGTACTACAAAATTTGTGATCTATTTGATCACATGCCCATGCGGCCTAAGCTATATCGGTAAGACTGACAGGTCACTATTTGATCACATGGCACTACATAGGTCGGCTATCCGAGCAGCCATCAATTCTGGCTCAAGCAACCAACCTGTGGCCAGGTATTTTGTAGAGGCTGGCCATAATTTATCGACCCTCAGATATATAATCATAGATCATGTTCCGACTTTGATCCGTGGGGGAAATAGATCCCAGAAATTGCTGCAATGCGAATCACATTGGATCCATAGGCTAGGCCAGTGGTTCCTAAACTTTTTTGAATCACAGCACCCTAGAGTATCCGCATTGTTTCCACGGCACCTCTAAGCTTAAGTTTGTTTTTGAGAAATTCAGAAAAAAATTTAGTAAAATAGTAAAGTGAAGTAAATTGTGCTTACCTGTCATCCTTATGCTTAGTGTATGTGGTGGTGGACTGGTTTGCACTTCTGTTTGTTCACATATTTACATTACATTGACAATAAATAATTTGATCTAGTGCTGGACCACCAACATGAGGCACCCCTGCAAGTGTCCCGAGGCACCCCAGGGTGCCTAGGCACACAGTTTGGGAACCACTGGGCTAGGAACATTGTACCCGAAGGGTCTCAATGATAATCTGGGGTTACACTGTTTTTTGTGAGTGTTGTTGCTTCAGCTTATACGGGTGTCCTTGCTCCTTGGGGTACCACGGATGTCTGTCCGGGGCTTCCTTGCAGGGATATATTCTCCAAGTTTATCTTTTGTGATGATCTATCTAATCATACTAAGTCTGATTTGTGTATCCTGACAGTGGGCTATGGGCCTGATTCGGAGCCGGACGCTCTTTCAGAGCGCTCGCTCTGAATCAGTGCCCGTCTATTATATTTTTAGAGAGACCTCGCATAGCTGTTGGTGACCACCCACAGCTAGTGCGAGCGGCCAGGATGATGGTCGCGATGGTCAAGACCATCGCGACCATCAGTCTTGCGACGAGACCCTTGTGGTAGGGTCTCGTTGCCGCAAGTCCCAGTGGACTTCTTGCTCTTACAGAGCAAGAAGTCCACCCACTGACATCACTTGTGATGTCAGTGGGGCCGGCCCTAGACGGTAGGCGTTCCCATGGGAAGGCCTCCTTCTGGGCAGCCAAGCCCCCGGCCCGCCCACCGGCCCGCCCCAGCACGCCCCCTTTGTGGCGAGACCCGGAGCGACGGCTTGCCCATCGCTATCCGGGTCTCGCGCATGCGCACGACGGAGCCGCCTCCGTCGTGCGCATGCGCATTGGGCCAACATCGACCGCTCGCGAGCGGCTCTGAATCAGGCCCTATGTTCCAAGTTTGATCATCCACTAAGTATTTGATGTATCAGTTCCAATACATTATGCACTTTATTGTTATTATATGACCGTGTTCTCCATTGACGTGAACTCTTTGATTTTAATGTATGCTGACTATGGGCCTGATTCAGACCCACTCGCGAGCGGCTGTCCGCTCGCAAGTGGGTCGATGTTATGCACTGAGCATGCGCACGACGGAGGGAGCTCCGTCGTGCGCATGCGCCAGACGCGACGAGCGAAGGAAAGTCCTTCGCTCGTTGTGTCCGATGAAAGGGGGCGTGCTGTCAATGTTGATTGACAGCACGCCCCCTTTGGTGGGCGTGCCGGGGGCGTGCCTCCCTGACGGGGGCGTTGCCACGGGAACGCCTCCCGTCAGAAGCCGGCCCACTGACATCACTAGTGATGTCAGTGGGAGTGATTTTGGCTCTGATAGAGCCAAAATCACTCCGGAGCTTGCGGTTGAAAACCTCAACCGCAGGCTCCGGCTCGCAATTTCGATGGTCGCGATGGTCTCGACCATCGCGGCCATCAAAAAGCACGCTCATATAGCCTGTGGGTGGTGACCCACAGCTATACGAGCGTCCAGGAGGACGCTCCATGAAAATGGAGCCCGGCCCTCATTCAGAGCGTGCGCTCTGCTCAGAGCGTACGGCTCTGAATGAGGGCCTATGTCATTTACCACATACCTCCGTATTTTGTGTTTTGTTTTTAGATACACTGTTTATTGCCTAGGCAACGGGTCGCGCCTGTGACATCATCTGTGGGCGCCCGGAGGCTGGACCCGGATGCCGCGGCTGTACACGTGGTGCGGTGTGGGGTCTATGTAAGTAGATGTTTGTGTTAATGTTTTTTGTAATCTTGAAAACGATGCATTAAAGGATATATATATATATATATAATTATATATATATATATATATTGTGACACAGGTTAGGGGGTCCCTCTCCTGGGTAGAGGACTCCTTCCTTACACACACACACTGCAGCAGGGAAGCAGCACACCAGTCTGGATGCAAGTATAAGCTGGTCGGCGCCAGTCTTTATTGTACAATGTCAGAAATATAAAGAAAACATAAATATAAATCCTAGCCCTGTCGGGGCACTAACTTCACAGGTAGTTCCCTCACTACCAGAACCTGGCAGGGCCTAATGCCCTCACCAGCAACCAAGGCACAGCACAACACTTACAGATAGGTTTTCAAGTGTCTCTGAGCAAACTCCCTGCCTGCTCTCCCAGGTGAGACATTCAGCCCTCAACACACTAGGCTTATATTGGCCACTCTCAGGTGGAAACCTTAGCAAGCCTGTTACCAGGCTAAGAGAACCAAAACCTGGAGTGGCCGTGGGTGGAGCCCTCCCTCTCCTCTCACCCACAACCCCCAGGTCCCAAACCGGCTTTTCAAAAAGCCGAGACTCAAGCCTGCTACACTGCAGACTTTCTCCTGGGGATTTAAAACACATAAGACAGGAATCTGGGATAAATGTCCCTGTCACAGACCACTTTACCAGTGATCCTATCACATATCCCCCCCCTTTGTTTCGACCTATGGGGCGGAACAACTGAAGCCCCCAAACAATGAACACGTGACAACGCGTCTGCATTAAACAACAGGCCCCCTGGCCTGTGTTCCACTGAAAATTTAAAAGTTTGTAACGCCCACTTTATGGCCAATGCCTCCTTCTCCACTGTGGCACCGGGTAGGCATCGAATTTTGAAACACTGTTCAACTTTCGGAAGTCATTGCAGAAACGCACACTCCCGTCGGGCTTTGGAATCAACACAATGGGACTTGACCATTCACTATGTGATACTTCAATAACCCCTAACTCTAGCATATTTTTAATTTCTTTTGACACCGATGCTCTTGGTGCTTCTGGTAACCTATAGGGCTTTAGATTAACTTTAACCCCTGGGTCAGTGATGATGTCATGTTTAACGACCGAGGTTTTCCCAGGTACGTCAGAGAACAGCACCCTATTTCTAACCAGAAACTCCTTGACCTCTCGTTGTTGAATTGCCGACAGGGTTTTTGCCCCTGTCACTTCGGGAACTAAGGGCCCTGGACTTACTGGAGGGGCTCGGATGGCCGACAGTACCGTTCTATCTTTCCAGGGCTTTAACAGATTTATATGGTATATCTATTCCGGCTTTCTTTTCCCCGGCTGGTAAACCTTGTAATTGACCTGTCCCACTCTTTCTAAGATTTCAAAGAGCCCTTGCCATTTAGCCAAAAGTTTATTTTCCACAGTGGGAACCAACACTAACACTCTGTCCCCAGGAGCAAAGCTGCGTAACCGAGCATTGCGGTTGTATACCCTCTGCTGTGCCTGTTGAGCCTGTTTCAGGTGCTCTCTCACTATCGGCACCTCTACAATAGGCAATGGAACTAGTGGACCCTTAAAACGTGGTCTGGGAGCATGATACTGACACTCAGGGCAGGATAAATCCTGACACATTGCCATGTGGGGATAGGACAAAGGACTATCAGGGTCTACGGGTTTACCATCAACTACTTTTACATTCTCCCTGGCTTTTACCAAAGTAGGGTCATTCAACTGCTCCACGGCAAAGACCTCTCTTCTGACCTCTAAATCAGGCAGATGATCCACTGGCCCAACAACACTTCCCACCTCAATGGGAGGCACATCAGTTGGCGGGCCACCGTCACGCTCTGCATTCTCTAGTTCGCCAACCATAGTAGGAAAAGGGAATAACTCTGACTCAGAAGAAACTCCCTCCTCCACTATATCGACAACCTTCTCAAGTGGACCGGGGTTGTTCACTTCTGGAACAAAACCGCTTTCCCACAATTTCCAGAAGTGAGCAAAGTCTCTCCCCAATATTGCATCGTACATCAGACCAGGCACCAAACGCACAGAAACTATAGCAGAGCCACATGGTGTCTCGATGTTCACCTCGGCAGTAACATAATATCGATTATCCCCATGTATGCAGGTCACATCAACAGTTTTCCCCTTATGCCTCAAGGGGTTCACCAGCTCAGCTTTTATAAGTGTCACCAAGCTACCAGAGTCTTACAGTGCCTCTACTCGGTTGCCATCTACAGTGAGTACACACATGTGCTTATCAGTCTCAGCCTGCCGGTCAGCCGTACAGGCTGTCTGTGCAAAGAAAGACCCCCTGCGGTAGACATGAGCAGTATCACATTGCATAGGTTCAGTTGTAAGTGAACAATTAGCGGAAATATGGCCGAAGTCACCACACCGGAAACACTGAATCATATTAATGTCTAGTCGTTTACGGGGCAAGAACCTTCCTGGCCTGGCAGGCCTGTCTCCAGGTTCTACACCCTCAGTCTTAGGTACATCCCACCGCCCAGCACCCTTCTCCCCTGGAACAGTCTTACCAGTGTCTGTGGGAGTTCGCCGGTGTGCCATCGGGGCTTGGTGGGGCATACTCCTCAGCCGCCACGTACCTCTCCACTAGCTCGACCAACTGGTCCGCGGTCTTAGGGTCTGCATGGCTCACCCACTTGCGCAGAGTCACAGGTAATGATCGCAGGTACCGGTCCATCACGACCCTTTCCACGATCTGTGGTCCTGTCAGCGTCTCGGGCTGTAGCCATTTTGAGGACAGATGGACGAGGTCATGCATCTGTGAACATGGAGGCTTGTCCCTATGGAACTCCCAGCGGTGGACCCGTTGGGCACGAACAAAGGTGGTGACTCCCAAGCGAGTTAGGATCTCCTGTTTTAGTTATTTATAGTCCTTGGCATCAGCCAGGCATAAGTCGAAATAGGCCTTTTGTGGCTCCCCAGACAAAAAAGGTGCCACCAGACTTGCCCACTGTTCCTTGGGCCAACTCTCCCTTTCGGCCGTTCTTTCAAACGTGGTGAGATAGGCCTCCACATCACCGCCCGAAGTCATCTTTTAGAGGAAGTGACTGGCTCGTACGGAGTGAGTGGGGGTGGGAGGACCAGTAGTAACCTCTCTGGGCCAGGCGACCAGGTGCTGTACAACCTCTCTTATGGCCTGGCTGTTTTCCTCAATGGAGACCTGTTGAAGTCTGTTAGTCTCCTGCTGAGCTGCTGTAGCTTCCTGCTGAGCCCTGGTAGCTTGGAGCAAGGCCTTAATAATGTCCTCCATTTTGTCCTGGGGTGTAGGTTGGAAGCTGAACCTTGCCTCTCTGAGCATTGGCTGACGCCTCCTCTATGGGACTCCAAGGACACAGTGTTATTTCCACTCTCACAAATTGGGCGTCTGTCCCTTTAATTTTTAAATGAAAAGTTTTCCTCTTGCTGCAAGTTCAGTGTGTGTGGGTGCCCACATTCTCCACCATATTGTGACACAGTTAGGTTAGGGGGTCCCTCTCCTGGGTAGAGGACTCCTTCCTTACACACACAAACAGCAGTAGGGAAGCAGCAAACAAGTCTAGATGCAAGTACAAGCTGATCGGCGCCAGTCTTTATTGTACAATGTCAGAAATATAAAGAAAACATAAATATAAATCCTAGCCCTGTCGGGGCACTAACTTCACAGGTAGTTCCCTCACTACCAGAACCTGGCAGGACCTAAAGCCCTCACCAGCAACCAAGGCACAGCACAACACTTACAGATCAGTTTTCAAGTGTCTCTGAGCAAACTCCCTGCCTGCTCTCCCAGGTGAGACAATCAGCCCTCAATACACAAGGCTTATATTGGCCACTCTCAGGTGGAAACCTTAACAAGCCTGTTACCAGGCTAAGAGAACCAAAACCTGGAGTGGCCGTGGGTGGAGCCCTCCCTCTCCTCTCACCCACAACCCCCAGGTCCCAAACCGGCTTTTCAAAAAGCCGAGACTCAAGCCTGCTACACTGCAGACTTTCTCCTGGGGATTTAAAACACATAAGACAGGAATCTGGAATAAATGTCCCTGTCACAGACCACTTTACCGGTGATCCTATCACAATATATATATATATATATATATATATATATATATATAAATAGACACTGAAATGCCCCTAGGACAAATCACAGCACGGCACTGCAGGACTTTCAAGATAATGTGTAAATTTAATTCAACGTTTCTGGGCTATCAAGCCCCGTCGTCAGGAATACCAAGTGATGGTATTCCTGACGACGGGGCTTGATAGCCCAGAAACGTTGAATTAAATTTACACATTATCTTGAAAGTCCTGCAGTGCCGTGCTGTGATTTGTCCAAGGGGCATTTCACTGTCTATTTATACTACAATATATGCAAGGGCACGCAGGCTATTTGTTCATGTCAGAGTGAGTGCCGGACCAACAGTACCTATATATATATATATATAGGTACGTAGTATCCCTGGTAGCCTGTTTCGTCAAACTCGAGAACCACAGGATTTTGATGCAGTTTTAACTCTTCTATGGAGTATTTTTAGAGGAAGTTTTAGGTATATGAAATATTATGTATGACAAAAGGGAGCTGGGCAGTGACGATTTTAGTGAAGCAAGTCAATGAAAAAACCGACGTCCGAGCGCCCTCTTGGCTTACGCTCCCTGAACTGTTAAAGATATATCATAACAATGGACTTTATTTTATACCATGTAGAGATTTATATGTATTATCTGGTTTCTCCAGAAAAATGTATGTAAGGCCTGTTTACTGATACAAAATTTCAGTTTTCCCTTTTATTTTTCTACCGTTTCTATTTCATTTAAGTGAAAAACGATTTTTTAAGTCCAATTCCCGGTAAGAGTCTGCTTTGGCATGACAATAAATAAAGCTCAGGGACAGACACTTAACGTGGCTGGAGCTGACCTAAATGGAGACTGTTTTGCTCATGGACAACTTTACGTGGCCCTTTTGAGTGTCACGTTAAAACAAAACCTTTTTGTGTTGACTTTATAAGGAAAAACGACAAATGTCATCTACAAGGATATCTTAAATTTATAAGATCTTGGTTAAAAAAAAGACTATCACCGTAAATTCCAATTTGCTCCCATGTGAAGTCGAGGCGGGGCACTAGAATATACAGTCAGGTGCATAAATATTGGGACATTGACAGAATTTTCATATTTTGGCCTCTATTCACAACCACAATGGCTTTGAAATGAAACAAACAAGATGTGATTTAACTGCAGACTTTCAGATTTAATTTGAGGGTAATTACATCCAAATTAGGTGAACAGTGTAGGAATTACAACGGTTTCTATATGTGCCTCCCACTTTTTAAGGGGCCAAAAGTAATGGGACAAACTAAATAATCCTAAATCTAACTTTCACTTTTTAATACTTTGTTGCAAATCCTTTGCAGGCAATTACAGCCTGAAGTCTGGAACACATAGACATCACCAGACGCTGGGTTTCATCCCTGGTGATACTCTGCCAGGCCTCTACTGCAAATGTCTTCAGTTCCTGCTTGTCCTTGGGGCATTTTCCCTTCAGTTTTGTCTTCATCAAGTGAAATGCATGCTCAATCGGATTCAGGTCAGGGGATTGACTTGGCCATTGCATAACACTCCACTTTTTAGCCTTAAAAAACTCTTTGGTTGCTTATGCAGTATGCTTCGGGTCATTGTCCATCTGCACTGTGAAGCGCCGTCCAATGAGTTCTGAAGCATTTCACTGAATATGAGCATATAATATTGCCCGAAACACTTCAGAATTCATTCTGCTGCTTTTGTCAGCAGTCACATCATCAATAAATACAAGGGAACCAGTTCCATTGGCAGCCATACATGTCCACGCCATGACACTACCACCACCATGCTTCACTGATGAGGTGGTATGTGTTGGATCATGAGCAGTTCCTTTCCTTCTCCATACCCTTCTCTTCCCATCACTCTGGTACAAGTTGATCTTTGTCTCATCTGTCCATAGGATGTTGTTTCAGAACTGTAATGGCTTTTTTAGATGTTGTTTGACAAACTCTAATCTGGTCTTCCTGTTTTTGAGGCTCACCAATGGTTTACATCTTGTGGTGAACCCTCTATATTCACTCTTGTGAAGTCTTCTCTTGATTGTTGACTTTGACACATATACACCTACCTCCTGGAGAGTGTTCTTGATTTGGCCAACTGTTGTGAAGGGGTTTTTCTTCACCAGGGAAATAATTCTTCTGTCATCCACCACAGTTGTTTCCGTGGTCTTCCGGGTCTTTTGGTGTTGCTGAGCTCTCCGGTGCGTTCTTTCTTTTTAAGAATGTTCCAAACAGTTGATTTGGCCACACCTAATGCTTTTGCTATCTCTCTGATGGGTTTGTTTTGATTTTTCAGCCTAATGATGGCTTGCTTCACTGATAGTGACAGCTCTTTGGATCTCATATTGAGAGTCGACAGCAACTGATTCCAAATGCAAATGTCACACCTAGAATCAACCTCAGACCTTTTACCTGCTTAATTGATAATGAAATAACGAGGGAATAGCCCACACCTGTCCATGAAATAGCTTTTGAGTTGATAGTCCCATTACTTTTGGCCCCGTAAAAAGTGGGAGGCACATATAGAAATAGAGGCCAAAATATGAAAATTCTGTCAATGTCCCAATATTTATGCACCTGACTGTATATATTTACACACACACATATATATACACTATATATATATATATATATATATATATATACACATGTGCACACACATACACATGCAACGCTATATGACCCAGTGCCTTTAATTACATTTTATTTGGTAAGAAAGAAAAAAGAATTGATCAGTACTGTCTTACTGTTTTCTTTTATGATGCTGATGATAGACTTTTATGTGACACAATGTCTCAGCCACAGCCGCCCTCAGCAGCACCGCGGCATGTTCCACCCTCTCTTTCTCCATATGCGGCTGTGTGTGAGGGGTGCCCGGCGCCCGCCCCCTCCTTCCAAATCCCGGCCTCTTCCTTGCAGCCTGCGCGCCATGTGGTCACTGAGAGCCGCAGGCTGCATCTTGTTATCTCATTGGTCCACCGCCGGCCCGACAACCCAGCACTGCTCTGCTGTGCCGGCGGGGACTGCTATGGATGTCTTAGACAGGAGTTGCTACAGCGCTGGCTGTGCCTGCTTTGTGGATCGCGGAAACCGATCTCATCTGTGGTGGGTAGCAGGGGGCCCTCTCCGAGAGGGGGGCCCGGGGGTACATGCCCCCAGTGCCCCCCCCTTAATCCGGCCCTGCTCCCACCCACCCTTATGTTGTATAAACAGGACATGCACACTTTAACAAACCAATCATTTCAGCGCCAGGGTCTGCCACACGACTGTGGCTGAAATGATTGGTTCGTTTGGGCCCCCACAAAACAAGTTGGGAATTAATCTGTCCCTGCACAAACTGGCTTTATGGAGGCAAGATAATCGTCCTCATCCTCCTCATCCACCGATTCCTCATCCTCTTCAGTGTTGTGTACATCCTCATCCTCACAGAGTATTAATTCGTCCCCGCTGGAATCCACCACCACAGGTCCCTCTGTACATTCTGGAGGCTAGTCTCCCTGGAAGAGTTGATAATTCATTTTTATGAACATCATCTTCTCCACATTTTGTGGAAGCAACCTCCTACGCCTTTCGCTGACAAGGTTCCCAGCTGCACTAAACACTCTTTCGGAGTACACACTGGAGGGGGGGCAACTCAGGTAAAATAGAGCCAGTTTGTACAGGGGCCTCCAAATTGCCTCTTTTTCCTGCCAGTACAGGTACGGACTGTCTGACATGCCTACTTGGATGCTGTCACCGATGTAATCCTCCACCATTCTGTCAATGGTGACAGTATCACATGCAGTGACAGTAGACATGTCAGAAATTGTTGCCGGGTCCTTCAGTCCGGACCAGATGTCCAAACTTGGTCCTGCCTACCCTGCATCACCACCAGCGGGTTGCTTAGGATACCTAAGTTTTTTCCTGGCAGCCCCAGTTGCGGGAGAAAATGAAGGAGCTGTTGACGTGTCACGTTCCGCTTCAGCTGACAGTGTTTTCACCAGCAGATCTTTGCACCTCTGCAGGCTTGTGTCGGCCGGAAAGAGAGACACAACATAGGCTTTAAACCTAGGATTGAGCACGGTGGCCAAAAAATAGTGGTCTGATTTCAACAGATTGACCACCCTGGAATCCTGGCAAAGCGAATGAAGGGCTTCATCCACAAGTCCCACATGCCGAGCGGAATCGCTCCGTCTTAGCACCTCCTTCACTTTCTCCAGCTGCTTCTGCAAAAGCCGGATGAGGGGAATGACCTGACTCAAGCTGGCAGTGTCTGAACTGACTTCACGTGTGGCAAGTTCGAAGGGCTGGAGAACCTTGCACAACACGGAAATTATTCTCCACTGCGCTTGAGTCAGGTGCATACCCCCTCCTTTGCCTATATCCTAGGTGGATGTATAGGCTTGAATGGCCTTTTGCTGCTCCTCTATCCTCTGAAGCATATAGAAGGTTGAGTTCCACCGCGTCACAACCTCTTGCTTCAGGTGATGGCGGGGCAGATTCAAGAGTGTTTGCTCACCAAATTTATTGTGTGAGCAAAACATGGGACATGCTGGAATTTGCCCAGATGTAATGCCCGCACAATATTGGTGGCGTTGTCAGATATCACAAATCCCCAGGAGATTCTAAGTGGGGTAAGCCACTGGGCGATGATTTCCCTCAGTTTCTCTAAGAGGTTGTCGGCGGTGTGCCTCTTACTGAAACAGGTGATACACAGCGTAGCCTGCCTTGGAACGAGCTGGCGTTTCTGAGATGCTGCTACTGGTGACGCTGCTGTTGTTGCTGCATAAGTTGATACATCTACCCAGTGGGCTGTCACAGTCATATAGTCCTTAGTCTGCCCTGTTCCACTTGTCCACATGTCCGTAGTTAAGTGGACATTGGGTACAACCGCATTTTTCAGGACACTGAGGACACTTTTTCTGAAGTTTCTGTACAGTCTTGGCATCGCCTGCCTAGTGAAGTGGAATCTAGATGGGATTTGGAACCGGGGACACACTACCTCCATCAATTGTCTAAATCCCACTGCACCAATGGCGGATACAGGACGCACGTCTAGCACCAACATAGCAGTCAAGGCCTCAGTTATACATTTTGCTTCAGGATGACTGC
Source organism: Taudactylus pleione (assembly GCA_031769625.1). Classification (NCBI taxonomy): domain Eukaryota; kingdom Metazoa; phylum Chordata; class Amphibia; order Anura; family Myobatrachidae; genus Taudactylus; species Taudactylus pleione. The sequence continues at coordinate 2,621,155 of JAUIMM010000120.1, forward strand.
TGTCGTACTTCATCCTCCTCGCTAAGGACTGTTGGAGGGTCAATTGTTTAGTAAAAGTAGTGGTGTTCCTACTTCCTCTCTAGGATGATGAACGACTCGCAGCAGCAACAGCAGCAGCAGTAGGCGTAGCAATGCAGGATCCTCTGGAGGAATCCCGGCTAGGAGAGTCAGTCATGCCAGTGACAAGGCCTGCAGGACTACTTCCGATCCTGACTAAGGAGGAAATTGACGAGGAGGGAGTGGACGGTGAGGTTTGCAGGCGCTTGGATACAACATAACGAAGGGATTTAGGTGTCCCTGGACTGCTTTGATGAACGCGCTGCAGGTGAAGTATAAGGGAGGATGTTCCTAGGTGGTTAACATCCCTACCCCTACTTATTTCACCTTTACATATGGTACATATGGCAAGACAGTTGTTGTCCGGATTTGGATAGAAATATTGCCAGACCAAAGAGGTGGAATGTTTGGTTTTCTGCCCAGGCATGACCGTGATGGGCTTTTTCATCCCACGGACAAAAGCTGTCTCCCCCGGAGCCTGATTTAAACAAACCACATCACCATCAGAATCCTCCTCGCCAACTTCCTCCTCAGCGCCAGCTACACCAGTATCCTCATCCTGTTGTACTTTAACAGTGACATCTTCAATTTGCATATCAGCAAGTGGAATGTGGGTGCTCCTTTCAGCACTTGCAGAGGGCGTGCAAATGGTGGAAAGAGCCACCTCTTCCCGTCCAGTGCTGGGAAGGTCAGGCATTGCAACCGCCACCACACTTGGACTCTCCTTGGGGATTTGTGATATCTTCTTAGAACGCACAGTTCTTCGCTGTGCTTTTGCCAGCTTAACTCATTTGATTTTTCTTAGCGGGATGAGGGCTTCCATCGTCATGTGAAGCTGAACCACTAGTCATGAACATAGGGAAAGGCCTTAGCCGATCCTTGCCACTCCATGTCGTAAATGGCATATTGGCAAGTTTACGTTTCTCTTCAGATGATTTAAATGTTTTTTTTAAGATTATTTTCCTGAACTTTGTCATTGGGGATTGTATATGCCCTCTACTATGACATTGGGCATCGGCCTTGGCAGACGACGATGATGGCATGTTATCGTCTATGTCATGACTAGTGGCAGCAGCTTCAACACTAGGAGGAAGTGGTTCTTGATCTTTCCCTATTTTATTTTTATCGGAGAAAGTTTGGTTCTCCATTTATGTTATATTGATATATACGTGCGGCTAAGGCGCACACAAACACAGAAAATAATTTTTTATTATTGTTGGAGACTAGTGCACTTTGTGGGTTACACCACCCTTTAAGAAATGAGCCAGCCGGCCCTTTACTTATGGGACACAGGCGCACGCTTGGCGCTGCTCCTTTGTTGATGCACGTGCAGCCACAGTGCACACAATTCACAAACACAGAAAATAATTTTTTATATTGTTTATTTCTGCCCCCTTGCATCTCACCACGGGCTCCTGCTTCTTGCCACAGCTCCCTGCATCACACCACAGGCCTCTGCTTCTCACCTGTCACCACAAACCCCACTACTGCTGCCCTGCAGCTAGCTGGGGCCTGGCCAATTGGATGTGCTGGGAATGGCGGGCGGATCATGGAAGATAGATTTGTATTGTAGCTACCATAAGCATTATCCGCAGCTTATCCTCGGAGCTGGGGCACCTGTGGATATTTCCGCAGCCTCCATGCGCACTGCTCCCCAGGGAGCACTTAATGGTGGAGTAGTGGTGGCCGGAGTATGGTGCAGGATCAGCGTAGGGCTGGCCATCAGAATACAATGGTTACTAACAATCAATTTTTTTTGTTCCGATGGTAGTGTTTTTAACATTTGATGCACAGGAGCAATTTCATGTCACCACAGCCCCCTGCATCTCACCACAGCCCCCTGCAGCTCACAACAGTCTCCTGTTTCTTACTCCTGCCCCCTGCATCTCATAACCTCCTGTATCTCACTACTGCCCCCTGCATTTCACCACAGCATCCTATATTTCACCACAGCCCCTTGCATCTCACCACAAGCCCCTGCTTCTCACTCCTGCTTCTTACCACGGGCTCCCTGCATCACACCACAGCCCCCTGCATCTCACCACAGCCCCCTGCATCTCACCACAGGCCTCAGCATCTCACCACAGCCCCCTGCAGCTCACAACAGTCTCCTGCTTCTTACTCCTGCCCCCTGCATCTCATAATAACCTCCTGAATCTCACTACTGCCCCCTGCATTTCACCATAGCATCCTATATTTCACAACAGCCCCTTGCATCTCACCACAAGCCCCTGCTTCTCACTCCTGCTTCTTACCACGGGCCTCCTGCATCACACCACAGTCCCCTGCATCTCACCACAGCCCCCTGCATCTCACCACAAGCCCCTGCTTCTCACTCCTGCTTCTTACAACGGGCCCCCTGCATCACACCACAGCCCCCTGCATCACACCACATCCCCCTGCATCTCACCACAGCCCCCTGCAGCTCACAACAGTCTCCTGCTTCTTACTCATGCCCCCTGCATCTCATAATAACCTCCTGTATCTCACTACTGCCCCCTGCATTTCACCACAGCATCCTATATTTTACCACAGCCCCTTGCATCTCGCCACAAGCCCCTGCTTCTCACTCCTGCTTCTTACCACGGGCTCCCTGCATCACACCACAGCCCCCTGTATCACACCACAGGCCCCTGCATCTCACCAGTGTCACCTCAACTCCCACTGCTGCTGCCCTGCAGCTGGCTGGGGCCTGGACACTGGTATGTGCTGGGAAGGTATGTGCTGGGAAGGGCAGGAGGATCATAGATGAGAGATTTGTATTGCAGCTACTGTAAGCATTATCAGCAGCATGGTGTTCTGATGGTTGTTTTTATTAAATTTCTGACAGCTATACCTCCGGGATGCAGTCAGGATACCGGTGGATGCTATCCCCCCGCCGATATCCCGACACTGGCGGCCCGACAGGGGACTACAGATAGGCATCTAATCCCGACGCCTATCATTAGCCCCACTACAAAATAGCGACACCTGGCATACCGAACGAAGGTAAGCCATGTGTCTAAGACTCTAAGTGTCTAGCCACACGGGGGGCAGGGTTAGGTTTAGGGACCTCCGGGGGGACTTAGGGTTAGGCACCCCCCGGGAAGGTTAAGGTAGGGAAAGGGGGGGGTTAGGGATAGGGGGGGGGAGAGGAGAGGGTTAGTTACTTATCAGCCCCAGTTGGGAATGAGGTCCGCCGGGGTTCCGCTGTCGGTATTCAATACCGATTCCATGCCTCCCCTGGCTCCTTCCTGGCTACTGTGACTGCATTAGGACATCTCTCACTCTCTGGGTCTGATTCAGATTTGGGAATAGAGAAAGATTGATCAAGTAACTGTGTACGTAGACAAACCATGTTGCAATGCAAAGATTGCAAATATATGGGCAGCTACTGTACTTCAACTTGGTGTAAGATTAGATTTATTCTGTGAGTGCTTCACTAAAATAGTCACTGCTCAGGTCCCTTTTGTCACAGACTAATGGTTCATACACCTAAACCTTCCTCGACCAATGCTGTACAGAATAGTGAAAACCCCATCTAAATCTGTCCAGTGGTTCAACAGATTACCCCGAACAAACACACAGACCACAGAACTGGCAACTTTATTATATGTATATAGAGAGAGAGAGAGAGAGAGAGGGAGGGAGAGAGGGAGAGAGAGAGAGAGAGAGAGAGAGAGAGAGAGAGAGAGAGAGAGAGAGAGAGAAAAAAATAAATAAATAAATAAAAATGTCAGTGGCACTCCAGGATTTAGGAGTTTCAACACCAAATATATTGTCAACAGTGCATTGTAAATAACCAAAGTTTCGGGGTCACAGAGCCCCTTTGTCAAGGTATACGTATACCTTGACAAAGGGGCTCTATGACCCCGAAACATTGGTTATGTACCATGCACTTTTGACAATATATTTGGAGTTGAAACTCCTAAATCCCGTAGTGCCGCTGAATTTTTTCTCCTGTGCTGACTCTTATCTGAGGGCACCTGGGTACTTTTCAACAAGGTGTAGCTGATTGCCGGATTACTCTACTATATATATATATATATATATATATATATATATACACAAGATGAAGTACCCGGCGTTGCCGGGGTTTAAATCTTCACGTTATTAAGTTTTATTATGTGATGTCGTCCAATTTCATCCAGTGGAGGGCCCAAAACAGGCTCCCTGGGTCAACGTTCTGCCAGATGCACTCAGCTGTAAGGTCTGACAGGGAGCCCAATCACTTCATTGGGAATCCCAGAATAATTGCCACCTCTCTATGAAGTTTTCATCCAAATCCATCCAGTGGAAGGCCCAGAACAGGCTCCCAGGGTCAAGGTTCTTCCCAGCGTACACCAACGGGAGGTCTGACCGGGATCCTAACCCCTGGCCAGGATCCAACTGGACCACCTCGCGTTGGTTGCATCCCAATCAGTGCAGGGGTGTCCGAAAGCATAAACGGACAAGCAAATAAACAGACCAATGAATGTTATATATAAATATAGGGGACTAGGCTACGATGACGCGATTCAGCACAATTTGCATCATCAGCCACCCCGGATTTTTAAATAATAATAATAAACACCTGTAGCCCAATACCATCTACAACTGGAGCCATTGGTTTAGCCCAGTTGGATAGGAGGGTCAGATAAAAATACTCTAATTTCATACCATAATGTAGAACAAAAACAATTATGAATTTGTTGTTTGATTGAGACGTTTAAAGTATCAATAAAAGATTCCCATATAGAAAAAATGTCTCCAGTTATTGTTCTTTATGTAAGGACGTCTCCACCCAGTCCATCTTGAACACCTGAAAAAGCTATTCCATAAACATGTGTATACAGGGAGAGGAAGGTTGTATTCATTGTTGCAATATACATTTCCTCGTCACAGCCGAGAGAACCAAAAGTAACTTACGACAACCTGGTGAAATTCTAGAGGTAGTTATTAGGATGCCAAAAATGGCCCATTCTGGGGTCAATGGTAAAAAATTCACCAGTTCCGATAAAGCAAATTGCTTAACTCGAAGCCAATGCAATCCCAAAAATAATGATAGAGGGGTGCATCAGGTCTCGTACATTTTGGGCAAACGGACAAAGAGGAATTTCCAATTAAATGACTACGAGAAGGAGAAAATCATCCTCTATAAAAATTTTTATAAAACATTTCTTGATAGGTTGTAGCAGATAAGACTCAAATTGAATATAAGAGAGCGTTTAGGATCTTTGATTCACTGAGGTCATTAAAGTGCTTCAGCCACGTGTTATTCCACTGTCATAATAACCACTGTAATATGGAACTCTATGTATTTTATGAAATAAGGAGATGGTTCCCTTAGATCCAATAGAGGACTTGAGGGTTGTGTCCAACTGGTTCATCCAATCCACAGTGGGAAGGAAAGAAACCACCTTAGAGGTATAATGCTGCGCTTGCAAGAAAGACAAGTCATTAAAGTGTAAAAAAGGGAAAAGAATCTGAGCCTGAGAAAAACATAATGGGCATTGTGAAGACAAATCTGTAAGTTGACGAACTGTATTAAGACCATTGGAAGCCCAGAACATAAAAGGAGAGGAGACCAAACCTTGTTGAAAGTTGACATTACCCAACAGAGGGAGAAATAAGGAGTATGAGGTATTTAGGTTCCACTTATTATGCACAGTGTGATAATTTTACTTTCTTCAACAGATAACAATTCATGCAGAAAATTACAGAATCTCTGGTAAAAAATAAATAAATAATCAGGTCATAAATTGGCAGTTATCTCTGGCATCTGCCATGGCCACCTCAGCTGGTAGTCATTCTACACATAATACATCTGTTGTCATAGTGCATAAATAAAATAAGCATTGGCAACAACAAGCATAATCAGTATCCACAGAGCTTAATCTACAGTAGAAAATGGATAATCCAATGCAAATTCTCTGTTCATTTAATTTATTTACATTCTCGCTTTCTTGGCATCCTAGAGATTTTTCTACTCCTCTATTGGTAGTTTTAGGTTTCTCCATAATGAAGATAAGGTGAGAGTTTGTAATATTGATAGCTGAGTCATTTAGTCATTTATTATGCCGCGATTTGTCAAAGCCGCCAATACTTCTAAAACGGCAAGCCTGGTTTAGCATTCATTGATATTGTTGTTTTAAAACTATAGGTAACGCCACCAATGAATGGTGGCTTTGACGAATAGTAAATGTACCCCTTAGTCTTGTTATCATTATTGATAATTGTTTATGTAGCGCTACCATATTACACAACATTTTGAAGAGAATATTGAATAATTTGTATCAGTTTTCAAAGTAAAAAATGTATGATTTCCTTTCCATTTAAATAAGTAAAGAACTTCTTATTAAAAATCTATTTCAATATTTTAGAGGAAAAAGTATCCCCCCACATGTCCATATGCCCTCACTGTAGCATTACCCCACCACCCTCTGATGGCAATAGATCCCCAGTGGCATTACCCCCACCCAACAGTGTCCATAAGCCCCCGTTGTGCCCCACATCAATGGACATGTGTCACTATTGAAGAATTGTACACCCAATCCCTTCTGGGTCAAGTAACCTTGTTGAGCTTTACCCACTGTCTTACTCCCCCCCCCCCCTCCCAGTGCCAATAGACCCTTGTCAGTGTTGTTACTCACCCCCAGTGGCATTCCCCTCCCTCTATTGCAGTGCACAGCATAGTGTGTAGGTAGGACAGGACTGTTCATCAGTCTCCATGGTGCAGCTCATCTCTGCACATGTGTAGGATGAGTTTTCTCTAAAATGACAGAGAACAGAGCAGGATGGCACGGTTGCATAGGATGCAACTGTTTCATTTAAGCTCCTGGATCCGCGCTGTGCATCAAGAAAAGGACCATCACTCTCCAGCACACATAAAAAGGTGTGCTACAAGAAAATGGCCACAACTCGCCTGCACTGAGGAATGATGTCACAAAATAGGTGTCTGTCTGTCAGTCATAGTCTCCTCTTTCAGGAGTATCTTATAGACTCCTGGAATATTGTGAGGCTTCCATCTTCATAAGTTGACCTTCCAGATCCCATTTTGTGCATGTGATGATGACAATGTCAATGCAGATGCACTAGCTAGTATGTGCATATATCAGGGAACAAGAAAACTGAGGACCCCCGGGACTCACTCAGTCCGCACAAGGGCCCTCATTCAGAGCCACTCGCTATTTGCGGTCGTTCGTTCTAAAACAAGGGGTGGCTATTCAAATGAACAGTTCGCTGTTTGCGGTCTGGTCACGCCTCTATGTCTGAACGAGCGAACAAAACTTGCGTTCGTTTTTTGAAAAAATACTCCCCCTGACCGCTCGCATCCTACGTCCTACATCATGTCCGCTATTTATTAGATTAATCGAGTACATCGACAAGGGTATGAACTGCTCGCTATTCTTGGGGCTGGTGTTTGCTACCACAATTTTGCGAGCAGGTCTGGCTCTAAAATAACCCAGTGACGTGGTCAATGACGCTACTGTTTTAAATATGCACACCCATAAAACGCCCGTTTTGACCTTTAAGCACGCCTGCGATCGGATCTCCACTCCCCGTTTTCAAGCACCTTCCCCTGTTACCACCCACATACTCCTCTTTCTGTCACTGAAATTATCAGGCATTCACTATTTTGCAAGCACATGAATTTCGGCCGCACTGAGTGGTTCGCGCATGCGTATTACGATCCGTATGCTCGGAGCGAACGAGCAGCGACTTGCGTCCGGCTCTGAATCAGGGCCAAGGTTTATATTTTATATCTTCTTATTTTTCATTGCACTTTTTTTTTAAATAATTTATTAAATTGTATTCAAATTTTATAGAAATATGTAACACATTTAGGGCCAATTTATCAAGCTCTATCAACGCAATAAAGTGTTTATGGCAGCGATAGGGCTTATTTTTATTTTTTTGCCTATTTATTCACCTTGTTATCTATTGCGAAGTCATGCTTCTGCGTGGGAGTCCTTGCTATTTACAGTAAAGTAAAAATAGTATTTTCTTTTTCCCTATTACACTATGTAGATCGCATGCTGAGCATGGTACTATAGGCTTCACCTGGTGTAAACCCATGGCTGGGGCTAAACCTTGTGGGTGGAGCAGGACATTCCCCCTCCGGTGGCACACAACCTCTCTGAAATCGTTTTCCAATCATCAGCTACTGTCTACTTGTTTAGTTAGAGAAACAAATCCCTCCTAACATGGCAACCTGCTGCAGACATAGAGAGAGCTTATGGACATATTAATATCAGTTATTTATTGTATATTATTCAGCCCTGTAATATACAAACTTTCACACATATATTAATGTCACATAGTGCCTTTACATGCATGTAAGTAGTGCACATTATTAGGGACTGATCTATATGACTTCTCTCTGATATAGCCTGTGATTAGAACCAGCCACGATGGTAGAATAATCACTTCACAATCTTTAGACTAAGACACACTTTTTCTTTTCCTTTTTGGATAAAGTAAACATAGCACAGTGTAGTGATGACATCCCAAGGGTATGTCCGGGCACTTTTTAATAAGTGAAGTGTCTGTGACAAGAAGCAGATCTGGCTGCTCAGGTGGAGAAGGTGTATTGTCATACACACTGCACTATTAATGAAACTTTGCTGTGTTGTCATAAAACATCTCAAAGTGAGCAGTTTATTCTGACATGTCCAGCTTCAGCCTTTTACCAGTTTTCATACTTATACAGCGCTGTGCACCTGCGGCCCCTACTAGACTACTGAACTAGGGCTGTGTGAATGTAACCTACATGCAGGCCAAGTCAGTACATGCCCGCTCATTTATGAACTTTCAACACGGGATGTCAGGGAGCTGAATTCATTGTTTGTGTTATCAATAGACAAAATTCCCATGAATATGTGAGATGTACATTGCCACCTAATGTGGTCACTTCAAAGCTCACAAACTACAAATAAAGGTATTTAGAATGTTTATCTGAACACTAAAGTCTGCGGTAACCTGTAAAGTCGCTTCTTGATGTTAACACACTCACTTTGCTCTGTGTGTTGACATAAAAAGGAAACTTGTCTTTTAATGGCCTTAGCTACTGCATGCCCTTGTACAGAAACAGGGATGTAGGATGGATGTCTCAAAGCAAAGGCATCTGCAGAAATGAATGCTAAATGAACTAATATGTACATCAGTCAGCTAGAAGGAAGGATTAGAAATGTGTTACAGGTCACAGACAGCAACGTCAGACAACAAGCAGCATCATATGAGAAGGACCAGAGTGAACTAATCAGTGAGCACAACCTGCGGTAACTGTGTCGCTTTGGGGGTGCAGCCGCACTGGGTGTCACCCTCGGAAGGGGTGACACCAAAATGCTGGCTCCTCCTCAGTGACAGGAGCTGGGAGCTGCAGTATGACATTCTCCTGCAGCACTCGGCTCCTTTCACAGAGGAGGAGCAGGCCCTAGCCTCGGGGGCAGCCCAGCATCCCCGATGATGATGGGCTGCCCCCGAAGGGATTTCCAGCGAGGCCACTTCCCCTTTATGTTAGGCCACTCCCCCTTTCCAGGGGATCAGAGTGCGCAATGGGTATCACCAGACCCAGTGATGCCTCAGCTCCATACTGCTACAGTAGTGGATAGATACCCTTCAGTAGATGTACCCTGACGTCATCAGTTACTGACCAACGTCATTAGTTACTATCCATGTGGACATACAGGGAGCATATAAACCTGTGGCGAGTGAAGCAAGCCCAGAAGGGGACAAATATTTTATTTTGGTGGCCTTTATGGGCATGGAACCGCACTTCCGCCCCCACTCCACGTCACTTCCAGGTACATCTACTGAAGGGGATCTATACAGTACTAGTTATGGCCTGCCGCTTGTAGCCATACTTTCTTATCTTTTACCCACTGAAGGCATTTTCTATTTCATAATCTTGCAAGATTGTAAGCTTGTGAGCAGGGCCTTCCTACCTATATATCTGTCTGTTATTACCCAGTTTTGTTCTATTAATGTTTACAATTGTAAAGCGCAATGGAATATGCTGCGCTATATAAGAAACTGTTAATATATAAATAAAATAAATAAGAGCTAAATTAGGAGCATGAGGTGCATCATCCAGAGAAACACACCTAAGATGGTACTAAATCTGCCATTAGTTTTAGAGCAAATTTAGGGGGTAACTAAGAACTGTGTTAAATGCATGTTTGTTAATAGCAACAGGTGGCAGATCCACAAGATGAGAGCTGTATGATGGGTTGGGTATGGGAGGACAACACTCAATGGGCTCAATCCAATTAGGTGCTCGCATACATCGCATGAATGCGCGCATCCGAGAAATGCAAGATCCAATTTGTCGTGCCATGGGTGCTTGACATTTCTACAAAATACAACCTGGGAGAAGTGCATTAAAAGTTGATATAAACACTTTTAACTCACATTTGCAAGTTTTAAAACCCCTCTTCCATCAGGATGCCGGCAGTCACAATACCGACAGCCCCATCGCGACAGTCAGAATCCCGACCCCCTAACCCACCCTCCGCCCCCAGCAGCCTAACCCTCTCTCCCCGCAGCCTAACCCTTTAAACCCCCCCACAGCTTAACCCTAACCCTCCCTTTAGTGCCTAACTCAAACTCCTAACCCCTACACTAACCCTAACCCGAAGCCTAATTATTAAACTCCTAACCCCTACGCTAACCATAACCCCAAGCCTATATTATTACCATCGGAATGCCGGCGGTCTGGATTGTGAAGCCGGGATCCCGACTGTGGACCGCCACGTACCGGTGCCACATAATTTACACCTCCACGTACTGGTGCCACATAATTTACACCTCCACGTACTGGTGCCACATCATTTACACCTCCACGTACTGGTGCCACATCATTTACACCTCCACATACCTGTCCCACATCATTTACACCTCCACATACATGTCCCACATCCTTTGCACCTCCACACACCTGTCCCACATCCTTTGCACCTCCACACACAACTGTCCCACATCATTTACACCTCCACATAGTTGTCCCACATCATTTACACCTCCATGTACTGGTGCCACATAATTTACACCTCCACGTACTGGTGCCACATCATTTACACCTCCACGTACTGGTGCCACATCATTTACACCTCCACATACCTGTCCCACATCATTTACACCTCCACATACATGTCCCACATCCTTTGCACCTCCACACACCTGTCCCACATCCTTTGCACCTCCACACACAACTGTCCCACATCATTTACACCTCCACATACTTGTCCCACATCATTTACACCTCCATGTACCTGTCCCACATCATTTACACCTCCATGTACCGGTGCCACATCATTTACACCTCCACATACCTGTCCCACATCATTTATACCTCCACATACCTGTCCCACATAATTTACACCTCCACATACCTGTCCCACATCATTTACACCTCCACAAACCAAGTGCCCCACATAATTTACACCTCCACACATACCTGCCCCACATCATTTACACCTCCAGATACCTGTTCCACATCATTTACACCTCCACATACCTGCCCTACATCATTTACACCTCCACATACCTCTCACATCATTTACACCTCCACATACCTGTCCCACATCATTTACACCTCCACGTACCGATGCCACATCATTTACACCTCCACGTACCTTTCCCACACTATTTACACCTCCACATACCTGTCCCACATCGTTTACACCTCCACATACCGGTGCCACATCATTTACACCTCCACATACCTGTCCCACATCATTTACACCGCCACATACCTGTCCCACATCATTTACACCTCTACATACCTGTCTCACATCATTTACACCTCCACGTACTGGTGCCACATCATTTACACCTCCACATACCTGTCCCACATCATTTACACCTCCACATACCGATGCCACATTATTTACACCTCCACATAACTGTCCCACATCATTTACACCTCCACGTACTGGTGCCACATCATTTACACCTCCACATACCTGTCCCACATAATTTACACCTCCACATACATGTCTCACATCATTTGCACCTCCACATACCTGTCCACACATCCTTTGCACCTCCACACATAACTGTCCCACATCATTTACACCTCCACATACTTGTCCCACATTATTTACACCTCCACATACCTGTCTCACATCATTTACACCTCCACATACCTGTCCCACATCATTTACACCTCCACATACCGGTGCCACATCATTTACACCTCCACGTACCTTTCCCACACTATTTACACCTCCACATACCTGTCCCACATCATTTACACCTCCACATACCGGTGCCACATCATTTACACCTCCACGTACCGGTGCCACATCATTTACACCTCCACATACCTGTCCCACATCATTTACACCTCCACGTACCGGTGCCACATCATTTACACCTCCACGTACCTTTCCCACACTATTTACACCTCCACATACCTGTCCCACATCACTTACACCTCCACATACCTGTCCCACATCATTTACACCTCCACATACCTGTCCCACATCACTTACACCTCCACGTACCGGTGCCACATTATTTACACCTCCACGTACCTTTCCCACACTATTTACACCTCCACATACCTGTCCCACATCGTTTACACCTCCACATACCGGTGCCACATCATTTACACCTCCACATACCTGTCCCACATCATTTACACTGCCACATACCTGTCGCACATCATTTACACCTCTACATACCTCTCACATCATTTACACCTCCACATACCGGTGCCACGTCATTTACACCTCCACGTACCTATCCCACATCATTTACACCTCCACATACCGGTGCCACATAATTTACACCTCCACATACCTGTCCCACATCATTTACACCTCCGCGTACTGGTGCCACATCATTTACACCTCCACATACCTGTCCCACATCATTTACATCTCCACATACCGGTGCCACATCATTTACACCTCCACATACCTGTCTCACATCATTTACACCTCCACATACCGGTGCCACGTCATTTACACCTCCATGTACCTATCCCACATCATTTACACCTCCACATACCTGTCCCACATCATTTACACCTCCATGTACCGGTGCCACATCATTTACACCTCCACATACCTGTCCCACATCATTTACACCTCCACGTACCTGTCCCACATCATTTACATCTCCACATACCGGTGCCACATCATTTACACCTCCACATACCTGTCACATCATTTTCATCTCCACATACCTGTCCCACATCCTTTGCACCTCCACACATAACTGTCCCACATCATTTACACCGCCACATACTTGTCCCACATTATTTACACCTCCACATACCTCTCACATCATTTACACCTCCACATACCTGCCCCACATCATTTACACCTCCACGTACCGGTGCCACATCATTTACACCTCCCGTACCTTTCCCACACTATTTACACCTCCACATACCTGTCCCACATCATTTACACCTCCACATACCTGTCCCACATCATTTACACCACCACATACCGGTGCCACATCATTTACACCTCCACATACCTGTCCCACATCATTTACACCTCCACATACCTGTCTCACATCATTTACACCTCCACATACCTGTCTCACATCATTTACACCTCCACATACCGGTGCCACATCATTTACACCTCCACGTACCTTTCCCACACTATTTACACCTCCACATACCTGTCCCACATCATTTACACCTCTACGCACCTGTCCCCCATCATTTACACCTCCACGTACCATTGCCACATCATTTACACCTCCACATACCTCGTATGTACATTTATGTACACATACATCGTATAGCTCAGGCACCTGATTGGAAATCATTGATTGCAGTGTAAGGTTATGTCATGGAGCAGGACTTGGAGGTGCGAGGGTTAATGTATCTATGAAATGCAGCTGAATTTGTCATAGATGTTGGAGTCCCCTGGTAATGCTTTAGATATTTTGTTTCTCTAAATTTCCTAAAACAACTACCAGAAGTGACTGATGATTGCAGTAGTAGGAAGAGAAATTACATTATATTTGTTTTCTTTACTTACAGTCACAGTACAGGGATAGGGAGTGCTTACAGATGTATAGGGATGGTAACAATCAATAAGGCATAACTTGGCCTCCTGCTCACTGTGACACGCAACAGCTCGGCCCTTCATGTTATGTATCCTTGCTAATCTGCTTGGAGTTCATTATTGAACAAAAAGGATAAATAGGTATCATCCTCATGACTGAGGGTATCAATCTGTTCCTCCATATGCTTTCTCCTTTCAAAGGGTTGTTTCACCCAGGTTGTGTTTCCCCTGGGATTTAACCTAATAAGGTGAGAGGTTGGTTAGTGTAGCCGGTACCACACTACCCAGTATTATCTCCACCTACATAGCCCTTGGCACAAAGCCACATTCACTGACCACCATTCTGTCACTGTGACTCCATGGTAACACAGTAACTAAATCCTCGCTAATTACTGGCATTAAGTGCTTTTAAAAATGGTAACATTTGAAGCCCAGATGTCACAGTATATAAAAACACAAGAACCTTCAAACTCCTTAGGCTAAACACACAAGATTTTTAGATGATTTTTTTGTCAGATAATTAATTAGCATTTCATTCTTTATTTATATAATCCATCAAAAAAATATCACAACATTACACATATTCTATCTATATTGTGATGAAAACGATTCTTCCCAAATAACTAGTATTGCTTGTTTTCTCTGCGGAGATTGTGTGAATATTCTGCGAGTGCATATAACAAACTTCATTGTGGTGTTTATTATTCACATAACAGACTCTAGGCGCCAGAAAGGAGCTGGGTGATCAAATGATGTCTAAATAGAAAAATTCATGTTTGTTTTTAAATCTTTTAAATTAGGACAAACCATTGTGTGTTCCAAGACGGTTTTTTTTGTGAGGAGCGTACAATCTGTGACTTGCCAGCTAGCATGCCGTGACACCCAAAGACTAGTCAGAACCATTCCAATCCCCCCATCTACCCCACAATTACTTGATGCAGTTGTTTGGGGAATCCCTTGTGATTTTACTCTAATCCCATTAGAGCACCAGTTAGTGTTGATGATGATGGACAGAAGGTGGATGTACTGCTCCTATAATGGAGTACTGATATAAGAGTGCCGAGAGTGACCCTCGAAAAGTGCCATTGCAGAGTGAGGAAGGTCCTGCAGGGGGATCCTGGCATCTGGACTGGAGTTTTTCAATTTCGACTGAAATTGTCTGGGTTATAACCAGAGGTGGCTCCAGAGGTGGGGCTACAGTGCAGTCCAAATTTCAAATAGGGGAACCACACCAACTGCCACTTCAAATGCTACCAAACATCGATGGCTGGGAATCACTGGCAGGTGGTGTGGCTCCCCTCTTTGAATTTTGAACTGCGCTGCAGCCCCACCCCTGGAGCCGCCACTGGTTATAACTGTAATCCCTACTTTATAATTCACTAAAACTAAACTATTCTTCCAGGTAGTATATTATTTAATAAATAAGAAAGCAAATATATTCATTGGTATTAAGATCCTGAAATCTCACTGCCATGGTGTAAATTCTTATCTCTTCTATTTTTTATACTAGTACTCACAGGCCAGGTTTCTTGAATTCCTTCATCACACACAGGTCAATGGATAAAATACAACATGTAGTGCTGCGTGTGGAGAATCTGTGCATTATGTAACTGAGGAATTCTTCTCTGGAGGACAGTGGATGTTTTGTGCAATACACCCAATAATAAGTCTGTGATTATGTCATTTAGATCAGAACTATGTAATAATTGTTATGGTCTACAACCAACATTCTAAAACTGTAGCACATGCACCCATGGGGTACCTCATGACGTATTCAAGGGGTACTTCAATCTATTAAATATAGCTCAAAGATAGTTCACTTTATATGGTTTGTATTATTTATTAAAAACATTTTAAAACATTGAAAATATAGGGAGATGCTGGTATAAATGTACTCATATTAAGGGGTAACTTGAAGAAATGAAAACAGATTTATACAGCTGTTAGCGCAACAAGAATCAGGATTCGCTCCAGAGAAACCAAATAAGAGCAGGAATTGTGTAGCACTGATCCATAACTAGAACACTGACTAATACTTACAGACTACACAATGTTTTTGGGGGATAGTCACACACCTTAAAAAACATCCATGGGCAGTCTTGATTTGTTTTTTTATTTTTTGTTTTAATTTTATCCTGGAGCATAAAACAATTAGGTAATTGTGTATGATCTCATACAGCTTCCGCACCTCGCACGGCCTATGCTCCCAGCTGCTTACTGGCCTGACACATCTCGAGGAGTCAGTGTTACATAGGCCATACAAATGTCCTGAGGCAGGAAATAGGTAACATCTGTCAGTAAAATGCAGAGCACCTGCTTCCTTGCAGAGATCACTGACCACAGCCGCAGCGCCCGATCTCTCACTCAGTCCTGCAACATTAAGCAAAGTTCAGTCACCTGCCATGAAACCTGCTAATTCAGTACACTCTTCAGGGAGCTCAATGCAGTGTAATAATTCCAGGATTTTGTCTAGTTTACTGGAAAATAGGATTTATGTATTGTTCTAGATTATTTATGACAGGAATGACAGAATACCTGGCTGCTTCTTTTATACTAAGGCCTGAAATTAAATAGTATTCTAAAATAAAAAGGCCACACACAAACATTATTGATAATGTTTTTGTTACATAACTAAATAAACACCATTTTAACAATTAAATATGAAATATTGTTTTTATGCATTTTTCTGGCAATGACATCACATCTATACAAAAACTAAATAGGTGAATAGATAAAACCAGTGAATTATCAATGCCTTTGACATATAGGGAGATGGACCCTTAGCAGGGAATACGGCTCTTCACCCATTCATAACTAGACCTCTGTGTATTTGTCAGGTTTCTTATATAATGTATACAGTACAGAGGCCCTCTAGTGGAACGCTGGTGATCTGCTCTCTAATGCTGGGAAATCTTTTCTACCTAATAAGTTTAAATAAGTAACAAAAATCACAGTTAAAACCTCTCAATATGTATTAAGTGAAGGCTATTTATATATGTTTCTGCCATGGTACACACTGTATCTCATATTGTTAGCATTGAACATTCTCTCACCAGCTTAATGACCATGGCAAGCATTAAAAACATTGAAAAGATAAAAAAAAAACTTTGTTTACTGAAGGTTACATCTATCTTGCCACTGTGAAAATGTGTGGCTCCAGTTCTATACATTGACAGGAGTACGTGCAGAGATAGCTACATGCTGTTACTCAGAGGCGGGCTGGGCCGGGGGGCAGGGTGACAGAGGCCCCCCGGGCCGGTCCCATTTTCAGCCCCCTGTCAGCCCAGACCCTGCTGCCTGGATCCCGAGTTATGTATGTTAAATCCACCAATAACCCCTACCTTCCCCTCCGCTATGGCTCCACCCCCAGTCTCTCTGCCTGAGAACAGCGTGGCCATAGTCTAAAGTGTCACCCTGTTACGGAATAGCCAGCCAGGTGCCCGCAGTGCCTCCAGTAGTCCCCGGGTTTCTGCCTCTAATCCCCATCTCCTGTCCATTCCTAATACCCAGTGTCACCCAGCTCCGTCTGCAGCCCCTGCCTGTTCCTCTTGTCCCCAGCTCCACTCCACCTCCTCAGTATGTGGCTCCTCACTCCCTCTAATACCCAGTGGCACCCAACCCCTTCTCCTGTCCCTGCCTACCTCTCATGCTCCCAGCTCCCCTCCCCGAATCCTCCTGTCACAGGCTCCCCCCCACCTACTCCGCTCCCTGACTTCCCACCTCCTACACCTGTCCCTGGCTCCCCACCTCCTACTCTTGTGCCCGGCTCCCCACCTCCTACACCTGTCACCGGCTCCCCACCTCCTACTCCTGATCCTGGCTTCCCACCTCCTACTCCTGATCCTGGCTTCCCACCTCCTACACCTGTCACTGGCTCCCCACCTCCTACTCCTGTGCCCGGCTTCCTACCTCCTACACCTATTCCTGGCTCCCCACCTCCTACTCCTGATCCTGGCTTCCCGCCTCCTACTCCTGATCCTGGCTTCCCACCTCCTACACCTGTCACCGGCTCCCCACCTCCTACTCCTGTTCCCGGCTCCCCACCTCCTACACCTATTCCTGGCTCCCCACCTCCTACACCTGTTCCTGGCTCCCCATCTCCTACACCTATTCCTGGCTCCCCACCTCCTACACCTGTGCCCGGCTTCCTATCTCCTACTCCTGTCCCCGGCTCCCCACCTCCTACTCCTGTGCCTGGCTTCCTACCTCCTACACCTGTCATCGGCTCCCCACCTCCTACTCCTGTGCCCGGCTTCTTACCTCCTACACCTGTCATCGGCTCCCCACCTCCTACTCTTGTGCTCGGCTCCCCACCTCCTACACCTGTCACCGGCTCCCCACCTCCTACTCCTGTTCCTAGCTCCCCACCTCCTACACCTATTCCCGGCTCCCCACCTCCTACACCTACTCCAGGCTCCCCACCTCCTACACCTGTTCCCGGCTCCCCACCTCCTACACCTGTTCCCAGCTCCCCACCTCCTACTCCTGTGCCCGGCTTCCTACCTCCTACACCTGTCCCCAGCTCTGCCTCCCACTCATCAAGAAGACGAGGAGCCAAAAGGACCTGCAGCATGAGCGCAGCCGCCCTCATCCAGCTCCCACAGAATAAATAGGACAGAAGAGAGCAAAGCTAGACGCAGAGAATTCCTTGAGCATTTTTGCTCAAAGGTAAGAGAACAAAATATTTTTGTATATTTTTAAAATGTATTTATTGGTTCGTCGTTTTTCATAAAATTATGCTAAAAATACAGTTTCTGCATAATTTTATGCATCACCGCTATGTAAGAACAGTCTAATGCAGAAGATTTCACAGAAATCTCCTGCAGAAGGCTAACTACCGCAGCACCCATTATTGTCAATGGGGACTGCAGTCTGACCTCTAGGTATAAAACTGATTCTATTGGGTAGAGCTTATTTCCCCTTCGCGCTAGGGACCTGGAAATGATGTAAGAGAGGGCGGAAGTGTAGTTCCATGCCCATAAAGGCCACCTAAAGAAGAAAGTTGTCTCCCCTCGCAGGCTCGCTACGCTCGCCTAACTTTGGACTCGCCACAAGATTGTATTTCACCTCTATGCCCACTTGGATGGTAGAGAATGACGTTGGGACAGTAGCTGATGACGCCAGGGTCCTCTCTGTGAAGGGAAAGTAAACACTACCATGCTATTGGGGGTATCAGCTGGGCATTCTAGGGGTATGTGGGGATGTGTGGCAGCATATGGGGAGGTCTGAGGGGTATATGGGGAGCACTAAAACATAATTATTATGATGGGACCCAGAAATGGTCAGGTAGGATCCTATATTTTTTAAGTGGAGGGTCCCTGGCACCCACATGTTTTGTCGCTCATCGCGATCACTGGGCCAGTGATTTTTTTTTGTGTGTGTGTGTGAAACAAAGCGTCAATAACAGAAAAAAAATCATATATAATCCCTGTCATCACCCATAATGAGCATTGCCCCTTGTCACGTCATCCCCTAGCGTGTGAGCAAAAGCAGGGCAGGTCTGTGATTTCACTATTACACGTACAGCAGAAAACCTCTCTGACCTGTAATAGGTTCAAAAAGAAAGATTTGGGCGGAGGGGCCCCACATAACTGCTTACAGAGGGTGGGATTGCAGGACTATATACTTGCCAGGGCCACTTGCATGCATTTGCCCCCCAGGCTAAAAGTTGCCAGCCAGCCCCTGCTGTTACTCATGTACACTGCGTTCATTTTCACTTGCTGCGGGCCCTGATCACGCACACTATCTGATGTATGTTGAACATTACTAGACTGATTGCTAGCCAATTGCCTTATAATACTGTAATGTAGGCGTTCCCAAACTCGGCCTTCAAGGCATCCTTAAGCTGGCCACACATCTAAAGATTATCTGTCCAACCAGCCAACTAGTTGATTGGTTGGAATGAAAATCTGGTAAGGTATGAAAGCAAATGACAATCAGCAATTTGCTCCCAAACGCCGGAACATGGACAAAAACTGTTGTTTGAACAAATGGTTTAGATCAAACATTTAACAAACTTGTCTGAATGACCATTTTCATCTGTTTTCTGGCATTTAGGAGCAAATTGCTGATCATCATTTACTCCCATATTTAGATGTGCGGCCAGCTTAACAGTGCAGGTTTTAAGGCTATCCATGCTTGTGCATAGATGGTATAATCAAACTGACAAAGGTACTCATTAAATCACCTGTGCTTAAGTATGGATATTCTGAACCTGGACTATTAGGATGCCTTGAGGACCGAGTTTGGGAACCAGTGCTGTAATGTTTTACAAAGAGGATGATATTTGTGACTCGATGCAAACACTAGTACATGTAACATACTACACATTACATTCTGTCACTTGACAGGGAAAATAATGTATAAGCTGCAGGGAAGCTTAAAACACAATACTGATGGGAATAGTTAGAGGGAATCCTGTAATTAAAGGATATATTGGAAACGTGTCAGAATCTGCATGTAGGATGAGGCTGGATTGAGAGTATTTTAATGGATTATAGCTCAGGGTATGTGGACAGCTGATCTGTGTTTGTACCAAGTGAGGTCCCTCAGGGTGTGTGGGTGGGGTCTCTGTTCACGTAAAAGGTCTTGTATTTTTATTATTAAAGTAAATATGATATATACTGTACCGCTGATGCTGTAGATGCCACCTTTAAATCTTGTGAGGACTGTATTAGAGTGTTGTGCAGATTAAAAGTAAACCCACAGTAGAAACTGCAGACTAAGGCCCTCATTCAGAGCCGTATGCTCTGAGCAGAGCGCACGCTCTGAATGAGGGCCGCCCTCCTAAAAAATGGAGCGTCCTCCTGGACGCTCGTATAGCTGTGGGTCCATCGCGACCATCGAAACTGCGAGCCGGAGCCTGCGGTTGAGGTTTTCAACCGCAAGCTTCGGAGTGATTTTGGCTCTATCAGAGCCAAAATCACTCCCACTGACATCACTAGTGATGTCAGTGGGCTGGCTTCTGATGGTAGGCGTTCCCTTAGAAACGCCCCCGTCAGGGAGGCACGCCCCCGGCACGCCCACCAAGGGGGGCGTGCTTCAATCAACATCGACAGCACGCCCCCTTTGATCAGACACAACGAGCGAAGGACTTTCCTTTGCTCGTCGCGTCTGGCGCATGCGCACGACGGAGCTCCCTCCGTCGTGCGCATGCTCAGTGCAGAACATCGACCCACTTGCGAGCGGACAGCCGCTCGCGAGTGGGTCTGAATCAGGGCCTAATTCCACTATAACTAAGTGAAGTTATACATGATATTACTGCATTATGGGCATAATCTAATAATGAAGAGAGACTATGAATAGTGCCTCTGGCACTTCCTATGCTTTATATTCATTATGTGGTTTTGTGTATAACCATACAGGTGTCTTACAGATCAGCGATCCCTGTGAGGTTGAGCAACCTCATTCAGTGATGATACATCTCTGTCAGTGATAAGTGAGTGAGATACATCTACACTGCATTACTGATAGAAATATATGTAAATGACTCATTGATGTAGCTGGAATGTAATGATAAAGTGTCAGAGCGCTATCAGCAGCTATTGAGCATTGAGGAGATCACAGTGGGACTGAGCAGGTGTAAAAGACAAACCTCCGGGCCAAATAGTTCACTTAAAGTCATTTATCCATGGACTGTAAACAATGTCATTTGGGAGGAGACAGCTTGAAGGTATAAACAAAAAGGACTATAAAGAGGAAAAACAGGTTGTGGGATTAGTGTAAAGGCTCCCTGAGGAAGAGGCTTTTAGACCAGCCTGGGAGACAATAACTCATATAGGATCAGAGCAGGCAGTATACAGCAGCATAATATAGGTCCACTTATAGTAACGTCAGTAATACAGAATTATCAGCCTCATTGTGTTATCATGGAGTATAGAAACAGTCAGTAATCTGGTGTCTGCTACTATGGGGATGTTTTGGGGGGATTAATAAGCAAAAAATTCACTCCTTACCTTACTGCCCATTATTACTACATTGCAATTCTTTCATCTGTAATCAGAGCTTAGTTCTAGATATCAGTCTGGGTGGGTTTCTGCTCATCACGTTACACCTCTAGGCACTGCAATGTAGGGTTAGCTGTTTAGTGTGGGTCTAGTGGAGAACCCACAATTTACAATACAGTGCACATACACCACTTTCACAGTAACACATGTACAATTAAGGTTTCCAGGTCACATAGATACAGTTAAATAATTAGTACCTAAGACAATTTGATGTAACCATCTGTGCTCAACCATTGATATCCTTAAAACCTGGACTGTTAGGGTGCCTTGAGGACCAAGTTTGTGACCAGGATGTAGTTATCAGACCGGCGGACGGCATGCCACCGGTCTGAATCCCGAAGCTGAAAGTCTGACACGTGACTTAAAATAGGCATCGAAATACAGACGCCTACTTAAGCCGACGGTGGAATCCAAAAGGACGCCAGCCCGAACAAGGTAAGTCTGGGGTGCCCTTAGCTGTTAGCCGTGGGGGGGGGAGTGTTAGGTTTAGGCAGCGTATCGGGGTCAGGTTTTGGGGGGGAGGTTATGGTTAGGCACCCCTAGGGTGGTGGGTTTAGTGTTAAGCACCACTGAGGGGGGTTAGGGTTAGGCACTAAGGGAGGATACTTAGGTTTAGGCACTAACGGGGAGGGTTAGGGGGAGAAGGGGGAGGGTAAGTATACTTACCCGACTCCTGTTGGGACACCAACCATCAGGATGCCTCTGTCGGTAGTTTGACAGGAGGCATCCCGATAGCAGGCATTACATACTGATTCCTTTGGGAACCACTGATGTATAAAAATATAAAATAATCACAAATAAATTATAAAAGGAGAACAACAGATGTGTATTGAAACACACTGATGATCTCCAAGGATCTGTGGCTTCACCCTGCAGTTGTCCGTTCTTTCCTCTATACCAGAGGTTCCCGAACACCGCCATTACAGTCCAGATTTTAAGGGTATCCATGCTTGAGCACAGTGACTTAATTAGCACCTCAGTCAATTTGATTTAACCATCTGGATATCCTTAAAACCTGGATTGTAGTGGCAGAGTTTGGGAACCTCTGCACTATACAAAAATATTTTTTGCTGATAGATAGATAGATAGATAGATAGATAGATAGATAGATAGATAGATAGATAGATAGATAGATAGATGTTGATAACCTTGGAACCTATTGTACTAAAGCTGGCCCAGTAAAAACAAACATGAATGGAAAAGAAAAAATAGGGGAATGATGATATTCATACAACATAATATAAAGGGGCACTCCCCAAAAAGTGATGAGTGGCTGCTTCAAACCAGTATAACTGTGGTAGTTGATCCACAGATATTAAGGAATTATAAATAATAAAGGATAGTAAAGGGCCTGAAAGTGCTTTTAGTGTAGAGTAATAAGAAGCTTATTTTATCACTTGATTTTTTCAAAATAGGATTCATATTAGGGATGGACATCGGACGCCCGCCATCAAATGCTTGCCGGGCTTCCAACATCAAATCCAGCGATGCGATGGCAACTAGCAATTGCATTGTAACCCTTAAATAGTATAACCATTGCGATGGTTATACTAACAGCTGAAAAGGGTTGGAGTCTCTGTGAAAGGGGGTATAGCCTCACTGCACCTCCATCTACTACACTGTGGGGGCGTGCCATGCAGAGCAGCGGTGTGTGCTCCCCCACCACAGCCAGCCATCAGATGGGCATCGGAAAGCTGCATCTGATAGCTGACAACCATCAAATTTCCGGTATTCGATGGAAAAAGTACTTCCAGCAAAACGGAAACATCGATAGTTTCTAACCATCGGATTCCGATGTCCATCCCTAATCCTTATACCACGGATCCAATAACCATAATATAAATGTGCAACGTACAGTAGTGTTTACTACTTGAAATACCAATAGGTGTAGAAAGTGTAGAACAGTATGGGTCTGTTTAGGAACAGTTAGTCCCAATACCTATACCCAACAAACATGAAGACTGCAGTGTATACAGGATGCTACGGGCAGTGCTGTTCTTACCGGTGCTGACAGTCCTTTCCCTTCAGCATGACGCCATGCGCTCAGGGGGCATGGCCGGCAGAGGGTACTTCTCAGCCCTGTTACAGCACTGCACACAAACACACTGTGCATACACTCAGAGGCAATTTTATTAGTTACATCTTTCTAGTTAGGACACCTCTGCACCCAGAACCCACAATTTTTGTGGCACGGATTCAACAAGGTGCTAGAGATTCTGGACATGATAGTGTCACATGGGGACGTGAGAGACAGACATGCCCCATTCTGTGAGGCCATGCCCATTTTTGGGCACACACAAAGTGTCCTGACTCTGGGAGCCAGGGATTTTGGAAGGTATGCATTTATACTCAGCAGGATGGATCCATGTATTCATACAGTTTATGACAAATCCCAAAATATCACAGAAATTGAGATTCGTCTCACCAGTCAATGTTTTTCCAGTTTTCAACTATTCAGTGTTGGCAAGCCTGTGCCCACTGTAGCCTCAGTTCTGTTCTTGGCTATGCAGAAGAGCATCTCTGTGCATTCAGAGATGCTCTTCTGCATAGCAGTCTTGTAATGCACCCAATACTGTTGCAATCCAGCCTGGTCACTCTCCTCTGACCTCTCATTAAAAAAGGCATATTTGTCCACAGAACTGCCGCAAACTGGATGTTTTTTTGTTTTGAGTTGTTTACATGAATATCCCAGTAGATCAGCAGTTTCTTATGCTGGGTACACACTGGCAGATATATTGGCCGATCAATTGATCGGTCAATATATCTTGTGTGCCAGTGTGTTCAAAGATAGATATATTGGGGCATCGTGCTGTGTGTATGAGTGGTCAGCCGACCTCCCGTACACTTGCAGCGGAGGCAGCACTACTTTAGGCTGTTATGGAACCCTTCCCTTTCAGCTATCTCCCTCAGTCTAGTGGTTTCGGCTTGCCCCTATGTCTATATTAACATCATGTTTGCCGACATTCTGGCTGCCCCTCTGGGAGGGGGCATAGCGCAGCATGGGGTGGTATGGCAGAGTATAGTACACAACATTATGGGCAGAGTGAGGACGTGACCATGTGTTCGTATCATTTTGGCCCCACTGCACAATGTTGAGATTACCGGCATTGTGAAGCAGGGGGCAGGGCCATGATGACACGATCGGGAGATTTGCCTGATTTTCCAGGTGACCGGGAGCGCCACCCGATTTTCAGGCAGTCGGGCACTGGATGGTGTAATGTGTACCGGCCGCCCAATATATCGACCCATCGGGGGTTGCATTGTTGGGCACACACATCAGTAAATGTGTACCCAGCTTAAGGGGGCAATTCATTTCTGCTGACACCAATATAAGTTCCTAAACAGCACATCGCAACCACCATCACCTATTTTGCCTCAAACCCCATAGAGGCGTGCAGGAAAATCAGCGATATTGGGCAACAGTAATATGTACATTCCAACATGGCACATACATGACTTGCCGCTTAGTGTTTACAGAGTAGATCCAGTGCTTATATTTTAGCATAATGTGTGGGGAGCATATTGATTTAGGGCATACTTGTCTACTCTCCCGGGACTGTCGGGAGCCTCCCGAAAATCGGGTGCCGCTCCCGACACCCCGCAAGAGGAGGCAAGTCTCCCGCATCGTCCACCGCCCCCCTCGACCGCATGTAAAAGTGGGCGGTTCGGGTGACGATGACGCGATTTGCGCTAAATCGCGTCATCGTAACCCCACCCCCTGCTTTGTAATGCCGGTAATATCGGCAGCATAAAGCGGGGGCGGGGCCATGATGACACGAACATGCCCCTGCTCTGCCAATTATAGCCGCCCCCACCCTCCCTGCTGGACTGACCTGGCAGCCCCCTCCCGGAAGGGGCTGCCAGAAAGTCGGCATGTATGATTTAGGGCCTGATTCAGAGTTTTAAGCTATTGCACAGCCACTGCGACTTTGTACGCAGCAGCTGTGCAATAATATGCTAATGCAGTAGCAGGTGTCTTGTGTAAATAGACACCACGTAAGTTTATGTAATCTGCTTTATGCGTCCGAAGACGCAGCTTTGAGCCACTCTAGTGAACATTGGTCATCTGAGTAACCTTCAGGTTACTCAGGATGGCCGGTGTTTTCACACAGCTGAAACCAGTGAAGCTACGTACAAGGACACAGCCACTGGCTTCAGCGCCGACATGCCCCCATTTTCAGGGACGCTGCCCCCAAATGGAGGCAGCCTATCATCCAGGCTGCGGCGTCCAGACAGAAGGAGATCCAGCGCATGTTGTACGTAAACCATCGGGATTGCGTACAACTCTGAATCAGCCGCTTAGAATGTGTGCATTTCTAGTGCCATGTGTAGGAAGCACAAAGTGAGTACTTTAGTGCAGTTTTTAAGGAGCACGGTGTGAAGAGAGCATAAAGTTTTAACATTAGTACATTGTTTAGAGAGTATGTTTGCCTATTAGTACAGTGTGTAGTGTGCACAGTGTATACAGTATCTAGGGAGGGTTATTGTGCTGGGCCGATGGTAATATTAGTAAAGTGTGTAGAGAGCATAGTATTGCCTGTCACTTGCCTACTTATTAGGGCCTCTCCTCTAAATGATCTTGGAGGGGCTGTATCCTGATGTGAATCGTCAAGGCACCTCCTAACACAGTGACGTAAAACATCACTCAGCAGGGGTCGTGCATATAGTGACGGGGAATAGCATCATCCAGGTCCCGTCCCGCACACTTGGCAAGAAAGAGAAACAAAATCTGGGAATGCTTTACTGTACTCCCCACGAATTCAGTAGTCTCCCAGTCATTATGAGAGAGCAAGTTAGTAGAGCACATTGTACAGCATATAGAGTTTGCATATTAGTGCAACATGTGTGTTGTATAGAGTTTGCATATTAGTGCACTATGCAAGAAGCACAGTATATGTATGTTGGTACGGTCTGAACGGAATATATTGCCAAGGCATGTTAGTGGAATGTGTAACTGGTACAGTGGCATCACTGGGGTCCATGACACCCAGTGTGCCAAATTGCCCCCTTGCGTGCCTGCTCAAAAATGGGGCGTGGCCTTGTGCATTGCCCTCACTTTTTTCACTCCAGGGGCGGGAACAGCACTCCCGAAGATGCCAGGCTGCCCCCAGAGACTCCCCCTGCACTACCGACTCCTCCTTAGTGACCAGGAGCTGGGCTCTGCACAATATATTACAGTGCAGCACCCAGCACCAGGTCAATGAGAAACTGGCATTTTGGTGTTACCCCCTCAGAGAGTGACACCCGGTGCAGTCCGCAATCAACCCCCCCTCCCCCCCAGTGAAGCCACTGAGCAAGAATACATTGCATGCAGTATGGTGGGAGCACAGTATGTAGGTGTGGCATTAGCGTAACTTCGCTATAGCGGCTGTGACAAGCACCACTGTCCACCTCTGAATCAGGCTCATTGTCTCTAGTGTCTAAACACTTCTCTGAGACAGGAATACCCACCGTTCATAAAGAGTCCCCAGAAATGTGCCATGCTGCTTGCTTGAATAAGAATTATGTCAATTAATTAGTAATGGCTGCAATCCCTAATATTCATCTTTGAGAATCATTTCCAGACATAGCAGAAAATACAATCTGAAGATGAGTGAAATCTGTGTATGTGTGCTTTGGTCTCCCGACTACACTTACAGGATGCAATGGAGTCATTCATGTGTTCGAAAGTTTTTGGCATGACCCGACTATGTGTCTTTCTTTGATTCACAGGGAAGGATAAATCCCACTGACCTCATTGCATACGTCTGATTCTCCATACCACATCTCTGTGTTATATAAGTGAGGAAGGAATACTGAAAGCCACACAGAGCAAATTAATCCTCAATGTGGAGAAAGCACCAGGATAAGGGATCAAACATTCCCCTGGGCAGTGCTGTAAAGGAACCATTTACTGCAAATTAGTTTAAGAGGGATAAAATAGGCTGTGGCGCCTCAATGTATAAATTCAACCACTGCCATCGTTCTTGAAGGAAGCGGAGAATCACTGTGAAATTCATCTGTGAATTCAGTTACGTGGTCTGGCATCTCAACCATCACTTTTTTTCTTTTTACTTCAGAAAATACATTTGAAATTACTTTTTCAGATGTGACTGCCAACTCGTGAGTTTTCAGGCAGTCACCCAAACTCTAGAGCAGTGCAGCAGGATAGAGCTACTGTACAACATTGCCTATCAGTAACTAATAATCACTGATAATGACACAATCACTGGGGTAGATTTAGGAATTGTGCTGGTTGCTGTGTGGTTTCACAGAGCTGCCAGGGAAGTCTGAATTGTTGAGCTGTTGCTTGTTGCTCAGGGGTTTATGCAGTACCCCTAATGTTAGCATCCAGGTTAATCCCTCTATTAGCCCTTTATTAGGTGAAGTGCTTTTCTACAGGTCCTGGATTTCCCAGGTGACTTAAAATTTTAATTTTACTGAAACTGTCAAACCACACTGACACCCAAAACAAAGCAAGACACATTGATAAACTATATTATCAATGTGTCTTGCTCTGTTTAATTATTAATTTACTATTTGTATTGTAATCAACAACCCAGATCTGCTCAACACTCAGCCATCATCTCTGCTTTGGATAGAAAACCAACTTGTAAGAACTGACACCAAGCCTATTATGTATTACATGTGATATGTGTATAATTTTTTATATTAAAGAGTATGTGTACTTTCTTACATCTTGTTCTTGAAATGCTGACAGTAAAGCACTATTTATTTTAATTTAAACCTAAAGAGCTGTGTGTGGATCTTTATTATGCACCTACACACTGCACCACTGACCATTTAGCCTAAGTTGTCACAATATATATATTATATACAGTATATATACAGTATATATAATTTGAGTTTGATTTATATTAGGGCATAACATACCATTGGTGCAAAGGGTGCGGCTGCTATGGTGCCTGAGCTGCCTTTGTGGCCAACTGCTCCCAGTCAGGACCGCCGAGGGGGGACCGGGTGGCAGCAGTGTTGATTTGGTGCCAGCCCACCAGCTGATTACAGCTTGCGCACCAGCAGGCAAACATAGAGAGACAGCGCCACCAGTTGCAAGACAATCAGAGCTCATGGTCCGGCTGCCAATTAGCAGTGGCGGTTCCTGAGTAGCTGCCGGTCCACAAGCTCCGAATGACTCGAGACCAGTGCCAGATTCACATTGCGCTGACGCTGTCTGTCCATGTCTGCCACTGCACCAACTGTAATTAGCAGGTGGCTCGACCCTAAATGCACACCTGCTGATGGCACACGGGGAGGCGAGAGGCTGCTGGAGGGACACGGGGCACTACTATTGTGTGAAATAATGTGTTATATGGGGCACTACTACTATGTGGCATAATTTGTAAAGGGCATTACTGTATGGTATAATGTGTAAGGGACATTACTGTGTTGTATAAGGGGCATTACTGTGTGGCATAATGTATAAAGGGCACTACTACGGCACGGCATAATGTGTATAAGGGGTACTACTGTGTGTCATACCCTGAATGGGCTCTGTGTGGCATAACATGAATGGGCTCTGTGTGTATAATGTGTGTAAGGGGTACTACTGTGTGGTATAAGCTGAATGAGCTCTGTGTGGCATAACATGAATGGGCTCTGTGTGGGGGAAAATGTATGTGGTTTTTTTTTACCTCTGGGAGGGCCCTTTAGAGTTCTTGCTATGTGGCCCACAAAGTTCTAGGTACGCCCTTGCATGCAAAAACAAAGGCTCTGGATTTAAGATCAACCTGCATGAGTCATCAAGTTTGCTCATGGCGCGTACACACGTAGTGATATAAATGAGCGATGTGACTGATAACGATATCGTTCATATCGTTATCGTAAAAGTCGTTCATTTTTTGGTCCCTACCAACTCACCATCGACCAGCGATGTGCGGTCATGTATGGACGATGGCGATATCATCCATGCATGCAGGTCAACTTGCTGGATATCGAGCAGGTTACTATAGGGACCGGCGATCGTTGATCGCGGGTCGCTATAGTAGTCAGTGAGTTAGTGGTGTGCTGGATGATCGATATCGATCATCCAGCACACCAGGGAGGGTGCAGGACGATCAGCCAGCGATATCATATCGCTGGCTGATTGTTACATGTGTATGCACCATTATGGAGCATACACACGGTCAGATTTGTCAGATGAACGATTGAATGATTTGAACGATTTGATGAACGATTTGACAAACGATTTGAATGATTTGAACTAAGGGCCTGATTCAGACCCACTCGCGAGCGGCTGTCCGCTCGCAAGTGGGTCGATGTTCTACACTGAGCATGCGCACGACGGAGGGAGCTCCGTCGTGCGCATGCGCCAGACGCGACGAGCGAAGGACTTTCCTTCGCTCGTTGTATCTGATCAAAGGGGGCGTGCTGTCGATGTTGATTGACAGCACGCCCCCTTTGGTGGGCGTGCCGGGGGCGTGCCTCCCTGACAGGGGCGTTCCTAAGGGAACGCCTACCGTCAGAAGCCGGCCCACTGACATCACTAGTGATGTCAGTGGGAGTGATTTTGGCTCTGATAGAGCCAAAATCACTCCGGGCCTTGCGGTTGAAAACCTCAACCGCAGGCTCCGGCTCGCAGTTTCGATGGTCGCGATGGTCAAGACCATCGCGGCCATCAAACTGCACGCTCGTATAGGCTGTGGGTGGTGACCCACAGCTATACGAGCGTCCAGGAGGACGTTCCATAGTTATGGAGGACGGCCCTCATTCAGAGCGTGCGCTCTGCTCAGAGCGTACTGCTCTGAATGAGGGCCTAAGAACGATTTTTGACTGTATTAAAATGAATGGAATCATCCAAATCTGACTGCAAACACATCAGATGTCAGATATAATTATCTGACCATCGGGAACGTGCATCATTCATCGTACAGACATGTCAGATTTTCCTTCAGATATGAACAATTGAACGATTTTTTAAATCGTTATCATTCAGATCTGAAGAAAAATCTGACCATGTGTATGCACCATTAGACTGAGATAAAAAGGATACTTACGTATCTTACTCACAGATTTTTGGCAGACTGACAATTTTCACTGAAGCCATCCCCAGAAACTGTGTCATTTAAGAGCATCCACATTTTTAAGGATTGAGTGACAGTGTGTGATCCTGATGAAGTTCAAACTAAAGCAGCAACCTAATTCTGGTCATACACCACCACCATGCCAAATTTGGTGGAGCCAGATCCAAAACTCTGGCCATGCATAAAGGTCAAAAAGACAGACATACACGCTTTCTCGATTTTACAGATAGATAGATAGCTAGATATATATAGATAGATATAGATAGATAGATATATCTAACACAGCGTCAGGCGGCACTCAGGACCACTAATAAAGAATGCACAGACCGCATACACCTGCGGTCTGTGTATTCTTTATTAGTCGTCCTGAGTGCCGCCTGACGCTGTGTTATGACTTTTTTCCTCCCTGCCTGGGTGGTAAAATGGAGGGCACCGGATGCAAGTTTCTATATGTAGGAGAGCAGTGCCAGCTTGTCTGTATTATATATATATATACTGTATATCTCCCAAGAATGGCACTTGACAGTAATAAACAGGGCCATAGGGAGGGAGGTGCGGCAGGTGCATCCGCACAGGACGGAAGCCTCCAGGGTCGCCGGCCACACACTTCCTGGCTCCAGAGGTCTGCAGGAAGAGACCTCCTGCAGTGGTGTGCGGAGCACCAAGAACGCCGGCGAAAGGTCCCGCCCTCCCTCCACCCCCTGGATGGAAAGGTAAGCGCTCAGGGGGCGGGGGGAGGGGGGAGCACGAGGGTCGGCAGTGCTGCATAGGGCCAGATACGGCGCTGGTAATAAACAAATACAGGTCTGGGTGTTCCACCATGGCACTCACGGAACTTCGTGCAAAGGAAACAGGTAACCTTATATAGTCCAATCCAATGTCCGAATTTTACTTTGTCAATGATGGAATAAAATCCGAAATGTTGGATTCTACTAAATAATACATCTATTTTCTTTGTACTAAGTCCTGTTGTTGGAGTGGACTAAATAATAGGTCCGTATTTTCCTTGTAATAAGTCCCTTGAGTGCTATTATGGGAGGAGCTATATTAAGTGCTGCCACTCTTATGGAGAATACAATCCAGCATGATGTGTTAATGCAGTGTTCGTCTTCCATATTACTGCCCTCTACCTGGGTCTCCCAGCAAAAGAATAGCACTGCTTCCACATGGTACAAATGCAGCTGCCAGACTGTTAACTAACCAGCCCCATTCCAGCCACATAACACCCATTCTCTACTCCCTTCACTGGCTGCCAGAAAACAGTGTTGACTTGATAGACAACATCACCACTTATATAAAAAAATTATTACACTTTGATGTTTGTTTGCTCTGATACTTTAAGCATAGTGTTACTTAAGCATCATTAAGAGCCAGATTCAATTAGGTGCGATAAGTGCCGCTTTCGCTGTAAATTATCACACCCGCAGTGAATATAGTTTTCGCACCCGCGATTTTGTGACAAATCATCTCACCCGCGATAATCGAACAGTGAGAAACAGGCAAAAAGTTTTCACCATCTGAGACCAGTTGAAAAAAATTGCAAAATCCCTATTTTTGACAAAAATTTGGGGGATTTATTGCTGAACCCTTTGCACCCCCCCCCCACCTCCCCTAATGCTAAATTACCCCAAAAGTTTTTGGTAATTTGGCGAAAAAAGATTGGTCAGATTTTGGGTAAAAAAAAAAAACAATGAAAATGGGTTTAACGTATTGGGTCTGGTATTTCGGGGGGGCTATATGGATGTGTCAAGTGTTTTAAACATTACACGTGGTTGCAGCAGGCGTTTTTTTAACGGTTTTCCAAAGTGCGCTTTTACAACACGAAAATATACTTGTACTCATTTTAAGCCAGTTTACGTGGAAAACAGTAATTTCCTGGAAAAAATAGCTTTCAATATTTTTTTTTTTTTTTCAAATACGCAAATTATTGCCAACTGAAGCAATTTAACTACCCTTAATACTTTTATTTCTGCCAATAATACACTTCTAAATTAATTTCCGATGTATGTCAGCCATTTTTTGGGGGTACAGATGCAATTTCCTGCATGTCCTGACCTTTTTGCCTGCTTTTTTTTATCGCACCTACCAGTTTTTGTCTGGTTTTTTTTTTTCGAAAAATGGGAGCACACGTGATAATCTACCGATTTTATCGCCACTAATTGAATACGGCCCTTAGTTGCTTTAAGTTGATATGTAAATTCAAGATTGTAACCGATACCACAAGTAGACTAGATTATAAGCAAAAATATTATAAATAGTAAATAGCATCATATACTGTACGTAGAGAATAAAGTGCTAAATTGCATGTTTAGTAGATGATGCAGATATTGTCACTGAAACTGTACTGTTTTGCACGAAATGGACCACATAGTAATGTTTGAGGTGATGGTCAAAATGGGCAGTCCTACAATTTTTGTAAAAGCTCCATCTTTGAAATATAAGAGCAAGCACTTATCAAAGTACAATATTTTTTTTTTATGTAAGATGCGATGTTGATGATACCTATAATTCCTAAATAAGTGATGGCATTTGTTATCAACACTGTTTTCTTAAATATCAAAGCAAGTGCTCAAAGTGAAATTTCGTGTTATTATACTAGTATTATGACACCAGGCAGGGTAATTCAATTACAGGTGAAGGGTGTGAATTACCGTTGCCATGGCGTTTAAAGGCCGGCAACGGTAGCCCCCTCTCGCACCCTTCGACCAACCGAATACCCGATTCGCTCAAAAGTGCTCGCTACCCTATGGGGTAGCGAGCACTTTTGAGTGAGATACATTGCCGTAAAGCGCGGCGGCTGCCATGCAGATTCGGCCGGGCTAATGCATTCGCCCTTAATTGAATTCCCCAACAGGTGTCACCAAGGAAGCCCTATAAGAGTGCAGCTTTTTACTTTGTGTGTTTGTCTTTAATTACACTATTCATTTTAAACATTCACAATAAATGCTGTTTTAATTCTAACCAGAAGTGTGCTCCACCAGGAGTCATCTTTCTTTTCTCCATATATTCTTCATTCCTATGGTTGCTCAGTTTGTCCATCGTAAGTAAGCTACTGGAACCTCTCAGGCTAGAAACAGACAGTTGTAGGCTGAGATATGCCCCCACAATGGTCGCTACATGCCTTGCGACCGCAGTGTCTTAGCCATCGGGGTGCATACACTGTGCGACTCAGGAGAATGCACAGTTCAAAACACATTGGGTAAATGCAAACACATCGGCATTGCATCAACCTCTGAATCAGGCCCTAATTCCTTAGTGCAATGGTTCCCAAACTGTGCACCGTGGCACCCTGGGGTCCCTCAGGGCTCAGGACACTTGCAGGGGTGCCTCAGGATGGTGGTCTAGCACCAAATCAAATTATTTATGGTCAATCGAACGTAAATATGAGGACAAACAGAAGCGCAAACCTGTTCACCACCACATAACTGAGCCTAAGGATGACAGGTCAGCACAATTTACTTCACTGTACTACTTTACTACATTTTTTCTGAATTTCTGAATAACAAACTTTTGGCTTAGGGGCGCCGTGAAAACAATGCTGATACTCTAGGGCGCCGTGATTCAAAAAAGTTTGGGAACCACTGGGTTAGTGGCTTACTTCCTAGTGGCTCAAATCTTTAAATATCAATATTTCTATTTACTCAACATTTCAGTTGTTGTTGTTTTTTGTTTATTTGTTTTTTTTAGGAGAAAAAATAGTATTTTTTCACCCAAATGATTCAATGTTGCAATATATTGGTAATGCATGGTTATTTTTATGCATTTGTATTTTTAAGTATAAAGAATGTTGTGTAAAGCCAATCCTTTATATTACAGATTCCTGCTGTACAATTAAAAAAAATATATATTCTCTGATGTGTACCTGCACAGAGTTGAAGAACTGTATGTATTTTTCAAAGTGTTTTTTTTTTAATGTAATGAGCAAATACCCTGAACTAGCTATTAATGTTTTACCCCATTTTTTTATTTATTCAATTATTTGTGGACTTTATAGATCAGTGTCTGAATATTGCAGTATTTTGAAAGTATCTCTTTTTCCAGAGCAGCCTTTTATGTATCATACAAACTGAATAGATTATAGACATTGTACAAAGCAAAGACTTTAGACTTTACTGGTGGTTAATTAACATACTGATACGTTTCAGGCCCAAATTGGAATAATGACACATATTTATATTGTGCAGCCTGGTACAATAGGAGTGACCTAGAAGACACCGCTGAGTGAATTCCTTCAGTGGCAGCAGAGCCTGGAGGTAAATGTGACTTCCATGTGTGTTACTGTCTCCTTGGCCCTAAGCCATGAAAGGACACACATAATTATTATAGTAGCAGTATGAGAAGACACTCAGGGGGTGTTATTGATTAGGGGGAAACAGGGCCCGAGGTTTTCTGTCTCCAAATCTATAACCCAGAGTAATAAGCACTCAGCAGGTCCACAATGACCTGATTGTATAGGACTCCCCAGGCAGTTGTGAAATAGCTGCAGTTTCGGGGTCTTTCTTCCTGCACGGCTACTAATTGGTAAGTATGGGGTCAGCCTGATTATTGTCTGTGCCAATTCTAAAACTACGTGAGCGTTTATTTTCTCAAATCACAAGTAATAAACACTTATTCATGTCAGAGGTTTTGTAGACAATATGGGTTATTTACAAAGTGAAGACCTGTAGCATAAAAGATGTTCTATGATTTTATGCTCCTACTTTTACATGACTGACCCATATTAAGTAGTGTCACATTTATGGCAGGACATACAGTATACTGTAGTTCTTCAACAATTATTGAGCCTCAGGTTTTCCTACTCTTGTGCTAAGATGGCAGTTGAACTTAAAACCAGTGTTCGAAGTGGGAATTTAGAAGTGTGTGGGGGGGGGGAATTAAATTTGAATCAAGCCCCCCCAAAGAAGATCTTTTGGGATTTTAGATGCTTTTAGCACTATGTATTGAACAAACTTTGCTCACCTCTCATGTTTCCCATGTGTCCCTTCTGTTCTCTCTAACCTGTTTTCTTTGTCACTTTCCTCCTGTGCTCCTTTGTGTCTTATCACCTGTATTTCTCTCTCTTTTACTTCCCCCCTGCACCTCTCACTCCTTGAATTTGGCGGCAGCCACGAGCTAATCGGCTATGGGGGCTGCTTCTGATTGACTGCCGGTACGCAATCCACGAATGGCTCGCTGTCAGCGTGAAAATCAAAAGGCCTTTACTTCTTTAGAATGACCGCCAGTTCGTTCCGCAAGCCGAGATTGGCTTGCAGCATTTACCAGGTTTAAAGGCTGTCGCATCTGCATTGACGCTGGGACTCAATGCTCTGCCCCAGAGCCAATCAGAGATGTGCCCCCAGTGGGATATCTCCATACAATTCCGACGCTTTTGCTGCTGTTCCAGCGCCGGGTTCCCATTCTTGATCCCAGCAGTGGGACACTTCTCCAAACTGCTGCAAAATACCATTTCGACCACTGCATAAAACTGGAAGTGGCTAAAATGAACATCAGATTTAACTCCAACATTTGTGAATGTGGTGTTGTAAAGCAATTATTAGAATAAAATAAACATAAAAAATTGTTAACATTTTGGGAGTTACTAAAGCAAAAACACAAGTGTCCAATTATGAGGAATTTTAACTACAAGTAATAAATACAGCTTTTACACCATATTTGTGAAATAGGTTATATGTTTATTAGGTTTAGGGTCATTCCATTTCAAGTGAACCAGGGGCCCCCACTTGACCATCTCCAATTTTGTTGAAATTTTGCATGAAGGTTGGTATGTATGTAGAAATAACGTTGGTATAGTTACAGTTCACAGTATGCAATAGTAGTGGATTGTGGCCCTGGTAGTGGAGGTAGGTGAAACTATCAATCAGCAATGTTCAAGTAATTGCTGTGGCAGATCTACGAGAGCACAAGTTATGATAGTGCACGGGCTTATACAACTTTTCATGCTGATTTCAAAAATCGCTGTCTCAAGGCTTACAAAAAGTACTTTTTTGAAAGTATGAGGCCAAAGTAGGCCAAAATCATCTGTTGTGTAAAATTTGTTCTGGAATTCAGCTGCCCATATCTCCAAAGGAAAACATTATATTAGTATGACATTAGTATAGTTAACTATCCAAGTGGACAGTGGACACCATTACAATCATAAAATAACAGACTTTAAACTTAGTTCCTGTAATAATATCATCTAAAATTGTTTTCACATATCGCGCGTTAAATTTTCTACCATTTTTGAAGTCCAATAGCAAAAAATAATCATAACCAATTTTCTTGAAACAACATTCATTAAAAAGAGGAGACTTTAAACTACAACATATATTTTTCTGGATAGGCATTTTGCATTTTCACCTACCTCCACTACCAGGGCCACAACTCCACTATATATATAGTTCTACATATATACTAGGGGTGTGCACTGGCCACTTTTCGTGTTTTGTGTTTTGGTTTTGGATCTGGATCTTTCTTCGTGTTTTGGATCTGGATTGGTTTTGCCAAAACCACCCTTCCGTGTTTTGGGTTCTGGGTTTTGTGTTTTGGATCTGTATTTTTTTGAAAAAAAGCATAAAAACAGCTAAAATCACAGAATTTGTAGGTTTTTCTGCTCCTATGCTATTATTAACCTCAATAACCTTAATTTCCACTCATTTCCAGTCTATTCTGAATACCTCACACCTCACAATAGTGTTTTTATGTCCAAAAGGTTGCACCGAGGTAGCTGGATGACTATGCTAAGCGACACGAGTGGGCGGCACAAACACGTGACCCATCTAGGCGTGAAACTGCAGTGGCAGACAGGATGGCATTGAAAAACTAGGCCCCAAACTGTACATAATGCAAAGAAAAAAAAGAGGTGCAAGATGGAATTGTCCTTGGGCCCTCCCACCCACCCTTATGTTGTATAAACAGGACATGCACACTTTAACAAACCAATCATTTCAGCGCCAGGGTCTGCCACACAACTGTGGCTGAAATGATTGGTTCGTTTGGGCCCCCACAAAACAAGCTGGCAATTAATCTGTCCCTGCACAAACTGGCTCTACGGAGGCAAGATGTCATCCTCATCCTCCTCATCCACCGATTCCTCACCCTCTTCAGTGTGTACATCCTCATCCTCACAGAGTATTAATTCGTCCCTGCTGGAACCACAGGTCCCTCTGTACGTTCTGGAGGCTGGTCTCCCTGGAAGAGTTGATAATTAATTTTATGAACATCATCTTCTCCACATTTTGTGGAAGCAACCTCCTACGCCTTTCGATGACAAGGTTCCCGGCTGCACTAAACACTCTTTCGGAGTACACACTGGAGGGGGGGCAACTCAGGTAAAATAGAGCCAGTTTGTACAGGGACCTCCAAATTGCTTCTTTTTCCTGCCAGTACAGGTACGGACTGTCTGACATGCCTACTTGGATGCTGTCACCGATGTAATCCTTTAACAGACAGACGCACGCTTGTCGCTGCTGCTTTGAGGATTCAAGTGCGGCTACAGCCCACACAATTCACAAAGACAGAAAAAAAAAAAGAATATTTTTATTGTTTGTGGAGCACACTTTGAGGGTTACACCACCCTTTAACAGACAGACGCACGCTTGTCGCTGCTGCTTTAAGGATGCAGGTGCGGCTACAGCCCACACAATTCACAAAGACAGAAAAAAGAAGAATATTTTTATTGTTTGTGTAGCACACTTTGAGGGTGTCACCACCCTTTAACAGACAGACGCACGCTTGTCGCTGCTGCTTTGAGGATGCAGGTGGAATCTAGACGGGATTTGGAACCGAGGACACACTACCTCCATCAATTGTCTAAATCCCACTGCACTAATGTCGGATACCGGACGCACGTCTAACACCAACATAGCAGTCAAGGCCTCAGTTATACGTTTTGCTTCAGGATGACTGCTGTCGTACTTCATCCTCATCGCTAGGGACTGTTGGAGGGTCAATTGTTTAGTAAAAGTAGTGATGTTCCTACTTCCTCTCTGGGATGATGAACAACTCCCAGCAGCAGCAACAGCACTAGGAGGAAGTGGTTCTTGATCTTTCCCTATTTTATTTTTATCGGAGAAAGTTTGGTCCTCCATTTATGTTATATTGATATATATACGTGCGGCTAAAGCGCACACAAACACAGAAAATATTTTTTTATTTTTGCTGGAGAGTAGTGCATTTTGTGGGTTACACCACCCTTTAAGAAATGAGCCAGCCGGCTCTTTACTTATGGGACACAGGCGCACGCTTGGCGCTGCTCCTTTGTTGATGCACGTGCAGCCACAGTGCACACAAGTCACAAACACAGAAAATATATATTTTTTTGGTTTGGAGTGTACTTTGGGGGTTACAGAACCCTTTAACAGTCAAGCCAGCCGGCCCTTTACTTATGACACAGGCGCACGCTTGGCACTACTTTGTTGATGCACGTGCGGCTACTGCGCACACAATTCACAAACACAGAAAATAATTTTTTTTTTGGTTTGGACTGGAGTGTACTTTCGGGGGTTACAGCACCCTTTAACGGTCTAGCCAGCCGGCCCTTTACTTATGACATAGGCGCACGCTTGGCACTACTTTGTTGATGCACGTGCGGCTACTGCGCACACAATTCACAAACACAGAAAATAATTTTTTTTTTGGTTTGGACTGGAGTGTACTTTCGGGGGTTACAGCACCCTTAACGGTCAAGCCAGCCGGCCCTTTACTTATGACACAGGTGCACGCTTGGCACTACTTTGTTGATGCACGTGCGGCTACTGCGCACACAATTCACAAACACAGAAAATAATTTTTTTTTTGGTTTGGACTGGAGTGTACTTTCGGGGGTTACAACACCCTTTAACGGTCAAGCCAGCCGGCCCTTTACTTATGACACAGGTGCACGCTTGGCACTACTTTGTTGATGCACGTGCGGCTACTGCGCACACAATTCACAAACACAGGAAATATATTATTTTTTTAGCACTTGGGGGGAGCACCCCTGATGGACAGAGCACCCCCTGGACAACACTACAGCACCCCTTTAGGACTGGGACACTGCACAGGACTTTGGAGTGGACACAGCCCCTATGTAGAACTGACTGCACAACACAGTCCAGCCAGCCCCTATGAACTTTGAAGTAGTGGACAACAGCAGCACAACACTACACTACACTACACAGCCCTAACTCCCACCCTCCCTCTTCACTGTCCACAGCCGAGTGAGAAAATGGCGCCGACGCGGGTACCTTATATAGGATCCAAAACCCGCGAGACTCGGAAGGCGGGATGATGACGTTTTGCCTCGATTTCAGATCCGAGTCAGGCGGGAAAAGTCGAGCCTGATTCGGATCGGACTCGGATCGGGGGGGCTCGGGGGGGTTCGGATTTCAGAAATCCGAACCCGCTCACCCCTAATATATACCAACCTTCATGCAAAATGACATAAAAATCGGAGATGGTCAAGTGGGGACGATATTCAAAACATTAAACCTACAAGCAACCAATAGATACACTGAAGAAAATGATCCATGGTGCATAAACAAATGTTCAGAATGGAGGCAATAACTTGGCTACTCCCACACCAACCCTAATGTCACATTACACAATGGTTGCATATTATTCAACCCTTGTGAACAGAAGTTATACACCCCCATATCTCCTGTACAGTTCCTATTGCCCATTTCTACTGTACCTACCGCCTCCTGATTCTGCCACTAAAATGCCAACACAAACTGCAACAATTCTAGGATACTGGTAGATTTGGGAGGTCGCAACCTATTTGCTGAAATATCAACAGTAGCACCAACAAGCTGGTGTAAAGTGTACCAGACAATGTCTACACTACAGTATATTTACATTGTTTTGAGTAATAAACAGATCATTCTGATGATAAATTTACTATGCAGCTTTTTCAAAAGTGCCCACATCTTAGTTTTTCTCTGCTAGATTTAAAGGGGCAATTATATTCAATACAAAACCAGTCGTGTTTAGTATTGCATATAATTGCCCCTTTAAATCCAGTGGCTGACAACATGTTGGCTTTGAAAAGCATTGCATTGTAAATTTAGCCCTAGTATTTCACCATCATAGTATCTGGGCGTGGATGCAGACGACGCTGGCAGAGGTGAATAAGTACCTTAACACACGGTAGGTATGAGACTTTTCCTCTATGGGTAGTGTCTCAGAAACTGACCTTAGTGTCTCCCTCTGCTGCCTTCCACAAGCTCTAGTGCATCAGGCTATTATGCCCTAGGTGAATCGACTTGAAATGTATTATTACTATATTTTCTTTGTTCAGGTACCATGATTAATATAAGGAGTAACTACATAGTATTGTTTTTATTGTCCTATGTAATATTATGCTGTATGAATTGACAGTTCTAAAGAATGAAGCACAACAAGTTGCTGGTTTAGTATAAAGTGACATTCTTTGTGTGAAATGTGAGGAATGCGTGTTGTGTGAATTCATCATCGTTGTCGTTTATTTGTAAGGCGCCACAAAATTCCTCAGCACTGTACGGTTAGAGCTATAAATCATACAAATACAATCGCACATAAAACAAAACAAGAACAGTCGTGCTTGGCAAAAAGAGGCGCAGACATGAATTGCTCTGGTGCTTACTTTTCTTGGGGAACAGACAATTTCCTATATAAAAGTCTTTTCCATACATGTCTATGTATCTGTATGAGTTGAGGTTCCCTAGATAGAGACAGTTAAGTCCTGCTTCACAACCCTCTGATGAAATCCCCATAGGGAAGAAACGCGTAAGGTCTCATATGCAGTGATTTTTTGCTACAATCTTATACCAGCACATGGTTTTTCTTCTATTCTGCCAGCTGCTACACTGTTCTCAGTCATCCTCTACCAGCACCCATACCAGAGACACCACAAACGTACACTGCAGCCGCTGAAGGCAGCAGAGGTAATAGCAATTGGCTGCAACATTATATCGAACCATCCCCAACAAGCGTCTACAGAGGAGAGGCTGCAAGCGCACACTGCAGCGGCTAGAGGCATTGGCGTTAATGGGAGCCAGCTTTTATAATGGTGGTCACCGGACAGTCTCACAGACCCCACATTGTGGCAGTATTACGCCCATACCCATGGACAACATAGGGCACAATCACCACCCTTATTTAAGAGGATGACAACTTCAGATTGACACTAATAAATAAGAGGTGAGATCCATCTTTATACCTGCAGCCGGACACGGCTGCAGGGCTGAGCATTCCAAATGCAGCTTTGTACATAGATTTACTGCATTGTTTTGGGACTCTAAACCACAGACAGAAGTGATTACTTTTATTTTATTATTTTTTTACCATCACTAATTCATACTATAAATGATCTTATATCGTCATATCTAAATGTACAGTTGTAAAGGTAATTTAACTTTTTTGGTTTATGAGAAGAAAATTATCTACTAACAGGGTATTGCTTTTTTTATGGCTGTATCAGTTTGTCATTGCTGGTATTTAGTCTATTTGTTCAATATCAATTTTATATTGACTTATTAAATATTGGTGCATTGGATGTTTAATAAATTAATTTTTTGTATTGGCACATTTGCATTATATATAATTTTTTTTATATTATTTATCATCATTTTATTTATTAGAGATGCTTTTATACTCCAATAGCGCTGTATTTCTTACATTATTTGCTATCTTATCCAGCAAGGGAAGTGTGTACACTGTGGTAAATGCATATCTTAAGCGGTTTGGGACAAATGAATACACTGGGAATACATAATAGGTAATGCATGTAGTTAAAAAAAAAAAAAAAAAAAAACTAGCAGGTATGGTTATATAAAATTATAACTAAGCAGTTTCATATTTAAGCTATCTTTAGCACAAAGCAGTAAAACCGTGCTGTAGGAACGAGTCAGTTTGATCACTAAATACATCTTAATGCAGTAAAAGTGTGTTCCTTTTTAAGGTTTAATTGCATCTTGAAAAATGTTATGGATGTTTACAGTATTGTGAAGATTTTTTGCAGGACAGTTACTTGATTATTATTTTTTCTGTGGTTCTCTTGCTCTGTCCACTGGGAGCATTACTAGCGGTTAGAGGCAGTGAGTATGTGTGTGACTGTGCGACATAGTGTAAATAAACCATGTCTATCACAGTGTAACAAACCAGCTGAGTCTAACCTGCAACTATTTGTCATGGTGGAAAGCAAGGAGAGGAATGCTACACACATACTCAGAGATTGACATAATGGTTTCTTTAAATGATTCTCTGTCCTTATTAGGTTTATAATAAATTAACCCTCATGATATATATACCAACAGGGAATCATTGAACATGGCTTCAACTTATAGATCTGTGGTTTAGTTAGTGCCACCTACTCCCAATCTGTGGACACGATATCACGTTAAACGCACCTCACTTACACATATGTAGTGTGTAGTCAAACTCGTAATGGTTTCTTTCGCTAACACTCCCCCTTTTATGGACGGGTGGTTCGATACCTTACACGATATATATATCAGCAGAAAAAGAAATAATCAAAGCTGCGTACCAGTACTCACACAGTGCCAGACGTTATCACATTTATCAAGGTTTCTTTGTCTCAGTCTTAATTAATCACTTTACTCCATTGTAGTATAAATGGTATACATGTACTATAGTGGAGCAAAAACACATACAAAATTCATAAAAAATGACTGCAACAATGTGCCAGGATTAGGGGTCTGCGCTTTATACAGAATGGGGTATGTGCAAAAAACACAATAGGTCCGGTTCCTATTGTACGAAAAGGATGTAATACAGAAAGCACATACCTCCAGGGGTTTATCACCGCAGAGTCCCCTCCTGCAGCACCTAAACCAAGAAAAAGATTGTCTTTAGCAAGGTCCGACCATATTGCTATTTACTGTATTTTAGAAATAGGCTGGACTGATCTATATCTAAACAAAACTTACAAAGCATGATGATTTCCATTCTCTATTCATACACTGCACTTATCTTACTTCT
Source organism: Taudactylus pleione (assembly GCA_031769625.1). Lineage (NCBI taxonomy): Eukaryota > Metazoa > Chordata > Amphibia > Anura > Myobatrachidae > Taudactylus > Taudactylus pleione. The sequence continues at coordinate 2,665,171 of JAUIMM010000120.1, forward strand.
TTACTATGGGCCTGATTAAGACATGACCTGAATTGCAAAGCCGCACACAAGCGGCTGTGCAATTCCGTACATCTAAAATGCAAATGCAGCAGGAGGTGTCTGTAGGGGATGCGGTCACAATCCTGACCGCTGTGATTTCGGCGCTAAGAATGCCGGCTTTGGAATCCCGACACCTGTCAGAGTCCAGGTGCTGGCATCCCGACTGCCAGAATTCTGAAGGTAAATAGCGAGGTTAGTGGGAGGGTTAGGCACTAAGGGGAGAGGGTTAGGTTTAGGTTGCGGGAGGGGGATGTTAGGTTTAGGCACTAGGGGGGAGGTTGTGTTCAGGCAATGGGGAGGGAGGGTTAGGGTAGGGAGTGGGGGAGGGTTAGGTCGGGATTCATAACGACGGGTTCCCGTACCGAACCCGTCTGTAGGAAACAGACACCTCCTTGCTGCATCTGCGATCCCAGCGCTGCGACCATCTTCCCCTTGTATACATGATGATAGCATTGAAATGGTTCATATGTTGTTGTCCATGGCTAGGCAGCTGTTACAATATCTGACACTGGTTATTACTATACCCTTACATTTTATGGCATGCACTGTACTTCAATGTAGTAGTAATATAACAGCACAGGAAATGAGAGATTACAAAGTTTATATGTGTTTTATATTAACTTATCATTTATTTAATGAGTTTGTTTATGTATGGCACAATGTTTTAAAGCATATAGTTACATATGAAAAGTACAATTGTGTTAGCATTTAAGTGCATTGTAATAAACTGTGAAAATAACATGACAAGAGAGGTAATGCTTGTCCTGATGCATCATTTAATTTATAAAACATTGATTTATTATATTTACAATTTAATTAATTCAAGTACTTTAAACAGATTGAAATGACTGTTTTACTGTTTACTGCTATCAGAAATATGTAATGTAATAACATATTGTTCTAGTTAATAATTCAAGTACGTTTAAACAGATTGAAATATAACCAAAAAAGTAAAATTCTGATTATATTTTGTATGTCATTTTTCATTCAATTCTTGTTTGCAAACACTTAAGCTAGGTACACACTGTGCAATAATCAAACCGATCAGCATGTTCTCGGTTGGTCGGTCCAGTTATTACAACATTAGTAGTGTTGCACAACGTTTGTTAGTCCTGACAAGCAGATGTCAAACACACCTTGGGTGCTAAAAATGCATGTAGAGCTTATTTGTGAAAAAACAAATTCTACAGGAGCTCAATCACTGTACCAGGGCCTTAGCTAGAGCGGTGAGGCCGGTGCCACTGCACAGAAAGCAGGGTGCCCAGGGGTGGAACTGGCTGCCCGCTGCAATCTCTGCTTTGCTGGGCACCCGCTGCTGTGTATATCAGTAGCAATGCGCCCGCCACCTTCACTGCAGCCCCCACCCGGCTACTTCTTGATGCCACCTGGCTGGAAAATTTTCTGGGGAGAACACTGGGCATTGATTGTTCTGCTCTCACTGTCTCAGAGAGCCAATCAAAGCTTACTACTACAGCAGTCCCATTCCTGCAGCAGCTACAATACGGAGACTGAGTACCACTAGTAATATAATATATTGATAAATGGATCCAGCGTCTGCCGGGTCACCTCAACAGCTTCATCCCCTCCCACCCTGTTATATTTACACCCAGGGGTGTAGAGAGCGCCGCCAGGCCCCGGCAAAGAATGGGCGTGGCCTAATCATGGTGGGCGTGGCCACTCCCCATTGAAACCCCCCCCAAAAAACATACTTTTGCAGCGCCACGTAGCGCCGGGCCCCTCTGGAAGCCCGGGCATATTGTACCTGCTCCCCCCCCTCTCGGCGCCCCTGTTTACACCCACACAACACCATTCCTGGTCCACTTTTGTCTCAGCACTGCGAATCTGCGATTATCTAATTTTTATCAGGAATCAATTTTATAATGATAGATATGCACAATCTCACGTGACCATACTGCACTATCATCATCATATCACTCACAGATGGGTCCACAAACCTCTATCCTCAAATTGCGCCAAATGGAGCTATTTGGCATAATTTCAGGATAAGTGTTTATGGACATATAAATATGTTATATGATGATGATCTAGTAGTGCCACGGACTTTGTGACTTAGCTGCACCATGCAACTTTTTCTTAAAGTATTTGCTTTAATGTGCGATACTAATCCTATATACTTAGTACACTATTAGTGAATCAGGAAAAAGTATGTAATCAGAGTAAAAAAGTAGAAGATTCGTAGCCTTTTTACCCAGATTTCGTACTTTTTACTGAATGTTGTGTCTTAATTTGCTCATAGTGTCCAAAGGGCCTGATTCAGAGACGGATGCTAATGCGATCGCAGGTGCAAAAATATGCTAATGATTGCAAAGCCTACCCTAGCATAAAGACGCCCACTGCTGCCTTCTCCTATGCGTACAACGTTGCTTACCTGCGTAAATATCGGTAACATCGACGCACTTGGAGTAGCCATCTTGCCCTTGCGGCAGGTCTGACCTGGGGGAGCCTTGGAAGCTCTTCCCACACACAGCTGCGTAAGCAATCACAGTGGCTAGTTCATGCACACCTATGAAATTTCCTTCAAACGAACAGACACGCCAGCGTTTTTCAGACCACCCCTCATCACCACCCCCAAACACGGACAGCCTGTCACTCACGCTGAATTGGATTGCTCTGTGTGTCCATAGTCCCAATGTGATCACTGCACTAGTGCAGTGCGGCTTATGCCAAACAATCGCTCGATCTGCATGCGTAATCGCCTTTGCGTCCAGCTCTGAATCAGGCCCAAAGTACTGTTTTTAGGATTAGTATTTTTGTTGCAATGGAATTGTCATAAATTAGCTGATTAAGCATAATGGCACAACACATTGTTATGCTTTATCTTTTACTTTATACCAATTAATTTTACTTAAAATACTAATCTTAAACAAAGTACTTTTAGCAAACTAACAGGGGTATTCAATATGGGAGTGAAAAGTCCGTGCTGGACTTTTCGCTCCACATCGGAGATTTTCCTGGGATAAAGTATCGGGCGCGCGCCCGCTTTATCCCAGTATTCAATATAAAAGCTACATAAACGGGAACCTGCGAAAAAAACGAAATTTATCTGGAATAAATTGTAGGACCCCCTAAAACTGTAAAAACATGGGGGATCACTATGGGTACCCCCGTTTTAGCCTGCAAATAAAAGTCGGGGATTTAAATAGCCGCAGCAGGTTACATTTTCCCGACATTGCAGAAGAGCACTTAGATTATTTTTTTCATTTTTTTAAGTGGTCCCATCAAATTTGGGGTACATGAAAATGGGTACTAGCATATTTTTATGTCCCTAAAGTCTTTATTTAAAAATTCTGCAACTATGCACCTGCCGCTAATAGCCTATTCTAGAAAACACCTGCCGCATATTTGCAGAATAGCCCTGAACCTATTTCCCTATTTTTAAACACTTTTTTCCCATTTTTTTTTTCACCCCAAATTTTCAATAATTTTTTTGGGGTGTCCCTATTTTTTTTTTTTTACTTTTTTTGACACAGTTTATTTTAAAATTACATTCCCAGGGATGCAGGCTATTTTTTTTAAGCCTGCACCCCTAAACCCCAATTCTGCACTTTTTTTCGCCACCTAGTCAGTGGTGAAAAGTTATCCCCGTTTTTTTTTAAAGACTTTTCGAACCTGCGAAAAGTCTTTGAAATTGAATACGATGTAAAACCAAAACCTGCGAAAATGACGTCATCGGTGCGAAAACATCGCAAAAACAGAATTTTCGCTCCATATTGAATACCCCTGTTAGATGGACAGTTCAGGGAAAAGGTACACAAGTATGTGAACCATACTTGCCGACATTCCGCTCCCTCCTTCCGGGAGGGAGCTTAATGCCTGCATTCTGTGGGGGGCGTGGCCGGACTGTGATGCCGTTTTGGGGGCGGGGCTGGGGCGTGACCGCCCGATCGCGTCATCGTGGCCCCACCCCCTCTTCACAATGCCGGATAAAAGGCATTGTAAAGCAGGGGGTGGAGCCTCGATGACGCGATTCAGAGCGAATCGCGTCATCGGGCCCCCCGGCAGCGGGGGTTTTTACTAGTAGTCTGGGGGGGTAGGCAGCAGCCGGGAGGCTTGCCTGCCTTTCCGGGGGGTCGGGAGCAGCACCCGATACTCGGGAGGCTCCCGACCAAATCGGGAGGGTAGGCAAGCCTGATGTGAACACTACTCCTAGCGGAGTGTCTAAAGGGCCCCATACACCTACGCGATTTCTGGACGATTACACGATTTTCAACCAATCATAAGATGGATCTTGTGAAAATCGTGTCTCCCGCTGTTCGTACAATCGGGTCTTATGATCATATGTGCAGCACATATGGTCCATCGTATCGTGCCATTTATTTTGTTCATGCGATCCATCGTGTGGCATTTCAACTCCACACCAACAGGCACCCACCAGGCAGCGGGAACAGAACGCCAGCATGCGGTGCACCAAGCCCCACAGTGCACCAGCAAGCCACTACCACACACAGAGCTTCCTCCAACCGCTGACACCGCAGCAGCCATCCAACACAGCATCTGCAAAAGGAAACTAACACCAGCTACCAGCAGCCCAAGCCTTTTTCACCAACAAATCCTACCGGTAGGTAAGTGACTCCGAGACTTATAGCCCTGCGCGGGACGCCGCCAGGGTGTACATCCACAACCGCCAGACCCGCTGCCAACCCACCACTCCCCTCCCCCCGAGACATCCTAAGACTGTTGACCAAAGGTCTAGCAGGGGTAACGTGCCGGTCTATTGAACTGCACGGAAAGGAGCCCCCTAAAAGGGTCCACTCACCTCCACCCACACACACCCCCAAGTGGATCGCTCACCCTACCTGGGTGGCTGGGACCGAACAGGATTAGTACTGTTTTTTTCCAATAAACCCTTTGGCCCCCATTTCTGCCTCTGTCTTCATTTCCTCACCCACCACCTCCAGTCCATTAGACCCCCTTCCCTCCCTACACCCCATCACTTCACACACAACATCGAACACAAAAGACCACAACACACTATTACTCCAGCATTACACCCATAGGGCGAGCGCACCCTCCGCACCCTCTACCCCATTATATCGATACACAGGACCCGGTACTCCTGCTTCTAGGAAGGTGCAGCACCCCGACACAAACAATACATCTCACATCCCATCTGCCCATACAGCAGAGCGCAGTTCTAACCCATCATTTGCATTTCAACTCATTTCAATGACTGTTTCCTGATGAGCCTGTGAGACACAGGATCGACCTTACGACTGTCAAAGCCGGATAATTGGCTGAGACAAGATCGGTTTAAAATTAGATCGAGGCAACGCCATTTTGTGAATGGCAATGAGACGCCATTTTGCGCCTGGCCGCCCAGCGCCATTTTAGTGAAACGCGCCATTATAAGTACATACGGCGATGCTACTATTTAGCGTCGTGTGATTCCCACGCAATAGAAAGACGTTAAAAGTCCTCACCACATAAATACAGTCACTAATACATATAAAATGATTATCCCTGCAAAACACGTACCATGATGTACTCCACATAGTCGCACAGCGCTAACTAGCGTCTTTTCCCAATTCCCCAATACTTACACGCTACACACTTACATAAAAGGTTCCCTAGCATTAAGGTGTAATATTCAAGGTTTATGCAGTAATTATTAATGTTGTGTAATAAAGGTGATTTGATATCTAAGGTTTAGTACATGGTAAGCAGACCGTGTTTGGTGTTGTGCTGATCCGCTGTGTCTCCACAGATTTACGGTATCATCGGTGAGAAGATCGCAACATGCGTCTGCAAACTATGGACTGTAGAGAGTTAAAACAGTAAAATGTACTCTGTAATGTTAGCAGCTTAGATTAGCATGCAGCGGGAAAAAGGACACAAAGGGTTGTCGGAGGCTGTTTGTGTCCATTCGAATTGACCTACGAACTATCCTGTAACAAAAGTACCTTTAAGAAGAACCAATGGAATCATGCCAAACTTGTCTATTGTATTGCCTATCCATGTAAGGGTATATATGTGCACTCTCTGACCCCAGTCTTGAGTCTTCTTGCTGTGCTGTTGATGGAGGTTTCTAATGCTGGTGCCAGTATCTGGGCCTAGAGCGCGTGCGTATATACCTGTACCTTGGGTCTGTATAATTTATTTGCACTAATTATCTTTAGATCACAGCATGTAACCATCTGTTTTTATATTGAATAATAACTTTTTGTGCTTTGGAACCACATTCAAAGTCTGAAGGCATTTATTTACTGTGCGACTCATTACGCTAAATAGCGACAATTTTAGAAGGTATAGGCAGGATTTTAGAAGGTATAGGCAGGATTGCATAGAGGTTTTAATTAGGTATCCATATGACTGATACTGTGCTTAGAAAAACAACAAATATGCTGCTGGGACTGCCAGGGACCTCCGGGGAGTCCTAGGGAAAACGTATCATTCATCTTATCTTATGCTGGTCGTTTAGGTGTATGGGCCCTATAAGTCACACCAGGTGTCTCGCAGCAAAAGAAGAGGTGTATGAGCTTCTTATGTGTCTCATAAAATGGAGGGAAAAGTGGGTGAGCCTTCCACACAGGAACCACCCACCCATCCTACTGAGATGCATTTGCACCTGTTAAAAATCTGTCCGGAATTAGCACAACCCGCTGGTCTCTCTTCTCCTTGTTTGAACTATTGGAAATTGTTTGGATGAATGGTAACTAACCATCACATTGCATGATTCAATGCTGGAAGCCCTTCCAATATTCGATGTTGGGTTTGTGTTGTCAAACCTGACACAAAGATAGTAATTTGGCAAGTGTATTATTTTGTGAGACTTACCTGGGTAGGTGGTGGGACAGGCCTTGTTGCCTTCCCTTAGAATGGCATCCTCCAATATTTCACTGCTGGAAAATGTTCTGTATGCATCTTTAAAGAAACATATTATGGGACTGAGGGCCTATTCAGACCCGCTCGCGAGCGCTCGCAAGCGGGTCGATGGTGGCCCAGTGCGCATGAGCACGACGGAGCCGCCTCCATCGTGCGCATGCGCGAGACCCGTACAGCGACGGGCAAGCCGTCACTCAGGGTCTCGTACCAAAGGGGGCATGCTGTCGATGGTGAGTGACAGCACGCCCCCTTTGGTGGGCGTGTCGGGGGCGTGGCTGCCCAGACGGAGGCGTCCCCATGGGAACGCCTACCGTCTGGGGCCGGCCCCACTGACATCACTTGCTCTGTTTGAGCCGAAAGCACTCCAGGGCTTGCGGCAACTAAACCCTACCACAAGGGTCTCGTTGCAAGCCCGATGGTCGCGATGGTCTTGACCAACGCGACCATCTTCCTGCCCGCTCGCTATAGCTGTGGGTGGTCACCCACAGCTATGCGAGCGGGCAGGAGGCCTTTAAAAAAAAAAATAGCCCGGCCCTGATTCAGAGCGAGCGCTCTGTCAGAGCGTCCGGCTCTGAATCAGGGCCTGAGTGGGATGATGTAATGTGCATACACAATTAATGCTTGCAGAGTTTATTTGCAGAAATTTATGACAAGTGGTGAGTTAAGGTGCCTACACACGGTATGATATTTTAAATGATATTGCCGTTTTTGATCAATTGGAACGACAAATCATTTAAAATCTGCCGTGTGTAGGCACGATAACGATGCCGATGCGAGCTCCCACTAGTCGTTCTTTGTGGTCTGTGATCTTTTGAACATGCAGAAAGATCACGACCTGTCTTTCACGATTTGACACACATCTTTCTATGTGTATGCATGATGAATGATTTCATGGACGACGAACGATTTGTCGTCACTTTTCCTGGCCACACCCCACCCCCATTTTGGGCCAGGCGACGACGGAGAGACAGAGACAGCAGCGTTGGATCGTGTTGGTTTCCCTGATTGATTATGTGAGTTAAGCCACTGCCCACCAATGTTATTCCACTGCCCACCAATGTTGATTACACTGCCCACCAATGCTATTATTTTCCAACGCCCACAATGTTATTCTATTGCCCACCAATGTTGATTACACTGCCCATACACTGCCTATTACACTGCCCACCAATGTTGATTATACTGCCCATACACTGCCTATTACACTGCCCACCAATGTTAATTTCATTCACACAAAGGTCACTTTTTTCTTTTCTTCATTTTTTTTAGTTGATTCTTTTTGTGAGCTTTTTTTTAAAGAAACAATGACCTGTGTGTGAATGAATTTAGTATTTTCTCTCTTTATGTTTTCTTTTACCTTATTCAACCTTAAAATGCAATGCAAAAAAAAGTTAAACACAAATAATTGAATTTTAATTTATTAAAAAAACAAACAAACAATAAAGAGGTCAACATTTTAAAATTTTTAGACATAACAGTAAAAAACATCAAAACAGTAAAAAACATTAAAATAGTGTATATATATATAAACTTTTTTATTTTTTTAACAGAGATATGGCAACTGAAATCGAGCGGGAATTTCTAACAGGCTTCCTGGAAATTTACCATGAGGAAAGTCAAGTCCAGTGACTACAGCAACAAGCAAAAGAAGGCCTCAGCCATGCAGGAGCTTGTTACATACAGCACGCCATACCACAAGGAAGCCTGTCCTAAATGGGTATGGAGCAAGATCCAGAATGTCCGCACTGTCTATTTAAAAGAATATAAAAGATGCAGGACTCGCAGGCTTCTGGAGTCGGGGCACAGGACGTCTACCACAATTCCTTATGGTACTAAAACCAGCTCCATTTCATCCATGAATAGGACCATGAAAGACCATCCTGATGTCTGTTGGTGGAGAACGCGGCATGAGAGGACACAGAAGAAGTGGTTGAACCGTCTTCTTTGGCTGTGGTAAGTACAGAAACAGTGCATACACACCATACCAAATGTTTTTAAAGTACAAAACTGGTTCATTGGAGACAGTCCTCCTGCCATGGCAGTGCCCCCACTCCATAAAAATAGGACAGGTATTGCTCCCTGACCTCTTTAGCCCGCAGAGTCCCCGTCATGTCCAAAACTCCAGATGCTGACACAGTGGGCAATTGGGCTATCTCCTCTGAATGGTCTGGGTCGTCTGGCATAGCTGTGCCTGATTGTCCTTTGTTGGGTGGTGTTGCACCTGAGAAAGTTGTGCAGGACATAGCATGCCAAGACAACCCAATCAATTTTGTCCACGGGAGTGTTCAGGAGTTCAAGGGAAATCATTAACAAGATCGTATAGTTTCCTACATTGTTCCAAGTGTAGGGGCCTTTAGAAGCTGACAACTTTGAGTTCCACATTCAGTCGCTGATCTGTATTCAGTCTGCAACAGCAATTAAAACATCCCCAACCAAAGTGCTATGTAAGAGTAACGGTTCCAATCAAGGACAGGCAATATGGTTAGTTTTATTGTTTTAGCTTAGTTCTCTATTTAGTAATGTTATATGCATTGATTGGAGCTCTGAAGCTAAGGAAATCACTTCTGATACAGCTGAACAATCACTTAAGAAATGTAAAATTCAAAATTGCGCTATTTATGACCAGAAGCTTTTTGGTCTGCACGAGTATATTTTCTCTATAGATAGATATATATATGTACAAAGATATTAAATAAAAGAATTAGTATTTCAAAATTGTGCACAATGGGGCTGTAGATAAGAGGAAAGCAAAAAAAATAAAATAAAGGGTAGTAACAAATACTGGACAGCTTTATTTTTACACTGCAATAGGATTTGAGCTAGGACATGCCCCTCCCAAATCTAAAGGTCTCTGCATGTTTTAAATCTGACATGGTTTTCCAAGGTGTAAAGTTACTAACTTAGGTTTAGGGTTAGTATATTTACGTGGTTGTGTCGGAATTTAAGCCAGTCACGGTGCCGGCGTCTGGATTCTGGAAACCAAAAGTTCAACATACACATCAACACTTAAAGTACAAAATGGAGTACTTAAGTTCTGAATGCCATGGCAGTAAGATTTCTAGCATCAGTGGATCTAAAAATATGCCTACCTCCATTTACCAACTCACCAGGCACATTCTTAACATTCAGTACAAATGTCTCCCTTTTGGACTGCCAACCTCACCAAAGATCTTCACAAAAATGTTGGTCTTGGCAAAGTTAAGAAAAGAAGGGATATCCCTATGGCCTTACCTGCATGATATCCGGATAGTGGTCATTTCAGCTCAGGTCACAGCCGTATGCTGCATTTTCTGAGAGAACAGTGTTTGACCATAAACAAAAAAGAAAACCACCTGTATCAAACTCAAAAGTATTATACTTTTTAGGATATGAAAAAGTTTTTCCAATGCTATAAAGAAACCTAAAGTTAAAACAAGGAGGTGCCTACACTCCGAAAGTGCCCTGGTCAACAATCAAAAATCTGACAAAAGACAGATCATTTGCAGATCAAGAATACATTGTCATCACCACAGATGTCAGGAAGCAATATTGGTTGTGTCACTTGCGAACATCATAACACAAGGTCAATGTCATAGAAGATCAAAGTAGTGTACAAGGCCGATTTGCATTTTCAGCAAAGAATTGTGGGTCACCATGTCTTAATCCACTCAGGCAACCAGACAGTTGTCTCCTATATCATCCATCAAGGCAGCAAGAAAAGCCACAGCATCATGAGAAAAAGTACATCCTTTGCTACTATGGGCAGAAATCAGGCTTGCAGGAGCATTGGTAGCCTATATAGTAGGGACAAGTATATGAGGACAGATTTAGCTACTGGATAATCAAGTATTCCATAAGATTGTAAAAAGATGGGACTTCCACAAGTAGATAATAAGCAATATGGTCAACTCTTGGGCACAGGTAAAGCGGAGATTGTAAATGTCTGTCTTTATTATAAAGTATTTTCTTGTCTGATGGTGAGAGTTTAAAAGTTCATTATTCCAGAACATTTCAGAAACGTCATTCCATTTTCTCAAGCATGACTCATTTTGTGGGTCATCCGATTGTACTAAAATTTATGAAAAAATGTTTTACAGTACAGAAATATTACAAAAATAGAAATAAGAAACAAAAAATGGATAACTAATATTGTTTCAATGCAATTGATATAAACACAAAGATATAGAACATAAAAAAAATATTTGATGTATAGAAAATATATCTAATAATCATATATAAATACATAAAAGAAAATTACATATAAAAATATTCTAAAAAGTGAACTCACAGGAATGCCATGGGAGCAAACATCTGCTGCCAACGGCACTCCTAAATTGTAAATAAATCTCTCTAGCGTTTGAGTTTTCGGCTCCAGCAATCAGCTGTTCACCGTACACCATCTCCATCGTACCTTCACACCACATATATGCCAAACTAAGAGCAAAGGCATTGTGTTCTACCAGATCATTAACTGACACCATTTTTGGATCTTAAGCTCCGTCCCCTTTGTCCTATCTTTTGTCACTGATTATTATCCTCGTATTATCAGTTATTATATAGCACCAGCATATTCTGTTGCACTTTGCAATTGGGAACAACCAATAATAGATCAAGACTGGGTAATGACAGACAGACAATCTATAGTGTGCTTTTTACTGATATTAAGTAGAAAACTTTAGAGCTAACCTCGCTAACAGCGACACTTTTTAACTCAGATCTTACTCGATTCGGCACAAAGACCGTACAGGGTCATTATATGCCTGAAACCACCAATTAATGGTAAGTATTTACTGTATATAGTTGGTAATATGTCGATGCACACATCCACTAAGATATTGTACATACTCTTATTCATTCATTTACATTTTTTTATTATTATTTTTATTTGCCACAACATCCTGAGTACACCAGTTTATTCCAATGATGGGTATTGACAATATTTATTGTTTGATATGTTTTATAAAGTTTACCATCTTAACAGATATATGGTATGATTAGTGAGATCATTTTATTTACATTCTAGTTTTTATTGAACACTAAAATAACTTATGAAATGTTCTTGGAATATTAAATTAACTTTTAATCATCCACCTATGGCTGGAAAATACATTATCACAAAGACAAACAGTTACAATTCCAAGTTTACCTGCACTCGAGAATTACCATATTGCTGATTATATTTCCTTTAAGAGGATACTGGATTTGTCTTATCTCTTTGAGGTTGCACACTATACCAGTGACCTCTTAATGAGGAGTGGCAAAGATCTTACTCTTCAACGTCTTCCACAAGTAGACCTGATGGGAACATCAGAGAATACAAAAAGGTATTTTACCAGGTATAAAGACAAAGCAGCAAAAGCTGTGGAAACCTATACAATAAAATTGCAATTTAATCTAGGATATGTGTTCCTACCCATATCCATGATACTGAATGTCCTATAGAAAAGGAAAACGTAAGTGAGATAGTAGTCCTAACTTTGTGGCTGCGAAGGCCATTTCAACTAGCAGTGGAGAAGTCATGATTTCTTTCATTTCAGCCAAGATGAATCCAGCAAGGTCCGACATACTACACAACCCAAAATTCTGTAGTAATGTTCACTCTACGAGAAGCAAGGAAACAATCTAGAAGTTGTGTGACTTGTTTATGTGGTGCTATGGCCAAGTAATCCTATAAGTTCATACATGAAGACAAGATAGTTCTTAGAACAAACCTGATATTTTTACCTAAAGTTGTTTCTCAACTCCACATGAACTAGGATAAACTAAAGAATAATAAGAAAGGAAATGTCATTGTTTAGATTTGGTTAGAGCTATTAACATTTATTTAAGTAGAACAAAAGGATTTAGAAAAACAACTACTTGTTTTAATAAATGGCAAATAAAAGATGAAGCTGCTTCAAAGGCATCTGTTACATGATGGATCAAAGCCTGCATTCTAGATGGATATACATTCTAGAAAGTGGAGATGCAAACATGTGTCAGCACATTCTACTAGCACTATGGATGTATCATGGGCAGATAAGTAATCTGTATCCATTGAAGAATTTAGCAAATTTTCAGTACATTCACTAAACATTACTGTATCAATATTCAAGAGAAAAAAAACTTTTAAGATTATTACTATTCTTCATCAGTTAAGGTAGAAATGAGGCCCACCCTAAATAAAATTCAGCTATGGCATTATCATCCCATTGCATATGCTGCTGTGGAGGAGGTAGAGGAAACTGGAGGTTACCACCTGCTAATCTTGTTTTCGGGACTTCATTGCAGCATCCTACTCTCCCAAAATTCAATGAATGGAGGATGAGTGTAGTAACTCCTTTTATGTATGCTACCCTGGAGGACTCTAGGAAACCAACTTAGGGCAGTATTCAATTATTTTCGTGTTGGCGAAAAAGTTCTGCCTGTCTGTCTTTTCGCCTACATCACGTGTTTTGGACATGAAAACGTATCGTGTGCGTCCCCGCTTTTCGCCCTATTCAATTACTAACCTGGCGAAAACAGTAAGCGATGAATGCAGAACAGGTGGAAAGTACTGTCAGAATAGGGGAAATCAGTCTGAACCCTCCAGAAAGATGCACTAACATTGGGGATCAATGTAAGTGTTCCAATAGCCCTAATAAAACTAATTGGGGTACTGAAGTTATTTAAAATCCTTGTTATTAGCGTCCTTGTTAAAGTGGTGAAGAATGGCATTAAGCAGTATTTTTTGGTGAAAATAAGTAGTATTGTCAAATTTGGGGTACTTGAAAATGGATGCTAGCATATTTTAAAGACTCTAAAGTTAAGTTTTTAAAAACGTGAAAAACACACCTGTTGCATGCACCTGCAATCCTAAAAACATCTGGCCTATCCTTGCAGACCCCTAAGAAGGCTATTTAGCTAGTTTTTATGCTTGTCCCCCACTTTGTACTTTTTCGCCCCCAAAATTAAAGTACTTTTTTGGGGTGTTCTTATGTTTTTTTCCTGGGATTTTTTGACACAGTTGTCCTTTGGGGGGCTGTCCCAAGGGTTCTGAGTGGTTTCACCACGTCTGCACCCCAAAATACAAATTTTGCACTCCTTTTCTCCTGCTATTCTTAAGCAAATCTTTTTCGCCTATTACAATGCAGTGACATCCGCGTAGGCAATACTTTTTCGCGGAAAACGGCTTTTCTCTTCTAATTAAATACAGCCCTTAGAAGGTAATAATCTCCAGTATATTTAAAGTAATTAATACATTCCTTGATACTTATTACCCTCTGAGATAGTGAACAATCCAACATTTTTGCTATAATTTTGTCTTAGCGATATCTGATGAGGTCATCAGTGAATGCAATGGTTCCCAAACTGGGTGCCATCTCACCCTGTGATGGCGCTGTGGTCCATGTGATAGGCAAACCAGATCTGGAGGCTGCCAATCATAAAATATGTGGACAAGCAGAATCGCAATCCTTTCCACCACCACATAACTGAAACGAAGTATGACATATAAGCACAATTTACTTAATAATTTTTGCAGAATTTCTCAATAAGAAACTTTTGGGCTAGTGGTGCCGTAAAAAAAATGCTGATTCTCTTGGGTGCCATGATTCCAAAAAGTTTGGGAACCACTGAATTAACTGATTGTTGTGCTTAGAAAGTATTTTTTTGGGGTGGCTGCAACAATTTTTTCGCTTGCCACTTTACAGGATATTACAAGTCAAGATTTATTTATTTTAAGAAAAACTTTTAGTCGAAGAATGCTACTTATAGTTTAAGGCTGTATTTTGCAAGTAAATTATAGTTTCAAAACGATATACTACATGCCCAAAAGTGTGTGGACACCCAAACATCACACCCATATGTGCTTGTTGAATATCTCTTTCAATACCATGTTCATTAATATGGATTTGGTCAGCCATTATTTCACCTTAAGACCATGAGATCATGCACTGATGTTCGGCATTCTAATTCAGACCAAAGGTGTGTGATTGTGTTGATGTTGCCTACAGAGGCAACCTGGAACTTGGGAGTGAGTGCTGTTGCATATTGTTTTTGACTTTGTCACTCTGCGGTCCCAATCAGTGAATTTGTATGCGCCTTCCCTCTTCATGGCCGAGCTGTTGTTGCTCAACGATATTCCAGTTTACAACAGCAGCAGTTAGAGTTGACTGGGGACAGCTCTAGCAGGGAAAAACATTGTCAACTTGACTTGTTGGAATAGTGGTATCATATGAGAGTGCAACATTGAAAGTCATTGAGCTCCTCAGTATGACCAATTCTGATGCTAATGTTTGACTATGAAGATTGCATGACCATATGCTTGCCTTTATACACCTAGTAGCAATGAGTGTGGTTTAAAATGGGGTGTCCACATATTTTGTCCATATAATATATTGTGCATTCCAATGACCCCAGGGATAAATGAGCTAATGTTCTCACAAATGCACAGAGGGCCACGGGCCAATCAAAAATGGGGATGGGTTCATATGCCCAGCGGTTGTCCTCTCATCTGCAGGCAGGCAGAATAATTAACCCCTGCAGGACCAGGCCAGTGGGAACTCCAAGTTACTTGGATGTTATCCTGAAGTAAATCTCCGCCTAATGTCAGATATTTACTGGGTAGTGCCACTGGAGCGGCCACAGTTGGAGACTACTGCGCATCCCTGAGACACCCTTTCTGCCGGTGTGCCCGGTCAGGTTGGTTAGTCCTGGCAGCCTAAACCACCTGAGTCCTCAGGCAAGGCCCAATTCAGAGATCTTCACAGCGGGAGGCCGCCATTTTAGCTCCTCTCACTCCCCTCTGCTGCTCTACCACAGTCCTCAGCTTACAATACAGTGGAGGATATGAGCAGCGGAATTTCTCACTGGTCTCCTCAGCCCCATTTCACATCTAAAGAGGCTGCACAATAGGAGGACCTCCCCCTGACCGGGACCCCCAATTACTACTGATACCTGACCTTCCCTGGCAGCTAGATACCGCTAGATATCATTGTCAGCCTCCGGCCTCGCCTGCATCTTGTGAATTAGGGGCTCCCAACTGCTCAACATATTTGGCACACTGACAAAAGCTAATCCATTACTGCCAGAGCTGCGTCTATGAAGTTGATAGGCTACCTTCCAAGTCATAAATACCATTGTTGCTACGAATTGTTGGCTCATCCCCACTAATCCCAATTTGATATATTGAGTAACAGTACAGGCTCCCGTATCTGATATCTAATACATAACAGCGGGCCTCCAGCTCTTTTATGATGGCGCCTAAACGCCCAAAGTCTTCGACTGTTCACCAGTATCTTTCTTCAAAGCGTCTCCTTCCTCACAAATTGATAAAGCAGGCCCATCGAATAATAAAAGCAGTAAACACCTGTCTGCCTTAGGCGCCCCGTCTGACGACCCCCCACAAGCTACCTCCAAACAACTGGAAGTTGCAGATGATGCCCCACTTACAATGGGCTCTATGAGGATGCTCTTGGCTTCCTTTAAGGACGATATTACTTCCGAATTTAAATCAGCTCTGCAATCTTGTCAACGCTCGGTGGACAAGTTGGGGTCCCGCACAGACCATCTGGAGAACAAATTAGAAGAAGTAGTAAAATCACATAATGAACTGATTAATCTTCATGAAGAGTTACAGTTAGAGGTCACATCCCTTAGGATCAAGACCGCTGACCTGGAAGATAGGTCTAGGCGAAATAATCTCAAGCTTCGTGGGATCCCGGAGACAATCCCAAATTCAAAGTTGACAGAACACGTGATGGAAATATTTACGAAACTTCTACCAACTACACAGATATCGGACTTTTTACTGGACCTTGTGCATAGACTGCATAAAGCCCGTAATGCTCCTACTGATGCTCCTAGGTATGTTCTGATGCGAGTACACTTTTTCCATACTAAAGAGGCAATCCTTCGTGCAGCAAGGTCAGAAATGGTTAATGCGACGCCAGAAGTTAGTCTTCCCTCCACGGGTTTTTCACTGGAGGGACTGGCCACTTTAATACCTAATTTAAGTTTTGAGACCTGGAGATCCCAGGGTATTCTTTCCCTTAAAGAAATTACATCATCCGGCACTCTTCAGCCATTTACCCAAATTAATGCACAATTCTACACCTCTTTTAGAGAGTTTTATAAATACTTACAAATCAGACATTGGCTACAAAGTATAACTCCACCCCCATACATCATCAATGATATCCCTAAACTTTTAGTTAATCAATTAAATAAAGTTAATAACAAAGGAGGCATTACATGGTGGTACTCTCAATTAATGACCCCCACAGAATTTAACAAACCTGTAGCGATTTTGAAATGGGAAGCAGATCTCTCTTGTGTCTTCTCTGAAGAGGACTGCCGTCTAATATTTAAAACTAGTTAGAAGGTATGTCGCATATGGAACAATATTATCGGTTGCTTCACCGACAATATTTCACGCCTAAACTAATGCATATTATCTCACCGTCCCACTCCAATTTATGTTGGCGGAACTGTGGCCATGTAGGCTCTTTACTCCACATATTTTGGACTTGCCCTTTTATCACTATGCTATGGAAAGGGGTGTTTATCTTAATATCAAAAATTGTAAAGATCACTACCCCTCCACATCCGGTTATAGCTATCTCTCATATATACAAAGAAGATATGACTCCAACGACCGTTATTTAATGGGACACATCCTTGTAGTAACTAAAATAATGTTAGCCCAATTCTGGAGATCTCCTATAATCCCCACTTTGGAACATATAGAAAAAAAAGTCCAAACTCACTTTGAGTTTGAAACAGCTGGAGTGAATTATTCTCCAGCGTCTTCAAATCCGCTAATTCAGTGGCTGAACTGGTCTGACTACTGGTCCTCAAAATCCAAACCCTGAGACCCAAAATATTAAGTTGAGGATAAATAACCGAATTTATGTAGATCAGTGGATGCTATGGGGGGAGTTCCCTTGTCCCTTCTATGGCCTTGACCATTTGGAAGACTTTAATTTGTGATTACTAGATCAAAATATTGTAATTACATACTGATTGATGAAAACAGTTGTCTGTTCTGGACTGTATTAATATTACCATGTTATATTTGTTAGCTTTTATGCAAATATTGTACCTATTTCTCTATTTCTGTTTCCATGTACCCCTTCCTTTTTTTATTTCTGTGTCCCAGATCCTATCCTTATAATTTTGAAATAATAAAAATTTAATGTATAAAAAAAAAAAATGGGGACGGGCTTATTGGGCTGCCAAGGGGCAGGGCTAAGCTCCGTGCCGGCAACAGAAAAAAAAATCATTGGATTACACTTTGCCATCGATGGCAGAAAACCATTGGCTCTCTGCCATCAATGGCAAAACCATTGGCCATCAGTAGTAAACTATTGATGTTTGTTAACAGGGGTGTATCTACTCATTGGCCAGGATGGCACTCGCCAGGGGCGCCGTCCAAACGGGGGGCGCCGTCTGGCAGTGCCACCAGTAGCCAAGGGGTGGTCAAGTCCCCTGGGCCTCACAAGTCTAGGGCAGACCGCAGTGATAGCGGTCTGCCCTACACCATTTACAAACACACAGCCGCCAGCGGCGGCTACTTGTTTGTAATAGCAGCCAGCTAATGAGAGTCAGACAGACTCTCATTTGCTGCTACGTCGTCCGCGGAGGGAGCCGGCTGGAACTCACTAATGAGCTCCGTGTGCCAGCTCACCCCGCAGCATGTGATGGGATAGACGTCATACATCATGACGTCTCTCCCATACAGGAGAAGAGCAGCCGGGACTCAGAGCAGACAGCGGCAGTCGCGTTGGGAGCGGGGATCAGGTAAGTAGAATTTTTTTTTTGTTCTTTGTGTGTGTGTTTATGTGTGTAAGCTTGGCACTACAGGGGGGGCACTGAAATAGGGGGTGGCAGCTACTGGGGGCACTTTATGGGGGGTGCCCATTACTGGGGGCACTGTATAGGAGTGGCCATTACTGGGGGCACTGTATAGAGGTGGCCACTACTGGGGGCAATTTAGGGGGTGGGTGGCCACTACTGGGGGCAATACATAGGGGTGGCCAATACTGGGGGCAATTTAGGGGGGTGGCCACTACTGGGGGCACTATATAGGGGGACTACTACTTTGGGCACTGTATAGGGGGACTACTACTAGGGTCTACTACTGGGGGGCACTGTATAGGGGGACTACTACTGGTGGCACTGTATAGGGGGGCTACTACTGGGGGCACTGTATAGGGGGGCTACTACTGGGGGAAATGCAGCATATGGCGGATTACTACTGGGGGATTACTATTGGGGGCACTGCATAGGGGGGGGGCGCCAGTCCATTACATTGCCAGGGGCTCTTGGATCACTAGATACACCCCTGACTGTTGATGGTCATCCCTAAATCCAGGAGAGTGGGCCAGCTTCAGGATCCTGCCTATGTCACCAGAAAAATGGGTGGTCCAGGAGCTTAGTGACAAGATTCACGTAAAATTATATTATTGTGGCTTCACCACTTGCCACAGTGCCTTAAAGCATAACACAATGGTGGTGGTCACAATAAATGCCGTTACCGACACCACAACCCTTCACCTTGCAGTAGAACCTTGCCTCACCAAAAAAAAGTTTCAGATAGGTTCAGATGCGACTCTCTGGTTCTCCGCAATGGTGAAGTTTTTACAAAGTTCAGAAAATGGGCAACAAAAGTTGTCCCATTATCCATTGTTTTTCCAGGTTTTATGTGATTTTAGGCAAAGTGCTGACAAAGGCTACAAATCTATCCAATTTATTGAACTTCCCCTTGGATTAATCTGGATAAAACATGTAATTCACAAAATGATCAAGGCTCAATATGTGGGAATTATTCCTCTCAAGTGCTGGATGTGTATCTGCCCCGGTTCCACCTTAGCTTTGCAGCTGGAAGAATTTAATATATAATTTCCTGTGAAACGTTTTTTACAGAACATTTTTAGACACATCTATCTTGGGTTGTTTTTGTAACCTTAGCATTTGTAGGGTTATTACATTTTTTTTCTATATACCAACTAATGAAACCACATCTTTATTTTAGGTTAGCTGGGTGGCCTGAGAGAAACACACATGCAAATTGTCATTCCTACAGATTTCTCTTCTGAAAACTTAAGCTATAGAGACATTTTTTATTTTATTTTTCAAATCCACAAACTAAGCACTTAACGAAACACCTGTTAGTGCTGTGATTTATTGCCGATGTCCAATTGAAGCTTAAATATTCTGCACATTTTTCTATTGAATCTCTGCTCTGTTTTTCTAAATATTTAGAGCATCTGTTTCCTGCCTGGAGCTACTTATAAGCCTGGATCACCCTGCTGTGTAATAACCACGAGAACAAGTGGGTCAAATATGTGCCCTGTGGATTTTTGCTTTTGTTGTTATATTTTTCTATAGTTGGAACAGGAAGTACAGGTGCAATTGCTTCCTGCTCTGGGACTGTACAACCTTAACCATTTGAGTGCTGGGGACACTAGCTGAGCGAATGCATTACTGCATGCATTGAAGAAAGTGTCTGCTGTTTATTTTAATACGTAGTGTGGATTTAGATGAATAAAGAGTTTAGTATATAAAATGCTCAGGAGATAAATGCTGAACTCAATATTACATAATGGCCAAGCAGAGAATACACGTATCAACGATGTGTAATAGATAATCCGAGTTGTGAACTCACTGTCACACATGCACTTTTAGGCGTATAATTAGCTATTATGTATTACCTCCATGCATATGCCTTAAATTAAAATCCAATAAACAACTCAATGATATTTTACTTACATCATTTAAATGATAACTCCATCGTCATCATGCACAGTTCATAAGATAATATGTTTATTATTATAGTTTTTTTGTTTTTTACTGCATTATGGTTGAAAAAACACATTTAAAGAGAACATATAATGAGCTTCTATACTGGAATTGTATTTTGCTTATTTGCTCTATATAATAATTACTCCAAAAAATCCCCAGAGAAAACATAATACAATGCACTTACCTAGGCATGTTTACAAAGCTGTTGGTTGCTTGCATTTTAGACTAATTTAGATAAAGTGGTGTGAGTGTAAAAGGTTTTTTTTTTTTGTACATGTCCACAATCAATCTCCCAATATATTACAGCTTAGGTCATTAAAAATGTGCAACCAGATAAGGTATGCACAACAGTGTCTAAGGGGGGTTTGGCTGCAACCGTCCCAAACCTGTGTCATGGCAGATAGGATTTGTTTCAAAAATGACTATGACAGTGGCGTATTAATAAGGAGTGCATACATTTCCTTGAGTGAAGGGGGCCCAGCTATGCCACCCACCCTGCACCCAGAGCAGAGTCTGACCCAACGGCTCCAGGTGCCATATTTCATTCGCTCTCTATAGAAATTTGGCACAGTGCTATATTCTGTTCAGCTGCTTTCTACGCAAAATCATACATGGCCCCCTCATTTCTTAAAAAGTTCCTGGCTAGGACACTAAAATGCTGTTATAAAGGACAGTTTTGTGGCAGAAATTAGCAATTAGGTTGCAAATTAGGGATAGAAATCAACCATTGATGATTTGCCGTTGCTGGTTCTGACATTGATGGCAGAGATCTAATGGTTCTCCATCATCGATGGCTGCCTGTCAGTAATGGTGTCTTGTTTTCACTGAGGCAGGGGGCATGGAGCTTTGCCCACCCACATAGCACTAAGTCCAGCTCACATAATGTTAAGCCCTGCCACCTATTCTGACTGGCCAGCGAACCACCATGCTTCCCATCGATGGTCACAGTCGATGGTTTCATGACATTGCTGTAAATCACCTTTGGGACAATCGATGGTTAACATACCGATGACCATCCCTAGTTGTAAAAATGTCATAGTTTTTTTTTTATAAAAATTAAAGATTTGGTATCTTCAGTACCAAGTTGTTGGAGAAGCTGAAAGAAAACACACTGTTTGGAGCCCGCACAGGATAGAGTCAGACATAGAAAATAGTCCCTGTATGAAACAGGGCAGTAATGTACAATTTTAGGAAACTAACTAACAGCTTAATATTGCACAGATTGTGAGGAAAGAAATAATCATAAGTTGGTGGTGCTCCCCTGAGTCAGAAAGATACAAATGTAATAAGTGGAGAAAAGAAGACTCTTTGTTGGGGGCACTCAAATGGTAAATCAATATGATTTATGAAAAAATTAAAACTTAACTTTTAATCTAATAAATATAAAAAAGGGGGGATATTATACACTACACCATAATGACTAACAAGACATATAAATTCCTAACAACGATTAATAATCAAATAAACACCCAAATGAGTGGGAGATGGATGTGCACAGTGCACCTAGTTACATGAGAGTGCGAGCTGCACCAAATCGATTCTATAGAGAAAACTCTGTTATCATTAGTGACGGCGAATTTAGTTAAATATGCACTAGCCCTAATAGTATGCTACCAAAATACCACAAGATAATTCCTACATAATAAATATAGTTGTCTCCAAATTCTGCTTATAAACTGTAAGAGACGTTTACAGGTTCAGAATGCAGAAATAGTGAAAGGGGGATATAAGATGTTGATATTACAGTAATACACCAAGCTTCCAAAATATAGTTGTAGGAAGCTGATTATATATTAGTTGGTTTGAACACAGCCGACGAATGCTACTATATATTGTTATTGTTGATATATTGAAGGAAAATAAGTGGAAAATAAATCCAGGTCTACTGAGACATGAAACATAAAGAATATAATATTATGCACCAGGGCCGGATTAAGGATTGTGGGGGCCCCTGTCCCATAAACAAAAAATGGCCACTGCCAGAGTAAAATCCAGGATTTAGAGCGGGGATATATATATATATATATATATAAAAATAGATAAGATAGATAATTTGATATATATATATATATATATATATATTTATAGATAAAGATAGAGATATAGATACAGTATATATACAATATAGATAAAGAGTGGGGGGAGGAAGGCACAAGGGGAGAGAGAAGGAAGAGAAAGAGAGAGAGGGAGGAACAGGAAGAGAAGTAGAGGGGGAGGGAGTGAGACAGAGAGGGAAATAGAGGAAGAGACAGAGAGAGGGAGGAGGGGACAGAGGGGGAGAGAGATGGAGGAAGGGAGCTCACACACTAACCTCTTGCAGCTGCAGCAAGGCAACCCATGAACCTTCTGATGGGGCAGGCACTTCACTGCATTAAGCCCCACCCCCTACTCGTTCACCCGCGAATCGCGGCATTTGTCAACAAGGGGGCGGGGCTTCCATACAGCCACTGTCGAGTGAATCTCAGAGGCAGTGAGACTGTCACTGCTGTGATGCTGCCGGGACCGGAAGCTGGCCAGGGTGAGTGGCCAGGTTCCACTCATTATTCTCATGAGTGTGGGGTCCCCCAAGGTGTGGGGGCCCCTGGACGACCGCCCCGCTCGCCCCTCCTATAATCCGGCCCTGCTATGCACAGTTCTAAATTGAAATATAGTGCTTTGGAAAGGCTACAGTTAGTAAGATATCATGTGAATACCACCAATTCCCACCATAAATGCATGGTAATAATAATAGGTTACTTCAAATGTCATAAAATGCCAAATAACGATATCCGACACCCTAATCTCATTGAAATACATCAGAAAAATTTTAATATTCCGATTTTTTTTAAGGCAGATAGATAGTGTCATTGAGCCTGTGATGCTGCACACCTATTTGGAAATGAAAATATATACCACAGTGTCACCTAAAAGAGGAGAAAGCCAGTTAATGTCATATACCATGAATCCAGGGAACCCACAATGACAAAATTCAATATCTTAATAGAGTAATTTGCACACATATGAATGCAATATTAACAGAAGAGACAGAAATAGTTTATAGGGGCCCAGATATCGTCTCCCCCGTTTTTGCTGTCACTGCGTCTTGTGTGAAACAGAGGACACAGGATGAGAGAACAGGGTAGGTGACTGGTTGGAAGAAAGATGAAGAGCACTTCTGCTGTCGGTGCGCTCAAACTGCGTCTATCCTGATGTCAAAGACATTGCAGTCTAGGCGTGGTAGGTACACCGATGAGAGAGTGCAGAAAAATTGCATTCATGTAGGTATTTGCAACAAAAAACATTTAACCATCGTATTTGAAAATACTGTGAATAGCAGATCAAAAACAGTATCAGAGATGACAAGAGATATGGATACATTGTAGGTAAAAAATAAAAAAGGACAAAATGTTATCATACAGCTATTGGGATTGTAACATTTTGTCATTTTTTATTTTTTACCTACAGTGTGTCCTCTGTTTCACACAAGACGCTGTGACAGCAGAAACGGGGGAGACGATATCTGGGCCCCTATAAACTATTTCTGTCTCTTCTGTTAATATTGCATTCATATGTGTGCAAATTACTCTATTAAGATATTGAATTTTGTCATTGTGGGTTCCCTGGATTCATGGTATATGACATTAACTGGCTTTCTCCTCTTTTAGGTGACACTGTGGTATATATTTTCATTTCCAAATAGGTGTGCAGCATCTCAGGCTCAATGTCACTATCTATCTGCCTTAAAAATCGGAATATTCAAATTTTTCTGATGTATTTCAATGAGCTTAGGGTGTCGGATATCGTTATTTGGCATTTTATGACATTTGAAGTAACCAATTATTATTACCTTGCATTTATGGTAGGAATTTGTTGGTATTCACATGATATCTTACTAACTGTAGCCTTTCCAAAGCACTATGGACCTCATTCAGAGTCGGTCGTTGTGGCCACACGGTCGTACGCATATGATGTTTTTCTTTCTGCGCCTGTGCATGGCTAGCAGTGCGCATGTGCGTACGAGCTCTACCGATCAAAAATACTGTCGGTCGTAGGGCTTCCGACACGGAAGTGGATTGCTAAAGTCGATTGACAGGAAAGACCATTTGTGGGAGTATACGGGGGTGGTGGTCTGCAAACGGAGGCGTTCTTCAGCGTTTCCAGGCGTTTTAGGGGAGTGCATAAATTACCTGCTTCGTACAACCAAGAATTGCGGATGCATGAAAACGTCACTCTGCGAACAGGCTGATCGTCCAGGCTAAGGTAGGCAAGAAGCGTCTGTAAGCCACAACAGTGCAATCGTTAATCTGATGTTACGATTTGGAACCACACAAACCAAGCAGCTAAGATTGCTGCATTGTAACTATTAACACTGCTAATTACCTTGTAACTCATTTCACTTGCATGTGCATTAGGGAATTCGTAACACAAATGTTTCTTTGTGCTTTTTAAACATTTTTTTGCTAAAACAGTTTTTAAAACATCTAGCATTGTGTTCTGCGTAGCAGCCTTTTCAGATACCACACTTTTTAAACCTTGTATACATTGATATAGTTAAAGATAGACATTTTTGGTTTAAAATTTTTTTATTATTATGAGATTTGCCTTTCATCACAATGTAAATAATAATTGTTTAGGCAACATTTGCATATAATTAAAATATTTTTTTTTAATAAAAAAAAAAAAAAAAATTATAAAAAAAAAAAAAAAAAGAGCTTGAGACATTGGTGACAAGAAATATGGGGACTGGACAACAGGTGAGGGAGGAGATATCCAGGGCTACTTGCGTCGTTTGGACCGGCTCGGAGGAAGAGGTAAGCTACGGACAGCCGACTGGCGTGTAATGCGCCAACTGGCCTGGCGAGAGAGAGATGGGATTTCCTCTGGCCTAGGCATAGGGCTCTCCATACTTTCGGGGGTGGCTGTTGGGCTGCCAGAAGTGGTGGTCCTGGGAGGAAGGGAGTCTCGCTCCATCATGGCAGGTGGGTTGGCCTGCTCCTGGGTATTGGCCAAATGATCTAGGGCCCCAGCAATGGTCTCCAGGGCCACAGCCACCCTCACCAGAGTGGTCTCCATCCTCAGAAGAACACGTGTTCTCCTGAGTTTGGGAGACCAACCTGGTGAGGAGAGGCACTGCTCGGTCTGATGGTTGCCCTGGAGTAGACTCCACAGGGTCCCCAGATGGAGTACGTGGATCCTCCCCTGCAGAGTCTCCATCTGTGCTGGACCCAGACCTGACCTCAGGAGCAGGCACTACCTCCTCTGAGTCTGGAATATAAAAAAAAAATTGTTATTTGTTTTGCCCAAAAAAAAAACAGACGTTTGAGCTTTATATTTTTTGTCTAACAAAATAAGATTACCTTCTTGCACATGTGGAGCGTTGAAGTCGGCCATGTCAGTGTCCATAGTGGACACGCCGACTACCTCCTCTTCCATCACACATCCCTGAGCCAACGTCTCCAACCTTGTCAAGGCCAGATCCTCAGGGATGGGACCACCACCTGTCCCCGAAGCATGGTCCACCCTACTCCGTAGCTTCCTCTTCAGTTGGTACATGAAATCCGTCCAGCTGTCAATGTTATTTTGGAAATTTTAAGTGTTACTTTATTTAAATAAGATCAAGGTTTGGACTTCAGTACACTCACAATATCATTTTCTTACCGTTTTTTAACGACTTTCTGTGTTCTGTAGGTTGTCCACACAGCATTAACAGCCCTGGATATCTCCTCCCAAATCCTGTCTTTGGCTCCAGCACCCATAATTCTTGGTTCATTGACTAGGTTCTCCATTGTCATGGTCACCAATGTCTCAAGCTCGATCCGTGAAAACGGAGGGTTTCTTGGCCTTGGCCTGCTTGGGCCCGCCTCCTCCTCCTCTACTGGTGGACTTTGATTCCCAGCACCTACAACAATTTTTAAAATAGTAAAAAATTTTTACATTTTTTAAGGGAATTATGACCAGTTCTTGTGTTGTGTAAAAAATGTTATTTGCACTTACCTGGCTCAGTTGGCCTCTGCTCACCATGCTCCTTGCTTAACATTCTGCTAACCTGTGAGAGAGCATGAAGAATACTGCTTGTGCAGACTTTTTTATAGATGTGATCGCATCCCTGGATTGGTTACCCGTGCATCCTTATTTCCCTAATTACAAATGCACACCTTTCCTGCATTCCGTAATTATTGCGTGGGTTGTGCTAGATGTGAGCGCATCCCTGGATTGGTTACCCGTGCATCCTTATTTCCCTAACTACAAATGCACTCCTTTCCTGCATTCCGTAATTACTGCGTGGGTTGTGCTAGATGTGATTGCATCCCTAGATTGGTTACCCGTGCATCCTTATTTCCCCAACTACAAATGCACACCTTTCCTGCATGTTTCAATAATTGGTGTTTGGTTTCTTTATTTAAGGCCAAGCCAAATGTTCCCTTACTTGTGGGTTGTAGTTGGAGTGTTTGGTGGTGCAGGAGGTGTTTGATAGTAGTTAAATTGTTTGAAGTTGTTTGAGAGGTACTTGTGTGTGTTGTTTGAGAGGTGCTTGTGTGTGTTGTTTGAGAGGTGCTTGTGTGTGTTGATTGAGAGGTGCTAGTGTGTGTTGATTGAGAGGTGCTTGTGTGTGTTGTTTGAGAGGTGCTTGTGTGAGTTGTTTGAGATGTGCCTGTGTGTGTTGTTTGAGAGGTGCTTGTGTGAGTTGTTTGTGTTTTTTATTCTTTTTTTGTTTTATTTTGGTTTTGGTTTTTTTTTTCTTTTTTTGTGTTCTTTTTTTTGGTGGTTGTTTTTTGTGTGTTCCTTTATTTTTGGGTGGCGTTTTTTTTGTTTCATTTTTTTTGGTGTTTGTTTTTTGTGTTCCTTTATTTTTTTAGGTTTCTATTGTTTGTTCCTTTCTTTTTGGTGGTTGTTTTTTGTGTTCCTTTATTTTGGGTGGGGTTTTTTTTGTTTACTTTCTTTTGGGTGGTGGTTTTTTGTTTTTTTACTTTTTTTGGTGGTGGCGGTTTTTGTGTTCCTTTATTTTGGGTTTTTGTTATTTTTGGTGTTTTATTTTTGATGGTGGTTTTTGTTTGTCAAATTTGATTGGTTCTGACATTTAAGAAACCCCATTAATTGTTGTGCTTGAGCCGGTTACTTGTTCGGTTTGGTTGGCCGGGCTTTTGTCTCCTTTAAAAAACCAATGTTATTCGAAGAATCAAGTAAGTGTGCCAGCCTACTGCATTTAATTTTTTTTTTTTTGGATAACAATTTTTTGGTACTAATTTTTTATTTTTTTTTACATTTATTAAAGGTGTTTAACAGTCCATTTTGGACTTGAATTAGGTAAGTGTCTATTTATTCAAACCTACACTTATTTTTAATTTTATTTTTAAAATAATTAAAAATATTACTTTTAATATTGTTTATTGATCTATTTGGTAAATGTAAATTTGTACATTTAACAACACTTCATATTTGCGATTCTAAAAATTTTGCATGGTTTTAACAATAATAGTAGTAATATTGGTTTTTACTCCAAAAATCTAAATAATTCTTTTATTCCCTCTAATTTAAAAAATGTACAACAAAAACACATGTAGTGATTTCTGAAGATGGCACTGCCCGACCCTGTAAGAATATGCACCATTATTATAAAGCTAAGTATTTTTGCACAAATATTCAAAAAACACCCTATAGAACCAATTTAAAATTTAAATTGAACTTTACAGAGCGATGTGGGACAGCTAATAGTGGCCATGTTGCCCCCCACCAACCTTCCTCAGCCTCCTCCTGGGCATAGGCATAGGAGGCGTGCAAAGGCCAAGATATATAGAACACGTGTCACCTTTTTTGGAATGCCTGATGATGTGGTTGTAACCACTTATCGCCTGCCTCCAAATATTATCCTAGACACTCTTTCAATAATAAAGAATAGTCAGATTAACATTCCTACAGCAATCTCACCACTTACACAGTTGTTGGCGGTGTTACATTTCTGCGCCTCAGGGTCCTTCCAAAACACTGTGGGGCTGGTGGGTGGCCTCTCCCAGCCCTCATTTTCACGGATCCTGAGGCGTGTGCTAGATGCATTTTTCAATAATCTAGCACATTTTATTAGTATGCCTTTGGATACAGAAGCCCTTGATGTGGTAAAGCAGAAGTTTTTTGAAATTGCAGGCTTTCCACACGTCATAGGGGTAGTGGATGGCACTCACATAGCACTTCAGCCCCCTGCATGCAGGGAACAAATATATAGGAACCAAAAACATTACCATTCCCTAAATGTAATGGTGCTATGTGATGCCTCCCTCCAGATCCTCTCCCTGAATGACAAATTCCCAGGCTGCAACCATGATGCGTATGTGATCCAGCATTCAGGGATTTGGCCAAAATTAAGCACACTGCAAGCTGGTGACACGTGGATTCTTGGTAAGTAAAAATCCAGTATGTAATTCTAGTAATAGTGTAAACAGGTTCTCATGGTAAATGTATGATGTATCTTTTGGTGTCCCATTTCCATTAGGTGACAGTGGATATCCTTGCATGCCCTGGCTGCTGACTCCTTATTTGACTTCCACACCAGGGCCCCAAACTCACTATAATGCCACGTTTACTGCCACCAGGCAGGTGGTGGAGCGCTGTATCGGCCTTTTAAAGGGCCGGTTCCAGTGTCTCCATCACTCTGGTGGTGCACTCACGTACTCGCCGGATATGGTTTCTCGCATTGTGGTACTGTGTGGGATTTTACACAACATTGCAATGAGGAGTCGAGTACCCATGCAGCCAGAGGAGGCCTTGCCAGAGGATGGCCCCCCGGAGGAAGGTGTTGTGATACTGTCGGGGGGGGGCCAGATGTGATGATGTTGTTTCTCGTTTTTTTAGGTTGGCATATTTAAATTTTTATTTTTAAAAAAACACTTTTTGCAAATGTATTTTAATGTGTACCTTTTTCTTTTGTTTTCTTTTCCTACCAACCAAATCACAACACTTTCCAAAACCAGCAAAAAAAATGGAACCCATTGGCAATACCTTGTATGTTTTTGGACAACTAACACATTTTGCATGGATATCCCCCAACATGTTTAGTTAATTTGCCTTTTGTTTTAGTAATTTGTATGTTTTCCATTCAAAAATCTGTTTGTTTTTTACTATAGTTGTTTGTTTGACTAAGCCAGATGTTTTATTTGCCCAAACCATGAGGACATTTGTTATGTGTGAATCTGTTATGAAATTAATTTTACCAGTAAAAGCCTGTTGGCAACATGTTTGTTATTTAATACATGTTTTCAATTAAATACAAATGTTGATTTTTTTTTTTTTTTTTAAAAGAAAGCCATTTAGAGGTGGATAATGTATGCCAACCCATAATTAAAAAATATACAACATTACTGCAAATGTTCTTAAGGTTTACTAATACATTTTTTAAGTTCTTACACTATGCAAAGGCACCCACCTTTGTTCACAAATTTGTTTACATGCAGAATTACACTCTTTAATGTGTGGCAAAAAAGAGGACAAATATTTGAAATACAAAAACTTTATTTATTTTTTTTTGTGTCAGAAAATTGAAAAAATATAAAACCAAAAAAACTAAACATCCTCCAAACGCCCCACTATTCGTTGGAGGCAGTAGTAGTTTCCTGCATTAAATAGCCCGAGGTCTCTCTGAGGTCCTCCCAAATTTCCCTCAGGATGTGGGTTAGATCTGTGGAAAATATAAAATTTTGAGGATTAAATACTTCATTAAAATTACAAACATTTGAAAATTACACATTATTCAATGTACCAAAAAGTGTTTCAACACAATGATGTTACGGTGTGTTTGAAAGTATCAGCCACACAACATTATTAATAGGTTTCTACTTTTATGTTGTTAAACTAATTGGAAACCCTAACTATGTGGCATAAGCCAAAAACCACTATGATGATTTTACAAATAATGGGAGGTGTATTCTTAAGTCATGATGGCCATATCCTTAAAACACAATACACGTATTCACTTCTAGAATGTTGTGGATAAACCTAAAATACAATGTGTTTGTTTGCTATGGAAAACATCACTTTGCCTAAGTACATTAGTACATTTTAAACACAGTGTACACAACATCAACAAGGGTAGTCTGGTTCCTAGCACCTTGCCAAGTTTGGTGACATGTTTTTTTACATTGTAAAATACTAATCTGAATGTAATCATTATTTCCTAAAAATACAAAACAATTTTAATAAACCACTAAACCTATATTTTTGTGGTCCACAATAAAAAAAAGGCCCAGCCACAAAACCTAAGGTCGTAATTCTGAAAAACAGCATTACTGCGCAATGATTTGGAACCCCATACAGAAATTTTTTAAACAAAAAAAAAAAGGTCATAAATTTGTACAAAAACATGGATAACAACAACTCCCAAATATAACATTTTTTTAAAAAAAACATACCCTCAGAGTGGTCGGACACAGCAACAGATGTGGGTGGAGATCCTTCTGGTGATGGAGAATATTCGGGAGTTGAGGGAATGGTTGAAGGGGAAATGGGGCAGGAAAGATCCAAGGGAGGGGAGATTTGAGACAGTTGGGATGAGTGGGCAGGGAAGGGAGGAATACTTGGGGAGGATTGGAAGAGGGAGGGAGGGTTACTGGGGGAGTATGGTGGTGGGGAGGGAGGGCTGGGTTGAGGAGATGCAGGTGAGGGCTGCAGGTTTACAACAGCATGTCTTTGCATTCTGCGTGCCCTTCTCTGTCTCCACTGTGCTTCTAAAATGTAAACATAAAATCCCCCCAAAAAATTAGTTTAGAATTTTGGCTACACAATACAAGTACACTTTACACATTCTGGACAATAGGGACAACATACAGGAGGGTTTTTTAACATTGACTAAAATAATTGGCAAAGGAACATACATTTTTAACAGTCCAATAATTATTACTTTTAAACCAATGCATACTTACGTCTGCGTATTTGCGCCCGCAAATTCATGAGGAGTGCAGGCGACCGGCGGCGCAGGTCCGACCAGTGCCTCTCTAATTGGGCAATATTGCGCCTGTACCCCGCTGATCGGAGGGCTCGCCTCACCTCCGCATAGGCCGCCCGCTTTATGCGGTTGGAAATGGGCGGCACAGCGTGTGTAATCCGCCTGTCCAGGATGTTTACCAGGACAAGCAAATCTCTCCTGGTAAAGGCTGCGGCTCTCATGATGGCAATGGCCGATTTTACAGAAAACATGAAATATACATGGGGTAC
Source organism: Taudactylus pleione (assembly GCA_031769625.1). NCBI lineage: Eukaryota > Metazoa > Chordata > Amphibia > Anura > Myobatrachidae > Taudactylus > Taudactylus pleione. The sequence continues at coordinate 2,696,974 of JAUIMM010000120.1, forward strand.
AAAAAATAAGATTGGCTAAAATATTTACACTTTCCTAAAAAAAAACACTATTGGCCAATCCTTTAATCATGTGTCCCGAAAAATAAGGTCACATTTGATTGGCTATTGCAAACATAAGAGCGCAAATGATCCTAATGCAAAATGCACATGCATTTATAAAGTTAACACAATTAGCAAACGTACATTCACAGTTAATAAACCTTATTTTGTTTTTAAAATTGTGTGGAAAAAAAAACCGGAGAAAACAACCACAAATGAACAATAAAGTTTATTGACATATGATAAAAAACTCGTTTTAAAGAACAGCAAGAGTTAAACACTTAATTAGATAATTGACAACAAGCTAATAACAAGCTGATCGATAGTCCATGTAAACATGACATGTGACCATCAAAACAGCACATACGGCCGCAAACATCAGAACATAATTAGCGTACAGCGTCTGACAGCGCCTGACTACGATTGACTCGTTCGTTCGTTCAGATCAGTCGGTAGCTAGAGGAGGTGCTGTGCTAACGAATGGGCATCACTTTGTTTACGATCGCCCTGCCGTATGATCGGATTTTGCGGTCGTTGGTCGTACGACCGTGCGGCCGCAATGACCGACTCTGAATGAGGTCCAATATTTCAACTTAGAACTGTGCATAGTATTATATTCTTTATGTTTAATGTCTCAGTAGACCTGGACTTATTTTCCACTTATTTTCCTTCAATATATCAACAATAACAATATATAGTAGCATTCGTCGGCTGTGTTCAAACCAACTAATATATAATCAGCTTCCTACAACTATATTTTGGAAGCTTGGGGTATTACTGTAATATCAACATCTTATATCCCCCTTTCACTATTTCTGCATTCTGAACCTGTAAACGTCTCTTACAGTTTATAAGCAGAATTTGGAGACAATTATATTTATTATGTAGGAATTATCTTGTGGTATTTTGGTAGCATACTATTAGGGCTAGTGCATATTTAACTAAATTCGCCGTCACTAATGATAACAGAGTTTTCTCTATAGAATCGATTTGGTGCAGCTCGCACTCTCATGTGACTAGGTGCACTGTGCACATCCATCTCCCACTCATTTGGGTGTTTATTTGATTATTAATCATTGTTAGGAATTTATATGTCTTGTTAGTCATTATGGTGTAGTGTATAATATCCCCCTTTTTTTATATTTATTAGATTAAAAGTTAAGTTTTAATTTTTTCATAAATCATATTGATTTACCATTTGAGTGCCCCCAACAAAGAGTCTTCTTTTCTCCACTTATTACATTTGTATCTTTCTGACTCAGGGGAGCACCACCAACTTATGATTATTTCTTTCCTCACAATCTGTGCAATATTAAGCTGTTAGTTGGTTTCCTAAAATTGTACATTACTGCCCTGTTAGATGCTGAAGCTGTTAGATGTGAAGGACAGACTGTAGCTCTGTAAATGTGCCCATCTCTGGGCTCGATTCAGACCCGCTCGCTAGATGCGTACGCTTGCACCCAGCGTATGCAAATCCCGCACACACCCAGCAAGGCAGGTGATCGCACGGCAAGACATAAGCACACCCACTATGTCTTGGCGTGCGATCGCTTGTGTATGCTGATGCCCACCAGCCTGTATTAAGACGCCCACTTGGGCACGTCATCTCCAGGAATTGTATGCAACCATCGGTACATCAGGTACCATCGGATGTGATCGCATCGCTTGTGGTTGACCATACCCTGCCGCAAGCACTCCGATCACTTGAGTGTAAAAATCAGCCAGGTGACGTGTACAATGATGCTGCCTCTTAATTATGCACGCCTCTGAAACGGCATTGAGATGCTCAGGCACGCCTGCGTTCGCATCTCCACTCCCCCAGGCCCTGTCACCTGGCCAGGCCCTGTCACCACCCACAAACGGCTTCTGTTGTCACTCATTCTGCAGGGCAGTCTATGCGCAATGAGCGAACGCTTCCCGATCTCTCGCACTGGTTCGCGCACTGCGATGCGTACAAATGCGTAGAATGCAAAAATTGGCCAGCTACGAGCGAACACATCCTAGTGAGTGGGTCTGAATCAGTTGCCACAGCCAGCTTCCTCACTACCTCAGGGCAGGAAAGCTGGGATTTATGGTGGAAGCACAATGTATGCCGACTGCTTCAATAGACATTAAGGGGTAAATTTACTAAGATTCGCGTTGGTCCCGATCTGTCCCGTTTTTCAATTCAAATAGGATCGATCAAAAACGGCCATTTTTTTTCACTTAAAAAATCATGAATTTACCAAGCTCCTGGTTTATACAGGATCGCTTTGTTTGATGGTGTCTTTGATCGACCCTGTCCATGTTGAAGCCACAAGTTCCCTGCCCGACTTTCTCTCCCGAACAAGCAGCCTGCACATATCAGTGAATTATGTGCAGGCTGCTTGTTTTTATTTTTTTTTCATTTTAAGGGTTAACTTTTAAAAAAAATTGATATGGGGTCCCCCCCAAAAAAGGCTAACCAGCCGCGGACTGGTCAGCCAGTCCTGGTTCCAAAAATTACGCGGGAACAAAATGAGTAGGGTTCCCCCGTAATTTAGGAACTAGCACCTGGCTGCGGGCCAGTGCTGGTTTTAAATATAGGTGGAACATTTTTTTTAAAATGGAGCGCACCCCCACCCCCCATGTGTGCGTGCCAAAAAATGGGCATGGTCACTGAAAAATGGGGCGTGTCAACATGACACACACCCTTTCTCGTCACTCTGGGAACAGTCCTTTCTATACCATATGCACCTTAATGCAATCCCCCCTATGCAGTGCCCCCCCCGTAGTGGTCCCTCTTATTCAGGCCCCCAGTAGTGCCCCTTATACAGTACCCCAGTAGTGGTTCTCCTTATGCAGCTCCCCATTAGTTCCCCTTATACAGTGAACCCAGTAGTGGTCCCCCTTATGCAGGCCCCCAGTAGTGGTCCCTTTTATCCAGGCCCCCATTAGTACCCCTTATACAGTACCCCCAGTAGTGGTACCCCTTATGCAGCCCCCCATTAGTTTTCCTTATATGGTGCCCCCAGTAGTGGTCCCCCTTATGCAGGCCTCCAGTAGTGATCCCCACTATGCAGTGCCCCCAGGAGTGGTCCCCCTTATGCAGGCCCCCCAGTAGTGCCATTTATACAGTGCCCCCAGGAGTGGACCCCTTATGCAGGCCCCCAGTAGTGGACCCCCTATGCATGTCCCCCATTAGTGGTCCCCCTTATGCACTTCCCCCAGTAGTGGTCACCCTTATGCAGACCCTCAGTAGTGATCCCCCCTATGCAGTGCCTCTTATACAGTGCCCCCAGTAGTGGTCCCCCCTGTGCAGTGCCCCTTGTGCCCCCAGTAGTAAGCCAATAGTTCCCAAAGTAGTAGTCCCCCGTATGCAGTACCCCCAGTAGTGGTCCCCCCTATGTAGTGCCCCTTCTATAGTGCCCTCAGTAGTAGTCCACCCCTATGCAGTGCCCACAGTAGTGTTCCCCCGATGCAGTGCCACCAGAAGTGGTCCCCCGATGCAGTGCCACCAGTAGTGGTCCCCACCAGTAGTGCCCCCAGTAGTGGTCCCCTGATTCAGTGCCCCCAGTGTCCCCCCCAGTAGTGGTCTCCACCCAGTAGTGCCCCCAGTAGTGGTCCCCCCCAGTAGTGCCCCCAGTAGTGGTCTCCCGATGCAGTGCCCCCAGTAGTAGTCCCCCCCAGTAGGGGTCCCCCAATGCAGTTCCCCCAGCAGTGGTCCCCCGATGCAGTTCCCTTAGTAGTAGTCCCCCCCAGTAGTAATTCCCAGTAGTGGTCCCCTGATTTAGTGACCCCAGTAGTAGTCCCCCCCAGTAGTTCACCAAGTGGTGGTCCCCCCGATGGAGTGCCCTCAGTAGTAGTCCCCTCCTCAGTAGTGGTCCCCCCCAATGCAGTGCCCCAAGTAGTAGTCCCCTCCCCAGTACTGGTCCCCCACTGCTGTTCCCCCAGTAGTAGTCCCCCCCCGTATAGCTCCCCATAGTGGTCCCCCAAAGCAGTTCCCCCAGTAGTAGTCCCCTCCCCAGTAGTGTTCCCCCCCGATGCAGTGGCCCCAGTAGTTCCCTGCCCCAGTAGTGGTCCCCCTCAATGCACCCCCAGCAGTACCCCCCCAGTAGTGGTCCACCCCTATGCAGCACCCCCAGCAGTAGTCCCTCCATCCTCCAGCTGTGCAGACAAACACACACGTAAAAAAAAAGAAAAAAAACCCCACTTACCTGGATCCCCACTCCAGCTCCTGCTCCCGCCGCCGTCCGCATCTCTGTCCTCCCAGGCCAGCCCACTCTGCATTACCCACTGTGGGAGCCGGAAGATGGAGCTCATGAGTGAGCTCCAGCCTGGATCCGGCAGTGGGCAAAGTAGTCAATGAGAGTCTGTCTGACTCTCACTGACTGCTAATTAAAACAAACACACAGCCGCCGGCGCGGAGCTGTGTGTTACTTACTATGTAGTGCTGACCGAACTCCGTCTGGTCAGCACTACACTGACCACGGTGTCCTGGACCGCGTCCCGAAGGTTGCCCGGGCCACACACCCTGCTCGACCCCCCTTAGTTACGCCTCTTATGTATAAACATCTGGCAGCAGGTATGTGTGAATGGGATAGGTGTATTAAATAAACTTGTACTATATACGGTGTGTGTGTTCTGTCTTTAACTATTTATTTTGTAGTGGGGGTACGGGTGCCGGTCGCCTGCTGGCACTTGTAGTTCCACAAGAGCCAAAGGGAAGGCATGCTGGCACCTGTAGTTCCACTGTAAAATACAATAGTTTTATACAATTTAACACTTTATTACCCCTGTACCTACCGCTCCAGGGGTGCGGGGAAGAGCCCAGGGCTTCAGACCAAGCCTGGGGTTTTGGGAGAGGGGGGGGACCAATTTTTTAGGGGGTCCCCACCTCCCCTGAGATCCACCGCTTGGTCTGACCGGCTTGGGGTGAGAATGCTTCGGACATGGAGACCCGGTAAAAGAATCTCCTGGCTGTGGAATTACACCCCGGTCAGTTTGGGTCCGGTGCTGGTTTTAAATATTTTTATTTTTTTAAATATAGGGGGACCCCTACGCAATTTTTTTCCCCTTATATTTTAAATCAGCACTGGCCCTGCAGCCAGGTGCTGGTTCTTAAATTACTGTTGAAACCCTACTCGTTTTGTTCCACGTAATTTTAGGAACCAGGACTGGCTGACCATTCCAGGGCTGGTTAGCCTTTTGGGGGGAAACCCCACTTAATTTTTTTTTAAAAGTTAACCCTAAAAATACACTAAACATTAGTAACCATACACAAATCACACTGATTTGGATAAGTTGGAAGGCAACTCGCAGCTCAGGAGGTGGGGCATTTGAAACTTTTAGTGACTCCCCGATTTGGCTGTAAAACGGGCGAATAGAGCAAAATGAATAATGGTAAATTCCTGATTTAGGTATAAATGAATGTAAAGTACTTCTGATATGAGCCTACGGTGAATTCATTTCTATTGAAAAAAACCGCCTAATTTGCGGCATTAAATCACCCGATTTCAACCCCGAAAGATGAACAAATCACCCGACCTTAATGATAGTAAATTCCCAATTTGCAAAAAAGTTAATTTTTCACCCGAGATAGCAATCTTGGATCAACACGATTCTTAGTAAATTTACCCCTAAATCTGAGGTATGAATTTGAGAGCAAGGTCAATTACGTACTCTCAGTTGTGCATGCTCCCATTAGTATTTTAGCATTGTTTAGCTTGGAACGCCTTATTCAGATTTCTAATCCATGTAACATGGCAAGTCTACACTGCTTGGAAATCCCTGTAAAATCATAAAGCGATCCCCGGGATTTCCTATTTTAAGTATGGAAGTGTGCAACATTTAACATGTAGGGGTAAATTTACTAAAGTGAGAGTTTTTAGAAGTGAGTTTTAAAAGTGATGTTGCCCATAGCAACCAATAAGATTCTACTTAACATTTAACTAGCACCTTCTGGAAGATAATAGCTAGAATCTTCTGGTTGCTATGGGCAACATCTCCACTTCTAAAACTCACTTCTAAAAACTCTCACTTTTGTAAATTTACCCCGTAGAGTTATTTTTTAATGCTAGGTATAAAGATTGGGGACAAACCTAGTTTTAAAACCTTTAACAAAACACATTAAATATTAGTATAGACAAAGGCCCTCATTCAGAGCCGCACGTTAACAACAGTACGCTCGTTGCGTTCCGATGTTGACTAACCGCGCATGCGTCGGTGTTACACTGCGCATGTGCGTACGGCAGATTGCGAGTTTTTTTTCTCTCGTTCCTAAAATAGCGTACAGGAAGTGACATGTCAAATGTGATTGACAGAACAGGGCGTTTTGGGGTGTTGACGGGGGTGGAGATGAAAAAACGCAGGCGTGGCGAGGCGTTTTTGGGGCGTACATACATTAGCAGATGTGAACGTCAAATGTGTTCGGACCGTCTCATACGTCACTGGAACATCCTCTTTCCCTTCAAAATGCTCGCACAGCTTAGGGTCAGGATTACTCGACCACATTGGCGATGGCCTTCTCCTCCGTCCCTGGACTCAACGATGGTGCTGCGATTAATCGCGGCTGGTCAGTAAAGTAATTAGTGTTGGATTGAAAACCGGCTTGGTATGTGTTTGGAAAGCAGTTTATTGGGATAGCACAAAAGCGTACGCAGGTGGAAATCAGAGCTGCTAATGTCATGATTACACAATCAATTAGCGTACATTTTTGGTGTTTTATTTTGGCCACAATTTGTTGGTTATGGCCTATTGTAACAATAATGTCATCATGTTTTAATTAGCTCCCCTTTTTTTTGGTTTACTGTGGAATTTGCATCGCTATGTGATTTTTTAAACGTTCCTTAAAGAGGCCTTTTTTTTTTTTAAGAGGGTCAGTTTTTGCCTTTAGGGCCAGGATTAAATGTAACCCATTTGTACAATAATGTCACAATACAATGTCAGTTTTTGTTTTAAATTTATTGTTTAAACACAAACAAATTGGCCTAATATTTTGTTGCCTTTTTTTTGTGGCAAAGATATTTGTTTAAAAAAAAAAAAAGCCATAACTGGTAACATAAACGTAAATACCAAATGTAAAAAAATTTCACAAGAAAGGAGAGGGAAGTTTTGACCAGAAAGGAATATGAGCCAAGCACAGAAGGAGTGCTGTCACCGTTTTCTCGCCCGTTTGGCTGGGTGAGGGTGGGCGCCAGACCGGGTCCGGGATGCCATCGGGCTGGCCTGTCCAGAGGCAGATGTTGTGGCCTCTGGACTAGGCACAGGGCTAGGCACATTTGGAGGATTGGCTGATGTTGTGCCAGAGGTGGAGGATCCGGATGTTCCGGCAGGAAGGGAGGTCGGCTCCACCATGTGCTGGCGAACGAGCTGCTCCAGGGCATCGGCGATGCGGATGTTGGCCCTGGTATTTTCCGCCAGGGCCTGAGCAATGGTCACGTTGGCCGCAGCATTTTGCTCCAGGGCCTCAGCCACCCGTATCAGACTGGCGTCCATCCTCTGCAGAATCTCCGTATGGAAATCCGATTTAAAATTGAGTTCTGTGAGGAGGCCCACTGCCTGCGAGGGGGCACGCCCTGAACTGGCTTCTGCAGGGTCCTCAGCCGGATGTACTGATTCCTCCCCTGCAGAGCCAGCAGAAATTCTGCGGCCAAGGCTCCCCTCTGGAGCAGACTCATCCGCCTCTGTCTCTGTTATGAAAAATGCGAAAAGACTCACATTAGAATCTACATATTGGCACAATAGCATTTCAGAGTTGGTGACATCACAAGACTTACCTTGGCCAACATGAGGAGCCGCAAAGTCTGGCATGTCCATATCCATGTTGGACACGCCAAACACCTCCACAGCCTGCACACACCCCTGTGCCAGCTCTTCTAAGTCTGTCAACTCCAATGACACAGGGGTGGGACCCCCACCTGTCCCCCTTGCATGCCTAGCCCTGTCGGCAAGTTTTTGCTTGAGACGATATTTGAAGTCTGCCCATCTGTGGAATGAAATTGGAACCATTATCCTTTGTTTTACAATGGGGTTTGTTTATAGGATGGGAAAGTGTTTTCTTACCGCCGTTTGACATCCCGGGCTAGACGGACATAATCACCCACCCTATTGACAGCAACGGCGACCTCCTCCCACATTCTCCACTTCTGGCTTTGGCTCATATTCCTGGCTGCCTGGGGCAGGATGTCAACGCACTTCTGGATCAAAACCTCCATCTCCTTGCTTGTGAAATGTGGCTGCCTTTTTTTTTGGGCAGCTTTGGCGGGTTGACTGGGGCCAGCAGTCTCTTCCATGTCATCCTCCTCACCTATTTGGGTAAATATGCAGATTTAGCCACTTCACAACTTGCACAATATTATGTTTAAAAAGAATCATTGAGACAAAATGCATGAAGGCCTTACCGCCGGATTTTTGGCCATTGTTTCCCTGGTCTGAAGCCATGTCTCTGCTTCCAGAATGAAATCAACCAGAAATTCAATGTGATTTCGTGACGTATTTATACATGCGTCCTTAGTTTGCGGCCGCATCATTGATTGTGCGTCCCTATGATTCATCCTTAATTTGTGCGGGAAAATAAACACTATTTATGGCTTGGTGTGTGTGGAGTCGAGGTTGGGTTGTTGGATTGTTGGCGGTTAAGTTGTTTGGATTTGGTTGTTTGCGGTTGGAGGATTTGGCAGAGTTGGTTTTTTTTTGGTTTGGCTACAGTTGTTTTGGTTTTCCGTTCGCATTTTTTTGCTTTTTTTCCCCATCCTTTCCTGATTTGGTAAGTTTTGTGCAGTCTAATTTGTGGCCAATTGGTGTCTACTTCTGGTTTTTGGTTAGCTATTTTTTTTAAAACACTAATTTCATCTTTTTTAGTTTGTTTTGGCTTTCGGACCCAAAGACCTTTTTGTTGGAAATCTTATATATTCGAGTTGGGTAAGTCCATTTTTTTTCAAGCATTTGCGAACTAATTAACGCATTTTTGACTGTTGGTGTAGTGACTTGCATTTGTGAACTAATTAACGCATTTTTGACTGTTGGTGTAGTGACTTGCATTTGCGAACTAATTAATGCATTTTTCGAGGCTTATTCATCATGTAAACCAGTTTTGCTTTTCCCTTTTCCATTTTTGGGGTCCATTTGAACCCTATTTGACGTACGGTGTGCAATGTCGTTTTCATTGATGGCCAAATGTGTGTTTCGCCTATTTTATGTGTTGGCTTGCAACAATTTGACAAACAAAAAATCACCCTCGAAATTTTTGATGTCTCATTTTTGGCTTTTTTACAGTTTATACGTATCATGACAATACCCCGGCATGTAAGCAGCTATGGATGGTATCAGAAAGCTAAGTTCTTTTATGTTACTTTTGGGGTGGCTCAAAAGCCTTACATTGTAAACTTTGAATTTCAGGTAGATCTGGGGCGAATTGTTCTGGCCCTGCTCCCGGAAGACGACCAACCTCAAACTCGTCCCAGGCGTAGGCATCGTAGGCATGCAAGGCCCCAGATATTTCGAACACGTGTCACCCTTTTTGGAATGCCCGATGATGAGGTTTTAAGACGCTACCGTCTACCTCCCAAAATCATCATAGACACTCTCTCATTAATAGAAAGTGATCTTGAGCGGCAAATTGACAGTCCAACAGCAATACCACCACTGACGCAATTTATGGCGGTGTTACATTTCTGTGCCTCAGGATCGTTTCAAACAACGGTGGGAATAGTGGCGGGCATCTCCCAATCCTCCTTTTCCCGGATCCTGAGGGCAGTGATGGAGGCACTTTTCAAGCACCTCCATCATTTTATTAAAATGCCTTTGGATATGGGTGCCCTTAGTGTGGCCAAGGCCAATTTTTACCAAATAGCTGGCTTCCCACACATCATAGGGGTTGTGGATGGTACTCACATACCACTTCAGCCTCCAGCACGGCTGGAGGCAATATTTAGAAACCGTAAACACTATCACTCCCTGAATGTAATGGTGGTATGTGATGCCTCCCTCCAGATCCTGTCCCTGAATGCTAAATTACCAGGAAGTGCTCATGACTCCTTCGTCATCCGGCAATCAGGGATATGGCAGAAATTAACCAACCTACAAGCTGGTGATGCGTGGCTTCTGGGTAAGTGGAGACCTTTAGTACATAACAATGTTAAGCTTGATACACAGTGTTCCTGATGTGGTCTATTTTTTTTCACAGGAGACAGTGGATACCCTTGCATGTCCTGGCTGCTCACTCCTTATTTGGCTCCCACACCAGGGCCACAAAGTGCGTATAATTCCGCACTTACAGCCACCAGGCAAGTGGTGGAGCGCTGTATCGGCCTTTTAAAAGGCCGATTCAGATGCCTCCACCGCTCTGGTGGCAAGCTCATGTATGTGCCGGATATGGTGTCTAAAATTGTGGTCCTGTGTGGGATATTTCACAACATTGCCATAAGGAGTGGTGTCCCAATGCAGCCAGAGGATGCCTTACCTGAGGATGGCCCCCCCGAGGTTGGTCGAAGGTCAGTATGTGGGGGGGCCATACGCGATGATGTGGTGGCCAGATTTTTTAGGTAAGTTTGAACAAAACTACAGTGTTTATACCTAATGTGTTTGTGTTTGTTTGCGAACATCTAATTTTGTTTTTTTTTTCTCACCATCTTCTGTTTGTTCACATAATCTTTGGCACTCCAACGCTCACTACTTCCTGCTACCCTTACCAAACCTGGATCTGGTCCTTTTGGGCATATATTCTGGAACCCATATCGCAACGCCATGTTTGTGGAATCATGTTGGCATGGTCCTTCATCAACCAGTTCTTGATTTTTTTTTTTTATTTAATTATTTCTTGGTATGTGTTGTATTTGAATTTATCACTGTGTTCTTTTTTTGGGAGTGACCACTTTGTTTTCTCTGTTATGTTGTGAATAAATGTTTGGAGAGTGAAATGGTCTTCCTTTTTTGGGATGTTAACAGCAAGTGTAACCAGGTTAACACAAGTTACATTTGACTAAGGGGTAAACCAGTACTGACGCCAGGTGAGCTAAACTTAAATATGTTTTCAGCTTCCCAACCCACACCAAAAGGAAGCCTGGCCCAACCTTGGGATTTGTAAGATTGGCCTAAGCAGCTTGCGCACCAACTAGGAACCTGTAAAATGTAGAAATATGTAATTGACACTACACCCAAAAAGGGAAATGACATTGTTACTGTTATGTGTTTCTTGGGTCTGTTTGACATACAAAGACAAAACACAATCTAACTTTTAAAAAAGGGAAATCCTTGCAGGAACAGTCTACTTATGTCATGCTAAACTATCTTGGTTTTGGATTTAAAAAATGAGCCACAACGTATATTTGTCTGAATAAATTTATTTTGAAAAAATACCAAAAATAAAAAAACTACTGCCGAAGGAGGCCAGACAGCCGGTCGAGGGCCACCAGAATGCCGATTACATGTTGGCGCATCTGCCCCACACAATCCGCCACCTCTTGCCGACGCCTCTGTTCCTCTGTGGGTGAGAAAAGTGTGTGGGTTAATACAACAATAGGGAATCCACATTTAAAAAAAAAAAACACAACCAAATCACTCCTAAACCGAAAAAAAAAAAAAAAAAAGGGGGGGCTGGCAAAAATACAAGGCCTAGGTAAAAATTCCCACAGGTATGATATGTGTATGTTGAAATCACCAGGAAGAGGTAAAGGCAAACCTTCAAAATCACCAAAAGTCAAGCCACAAAAACACGAAGAAAGGCACGACACATGATTACATACAAACAGTTTGTGCTTTAAAAAAATAGAAAAAAAAAACATACCGGGAGCCAAAACGGGAGCTCCGGAAATACCTCCATGATCCTCCTCGGAGGATCCGTCATTCCCCAAAGAATGGGGAGGAGTTATGATGGACTCCGGGGAGGGGGTAATTGGAAGAGGGGTGGGTGGAGGAGAGGGGGAAGTGGGACGGAGGGGAAGGAGGCCCGACATTTCCGGGAGAGGGTCTGGGAAGGATGGGGAGGAGTGGGGAATAGGGGAAAGATTTGGGGTGGAGTGTTGGCTGGGGGTTGGGGATAGTGGCCGGGAACGCCGTCTGGACGGACGGTGACGGCGGAGTCTTGGCTGTCCCCCTAAAATATGACAAAGAAATTGCGGTTAGTTTATGGACAAATCCGGGCAACAAAACTAAAAAAAATAAAAAAAAAAAACAAAAAAGCCAAATAGCAGTAGAATGAATAAATCAGAAATAGAGGGAAAACATGCACACGCAGATATGAGTACAAATAATAAATAGGACAGACAGGAAAACATGCACACGCAGATATGAGTACAAATAATAAATAGGACAGACAGGAAAACATGCACACGCAGATATGAGTACAAATAATAAATAGGACAGACAGGAAAACATGCACACGCAGATATGAGTACAAATAATAAATAGGACAGACAGGAAAACATGCACACGCAGATATGAGTACAAATAATAAATAGGACAGACAGGAAAACATGCACACGCAGTTTGCCCCACAAACACAAACATTAAAACCACAATACATAACACTTACTTTCCAGGATCTCCATGCGAAAGCATGCCAGCAAGCGGGGCGTTCGCCGTTGCAGGTCGGACCACCTGCGCTCCAGCTGCCCGATGTTGCGGCGTGAGCCGAAGGACCGCAGGCGGGACCGTGCCTCCGCATACGCGGAGCGCTTCTGGCGGTTGGTCATGGGTTGAGGTTGGCTGGTGATCCGGCGATCCATGACCTCCGTAAGCACCAGCAGCTCACGCCTGGTGAATGCGGAGGCTCTCATGATGGCAATGGTGTTTTTCTTAAAAATCATTTTTGATAAAGTGTGTAAAAATTTTCTGATTGGCTAATGTATTTTGGAAATTAACAGGAGCAGTTTTATTGGTTAGTGTATGAGTCATGTGTTCGACAGGGCCAGAAATCTCTGGAGAGTTATGATAGGCTTGATGCAGTGACATGCGTAAGCAAATTTAAATAAAGAAATGAACCCAGGGAAATATGCGGGGATCCACAGCAATAGTACAATTGTTTAATTGTGGTTCACATGTTTTTTGAACAATAAAAGCGAATGTTTCATCCGTACGTATTCTGCGGGTAAACACAAACACGGACAAGAGTAAAGTTTCTTGCATTGTGTTGAAAAAAACAAACAATTAAGCTAATTGATACATTGATTGGCATGATACGATTGATGGAGGTAGGCAGAATAAAGGAGCAGGTAATCGACATCTGACAAGGCCACTTCCTGTTTATACTTGTGCGTGCGTTCCTTTCAAGCCATTTCGGGGATGTACGCTCGCTATTTCGTACGCTCGTTAGTTAGAGGAGGGGTCGCCTGAGTTTAGGGAGGAATTTTAGATGCGAACGAAAATACGAGCGAGCCATTGAATTTGAATATTTTTGTACGTACGCCTAACGTACGTGCGCCCGCTTGCGAGTGGGTCTGAATCAGGGCCAATATTCCTATAGAATCGAATATAGCAGCTAAATACGTGATGCAGAATATATCAACATATTTATAATTCTACTGGATTCTACTGGAGAAAGGGACGTGAACATCTGGTATAAGGTAAGTATGTATGAGTGTGTTAGGTAAATAATAAACGTTTAAATTCTACGGTGTGTACTGTCTTTTTTTTACAGTGGGGGTACGGGTGCAGGCCGCTTGCTGGCACTTGTAGTTCCACAAGTGCCAAAGGGCAGGCACGCTGATACCTGTAGTTCTACTGTCAAAAACAATAGTATCATTCTAATGTTCCCACTATTACCCCTACACCCACTGGCCAGGGATGCAGAGAAGAGCCCCGGCTTCAGCGTAAGCCTGGGGTGCTCGGGAGAGGGGGGACCCCTTTATTGAACCCCAAGGGGCAGATACATACACAGATCACAGTGATCTGTGTTTCTGCTAGACACGCTGCTCAGGAGGGGGTCTATTTGTGTTTTATTCCTGTCTAGGGAAAGTACTGCCATGTTTATACGGTGGTATATTCATGTATATGTGAGTGGGCATTTGCTTGATTTGGTATTCACTCACCATTGTGATATTTCTGCTTACTCCAATTTCCCATTCCCCCTCTCTGACCATCACCTTCTCTCTTTTAAACTATCCCTCTCTCCTTCCCCTCCTCTACCTCCGAAAACCACTAAGCGTAACATTGAAGCTATCGACACTGCTTTCTTTTCTTCCCTACTTGACTCACTTCTCTCCCCTATCCTCTCTTTCTCCTGCGCTGAACAAGCTGCCTCCCTATACAATGCCTCCCTTACTTTTGCTCTGGACTCTGTTGCTCCGGCAATCTCTACTCACCCTCGCAAATCCACTCCTCAACCCTGGCATTCCAAATGCACCAGATACCTGCAAAAATGTTCACAAACCGTCGAGCGACAGTGGAGAAGATCACGCTCTCAGGCAGATTTTCTCCATTTCAAATTCATGCTGTCATCCTACAGTGCTGCCCTTTCCCTCTCTAAACAGCCATATTTCAAGAATCTCATCTCCTCCCAGTCCTCAAATCCCCAGCATCTCTTATCCACCTTCAACTCCCTCCTCTGCCCACCCCCCCATCTTGTCTCCCCCTCCTTGCTCTCTGCCACTGACTTTGCTTCCTATTTTACATCTAAAATTGATTCCATACGTCAGGACATCATATCCAACCAGTCCCCCAGCTCTCCACCTCCTCATTTTCCGGATCACCCCTCCCCATCCATTTTACCGACTCTGACATCCTTCTCCCCTATGACTGGAGAGGAAGTTAAGGTCCTTATCCAGTCCTCCCCCCTTCCACCTTTCCCCTCGACCCTATCCCCTCCCGCCTCCTCCGCTACCTCTCTTCTGCCTGCTCCCATCTTGCCCACCTCCTTAATCTCTCCCTCTCTTCTGGCACTGTTCCTTCTGCATTCAAGCATGCCCTTGTCTCCCCCATTCTTAAAAAACCTAACCTTGATCCTAACATTCTTTCTAACTACTGACCAATCTCTCTTCTCCCTTTTGCCTTCAAACTCCTAGAGCGTATTGTTTACAACTGTCTCACCACATTTCTTTCCTTCCACTCCCTCCTTGACCCTTTTCAGTCTGGCTTCCGTTCTCTCCACTCCACTGAACTGCCCTCACGAAAGTCAGCAATGACCTCCTTGCTGCCAAATCCAAGGGCCACTACTCCCTGCTCATTCTCCTTGACCTCTCTGCTGCTTTTGACACTGTGGACCACCCTCTACTGCTTCATATCCTTCACTCCCTTGACACTGCTCTCTCCTGGCTGTCCTCCTACCTCTCTGACCGTTCCTTCTCTGTTTCCTCTCACGACAACTTCTCCCCCCCGCAGCCTCTTACAGTAGGTGTTCCCCAAGGTTCTGTTCTTGGACCTCTACTATTCTCTCGCTATACGTCCTCTCTAGGTAAACTCATCCGCACTTTTGACCTCCATTATCATCTCTATGCTGATGATACTCAGATCTACCTTTCCTCGCCTGATCTTTCCCCCTCTCTACTGACTCTCATCTCTAACTATCTCTCTGCTATCTCTTCCTGGATGTCCCAGCGGTTTCTTAAACTTAATATGTCTAAGACTGAGCTGATCGTCTTCCCACCCTCCCACATAACATCATGTCCCACTATTTCTTTATCAATAGATGGCATAACTATCTCATCTAGTCCCAAAGTGCGCCATCTTGGAGTCATCCTGGACTCTTCCCTCTCCTTCAAACCACATATTCAGAACCTCTCGCAGTCCTGTCGTTTCCATCTCAAGAATATTTCCAAGATCAGACCCTTTCTCACCCAGGATGCCAGCAACACCCTCATACATTCACTGATCATCTCCAGATTGGACTACTGTAACCTCCTCCCATCTGGCCTCCCCAAATCCCATCTCTCTCCTCTCCAGTCTGTGCTCAACGCTGCTGCTCAGCTCATCTTCCTCTTCAAATGCTCTACATCTGCCTCCCCTCTCTTACAAGCCCTCCACTGGCTCCCCTTCCCTTTCAAAACCCAATTCAAGGTTCTCACACTCACTTACAAAGCCCTCACCCATTCCTCTCCCATTTACATCTCTAATCTCATCTCCCTTCACTCTTCTGTCTACCCTCTTCGTTCACTTAATACATGCTGCCTTTCATGCCAATTGATTACTTCCTCCCACTCCCGCCTCCAAGATTTTGCCCGCGCTGCTCCCCACCTTTGGAACTCCCCATCAGACTCTGCACCTCTCTACAATCTTTCAAACAAGTCTTAAGACTCACTACTTCATTAAAGCATTTCAGCTCTCATCCTAACTTGCTGCTACATCTTCCTACCTCCCCGCCTACCCCATCTGTGTCATCCTGTTTGTCTTCCCCTCCCTTAAAGAATGTAAGCTTTTTCGAGCAGGGCCCTCTTGTGCTTCTCCCTACTGTAATTTAATTTATCTCTTACACCCCACTAGGGCAACTAACACTCGGCTGCTTATGTTGGCGTAAAGGTTGCTAATATAGCAATGTTTATTATACATGTCCGTGTCCTGCTTTGTATTGTATTGTATTGTATTGTAAGTCACTGGTTACTTATTTGTTTATGTACTTTGTAAGGCGCTGCGGAACACTTGTGGCGCCATATAAATAAATGATAATAATAATAGTAGTTGTTTTCGGGTGGATTTTAACTTCAAAATAGGCTGTGATCACCTCCAAAGATACAGTAAATACCCCCTTTTTTCATAGTAAATTCCAGTGTTTGGAAAAATGGCAATTTGCCCCCGTGATTGCAATCTCGGACCAACATGATTCTTAGTAAATGTACCCCTGAGACCTATTATTTGAGTGCAGGTGTCTGTTGCAGAATTCAGCAGAGTTCCCACACATTGGATTACAAAACAAGTAACACTGGCTCTTGAATGGCATAAAGCAGTGTCATTGGAACACAGTGTGTCCACTTGCTTAGTCATTCTTGAAAACTTGAGAGTCCAGTGATTCATGGTCCCATCTCATCAGCCTCATGTCAGTGAATCCCCTACAGACAGATAGCTCCACAGCTGTTCTGCACAATTAGAAATGTGAAATTTCTGTTTAGGCAATAGAGGAAACCTGTGAGTATTATTTACTAGACCAAACTGTGCAGCAGACTGCAAGTATAGTCTCATTAATATCAGCCACAATGCTGAATAAAGATGGATTTAAGCTGGCCATACACCAGACCAACTTCAGACCAACTTTCTTCCAACCCTCTAAAGGGGCTTATCCATTAGGTGACCTGAAAAACTAAACGTCTAGCGTTCGGTCCTTCAGGTCGAAGGGTGCAGTGCCCGCCCTGAACGGCGTTCACTGAATGTCATTCAGTGCAGGAGACCGACCTCCTGTCTGTGAACATGTGGAACCTGACGCTCATCGTCAGGCTGACGAGCATGTTCCACAGATAGTCAGGGTCGGCTTGGACCCAGCAGACGCGCATTGCTGGTCCTTGCCAGCTATCTATTAGACGACATTCTGAACGTTCCCACCAAAACCTCCTGGTTTTGGTTGGATCGTTCAAAAAGTTGTCTAATGGATAGGCTTCTTAAACCTCCAACCGTCCAACTTGTTTGTCGAACTAAAACAGTGCTCCACACATCTAACCAACCTTTCATCAGACCAGTCAACCTGCTGACTTTTTTTAATCAGACCAGCCAACTTCTGTCCAACTTGTGATGTCACAGTAGTAGGCGGAGAGTGTCTGCCTACTTCCGCATGTTTTAAATAAATATTTTGGGTTTTATGTATGTATCTGTAGCAGATTTAAACACATGAAGTGCAGTTTCTTGATAAATTTAGGTATTGATATTAATTTTAATGTTCAGGATTGCTGTGTAAGATGGTCAGATCCTCGTTCCAGCACTTGTAATGACTAGTTAAGGTGGCCTGCACCCCATTTACTCAGCTCAGCATTACATCCCCTAACCTCCCAACATTATCAGTGGGCAAGGGGTAACTTAATAATCATTAATTTCAGTACGCTATTGCTAATTATTGTAATCCAGCAACCCCCTCGGCATCACTAGAAGCTGGGGAATGTGCTATATGTAACTCTTATAATGACAAAGTGGGGGGAGTGGACGGGGAGGGGTACAGAGAGCTGTACTGAAGAGGGGAGCACTGCAGGGAGCAGGTCTGGCAGTTTTCATCTAATCGTCCTGGCAATGATGGACTCCTGGATCTGCTGATTCTCCTCCTGACTCCTGCCCCATCAATGCTGCCGATCCCGGGGTGACAGAGGCAGCAGCCCGGCAGAGATGGACTGCCACAGCTGTTGATTCTCCTCCCGCCTCCCGCTCCACCGATGCCACCAATCTCAGAATGGAAGAGGCAGCAGCCTGGCAGGTGGGCACTGCCGACCAGTGTCCACCTACTTATCGTTCAGTTGTGGGGAAAGTTGGAAACTATCTCCCTACACTAGAATGATTAGTTGGGAAAAATCAAACAAGTTTGATTTTCCCAACTAGTTGGAAAGACGGTTTTTGCCCGTTTTTAGCTGTGTGGGATCAAACAAATGATTATCGTTTGCTCCCACACACTGTCCAACTATCGTTGAAACCAGCCAATTAGTTGGCTGGTTGGCACGATATCATCCTGATGTATGGCTTGCTTTACAACAGAACAACTATCATCCAACCATCCAACTTGTCTGACCAACTAAAACGGCGCTCCAAACACCTAACCAATGTTTTCAGCAGACGATCCAACTAGCCAACTTTTTTGCAGACCAGCCAACTTCTCTCCAACTTGTGATATTACAGACGTAGATGGACAGTGTCTTGACATGTTTTAGAAATAAATATTTGTTAAAATTTTAAAGTCTGTATGAGTAGCTATATATTACTTTTGAGGGTGTTGTGAAAAACCTAAATAAAAAAAAATGTGTGGAGTTCCCCCCAATTTGTAACCAGCACTGGTGCTTTCAGTCCAGTGATGGTTAACCCAAAAACATGACTTGAGGTCCCCCTCATTTTGAAGTAACCAGCACTGAGCATTCCCAGGCTGGGTTGTGGGAACCATAGAGGGGGTCCCTGCAGTGTGCGGTTCTCCCAACCATAATTCCGGACAGCCCCAGGGCAGTTGGCACCAATGCGGCTTTCCCAGGGGAGTGGGGCCTGCAAAAATGTAGGTGCCAAAACTACACTTAATATTGATTAGCCATAATTATTTAACTATTTTATTATTGGGGCAATAATGTTTAAACATAATAACATTTAAAATTATGCGTACAAAAATAATATGTTAATTGTAATACTAATTAATAATAGAAGCACCAATTTGATTACAAGCTTGCCAGCAAGGATGTACTTATATAATTAAGATGGCCTCAAATAATATAAAAATATTATTGTCTCCATAATTTATATGATGTGAATGTTCTTATTTTTTATTATTGCCCCAAAAATAAAGTAATTATGGGCCATCATGATATTTATTATTTTCTTGGGCCCCTTAATTGATTATTATTAAGTATTGGCAAAATGAATACATATGTTTAATGTGACCTATTTTCTGGGTGGACAGATAGCACAAAATGCATTCCGTGTGAGCAAACTCATGGACCAGAGCCCCCACAGTCTCACACATACATTGCTCCATATAGCCACACACACACGATGGGGGGGTGAACCAGGCCACACATCTATAGATCTGAAGGACATCTATGTCTGTGAATGTCATTTTACAGCAATTTGGAGGGCAACCCCCACATTTTTGATAAGGAAGTGGGGATAACACCCTACAAAGTGCCTTTATATTGGGATTTCCATTTCCATCACCTCTATGTCACGATACATTGAGCTGTAATTAATATGAAATAACTTTTTCTTCTTCAAAAGAAACTAGTAACTATGAAATTTAAGTTTAAAATTATTTCTGAATCATATGCAAAAGAGAAGCCTGCTTTATATTATATTACCTTCATTGACATGCTGTGGGGATCATTTAGGATTGAAAACTTCAACATTGCAAAAGGTTTAAGATGAATTTTCATTTACTGATGACCGTGAATTCCCTCGCTATTCAAACAGCATAGGCAAAAACTTTACTTAACAGAGAGCAAGTTTCTGTGCATGTAAGCATAATGACTATGTAAGTGTCTTAGATGCCTTCTAATAACACCCCTGTTCTACAACATGAATAAATTATGTCAAATTACATTTTCTTATTTGTCACTAATTTCTTTATGATAGAATGTAAAATGTTATCTGTTTATTAATTACAGGATATCCCCCGAAAACACCCATTTTTGGGGGATACCCGCAAATCTTAAGCATCACCTCAATGTATGAAGGAGGGACCAGAGCAAATATCTCCATATAAGCTTTCAGATTTACCAAGCTGTATTCCAGAGTTTGGCCCTGGCAGTTAACGCATTCTCCCCCGCAATAACCAACGCACATAACGCCGCAGGGGCATACTTGCCTACTTTTGAAAAAGCATTTCAGGGAGATTGTGAAAGCAGCACCTATGAGCGCGTGTTACAGTGGGCGTGTCCTGATAAATCTGAGAGGCGTGTCCTAAACCTGACTTACATCCAAATGTAAACCAGCCCAAAAGATCTGTTTGTTGATGAAAACACACTAATACTTTTCAGAAATTCATAGGGATCATTGTGCCTTCTAATAACCAATGCAAGGAATTACACTAATGATCCCATTTGAATGTATATATCTCTGTTTTTTAATATAACAGCTTCATAATGGGGGTAAGGTGAAATGAGGGAGATTGCTAGACTCTTCAGGGAGACAGGGAGATTGCTACTATTTCAGGGAGTCTCCTGCACAATGAGGGAGAGTTGGCAAGTATGCGCAGGGGTCCTTCTAGAGGAGTGAAGTGATCGCTAATCTGATTACTTCACTCCTAACACATTGCAGTGGTGGGCAGTCCCTGCAAGTGTACAGTATATTAATACATCCAGGTGTATAATATTTCTTATTGCCACGAATAGTGGTGATAAGAAATTACAATTATCAGGTCTAAAACCCCAAAATTGTGAACAGCTCTGTTGTAGTCCTTGTATCAAGTGCATATGTGCCAAAATTATATCATAAAAAAATATGGTCTTTGTGGTAAAAACAAACAGACATGCACAAAGAAAAAACAATCATCTTGTCCATGTGTCTGAATGCAGCACTTAGAACTTACACATGCTGTTTCTCTGTTTTCAGCTTCACCAAAGAGCAAACCGAGTTTTGCTTCCCTAGAGAGATGTTGCCTCTGTCTGTCACCAGCTGAGTAGATTATTAGGAACAGTTGACTTTCGGGTCTGTGATCACTTGGAGCAGCTAAGAATGAAAGGTGCAGGGAATGGTGGGATGCGATGTTCGAGCTCCCCGGATCCATGGCATAATCAGAGGGTAGTATGGTAATACGCAAGACCATCCACCACGGTTACATATGTCTACATTGCCAAAGAGACGTTGCAAAATGACAGGTTAACTTTACGCAAACTTTCGGCTTCACTTGGCATCTCATTTGAACGGGTTCAGCATATTGTGACAAAGGAACTGCAATGCATCGTGTGTGTGTCAGGTGGGTACACAGAAACCTCACAGAAGAGCAGATGATGACGAGTTGAATTGTGCAAGAATGTCGGGAGAGGAAACCCGATTTCCTGACATCGATTGTGACGTGTGACGAATCGTGGATTTGTCATTATGATCCGAAATCCAAGCAACAGTCCATCGTGTTTCTGCTGTTCTTTAATGCGCACAGTATGATTAAACAGCACTGGGTTCCCCTTGGACAGACAATTAATGGTGATTAATATTCAAACATCCTGAAAACCCATTTGCGTGGAGCCATGAGGAAGAAAAGACCACATTTGCTGAAGAAACAGTGGTTTTTGCTCCAAGACAATGCCCGACCACATGTTGCTGATGTTGCATTGGCAGCACTGACTTAAATTAATGGGACAGCACTGAAATGCCCTCCATATAGCCCAGACTTAGCGCCCTGTGATTTCTGGGCATTCCCAACCCTGAGAAAACAACTGCACAGAAAGAAGTTCTCACCAGATGATGAAGTGAAAAATGCCATAGCTGCAACACTGAAAATGATGTCATAAAACCGTCTACTGCACGTCTCTGAATCGTTGCTGAATCGCTGCAAAAAAAGTATTAAATGTGAAGGACGCTACTTTGAAAAAGAAAAATGTTGAGATCCTGTGGAGTCATCTGATTCTGAATGAAAAAAATCATTCTCATTACTTTTCAATCAGCCCTGGTACATTCTTAGGGGGAGATGTATCAAACCTTGGAGAGAGAGAAAGTGGAGAATGTACCAACTGAATAAGCTCCTAACTGTTCAATTTCAAACACACAGCATATAAAATAGCAGTTAGAAGCTGATTGGTTGGTACTTTATCTATCTCCAAGGTTTGATATATCTCCCCCTTAGTAAGAACTTTAAAATACTGTTACATGGGAGGTGGGAGGCGGCAAGGCTGGGGGAAAATGTCCTCACGGGTTAAAATACAAATGTGTTTTTAAAACTGTTTAACTGACCAAACATATTTGGAAAAGAACAGTGCTGAGACCACCACTGTACCTGATCTGTAACTGTTATCTGAAAGCTCCATTCTTGTCCATAATGGGAATGGGGAGTCAGCAGGATCATAGCACTGTTATAATAATTCTCCAGGGATGCAAGGAGCTTATGTAATACATTACACTATGGACCTGATTCAGACCCGCTCGCTCTGAGCGATTTTCGCCCATCTGCGCATGCGTATAATTCGCAGTGCGCATGCGCGTGCACAAGCCATTCGTTGTGATCTGATTTTCGTAGCTCGTAAACCACTATCAAGTCGCTGCTTTGAGTGACAGATAGTGCCGTTTGTGGGTGGTAACCGGGGAAGGTGCTTGTGAATGGGGGAGTGAATGTGCAAATGCAGGCGTGTCTGGCAGGCAAAATGCCGTTTAAAGGGCGTGCACAATTAGCAAAGTAGCGTCATTGTACATGTCACCTGCATGTATTTCAGCGAGCGCTGATCGCTGTGCTCGAGGCAGGCTAAGGCAACCCCAAGGTCTACGAGCAGCTACAATGGCTCTCGATGGTCCCGATTAATCCTACATTTCCCGGAGATGATGTATGTTGCGAGTGGCAAGGGGGCGTCTTCAGACATTTGCAAGCGCACTTTACCGTAGCTCGCTACAACATAGTGGGCATCCTTAGGCGACACAGTGCGAGCGCTTAATTTAAACAACCGGCCCCCATTTTGCCAGCAAGCGATCGCATCTTGCGAGCGGGTCTGAATGAGCTCCAATGTGTTTTCCTCCATAAACACCTAGATGTTACTTGCAACGTTTTTAAGGCTCTGTTCTGGGTCAATTACTGTTTTCTATCTTCAACAATAAAGGTTTTGGTAACTTTTTTCAGACTGATGAGCATTGACATAATAGTCCTGAGTTCCTTAGAAATCTCCTTTGATAGAGGCATGGCAATGCATTTTTTTAAATATGTGTAGTGAAGACTCCTGTTAATGTTTCTTAATTAGGGCAGGGCTCCCCAAACTGACAACTGATTGTTACCCCATTAACTGACAATCCTGACTCTAAATATCACCATAACTAATCAGATTATCCTTTAGTTTCAGACAGGACTGTAACTAGGGTGGTGCGACATATTCCACGGCACAGGGCATCACAGAGCAGGGGGCGCTATATGGCTGCGCCGGTAAAATTTCTGTTTAGAATTATTGTCACTTCCCCACATCTCCTGGCAGCCGCAATCTCCTCCCTGTCCGACTCCCCTCCATCTGGCCACTTATCTTCCAGTCACATCCTCCCGTTCCATCTGGTCGCCTATCTTCCAGTCACATGCCCCTTTATTTAACGCACACATTTCAAAATACTGTAATTCCCAGGACTCAACCCTGCCACCTCTCACATGGCAGTCAGACACCTTACACAGAGCTATCTGCTGATGCAAAGTAAACCCGCGAATTGTAACTATATGAGACACAATATACCTTTGTAAAAAATAATCATTATTGCAGCTGAGCAGATCTATGTAGTGTGTGGCTTCAGGGGAGTGGATGTGTGGCTGCACCCTACATAGATCTGCTTAGTTGCAATGGTTTTAAACTGGCAACTACAAAGCTTCATATAATTAGAATGTGCAGGTTATCATTACAGGAGCAAATAGCTCCATGTGTAAGGTTTCTGACTGCAATATGAGACGTGATTTGTTCAAGTCCCGGGTATGTCAGTATTGAGAAAAGTGTTTGTTAAATAAAGGAGTTAGAAACTGATGGTACACATATGCTTCTGTCTATCAGTATGAGAGGTGCTGGGTTCAAGTCCTGGGTATGAGTGCTAAGAAAATGTGCAATTTTAAATAAAGGATAATGTAAATGAATGACAAGGTACTCTCAAGTTAAGTGCATGAATGTGGTATAAAATGATTGGTGTCCAAATCCATTTTCTTGGAGGGTTCTGAAAGTACAGGTGTTATTATCAATGTTAACCATATGTATATATGTGCGTGTGTGTGTGTCATGTGGGAAGGGGCATCATAGCTTGTGCTTTCTCTGGATGCATTTACATGTATAGAGGGACCCACAATTCTGATGGAAGCCCCGAACACAGTCACTGATTCCCGACCCAGGTGTTATTAGCACACCTCGAGTACCCTTGCCAGTGAGTTCAGCTGCCGGTGCAGGGTACATACACGGACATCTCCACTGCTGATATGCTGTATATAAACTAGAAGCAGCACTTTTTCTATACCTTCAGTCGGTGAACTACACTGCCATCTCCAGACAAATCCTGCTGCAGGTGCAGCTTCACCAATGTTCTCCAACTTCTACAGTTAGTGAGTAATACCCCTTTTCCACTGCTGCAAAAACCCAGGTTATTGCTGGGTAGAGGCTCAGTGGAAAAAGGTCACTGTAAAATACCCCGGGTCAAGTGACCTGGAATCCAACCCAGGTAGCTACCAGGGTTGAACCCCGGATGGACCTGGGTAATGGTGCGACCCAGGTTATCCGACCCGAATCATGCCTAAAATGAGCTGCTTGGTGGCTGTGGAGCAGTCACCTCCCACTTTTTATGACCTCACTAGTTTAGCAGGCCAGATCCAGGTTCAGTGTTAATGGGGCTGACCCAGGAATAACCCAGAACAAAGGTGCATTGTAAACGGGGTCTGATACTGCATGATTATTGTTTATCATCACTGCAGTCATTGGATTCACACAGTATTTGTCAGTGACACCAGAATAACAGAGGTACAAAGGGATTGATACCGCCTTCATCATTGTGTGGGACAAACCAGATTTGTCATGCCCCTTCCCCATGAGGCCACGCCCATTTTCTAGTGTGCGCTTAATGTTTCTATTTAAAAATAGTGTGTGTGTGTGTGGGGGGCAGTGCTCTTTATGGCCCAGGGCACCGAAAAGTCTAGCTGCGGCTCTGGTTTCAGATACTTTGGTTGACAAAACTATGTTGGAACATTTAGAACAATAAATTAATGAAGATTGTGTGTGTTATTTGATTTATTGGTTTCTCTTATGACATGAGAGGTGCTGAACACAGGTTACATTTATACAGATATTCTGCATGGTTTACCTACTATCAAGCAATTAATAGAACCGTGTCAATGTTCTCATGGTCACGGTGCAGTATGTCACAAAGTGAATACACTGTAAATCGTTAAGCCAATTATATGCAAACTTTAATAGAAACAGAGAATGTTTATCTGAGAGATCCAATCAATGGGGTCCAAATGGAACTCCTTTGCAAATCCAGCTCTCAATGTTAAATAGTCACCAATAAACTCTAATGTACAAGTTTGAATTTTTCAATCCATGCTTTCTGGAAAGACAAACAATGGGCCTGATTCAGAGCCAGACGCAATTAGCGCTCGCTAGTCCAGAAAATAGGGGTGGCTATTCAAATGAACCGTTCGCTGTTTGCGGTCTGTTCACGCCTCTAGGTCTGAATGAGCGAACAAAACTTGCGGTCGTTTTTTGGGAAACTACGCCTCCTGGCCGCTCGCATCCTACGTCATGTCCGCTATTTATTAGATTAATCGAGTACATCGACCAGGGTATGAGCTGCTCGCTATTCTTGTGGTTGGTTTTTGCTACCACAATTTTGCGAGCAGTTCTGGCTATAAAATAATCCAGTGACGTGGTCAATGACGCTGCTGTTTTAATTATACACACCCATAAAACGCCCATTTTGACCTTTAAGCACGCCTGCGATCGGATCTCCACTCCCCGTTTTCAAGCACCTTCCCCTGTTACCACCCACATACGCCTCTTTCTGTCACTCAAATTATCAGGCATTCGCTATTTTGCGAGCACATGTATTTCGACCGCACTGACTGGTTCGCGCATGCGTATAACGATCCGTACGCATGCGCAGTTGGGCAAACATCGCTCGGAGCGAACGAGCGGCCGCTTACGAGCGGCTCTGAATCAGGCCCAATACTTCTAATATGCTTTTTTCCTGTGCGTCACTGGACCAAAACCGGAGATATTCCAATCTTAATGATGGTGTTCAATGGTAACATGCAATTGTGTGATTGATGGCTATTTAACCTTGAGAGTCCCATTGGACCCTACTGATCTCTCTGATTAGCATTCACTGTTTTTTTAAGGTAGGCATAAAATAAATGTAACTATTATCAACTCTATGACACACTACACCATGATCTATAGATTGTAAGCTTGCAAGCAGGGCCTTCCTACCTATATATCTGTCTGTTATTACAGTTTTGTTCTATTTATGTTTCCAATTGTAAAGTGCAACGGAATATGCTGCGCTATATAAGAAACGGTTAATAAATAAATAAATAACCTCTTTTCTCCCAATATTTATTCTAGAGTTTACTAGTACAGATTGGAGAAGAAGGAGCTGCCTTATATTGGACTAGTACTGTATTTTTTGTGGCATGTATATTAGAAGTCGCTGAGTAGTTCTGTGACCATTTAAAGGTACAAAGCTGAGGGGTGCATTATTCCTTATAATACTAAGGGCGGTATCCAATTAGTTTCGCACCTGCAGAAAAGTTTCACCTGCCGGACTTTTCGCCAACATCGCTTCTTTTGGACGTAGAAACTTATCGTGTGCGTCCCCGCTATTCGCCCTATTCAATTGCAAAACACGCGAAAACGGCAAGCAGCGAATTCAGAACAGGCGGAAAGTGCTGTCAGAATAGGGGAAACCAGCCTGAACCCCCAAAAAGATGAACTAACATTAGGGATCAATGTAGATGTGTCCGAATAGCCCTAATAAACCTGTTTGGGGTAGGAGAGTTGTTTCAATAGCTTCTTATTAGCGTCTTTGCACAAGTGGTAAAGAATGGCATTAAGTAATATTGTTTGGTGAAAATAAGTAGACCTGTCAAATTTGGGGTACTTGAAAATGGGTGGTAGTACTGAAAGTACTTTTTTGGAGTGTTCTTAAGTTTTTCCCTGGGATTTTTTGACACAGTTGTCCTTTGGGGGGCTCTCCCAAGGGTTCTGAGAGGTTTCCCCACCTTTGCACCCCAAAATAAGTTGTTTGCACTTCTTTTCTCCTGCTATTCAGAGGCAAATCTTTTCGCCTATTATATTGTATGGAGTTTCCGCGTAGGCAAAAAACCGTCTGGAAGTGAATATGGAGATAAGTTCCGACCTGTCGAAAAGACTCAATCGGCGATACTTTTTCGTGGAAAACAGCTTTTCGCTTCTAATTGAATACGGCCCTATGTACAGTATCTCAATGAGCACTGAAGTTGTGTCATCAGAGCCCCCGCGATTCTAAGCGATCGCCACAGACTCACTGTTTATTCAGATAGTCACAGGAGCTTATACATATGTTAACATCACTTGCGTATTATAAGGACATGAGATTGTCGTGGGGCCATAAAAAAAGTCACAAGAACTTGGATCAGATAATATTTAAAATAAAGGTTTTATTTATGATGGTCATTTGTGTATAGTAATAAAATGATCCAGCTTTTATTTTTCTGTGCAGGGAAATGACTTCATATCCACTTGCAGCCAGTAAAAGTGCCCATGAATGGATTTTTACAGCTTACTCATCTCCTAATACAGTACTTCCCAATCATCATACACAACCGGCTTGTTCTGGCATATGTTCTCTGCTGCGGAGAGAATTAAGCGGAGATTTCCTCCTGAATTCGGCACACAAATAGTAAAAAGATCAAATCAGGCAGAGATTTACTGTTCGAAATACAGCAGGAATTTCCTGCTGAGCTCTGCAAACCTACAGTGAACAAGAAGCCCTAGTCCTTGGGCAGAGGGGGTGTCTTGTGGCCATTCAGGGTGGGTGTATAGCTTGCGTGCAGCCTTAAGAGCTGTAGTGTAAGCGCTGATGCCGTTTCCTGTTTATATCCTGTCAGAGGCCAGCACATCAGAAGGAATTCCTGCCCAGAGCGGGACACAGATAGGAATTGCTACAGGAAGCAGAATTTGTAACTATTTGGAGAGAAGGGCACAGTCGGTTCAGATCAGGATGTACGGGGGTTTTGTGGTTTCCTTTTAAAAATAAGGCACATCATTGATGTTAATGAAGTGATTTATGCACAACCTGGTGTGAGATAATACGTCTCCCATTCATTCATCATCACAGCAGCACAGGTGTGGAGCCAGGATCTGCCTGGTAGCAGGCCAATATCATTTAGTAATTGGATACATCCTGCAGGATTTAGAAAGCGCTGTTAATAACTGAGCTGCAATTCAGAGGTTATCCTTCTAACACTACAATAAGGCAGTATGTGGATCTTCATCTAAGTTCTGACTACATTTTCCAATCATTCTATTCCAAGTGATCATGCAAACCAGACTGCAATGTCCCAGTCCTACACATCAGTTCTAGGGGCAATTCAATTGTTTTCTCGCACCCTACATAGGCAAACGCGGGGGGGGGGGGATTCTGGTTGCCTGGAATCCTCACTCCCCAGCCCACACCATGACAACAATAGAAAAAGTAATATAGAAGTTTACTAGTGCTGCATGTTCTTCTCAGTAGCACAAATTAAATAATTAGCATCGCCTGTGGATATTTTAACGTACACCTGTACACCAACTAGGAGATCTGGAAAACATGCACTGGCAGGGGTGCACTGCTACAGACCATCAATAGGGTTAATTATTCACACCATATAATAATACACTATTCAATCCATAACGAAATCAATATGTACATATATGCCCAGGGCAGTGCTAGGTTCTTCTGCTGCTCCCCCAGACTCCTGGACTTGCCCCCATGCTCTGGAATTGTGCCCACATCTGGAATAAAAACATTCAGCTAATGCAGGATGGCGCTACTGCCGCATATAACGAGTTACTGTGATCGCTGGTCCTGTATATGCTGGAATTATGACACACAATACACTTTGTATTACACATATTAAAGCTGGATAAGTGCTAATTATGCCCTCTTCATGGACTGGGCACTCTCACTCTAAAGTCAAGCATTTGGAAACCCCCCTCTAGAGATCCTGCATTTGCCACTGCCCAATCTCCCATCTAAAGTGACGGGAGATTGGAGTGTGATATTCAATTGTTTTTGGGTGCCCATGCATATCTCACGTTGCGCACAAATAGACAGGGCTTTGTCGTGCAAATTACTAAACCAGTCTAAAGTCCTGCTTTGGGCGGCCAAAGTGCAGACTTATCGCACATTTTTTGCTCGCCTGCCTGGGGGCTGTGAGCAGACAAGTGTGCTCCTGCAGATGTACATGCCTGAACAGAGCAACAACTGAATTGCTCTGTCAGGCGGCCGGTAACATCAACCATGTGCGAAAAGAATTGAATTACCCCCCATAGAGCTGGGCACATGGAAAGCTGAATTAGTTTACTAATTTGTGCTTATATTGATGCAGTACAAAAATGGAGTTGATCTATTTACACAACTGCTATGTTCAGTCCAGTGGCGTCACAAGGAAGGGGGTGCGAGCCGCACCCGGGTGTAACACGTTGAGGGGTGACACCAAAGTTCCAACTCCTCCTCATTGACAAGAGCTGCACTGTAATGGGGCTATTGTAATTAAATTTTCACCAACTGTCAGCAACAACCCATGCAATTCACACATGCAAAGAAATCAAACCATAGATGTCCATAAATTAAGTTATACGTAATAATATGAAATGACACAGGGAAAAAGTATTGAACACATGAAGAAAGGAAGGTGCAAAAAGGCATGGAAAGCCAAGACACCAGCTGAAATCTATCAGTAATTAGAAAGCAATCCTGCCCCTTGTCAGTGCAAATTAATATAAGTTTGTTCAGTCCCAACTGATGGCCTATAAAAAGGTGTCTCATTACCAAGGTGTCACACAAGAAACATCTCATAATGGGTAAAAGCAAAGAGCTCTCTCAAGACCTTTGCAACCTTATTGTTGCAAAACATACTGATGGCATTGGTTACAGAAGGATTTCTAAACTTCTGAAAGTTCCAGTGGAAAGAACATCATTTCACCATAACCGGCCACGACCAGGTGATCCTCACAAGATATCTGACAGAGGAGTGAAAATAATTATCAGAAGAGTTGTCCAAGAGCCAAGGACAGTGGCGTAAGTTCATCCTAGATGCCCGGAGGCAAGCTATAATTTGGTGCCACCCTCCCCCTAAAAAAAGGTAAAATAAATATGGTGTATATCTATCTTTCTATCTATCTCATATCTATCTTTCTATCTTTCTCATAGTATATGGTTATGGTAGCTTCTCAGGTGCCGGGAAGAGGTGCCATGTATTGGGCGGCCATGACGGTACACTCCTAATACATATTTCCAGTCCTAAGTGGGTTGAATATATTGTGGGCAACGGAGGAGGTGCCCCTTCAGTGCTGGCGACGGCGGCAGGCACCTCCATTGTCTCCCATAGTTCTGCCCCTGGCCAAGGACCACTTGTGGAGAGCTTCAGAAAGACCTGGAATTAGCAGGTACAATTGTTTCAAAGAAAACCATAAGTAATACACTCAACCGCTATGGCCTGTATGAATGCTCACCACCCAAGACTCCATTGCTGAAGATAAAGCATGTTGAAGCTTGTTTAAAGTTTGCTGCACAACATTTGGGCAAGCCTGTGAAATACTGGGAGAATATAGTCTGGTCAGATGAGACCAAAATTTAACTCTTTGGATGCCATAATACACACCATGTTTGGAGGAGAAATGGCACTGCACATCACTCCAAAAACACCATACCAACAGTGAAGTTTGGAGGTGGGAACATCATGGTATGGGGCTGTTTTTCAGTATACGGTACTCAGTGTTCTCCACAGAAAAAATTTCCAGCCAGGTGGTATCAAGAAGTAGCCGGGTGGGGCCTTCGCAATAATAAAAATGTTGTTAACCCTGCTACAATAATTTAAACAGTTTCCCCAGACTGACCCTTTATGCAGTGCCCCCAGACTGGCCCCTTATGCAGTGCCCCCAGACTGGCCCCTTATGCAGTGCCCCCAGACTGGCCCCTTATGCAGTGTCCCCAGACTTTCCCCATATGCAGTTGCCCCAGACTTTCCCCTTATGCAGTGCCCCCAGACTGACCCCATATGGAGTGCCCCCAGACTGGCCCCATATGCAGTGCACACAGACTGGTCCCAGGCCCAGCCCAGAACTTACCTGAACATGCTCGGCAGTGTCGCTCCCACTCCCGCTGCCTCGCTGTGACTCGATCTAGCAGGCGCGCAGAGTAAGCTCTCCATGTCGCAGTGCATCACTGGGAACGCTGGCCTCTGAAGCGACCGGAGGCTTATTTTTGCTTCAGAGGCCAGCGTTCCACACCAGTGGCGGAGGGTGACTGGGAATGCGGCAGGGGTAATTGCCGGGCAGTGGGCTGTTTCTGCCAGGCAATGCGCCCGCAGAAAACAGCCTGGGGAGAACACTGGGTACTGGCATACTTCATGTTTCACGGAAGGATGATTGGAAAAATGTACCATGACATTCTTGATAACAATCTGCTGCCATCTACCAGGATGCTGAAGATGAAACGAGGGTGGACATTTCAGCAAGACAGTTATCCCAAACACACAGCCAAGGACACTCTCAATTGGTTTCAGAGAAAGAAAATAAAGCTGCTAAAATGGCCCAGCCAATCACCTGACTTTAATCCAATTGAAAATCTATGGAAAGAAATAAAGATTACAGTTCATAGAAGAGGCCCACAGAACCAGAGCCGTAACTAGACTTTTTGGTGGCCTGTGCCAAAGAAAGCATTAGCGCCCTCTCCCCCTCAATTATTAAATAGGGACCTACCATGGCACCTGAAAAAAAACATGGCCTCATGGGGAAGGGCCAGGGAAGGGATAGGGGAGGCCAGGAGATGCTGGTTATAAAAGAAGAGGAAGCTACAAGTGAGATTCATAATAAACCGGAAAATTTACAGGCCCAAACAGGGTCCCCTGCCCTGTGGTGTCCTGTGCCATGGCACTGGTCACACTACCCTAGTTATGGCCCTGCACGGAACCTTCAAGATTTGAAAACTGTTTGTGTGGAAGAATGGTCCAAAATCACAGGTGAGCAATGCATGCGACTAGTTTCTCCATACAGGAGGCGTCTTGAAGCTGTCATTATCAACAAAGGCTTTTTGTATGAAGTATTAAATAAATTTCAGTAAGAGTGTTCAATACTTTTTTCCCTGTGTCATTTCACATTATTACACATAACTTAATTTATAGACATCTATGGTTTGATTTCTTTGCATGTGTGGATTGCATGGGTTGTTGCTGACATTTGGTGAAAATGTCATTAGAATAGCCCCATTAAGTGGCGCAACTTCATCCCAGGTGCCCGGAGGCAAGATAAATGTTGGTGCATCCCCCCAAATTAAAATGTACCACCCCCTAGCACCTATGCCAGTCCCAGCTGCCGCCGCCCCCCCATACAGTTCCTTTTATACTATGCCCCCAATAGTGGCCCCCCTATGTAGTGCCCGCCTATGTAGTGCCCCCCGGTAATGGTCCCCCTATGCAGTACCTCCAGTAGTGAGTCTCCAGGACAATGCCGCAATTTCCGCCACTGGCCCCATTCCAAATATATTTACTGAGAAAAATGTTGATGTGTTCAATACTTATTTTACCCGCTGTATATACATTCAAAGTGAGGCCTCTCTCACATCTTCATTAAGTTCATCAGCCACTGGGGTGTCTTCCCAAATCCACTGAAGTAGATGCAAATGTAGAAAGGTAAAAAAAAAATGGCACTCACCAGGTTCTTCTTGCACGTAAAAAGCTACTATTTATTACTCGCATTCTGCAAAAATAGTATGTTGCTCAAATGTTTTCGGACTCCAATGAGCACAACCGACAGACAGCAGCATACACATAGGTGTTTGGTTCTACATAATGGTTGTTTATACTATTTCTTCGTAATTTCTCTCAAACTGTTTTACACTATGATGGGACCCTGAAACCGTCAGGTAGTACCTCAAATATTATAAATGATGTATCCCTGGAACTCACATACTCTCATTTTTGTATCAGTGCTATCATTGTATGTGTGTGTATATACACCGCTCAAAAAAATACAGGGAACAACACAATGTAACTCCAAGTCATTCACACTTCTGTGAAATCAAACTGTCCACTTAGGAAGCAACATTGATTGACAATCAATTTCACATGCTGTTGTGCAAATGGAATAGACAACAGGTGGAAATTATAGGCAATTAGCAAGACACCCCCAATAAAGGAGTGGTTCTGCAGGTGGTGACCACAGACCACTTCTCAGTTCCTATGCTTTTTGGCTGATGTTTTGGTCACTTTTGAATGCTGGCGGTGCTTTCACTCTAGTGGTAGCATGAGACGGAGTCTACGACGCACACAAGTGGCTCAGGTAGCAACTCATCCAGGATGGCACATCAATGGGAGCTGTGGCAAGAAGGTTTGCTATGTCTGTCAGAGTAGTGTCCAGAGCATGGAGGCGCTACCAAGAGACAGGCCAGTACATTAGGAGACGTGGAGGAGGCCGTAGGAGGGCAACAACCCAGCAGCAGGACCGCTACCTCCGCCTTTGTGCAAGGAGGAACAGGAGGAGCACTGCCAGAGCCCTGCAAAATGACCTCCAGCAGGCCACAAATGTGCATGTGTCTGCTCAAACAGTCAGAAACAGACTCCATGAGGGTGGTATGAGGGCCCGACATCCACAGGTGGGGGTTGCGCTTACAGCCCAACACTGTGCAGGACGTTTGGCATTTGCCAGAGAACACCAAGATTGGCAGATTCGCCACTGGCGCCCTGTGCTCTTCACAGATGAAAGCAGGTTCACACTGAGCACATGTGACAGATGTGACAGAGTCTGGAGACGTCAAGGAGAACATTCTGCTGCCTGCAACATCCTCCAGCATGACCGGTTTGGCAGTGGGTCAGTAATGGTGTGGGGTGGCATTTCTTTGGGGGGCCGCACAGCCCTCCATGTGCTCGCTAGAGGTAGCCTGACTGCCATTAGGTACCGAGATGAGATCCTCAGACCCCTTGTGAGACCATATGCTGGTACTGTTGGCCCTGGGTTCCTCCTAATGCAAGACAATGCTAGACCTCATGTGGCTCGAGTGTGTGAGCAGTTCCTGCAAGACGAAGGCATTGATGCTATGGACTGGCCTGCCCGTTCCCCAGACCTGAATCCAATTGAGCACATCTGGGACGTCATGTCTCGCTCCATCCACCAACGCCACGTTGCACCACAGACTGTCCAGGAGTTGGCAGATGCTTTAGTCCAGGTCTGGGAGGAGATCCCTCAGGAGTCCATCCGCCACCTCATCAGGAGCATGCCCAGGCGTTGTAGGGAGGTCATACAGGCACGTGGAGGCCACACACACTACTGAGCCTCAGTTTGACTTGTTTTAAGGACATTACATCAAAGTTGGAGCAGCCTGTAGTGTGTTTTTCCTCTTTAATTTTGAGTGTGGCTCCAAAACCAGACCTCCATGGGTTAATAAATTTGATTTCCAATCATAATTTTTGTGTGATTTTGGTGTCAGCACATTCAACTATGTAAACAAAGTATTTAATAAGAATATTTCATTCATTCAGACCTAGGATGTGTTATTTTAGTCTTCCCTTTATTTTTTTGAGCAGTGGATAAGGGCGGAGGTATTGTGTTACAAGATCTAACCAAGTACAGGGAGAATTTATACAAACAACTAGCTCAAGATGATACATATTTGAAATTACCAAATGACCCTACCACTAAATTTCAGCAAGAATTGGAGAATACCCTGAAAACTGCGGTAGATGCAGGCTTTATAGAAACGAAAACATATACAGCCTTATTACAAAAGAGTTATATACACAGTTCCAAAAATACATAAAGATCCCAAAAATCCCCCTGGTAGACCTATCATCTCAGCCAGGGGGTCATTATATCAACCGGTGTCAGAATTACTGGATGTGCTAATACAACCACATGTAGTTACACAATCCACATATCTCAAGGATACCAACACCT
Organism: Taudactylus pleione; assembly: GCA_031769625.1. NCBI lineage: Eukaryota > Metazoa > Chordata > Amphibia > Anura > Myobatrachidae > Taudactylus > Taudactylus pleione. The sequence goes on from JAUIMM010000120.1 coordinate 2,732,349, forward strand.
TGCTTAAAAAATTTGCATCTTTACCATCATTGCCAAAAGGAACTATGCTATGTACTATGGATGTGTGTAGCTTATATACATCAATCCCACATAAAGGAGGGATTAGATGCCATGAATGTTTTTTTATACAATCTGAAAAAACCACTGGGTTTTGATGTACAATTGTATTTACAACTATTACGTTTGACTTTAACGCGTAATTACTTTTTATTCGATGGCAAGTATTATTTACAACAAACTGGCTGTGCTATGGGGTCCCATGTGCCGCGGAATATGCCAATGTGCATATGTTTAAAATGGAACAGGATTTCTTTTTTCTCCAATCAGAATATAAGGATCATATAATTTGGTATATAAGATATATAGATGACTTATTTCTATTGTGGAGCGGTGGGGTAGACAAATTTAAACAAATGATGGTTAACATCAATCAATTGAACACACAGATATAATTCACCTATAATTGCAGTAACAACATGATTAAGTTTTTGGACGTACAAATAAAACTAAAAGATGGTAAAATTTCTACTTCGATTTACTACAAGAGTACAGATCGCAACACACTCTTGGAAGCAAATAGTCACCATCCAAAACCATTGATCAAAGGTCTACCTCTATCGCAAATGTATCGAGTAGCACGTATCACCAGTGACAAGGAATCATTACCATCTGCATTGGACGTGGTTGTCAACAAATTTAGACAAAAAGGGTATGCTCTTCAAACTCTAATTGACACAAAAAATAAAGTTCTGCGTATGGACAGACAACAGTTGCTGGAAGGCAATAAAAAGGCACGTGACAATAAAATAAAAGATACCTGTATATGGTCTACACAATATACAACTGCTAGTCCAGTGATACCCAGAGCGACAAGAGCATTTTGGCCCATTATATCTACAGACCGTGATCTTCCAGGATTTAAAAATATCAAACATATGACAAGTTACAGACGGGGCAGAAACCTTGGAGACATACTTGTCAAAACAGACATCACAAATTACCAAACACCATCAGGTTTATTTGGGAGTAACAAAAAACCAGGTTGTTATAGGTGTCCCTCCTGTACTACATGTGGATTTTTACAAGTAGGGCACAAGTTTCCACATCCACATAGTAATAAATACTTTACTATCAGACATGTCTTAAGCTGCTCGATGCAATATGTCATATATTTTATAGTTTGTCCTTGCAGTCTCTATTATATAGGGATGACGACCAGGTCCTTTAAAGAACGAATGGCTTTACACCGTTCTGCCATCAGACAATCATTGGCAGGTAAAGACATAGAACAACCTGTAGCAAAACATTTTAAACAATGCCACCATCCTTTGTCATCAATAAAATATATGATTATAGATCATATACCCCCGAAACCAAGAGGAGGAGATAGAGGTTTGGACCTTATGCGATTAGAAACCAGGTGGATTTTGAGGATGAATACACTGCAGCCACATGGACTTAATGAAAAGATTAACTGGAACTCCATGTAAAAACTATATTTTTCATCAGCGCACTCATACATGTAACCTATTTGGTCTATGTATATGAGATACCCAGCCTAGAGTAGAGTATCATGTTATATTTAACAACTAGTTGCTATTTTTGTACTTTACACAAATTATGCTCCATCGTTCATAACAGATGCATCCATTGCTTTGTTGTATTAAATTATGTGCATGTTTAAGGTGCTTTCACTAGCGGTAGCTAGAACAGTAAGTAAGGAATTAATAACATAGCTATTTTGTCGATATGATTAGAGATTCACGGTGTAGATGCTAACACATGGGTTGATCGCTGTTCTCACACTTGTAAATATCTTTTGAATTTGCAGCCGTCTGCCGGAGGGAGAGACGCTGCTAATGGTTGCCAAGGCTACCAGATGCGACTTGGCTCTGACGTCATCCTATCTGCGCAGCAGGACGGAGCGGGCGGGCCACTCTCACCTCCGGAGACGGCGTTTCTTTACACATGAGGGGATATAAGGTAAGCACAGCTCTTATTGTGTTTTTATTACTGCAACCTTGATAAATGGACTCTGCGCAGTCCCAAAACGTTGGAATATGCAGATAGCATAAAAAATTTTCTATCTACCAGACCTGGAGTGACCCGTTTGTTCGTGTGCTTATATAAGTGCTGAACTAGCTTTGTATATATATACAGTCAGGTGCATAAATATTGGGACAGTGACAGAATTTTCATATTTTGGCCTCTATTCACCACCACAATGGCTTTGATATGAAACAAACAAGATGTGCTTTAACTGCAGACTTTCAGATTTAATTTGAGGGTAATTACATCCAAATCGGGTGAACGGTGTAGGAATTACAACAGTTTCTATATGTGCCTCCCACTTTTTAAGGGGCCAAAAGTAATGGGACTATCAACTCAAAAGCTATTTCATGGACAGGTGTGGGCTATTCCCTCGTTATTTCATTATCCATTAAGCAGGTAAAAGGTCTAGAGTTGATTCTAGGTGTGACATTTGCATTTGGAATCAGTTGCTGTCGACTCTCAATATGAGATCCAAAGAGCTGTCACTATCAGTGAAGCAAGCCATCATTAGGCTGAAAAATCAAAACAAACCCATCAGAGAGATAGCAAAAACATTAGGTGTGGCCAAATCAACTGTTTGGAACATTCTTAAAAAGAAAG